>CM075245.1:1455833-2904166 GCA_037678475.1 x Bolboschoenoplectus mariqueter | reverse complement strand
ACCACAGCTGACATACTAGAAAAGTAGAGCTAGCTGCTAGCAAAAATTATTTATTCTAGAACCATGTAAATATCCTTTGAATGTGTTAGCTTATCAGTATACTAGAGTGTTTTTTAGCTAGTAGACATGAGAGGATTATATATTTACATTGCTTCATTCATTTATTTCTTATGATTAATTTTTGTTGTATCTAGAATACGTACTTCAATAAACACATCTGATACGTCTAAAATTTCTTTCTATCGTTTCACTTTATTTTAAATTGTTTGAAATAAGTGGGACACCCTGTTTCCATTGAAGGAAGAAAAAGTAAAATACAAGTAACAGTAACACCTATACCTTCATGCCAAAAAAATTATAATTAATAACTTCTCTTATTTTCTTTTTAACCATTCTTTACTCTGATTAAACAGAATTTTGACCAAAAGGGGGAAGTTGAGGTTCTAGATTTGAGGACTGATATTTGCCTTGCTTGAACTTTGTTCAAATAGTATATACTTACTGCCTTTAACAATTAACATAAAACAAGCTATTCAACAATATGCGCATGCAATATGTAATAGATGTTTCATAATATTTCTGATAATAAGTACGGATCCATTGTCATTATAAGGATACATGTACTTTCAAAAAGATTTGTCAGATGATTCATAATATGTTATTTAAGAATTTACAATTAAAGAAATTATAATTGTTGACGTGATATTTCAAAAAAAAATGTCAATTTAGAAAGATTTCTAAATTAACAAGTGTTTTGTACCCTTGAAATTATAATTGCAAGTATCATGCCAAAATTAAAAAGGCATTATTCGCAAGTGGGATGGAGATAACGACATGCAGTAATATTCATTGTTAGCATTAATTGCTTAGATTATCTCCTTTCCTACAATCGCAAAAGTTGACTTTATTTGTCACATCAGTAATTTAGCATTTTTTAGCCTATTATTTCCAAAATGCTCCCATCCCTTTATTTCTTATTCACTGATATGACAATTTCTATTTAATAAAGAGAAAAGACTTTTGCAATTATAAGAATGGAGATGCTCATGTCACTTGCAAAGGATTTGTGAAAAAATATGTTGTATTTTAGAAAGAATTTTTAATTTAGAAAAATTGCTAATTTAGTAAGATTGTTAAATTAGAAATAAGTGCTCTCCATTTCTAAAATTGAAATTACAAATGCCACATCAAAATTAGTAAATCATTTACAAACAATGTCTTAAAATGTGATTTTCAATATATATACGGACGACCATTGTATAGTGCATATTCGGTATGTGGGTGTATGTGCGGATGATATATGCTAATATTTATTCTAAAGAAAATCTTAAAGCATATGAACCAAATGGAATTCTTTAAAGAATTTCAATCAAAAATAAGAAAACATAATAAGATAATAATATAATTTTAGTCTTTTAAATGAAAGATGTTATATGATTAATTTTATAAGCTTAATAAGATGAAAATTTTAAAAATATGGCGTACTATTAATATGTGGGTGCATGCTCTTATGCAAGCGGTCACGTATTGGATAAACTGATACGCATATGCAGTCCATGCAATCATATTTTAAAACATTATTTGCAAATAAGATGGAGATAATTTTATTGTAGTGGGGTAAGGATATTGTAAGAATAATTTCGTATCCATTTTCATATAGAATAATGGATCTATAAAATTATATATGATAATTATTATTATTATTATTATTATTATTATTATTATTATTATTATTATTATTATTATCATTATTATGAAAATGATTTATACACAACATTTTATATATGGGTGGGGATCTCTTGACAACTATTAATTTGACAATCTTCATAGCGGATTTTCAAATAATTCCAAAATAAATCTTAAAAATAGAAAAAATAATTTATAAACATATTCTTTAATTTATAGATCGATTGTGTTTCAAATTTCATATAATTTAAATATTATTTGATACTTCATCAAAGACCATCAAAATTACATGATATTTCTAACGATCTATATTTAACAGTCTTTGATGGAATATCAAATGACCCTTAAATTATATGAAATTTGAAAAAAAATCAATCTATAAGTTAAAAAAATGTTTGTCAATTTTTTTTCTATTTTTGAGAATTTTTAAAAATTATTTCAAAATTATTTAAAAATTAATTGTTAAAGTTGTCAAGATAATATTTGTCAAGAGATGTCCTTCTTTTATATAATTTGATTTAGCTCACAACAAATTATAACAGTATGATCATTTCAAATTTTCAAATACTTTTGTATCCACCTACCGGAGCATTATAGCAACAATCAAAGGGTGTGTTTGGCAAGTGAAGTAATGATGAAGTAAATATTTTAAGGCATTTTAATGCATTAAACGAAAATGATTAAGGTGAAGTAAGTTAAAGCATCTATGAAAGTGGAGTAAAATTAAATCATCAAATTTTATATTTTTTAATATATTTTACTCTCATTACTTATATACTTACTTCACTAATATCAAACATCAGCACTTTATAATGATTTAGCACTTATTCCGTTTTAATTTTACAATTTTACTTCACTTACTAAACAGAGGGAAAATAAGTTAGTTATTTCTGCTACGGATCAAAAGTTATATTATAAATAAAGATATTAAATTAAAATTAACGGTTGTGATTTATCAAAATATAATGACCGCCGAAAATTTTGATTCATAATAAAACCTCTCTCAAAGAAGATCAAAGAAGATTAATAGAACTTTCATTGATTTAGTGATCAGTGGAGCCCGGATGCCTTTTTTTTTTTCCAACACGCTTTGCATTTTGCCACGATAGTAAATAGTTTCGTCGGATATAAGGTTGTTTTCTAAAGAAGAAACCTAAAAGTCCTAAAAGGATCTTCGTCTGTATCCCTTAATTTGGACTGCCTTCTCCATTTTTCCGAGAATGGAGGTGTCCGTTAAAAAAAACCGTATTCTTGTAAGTTAATTGTCAGAAAAAGAAAAAAAAAACTGACAACAATAAGTTCTGTGCATTTTTCCTTCCAAACCCTTTATTATTTTATGAAAGGGAGCAGATATATCAATACGATTATTGATATTATGGTCGATATAGATTTTATTATACACATTAAATGAATTATAATGCATATTAACGATTTTATTATGCAAATTTATTCTAGACAATACTCTCATTAAACAATTTAAATGAATTATTATGCGTATTAATGACTTTATTATACAAACTTATTTTGTACAGTATTGTGATTATGCAATTTAAATGAGTCATTATACATATTAATGATATTTGAATTAAATAATATAAGTATTGTACATAATAAATTCGTTGACATACATAATAACTCATGTAATATATATAATAAATTCCGTTGACATACATAATAACTCATGTAATATATATAATAAATTCCGTATCGATGACTGTATTAATAATGATATCTCCGTAACATTTTCCTTTATGAAAACAAAACTGTATATATAAGTTCCTAATTTGTACGGTGCGTGCAGAAAAGAAATATAATAAGACCATATCTCTTCTGTCACTTCTTTTTTTTTTTTGAAGTAAATATATCTTCCGATGCTTAATAATTAAAAATTTTCAACATTTTATTTTTTAAATAAAGGCAGGATGGAAGTACTTATTGTTGATGCAATGAAACTTACTAAGCACCTCAAGTGTTTGGATCTTAAGCTAAATCACCCTCTTATATATATGTACTGAAAATTTTATTTTTCATACTAATAATTAATATATATCTCAAAACTCAAAAGGTATTTCACAATAACAAATGCCACTCTATACCAATGAATTGATTGTCTTATGGAAAGCAACCAGAAGGCATCTCCATTTCTTGTCCCGTACTGTGGGATACTGGTACATATCCCAACTGCTAAGCTTCTAGATGCATGTCTGGTCAACTTAAGAAACTACGCAGTCCATCCAAAACTGGCATGGTCTCTGATATGTCGCACCACACACAGATTTGTCCCTTTCTAGAACCCCACCACATCCTTTATAATAAGCACTAACAAACTACATGTACAACACATAAACAGCATAACAAAGAACATCTAGAGAAACCTTTCAGTTTCAGAAGCACCCTTTGCAAAGCCAATGGCAAAAGAAAAGTTTCTACCTATGTTGACACGTCGAGGCAACAGCTTGAAATCCTCTAGTAGTAAAAGAGATGCCGCTCTGGCATCAAACGAGTCCGACATCATCAAAAGCCATGAGGAGGTGCTTATCTTGTTGAGCAATTTCCCAGAGTCAGAATCAGAGTCCGATCGAGAACTCTCGTTCTCGTTTCTTCTTGACAATTCGTCGCTGGGGAAAGACGATGTTCTGGGAAAAGGAGGTAAGACAGATGAACAATGTAAGGAAGCGGCGGCGGCAAAAGAGAAGAGAAAGAGAAGAATCAGCAGCAGCAGTTTCGGTAGCGGCCGGATTGGTGTGCTTTTGAATCTCCACGTACCAGTATCTCTTACACACAGCAGCAGATCCCGATCGGGTCGTGAGACACGCTGTACAACTCTAGCTGAATTGGAGAAGAGGTAATCATTAATTAATTAATTATACATTATAATGATATGCATATGACAGACACATTACAAAATTGTAAATTGGATAGTCTGATTAATTATGTTCTTTGAATGTTTCTTTCAATAGGGAAATGGAGTTCAGTAAATTCGGATGTTGGCCGACTCTGCTTCGACGGAAGCAAAGATCACAATAAATCGCCACTCGAAGCTGTACCACAGCTGACATACTAGACAAGTTGAGAGCTGCTAGAAGATATTATTTATTCCGTATTATTTACTAAACGACTTGTAGTATAGAATCATGTAAATATCCGTTGAAAGTGTTAGCTCATCAGTGCTAGTTTCTAGGAGGATTTGTTAGCTAGTAGATATGATCGATCATATGAGAGAGGATTATATTGCTTCATTCATTTATTTCTTATGATTTATTTTTGTTGTATCTAGAATACATTTTCAATAAGCATATCTGATATCTCTAAAACAAATTTGTATCGTTTCATTTTGTTTTAAATTTTTTGAAATAAGTGGGATACCCTGTTTCCATTGAACAGAGAATTTATTCTGAAAAAATCTTAAAACATATGCAGATATTTATTCTGGAAAAAAAGTAAAACATATGAACTTAATGAAATTCTTTAAAGAATTTCAATCAAAAATAAGAAAAGATAATAAGATACTAATACAATTTTAGAGTTTTAAATGAGAGATTTCATGTGATTAATTTTATCAGCTTAATACGATGAAAATTTTAAAAATTATGACATACTATTAAATATGCAAATATATACTCTTATGCATGTGGTCGCGCATTGCATAAGCATATGTAGTTCATGCAGCCACATTTTAAAACACCGTTTGCCAATGAGACACAGATAATTTTGTTGTAGTGGTGCAATGATATTTGTAAGAACAATTTTGTATCCATTTTAATATAGAATAATCGATCTACAAAATGATGTATTATAATTTTTATTGGTATTTAGCTTTATTATTATTATTATTATTATTATTATTATTATTATTATTATTAGATGACTGAGAATTGTACTCTTATCCACATTTTTTATCTATATCTCAAGCATTTTCATACTTTTTTTCAAAAGTATTTATACTTAATGGTAAAAATATTTATATTTTACGTTATTAGGATTAAAATTTTAAAACATGTATCTTAAGCTATTTAAAACATAATTTCTGACTTAAATATTTTTGAAAAATATTTATATTTTAAATTCGGTTGCAGATAAGTGGTGCATAACTTGAGATAAAAGAATAATTTCTATTATTATTATTATCCACATACAACATTTTGATATAATTTGATTTAGTTAGCAACAAATTATAACCGTCGGATCATTTCAACATTTCAAATATTTTTTTCTGATCCATCTACCAAAGCATTGTAGCAACAATTAAAAGAAGTTCAATAGAACTTTCATTGATGTGTCCTTGGGAGGTCACACGTTAATTAATTGGTTTAGTGATCAGTGAAACCCGGATGCTCTTTTTCCAACACGCTCTGGATTTTGCCACAATAGTTTCAAAGAAGAAACCTAAAAGTCTTAAACGTGTCTGATCTCTGCATCTCAGATAGATGATACATCATCGAAATATTTCAAAAAAAAACTGTATCTTGTCAAATTAATTGTCAGAAAAAAATTAAAAAAATAAGTTCTATGCATTTTTGTTTTCCAAACCCTTTATTATTTTATCAAAACAGAGAAATGAAATACAATAGACCTATCTCTTCTGTCACTTCTTTTTTGGAGTAAATATATTTTCCTATACTTACTTAATAATTAAAATGGAGCTCATATACAAATACTTGATATCCTCGTGAAAACCGATTTTGTTATTCATATTAAATGAATTATTATCTATTTTATCGATTTTATTATATAACTTATTTATATAGTATTTTTATTGTTCAATTTAAATAAGTTATTATTCAGATTAATAGTATTTGAGTTGAATAATAAAATATTTTATAAAATAAGTTACAGTTATTAACATAAATAATAAAGTCAATATTAATGACGGTATCAACGATGGTATCTCCCAAACATTTTCTTAATTAAATATTTTCAACATTTTAATTTTTAAACAAAGGCAGGACGGAAGAATTTATTGTTGCTGCAATGAAACCTACCACCTCCATTTCTTGTCCCATGCTGTGGGAGACCGCTATATATCCAAATTAACTGCTAAGCTTCTAGATCAAAAATTGACATAGTCTCTGATACTTCGCACTAGACACAGATTTGTCCCCTTCTAGAACCCCACCACATCCTTTATAATAAGTACTAATAAACTTCTTGTACAACACATAAACAGCATAACAAAGAACGTCAAGAAAAACCCTTCAGTCTCAGAAGCACAATTTTTTTGCAAAGCCGATCGATGGCAAAAGCGAAGTTTCTATCTATGTTGACACGTCGAAGCAGCAGCCTGAAATCCTCTAGTAGTAAAAGAGATGCCGCAATTACCGCTCAGGCATCAAACGAGTCCGACGTCATCAAAAGCCACGAGGAGGTGCTCATCCTGTTGAGCAATTTTCCAGAGTCAGAATCAGAGTCCGATCGAGAGCTCTCGTTCTCATTTCTTCTTAACAATTCATCTCCAGGGAAAGGCAATGTTTTGGGAAAAGGAGGAAAAACAGATGAAGGATTTAAGGAAGTGGCGGCGGCGAAAGAGAAGAGAAAGAGGAGAGTCAGCAGAAGCAGTTTCGGTAGCGGCCAGATTGGTGTGCTTTTGAATCTCCACGTACCAGTATCTCTTACACACAACAGCAGATCCCGATCGGGTCGTGAGACGCCCTGTACAACTCTTGCAGAATTGGAGAAGAGGTAATCATTAAGTAATTATACATTTTAATGATATGCATGTGATAGATATATATAATACAAAATAGTAAATTGAACAGTCTGCTTAATTAGGTTCTTTGAATGTTTCTTTCTATAGGGAAATAGAGTTCAGTAAATTCGGATGCTGGCCGTCTCTGCTTCGACGGAAGCAAGATCACAATAAACTGCCAACTGAAGCTGTACCACAGCTGACATACTAGACAAGTAGAGAGCTGTTAGCAAAAATTATGTACCCTATCGACTAACTAGTAGTTTAGAATCATGTAAATATCCGTTAAAACATTAGCTAGTAGTCATGAGAGAGGATTATATTGCTTCATTCATTTATCTCTTATGATTAAATTTTGTGTTGTATAATACGTACATAAATAAACCTATCTCATGTCTTTAAAGTTTCTTTCTTTCGTTTCAATTTATTTTAATTTCTTGCAAATAAGTGGGATACCCTGTTTCCATTGAACGAAAGAAAAAGGGAAATACAAGTAAACAATAACAAATTAATAGTACCTTCATGCCCAAAAAATTATAGGCAGAATTAACGACAGCCGTTTTCTTTTATTTTGGAAATCAAACACTACCTTATTCGGCGAGCGTTGTGGATACACCCGCGAGTGCACCATTAGATTATCCACACTCACTTCTATCCGTTTGATTAAACAAAACATCAAGATTAGCTCTTGCTTGAGATCCACATATGCATTGATTCTAGAGAAGTTATTGAAGTTGTTTTTATACGGGAGCTTGAAAATACTTTACTTAATATGTAGTAAGATCTCATGTGGACTGAATAACGTTATTTGCAAATTGCAATTGTGCTTTAAATTTGCTTTTTTGCACAATAATAATGTAATTGATTTTCCTTTCAGTAGAATAAAATTTAACGGCCTTTACATTTAAAAATGACTTGTTAACAAAAGGTTCACAATGAATCAATGCAAATTTAATAATTTGACACCATCACTTTATTTGATTTATGAATCCTCCAAATTTTATTCCATATTAGAAAATTAGGATAGGTTAAACTGTCATATTATGCAACTCATACAATACTTGCTAAAAGTAAATGAAACCGATTATATAATAAGTCATAGTTTTTTAGATTACTGGATGAACAATAAATCTATGCTTAAGTTGCACCAAACATGATACACAAACTATATATATAAAAGGGTAGGAATCACAACAGATTTTTAAAATTTTCTGAAAAAAAAAATCTTAAAATTAAAAAAAAATATATAAACATATTCTTGCAGTTATAGATTAATTGTGATTCAAATTTCATTGAATCTAAGTATCATTTGGTATTTCATCAAAGATCATCAATATTATATGATATTTATAACGATTCATATTTAACGGTCTTTGATGGAATATGAATTGACACTTAAATTATGTAAAACTTGAAAGACAATCAATCTATAAGTTCAAGAATATACTTATAATTTCTTTTCTATTTATAATAATTTTTAAATATTATTTTGAAGTTATTAGAAAATACGTTATCAAGACTGTCAGGTTAATATATAATTGTCAAGAGATCTCTACTCATATAAATAAGACATCAAAGTACTTTTATTTTTTGTGAACTTCCTTTTTCAATTGTTGCAATGTTAATCATACATATAGCTCCGTAGCAAAAAGAAAAAACAAGAAAAAGAAACAATTAACGTCATCAAACTAATAAACGTTTGGTCAATAATAACAGCCATTCGTTGCAAAAAAAAATATATATATTAATAGCTATGGTCACATATGGTGTCGATATAACTTATCATTTTTTTGATACCAAATAAACTTATCATTTTTGCTGCTGCTGTTATTGTTATTATTATTATTTTTTATTATTATTACTATTATGAAAATGGTTTACATTCAATATCTTATATATTTTTATTTAGTTAGCAACAAATTATAACCGTTTAATTAATTGGTTTAGTGATCAGTGAAACCCGAATGCATATTTTTCTTCAACACGCTTTGAATTTTGCCACAGCAGATTCATCGTATATAGGTTGTTTTCAAAGAAGAAACCTAAAGTCTCAAACGTGTCCTTCGCCGTGTCCCTTTACACTGCCTTCCCATTTTTCCGAGAATGATGTTTAACAACACCTTAATATTTACAATCCGTACTGTTATCAAATTTATTGTCAGAAAAAAAAAAACTGACAACCTAAATTATCCCTCTTATATGCTTGCATTGAAATTTTTATTTCCATACTAATAATATATATATATACTCTATACCAATGAGTTGACTGTCTTATAGAAAGCAAACGGTATGCATCTCCATTTCTTGTCCCATATTATGGGATACTGGTACGTGTCCCAGCTGCTAAGCTTCTAGATTTAAGTCTGGTCAAATTAAGAAACTACGCAGTCAATCCATAACTGACATAGTCTCTGATACTTTGCACCACACATACATCTGTCTCTTTCTAGAACCCCACCACATCCTTTATAATAAGCACTAATAAACTTCTTGTACAACCAATAAAGAGCATAACGAAGAACATCAAGAAAAACCCTTCAGTCTTATAAGCACAAGAAGTTAATTCTTATTTATATAATATATTATAATATTACTCTAGTGAATTCCTAATGAATTTAAAAATATTTTGTTTCATACTCATTGGTTATTTCAGAGAAACATAACTCTGTTGATCACCGAATTTTTTAAACACTCGTAGCAATGTTTCTCTAATCTGATGAAGAGATCAAGAAGAGCGGCAACGGCAATTTGCTTCTCCTTCACAAACCTAAATTGAGAGAGAGAGAGAGTCTATTTTGCTTTTCTTTTAATTTTGGCAAAGAGAGAGAGTTTCTATGTAGAAAGAAAGAGTGGCTCTCTTTGATTAATAAAAAAGATTGCCCAATTAATTGAAAGGGTGCAAATCTAAACGGGTTGGGTTTAAATTCAATCCAAATTAAATTGTAATCTCTCTCTTATCGAGTTTAATCCAATAATTAGAAAATTATCAATAAGTTGTGTTCTCTGAGGACCAATAGCTTTGTATTTATTGATTTGTAATTTTATTTAATTCAGTCCATTACTAAATTACAAATTACTAATACGTATTTTATATATTAAATGAGTCACTTCTCATGATATATACTATCCGAAAATTTTCTTAATGCGATCACTTTAATTCAGATATTAATTTTATTATTTGACAATCTATAATTAATATATAATTATATCACATATATGTCCATATATATATATATATATATATATATATATATATATATATATATTGAAATTAATTCCAACAATAAGTACTTAAAAAATTCTAAAAATAGAAAAATTGTGTATCCTACAAACAAGATTTTGATAAAAATAATTTATTGAGCAAATTAAATTTATGGTTTAAAATTAATTCCATAAATTTTTAAGTTAAATTCATCAAACCCCTTAATAAATTTAAACTCACCCAAATTTTACTCGTCACATATGTATTGAAAGTTTTATTTTCCGTTAACACTGATAATATACATCTCAAAACTCAAAAGTATATTACAATAATAAATGCTACCTTATATTGTCTCACAGAAAGGAAACAGAAGGGGTTTGGTACATATCCAAACTGCTAAGCTTCTAGATGCAATCTGGTCAAGTTGAGAAACTACGCAGTCCATCCAAAACTGACATAGTCTCTGATACTTCGCACCACACACACAATTTCTCTCTTTCTAGAACCCCACCACATCCTTTATAATAAGCACCAATAAACCTTCTTGTACAACACATAAACAACATAACAAAGAACATCTAGAGAAACCTCACAGTTTCAGAAGCACAATTTTCTTGCAAAGCCGATCGATGGCAAAAGCAAAGTTTCTACCTATGTTGACACGTCGAGGCAGCAGCCTGAAGTCCTCTAGTAGTAAAAGAGATGCCGGAATTACCACGCCGGCATCAAAGGAGTCCGACATCATCAAAAGCCACGAGGAGGTGCTCATCCTGTTGAGCAAATTCCCAGAGTCAGAATCAGAGTCCGATCGAGAACTCTCGTTCTCGTTTCTCGTCAACAATTCATCACCGGAGAAAGACGACATTTCAGAAAAATGTCGTAAAACAGATAATCAATGTAAGGAAGTGGCGGCAGGGAAAGAGAAGAGAAAGAGGAGAATCAGCAGTAGCAGTTTCAGTAGCAGCCAAATTGGTGTGCTTTTGAATCTCCATGTACCAGTATCTTTTACTGACAATAATCGATCCCGATCGGGTCGTGAGACGCCCTGTACAACTCTCGCAGAATTGGAGAAGAGGTAATCATCAATTAATTATACATTTTAATCATATGCACATGTGATCAGTTATATATATTACAAAATTGTAAATTAATCGAACAGTCTGATTAAATCTGTTTCTTTCTATAGGGAAATGGAGTTCAGCAAATTCGGATGCTGGCCGACTCTGCTTCGTCGGAAACAAGATCACGATAAATTGCCAATTGAAGCTGTACCAGAGCTGACATACTAAAGAATAGTAGAGAGCTAGCTGCTAGCAAAAATTATTTGTTCCATGTTTTGTAATTATCGACTAGTAGTTTAGAATCATGTAAATATGCGTTAAAATATTACTAGTTTCTAGGAGTATTAGTTAGCTAGTAGACATGAGAGAGGTTCATATTGCTTCATTCATTTATTTCTTATGATTAATTTCTGGTGTACATATCTAGAATACGTACTTCAATAAACACATCTGATATCTCTAAAATTTCTTTCTATCATTTCAGTTTAATTTAATTTCTTTTGCAAATATTGGGATACTCTGTTTCCATTGAACGGAAAAAAAAAGAGGAAAATAAATACCAGTAACAGTAACAACTACCTTCATACCCAAAAAAATTATAATAACGATGCAGTTTTCTTTTATTTTGGAAATCAAACACTACCTACCTTTTTCGACATAAAAAACCGAAGTAAAAAAAAAGAATAATAATAATAATAATAATAATAATAATAATAATAAGGTAGCTGATATAACAATCTATGGTTATGGCCATGTCATATGGTGTCAACATCAGAGCTGAATAGAGAAGGAGAATGCACCTAGATAACGGGTTTCAAACAGGTTAACGGGTTTTTACGCGCCCGTTAAAGTGCTGTCAGGTTTAATTTGGATCTGCCATAGGAATATAGGAGTAATCCTGAGACTGAAAATGGAAGAATTTTTATTTTTTTCCTGATTTTTAGAACTTTGTATTATGATATGATAGGGATTTAACCCCCTAGCTTATTTTATTATGTAAAAGAAGTTCGTATAAATGAGAACTCTGTTTAACGACACAAATCTTTATTTCTATTTTGAAAATCTTGGCAATTTTGTGTTTATTTTCTGAATGTATGGATTATAAGTCATATTATATTCAACCATTCAAGAAAATAGATATGAAATTTTAAAAATATATTAAAATAAGCATCTTATTTTAAAAATTTTAAATCGGTGCTAGAATTCTATAAAATGAAAACCTAAACACAAATATTAAATTCTACATCTATAAAATGAATCCGCACCACTACACCTCTCAGTAGTTTATTTATGTATTTTGATGATATTTCAATCATAAATTAGTTTAAATTTATTAAAAATATATATAAATATGTAAAAAATATTTTAAATATATTTTAATGTAATTTGAGGTGAAATAAAGATCATAACTAATTAATTTAGCACCAAAAATATATATAATAATAAATGAACATATCTATTATCCAGCACTTCAGTGAATTTTAATGATATTTCAATAAAAAAAAATGATGTCAAATTGATTAAAAACATATATAAATATGTTTAAATGCATTCTAAATGTAATTCAATGCAATTTGAGAGGAAAATATAGGTCATAACTAATTAATTTAGCACCAAAAATACATATAAACAATAAATAAACATATCCAACAACTTATTTGTGTGTTTAGTAATACTTTGATCACAAAATAAGTCAAATTGATTAAAAACATATATAAACATGTTCAAAAATATTTTAAATACATTTTGCTGCATTTTGAGTTGAAATAACTTGTGCTAGCTTGTATAGAAGTTTTAATGAAATTAGCATAAAAATGGATCATATTTTATCTTGATATACTAAATTCTTGACTCCGACTGGTTTAAATGAATCATACGAATGATGGTTATTACAAAGTAAAATTTATTATGGCAATAATTATACAATAGTGAATAATTTAATAATTATCGTCACGTAAGATAAATTTGTGCACTTGCAGATCAATATTATTTTTGCAGATCATTGTAAATTTGTAATGAAAAACTTTTTGTGTACTTTTTTGTTTACTGTGCACATTTTTCCTCCCACTGGGGAAATTGAATTTGGATTTCTGGAATTTATGTCCTATAAATTGTAGAGAAGCACTTCATGAAGTGTTAATCATGTGGTTTTTGGCATGTAGAAAATTTGATTATTCTTTGATTTGTGTATTAATTCTATTGTTACTTATTGCTTTTATTTATTTATTTTTCAAAACATCTGTACAAAAAAGCATATACTGATGGCAGATAATTATTTAGACTTTTTGAATGTTAGAATCTTCTTTTGATGTAATGAGCTTCCATAATTTACAGCCCCTCCCGGGGTAAATTTTCATTTTTAATATATAACATGAAAATTAGTCAGTTAATTTAATGTGGTTTTTGGTAGACAAGGTATTGCAGAATTTAATCCTTGTCGTTTGGATGAGAACCAAAAAATAATCAACAAAATTTGATGCTGCTTACATAGGGAATTTGCAGAAAATGGATGCAGATTCTAGAAGTGTTGACGACAGTACAGTAATTTATAGCCTCGATAATATTTTTCAAAATTAAGTTAAAAAGTTCAAAAATAAAAAAAAATATGCATTATTAATGTATTATTGATGTTATAGATTGATTGTGCATCAAATTTTATATAATCCATGTGTCACTTAATGAATTATCAAATACTGTAAAAAATGCACCATTATAAATTTTAAATTATTTGATGATGAATGGTAAAATTTGTATCAAATTTCTTCATATTTTATGGACATAATATATGCAAATTAAAAGTCACATTTCAAATTTCAGATTTCAGAAATCAGAAGTAAAATCATCTTTGTCATTTCTCAAAATTATTAAATTACTCCATTGTCATTAAAACACCATTCATTTCCTAATATCCTCGATAAATAAAATTTTCTCCTCGACCTTTTGATTCAAAATTGGACGGTATCTTCTAACAGAAAAACCCAAAAAAGGAATGGAGAATTCCAATCAAATCCGACCAAGATTTTTTTGTTTGGTTTGCACCAGTGGAGGTGCTCAGCTCCATCCTGTTAATCACAGCCACCAGAGAAAATGTCGAGTTGGAAAGGAAAAGTAATGTTTTTCCAGAAAAAAAAAAGAAAATTCGGAAAAGACTTTTTCTTTTTCTTCAAATTTGACAAATTGGTCTTACTTTTTCTTCTTCTTTTTTTTTTATTTTGAACAAAAGAGAAGCTTCTATTGCCCAGGCGCTAAGTAAATTATAAATTTCCAGCAACATGTCTTGGTATATGAGCATCTTTATCATCTATCATCTGTTAGACTGTTACATACCCAAAAGAAAGAAGAGAATGTTTCACTCACAAAAAGAAAAAAAAAAGGAAATTATTACAAGGATTACAAAATGACAATTACACAAAGAATGACAACAAATGAACAAACCTAGACGAAAATAAATCAGCTAATTCTATAAACTATGTAAGGAGCTTTTATACAACATTAGCTCGTGTCGGAAATTCAAAGCCATGAAGTGCACTAATGTTCTGTAAATCTTCAGTTGAGTATAGAGGGAAAAACCACAACCATTTTTTTGTGCCAAAAACCTAGACAACATTTAGTATGGAAAAAATACTCATCTTAGAATTCAAAATTAGTGCTTTCAAAAAAAATATGCAAAATTTGCAAACAGAAAAAGATGTTAGTAAAGAAAGAAAGAGGTATTTAGGGCACCTGCTCAAAATTTTTCAAATTCCCAAGGTCATATCTCCAAATTTCTGAGTTCTTCTTCTCATAAATCTGAAACATATAAATTATAGGTTTTTCAGACCCATGAAAATCATGAAATTGTAGTCAGCTATGTAAATGTCATTTACCTCTATACTGGTTGTATTAGTTAATACCAGAGACACATGCATAGATATGAAACATAGTAAGCTCAGTGCAAAAGCGGCACTTAAAACTGAAAAAAAAAAGATTAAATCAACAGCATGTTAGAACATATAAATGAAGCATTATTACATGCAAGTTTACTCATATTATTGAATAACAGGAAAGGAACTGCAAGAGAGCGATTCCAACAGTATGTTACTAGAATATTTAAGGAAAAAAAAGGCAAGACATGACAAAATAAGGATCTCTTCTTGGTACCAGACAAATATGGATTTGACATGGTATATCAGGCCTAAGATCAATCTGATCATCTGCTCAGAGATGCAAATGCACGATATGGGCCAAAGGTTAGGCATCCACTTGATATTATTACAGCAAACTGCAGATACAAATGTGACTTCAGACATATCTGCTCCGTATTTGCTCAGTTTCACTTAGTCTGATACTAACTCGCAAGTATGGACCTAAAAAACATCTAAATTATCATTATTTGCCTCACTAGAAGTACATTACTGAGATCAGAGACTCACTAGAAGCAATAAAGATTACAGACAGATTCCCGGTCGAGTTGTTATGCCTCGAGGTCTCAGAAAAGAAAGAGATGAAATGAGGTAGAAGAGCCAGTGAACCCAATGCAGTCTCAAGAAATGTATATACCTATGATAGCTCACCATATTAGAAATTTTAAATAAAGCCCCATTAACAGAAATTTTTAGAGTTTGTGGCGATGAAGTACTGTTTTGGCAGTTACCAGAGTTTAATAAAAGCAATACTGAATTTTTGGTTTTTACTTATTTTATATCATTTCTCCTTCAAAAGGGGTTTCATGCCTAAAAAATCTGGTGACCATTATTAATTTTCAAAACCTAAAATGAAACCGCAGCAAAAGAAAAAATGATAATCAGTAAGTCTATGAATGAATAAACAATACCAGGAAAAGGAGAAAGAATTTATAGTTACGAGCTCCCACGCAATTGACAACCCATACACAATGGTGATCCATCTTAAGCACACACTTATCGCCTAATACAATATATAAAACAACAACATAAAATAAATGAACAACATAATACGAAACTTCACAGCATGTCGAATGGATGAAACTGCGTATTCATATGGAAGATGATTTTTCAACTTACATACAGAGCAATGATGACAGCGTGGAGGCTTCCAATTCTGACACCTGGCACAATGTCTTATGCCAGTATCAACTGCAGCTGGGTCCCGCACATCAGAACCATCATGTGCATTCGGAAAACTAGACGGAACTATAACATCCTCTTCAAACGGAGGTCTCCAGCCACCCGGTACCGTACCAGGGTCAGAAAAAACAACTCTTAGGTAACACCATATTACCATTCCTAGCTGAATTGAGAGTAAAAACCATAAAACACATAAAAGATGATGATGTTTCAAAATAATGACTGAATTGGGGTTTAATTGGACTCTCAAAAGGGTATTTTTCCAGACAGTTATGACAAATTACTAGGTGCAACCATGCAAAACGATTCAATTACTTCAATTTACCAGGACATGGAAAACGAAGACGATCAAGAGCGCGAGAGCAGAGACGCGTCCGTCTTCCACGATCCGTGGGCCCCACACCGCAGCGACGACAGCGTAGTACACCGCCCCAGCGATAGCCGCTACAAGAGGTAGCATGAGATAACCCAGAGCGCGGAGTCCCGTGCATAGCCTGAACGGGTTCACGGAGGAGAGAGCGGCGCCTCCGCCGCCGCATTGGCAGCACATCGCCACCACGCGACACGGTGCTGGCGGTCGGAACTTGGAAAGAGACGCGGAGAGAGATTGGGCCGGGCTGGGAATGGCAACTGGGTCTGGTTTGCTTTTGTTGAAGCAAGCAGTTATTTACTTACTTTGTTGCAACTTTTGTTAGCAGCAGTTAGTAATTCTCAAGTTTCTATCGCGAGATATCATAATCGATACCGATTTTGTTATTCGTATTAATTACTTTATTTATATAACTTATTTTTTATAGTATTTTTATTATTTAACTTAAATACCACTGATATAAATAATAACTCACTTAAGTTGAATAACAAAAGTACTGTTAACAAATAAGTTATATGGTAAAGTTTTTAATATGAATAATATATGATATCCGGATATCAGCTCTCTTTATTAAAAGCGGTTGTTATTTCTTAATTTTGTCATTTATGTGGTGTAAGTTTCCAAATTGGTATTGTCAAATTTTAATTTATTATGTTCCACAAACTGTGAATTCAATTTAGTTATGCTGCCCTTGTTCTTTTTTTGAAAGAATGAGAAGAATTTAGAAATTATCATAATTAGAATTATCTCTCAGATTTCGCTAAATGAAAATAATATATTGGTCATGAAAAATTGGATTCATATAATATAATTTTTTATAAAATTATCTTACAGTCCGTATATTTTCATTCTTAAAGAAGTAACAGATTATTAATTGGACACATGACTGTTTATTTTAGTATGACTTTATACATCAATACGATTGAAAATAAAAAAAAATTATAACTAAATACTTAATAAGTCCTAAATTTTTTTATTTTGAGAAATATAATTCAAATTTGACCCTCATTTTTGTAGAAGCAACTACAAAAGCAGATGTTTTTTCACAGCCTACTCAATTAGCTACAAATTAAAAGAAATAATAGAGAAATTTTTGTTATTTCCCGCACATCATTTCTATACTCCATGATACAACATTAATAATAAGGGTTACATGTCATAATAATATGGTTTGATATGTGCCACAGCCCGAAAAATAATATGTTACAGTCCGTAATATTATGATTTGCTATATTGTTTGAATAATAGTACAAACATATTGGAGTATTAGTATAAATATATTTGAATATTAGTATAAATATTTTTATCTTGTATATATGCATGAAAAGAGGAGTATATGTCTTGAAATTTTTAAATATTTTTTCTCCGATCTACAAAATATATGTTCAAAATTTTGTAAAACACAAAATTAATGTGCAATTATCAAAACAATAATAGTCTTAAAAGAAAAACAACTGCCTAACAAAACATGCCCAAATTCCTCATATGCTACACACCAAAAAAATAAATAAAGAAAACAACAACAACAACACTTAGTTTGCATTACACTTAGGGTTTATAAATACAATGGGCTAATTGGTCTCTATACTTTTTGAAAATATGATAATATACATTGATTTTTCTATTGTAATTTTAGAAAATTTTTACAAGTATGTTCAATTTGACCTACATATTATGTACAAATTTCTACTTTGATCTCAATACTTCCAAACTGACAAATTAAATTAAATTAAATTAAATTAATTATCACAAAATCTCCAATTAATAAATAGTTAACCCCATTAAAAAAAATATTTTATCTGTCCCTGCTTCAAGCAATGATGCTTCAAGATAATATTTCATCTATATATAATGTATATGCTACAAATCTCAAAATATAGAGATATCCAACTCACTTGACATACGTGTCAACATATGAAATAATCTTAGCACATAAATATATATTGCTTCTGCATAATATGTTTGTACTTTACAAAATATTTTTAATTAGTAGAAAAACACTTTTTATCAAGCTTTGGTAGTTCTATACAATTCTCATGGAATTTCAATATTAGCAATCTCTAGAACAATATTTCTATGGTTAGATGTATGAAAAGACCAAATTCAAAAAATATTGATAAAGTATAAATAATGATCCATTGTTTTTCCTTGAGGTAAAAATGCACAGGTGTCAGTTCTGCAATTTGTTTTATTTAAAATTATCTTTTGTCAGAATTTATTTAATAGTTAATGGAACAAATTTTAATTTATTTCCGATGAAAAGACCAAATTCTTTGTTATAATTATTTAACAAAAAAGAGATGGATTTTGTGTCTTTTTCCTTTGTGTAATAAGGATTATTAATTTCGACATTTATTTTTATCAAATGTATTTTATTAAAATTGAATGTGCATCTTTTCATAAAAAAAAATATATTATCATATATCTTAGATGTACCTATCAAATCAATCAAGATAGCTTGTTGAAATAATGGCCTTTATTTTATTTGATTGTTGCTTTATATAGGCTTGTAAAAGTATATTTAACTTATATTTTAATTAATAGAATTTGGTGGTTAATAATAGCTCAGCACAAGTGAAGAAAATAATGAAAATGCTGTGGTTGAATGTGTACTGATTGTGAATTATATTTTGGAGTGTACAAAATATAAAGTATGCTTATAATATATTTTTTGGCTCACAATTTACAATCTCGCATTGAATGCGCTAAACTTTGATTATGTTAAAACTAGAGTCTTGAAGAAATAAACTTGTTTTTTTTTCTATTATCCTGCCTCTCATTAAAGAAAAGAAAAAAATATCTAGGAGATACCATCAATTTTATTATTTATGTAAAATGAGTTAATATTTATGTTAATGATTTTATTATGTAATTTATTTTGTACGTAATTTTATTATTTAACTCAAATATTATTAATATGAATAATATTGTATGTATGTATAGTACAATGATGATAAATCTCGTCTCTCTATAGAGAAAAGAAAGTTCATATCTTACAAAAGACATTTAAAAAAAATATCAGAACTAATGAGAGTTGTTATTTAAAAAAAATTAATAATAAAGACATTGTACAAAATAAATTACATAATAAAATCATTAACATAAATAATAAAATCAATATCATGATATTAATAACAATATTTATACATCTGCTCTCTAAAAAAAACTGTTTTTTAAAAAAAACACCAATAACATCCGAACAATTCCACGACATGTATCATGTCAGATATTAATTTATGTAATCCTTTACAATCTAATCGAAACAAAAGAAAATTTCAACAATAGAAAATAAAAAAAAGGAGCCATGCCATGCATGATACAGTCATACAACAGGAAGTAAAACTAGGGTTTTGTGGAGAGATTCCCAACTGATATGATATGTCTTTCCACAAAAACAACGTCAAATTTTTTTTTTAATAAATTCGATTCAATTTTATAAACGGAGACGACAAAACACACACCTCATCGGAGGAGAAATTCCAAATAATTGACGCGACGCATCCACCGCCATATCCGATCTTTTGTGCCGCTAGACTGTATCCCTTCCTACAGCGGGTTCGTTTTATATGATTATAACGGGTCGGCACGTGTATGACACCGATAGATAGATAAAGTAAAGATTAGAAAAGAACTACGATTGCCACACAAGTGACGCAAATCAACAGTTTTTGGATTATTTATAAATCGACATGCCGACTCTTGCTTCCACGTAGCCGTTGTATTGCCACGTGGGTCCCATTACGACATCCACGCCTACAGTGGCAATTATGTTATTTTCGTGAACCGGAACTTAATTTCAACAGATATGTGTACAATCTGTAAAGTTCAAAATTATTGAGAAAAGATATTTGAAAATCACGTGGGACACTTTCGCTATTTAAAAAAAGTGAAGGGATTTTCTTAAAAATGGAACAATTAACTAATTAGATTATATTGTGCTAATTCAAAAAAGGGAGGTGATATATGGATACAAAAATCAATATCAAAATCGATACCGATTTTATTATTCAGATTAAATGAATTATTATTTAAATTAAAAAGTTTAATATATAATTTATTTATATAATATTTTTCTTATTTAACTCAAATGAGTTATTATTCGTATATATATATATATGCATAACGGTAGTCGAGCACCATCATGCGTTAATGATTTGATGGCGTATAATTATAAATCACGTAACAAAATTATGTGAAAGCAATAATCAGAGAAACAATTTTTTACCAAAGATTTTACGAAGGGACGGAAAAGCAAGTTCCCAGATGCTTTTCTACTTTTGTTACCAAAAAGAAATTACTATTTTTCACAAATCACGTAATTAATGGTCGGCAATTCTCTCTGTTCACAAATCACAACTTCATAAGCTCCAAATTTAACATAATTTATGGGCTTTTAAACACTTTTATAATCAAAGATTTCCTTGGTGTATAATCAAAGACCCACTAAAACACCGCTAGCTGTCTCCCATTGCCCAATGCTTTCCCCTCTGTGAATTGATTTGTATTTACATTCGTGAGGCAGGCTTTTGTAATTCATTACATCAGTAGTCGTACTAGTCATCACATTATCCGCTACTGGAGTAATTCTACAGAAGATCTCTCGATCGCATCTGACATTTCGCCATTTCGTGAAACAAAGAGAAATCTTACCTCACACACATTCTTTACGTACAAGTTACAAGTGCACTCCACCACTCCATTTTTCAATCAACATGTGGGGCCCAGTTCGTAACTCTCTTATTCTACTCGCGTTATTCTTAGTAGTAAATAACTCGAGTGGGTTCTGCCTGGTGGATTTTTAAATTCAGAAAATCAAACGCTTGCACCTCACCTCAATCCAGATAGGAAAATAGTACGGAGATATTATTGATATTGTATTATATATAATAATTTATTATTTATATATATTAAATAAATTATTATACATATTAATGATTTTATTACGTATAATATTTTTATTATTTAATTTAAATATCATTAATATGCATAATAATTTATTTAAATTGTATAATGATAATATTATATAAAATAAATTTATATAATAAAGTCATTAATATATATTATAATTTATTTAAGTTGCATAATAATAATATTTGTATAAAATGAGTTTGCATAATAAAGTTATTAATATATATAATAATTTATTTAATATATATAATTAAATCAGTATCGATAACTGTATTAATAAGCATATCTGTGCATCGGCTCCCATCCGCATATTCTCCGCTCTTTCATTCATTCACTTGGGCCACTTTCTTTTACCATTTTAATTAAGAGATCTCTGCTTTGGTATATCTATAGGTGTCCCAAGATATGTTTTCAGAATCACCATTAGAATATTTTTGCAATGCTATTGATATTGAAACCTTAAAAATAAAAACATAAACCTGAATAAAAGTAATAAAGAAAAAAAATAATTAGATCTATATTTTTCATATTGTACTATGAAAAATATTTGAGAGATACCATCATTGATTGATACCATAATCGATATCGACTTTATTATTCATGTAAAATAAATTATTATTCATATTAACAATTATATTTTGCAATTTATTTTTGACAGTAATTTTTATTATTTAACTCAAATATTACTGATATAAATAATAACTCGCTTAAATTGAATAATAAAAATATTATATAAATAAATTACATAATAAAATCGTTAATAGAAATAATAATTTATTTAATCTGAATAATAAAATTAATATTTATTATGATATTAATGATAATATTTATATATATTAACTCCCTTTTATTTATATATTTATATATTGTTCATATTAGAGCCTACAAAATTTAGCCTTTTGACACGGCTTATGATTATGAGCACTTTTGTTGTACTTTCGGTCCTTGGAACACTATTATAGTATTATTATCTGTTAAACAATTTTCCATCTCAAATACACCAAAAAAGTGAAGAAATTATAAAATGGACTACTGGTTTTTCCTAAAAAAAAAAATCTCAGCGAATTCCCATTTGCTTTAAAGAGGTTAATAGATTCCCTCTCTCTCTCTCTCTCTCTCTCTCTCTCTCTCCTTCCAGCTTCCACGCCAACTCACTGCATCATCGGCTTCATCGTTTTTCTCTCTCCTAAAAATCCACCAAACTGCAAACCTCCTCATCTTTTCTTTTCCACCTTTTTCTTTCTCTCTCTTTCAACTCCCTCCCAAATAGCTAGGGTTTCAAGCTCTTCATCTCGATAAATAGAGTTCGCTTTTCAATCCCTTGATCCCGCGCCCCTCCCCGCTCTCCACTCTCCCCTCCTTAAGTCGCTGATTTCGAGATTTATTTCTCAATTGATCGAACATGACCTTTTGATTTGGGGGAAATTTCAGAATGGGGATTGAAAATGGGAACGGGCATTACGTGATATTGCCGCATTGCGACTCCTCCTCACGGTGCGATTCGGTGCAGCCTGAGTTGCAATTGAATCATGAGAAGAAATGGAATCGGATTTGGTGGTGGATCAAAGCCGCTCTTCTATGCCTCTTTTTGATTGGCGCTTGTGCGGTTATTTTGTTTTTCGGGGGTCCTTTAGTAGTTAATAAGGTAGACGTTTTACAGTTTTTGTTTGTTTGTGATTCTGATTTAATCATTAAAAAGGATGTTAGGTTTATCACTTTTGTTAAATTATAACCGATTTTGGGGATAGCTAGAGACAAGTTTTGGATCACAATAATATTTAGGTTCTTCTTCTTTTTGTATTGTCATTGAATACTCAGTTTGATTGGTCGGTTTGGACTTGAAATGAGTTACTGGTGTAGGTTCAAATCCAATGAGGAATTACTACTTATGTTGTGGGATAAATTAGCTTACTCCAATTTTCAATTACAAATAAATTTAGTTGGCCCCAAAATTTGTAAATTGAGCTATCCACCAAGAACATTATAAATAATTAAATACTCTCTGACCATTTTTTTTTTGTCTAAGAGCACTTTGTTGCGAATTCAGGGTGAGTTTAAGCTAATCAGGTTTTAAGAAAGGTAAATTGAGGTAAAATTGTACAGTCTGGAGTCACAAAATCAAGTTCTATTAAACCTTATATCAGAAGAAGCACTATTTTACCATACTGATTTTATACAAACTTACCTCACGACATATGTGCAAATTTTTCAGGTCGTAATACCGATCATAGAATGGGAAGAGGCAACATTTAGCAGACCAGTACTTGCTATAGTGCTTTTTACATGTATCTCCTTATTCCCAAGTTTTCTATTACCATCTTCTCCTTGCATGTGGACAGCGGGCATGGCATTTGGATATGGGTATGGGTTCTTGTTAATGACAGGTGCAATCAGCATCGGCATGTCCCTTCCTTTCTTCATTGGCTCTCTCTTTCACAAAAGATTACATGTAAGCTTATTATAAGTAAATTTACTATTTAGTTCTTGATGATGATTATTGTTGTTTACTCTTATAAAATTCCAAAACATATTACCCTAGACAACGAGAAATTTGCTGTTTACCCCTGCAAGATTGCTTCAAAACGTGTCCCAGTGTCTTTTCTTGCTGTTTAGTTAATCATCAAAGAATAACTAGTTTAGTTAGTTAGTTTAGGTATTTCTTGTAGTAGTGCATAATATTAGTTTGACATGTCTATTTTATTCTGTATAGGGTCTTCATTAAGCTAATGACTACATTTAACTTCTGCTATTTATCTTTTAGGTTATAACTATGATGCTGATACTAGGAAAAAGTTTCTTTACCCCTCAAAACCTCAAATTGTTTTGGATGCTAAATTCAGCTAAAATAGGGAAAATTCCTGAGTCCTTAAAAGTTCAAAAGTTCCTAAAAAATTCTGGGCTTGCTTATTCAATCTGACCTTTACTGATGTCTGGTGGTCTGGTTGCGATAACAGGGAGGAGTTAATTGAATTTCTTTTGAAGCTAATGAATATGAGAACAGTACAAAAGTTCTGTTGTTCTCTAGTTATACGACAGTGTATATCTTATTTACTATGTTATACAGTGGTTGCCTTTTGTTTTGCGAGCACTGATTATTGATGGTTTTTGATTTTTTGTATTGATAGACAGGAAATCGATTCTTCATAATCATTGTCTTGAAAACTTGCATCTCAAATTCTAATTTACTTTAAAAAGTTGAAAATGCCCTTCATTTCCACTGCTCTCCCTGCATGACAGAGAGATGAGGTGGCAATGACCTTTTCAGAAAATGAGCTTGGAATCAAGAGATGAAGTAGACAGTAGATAAGTTATAAATTATCTACTTGATAATCAGTATTTTTAGCTCTGTTTTTATTTATATGAGTACCAATTTCTTTGGGACAGGCATGGCTAGAGAGATGGCCAAAACAGGCGGCTATTGTCAGATTAGCTGGTGAAGGAGACTGGTTTCATCAATTTAGAGCAGTCGTACTTCTTCGTGTTTCCCCTTTCCCATACATTGTTTTCAATTATTCCTCTGTGGCGACAAATGTGAAATATTGCCCGTATATCGTTGGCTCCATGGTCGGAACAATACATGAAACCTTCATTACTATATACACGTAAGTACTCAAGTTTGAATTTAGCCCAATTTGGTAGTCAGTCATGTCCATAGTCAAGTAATTATTTTCTTTTGGTTGTGCAATTGAGCCTCGATTAGTAATTCAGGATTAATTTGTTTTGTTAAACACAAATTGGAATGTCCATAAGAATACCGTTAGCGATCCACTTTATCTGCTGTGGCCTTGGACCCTCTTTTGTGCAACAATAGCTTCAATAAATTTCAGTTGTTCTCATTTTAGTGCCAAAGTAGCCGTAATTAATGTTCTACTAAACAGGTGCAAGTACTTGTTTCCAAGGATTTCAATTCGTTACCAGCCATTTATTTGACCCAGATCTGACACTCAATTTATGAAAATTTGCATTTATTCCAATCCAATATAGCCTCATTTATTATTACAACCAGAGAAGAATTTGTAATCTAAATGCTAACAATTTTCATGTTGTGTTTTTATTTTTCTGAACAGTGGTAAACTAATATACAGTCTGGCTGAGGCAACAAATCAGGGTTCATTCTTAACCGTGGATCAGATTATATACAATGTAGTTGGCTTTACAATAGCTGCCACTTCTACTGCTGCCATAACCATTTACGCAAAGAAAGCCCTTCAACGTCTCCAATTAGAAGAGGAACTTATTTAACTCCTTTAACCATTTCATATCATAGATGTTATACTTGGTTCTTTTGTATGTTTGGCGGTTTAAATCTCTAGTGTTGTTAGTTTCCTGGAAAAGAGAAAAATAGAGGGGGATGTGGTTTTTCTTTTTTTTCTATTTTTTTCACTGTGGGAAGTTTAACAGATTAGTGCAATCTGTATCTAGAAACTATTTGAAATGTAAATGTGTTACATGTAATTTGGTGAATGAGGTTTCAAATGCCTTTACAAAAATCACTTCTTTTTTCTTTTTTGGATAAATTGCCTTGTTTGAATACAGGAAGAACCATTTTTAAGTTTATCTAAGGTCAAACTCCATTACCAGAGTTGTAGAGTGCATATTTTGTAGGATAAGATCGACGATGAATGGTTGTATATACTCGATGCTTTTGTTTGGGATCCCTTGTCATGTTCATTTATTACAGGAATCCCATGAATAGATGGTTATAATTATTTGTAAGTATATATAACTTGTGTTCAAAGTTTAGATTGCGCCAGACTTATTTTTCAAAAGACATCGACTGGTCAGACGTGACTCGTAATCGATGCGAATCTGATTCTGGTCCATGCAACCAAAACAAGTCTAATGTTGAATATGTAACGTGACTCGTAATCTGATACTGGTCAGACGGTTTATAAGAGAAAACGTATCTATAACAAATGTTTTAAATTTAGATAAAATATAAAAGAAAGAGTTATTGGATGGTGGATATTGATCATACAGTAAAAAGACATTGACTGTTGAACTACAAATGAAAAAGAAATTCTTGCCACAGATTTATTTGTCCTTTGATGTTAATCAGGCGTTAAAAAAAGATATATAAAGCATTTTAATGTTGCATGTTCAATGGATTTTAATGCTCTTTTATTCAGATTTCAATGAAATTGTTTTCTTAGCTTTAGCCTTTATTAAAAAGTTGCATTCCATTTGTTTTACTAACAAATAGGTAAACAACTTTTCATTAAGATTTAAAAATTGATGCAGTGTTTTGGAAAAAAGAAAACTGTACTCCCCAAGCAGAACTCTCAACCTCTTTCTCAAAAAAATTCTACAATGCATTTTTTAACTTTGAAACAGTATGAATTATTATCATAGAATAAGTAGGATACTATGGTCAAAATAAAAAGTTGGATTCTTTGGTGTTTTACAACACAACAACAATTTTTCTCTCAAAATTTGTTTTTGAAAATAAAAGCTCTCATTAACTTCGACATTTATTTTTTTTTCAAATATTTTTTATAAAATTTAAACTCACATCTCATCGTAGAGAAATAAAATCTATCACATCTCATCGTAGAGAAATAAAATCTATCACACTCTGTATTAAATATGTGCTTTAATTTTTCTTTCACAGTAATGCTGCAGCTCTTTTAACAAAGTAATTTTGACTCTTTATTATTATATATATATATATATTTTTAAACAAATAGATGGACGAGTAGCTTTTGTGGTGCGTGTGGATGCACGTGCCTATACATGTAATCACGCTCAACATAATAAACGACCATTTAACAAACCCACAAGCTATGTTCTGCAGTCAAATTTAAAACCAATTTTGCATAAAAGAACCACAGACAAAGATTAAAAGGAAGAATTCTCTCTTCATTTGTTATTTTTTCAACAAGCGTCTCCTTGCCTAACAGTGTTTTAGTACATCATATTGCAACAGAACTACATTGATCTAAAGAGATACAGAAGAGATAAAACAGGTCCATATGGAAACACATTTTGCCATTTCCAGCCTACAACACCTAAAACCCTAACAAACAAAAAATTAAACCCCTTATAATGTTTGACCCAACCCTTAAATGGGGCTATAATCAGAACGCCTCCATGTTATCCTCATGCCTAGTGCCGTCACAATACAAACCCTAAACCATAAATACAAACTCTAAAACCCTTGTATTAGCTGGATTTAACAGCTGCAGTTGTAGCCGGTACTGCCACCTGTGTGTCAGCATCTTTACTAACTCTCTCCTTTTTAGACTTTTTACTACTAGTAGTACCTCCGTCACCTATCCCCTTCTCGGCTGATGCTGATGTGCCACCGACAACAGCTAGTGGCAAGGCATCTTCAGGTTCATCTATGATTTCAACCTGGATAGGGCGCTTCCGACCACGATGGAGGTGACGTTCACAATACTTCTGGTCCGGTACGACATTACGCCAGCATCGCCATTTCTTACCATCAGTACGGCGGCAACGTCCTGGTTCAGGTTCTGGACTCTTGCCAAAATCAAGGCACAATGTTGCCAGTCCCATCACTGACAAATTCAAGGGGCAATATTAGATTATACATTCCAAAATCAGAAAATATTTTCAATTTTGTACTTCCCCTGTGGTATACAACTGCAGTCCAAAAGAAGATTACGCATTTTTCCTAGAAGCAAGCACCTTTATAGTTTATGTATGCAAATACTGATATTCTGGTATAGCAAAGCCAGATAAAATACTGATAACTGAAGATAAATGTACATCAGCTCTCAAACCTGCTATAACTATGCAAATTTTTTGTTTTCAACTGTCGTGAAAATTCATATTCCTTTTCCTTTGTAATCCTTTTGTGGCACTCTGCAGGTAGCCATCAACACTGAGGAATAAAGCAGATAAAAAAAAATTGTCTGTGGCCCATGCATAAAAGATCCTATTTAGAAAAATGAAAGAGGATGTGATAAGCTATGTCATGAGAGGATGGTCCTTTTTGAGATTTATAGGATATATATACTTAACAAATCTGCTATTGAACAGTTGCGCTCGCCATGGCAAGTTTAATATACTATCTAAGCTGCATCCACACACACGCCCATTCAAGAGACATAGAAAGAAAGAAATATTACGAGTGGGGTACTGTTCAGGGCCCGCAGAGGAGGAAGAGGAAGTGGTGATGCTCTTCCAAATGGGAAACACAAGGTGGGTTGGTACTGGTACACCCGCAGCCATGTACCGATATATCAGAGTCTGCTGCTCCAACTCCTGCAATTGCGGCATGGCGAAATCCGCCTTGACACCTGCCACTGCATCTGCATATGGTAATGCCGCTGCTACCGTCACAGTTACTGCACAATAAAAATCTAATAAAAACTACAATTTGTAGAAATTTGTTTCTATGCTGCACTGGATGCTAAGAAATTACTCTGAAATACAGTGTATGAGAAAGGAGTACATGTCCAAAACCTGTACCAATATAAGCACTATACCAAGCCATGATTTTACTTACGAGCTCTCAAAACCCAGTGTGGCAACAGAATTATGCAATACATAAATACCAGCACATGACCTGACCAGTTGTTTAAGATTAAATCTTTGGCTCTGAACCATGCTCAAATCCGTATCTTACCTAAGCAATTACCCCCAACAGTTTGTGGTGTCATATTACCTTTTGTCCCTTCTGAAATTTGGATCTTACCTAGCACAGTCACACCCGCCAAAATTTGTGCCATCGTATTATCATTTAAATTTCTATCTTCCAAATTGACAGTTAATCATAAAGAATTAAGGTCTCTTCTTAGTTCCCACCAAAGAATGGTGTACAGAGAAAAGCCAGCTTATCTAGGGCATTTTTGTAAAATCTAAAAATAAATGTATAAATAAAGAATAATTCGCATGGACAATTTAAGAGGTTTTCGATTGGGGAAAGATGGGAATATGTATAGATACCCCCTTCCCTAACCTAACTAATTGGCAAATATAATTACAGGTCACATACAAGAATCAAATAATAAACTTTTTACCAAGGCTCAAACAACTTGTCTAAGAATCACTTTCACAGGATGGGGATTTAAGAAAGGTCCTGTTACAGCAATACCTACTCAAATAAGGGCTCCAATAAATTATGAGCCCACGGATATAATTATGGAGATTCAAATCACAAATTATAGTCTTTGCAAGGGTATAATAGCAAAAAGGTACCTGAATCGAAATCAGCCTCTTCGTTCGCTTGGTTTTTCTCCTTCGGTTCCTCCCCTCCTTCCTCCTCTCCTTCTCCAGGGATAGGGGTGGGATTGTTTCCTTCAGTTTCCTCCTCTTTACCCTCCGTACCTTCCCCTTCCTCTCGTTTCTCATCTTCAGCAGCAGGTGCAGGGTCAGAATTCTTCCCCTCCGTTTCTTCCTCCCCTTTATCTTCCTCTGTTTCTTTTTCCGGGGGAATTTTTCCCTCCTCAGCCATGAGCGTTGTTTCTGTTTCAAGTTAAAAAAAAAAGGGGGAAAAATAAAAATTAAAATGGGAAAAATTGGAGGGGGAGAGAGAAAGAAATGAGTGATCTGAGAAAGGGCCAGGTTTGGCAGCCGAGAGAAGAGACCCCTCGATACAGGTCGCGTTAAAGCGATGGTTTCTTATTGGACCTGGTTTACAGTGCACCTCGCTTTTTTACTGCTATAAGAGGTCCATTGAAGGCGAGAAAAAAATTCGGTATTGTTTACACCTGGTGTAGCTAAAAGTTACTTCTTGTACTCGATATCAAGTACCCGACCAGAATAAAGATTTATTGCGGTCGTATTTGTATATAATTATATGCTGCAAGGCCTGACAGGTTCATCCTCCAAGAATCACCGAGTCTGGCAATACTGTCAAGGCCACACCGACGCGCTACTTTTTCCAACCAAAAAATTTTCAGACTCTCTGGACCCGGCTCATTGTAAGGTGCCTTGGTTACTTGCGGGGGCCCGTTATATTTACCTTTTTTTAAGTTCATGAAGACCGGGTCTAGGGAGGTCGCAATAGAGAGCTAGTTGCAAATAGTATGGTGGACCACAGGACCAGAACTATAGTACGGTTACCGCTAACTAAATGCTGAATATAATGCCTTTTGCATCGTAGGTGCATGAAGACCCGGTCTAGGAAATGTTTTAAAGTATATAGTAGCGAGCATTTAAGGGGTGGACCAGTTCCTGTATGGGGTCCCACTCTGTCGAGAGTAGTTTTCCGATGCATGAAGTTAACAAAAGAGAAAAAAAAAAAGAGTAAAGTTATGTTTTCGCCCCTGATAAAAGAGAAATTGTTATGATTGATTGTGGTGACTAAATCGTAATATATTGAAGAAAGCTGAAGCACCTGTGTATGGACCAGTTTGCCCCAGTTGGGAGGTGTGGGGACCACATGTGGAGACGAGACCGAATCGAATCGGGTTCGGTTGCTCCTGCTGTGGTTGTATTGATGGAAAAATCTGAGGTACATCGGACCGTCCGTTTCAATCAGACGGTCTATATTAGATCGGATCTCAACGGAAAAATTGGATAGGGTAGAATATAGAGAGGCCAAAGACCTCCGTTTGATTTTGATTGAGCATTTTGATGGACAATAGACGATCCAAATTTAGCTGGAAATATCAAATCAATTTTTCGACATTTGCAGAGGAGCCTGACTTATTCAAATAACCCACGAACTATATTGTGTAAAGACAAAAATAAGTATTGTATTTGGTATAATTAAATATAACGATGCACAATTTTTCATATATAGATAATTTTATTTTTATGCATATAAAATATTTTTTTTGTAATTTTCTAAATATAATGTTTTCTGAAGAATAATATATAGAAATAAAAAAATATACATTTCTAAATTTTATATTTCCAAATATATGCGTCAAACGAGTAGGTAATTAAAGGATTATCTTATAATTTTACTTGATGTGTTTAACAACTAGGAATTAGTTGTAGTTTCTGATTTGTTTCTAATTTCACTAGATGTGTTTTGTGAATACTCGTCTGCAGTGGTTTGTTGCACATACATTAACTATATTATGTGGTATTTTGGGGTTTTGTGGGGGGTGTTTTGTAATATCAGTTTTTTCTTTGTGAGTTTATTTAGTTAGGACTATTTTGTATGCAATTTCCGAAAAGTAATGGAAATTGGTGGGTTGTTGCCCATTTTATCAAAAAAAAAAAACGAAATTTTTTAGATCTTCAATGCGTAATACTTTGTAAATTTATATTTAACAACTGCTTTGTACGAAATAGCACTGCTGTTCTAAATAGTAAATACTGCTAAAATAGAGGGTTATCAAAATATTGCCAAATTTAAGAATAACTAATTATAAGTTTATAACTAAATTTTTATTCATATCGGGCTGGATCGGATTTGATGGGAAGCCTGATCCGGCCCGTTACTCATGGATCCGGATCCATGACACGTGGGCTGGAGTCGGATCAAATCTCAAAATTGTACAAATTGAACGGGTACTGGATTCAGCTCTAAATAATCCGACAACGTAAATTTTGGGACTTTTAAATAAAGTAACAAGTTTGAATACAGATATTTCCGAGGTTATACATGAATAAAGAGGCAAACAAAACAAATCTGATTATTTCTCTCCTTTCCACCTTTCCTCTCTGAAAAACCCTAATCTAGAGAAACCACCGCGCATTTCCGATGCGTTTGAATCTCGAATTCGGGTAATTCTTTCCTTCTTTTACTCAGCAATACAGTTTTTTTCACGATTAGTGTGTTTAGTCGTTTGTATTAATTTCTCATTTTTTTTGTTTTCTTTTCTGGAAACATTGTGATCCAGTGGTGGATTGGAGCTTCTTCTAAAGGAATCCGTGAAGCTGCATCAGGTTGATGTGAATCCAAAATCTGGTGAAGATAAGGTGTTGAACGAATTTCCTCTGAGCATTGTCTTTATTTACAATTTCAAGTTTTCAGTATCTAGCTTATTACAAATTTACAATGAGCTGATTCCTCTCATAATGGTTTTAAGAGAATGCTTTCGTATCAATAGGTTACGATGCGTGATTTGCTGTCATGGGTGAAGGGAAATTTGATCAAGGAGAGGCCTGAGATGTTCATCAAAGGAGATTCTGTGTATGCATGCTTATTCATTTGATTTTATTAGAGAACATTTTTTCTTGTTTTTCAAAATCAAAATACTATCCTATATATATGTACCCCAAATAACAGTTTGCAAAATGATGTAATAGAAAAAACTATAAAATCTCAACTAATCAGATATAAAATGTGATATAAATATATGGGAGGGATCTCTTGACAACTATTATCTTGACAACTAATTTCTAGAAATCCTCAAAAATAGAAAAAAGTTCATAAACATATTTTTTAATTTATAGATTAATTATGCTTCAAAATTTATGTAATTTAAGGGTCATTTGATATCCCATAAAGACCGTTAAATATAGACCGCTGTAAATGTTATGTAATTTTGATGATATTTGATGGAGTATCAAATAATATTTACATTGTATGAAATTTAAAACACAATTGATTGATAAAGTTAAAGAATATATTTATGAACTTTTTTCTATGTTTCAATTTTTTTTTAAATTATTTAAAATCCGTTGTCAAGTTGTTAAAAGTTGTTAAAAGAATAGTTGCCAATGAATCCCCACGCTAAATATATAATAGACCTACGGAGTAAACCTACTTTTTCTTCCTCGTTTAATTGTATAGGAGACCTGGAGTTCTGGTACTGATAAACGATTGTGATTGGGAACTATGCGGTAATCTCGATGCAGAGTTGGAAGAGAAGGATGATGTTGTTTTTATCTCCACATTACATGGTGGCTAAAATCTAGTGGTGTGAACTTTGAACATATATGAATGATGGAAAAGAGAAGCTTTCTTTTATCTTATGAAATAGTTGTAGTCCATTGATGAAATCAATGCATAATTCATATGTTGGTGAAGCTTCGACATTAATCTGTAATGTTATAAGATGTATCGGCGCCTGCTAATTTCAGAGTTTCATATTGGTGAAGCTTCTGTATTAATCTGGTCTTAGAATCTTACTAGTTTATGTTGGTTTGAAAACATATATGTTCGATTTTTGTTGTAATTGATGTCATATATAAAAAGTCTACTGAAATTTCTTCTTTAATTTTACAATATATCATGCTATTACCTGCAATGTACTTGTGTTTTAGTATTGGAGGCATTTTCTTTTTCTTCTTTCCCTTTTCTCTTTTCCCTTTTCTTTTTCTTTTTTTTTTTTTGGATGCGATACAATAAAATATGGACCATAAAAGATTTTACAAAAGCCAGTTTATTTTTTCATCTATCGTATTAGAATATTAGACCAACAAATCTTTGGATAGGAAAAATCATACTAATTAATTTTGTCATTTTTTATTCCTTGGTCATGTTCTATGAATACTAATGGTGTTAGATTACAACCGCATTTGTTTTTCTTTCTTCAACAATTTAGTTATTACTGTGGTGCAGTTCATAGCAATTTACTGAGAAGAGGCAACTTGTGCAATTACGGATCATCTGGGGCCTTCCTTGCAAATTTCTCTTTCCCTCTTTATCTCACATTATTTTTTTTTAAGATCTATTCTTATTGTGAAAACATTGCATGAACATTATTAAAACATTTTTAAAAGCCACTCTAAATTGTGTCCAGGAACCCTAGAGATTATGCAAATATTTGGGAAAACAGGCTACAAGAGAGACAAATCTATATTAATTCCTTTTCAATTGGTTCTGTACATTTACAGATTCAGCTCGTATGACCTTTTCTTATAAGTCAAATCTCACAAACACTATAACTGCCTGTCAAATTAGTATTTCACTCAAATGCAAGCCTCTGTGTTCCAACCAGCGACGCGTATTGACCCTTCTTGGCCAAGAGCTCAAGATGGGTCCCCAACTCCACAATCTTACCTTCCGAACAAAGTGCGATTTGGTGCGCATTCTGCACGGTGCTCAATCTGTGTGCAATAACCAAGGAGGTCCTTCCTTTCATCAAATGGTTTAGTGCTTCTTGCACCAATTTCTCACTGGTAGCATCCAATGCACTTGTTGCCTGCATCCAATTGCTCCGTAAGTTTCAAAAACTAAATAGCCTTCTTAAAATTTATATATATATGTTGCAAGAAAGACAATCTCTAACCTCATCAAGTATTAGAATAGGAGCATTCTTGAGAAGAGCCCGTGCAATTGCAATTCTCTAAAAACAAACATTCGTTTAAAAGCAATAATGAATGACAACAAGAAAAATAGAAAAAGTAAATATCATAGTATGATGATAATATTTTTCAGTTACCTGTCTCTGTCCACCACTTAAAAGGCCTCCCCTTTCACCGACTAGAGTGTCATAACCCTGAAAATACATGCAATTTTCATTTAAGAATTGAAACTTTGGCATCGCAACCCACCACCGTTAAAACAAATTATGATGATGATTACATAGTTGTAAAATAGACCTGAGGGAGAGAGATAATGAACTCATGAGCATTAGCAGCTTTAGCTGCCTTGATGATGTCATCTTTCGATACCTCCTCATCCGGTAAACCATATGCTATATTCTCTCCTACTGATACCGAAAACAATACCGGATCCTTGATCAAAATTAAACAAATAAGCCTTAGACATATCCATGGATAGCAAATTGCTTAGCCAAATTATGTGAAATCTAGAGGGTAAAAACCTGATTGACTAAGGAGACAATGCTAGCCCACTCCCTTTTATCAAATGTTCTTATATCTTCTCCTGCCACAGTTATCCTACCTCTTGTAGGCTTCATGCAGATTTATAATGTCAGATACTTAAATTGACATAACTAACATTCTAAATGAAAATAGCTGGTACATAAATCCTAGAATCATTGTTTTTTGTGAATTAGTAGGTGAAAAACCTACCAGGCATCCACTGAACCAACAAAAATCCTACAACTATTATTGTCTTTTAATTATTCATGTACACCAAAATAGGGTACTCGTACATCTTTTTTTTTTCTTTTTTGAAAAAAAGTGATAATTTCATGCCGCATGTTTAGATAGATGAAACAAAATCAACATACAATATATACAGTAATACAAGCAGAATTACAGAACCACCAGAGGGTACTCGTACATTTTGATACCAAACCTCACCTTGTAAGTAAGAAACAAGTATGACATACAATTATTGTCATACTGGTCCTTAAGGTGCAAGAAAATTTCTAAGTTTACCTCATAAAACCGAGCAAGAAGCTGCACAACTGTACTTTTGCCAGCGCCACTGGATCCTACTAGTGCAGTTATTTTCCCACACTCAAGTTTAAGATTTAGTCCATTTAATACCCCTACATCTGACCTCAGTGGGTAAGAGAAGTAGACATCTGTAAAAGTATACAAAAAGTAAATCAACCAAAATTCAGGGGTAGTTGCTTTCAGAACTAAAATTCATCAGAGTAGAAGATAAGTACTGGAGAACTAGAATTATCATCAACCAACATAAACACAACAAGGATATGAGCATCCAATACCACTGTAATTGTCATAACTGTATCAGCAATCAGTCAGGTACTTCACAGAACACTGTAGTAAGTGATTCCTTTTGTTTTCCTTTAGTTTTTCCACAAGCCTTTTTTTCTACACCAATGAATTGTTTAGTTATTGAATCTTTTCTTCTTTTTGGTATCTAACAACAAAGGACTAACCTTCAAGACAGATATCACCAGACCAAGCTAAGCTGCCGCAGATAATGCCTGATCTCAAAGCTGCCATGTAATGTGCATTTGCACCCTTGGTTCTATGAAAATTTTCGATTTTTGAATTTTCTAGTTCTTTGTTCAATCCATAGGTGAGGGACTCATCAATTTCATGGGCTGTTAATATACCGTTTATCCTCTCTACAGCCGCCAGGGTCCCGCGTAGGTCACCTAGTGTATTGATCGCCCCTTGTACCTAAAGAATGTATTTTTCATAATTTTGATTTTACAATATACCTTAGAAATGGAGTAAATACATGTTGTAGAGGAGTCATTACTCACAGCAAAAGTCAAGGTGAAAGTGTAGCCAATGAAGGAAGTCATGATGCCAACCGACAATTCTCCCTACAATACAAATAGTGAAATAAATAGTGGTGGACTGATAGGGCTTACATAATGAAAATCTATCATACTAGAAATGGTACCTATGTTCAGTGGCAGAGCCAGTTTGATGACACAGTTATTCTCCAAACCATATCAAAATCAATAAACAATAAAAAATAATTTCAATTTTTTGGGAGAGGACAAATTACACGCATGACAAGAAATAAAATTAATGTTTTTTGTATGACTAATATAGAATCCTTTTTTCAGAACCTATTAGTTTTAAATGCCATAGGTGGGACATCGGTTCCCAGCTAAGGCCATGCTTTTGAGTTATGATGCTTTTTGAAATGTACTGCTCTTGTTGTCCTGATTGGAGTTTCCAGAAAACTCAAAATTGAACGATATGTACAGAAACTAAACAATATGTGGGTGTGTGTGTGTAGAGAGAGAGAGAGAGAGAGAGAGAGAGAGAGAGAGAGAGAGAGATGGAGGGAGGGAGAGCAATGCAATTACCGATTTGACCTTGGCCCCACCAAGAATATAGAGCGCGAGAAGAGAAATATACACTACTACTCTAGTTAGCGATTCATTTGCTGATTTAAGGGACCCAAGCCTTGTACCACTTTTTTGGTAGGCATTTACCTGATTGGAAAAAGAAGAAAATTAAGATATAATATGACGTGTTCATCTAGAGATCCATTTAAGCCTCATCCCATTTGAAACACCAATTAAATATGAACTAGTGAAATGCCAAGTCAAAATATATGAAGAATGAATTTTGAAAAGAACCTACCAAATTAGAAAATAAGGAGATCTGCTTCTTTTCACCGCCAAATGACCGAACCTGTAGCATTTTTTTTAAATAAAATCAAGGATAAGAGAGAAAATAACAAAGATAAGTTAGAACAACTGGAATAAGATTGGAACTGGAAGGGTCTTACGGTACGGATAGCAGAAAATGTTTCAGTTGCACAGTCTGATATGCTTGCTTGTACGATTGCATGAGACTTGAAAGTCGGGACAGTTGACCTCTTGAATATAGCTATTTGGTAAAAAGGAAAGTAAATCAATTAGCTGTTTATTAAACTACATAAGATCCATCAACCTTGCATATCCACTTAAGCTTATAAAGCAATTACGGTGTCGAATAAAAAAAACCCCTGATTCTCAAAAGTTTCAGACACAGATCCAACCTTTCCGTTTATGAGGCATTGAAACAAACTTATCAAGGGGCATTTACTTTGATTTTACAAAAAACCAGTCATTCTTTTCCAATTCTGAAAAGGAGGGGACCTGTTACAGTGACAACATGGTAGGGGTACTTGCAAATATTCTGTAAAGATTGAACAGAAAGTTTTACCAACTAAAGCAGAAACAGAGACCATTAGGAGCCCTAAAACAGGTGCAAGTTGAGTTGATAATGTGAAGAGAATCCCTATTGTCCCAATTATCTGTGCAGATTAACAAAATAAAAAAGAACATTTCACTTATAGAATAAGTACAAAACATTTTAATAAAAAAATGGAGTGAACTTATGCTTGCCTCTGAAGTAGCCCTCAAACCACGATCTCTTGAGATGTTATCACTGACTACACTTTTTAATGCTTCCAAATCAGAGGTCAACAAGCCAGTCAATTCGCCAACCTATGTACCAAAAAACAACACACTTATTGTAACAGTAAAAAATAATACTGGTTCATGCACCAGCTGTAATAAGATTACAATAAGATATTATGTGGTAATATTTGTACTGTACCTTATGACGGTCAAAGAATTCCACCTGAAATAAAAGAATAAAAAAACAATTACTATTGTACAGAAAAAGGTAGCTGCAGTGCTAAGCGCTAACGTATCATATCATTTACTAATTTGCTAATTGCTATCATGTATATTATTTCTTTGTAATTTCAAAACTGTACCTTTTGAACTAAAATTCTCCTGAAAATTTGGCCGCGCAGACTCGCCATGACATTCTCCCAAATGATAGTCATATTTACAATAAAAATAATTGTAAAAATTGGTTCAAGCGCATACAAAACCCCAATTTTTGAAAGAAGGCTCCATAGGGACTCTGACCTTCTCCCGACTAATATTTCAAAAAACTTTCCTGTTTCAACAATTCAATATGTCATGATTCATAAATAAACATTACTTATAGGCTATAGCCTAGAACTAACAAGAAGGCACTACATTACTGATACCAATTACCACCACGAAGACACCAGTAAGCACCATCATTGGCTGAAGCATTTCAGAAAAAGATAAAACATACTCTCTGGTAATTACATAATTGTAACTGATACTTTATGGTGTGTTGGATACCAATTCAGGACTGATATTACTAATGCAGTTTGATAATATTCCAAAGTATTTGACCAGTATGATACTTGTAGGCAAGTATCGAACATCATCATCCTAACAAGTTAACATAAGTGCATGCACATGCAAGTCAGATAGGGGAAGAGAACAAGATATAAGACTTTTGAAAATGAGAGAGAGAGAAATATAACCAGAAAAGAGAGGCATGGATAGAGTGCAAGTGGTACAAGCAACGAGAGAGGCGATAGAGACTGCAATTCTCAGCTTGTGATTGGAGAGAAAAGACCAAATTACCCCCCAGCTGATGGCCTTCTCTGGAGCGGAAAACAGAGACTGATCAGTAGGCACCACATCCTCCTCAGACCTGTCGATCGAGTCGGGGTCGAATGCGGGAGCGGAGACGTAGGCGAAAGGTGGGGGGAGAGTGATGACGCGGCGGTGGCGGAGAGGGGAGGAGCAATGGATTGAGGAAGGGAGAGGGAGAGAGGAGTAACGACGACGGAGGAGAACAGAGGGGTAACGGAGGTTAACGGAGTGAGAGGGGAGAGGAGGGGAAAGAGAATGGGGAGAGAGGAGGTGTGAGAGCGAGAGAGAAGAAGCCATGTGAGAGAGACGACTACTCTGTGCTGTCTGTGTTTCTCCTTTCCGTTTCTTTATTCTGTGTTCGCTGTTTTGAGAGAATTTTTGGGAGCTTGTTAATTTAATTTTTTTTATTTTTAGTAATTTTCTAGTTTGAAGCTTGTACACTCTTGATTTTTTTTTTTTTTTTTTGACATTCTTGTACACTTGTGATTGATAATGAAAATGAAAGTGGCATGTAGCACACGTGCTTTCAAGGAGAGAGTGGCTATCACGCAAGAATGCTTAATGCATCTCAACAGCTATAGGTCTATAGCCGTTACAACAATAGATAAAGTGATAAAACAAAATAGAAGATTTATAATCAGGTCCAAGAAAATGAGAAAGGAAAAAAAAATAGAGAAAAAGAATCAGGATAATTAGATGTTAATACCTTCGTAATTTATGAAGAGAGAGAGAGTTTTACTTTCCACATTGAGCAAAAATTTGAATTTTAAAATTAAAATAATATATGTAAAGTAACTGCAATAAATTCGAACATCTAGGAACTCGCATATTACCTACCTTCTATAAATATGATTTAATCACAGGTTAATTTTATTATGAATCAAAAATTATATTATAAATGAAAAGATCCCATTGTAATTAACAATCATAATTTATTTAAATATAATATTTGTAAAAAAAATTGGTTTATAATAGAACTACCTTTCTTATGAATCTTACATAGACACAACGGTTTATACATATATTGTCCGAAAATGAATATCTTATGTATCACACAAGGGTCAATTATAAACAACGTAGAAACGCAGCAGCGAGCAACTACAATCACATACATATAATTGCATATTGATCTCCTATTTTTTATTAGAGTCAGCATTAAAATCCTACTAATTTTGATGAGAAGTATTTTTCTCAAAAATATTACATGCAATTTTGTGCACCATCACCACATCCCACCTGAATTACGAGTTTTACGATCTCCAAATAATGTTCTCATCTCTGTCTCTTCAAAAGGCCCAAAAGGGCCCCAACTTATTAATTTGTAACCTTTGTACAGTTCTGTTGTAGAAGTTTATTTTTGTTCTCTTATAAAATATATTTCTTTTTATTACGAGGACCAATCTGGAAAAGGTGTTTCACCTCTAGTGCAAAATCCAGTCTTCTCTTCCCATCTATCGATTCTCAATCTCCGTCGAGCTCTCCTAGGGTTTAGATCCGATTCGTCATGGCTAGCTCTTCCTCCTCTTCCTCCAGTTTGTCTAGTCCATCCAGTCCGAGGCGCATCGTAGACACTACGCCTCTTCTCTCCAGTCCAACTCGGACCAACGGGACCTCACCTAACGGTCTCCGGGGCGCCGCGCGCTTTCTCCGCCGCGCCGGGAGCCGTCGGATTATGCGCGAACCCTCAGTCGTGGTTCGTGATACCGCGGTTGAGCACATAGAGGAGAGACAATCCGACTGGGCCTACTCCAAACCAGTTGTTGTGCTGGATCTTCTTTGGAACCTCATGTTTGTGGCAGTTGCTGGGGCTATGTTTGTGTCGAGCAGAGATGAGAAGCCTTACATGCCTCTTAGGCTTTGGATTGCAGGATATGTGCTTCAGTGCATTGTGCACATGGTGTGTGTGTGGCTTGAGTACAAGAGACGTGTCATGGTTCGTAATGGCAGTGCTGGTCAAGATCAAGAGGGAGATGATAAGCTCAGGTGAGAAAAGGCTTAGTGTACTAAAGTTCATATTGGCAACGCCCTGATGTTTAACACATCACTCAATGTCTCAATTTGCCTCAATCATGCCTTGAGTTAGCAACTGAACAACAAAAGAAATCAGGAAAAAAAATTGGATCTGCCTGTTATCTGAATGGTAATAAAATGAGGGAGGGGATCCCTTGACAACTAATATTTTGACAACCTTGACAACCATGTTTCAAATAATTTTAAAATAAATCTTAAAAATTCTTAAAAATAGAAAAAAGTTTATAAACATATTCCAACTTATAGATTGATTGTGTTTTAATTTTCATGCAATTTAAGGGTTATTTGATATTCCATCATTTGTATTAAATTTTAGACCGTTGAAAGTTTTATGTAATTTTGATTGTTTTTGATGGAGCATCAAATGAGACTTAAATTGAATGAAATTTGAAACACAATCAATCTATAACTTCAAGAAAATGTCTATAAACTTTTTTTTATTTTTAAGAATTTTTAAGATTTATTTTGAAATTGTTTGAAAAATGGTTGTCAAGGTTGTCAAATTATAGTTGTCAAGGGATCCCCTCCCATAAACTAAATCATTTGCCTGATACATAACAGTACTTTAGAGACTACAAATAATATCAAACTTGGTAACTACCGACTGAATCATGATTAAATTTATATTGTTGTTTTCACATTAATTAAACTAATAACAAAGCTAGTTTATTTTTCATTGGCAATTGATTCTACAAAGTGAAAAAGCAAACTAAATTAAAATAAATAAGGTGGCAACTGTGTAGGAACCAGTGTTGGTAAGAGTGAAGATTTGGTTTTAGGTTCCAGTGTAGAAATCCACAATTTAGATAGAATTCCGGTTGATTTATTATTTTAGAAACTCCAAATTCATTAACTTCGTTTTCATTCTTTTCGTATTGAAGCTTTGCAAAACACCTGGAGTCAGCTAATACAATGTTCTCTTTTATATGGTGGATCATTGGTTTTTACTGGATCTCTGCTGGTGGCCAGACACTATCTACTGAAGCCCCTCAGCTTTACTGGTACGCCCTTAGAATTTAAACTTATGCTGAGCTTCATATTTCGCTGCCATATTATTTGAATGAAAATCATTTTTGGTGGTGATATCTTAATTTGGCTTGATAGCTGCTCCGACTGAGAGAGTTTCTGTACCACCTATATCATATACAAGTTTGAGACTAAACAAGACTTTACCAAACCTGAGATTGCAATGTGTTACTTTAGCCTTGCTAAATATCGTGGTGATTGTTATCCATCAAAGCCTTGTACCTAGTCCCAATTGTTGACTTTGGGATTAGTTCAAATACCCTCCTCCATTTGCTCCAGCAGTTCAAATGCTACCTGCAAGTTTAAAATGAACGAATTCCTCCTACATCTTAATTAATTTGAATAGAAATGCTGCATCACCGCCTTCCAGTACCATGTAACCACAAAGGAAAGAGTATTGCAATTCTGACATGACGGTATAATATATTTTGACATGACAATGCAATATAACTTCGCAAAGGAACATGTCAGTGAAAATATAGTGCTGGTAAAGTGGGGTTTTCATGTCAAGGTGGTGCAATATGGTGAAGGGACAGCTTCTGACATGGCAGTATAATATATATTGACATGACAATGCAATATAACATTGCAAAGGAACATGTCAGTGAAAACATAATGCTGGTAAAGTAGGATTTTCATGTCAAGGTGGTGCAATATGATGAAGGGACAGAAGGATGCATGCACAGTTAGATGGAAGGGGGTAGTTGCAACCCCACAAAAAAGTGCACACAGGGGTATTTGCTGTGTGGATGGGTGGGTGGGGGTGGGGCGGGGTTTTGTTCATTTTCAGCATTGGAGGAGGTATTTGAACTCTTTGTTCACAAATGTAGGGTGGTATTTGTCACTTCACCCAAAATCTCAAACATTATTTATTTCTCAAGTATTTAGTAAAGTAGTTTGAAGCATTTGAATTATTTTTTAAGGTCCTTTCTGCATTTGGAAGGTCATGAGCAATGTTCATAATTTGTCAGAATCTGACCATTGGTAATATTAAGTGTTGTTTGTACCATTGTCAAATACCAAAATGTGGTCTGCTACTAAAATAATGCTATTTTTATAACTTTCAGGCTATGCATAGTGTTTCTAGCATTTGATGTGTTCTTTGTTGTCTTCTGTGTGGCATTGGCATGTCTAGTAGGAATTGCAGTTTGCTGTTGCCTCCCTTGTATCATTGCCATTCTGTATGCTGTCAGAGATCAGGTATTCTTCTAACATGAAGAACAAAGATATCATACTTTGGTATCTAAAGGAAATTATAACTTTTTGACTATGCTGGAAGTTTATGAGGCTCTGAGCATTTGCTTGATTTTGCTTCATTATTTACTTAACAGTTCTTTATAAATTTAGGAGGGTGCTTCTGAAGAGGACATTCATCAGTTGCCTAAATACAAATTCAGAAGAACAAATGTCTCTGATAAGGTGGATGCTGAAACTGGAGAGTCTATTGGAGGTGGTATCATGACCCAGTGTGGTACTGAGCCTCCTGTTGAGCAGCCTCTTGAGGCTGAAGATGCGGTATGCCTGTTAAATACTCTGTTGGGGTTCTTCCTGTATTAGACCACTAACTCGTGGTCTTTTATTAATGAAATTTGAGGGTGTGACCTCATCTTTTCCTCGAAAAAAAACAAATTACTCTGTTGGGGTACTTGGTATTCCACCATTTAGTATTTTTACCTGATAGATATAGGAATGGATGTCCAGCCAATACCACATAAAAACCCACCACGGCTGTTATTGTCAGTTATTGATTGTATTTATAACATTATCTTTGTGCCATGATATCATACTCTATTATTACATAAACAGACACCATATTTTATAATATAACACGCCACATAGTATTTATCTTTGTGTTATGATATCATGCTATATAGGAATGCTGCATATGTCTCTGTGGGTATGAGGATGGCGTGGAGCTAAGAGAGCTCCCTTGTGGCCACCACTTTCACTGCTCATGTATAGACAAGTGGCTTCATATCAATGCCACCTGTCCTCTTTGCAAATTCAGCATCATCAAAACCAACAGCTATGGTGATGAAGAAGTGTAGATGGTTTCATCTCTCTTTTCTTTGTAAAATATGGTCTCCTCTCTCTCTTTTGAAAAGCTTGACAGAGGCTGCTGCTGTCCCCCCCAACCCCCCCCCCCCTCTCTCCCGCAGCTGATGTGTTGTATTTATGTGTATTGTAATGTATGCATGTACTTGCATTTGGCCCGTTGTGTCGGGGCTTGTTTGGTGCCACAATCAGCCTCCCCCTGTGAAGTTTTGCTCGGTGAGATGTCTCCTTTTGATGTAGTTTAGGTTGAAGAAGATGTTTATTTGAGCGGGTTTTTGTTCATAACTAAGCAATAATTTCTTTTTTAGATAAATGGTGTTGCTGTAAATTCATTGTTTGATAAAGGAAAATAATAAAGTAACTTGTTTACATTACACGGACAGACAACTCTTCATTACAAACTTGCTTACAACAGTGGAAGGAACTATTTAGTATTAAACTCGGTCATTCCAACTTTTCAGTTTGTTTTTGCTTTTCTCGTTTGAAATGTTTCTGCATCTAGTAAGGGAGAATGTCTACAATTAACTCAGGTAACCATCAGTCAAGTGTGCTCTTGCTTTTGCCATTGCCATGGAGCAGTCTTATTTCAACCCATTAACTTCCTTGTTGGTGCTTTTTGTTAAGCATGTCAATAAATCTTGAATTCTTAATCTGGTAGCTGGTGTCTGTCGCCTACGTGCCACGTGGTATGGTAGGTTGATAACCCGTCTCCCGGATCAAAACACCTTGCATTCTTTGTACTTGAAGGATTTAATCAATGCTGCTTTTACTAAACGTGCCATGTAAGTTTTTTAAAATAAACAAACGAGATATTATGGATGAAAACAAATTGCAGTAAACAGTGATAAGAAAAAGGGTGGGGATTCATTGACAATTTTGACGATATATTTTCAAATAATTTTAAAAAAATGGAAAAAAAAAATAGAAAAATTTTTATAAATATATCCTTTAACTTATAGATCAATTGTGTTTCAAATTTCATACAATTTAAGTATTATTTGATATTTCATCAAAGACTATCAAAATTAAATAATATTTACAATGGTTCATATTTAACGGTCTTTGATGAAATATCAAATGATTTTTAAATTATATGAAACTTGAAACACAATCAATCTATAAGTTAAAAAATATGTGTGTAAATTTTTAAAGATTCTTAAAAATCATTTAAAAATTAATTATTAAGATTGTTAAGATACTAATTATCAAGTATCCCCTTCCTGAAAAAAAATGATCGTTTGAACAAAATTGGAGATCAATACTTTAACAATGTATTGAGAATGAAGAAATGTCTGTTACGGTAACCAACGATTAAAAAGAGAGTACTATTAAAATATAGTAATTTGTGAAAAAAAAAATTCTCCAAATAGCATTTTTTTATGTTTTAGTTATTTAAATTGTTTATTGGTTTCAAGATTAAAAATTGAAAGGTATATAGCAGCCTTTTTTCTTTGGTTTATACTGCCTTTTAATTTGATCTCATATTAGAATTTACTTTTATTGACTAAAATTCGTCCGTACTATGAATCTTTTTTGGCTTCATCTCTGTTAACAAAAAAATCCAGCTATATTTCACCATCTTTGTGTTTTTGCAATTAATTATACGGAAAATCTCGGCACTCTACAATTAATGGAACTGTAAATTGTTAGCATCATATTTATAAATTCGTTATTTGGCGGATATTTTTCCTACTTATTTAGTGCCATTTTCTCACTCCATATGTTTGCATTGCAAATCACAAAATTTCATGCTTATAAGTTATAGTTGACGTTGTACGATTTCCTTAAATTTTAAGCATTTTTAAATCACATGTATGTTTTAGTTACTTAATTTCTGCCTAAATTTTTTTAGATAAATATAAAATCATGTTACTCAACTTTACATATCCATAAGAGTCCTCCTTCTATGTTCATATTTAATGTGGCATTACTCAACTTTAAATATCCTATAAACAATTTTTTTTTGCAATAATTTATTCATTGAAACCAACATTTTTTAAAAAAAAAAGCTAATCTGAGGTAGCGAAGGATGCCTAATGAATTTACAATATTACGTACATGTTATTTTATCTGATATTAACATACATAATCTGACGATTAATGGCATCCAGTTTTATATGTTGAACTTCAAACCAACCACCAAAAAGGTGGACAGAATATAAGCACATGAGCTTAAATGAGAGGAAAATGTTACGGAGATATCATTATTGATACCGTCATTGATACGGATTTATTTATATATATTAAATGAGTTATTATACATGTTAATGATTTTATTGTGTATAATATTTCTATTATTTAACTTAAATATCAATTAATATACATAATAACTCATTTAAGTTGCATAATGACAATACTGTACAAAATGAATTTGCATAATAAAGCCATTAATATACATTATAATTCATTTAAGTTGCATAATAATAATATTGTACAAAATGAGTTTGCATAATAAAATCATTAATATGCATAATAACTCATTTAATTTGTATAATTAAGTCCGTATCCATGACGATATCAATAAGCGTATCTGTATATCAGCTTCCTAAATGAGAACTACATGAATACAAAATAAATATTACCCACTATCAATAAATAAAAAAAATGCCACAATAAATGTAGAAGTGATTAAGTGAAAGTGCACATCAGACTTCCCAAAACAAGAACCACAATAGAACATTAAAAATAATTTAATTGCAAACGCTTGATTTTGTACCTTTTAAGGTACAATCATAAATTGGAGTGAGAGATGGAGAGGGAGAGTACACCAAGAAAAGAAAATTAAGAGACATATTTTGCTTGTTTTTTAAGCTTTAGAAAAGAGAATGGAGTAATAAATAAATAATATCCTATTTTGTCTCCTTGCCCATTTAAACTTTTTAAATTTTCAATTTTCTCATCAAAACATTAAAAAAATTCTAGTGGTTTTTTAAAAGTTTAAAACTATATATCTTTTTTTTTTCTTCTATTCCTTAGTTACATTAAATGTAACTTTCCAAAATTCCTATTTGACCAAATTAAACATGTTTTTAATTTTTAGCAAGATATAAATAAAATATTTAAGAAATTTTGAAATGAATCCAACTAGTTGCTGAGGCTAGAAATTTTCAAGTAATTTATAATAGCACATATGTCAACGCTTTTAAAAAAATAAAATAATATTAGTATATAATCACACCATCGTCATTGCTTGTGCAATGAAAACAACATTATTTAAAACGCTGAAATGATGTTGAAATGAAATACTATTCTTTTCAAAAATACACCAATTTAGTATAAAATAGAACCTTCATGTTCAGAAACAGTACTTCTGAAATTAAAATTATAATGATAAATTAAGCGAGTTAAGGATTTATTCTGTGTAACTACCTGTTCTTTCCTTCTTCAACCTTAGTCTAATCTCAATAATGAGAATCCTGACAAAGTGGCAAGTGACAATAATAAATACATGTATAATTTAATAACTTAAAATCATTTTCCTAATTAAATAGTTACCTAACTTGAAGATTTTTTTTTTTGAAAAATTATTCGCACACTCCACATTTTACATCTTTTATCTGCACATTAAAATATTTTATACTAAATAAATAATTTATTTATATTTAAATTTATAAGTGTTTATAATTTATATATATAATATTTATCACTTTTTTCTTACTTTTTCTTTCTCAAATAATTATAAAAAAATTAAAATTAAAAATTTTATTATACGATTATAAATAAAAAATTATATAAACTTTTAATACTAATAATATAAAATATAAACACTTTTATCATTAAATATAAATACTATCTAAAAACAATATAAATTTATCTAAATATATTTAAAAATACAACTATCATTTCTCTTATTTCTTTATTTCTTTATTGGTACCAAACTTAACCACTTAGATTAAGACACACACCACACCAAACTGCCGTTGGTGCGTCTCTCTCTGTCCTCTCCATTTCACAATCCTCCTTTTCGTTTTTGTTTTCGTTTTTGTTTTCGTTTTCTCCCCTTCTTAAATCAGATCCAGACGCTTCTCTTCTTCTCTGTTTCGTTTATAGCACCGACAAAACCGCATTTGTTGCTCTCCATAAAACACAGGAGAGAGAGACGGAGAGAGAGAGAGAGAGAGATGGCATCAGGCAATGTTCTTGTTTTAGTGCTAGTCTTCTTGTTTGATCTTGTCGCTTTTGGGTTGGCTGTAGCGGCTGAGCAGCGGCGTAGCACGGTAGGATCTCTCACTCTCTCTCTCTCTCTCTCTCTCTCTCTCTCTCTCTCTCTCACACACACACACACACACTGTGGCTTTCTCTAGCATGTTTTAGTCGAGTTCCTTTTCACAAGATCTTGAACTTCTTATTGAGCAACACTACGCTTAAAGCAATTTCTTAAGTACTGAATTAGATAATTTAACCAATTTTGCTACCTTATTTTTTGGGGTGGGGTGGGGGGGTGGGGGGGGGGGGGGGGGGGGGGTACTGAAGAACTGAGGTTGTAAAGAGTAAATCTTGTCAATTGAGGCAGGATTTTGTGTTAGTGAATTGAAAATTGAGATTTCCTTAAGATACCTGAAACAACTCCCCTAGTTACAATTTTTCGGCCATGATCTGACGAATCAAGACACCTCACAGACTATGACACTGTTTCATTAGTTCTCTTATGTATTGCTTCTGTACTGTAAATCAGGCAACAGTGGTGCCAGATTCAGAGAAGAATTATTCTTACTGTGTGTATGACTCCGACATATCAACCGGATATGGCGTCGGTGCTCTTTTTCTCCTATTTGTGAGTCAAGTTCTCGTCATGGTCTCAAGCCGCTGCTTCTGCTGCGGCCGGGCCCTCAAACCCGGCGGGTCCCGTGCCTGTGCACTTATACTGTTCCTCTTCTGCTGGTATTTTTTATTATTTATTTATTTATGAATTGATTCATTCATTTTTGACAAATAATCGGTCGGCACATGTTGCTACTGAGCTTCACATGTACATGTTAAAAACCGGAATAGTGTTGACCAATGACATAGTTTATTGGGTATCGGAGTGAAGTAAAGTCATCATAAATTAAGACCTATTCAATTGCTATGTTCTTGATAGGATCGAATCTGACAATATTATATTAAGAACATTTATCAAGTTGTCAAGTACATTTGACTTGCATCCATTAGTTAAGGAAGTTTCACGTGGTTAAAGAGAACCTATGCAAGAAGTAAATACCAAATTTTCACACATATCTGAAAATATATTTTTTTAACATATGTGCTAATTACATCGAGTTTTGAAATTCAATCTCCCATTTAGAGAACCGAGTCATGTCGATTCCTTTTGTCTGGTCCAAGGGACAGGATAACATTTCTCATAAAAGAACATGAATAGGTTCCTTGATAATTATGTTAAGATATTGCTGAATGAAATTTCTTCTACACATGTAGATCAATTTGGGTTGAAAATATCCATATAACAGCTTTGAGAATTTTCTTTTTACTGTTTAATTGTGAAATCACATAGCTCCTTTCCTATCGTGTCATGTCCCTGTTAATTTCTGCTTGATATCGTAGCATTTCAATGCTTCATATTCTAAAAATTAAACATTAAAAATGTCGGAAGTTTCCACTTAGAAGTAAGCAAGCATAAGCGGCTCAATAAAATAAATGACAGTTGCCACTAGTCTAATGTTTTGTTATGTAGTCATGTGGATTAGTTGTTCACTAAATGTGCTGGGGTTTCATATTGTGTACACCAGTCGAGCACTAAAAGCCAAATTGCCAACTACTCCAAATGTCATGATGCTAGATCTATTTCAAGCAAAAAGCCAATCGTCTTGTCATTTTGTGTCTCAAATTTTTTTAATACCGAAGTTCTGGTTATCCATTTTTAGAGAAACTATAGAGAACTTTTTGAGTTTTGAATCTGAGCACACAATGAGAAAATGTACCTAAATTCAGTGATTACATATTTTAAATCCATTCTGTGTTGCATTTCTCTTGCAAAATGTGGAGATACAAAATGAGAAGAACAAAAGAAAACTAATAGCTTGCAAAATATTTGCATAATCATTTTCAATCTCATGGTTTTAGGTTGACTTTTATAATTGCTGAGGCATGTCTACTGGCTGGGTCTGTAAGAAACGCATACCACACCAAGTACCGCACTCTCTTTGTAAACGATCCGCCTTCTTGTGAGACGGTACGGAAGGGAGTTTTTGGTGCGGGGGCTGCCTTCGTCCTTTTCACCGCTATTCTTTCCGAGTTCTATTATGTTTCCTTCTCTAAGGCTCGTGATGCTGCCGGTGGGGCCCCCTATGGAGGTGCTAGCATTGGCATGAGTAGCTATTAGTTGAAAACCATTTTAAAAATGGTTTCTTTGTACTGAGAGGAGGAGAGAGAGAGAGAGTATATTCTATTTTTCTATTCTATTATTAGGTTTCTTGTTTTTGTTTACTTGAAAATAGTTAGGTACTTGTACAACGTTGGTTGATGATTTGATGAACATGTTTGTTCGTTGCTGTATCAATATTCTTTTAGAAAACCTCTCGTCTGTGTATCTGGTTTAATGTTTTATTATCATGGAAATATTAAAAAGTATGAGGCTTGTTATGGAGTTGTTCATTTAAATTTTTGTATGGTGTTTTCTAATTGACAAAAGATTAAATATTTAATTGAGCTCCAGTCGAATAAACCTATTATCAGCATGAACTGTTTTGTAAATATATGATATGAAAGTCTTGGTTCTGCGTTTCTAATTCTTTCAATTTAGCGTTCAACCATATTTAGATGATTTTCGAAATTAATTACAAAAATTACAGCTTGCGAAGAGAATTTTTGGAATTAAATTACAAAAAGAAAGAGGTCTGATAATTACACATTAATTTTGCATCCTATAAGATTTTGAATGTAGATTTTCAAGATTTTGGATGTAAATTCTGTAAATCGAGATGGAATATTCAAAATTTTCAAAACTGTCACTTTCCATTTCATACATATATACTAGATAAAAGTATTTTATACTAACATTTAAATATATTTATACAATATTTAAATATATTTATACTAACATTTCAATGTATTTGTACTATTATTTAAATATGTTTATGCTAACATTCAAATATATTTATATATGAAATACAAATATTTATAAATGTGTCTATGTGCAGGATAAGCACAATAAATCACAGTGTTATGACCCGTAACAGACTGTCATGACCTATGATAGCCTATTACGACCCGTGAAACATATCAAACCACATTATTATAACCCGTAACACTTATTAGTAATATCAGATCATGAAATACAGAAATATGATGCAGAAAGTGAGGGATAATAATAATAATTTCTCTTATAAAAATACCTCCGTTTGACAAGTGGAGTAAAATTAAAGTTGAGTAGGTATAAATCACTCTAAAATATTGATGTTTGGTAATAGTGAAATAAGTAGATGAAATAGTGAGAGTAAAAAATATTAAAAACTATAAAATTTAATGATTTAATTTAACTCCATCTTTATAAATATTTTAATTTTATTTCATCTTAAATCACCTTCATTTAATATTTTAAAATATTTAAATTACTTTTATTTCACTTGTCAAACCGAGAAACGCCACAAAAGTGCAAAGTATAACACTTTGATTACTTTCCTTGGGCCAATGAAACACATTCAATCCTTCCCAAAGCCCAATAGAAACGGCCTTTACATAACTGCATCACAGACCACCGTTGGATCTCAATAGACGAACTAAGAAGCAATGGATCTCTCAAATCAAATCAACGGTGCTGGAGACTGGAGAGGATAGATCTACGAACTTGCGAACGAACAAAACGCGTCATTACACATTGCTCCATCTTCTTCTAGAATCCACCCCTCTGGAATCTAGGGTTGTTGCCGCTCCGCCTTCTCTACAATTCCTCGCTCTAGAATACGTCTTTCTTCCCCCACAATCACTGAAAACCTTAAGCTCACTCTAAACCTCTGCAACTAGAACGAAGCCAAAGCGAGGGTTTTGGATGTAGCGGTTTCTTAGAGGTCAAAAAGCATCAGCTAGAAGCGATAATGGCGACTTGAGGTGTGTTTTTTTCCAAGATATGCCTTACTTAGTTTGTAATTTTCCCTCCTTTTTTTCAAAAACTTGTCTTCACGCTTAATTTCAGTATGATCCCCCCAAAACATAGCCTGAATCTCCAGATTAAGGCCCTAAGAGCAAATTTCTCTCTCATTTTGTCAGAATTTATGGCCTCTTATTTACTTTGTGCCTAATAATTTCTTTTCTCTGATTTCAGGTTCCAATATCACATGATTTCTCTGAATTCCATAGTTTTTAGTTCTTTCACATGTTGAAATCTCCTTAGGGTCTTAAGTTTTTCCAACTGAATTGTCACATTTAGCGCCAGTTGTCACCATCAAACCAACCGTTTTCCTCCTGACAAGAAAGAAAAGTCTACTACAAAATGGAAATTGAATCCGCTGAATCTGCCGACTGGATTCCTCGAGTTGGCATGGAATTTGAGTCGATTGAAGCAGCATGGGACTTCTGGGTTAACTATGGCAATAAAATGGGCTTTGGGGTGAGAAAACATTTCATCAACAAGTGCAAGAAGACCGGCCGCATCTCTTCTAGAGGATTCTTATGCTCGAATGAAGGTCATCGCATAAATGACAAGCGGGTGAAGTTTGCAAGGCCCCGCCGACCCGAAACCCGTACCGGTTGTGAAGTAGGTATGTCAGTCAAGCTGATAAGAGAAACATGTAAGTACCGGGTTTACGAATTTAAAGCCGACCATAACCATGATTTACAAGTGCCAGTAAGGGAAGGTGCTTCCCAGGTTCAGACTGCAGGAGCAGAAATGGAAATAATAGAAGATTCCATAATCAGCCTTAATTATTTGCCAACAAGGCGTCAGAGGGACTTAATTTATGGCGACACTGGAAAATTACTTACCTTTTTTTATGAAAAGAGGCTTGAGAACCCCTCCTTTGTTCATGCTGAGCAGCTTGATGGTGAAGAGAGAGTTACAAACATTTTCTGGGTGGATGCAAAAATGTGCATTGATTATGAACAATTTGGCGACGTGGTCGTGTTTGACACAAGTAATTGCATGGATTTGCAACTGAGGCCGCTGTGTGTGTTTTATGGTGTTAACCATTTCAAAGAACTTGTAATTTTTGGTGCTGGTTTGCTATACGACATGCGATTTGAGTCATTCAAATGGTTATTTGAAACCTTTTTGAAAACCCATAATTTGAAAGAACCCAAAACCCTCTTTACTGACCCTGATCCGGTAATGGAGAGAGCCATAGCTGAGGCATTGCCAGAAACGGTACATGGGTTGCGTGCAGATTCTATAATGCAAGATGCAACCAAGGTCTTGAGCCGGTACAATAAAGATGGTATCGACATGGTGGCTGCATTTAGGGAATGCATGTCGGAGTATTTTGAAGTAGCTGAATTTGAAGAGGAGTTTGATGCATTGAGAAGGAAGGTTAGTGTGGAGCCATGGTTAGATGGCATGTATAAAATAAAAGAGAAATGGGCCCAGTGTTACATGAAACAAGCACTAACCCTAGATTTGCAGAACTTGCAGTTAAATGAGGGTTTTAACAAGGATTTGAAAGCATGCCTGAATTCTGATTTGGAAGTTGTGCATTTCTTCAAACAGTTTGAGGTTTTGGTGGCTCAGACTCGTCAGAAAGAAATTGAATCTGAAATAGTTTCCAAGAGAAGAATTCCATTTCTCAAAATGAAAACTCCTATATTGTTGCAAGCAAGTCGCATCTACACACCGAAAACTTTCGAAAGCTTCCAGGATGAATATGAACTTGCCATGGGTGCATATATAAAGCCAGCATTTGAGGGCCAACAGAAGAATGAATTCTTCGTCTCAGTTGGGGATTTGGAACTGGAATCCAGATTCGAAAAATGTTTCAAAGTAATTGGAAATGTTTCTGACCAAATGGTTCTCTGTAACTGTAACAAATTTCAGAGTCATGGTTTCTTATGTGGTCATGCCCTAAAGGTGCTTGATTTCATAAACATTAAGTTATTACCTGAACGTTACATTCTAAAAAGGTGGACGAAGGAAGCGAGAAATGTTACTGGTGCAACTAGTTTTACTGGTAATGGAGAAAATGTCAAGTTGAGTGTGGCAGCTAGAAATAAAATCTTATGCCGGAAGTTCTTTAAAATTGCGGCACGGGCTTCTATGTATGAAGAGTCTTATCTATCGGTTGATAGTTTGCTGGATGGATTGGAGAAACAGGTTGAAGAAAAGGTACAGAGTATTCTGAGTGCATCTCCACTTGTACCTAATTTGAACGTGAGGTCACAAGAGGGTGGTACTGGTATGGAGAGCCCAGGTCAGAATTCACGAAGCGGGTCGAAGAAATTATCGAGCAAGAAGAAAAAGAAAGTGGTGAAGAAGAATGGTTCAGTCAGCCAGAGCACAGCTGGTGGTGAACTTGCACACCAAGCTTACAAGGTATATTTAATATTGGAAATCTTTTTACTACAAACGTTTTTCTACATCTAATAATAGAGATGTACAATTAACTTGAGGACTCGGTATCACATGTAGCAGTGTACAATTAAATCATTGGCATTCTAGTACTTGCATGAAATTTCCATAGATCAAACACTGTTCTTTGATTCAGTATTTAAAGTTTGGATGTGCTGAAACATTTGACAAGGAGAGATAAATACTTGTAAGTCTGGATGTATAAAAAGTAATTGCTCGACTACACCTTTATAAGGTATGAACTTCAAATGAGGATGGTGTTACAGTTCTGTGTTATGCATCGTTGAAAAGAATCATTTTTGGTTGAGTATGCATGATATTGTTTTTAGATCTATATTATAACTAATAAGGCATTATTTTAGATCTATATTAACTAATGAGGATGGAGTTCTTTTAGTTTTATATTAACTAATAAGGTGTTTACTATAGGAGATGCCAAATACGGTCGGAGAGATGAATTATGAGCCAATGCACCCAGATAACCAAAGCAATGGAGTTCATGCTGCTTATGGTCAATTATACATGGTAAATATGTTTCTTTTTAAGCTGCTCCAATTCCTTTATATTGCTAATACTCTGCAATAATTTCATTGTGGAACTGTACTGTACCAACCTGACTTCATAGGCAAATCTGATCGCACAGCTATAATTCGTTTGATGAATCTTGCAAAAGTTAATTGTCAGGGACCAAACTAATTTCACTGATTTTTTTTCGTTTTCTTTTATTATTTTCTTTGGTGTAAAAAGGGTGGAGTGCCTCAACCTACTCATCCATTGGATACTACCCCATTTAATCAAGGCACAACAAATCTCTCTCTTCATTATGCAACCAGTGCTGCTGGCTTACCTAACTGGCTAGGTATCAATTATTTATTCTTTTCTCTTTTTTTGTTTATTTAATATGTGTCTGGACAAACTATTGGAAATTCTTATTTTATTATTATTTTGTTGTTGCAGGGCATTGATGGAGCATTTTGCTAGGCTAGATGTGCACACCGTCGAAAGTATAAATCTAGAAGATGAATTAGTTTCCTAGCTTTGTAGTTACTTTGTCAGACTTTTGTTGTATGGATTTTACATGCAATTATGCTCTCTCATGTTGTATAGCTTTGAAAATGTAGTACACTTCTTAGAAACTTAATTTGGTCCCTAAGTTTGCAATTGTAGCGTTATATTTTGAAGAATACTAATTAAGTTTGGTACCAGATCGCTTTCTGCTCACTTTCTGGTGGTTCTAATATTGATCTTCTGTTTCTTTTTCATCATTTTGCAATATTATGCAGTATACAGTACGGCTGTTGTGCTGGATGCCTGGATCATCTAAGTAGGAAAAAAAATATAATAAAAAATGAATTTATTACTTTGCATACATCATATACATGTTGTCATAATATATAAACAAATTATAATTATTAGTCTAATTATTTTGAAAAGAATATAAATCATTAATTAGATAAAGATAAATTATTGATGCACATAATGTCCTGTACTTCTTATTTACACATCAAAATTGTTTATGTTAAATGAATATTTTATTTATATTTATATCCGTAAATGTTTATAATTACTACATAAAGTATATTATTTTTCATTTCTAAATAATATAGAAAATTTTAAGTTAAAAATTTAGTTGTATAAGTGAAAAAAAATTTTGCGGACTTTTAATTTTAATAATATAAAATATAAATATTTTTTTATCATTAAATATAAATATTTTTAAAAAAATATATAAATACATTTGACTGTAAAAAGAAGGGACGTTGAAAGATGCAATTATTACTCCCCTTTTATCAAATTAGAGATGGGATAAATGAGTGAACATACTTCATTAACATTTCTACATCCAAGTAAATTGAAACAAGAATATCAAAGACGTTTCAACGTTTTTACCCAGTTGTGCACCATAGTCGTCTAAGAAATAAATAACGGTCAAACCACCGATCTGCCATACCGAGATGTCGTACAGTTTAGGTTCCTCCTTTGCCGGGCGTATGTCATTCCTTGAAGTGGTGGGACCCACTTTTCAGTAGCCGATTGCGTTATGCGTAGACTTAGACTTGTGTATCATCCAATGTTCGTAGTCCTGGTTCATAGACCCGACCTATCACCAATCTGCGGGACCCACTTATTGATGAAACAGAAATCCCCAATTTAAGTGATACGGTCTATCAAACACCGCCTGTCTACCTCATTTCCTATTATTTTCCTCTCAACTTCTCCGACTCTCTCCTATTTCATTTCTTCTCTCTTCACCTCAGATCTAGAAACAAAACCATACGAATCCAAATCAAGCCATGTCGTCGTTCGACTCCTTTCCGATCGACGGACAGGATCCGTCCGTGCAGGAGATCCCCTACGAATCCAACGGTTACGACGGCGGCGCCTACTCCTCCTTCCCCGACCCTGATGCCACCGCGGGACCCACCTCTGACGGGGTCTTCATGCCAGCCATACCTGATTCGCCGGAGGGTTACGGAGGGCTATCGGGCTTCGGATCCGGATCGGGACCAGATTCAGTCCAGTTCGGCATGCCTATGGATTCGACCAATGGCTACGGAGGGGATAACGGAGAGATCTTCGTTTCGGATGGACCTGTCTTACCCGATCCAGATGAGATGAAGGAAGAAGGATTCATGCTCAGAGAGTGGCGTCGGTTAGATCCTCTCTCTATTATATTCTTTACTTTACAATACTGTTCAGATTGTTGAGAATGAGTCTTTGGATTAATTACAGCTAAATTGAGCATCTTCCAGCTATTTTACATCCAATTGAATGAAATTCAGGCTTGAATTAAGGACGGATAATGACTGGAATATGAATCAGACTTGCTAGCTAATAGAAAGAGTATTTTTGAGTAAGGATGAATTGTTGTTCCTGAATCGGAAACCTAATTAGATTCCTAGGAGACAAAATAATTGAGTTTTCTATTTTAGTCCTATTCCTGATGTCAATTATTAAAAATTGTATTTGACAAAAACATCCCAACTGAAACCTCGACTAGCTTAACAATGTGGCATATGTATTGTCATATTATAGTTTAGTATTATCTGGTCTTGCTTCTGGATCTTTAATTTGTCTGGTCGTGACAAATTTTAATGCCCATTATGAAAGAGAACCAGCTGTTCTCCTATTCCTGTATAGTTTATCTAGAGACTAAGACACTTGCTGGATATGCCCCCTGTTGGATCTGTTTTATGTATTAAATGGATTTGTTCAGGTCAAAGAAGTTTTATTTTAGCTGAGTGTTTGAATTCTGTTACTATGAGCAGAAAGAATCAGATTGAACTAGAGGAGAAAGAGAAAATTGAGAAAGAGAGAAGAAATGAAATCCTTGCTGAGGCCGAAGAGTACAAAAAATCATTCTATGAGAAGAGAAAGACCAACTGTGAGAGCAACAAGACCAATAACAGAGAAAGAGAAAAGGTAAAAACGATATAAATTAATATTGTCATTTAGTTTAAATTACATCCGTCATCTTGCTTGATGAAGTTGTGTTCGATTCATAGAAGATTTGTCATGACTGTTCCCCTGTATATACAGGCAGGGACTGTTGTTTCTTTTTCTAAGAAACAACAACACACTTTCTGCAAACCCCTCATGCAGGCCTTGTACATATCTGGTCACTACCACAACCAAACAAAATCAATAACCCAGTTTTACATATAAACTGTGCACAAAACCAGAATTGCAATCACAAACTGTGCACACTAACAGAAATCATGCACCTGCTCCCCTACACATCTCCCCACTATCGGACTTCGCACAGGGGAAAACCAAATGTAATATCATATTATCTGTTCGACATGATTGAGGGTGTCACAAACCAATTAGTTGTATCACAACAATATCCATCCATCTAAAACCAATCTTTTTATTGCCAGAACGGAATCGACTATCCAGTTCTTAACGATAGTGTTTCAACCAATCAGCAGCTATGACATCTCAGCTGCAAATTAATACATCCGAACTTATTAAATCTGGATATTACCAGAACTTGGCAGGATTTTATCTAATGATTCTTTTTGTGTGTTTTATTTTCTGCACAGCTGTTCTTGAAAAACCAGGAGAAATTCCACAAGGAGGCTGACAAGCACTATTGGAAGGCAATTTCTGAATTAATCCCTCATGAAATTGCAAATATTGAGAAAAAACGCGGCAAAAAGAAGGACGACGAGAAGAAACCCAATGTAGTCGTGATGCAAGGCCCAAAACCTGGCAAACCCACTGATCTTTCTAGAATGCGTCAGGTACTAGGTAAACTCAAGCAAACGCCGCCACCACATATGATCCCACCTCCCCCACCTCCCAAGGATGCCAAAGATGGAAAAGAGGGGGCAAAGAAGGCAGGGGAACCAGCTAAAGATAAGGATGCAAAAACAAACGGTACAGCAGAGACGGCTTTGCCTGCGGGGGAGAAACCTGTATCAGTTGAGGTTGTGACAGAGCCAACAGCAGCAGAACCAGCCAAAGCTAATTAAATTGATTTAGAAAAGATATATGAGAAAGGTAGTCGTTTGTCTTTGTTACTGTTTTGTTTGTTTCTCTTTGTTGAGAACGAGTAATTATCTTTTGTTTTGCTTTTGTCACCCAGAGAGTTGCAGTATTGAGAGCTGGTTGTATGAGTTTTCTGATGGTTTTTTGTTTTTACATTGGTTATTCTTTGTTTGTCAATAACTCGGATTTAGGAGGTACTTCATTTGATGTTCCCGTTGTACTCTTTTCCCCCAAGTTCAATTCTCCATCAGAGTTTGTATTGTTTTCTTATGCCCTTTCACTGAATTGTTTGTTGGATAGGTATGTCAAACGTAAGCAGTTTGTCCCAAACAAGGTAGGTGTTAATATGTGAAATTGTGAATCAATGATTTGGTTTTGTATTTGCAAATAATGTGTCAATTGGACCACTGCTGTAGTGTTCCTTGTACATATAATTACCAATGTTTGTACAATTTCTTATGATCATCGTCAATAGCACTAAACATGATTGACGCCTATGCAAAACCTGGATTAGTCGATATGTTTGCAAAACTAACACTAGATGTAAAAGACTTCCTTTTTACATTATTGCAAAGCTTCCTCTTTCACAAATCTCTTCCCTCTCTGAGATTGATAGATTCCAACTTTAGTACTTTTGCAACACTCATTGGCATCTCAGTTCAAAATGATTCTCTAAGACTGTCTGACAATCTACTGCATGAGGCCATAATGGTGTGTGATTGATCACACAAAGTTATCTTTTAAGAAGTCAGCAAAAACTTTTTTATTGACTAGAGATATGAAGCCGGGATAGACAGGATAAAATGTCTGCTTATGTCAGTTTCGGTTTTCATCTGAGGAGTGCCTCTGATGGGAAATTTCAAGAAATGCAAAAAAGTAATAATAAATAAAGAAAAAAAAGAAGAAGTTGAAAGCTTGCTGCAAAAGTGAAATATCATACGACGGACAGCTCGTTGCTGCTCCGGAGGGACCACTTTGCTCAATACTCAATTTTGTGAGTGAATATCTTAATGAAACATTAACATATAATTAAAGAGGATTTCGATAACATAAATTTTTTATATCATAAATTCAGTTTTTTGTTTTAATTTCAAAAATTAATATTCAAATGATAAATTCAAACCATTTATCTTGTTTATTTTCATAAGAGATGTATGTATATAAAATTTCATAAATTTTCAAATTTATTTTATACTGAATCAAATTGTTAGAAAATAAATGAATGTAGTTAACTATGATCGATTAAATTTAATGCATCATTCACCACTTAATATAGTATATATAAAATTAAACAAATTTGAAAATTTATGACATTTCACATGCAAATTTCTTCCATAAAAATAAACTAAGTTGGTACAATTATGTCTATTAAAACTCTTTTCTTTCAAACAACTATTCAAATGCAAAGCCATTTCTCAAAAAATGAGAAAAGTCACAGAAAAGTTTACTAAAAGATTAGATGCACAAAAATGACATGTCGTTTTTCTTTTAAAATTAAAAAAAATTAGTGGCTAATTCAATGTTCTCAAGGTTGCATATTTCAAATCCAAATGAAATATTTAATATAGATATTTAAAATTGAGAAATTTGACTCTCATCTTTATCTCAAATAAATTGAAAAAATATAATATTTTCTCCCTAAAAATGTGAGGAAGTCACTAATAATGATCCTGATTTTATTACTTTTAATTCTAGATAAAAGAACGTAGAAAATACTCCAAAACCAATCAAATATTGCCAATTTAAAATTCCAAAATCTTAAAGTAGTTCCTTTGTTAATCAATTTTCTAACTCGTTATAGAATGACAGAAATTGTTGAACAATCTAATAAGTACACTATTTATTTTCCTTTTTTTTAAGATTTGATGCTATATTTTTTATTGGGTTTCATTTAGAGATTAAATCTCCTACTAATGACCCAAGCATGAAGAATGATTTTTTAAAAATGAAATGTTAGTATAAGTAGAGTGCTTTAACCAATCCATGACCAAATCATCAAACAATGGCAATAATAAAGAGATTGAAATGTGAAAACAGCAATAAAGAAAAACTCTACGCTTAATCACAGCCGTCCATCATCTCCACGTTAATATTGTTTCTTTTTTTCCAGAGTTAAGGGGTTTTTTTTATTAAATCAATTGATTACTTGGTGTATTATGATTATTACTTCTCTTGTGCCTTGACCTTACTTTTATAAAATTAATAAAACAAATAAATAATATTTCCTTCTATACTGAAAGATGAGAACAGAAAATCAAGCAGTCTCTTTTCATGCTGATTTCTTAAGTCGAATCTAGTAAATTATTTTATTGTAATTGTTTTTTATATTTTGCTGTCCAATAATGTTTTTTTTTATGAATTAGATTCATTGGTAACATTTTATTTAGTATCAAGTTTAAATACATTATGTGCAGATATGATCTAATTCTCTATCCAATTTTTTGTTCATAGATATTGAAAAGGAAAAAAATGTTTGTTTATTTATTAATTTGGAAAGAAAGGTCATGGGAAAAAGGAAAGAATAATTATAATCACCATAAAATCAATTAATTTCATAAACAAATCTCTTCACCGCTGGAAAAAAGAACAACATTGAAGTTCATTAACTAACTTAAGTGTGAGCGCCACGTTTCAATTACATATTGGCTCAATTTCATGATGAGCAGAAAAATCCTGTGCATAGGTGAGCAGGGGATCCGGTTCCCTCTCGAAAACCCAACTGAAAGCACTTGCGCACAGAGCAAAGTCAATGGGCTCTTTTATTACCTTTGGGCCCAAAAAAAAAGAGAAATTCGTATTTGGATCCAAATTGGTACCGGGCCAGATACAATTACTCAAACCCTAAGTGGTACATGATGAACGGTGGAGATTTTTCCAAGGCAAGTATATACATCAGCGCCTCCATTGGTTCATCTCTTTCCACTTGATTGCTAGGGTTTCTCTCTCTATTTCCCTTTCAAGCCGCAGGTGAGTTGCTGCTCTCCCCTCTCCTTCCCTTCTATTTCCCTTTCAGGTACGGTTTCGGATTTGATTTGATTTGATTTACGACGAGGAGTTACGATCCAGTTGTTTGGTTGCGTGTGAGAATATAAATCCTTCCTTAGTTCTCATTGTTCATTCCTCCTGTGTTGTGATTTGTCGTGTTTTTTGGTTTAATATAAGAGATTAAGAGCCTTATAGTGTACCCTGTGTTGAGGTAATTGGTCTTAGGTGATGGGATGGGTAGACCTCTTTCCTGCCTGTATTGATCTAGGTTAGAGAAATTAAATATCTCTGCTTGTGGATATTCGTAAAAATGTATGATTTATAGAGGTAATGGGATTTATGCTTAGTCTGGTCAATCAGTTGGCGACATTTGTATATAGATAGTATGGTGGGTTAATAAATTAGATCTCTTTTTTTTCTCTTCACAAGCTACAATTTAGATTGGTCAACTACATTCTAATCTCTCAGGATTGAATTTGAATTCTTTTTATTTGTTTTACTCTTATTTACCTGATGCATTTTTAATTGCCTTTTCAGTTTGTTTCAAAGTAATCAGAGATGGCCCCTCCCACAAAAGGTATCAAAAGATCTTCAGTTGTTACCATTTTTTTATATATTTTCTTTATTGGTTAAGTATGATCATATTCATAGCCAGAAAAACTGTTATGTTTATTGGATGAGCTCTAATCAGAGAGATTGCAGATTACTGATATATACTCCTCTGCTCCTATGCGTAAGAAACCTTTGTATGTTACATGTTACAGTGAATATATGGCTTTTTCGTTGTTGTAATTTTGTTAGAAATTCCTCTTTTATTGAGATAATGGTTGATTTTTTTGTCACATGTTTTCATCAGTTAAGCTGGTCCATCTACGCACATGATTGCTGATGTGATGATTATTATTTTTCTTTTCTAAGTACATCTTTCCATCAACAATGGTGTCATATGACATACTAAACCATCATTTAATTTATCAGTTTTGGTAACCTTCGTCTGAAAAAACTTGCTGCAGGTAAGAAGCCCAGTGCAAAGGCTCAGGCTGAGAAAACTGCGAAGGCAGTGAAGTCAGGCCCCACCACTGGAATAAAGAAGAAGAAGATACGCACTTCAGTCACCTTCCACCGGCCGCGCACCCTGAAGAAGCCGAGAACCCCCAGGTATCCCCGACAGAGTGCACCTGGGAGGAACAAGCTTGACCAGTATCAGATCCTCAAATACCCTCTCACGACAGAGTCAGCCATGAAGAAAATTGAGGACAATAATACCCTTGTGTTTATTGTCGATATCCGTGCTGACAAAAAGAAAATCAAGGATGCTGTCAAGAAGATGTACGACATCCAGGCCAAGAAGGTCAACACCCTCATCAGGTAAGTTTGTTGTGTGCTTATGTTTCATTGATAATATTGTGATTTCTATGTATTACATTGTTATTCGTTAATTCTGTGTCATCTGGCATGTTAGTTTATTAATTGAAATGTTCTGTATAGTGCATGTACAATCAAACAGTATGATCTTCTGTCCTGGTTTTAGTTTTATCTTGTTTTGGCTTATTTCATGCCTGAATTTGATTTTGTGGATCCTTAAAATGGTTATGTACTTGGGTCAGTTTTGGGGATGCAACCACTTGAAACCACTCCTTTATCTTCTTTCTGGTTTTGTATAATAAACTAGTAGTATACATTTTTAATTTTTCTGATGCCCTTTTGACATTGTTCGGTTTAATTTTTGCTTCCTTCTATTTTGATCTGTGCTAATTATTTACTTTCTGATTTGTTTAATACACAGGCCTGACGGTACCAAGAAGGCCTATGTAAGGTTGACACCAGACTTTGATGCTCTAGATGTGGCAAACAAGATCGGCATCATCTAAATTTTAGGCATTTTTAGTTTTCAAAGTTTTTCCGAAGTAGAGTCTGTTCATCCCTGAGATCATATTCTGTTTTTTAATCCGTATTTTGTGCCAGTGAACTTGGTTTGTTGAATATTAAAATGATTTTGAGGAATTTTAGTCAACTATGTTTACTTGATCTAGTGTACTGGTCTCTTTGTTAGCTTGTTTTGCTTTCTTATAGTTTCATATGCTATGAAAATATTAAAAAATTTTGTTTGCGTTGTTACTTTAGTGCGCAACATCCTCAGATCTATTAACGGTTGCTTCTTTTGCTGCTGGGTACTATTTCATGCTAAACTCTTTTAAACCTGACGTTTTCTAAAATAAAAAGGTGAAAGCTTTCAGATTATGCATTTTGCTGAGAAGCTTAATTTTATTACCTTCTTTGAAGGCATCGTGGACTCTATGATATCATATTTGGATTATATTATTAATTAGAGAAATTATTCAGAGCTTAACGAGACTCAAAAAGGTCCTTGGGCAAATTATACGAGGCTGCAAGAAAAGCATTTCATACTAACATTGGCAAATTACTACACTGGTTCATGAACTGTATCAATACATAAAAAAAAAATCAAAGATATAGCATGTATTAATTGATACTTCCAAATCACATTTGGATTACATTACATGAGGCTACAAGAAAAGCATTTCTTACTAACATGGGCAAATTACTACACCGGTTCATGAATTGTATCAATACATAAAAAGATCAGAGATGTAGCACGTATTAATTGATACTGACAAATCACATTTGGATTACATTACATGAGGCTACAAGAAAAACATTTCTTATCAACATGGGCAAAGTTACTACATTGGTTCATGAATTGTATCAATACATAAAAAAATCAGGGATATAGCACGTATTAATTGATACTGACAAATCGTGTCTATGTTTATTAAGTAATAATAACAATTTCAATACAAAATGTAAACCATCTATCAGGAAAGCACCAAACCAATGCGAAACTAGAAAAACAAAAAAAATAATCAAAAGCCAAACTATAAAACCATAAATAATTGTATTACTCAAAATGCAATTGAACTCCAATAAATGAGCTTCAAATCAGCCACTTTGAGCTACTATTGCCACATTAGCATTACCAGTATCAGTACTGTCTATTCTCCCTTGTACCACAATTTCAGTTGGTTTTAGACAACTCCGCATCCATTCATGCCCGAGCTGTGCTCTTTCATTGTCCCCAAATCCAAACACAAGCCCCTTGTTCGTGACAGCCACGGTGTGGTACAACCCAGTGCTGATTTGAGATATGTAGTGTGATTTTAAACTGTCTAAAACCCTAGGTTTCATGAACTTGTCAGAGGCTCCCTTGTCAAGAAATCCTAGACTGCCAAACCCCATCCATCCAAACGCATATGCTGATCCATCATCAGTCAAAACAAAGGTTTTTCTCTTTCTCGCACAAACCTGAAAAAGAGACAGACAATTTAAAATTTGTAAAAGGTTTACTATAGATAATTACTTGATAAATGCTAATCATGACTTGACTTTTGCTTGATGAGCAATTGTTGATAACAAGGGAGAAAATTTGGCAAAGCTGGAAATTGCAAACCTGCACAGCAATTTGGTTCTTGAGATTAGTGAGAAGTTCAGGGCTAGTTCTGTCAGTTTCGTCACCATGACCAAGGGCCCCACAGTAACCTCTTCCCCAGGTATATACCTGCAGAAAAAAAATGTGTTCTCATTGTTTCTTCTTTCTTTAATAGAAAATGTGAAAGTAATTAGTAAAACCCAACTAGACATAAAATACATGGATTATGTTCCAATGGTATATGCTGATGAAATGCATTAGTAAATGCTACAATTAGCAGGGGCATCATATTTTATTTTATACTTTGTATTTTGTTTCCTTATTTCATTCTGTATTTAGTTTTTTTTTTTTTGCTTTTTCTTTTGGGGTGTAGTAAAAGCAAGCCCAAAACTCAAAGACAAGAAAAAAAAAAGTAAAAGAAAAAACACTAAATGAGCTAAACAGAAAAAAAAGGCTGGTTCACCATCAGATGCATAATGGATCGAACTGATACAGAGAGAATCTTACATAGCCACTAGAATCTAGTGCAACCGCATGCTCATCTCCAGCAGAAACTCTAACAACATGAATATTTCTTCGGCGAAAAGACTGAATAGCTCTCGGCAATAGCTCATTCTGCTGGTCTCCATGCCCCAAGCAGAAGTTGGTACACGACCCGAAAGAGTGCACTACACCATCATCTGTTACAGCAAATGTGTAACTCGCACCTGCAGCCACCTGTACAACCTGACCAAGGCCTTCAAATAGAGATATTAGTTTTGGTTCTGAACGGTCGAGTGTGTCACCATGCCCAAGCTGGCCATGTATATTGCTTCCACATGTGTAGACTTGGCCGCTGCGGGTCAGGATTACTGTGAAACTCAGACCGGTCGCAACCTAAATATAGAAATGATACATATACAATAATTAGCGTACTATATGGAAAAAATTGCCTCGGTCAAGAAAGCCTTATTGAAGGCAAGATCCATTTGGTCAATCTCCACTCAATTTAAAGTGATTGTTAATGGCTCTGGACTTCTGGATAGTTTGCCAAAAAAAAAAAAAACCTAAGTGCTTAAATCTGATTTAATTTGGGTTACAGTAGTAATATACAATAATTTGCAAAGAGAGAAAAATATTTATTCATTAGTTGCTGAACTATGTTTATAAATAAATTGGTGTCATAATTATGGACAGCATTTAATATCATTTACCTGTTTACAAGGGATACCATCAAGTGCTTCTATGCGAGTTGGCCTAAATATGGTGCGACCCACCTCTCCATGACCACAACAATATGAAGAGTTATCACCACATGTAAAAACCTTTAATAAAGAAAAAAGTGTATTAGCTGCAGAAATGATTCTCATCTTGCTCTTCATTAAGATGAATTACAAAAAACCATAATCAATTACCTCTCCAGTTTGCATGACAAAAGCAGCATGGTTGTGAGCGGCAGAGATATTGATCACCTGAGAAGCAGATGGTAAGTTTACACGGCTAAAGGAGACACACTGTGTTATGTCCTGACCATGACCCAACACGCCACATAAGCTGGAACCGCATGAGTATACACAGGAATCATGAATTAATAGTGTGTGGTACCTTCCTGTTGTAACTTGCATCTGCAAATAGCAGACAATAAACCAAAAACTGTTATCATACAATACAATATAGCATAGAGATCAAACTATATTTTCTGGTAACTACCTCCGGCAATGCACATGAAAAATGTAGAAATTGACACTAAAATGAAACCCTTGTAAATGTTACCACTTGATACTTCCTATGGTACCCAAAACTCACAAGCCACTCTTTTCATTCCTACATTTCTCAATTTATCCCAAATTATGTAAAAGAATGTTCTACATGATGATAATTAGCCCTAGTAATCGTCAGGGTTTTGTTTGCATAGCTCTTCTCTACAATCAATCATAATATAAAAGAAATATAGCTCTAGATCATGAAATAGAACGAAATTCAAATAAATTACATTCCCTGAAGCTGTCTCAACAGTGCCAGAGGATCCCTCAACCGATTTCAAAAATCGGAGCGCCTTTTTCCAGCTACCACCGCATCTATCTACTAATGCAAGTTTAGCCCCCTGACTCAGCGACGCAAAGATTTCATGATTTTCACAAATCCGGTAAGCAGCATACTCCACCAGAGACGCGAACTTTCCACCAGCGAATGCCACGTGTCCCCTAGAACGAAATATCCGACACGTGGCCTCCACTCGCCCTAAGTCAGCAGGACCGAGGCGTCCACTGGAGAGGATTTCTGTGATTAGGTGCGATGGCAGATCCTCCATTGATCTTCTGATTTTGAACTATCTTTGAAAAGTCGCGGTTAATTAGGGATTGGGGCTCATGATTTCTCAGAGAACTCGAGAGAGAGAGAGAGATTGGACAATTGACAAATTGCAGATATAGAGAAGAGAATAGGAAGAATCGAGAGGGAATTCAATCAAATTAGTTTGACTTTTTACATGTTCTCTTCTCCTCAAGGGAGAGGGACAGATGAAACTTTGCTCCGAAGCTTGAAGCTGTCTCCAGTAGTCTGAGAGAGGGAGAGAGAGAGCCAAAAAAAATAAAAAAAAAGGAAGAAGAAAAGAGTAAAAATGGCGGGGGCTAATTTGAATGATACCGGTGTAATATTTAAATCGTAGACTTAATTGAATTTTCACGTGATTGTCGCCTTGTCGGAGAGATGTTTAGTTTGTTATTCGAAAATTTAATGTTAGACATGTTGTATCCACTATGTTTAGTCAAGAATAAAAAAAACAAGTGGCAGAAAAAACAAGAAATGGAAAAAGTTTACTACTTTATTTCCCTCGACCCGTCACCGTGCTGAAGTAAGAGAACAGATCGTGTGTCACTACTTCACTACTTCTTACATGATGACGTGGATCATTACAATCGGTGAACTAAAGTGTTAGTAGAAGTTTGTCAAGATGACATGTGCGGATACAAGCCCGCAAAAGAATCAGTATAACAATGAGGGCCCACACGGATCAGAAGCCTTATTGGTTGTTGGGAATAATGAGTGGAGGATCTCTGGTCCTCGAGAAAAGACGGGGTAAACGGGTATAGCCGGTCACTGACAATCTCACCCGTTGATTTAAGTTCGTGACCGACACGTGTCTGGAGTTCAGGCTAAAATCGTGGCCTCCACCAATGCGCGATGCGGGGATCCGGATCTGCTACAGTCTAGCATGGATGGTAGTACTAGAGAGGTTCCATTCTAGATAAATCTCCACCGTCTATTTCTGATCTAGAATTAACGGAGTCATCTCGTGATGAATTCCTGGACCATTTCCAACCATCAAATTAGTCGGTGTTCTGGTAATCTTGTTTGAAGGAATTTATTCTGAATGAATCCCACTTTGAAGACATTCATTATTGAAGACATTCTTATCTATATATCAAAAATATTTATACTAAATAGATAATTTATTTATATTTAAATTTATAAATATTTATAGTTAATATAAAAATATTTATCAATTTTTCTTTCCTAGATGATTGTAGAAAAATTGAAGTTGAATATTTTATCAAATTTTCCTTTTATTTATTTCTTCGCATGTACATAATAAATTTAATTTCATCCCAAATGAGATGAAATTTATAGTTTAATTTTGTCATTTTAATTTAAAATATAAGTTCTTGACCTCTAATTTTTCTCTCTCAAAATCTGCGCAATTCATAAGAAAATTGTCTGGGCCATAAAATCAAATCAGACAGTCTGAATTAAATAGAAGAACACATGGTAATATCCAAGCTAGAGAAGAAGCAAAGAACAAAAGTTGAAAAAGAATCCTATGTCTTTAAATTACTGAAATTTTGCGTATATATCCTCAACTTTATAAAGTGGCATTAGCCATTATCCACCAATATAGATTATGTTCCAAATATTAGCTTTGAGGAGACAAAATTTCACTTTTATTTTGGCTGACGTAGACAATCCGTTAGCAAATGTCAAGATGCTTACGTTTGTTCAAATATTCTGTTGTAATTTTTTTTTTACTTTTGATTATTTACTGTTATATTATTTTTATGGCATGAAAGTTTTCAATTACAAGCTTATTCTTTTTTGCAATTTAATTTGTACACTTGTTTATAACAATGCCAGTATACTAACAAGACACTTCGGTTTATTTCATTAATTACAATATCTAACAAGTTAATGGTTGATGCTTATTAATTATTGTCTTTTATTTTAAATTTTTTCAAAAGCTTATAGGTTCATCATTATAATACACTGAATTAAAGGTCATTTTTTTTGTGAGTGATTATATAAAGGAAATACTATGATAAGTAAGAATTAATAATTGTCTCATTCTGTCCGTCGTTTTATTTATTTGTTTAATTAATTCTTGATGAGAGAATGAGTGAAACAATGTGTTTCTTTTGAGCTAATTCGTTCTTCTTTTATGTATTTTACCGAATATATAATAACAAAAAACGAACTTTAATTAATCAAATTGTGATAAAATGTAACCCATATATATATTAGAAAGGCAATTGTTATCGGACTTCATTATATATCTAAGAAAAAGTCGTTGATTTTGTTAGAAACGAAGTGATCGAATGCAACATGTGAGGAGTGAAGACAAAAAACATGGCAACCATAATTCACGTTTAGTTTTAAAAATTTGGGAAGAAAACCTTTTTTTTTTCTGAAAAATTAGAATATTCAACAGGCCAAATTTTCTAAGCGCTTGGACTTAGAAATTTCTGAGATAAATTGATATATTTGGAATTATTCAATTTGTTTCTTGGGTAATAATGTAATTTATAACTATATATGCCTAGAAGGCAATAAACGCTGTAAAATTTTGACTACTAATTATAAAAAGAATGTTAGTGAGAATTAAGGTACAGGTTAATTTATTAATTAATTGGGATGGAGACATTAGTACATCCATTTTCTTTTCTTTTCATTTTTTATTTTCTCTTTTATATGATTCGGCTGTCATAAGGTAAATTTCCTCAAACCAAAAATTTACTTTAATTAGTTGAAGAACTCTGTTCTTTAAAAAAAAAAAGTTGGAGAACTCTGGAAATTTGTATAATTATAACCATTTCATTTATTGAAAAACTGATAAATATGATTTATCCAATGAAATGGTAGAGATTAAGAAAATAAATGTAAAAATTTAATGTGATTTACATGCCAGCATGCTCTTCCTGCTCAAGAAAATGAAATATATTTCCTTCTTCATATAACTCTTTGACTTTTCTAGCGTTTAAATTTGTTGATTTAAGGAAAAAAAAGTACAAATCAAATCAATATTTAAAGACATTAGACTTAATGCGCACAAATAATGGTGCTTATTAGCATGATTACAAGTTTATCATTGATGTCTTTTTCTAATGCTAATTATAACAAGTTATATAGTAATTCCTTTTGACCTTTCGTCGTACATAAATGGATCATTTATTTTTTTTGTATTTAGTAAATAAATGCAGCATTTAAATGTTTATATATCTGTCTAATATTGGTCAACATTAATGCTCCCCTGTCATGACTTTTTAGGTATCACAAGTTATTGCAACTCACAATGCTTCTTTCACATTAATAATATTTTAAAGGGTAGGATCCATTATCATAATAAATTGTCTCGACAATCATTAATAATTTTTATTTTTGAAATGTAACATTTAAAATGTGAATTATATTATATGTTTACTATATACATAAACAATAATATTATTTCATGCAGGTTATATCATTTATCAAAACTCTTAAAATTTGTAATGGTTCAGGTTTGATGGTCTTTAATAGAATATGATAAACATTTTATGTCTATAAAATTCACCAATATATCTATAAATTTTTTTTTGTGTTTTTTAACGAACTTATTTGAAAAAATATTGTCAAAATTAACAAATCTACTATTCTCAATGAATCCCACCTTATTTTGAAATCCGCAGTTCAAACACCTCAGCAATTGATCTTTTCTTCTTTCTTCTTCATGAATGATGTATGCACATAAATTTGTACTCTTTCCAATTTGTTTGCACGAAATAAAGGGATCAAAAAACGAATGCCCTAAAATTTATACCTATAACGACTAATTTGTCCCATTCATTTTTCATCTTATTGATCTTGTCCGAAACAAACTTCAAAAATTTTATAATTATTTTATAATGGATCATTTCAGATAATCAAAGTTTCCGATTTGTTTGAATTTCGAAACTTCTGAATTTTAGTACAAAATATAGGTGGCAACAGGTGATACCAAAATGTTGTAGTACAGAATAAGAATACAGTGTATGCATTGCTTACTGGGAAATTATTGTTCCTTCTCAATTTTATGTTCTTCTCTTTGCAATTAGATGATTGCTAAGATAATTAGAGGGAAAAATTAGTAACCTTGAAATGGCAATCTTACTCTTGCAGGTATTATTTATTTTTTTCCAATGGTATGTTCATCCCAGGTATACATATCTATGTATGACAATATATCATAAACTTATCCAAATTATATGGTTTGTATTTACTGTACAACTAGTTTTGGACAAACATCGAGCAATTTCCCAAGTGAATTTACACATGCTGCTGACCAATTCAAGTGTAAATCGCAACTTTTTATCATTTATAATTTTATACATTTGGAAGACAAGTCGTTACACACTTACACCATTGAAGTTAGCAAAATCAGAGCATTATACACGGAATGAACCATGATCGAAGAGGCCAGACTCCCGGTCCAGCAATACATATAACCAAGAACACAACCAACTACGAATAATTGCAAGGAGTTATCCAAAGAAAAATGAGCCAAGGAGAACATACATGAACTCACAATTATTGCTAACCATGGTTTTGATTTCGTTGCCAGAGACGTCAGAAGAAATCCACGGTACACAGTTTCCTCTAGAAGGGGGGCATTTATGCAATATAGAAAGGTAAGCATGAGCTGAGAGCCGGGGCCTTCTGATATTATTTCCTTTATTATAGGATCGTTTGCGTCCTGAATTACAACACAATACTCAAATATGAGAAGATTTCAAAGTGTAGTAATATTTTAAATAAAATTTAGAAACAGTATGCGTCACTTTATACGGATGATATTTTAAACCTGATGCATTCATGGGCCCAACTATTAGAAAAGCATTAAACACATACCAAAAACATAAATAAAACTTCTAATGAGACCACTGAAATATGTATTGAACATGACCTTTTCACAATAAATTGGCAAATAAATAATTCTGGAACTAACCTTAGGCCCAATCAACATGTCAGCAAATATGGATGTGACAGAAATTAATGCTATTAGAAATCCAATTCCTATAGCTGTCTTTTTCACCCAATTTCTCTTTGGTAAAAGCACTTTTCCAATCAGAAATCTGTAAAAGTCATGGTTTATCTTGGTAGCATATTGCAAGAGAGAAAACGCCCCGAAAAGCTCTAAGGATTGAAACACGGCTGTCGCTACCACCTATAAATATACAAATGATTTGAGTTAGCATAACGATTCGCATTAACTGTGTTATACCATTTTGTTACAAATTCATTCCACGAGAGAAAAACGTGATAAAGTAACTTCATATGCTTCTTTTGTGATAGACAGAAAGGGGAATAAAGATAGATTAGAAATATACCATGGTTACTGGATCAAGGTCTGGCTTATGAAGAACTGAAGAAACTAAAGAGAGGCCTCCAAAGCTTAAAGGAATGTGCAACATGAATAAATATCCGACAAATGTGCTCCACACATCGTTTGCTTCCCATGGTACATCACTACATATCTCATTGAACTCCTAAACAAGTACACTACATTAAGTCTATCAGAAACCAGAGGAGGAAGTCGATATTAAGAAAAATGAGATCAAATTGCATTGCCATGATAAAACAGTTCACTCAGGCTTTACCTCGAACAGCTGGTCTGCATGTTGCTTTTCAGAACAATAGCGCACGAAAGAGGACTCAACACGAATTACAAGATTTTGAGAGGATGTCCGGAGTGGAATGTTAGAACTGAGAGAGGAGAGAAAGCGATGATAGTGACATGGAAATGGAATTGGAATCTTTCCATTTTGGGAGAGGATCGGTGTGCCTAGTAGCAGCTGCTTCGAGCGAGCACAAGAGAACAGGGGCCCACATAGTGAAACCATCGTCGTCTCGTCTCCCTATTGAATGAATGAATCTGCCATTAATTTGGGAATTCTTTTCGGATAACTATTTTTGTTAGGCCGAACGGACCGGGCCGGTTTTATGAATAAAACCGCACGCTCGCATCGTGTGTTGTTGTAGATAGCGCCTATCTATTCAATTTTTTTTTTTCAGAATCAATCAGAACGAAACACCTGAAACAAATATATTTATTTAGAAAATTGGTTGGGAGATACCATCATTGATTGATTGATATAGTAATTGATACTGATTTTATTATTCATATAAAATGTGTTATTATTCATATTAACGATTTTATTATATAATTTATTAGTAGTATTTTTATTTTTAACTCAACTAGTAATATTAATAATAACTCGCTTAAGTTTAATAATAAAATAATGTACATATAAATTACATAATATAATTGTTAATATAAATAAATAATTTATTTAATATAAATAATAAAGTCGATATTAGTATCAGTAACTTATTTTTGATAATGTTTTTATTATTTATGTTATTGTAGATAGCCCCTATATATTCACTTTTATACATACCAAACATCCCTTGATATATGCAATGCATCAAGGATTGTTATAAGTCAAATATTTGAGAAATTACGATCCTTCAATAAATGATAGAACATAGACAAATATCATCAACTTCACATGCATGACTTTTGTGAGTATTCCAAGTTTTTTCATTTTGAATTTAAACTTTTAACAAAAATTTCAAAAGAATCGACGTCTCAACAGATCCAAACCCCCTCAAATTAAAATATATATGCGATATGTCAAAGTAATTTTAGTTGGTGAATGTATCAAAGGACACATTATTGATGAAATAATTAAATTGGAGTGAGCTGAGCTTTACTATATTTTACTAAAATCGCTTTGGCAACAATATTATGTACGTCTACATATATGACTATATTCGTTTATCCTATTCTTTTCAATTAAATTTTTGCTTAGAATTTCCTTCTATTTGGCCTTGTATAAAGAGGAAATTCCTTCTTGAAAGAAGAAGGCAGATCATTGCATAAAGGTCTTCTAGACAAATTTACTAAATTAGCATCTAGCTAAACTAAAACGACACTAATCGACCGATAATCTACTAACATAAAATATTACTGGCAGGTTCCACCTTCATAAGTTAGGCTTTTAATAATTAGGTTTTATCTCCAGGTGACATTCCCAAAACACCAAAATTTTCACCCTTTTTGGTTTTTGTTAAGATGCCTTCAGATTTCTTTATTTTTGTCTAAAACCAAAATGTCTTCAGTTAGTGTCTTGAAGGCAAATTCAAGGCATGGATCCAATGATGACTCTCCAAGTAGTGAAGAGGGGAAAGCTTTATTTCTCTGACTCTTAATTGCATGGGGGTCGACTTGCTGAGAACTTCCTTCTTCTGGGATTTCTTTCTTTTGCTTTGATTCAGGGTTTTCTCCGTTGCTTTTCGGGTTGGTTTGCATTGGAGAAACACTAGATGGGTTGCTTGTAAGTGGCTTGGAAGAAGTCGGTTTGCTGGAGCGAAGGAACCGTCTTGTTTTACTTGCAAGAACCTTAATCCTTCTTCTTTTGAGCGGCGGTGTTTTGGGCATCTTTTCTTTTTCCTTTTCAGCTGTGCTTGCTGTCTCTGCACCTTCAAGAGAGAAACAGATAATTCTCCGGTTAGAGAACATACTAGTCAAGTAATATTACATGTTTCAAAACACATCACACTACTTGATAAATATAACAACGATCAGGTTCTAAAGTGCTCCTGCATTTCCAGTTAATTTTACGAACTGTAGTACTAAAGGCAACCACTTTAAGCAAGTACCGAATCACTAGTGTGCAGGTAGAAGGGTGGTTCCTTATAAGAATAAAAAGTTCTCTAAAAAAATGGCATTGGACTAAATTGTCAAAAATAGAAAAAATATGTACCTATTGGTAAATCATCAGGCTCAATTTCATCCTTCGGCAGCTTTGTGCAATCTTCTTCATCAAAAAGTAGTTTCCTTTCTAATTTCTCTTTTGGTTTGGGCTCAGTTTCTTCATCTGAGTCGTCAATCTGAATTACATCCTCCTCTGACATCCCTTTGTAATTTTCTTCAGTAAAAAGAGGTCTCTTTCCTTTTCTCCCTTCTGGTTTTGACTCTCTTTCCTCGGCAGTAGGTTGTGACTAGCATTAAATGAATAAATGTATTAGGATAACCTTCTTTTTGTCAATCATAACCCATTATTTTTACCATTTTTCAGATTATACTCATGAAAAATGGAAGTAATGGTTGGCGCAAAACTGTAAATTCAACAGCATAAACGTTTAATCATGCCAGCCTAAACATCATTTACAAATGACCAAACAAATGGGTGTTATTTAAAAAAAAAGAAAGCAGCATTTTGACTTTTGACATTGGGAACTTTCAACTTACATGAAACTTATTTCCAGCAATATCCTCAGAAATCTCCCTCCAAAGTATTGGCTTCATGCGACAGTCTTTAATATGTCCATTATTAATATACCTTAGTGCATCCTTTGTTGAGAAAAATGCATAACCACTCATCGAGTCTACATAAAGCTGTGCTCAATCAAATAATGAAAATTTATTAGTAAATGACATCACTTTTGCAACTTCTGTGGATCTTTTTTTTAACAAATGTCAGAAAATGAAGAAAGAAAGAACACACTTTGGGTTGATTTTGTATTTTCTGAAGTAAAACTCAGGGAGGGGTTTTACGAGGAAAGTGTGGGGCAAAACACTGAATCAAATATCCAAGAAAAAATGAACTGAAAGTTTCTGTAATTTATTATTCTTTTGAACTCTTTAAATAGAAGTGAAACCTACAGATGATTTAGAATATTTAAATATAAGATTGTAAGGAGGAGAACAGCATAATTACCGCAACTTTTCTACGAATTCCAGCTCTACTCTCTCTGTATCTGATAGCTCTGAACCATCCCGAGGGCAGTCCCTCCACATTTGTTTCTTCTCTCTCTGAATCCATAACCTAAAAACAATAACATATCAAGAATGGAAATAGATAAAAATATGTCTATAATATTTTTTCTACTTTTAAGAATTTGTAAGAATTGTTTTGAATTTATTTGAAAAATCATTATCATGGTTGTCACAGTAACCATTGTCAAAGGATACCCACCCTTTAAAAAATATAAAATAGCAGTAATAATCATGAGAATAGTTTACTTCCACCTTGTCTTTTCTCTCAGCTGTGCTATCACTATCGCCACTTTCAATCTCAGTCTGAATGCTCCAACTCTGTGGCAACCAGTCAGGAAGATTTTCTGATCTCACATTCTATTCATCAGATTTAAAAGAAAAATTTAATCAAAAATAATATTTTGTAATTTTGATTGTTGTCTGAGCTAAATGATGATTTATTTGCACAGTATCCAGCATGGACACATTTTCTGGTATTACTAGTACTAGTATAGGTCCAGCTTGTAGAGGCCTCTGTGATACATTGGCTAAGAGAAACTAAATAGATAAAAACATATGCACGATAAATAACCTAATACAAGATCTCAGCACCCATGTTGTTGCTTATTCCGATTAGTACCCGATATTGAAAATCCTTGCCCCTGACCCACTTATAGTAATGCTACTGAAAGCAGCCTCATTCTAAAACAACGACTCATGTATATCATTTGGAAATCAGATCAAAGGAGTACACTTACTTGAACATTTTGTATTTCAGTAGATATAGAACTAGAAGGCATTAGATAGTCAAGAACAGCTCTTTGTGAATAGAACTTCTTTCCAGTATTTTTTTCTATATATACCTGTAAAAGGATGAAAAGTTTAAGTAATAAAGAAAAGTTTGTTAAGATATAAAGAGGTTGCGGTGATCATTGTTGTTATTATATAGCCCAAAAAGCATGATGTTTGTGATATTGATATATAATGCAACTAAAGAAATAGGTAGGTGGTATGTAGTGTAATTACTATAAATTGTTTGGTAATACAACAAAAGAATTACTGTGCCATGCAGTATAGATTTACAGATTAACAAAGTCGAAGCAACCAGTATTGTATGCTCAATCCTGGTAGTTGGTACCATTGTTGTACAAGGCAATCAACACAGTATTCCCAAAATCTTAACCCACAAAACATGGCTTATGAGCATTGCTGATAACAATGGCATATAATAAGGGATTACATGAAACTATGACAATCATAAATTGTCACATGTCAACCAGAGAATATAAACTATACCATCTAACAGTTAAGTTTTTATTCCAACATCCAAAGTACATTAGGAATATGTGCAAATATAGATAAAATAAAAATAAAAATAAATAATAGCAGTTCCCAAGGAAAGAAAAGTGTCATATGGAGGATAATATGAAATAGTGAAGTTCCATGGTTATCTGTAAAAATATCCCAAGACAAAGGAAAATACTATCTTCACCTTATATCTGGTACCAGCCGTCCTACCACTCATCTTCACCTTGATTTCTACAACCCAATCAGGAGGTAACCAATTGGGATCCTGACAAGATGTTGTCTTGGCCTGATCATCAAAAATACAAAAGCAATCTAATTAATTACACTTTTCTTTTTATTTTGGAGAAGGTCCAGAGTTTTACATCCACAATTATACAAAAATAATTAAAGCCAACTGTTGGTAATTTAGTTCTGGCTGGTTTTGTTACACACTGACATTTCCCAGAACCAATCTAGCTGGAGCAGATACCAGTACCAGGAACCAAAATACATATGAGAAATAATAAAGCTAGCAAACTAGTGAAGTTAAACCTGCAACTGGGTTGCATGTGAAAAATGATAAAGCTAAAAACCTAAGTTAGGACTTGCAAATTAGTAGTTACAGTTGAATGATTTAATTTGTTCTTCAAAACCTTTTTGTCTATGCACTTACCGTGTGATACAAAATCATACAGATAAATAATTGTGAGATATGTACAATGCAAAGATTTAATATCTGATACTTTGGTGTCATGTGCCATACAAAATAAATTGGTGGCAGATCAACCATAATTGTTGCATATAGACTTTACTTGGAAGTCATAGTACTTTCAAGAGGCCCGATTTTCAGGATTGCGAGTAAAAAAGAATAATCTCGGAGGTTAAAAAGGCGAATTTACTCGAATTATTTTGTTAGGAGATCTATGTGGAGTATGATTTTGAAGATAATCTAGCACTTTTCTCCTCGAGTAAAACTTCATACCAGTATCAGGATCTATATATACCTACAAAAGAGTAAAAGTATTTGATTAGAATATTTAAAAAAAGAAATCTTAAAGTAAAGTTTGCTTGCATTGTTGGTACATCAAAACAATGGACTTGAACTGATGTAACGGATAATGTTAGCGTTCCACACAAGTAATCACATCTCATAAGCAAAACTTACCTGTTACAGATCATATCTTAATGGATTATAAAGTTGTATTGCAAAAAAAAACCCAAAAAGGTATTAAAAATGCTGCTGCCTCTATTTTACCTTGTATGTGAAACCACTGCTCTTGATCTTTTTTTCTACAGTCCAACCTGGAGGCAACCAATTGGCAGAATTACCAGGGGAGGCCGCGACCTAAATGTTAAAGTTGATAAATTTGAGTAAATAATCTTTGTGCCAATTAATCTTCACTTAACTATTGAAGACCTTTGGCTTTCATTTATTGGTACTTCAGCAGATAGTACTGAGATGTAAGGCATCGTACTGATAAAAGTTCAGCAGGAACAGTAACCCTTGCACACAACCAAATAGTATTGCTATTGAAAAAGAATAGACAAAAAAGAAATCTGAGATTCTGCAAATGGACGTGCATGAAATATATTTCACACACAAGTGAGAAATTACCTTGGGTGAATCAAAATCAGACACATTGCTGCTGTTTAAAGCCGATTCTTCCGGAGGAATCATGCGCTACAGAGTGAATGTTGCAAAATGATCAGTTAATAAAGAGATTACAAGTCATTAGAGGCTACATTTGATCCATCATTGTAAATAAGAACCATTTTGTTAATTTGGTAATGTTATTACTTTTCCTTTTGCAACATTTCGGATTTCCTGACAATTAAATCAGGGAAAAATTAAGCCGAAAGGAATTCCTAGAAATCATGTGCATGCAAAATCGTCAAACCAAACTCAATGTGGACACTTCTATTAAAAAAACAAGAAATTAGAAGCTAAGAAAGATGGAGAACACAGAACACAAAATGTTACAGCAATCAGATCACCGAGAGAGCTCGGTGTCTGGTCTGGGTACCAGTACCTGCTGTGGCCCTAGCGGTGCTGCATTTCATGCAGTAGTCAGTATGCAAACATTCTACCCTTAATAAGCGACATGCTACACTGATTGCCACACCGTAGGCTCAGTACTTGACACAGAATTAATTCCTTAATCAATACTGGTTACTTAAATTACTTACCAATGGCTGCACCTCGAGGATCTCCATTCTCTCCTCTCTCTCTCTTTCTCTCTCTCTATGCTCTAGTGAGGCGCTCCAACTCTCTCCGCCAAGTGAAATTTCTTTTCTTTTGTTTCTTTTATTGTTTTTCTCTTTGAGGTTTTCTTCCAAGTGAGAGTTGAAGTTGGAAGTGGGGTGGCTTCGCTTTACCGAGTTATAGCGTGGCAGTTTCCTAAGAAGGAAAAGGAGAGAGAGACACGTGGTCGGAGACAGCTGTCAAGTACATTGCGTTGAGATTCGTGCTGCTTGCGATCTAACAGCGTTGATTGATTAGGAACTGGTGGGGGCGTGGGTTGGTGAATGGAGTCAGTGCTCCATTGAAGTCCGGGAAAGGTTGTGGTAAGTGCTGAGCAGTAGAGCAGGTACCATGATCCGACGTTGGGAGTTGTTGCATTTGCAACCGTGGTGAAATGACCTTTTGTATCCTTATTTATAGGTCATACTGTGTTCTCAGCACGTGCGTGTCGTGCCATGCGGTAGCAAAATACATCACATTTTTTTATTGCGTGTACATCATATCATGACAAAAATTAAGGGAGAACGGCACGGTATGGTTAAGATATGATGTGTTATATATGTTGTATCGATTTAACACACTGTGTTAAACGTAACGTGTTTTAACCGTATTAAATTTATTTGGTGGGAAATAAATTCGAAAAAATCGTAAAAAAACCGGAAAAAATCTAAAAAAATGAATTTTTTTTACAAATATTCTAATTTATTTGCTGCTAAAAAAATACAAAAAAAGGGAAAAAAAATTAAGGTATTTTGGTCATTTTTTATTTTCACATTGAATTTTAAATTAAATTGTGTTTATTGGGGTATATTGTTTTGAGAATGTTTAACGCTGTTAAGGAGATGAGGGTGCTGCGGGATACGTTGCACTAAAAACATATATCATATCTAGTCTATTTTTTTAATCCTCATTACAAAATCCCGTCAATAAATTACAAAAATTAACTGTTTGATCAAACATCCAATGGTCTACAATTTGTGCAAAATTTAGAACTCTAGTCATACCGGATGAGATCTATTGATAATTATTATTTTGACAATTAATTTTTAAATAATTCTAAAAAAATCTTAAATAAAAAAATTTATAAACATATTTTTTTAACTTATAGATCGATTGTGTTTTAAATTTCATACAATTTAAATATTATTTGATACTTCATCAAGACTATCAAAATTACATGACATGTGCAATGATTTATATTTAACGGTTTTTTATGGAATATTAAATAATCTTTAAATTATATGAAATTTAAAACACATTCAATCTATAAATTAAAAAAAATATATTTGTCAACTTTTTCTATTTTTAAGAATTTTTAAAAATTATTTCAAAATTATTTCAAAATTAATTATCAAAATTATAAAAATAGTAATCGTCAAAGAATCTCCTCCATTCATGCATTTAGATAGAACTAAACATCAATTCATCTTTGAGGCATGCTCAAAGCTCAATACTTTTATTTAGTTTTTTTTATTGTTTTCTATATGATTTCTTATTATGTCTAATATTTTCAGATTTCAGCTTCTTGGTCAAAGGTGAGTGTTCTTGCATTTGGTTATGATTTTGTTAATGAATCGTTTTTGGTTGGTTTGTTGTACCTCTCGAATCATTTTAGCAAAATTCATGGTTGAATTTTATGATCTATTTTCTGGTGTCAATAGTAAAATTACAGCACGACTTAATTTAGAGGCCAGCAAGGCATCTGCTATATAACATATTAGTAGTTATTTTTTTTTAGAGCTGATAATATTTTTCCTTTTTTTTTAATACCTGAATATTTATACAAATAAAGATAAATTTTCAGCATCCAATTATTTTTCTCTTTTTAAAGAAAGTTTCTTTTTCTTTTTTGTGATTCAAGTGCAGAGTTAACATTCTTTGATTTTACTTATTTTTCAAATGGAAGGATCAGAAAGTTCAAATGGTTAATCAACTTTGTGTTTTTATGAATTTAGGTTTTTTTTTAATTGGTGTATTCAAATCGATTCTCCTTTTTTTAATTCGGATATTCACTTCAAAAAATCATATATTATTTTAGTTTAAGATTTTGAAAGTCATAATAAAATTTTATAATCAGTTCAGTTAATATTTTTAGATCTAATCTCTCAATTACTTTTACTCGCAATTATAATGTCTTAAAATATTTTCACTAGTTTATTTACTAATGTATTTTTTAATACGTATACATTATTTTCTGTTGAATATATAATTTTTTCGATCGTATTAGTATCCGAATTATATATTCCTTTTTGTTCGTATTTGATAGTATAGTCCGAACTGATTATTTATTTAATGTTCAACCCACATTTCTATCAGCATTCCGATTTCAAACATAAAAGTAAATCTGTATCTAATATTTTTAGTTTTTACACCGAGGTGGAGGGGACACTTGCCTCGTGATGTGCACTATACATTGTGCATTTTAGGAATTAATTATTTCTCATGTTGGATGCATGATCTTTATTTATTTATTTTGGATAAAAGATGAGAATTAAATTAAATTTTAAATATTTATAAAATTTTTTTAATTCGAACTCAAACTTGTGATTTTTTATGTGAAGAATATTACTTTTATCATTAAATTAAAAATTGATTCTTATATCTTTCACTTTATTAAAAAATAATTAAAATTTTGAACCAGACAATACGAAATTTAAGCTGAAAATTTCCAACACGAAAAAGAAACGAGTTCTAATTTAGGAGTTTGAGAAAAAAAACTGAGACGAGAAGATGGTTGATGCCACCAAGTTCATCTTTTTCCACTTGGTTGTATACATCAAATTTATATTTCTACTAAACATGAAAAATAGAGTTAATGCAACAAACACCTCATGGAAAAAATAAAAATAAAAAAAGTGCTCTGCCCATAGTGGTGGAGTAATACTTTTGGAAGTGCACTGATTTGGTGGTTTTGGTACCTATTGTAAGGTTGTCAGATCAGATTAGACTGGGCACAACCTCATATGTTTTGGCACCATCTCAATAGAGCTAATTGCAAGAGGAATTCACAGATCCTTTTATTTAATAAGAAGTTTTTTTTAGAATTAGATCCTTAGTAATTAAGTATGGAGGATTTTGAAAATAGATAAAATTGCTTGCTTGTGATGCCTTACTGGAAAAATAGATGCCAAGTTTGTCTCTTGTCAACAACAGTTAATGATTTTTTTTTATTTGTGTCATCATGTCGGTTTATTGTTCATTTATATTAAAAAAATATTAATGTTATTATTTTAGTTGGCAGATTAATTATTTATGACAGTAATATTTTAGTAACAAACCCAACAAAAATTAAAATGTCAAATGTTTACTTCAACAATTTCAATGATCCAAAATTGTCAAAATTGTTGAAGCAAAGAATTGTCCAGTACTGTCTTGTTGCGCAATACATGAAATAAAGATCGTCAAAATTACACAGAATCTTGATAAATTTATTGTCAATTGGGCACGAAAATCTTTATTTATGTACAGAGTACCTCACAAAAGAAAATAATTACCATTGATCAAGGCAGCACAATCTCTTGGCTCAAAATCAAATCTGAGATTGTCTTACCATGCCGATCAATTCTTCTGGAACAATTGACCCCTCCATCTAGAACATTCCTCACCACAACATTTAGTGAACTGATACCTGGAAGCTCATAAATCTCCACAATCACACCCTCAGCTGCATCAACTGCTTGATCTTCAGAAATTGTTGATGAATAAAACAGGGGTGAAACTGCACTTTTGACCCAGTCTTGTGTTATTACCTCTTTGAGTCGGTTAATGTCGCTTGAGAAATGAGGGATGAGAGAGAAATTGAGGTCATTTCCTTTGTCGCCGGCCCGGCTATGAGCTACTTCATAAAGAGGGATTTTAATCCCACTAGGTGCTGGTTGAATTGGGGTTGCTGTTTTCTGAGGATGATTTTTTCTGAGGGGTTCTTTTCTAGTTCTGTAAATGGGTGAGGTTTCACGGTGTAAATCAGAAGGATTTGTTTGATTAGAATCTGTTTTCCACAAGACACAATCACGTTCGACCTGGAGATATGAACTTTATTAAGAATACTTTCAACAGATGCTTTTTATATGAAAATAAGATCTTTTATATAGTTGAAGAAGTCACAGAAGATTGTTTGCTTAACAGCTTTACGTACCAGTTGCTTATGCAGAATTATCTCCTTGCTAACACCGACACTGGAAATTATTACAGACAAGGTGTCAGTATAACAGTATTTCAAATATTTAAAAAATATTAGCTTCCATAATTTCAAAGAAAAGTTATAAAAAGTAAAACATAATTGGTGCTTACGTAATCCCACCGCCGCCAGCTGGTCCGTTAGTATACAGTGCATTAAATTCATGATAAAAACAATTAGCATGCTGCTCTAGCTTGAATAAGCCATCCATTCGAAGTCTGATATCTGTATTCTCTCCTCTTGAGACAATCTGCCTATCATCTCCAGTACGAATTTTGAGACTATCGAGTCCAATAATGTATGAAAGGATCTGATCTCCAATTCCAGGATAAGTTTCATTTATCCAGGACCTAACCTACAGATTGGACATGACATTATAGGCAAGGGTATTAGAGTTGGGATTCAAGCCGGGTTCATACAGAGGTAAGATCACCTTGGATCATAGAATCAAATGTAGATTTATAGAAGTGTGAATAAGAAAATACAGTTGTCTAATTGCAACCAAGTCACAATAAATAAATGAAGGGATATAGCTCAAAACAGTCGAGCATTTTCTCTAACTAGAAAAACAAAAAACAATGACCAAAAATGTAAATTCTAGTATCTATGAACATCAGGTCACATTACTAACATGTAAAATCCCATTGATTAAAGTATACTCAGATATCACAAATCTAGCTAGAATATCACGTCTATCTGGAAAATCCTGATTCTATCGTTGATCATATTCAAATATGTTGACTCTTAGGTAAGCCGAAAGCTCCATGACTCAAGTTATAATTCTACCCTAATTTCATGGAAGTACAATTCTTATTTTTATTCGAATCATTACCATATCTCAAAGTTGTGAAGTCATAGAACTCAATCACTAGAGTACAGATTTAACATCCTTGACTATAAGCAAATCATATAAATTGGGAGGGGAAAAAAATTAGGACAGACATTTCCCACTTAAGCTCGCAAAACATAAATTACCTTCTACACTATAGAAAGAGATGCTTTATACAGGGTATTTGTTTTTGGGCAAAATAAATTAGGAATAAGAATGTGGGCACATTTTATCAAGTTTTTCTTGGGTATGCACAATTTCCTCCTTTCTTTTTCTACAGTTTGCAGTGGAATATTGGATATCTCAGAGTTTCTGTTTTTTTTTACAGAGGAGATTATTATGAAACTTATATTAGAACACTAACCAAAAATTCAGCAGCTTGAGCACGCCGTAAGCAGCCTTGGCCACCGTAAGATATCTCTCCCCAGCCTTTATATCCACAATCCTTTGAACATAGCAAAAATTAGAATGTTTAGTTATAATTCTTACAAGCAATCCAGCATTAAAATGATTAATGAAAAATGGATATTTCTTGTACCTTCCTCAAAAACCCAAAAATACCCAAGGATACTTTAGATTGTAGTACACTACTGGAAAGGCAGGCGCAAAAGCTCTACCGTACTGGTAAGCACCGGCAGTAACTTCCCAGTAGTAGGAAGTGCTAACGGCAATATCTACTATAAAATTAAATTATAAATGACACTTACAGCTGGAAATAACTGGAGGAGCTTTTCTGGCAAAAGAGCTTTTGACGGTTTTGCCCCTTGGCAATGAATTCTGTCTTCTGACACTACATGAAAAGATACTTCCCGCAAATCTATTACCTACTCTACAACAAAAAGATATTAAGCTCCTTGACACTAAAATACAATGTACCATAAGAAATTTCGGTAAGAAGATAACCATGTCCCTACAAGCAACCAAAATACCATCCACAACCCTGCATAAGCCTCTTCAGGAAAAAATGCAAACATCACAGCTACCACAGAAATAGCTTCTATGAAGTGTCCAAAACAATCCTCTTTTTTTTCCTCAGTTGCGTATAGATAGACATTTTGATAAAATAGTGTGTACCCGTAACAATTCTCTTTTTCCAGGGGTACATGTGATATTTTGACATTTTGCAGGTGGCGCACCATATTTAGCCCCCTAATAGAAGATTAATCAGCGGAGAACAGCTTACCACATCAGGAGTTATATAACATGAAGGATCAGCAATCTCATAGAGGAGTTGCTGTGCGCATGTACTAACTGACAGTTCGCCTCCACTTCCTTCAGCTTTTGCTAAATACACATCTCCCCTGTAATCAATTTCTGCAAACGGGAGGGATATATCTAGAAGTTTCTCGAATGACATGTCTCTGTATGCATCTCCTGTTTGTTAGAAGAACAAAAGTGATGGTCAATAGAGCAAATCAAGGGCAGCTTCAAGAACCTCCAAAACTGTTGGTTTTGATAATCACTTCAACCCCCAGGCCCCACCCATGAAAAAATATATGTATATATTGTTGCATCATTATCAATCACTGTCACTGGGACACATGTAGCTTTCTATTGGCAGTTACATCCTTTTAGAATTGTTATATAACTTTCATTTGGTTTTGGGTCAGTTTTAGATTGCTTTCAAAAAAATGTAAGAAAATAAATAAAAAAATGACTTAAAAAAGCACCACTTGTAAGTGTGTTTTATAATACAGCTAAAAAGGTATTAAAATTTAAAGAAACACTGAAAACAAAAGTCAGGTATTATTTTCACTTTCACAGAAAGAGTTGACACAATTGATGGATACTGATCCCATATAAAATGACAAACATCTCTCAGTTCCTCGGAGAAAAGTTATCCATACTCCTGGATATGACAAATCAAGATGTGTAATTTATTTGTATAATATTATTCACTGGTTTAGCAGTTTTGAGAAGAAAGGTGCACCCGGATGCATGAAATAGCCTCCAGTTAGTTGACAACCACACTCTAGAAGATGGCCAGCCAATGCCCCTTTTGCCAGCAATTCAAACTCATGTTGGAGCCAACCAAATTCATAAATCTAACAAAACAAAAATATGAAGAGAAAAACAATAAAAAAGATAAATCTTAGTAGGGCAAAAAAAGCCACTAAATAGCTGCTTTTAGACCTTACAACAGCAGACAGCACAGCAAGGGAAAAACTTTAATCTTACATAGTTTACACAGTTACTTTGAAGAGTAATTTTCAGGAGATAGAGAAGCACATTATCAACCAAGGATAGCAGTCTCAATACAATACGGAATTAACATATGAGCTGGTACACTTCAATTGGTTCCTACAAGGATAATATCAGTGCACAGTACTGGCACAACTGGATATGGAAGTCTCGTACCAGTACTTGCACAGTAAGACCGCTCAGATTGCCATATCAGTGCTGTCACAACTGGTACAGTACACATACCATAGGTGCCAAGAAGAGGGCTGCATCTGCCACACGTGATGTTATCACAACATGAGGGTTGTATTCCTCTAAGCAGTGAACAATTGGAGCTGCTCCGAGATATGTGCTGGTTCCATTTAATCCATGCTCTTGACTATCTTCTGCAAACATGCCATGATTTGTAGAGTTATTTATAAAAATCTAAAATTGATTGAGAATAAGAATAGAGGAAAGGAATTGACCTGTTTTAGGAGGAGGAATCTCATAAGCAACTGAAACTGTAACTTTTAGCCCTAAATCAGTTGCAACACCCAACACTGCTTTGTGAGCACCCAATGTATCCACTGCCAATTAAATATATTAATAAATATTAAATAAATAAACAAATAGAAGGATGAAGATTTCTTTTGTGGGGGGGGGGGGGGGGGGGGGAGAGAGAGAGAGTACCAGCACCCATGTTGGTAATAATACAAACACCTCTTTGCACAGCCAATGGTAAAAGCAATGACATCCATTCTTGTACTATAAAGGAAAAAAAGAAATAAAAAAGATAAAAAGAATCAAACTTTAGAAAATCTTTGTATAATTGCGATAGGATATATCAAATGGCCTATTAGCTCAAGTGGTGTTATTCTTGGATGGCCTCCAAGAATTCATGGGTTCATGCCTCATGGGCACGCTATGGATATAAAACTTCTGAACCTCCTTTATTTAATAAAAAAATTTATAATAGGGCAACTAAACTATGGTCTGCTAAAGTTTGTTGAGCGATTCAGTATGCAGCAATGGATGCTAAAATATAGAAAACACAAAACCCCACAATATGCTGCACCCTTGGGACTTGGAATAAGCTACTAGAGCAAGAATACTCATGTGGTAATGCAAAAGTAAATTGTAACAACACAGAAACATATTAATCATTTGCACAAAATCAGATAGGTGCCAAATGTGATCAATATATTCTATTTTACACGTAAGATGTCTCTGCATTGCATGAGAAGCAAAATTGTCACAGGTCGGGACCTAATAATTCCTGCAATATGTGGTATTGCTATACATTAAAAAAAAAAAAAGGCGGTATTGCCATAGTTATCCTAAAATTATTATTATAGTAGAGAGAGAGAGAGAGAGAGAGAGAGAGACTTCTTGGATCATATCCTTCTCCACCCAACATCATCTTTTTATACCCATCAGCTAGTGTTCTCTCAGCCAAACACTCCAACACGAGGTAGTCCAATTCCGGTACACTTTCCAGCAGCTTAAGAGCAGCTCTTGGCCGGTCCCCACGAAACCCGGCCCCACATCCAATAAGTACTTTCTCTTTATAACGCCTAGGATTATGCCTCTATTTACAAAATAAAGACATAAGTACAACAAAATAATAGGTAAACTAAACATTACATTTTCATGCCACAAAAGGAAACAAATGAGGATTTCAATAACCATAACTCACTATTTGTATACCCAAATCTCCTAACAACAGTAACTATTCTCTTTGGTTCATGTTTACTGGGAATTCAATGTACCTGCTTGTACTGACGTGAGCACAGTTGGTAAAAACTTATACCAGTGTAGCTGGTACAGTGTCATAGTAATTTTGTTTTACTCTTTAATATAAGTATATTATGGTACCATATACTAACCAGTTTTATCACACAATTATGAACCTCATCTTTGTCCATGGCATCCTTCATCTAGCACTCAACAATCTGCAATCAGATGCAATAAATTATACCATCTACACGTATTTTATAGATAAGCTAATTAATCCTTTAGTATTAGCTTTACATTTGCGACTAATTGAATCGATCTAAAGGTAATACAGCAAACATAAAGCTGTTTGATGAAATGCCACTTAGTGCCTTTGATTTCTGCTGGGAATTTGTTGATCGGACAAGAGAGCATTGATGGAAGCAACTTTCGCGGGGATTTATTGACGATATAAACGGAGTAAAATCAGGCAAAGAAGGAGAGACTGAGATTTCTGATGATGAATCTATGAAAGCGAAGAACTCCCTTCTGGAAATTTATTAGCGAGGAATTCTTGTCGTACTTCTCTTATTGATCGATCTCTTCTCCTCTCTCTTTCGATCTGAGTTGGAAGTTTCCATTTGTTTCACAGAGAATGAAATCTTCTCATGGATATTGGAATGGAAGGAACGAGTGCTTGCGTCGTCTAAAACTGGAGATCTCAGCCGAAGCAAAAATTCACAATCTCAATCGGACGGGTGTTTCTTTCGGGGTAATAGTAAAGGCTTGCTTGGAATTTTGGAGCTGATAATACGATTGATATTGTTGTCATACAAATTTTAATTTTATTATTAGAAGAGATTTAATGTTATATATCAAATCAAATTAATAAAATTTAAATAATTTTTTTAGAATTTTTAGAAAATATAAAGTTTTATATTATTTTAATTTTATTTAAGTATGTATTAAGATCTAATAAAAATCAATAGTTTAATTTTTAACGATTTAATTCTTTCTCTTGATGGCTATTGAAATGAAATTAAAATTTTATGATTTTTTACATACATATTATTGAAATAATATAAGACATATCTAACGGTTTCAATTTATAAATTTAAATATAAATAAAGTTGGCATCATTTGACACCAGTAATCATTGACATTAGATCTCTTCTCTTTTATTATACACGTTAAATGAATTATTATACATATTAATAATTTTATTATACAAACTCATTTTATATAGTACTATCATTATACAACTCAAAATAAATTATTATGCATATTAATGATATTTAAATTAAATAATAGAAATATACATAATAAATGAGATATTATACATATTAATGATACTTAAATTGAATGATAAAAATATTATTAAAAAAATCATTAATATACATAATAATTTAACGTATATAATAAAATTTATATCAATAACGATGATATTAAATATTAATAAAAGTATCTCTATACCATTTTCCTCTCTGGAAAACTAGCGCACTCTGATTACAGCAGACGAGCATTAACTCGGCCCATTTGATTTCCTGTTTTTAAGGAAAATGATACGATGATAACTCAGGCCTCAAATTTGAAACGGCCACATAATTTCTGGCCTGAAATGGAACGCCAATTGCCAGGTTCGTTCCATTTTCGCGGTTCTCTTGATCTCTTGATCCCTTCCCTCGTATCTGTAATCCGTCTCGTCTCAGCTTTTTGACAGATAGCGAATACATACAAAAGACGCAAGGAAGCAAATGAAGACACACATGACAAGCAAAGCACCATCCATTTGCAGCTCTCTCTCTCTCTCTCTCTCTCTCTCTCTTTCCCTCCCTGTTTCTTGCTCTCTCTCTGGTTTGCTGTGTTTATGAGAGTACTATTGGTGCCCTTCATCTGTTTGTTGCTTTGTCTCAGAGAGGTAATCAAGGATGCTCTCCACATTTGAAATTTTTTTTGTTTTCCTGTGCTCTGCATATTACATATTAACTTGAAGTTACCTTATTTATTGTCCTATTAACTTATATATATAATTAATTATTATAAAGCATGTTGCTTTAGTGACACTGCATAACCAGGATATCATTGAATTGAATCGACCGGTATACAATTCTCCATACACTTTTAACTTCCTTGCATGATAAATTTGGAGATGTGGTGTATACATAACATAGTAAGAAGAAAAGAAAGAAAATATTATGAAATGAGGTTCCAAGATCACGGCTTTATCCAGTCAAGGTCAATAACAACTTCTTAGATAGACACAGGAAACATAACTTGCGTTTTGCGCATACAAATACGGGAACTTAATAGTTCCATAACAGACAAGATCATACAGCAAACGATCAGGACTTGAATGTAGCTTGGATATTATATCTTGTTTATTGTCTTCTATTATTAATTTTTTTTCTAGTGGAAGAATTACAGAAGCACACGGGCAAAATCGCCCAAAGAAGAGCATAACCACAAAAGGAGATCATGTCCAATTGGTTACGCAGTAAAACTTCAAGTAATTCAAAGGAGACCCAATCAAACAGAAAACGAGTTCTTTCTCTCAACTTACCCCTAGAATCCCACTGGCACCTCCCAGAACTAGAGAGAAAGAAACTTTCTCTCTCTAAGATGAGTATCAAATCTGTACAGGAGTCCTTGACAAAAATTAGTAGGAGGAATACCTTTAAAGGTATATTCCAGAGCATCCATGACCCAAAAGAAGAGGAAGTAGTACGCTCGATACGCAGCCAGCTTCTCTCTGATGGCAGGTTGCCTGAGAAATATGATGACTATCATACACTGTTACGGTACAAACTTCTAACTATGTGCAGACTTTGTTAGTGAAAACAATTTCGTATAAGTACATGAAACTTATACTAGGTTTAATGTTGACCCGATGCAGGCTGGGAAGTAATGAATCTGGAATGTTCTCAGATAAGTAGCATACCAGAAAGCTCTGTTTCTAGTATATACCTATTCAAGATGTACAGGCCTAGTACTGTCTGAGAAATTTGATTATTGGCATACCTCTTTGTTGATTAGTTAACATCACACAGGAACAAAGCTGTCTTTATAGGTTAATGTGTGCATTCTCTTTATATCGATTGCAGGTTCCTAAGAATGAGAGCATTTGATGTACCAAAAGCAAAGGAAATGTTTTTGAATATGGTTAAATGGCGTGAAGATTTTGGGGTAGATGCAATTGTAAAGGTAAATACTTGTACTTATTTCAAAAGATTGTATTACAATGCTTGTGAAATTTAAACAAAAAGAAAGTATCTGTGCTTGGTGTCAAGTTGTATATTTGTGTTATTTGCCATGTAAAGGATTTCAAATTTGGAGAGCTTGAAGCAGTCAAAAGATGCTATCCGCAGGGGTTCCATGGGGTTGACCGGTATGGCAGGCCCGTATACATAGAGAGGATAGGCTTGGTCGATCTAAACTCTCTCTTACAAGCCACTAGCATAGACAGGTACATAAAGTACCACATAACTGAGCAAGAGAAAACCCTTCATTTAAGGTACCCTGCATGTTCACTTGCTGCAAAGAAGCACATAGCCTCTACTACAATGGTGTTAGATGTGAACGGCATGGTAAGTGTTAAAGTTACATTTCCGTTTATAGTTATGAATATATTGCGGCTGTGTAATATAAGAACTGTTATGTGAATATCTATAAAATTATAGAAGTTTCCCTTTACTTGAAGGATTCGTAGCCTCTGCTGCACTGCACCGTGCAGCTCAGTGTGCTGTTCGTTTGATCGCATTAAGATTCGTGTAAAATAAATCTAAAAAATCCACCCGTCTGTACGCGGTGCAGTGCAGCAAAAGATTAGGACCCTTTACTGTTACTGTCTGTCTCTTTGGACTAGTGAGTGAAGGGATTTGTGTGTAAAAAATTGGCAACAGAGGGGTAATATAGATACATCTGTTATTAAATTATTGCTTTATTTATGATTTTAAAATAATGGATGTACTTAGGGTCTAAGCAGCTTCTCAAAACCAGCTCGGGAGCTCTTCATAGAGATTCAAAAAATCGATAGCAATTACTATCCGGAGGTGATTTCTGTGACCTTCCATTGTTTCTGTTTTCTTCTAATGATTCCACAATTGAAATTTGAAATGTACCTACTTCTAACTTATTTTGTAACAGACGCTAAATCAATTATTTATAATAAATGCTGGATCCGGATTTAGAGCACTATGGACAGTGCTAAAAGCTTTCTTTGAGAAGCGTACTCTCTCAAAAATACAGGTCATTGTGATTTCTTTTTTCTCTTCTGTAATCTTGTTCCTCCATCAGAGAGGTTAACTTATTTTGTTTAGTTCCAATATTATTGTTTCAGGTTCTAGGAACCAATTACCATACTGCCCTTTTCAAAGCTATAGATCCAAGGTAACAACAGCAGTGATCAAATTAGGCTATTACCCAACTTTTTATGTTTGTTTTGTGATATGACAGGCATGATCCAGAGGTAATAACAACAATCAAGTTAATTTTATTTTGTAGGAATGTACCAGAGTTCTTGGGTGGAACATGTACCTGTTCAACCAATGATGGATGCTTGATGCAAGATAGAGGGCCCTGGACTAACCCAGAAATTAATTTCCTTCTGGAGGTGGGAATTGAATTTCGTTTTACTTTTATTCTATACATGGCACTGAAATATGCCTTCACTTATTTATTTTTTCCAATTGCAGGAGGTTTTCAATAAAGGGAAGAAGTTTGTGGAAGAGAGAATCAATAAAGACACAAGTGTTGACGATTCTTCATATAGGAACTACGTACGTATGATGTCTAGACACCCCCCCCCACCCCAACACACACACACACATGCTACAATAAAATCTAAGGAAGTAAATAAATAGAATAGGTGCAGATAGCTAGACCCAAGGGAAAGGTTTATATAAAAAAACTTGGTTAGTAACCAGGTGGTTCTGGTCCAACTCTCAATATTTATCTTTGTTAGTAGTTCCTGGTAATTTCCAATGTATATCTGGTTTCAACCATTGCCTGTACGGGATGACATATTGGTTTCGAAATCGTCACCATGTATTTGTAAAGATTTATGGGCATCGAAGAATCCAACTTTCTTTCTTCTTTTTTACATTTTATCATATAATTTTTTTGTCATTTTCATTTCAACTTTCAGATATTTGTTGCTTGCTAGTTTATGTGTGAAATACTTAATGTTTGTGCTTTTGTCAGGAGCTTTCTGGTAGCAACTTCAATCCAAATGGTGGAGGAGTGCTAAAAATGACAACAGGAGATTTTGAGGTGCCATTTGTCAATTTACATATATAATCTTATTGCCTTCATTGTATACGTGTTGATTGTCTATATATTTTTATTCGAAAAACAATACAGACAAATGGCAGCAAAAGAAGTATTTCGTTGAAGATTAATGAGTTGGAACGTTGGCTCGAAGACACAAAAGCGGTACGGTGTTATTTAAATTACTCATATTTTGTCAATGGATGACTTTAATTTAAATAATCGAGACAAGTCTATGTTTTCTTTTTATATCCTCCTAGATATTTCATATGCTTTTATCGAAACGGGAAGAAATTTCTACTATTGTTGAAGATCTAAAGAAACTCACATCGGTAAGAATCTTAATGTTCTCTCTCTACTACAATTTGCATTGAGTTGCTTGAATATCAGTTTGAAAGACCTGGTATAAATCTTGATGGTTTCTTCAACATTTCCTAAATTTTACATTAGCACATTTATCAAATTTTGAATTTGCATTATGGATTACTTAAGATAAGGTAACATTTGTTTAGGAAAAAGAAATAGTTTGCTAAAGAAAACTGCTCTTATGAGCTGAATAATAACCTTTTTTTCTTTTCCTTCGTGCCAGAATCAGGATCCTGAGCGAATGCAAACTATAAGAACACTGAGTACTTTGCCAGAACTTTAATCAGTGCCTATAATAATATCATAAATGGTGTAATGAGAATAGATAAATAAATTGATAATTGTTGGCTTTGAAATACAGTTAATGCTCGTCTTTTATTGTATGACCCATGTATCTCTTGTCAGAAGACTGTTGAAGTTGTAAAATTTCGAATAATTCTAGCATATATCTAATTCTTGCAGTATATGTTTTTGAGAAATACAGCTCAAATTAAAAAAACTAAAATTATAGATATATTTCTAGTTATTTAGATAGAATATATATCAAATTTGAGTCAATTTTAAAGAGATTTTGCCTTCCATTTAAACTATTTTAAAATTTTAACGGTGGAGTTTTAATGACTTTGTGATGAATGATCAATCAAATTCTAAATTGATTCAAAATTGATATACATTTTATCTAAATAATTAAGAACACATTTATAATTTTAATTCTTTTTAATTTGAATGATATTTTCTCTAAAAGATATATTATAAAAATTGAATATACTATAATAGTTAAGATATATGTTAGAATTACTCTTTTCTTTAAAAGCTGCAAATAAAACAAAGCATCTGCTTTTTAAATTGTTGAAGAACCAGTGACATTAATCATGCTTTGTCTCGTCCACGAATTGCCATCGTTCTTAAAATTCGTGTTTTGCGCATGTATCCTGTAGTTATTATTATAGAATTAATTTCGAATAATTTTAAATAAAGACACTCAATCTGTAGTCGATAGCAAATTTCTTCTTCCTTTTTTTTGGATAAAATCGAGAACGAGTTTCTTAAATTTAAATATCACAAGAGATCTTTCATCCGTATTTTTTGTATTTTACGGCAATCTCTATGTAGAATACCATAGTTATCAAAATAATTAACTTGAGTGAAACTGTTGTCAAAAATAATTTATTACACGTTTTAATTTAACAGTCCAAATTGTCATGAGTTCAAACTCTCATGGATATAAAAAAAAAGGAGGACCTGAATCTTATCTTCACTCAAAAAAAATCATCAAGCAGCTTAGTGTTATGTCTATGTTGTTCTTTTTTTGATAATAATTTCTATAAGTTTGTTTAGGATAATTATAATATCAAGTAGAGTGATTAGTGACTTCCTTTTGAGAGCAAACCTTCTTCATAAACTTACATGAAAACCAAGGTTGTATGTATCCATTGAGAATGGCTCTCGATATCAATTTTATATATATATATTTTTTTTGACATCTCTCCAAATCATTTTCATATTCAACGAATTGTACGAAGAGTATATATGCTATATATCATATGTTCATAAAACTTATGCACTCTGGAAACTATTCAATATTTGGGTAGGTAGATAGTTATTTGGAATATTGAATGAGCGAATTAATTTTTATTATAGGTGTGATACTTATGTATCAATTTTATATTGTAATTTTATATTTAATAAGATTTTGAATGTAGATTTTTAAGATTTTAAATACATATTTTGTAGATCGGAGAAAAAATATTCAAAATTTTTAAGACTCACACTCTTCATTTTATATATATGTATATAAGACAAAAGTATTTATACTAACATTTAAATATATTTATATAACATTCAAATGTGTTTATACTAATATTTAAATGTGTTTATGCATATGATAAAAATATTTACACTAACATTTAAATATATATACATGTAATAAAAATATTTATATTAATATTTAAATGTGTTATAATACAATAGAGTATTATGAGCTGAGACAATCTGTTATAGATCGTGACATATATTGAACTATATTAATATGGTTTGTAATCTTTATTAGTAGTGCTAGATCATGGGGATGAGGATGTAGAAGATGAGAAATAAAAAAAAATTTCTCTTCTTATTATTCTATTAATCTAATTATATGTTGGGTTAATGACCCACCCTTTCATCCAACACACTTTTTGTTAATATTGTAAAAAGTATCAATAACATAATTTGAATTATAAAATGATAAATTCTTTTTAGATTATATCATATTATTATTACTATATCCGAATCATAAATTTCAAACATTGTCGAAACATTTCGAAATCACGAACTGTCAAATTCTTGTTGTTATGTTATATCACATGTTTCTTGACGGGAGTTATACTTTTGCTAATGTATCAATGATAAGCGCATTGAGGTATAGTTATTTATGCAATAATTAACTACAACCAGAGATTTATAAACGTGCCGTGTCCAGCACGTGTCAGGCGGACGTCGTGTAAGTACGTATAAAGATTAATACGTACCGTATTATATGTTTTTTTTTTACAATGAGGTTAAAAAATAACATTTCTAACGATATGACACGCCGTGTTTAAACGTGCTTGTATGTATTTAGACGTGTTTTAATCTTTTTAATTTAAAATTCTGATTTTAATTATTAAAAATATTTAAAAATTTGAAAAAAATTAAAAAAATCAGAAAAATATAGAAAATATTTCATAGAATGAAGGAAAATTTTTTTTTACAATAATAATTTTTTAAAATCTGCTTGTAACAACTATTAAAAATATATTATAATAGATATTTTTTAAATTTTCATAGATGTACTTAGACGTGGCTAAATGTGTCTAAATGTGTTATGTATCAGCTAGACATTTGAACGCGCCGTGCTCAATGCGCTTATCGTCTAACATGATATTTATAAAGATACGGCACACTTGCCATATTTTGACTATGTTCGGACACGTACAATCCGTACCGTATCTACGTGCCACGTGCTTTTATTAATACCCTAATTAATATCTGATTACAACTCAATTGGATGGTTCAACAACTTTGGATTAAGCTTTCTTAAGTTTTCTTTAACTTTCTTTGTGTCTTAATCCTATTGAACACGATTTCCTTAACACAAATTAAGCTTGATCTTCTTTAGTCTCCTTAACTGTCCGAAATTTAATTCTGCCCACCTTCTTAAGAAACTTTCATTCTTAGATTAAGATTTATTCCCTCCTTAAACTTTTTAAGGAGTTATTATCTCAATACATAATGTCAAACACCACTTTGTTAGTATAAATTAAAATTTTAATCTTTCAAAACTTATCGGATGGCTTCAATGCGCTTTCCATCACTGAATCCTTCCCAAAACTTTATAACGGGCAGAAATAGAATTGTTCCTTGTCATGTTTAGTTGGGGTAATTCTTTCTAAGTAAATTAATCCAGCAAAAGTTTTTTTAATTTCAACGTGGTCCAAAAAAGAAATCTTGAAATCTTGAAATCATGCGCTTTGGGCCAGGCTCAGTTTAAAAATCTTGAAATCTTGAAATCTCTTCGATTAGAGAGAGTGCGGTTTATTGATGTTTCGGATTCAGATCCGGAGACACAGCCCGTTAACATCACGATCAAAGAACTATTTTAGTCTCTCCCTTTTGTAGTTTTTCGCAACTATCGCTCAAGTGAGAAGCCACCACCTAGGGTTAGGGTTTTCGCGACCAAATCGCCATGGATGCGCAAAGAGCTCTACTCGACGAACTCATGGGAGCAGGTAATCCTTCTTCTCTCTGCCTTAGTTAGCCTTTTCTGACGGAAGTTGCGAATTTTCGCGATATTTGTAGGAATTTCAATGCTGTTCTCCCTCACGATGTCAGAGCTGGATCACGGGGTTTGATACTTGACTATAGGATTTTCTATTCAAATGTAATTAGAGTTGAAAATCAGGAATTAGAATTATGTTGTCATAAACAAAGTAACATTTGTCTATTACATTGATAAAATACACACTAATCGGAACTTTTTTCTGGTCTACAAGTTCTTATTCAAGTATATAGCTAATTCTTGGCCAATCACAGACTGAATTATTTAAGCAAGCTACTAAGAAATTGTCTTTTGACATAATTGAGTTTTAAGGATTTTAACTTTGTTTGGCATACATTAGCTACCTGTAAGTGATCTGAGTTGTTTGATCTTATTACAGTATCAAAATGTACCTCAGTTATATTAGAGGGTACTGTAAAAGGGATATTTAGAAAAAAATAGCCATGTTTCTTAGTTGGAAGTACCAATTTAAATAATTTTTACTTCTGTTTTGTTGCATGTTACAGCGAGAAATATGACAGAGGATGAAAGGAAATCATACAAAGAAATTAAATGGGATGATAGAGAGGTGTGTGGTCCTTTTATGGTTCGATTTTGTCCCCATGACCTTTTTGTCAACACCAAAAGCAATCTAGGTACATTTATTTCTTTTGCTTTGGTGATCTAATCTATCATTACTTATACTTACCATCAGCGATTTGATTACTGTTTTGATATGGGTTTCCCTTTTAACTTCTCATTCAGGACCTTGTGAAAAGATTCATGACCTTAAGCTTAAAGAAAGGTGATTATTGTGCCAATATGTTTTATTTTATATTGTTAATATTTTGCCTAAGTTCCATCTATTACTGTCAGGGCTTTTAACCTTTCTCACTGTATTGAAAATGACAGTTCCAGTTGCTGGCATTGTCAGATTGACTGTAAACTTTTTTCAACCACCTAAAGAATATTAGTAATAGTTTATTTAATGTAGGACATATATTTGATGTGAGGGCAACCAATGATATTTTGGAGTTCTCTCTGTGTACATAGCTAATATTTTTCTCTTTTAAGGTAACCAGCTTACCACTAGGTTAACATAATGACTGTTTGTGCTTATGTAAACTGGTTTCTTTAAGTTTTAAGTGATGCTAATATACCTCTTTCAGAAGGGGGGCATAACAGAATGAAAGATGAGTACCTTTTTGTATATTTGTAAAGGTGTTTTGCTAAGCATATTCCTTGAATAATCAATTTTTTTGGTTATTAAATTAATGTTAGCAGTTTTGAGAACTCACCTCGTCATGATGCGTTTGTTCCGAGATTTGAAGCTGATCTTGCACAGTTCTGTGAGAAGCTGGTGAGTCATATCTTTATGGTGATACTTTGAGAAATGATATATTGTGCACATTGAGAAGTTTCTAGTAATACTCTCCACTTAGAAGAAATATCATCTGTTATGCTGCCCAAGGTACTAAGTGATCATCGTAGCTGCACCACATATAACTTGAGAATGAAAAAAAAAATTCAGTCTTAACTTAAGTTCTTTTGAGAGGGCTGGAACATTGTTCAAGGGCCAAACGATTTTTTCCAAGGGTTTTCATGGTGCTTTCTGAATAACACGGAGGCATGGTTTTTGTCCCTTCTCTTAGGTTCAGTCTTGTAAATGCCCCCTTTTTTCTGTGTAGGTGACTGATTTGGATAAGAAAGTACGTAGAGGACGGGACAGATTGGCGCAAGAATTAGAGGTACCAACGCCCACTCTCTCCAGTGAGCAGTCTGAGCAACTTGCATTGATTGAAGAGAAGATAAAGAAATTGTTGGAACAAATTGAAGAACTTGGTGAGGCCGGAAAGGTTGATGAAGCAGAAGCCCTCATGAGGAAGGTTTGTCAATTCTTTTTTCACCCTTTTGGATAGCTTTTGCACAAATTGATAATCAGAGTAATATATTCTACCTCTCAAAAAATAATCAGAATAATATATTAGGGTAGACTGCAGGGTATATAAGTTCACTTGAAGAATCTGTGTATACTCCAAATGATCACTGTTGAAGCACATGAAATATAACCAGAGAAGAATGGAAAAAGAGAAATGTCATTGTACTCTGGTATAGAGAGGGAAAATAAGTAAAAAGTGCAAGTACTTTTATAATTGCAGAGGGCAGGTTTGTTTTACTTCAAATTGTCTATGCAGTTTTTTATTTTGTCTTTATTTATGTTTTTTTTTTGGTTTAATTTTTGTGAAGGTGGATGTTTTAAATGCTGAGAAGACGGCTATAATACAACCAAATAGTAAGATAACTGCGCTTATACAAGAGAAGAAAATGGAGCTCTGTGAAACATGTGGATCCTTTCTAGTGGCCAATGACGCAGCAGATCGGGCACAGTCACATGTGGCTGGAAAACAGCACATTGGTTATAGCATGATAAGGGATTTCCTTGCCAACTACAAGGTAATCTGTGATTATTTGTCTGGAAGCTTAGTAATATTTCCTTGCTTATTTGTGAGTATTGGGCATGTGGTACCCAACATTTCAAATAAATTTGTTAGCTTAACTTGGAATGCTGTATGCATGAGTGCCGGCCATAATAGGTAACCTGTACTTAATTTGGAAGCAAAGGATATTTATGTTCCACAATATTATCTTGTACAAAATTTGGAATAATTGATATTCTTTGAAATTAGGAGGTCGAGTTGTTCCTCGTAATTGAAACTAAGTACTCAATTTTGAGGCATCATTTGGTTTTTGAATGTGAATAAACAAGAATCCCAAATGATATACCCTGAATCAATATGATGCCTAGCTAGCCCTTTTCTTTTACTTTTAGGCTGCAAAGGAGAAGGCTAGAGAAGAAGTGAGGTTAGCTAGAGAAAAGGAGGATGAGGAAAGGAAGAAAAAGAGGGAGGAGAGAGAAAAGTCGAGAGAAAAAAGAGAACAATCTAGGGATAGAGACCGTGACAGGGAGAAAGAGAAACCTCGAGATAGAGATAGGGATAGAGAAAGAGAAAGAGATAGAGATCGTGACCGAGAAAGTGACAGGTCTCGTGACTGGAGAGGCAACAGACATGGTCATTATAGAAATGGGAGAGGTAACCATGAGAAGGAGAGGCACAGAGATCATAGGGGTAGAGATAGAAGTCGCTCTCACTCTCCAGTCAGACGTGACCGCCGGTGAAGTCCAGCTTGTTATATTGGCAGAAGAATTTGATGTTGTATTTGCAAATCATCAGACTGAAGAGGTATACCATGGTTCTTTTTTCTTTTAATTTTGGTTATCTCTTGTGACCTACATATATGAGCGTGTTTGAATTTGTGACTGGGTGCTTTGTTAAGAGTTCTGTTATGTTCTGGCAGCTGGGGTTGAAAACTTGAAATGATGTATGGCCTTCGTATTATTTAGAGGAATGAATGCTTTGAAGGTAGGTATCACCTATCCTTTATTATTGTTGCATAAGACTGAATATGAGTTTGGCTATATTTCTCTGATTTTGTTGGTTATTTCACTAACGTTACTTCAACAATTTTGAATATGGAACTGTCTGATCTACTTGTACTTTTCAATTTATTAGGAAGACTAGTTTTTTGTGGATGTAGATTTAATTTTTTTTTATGAGCTGTATTTTTTTTTCTTTTAAATTTTGGAGGAAAATTCATGGTTATATTACACTACTGTCTCCATACTTGTTCTTTCAATTTCAGACAGGCCAATTTGCTGAGTTCTAGTTCTTGAGGTTGGTACCACTATCTCTAATCTTTCTACAAGATTAAGTTAGAAACAATAATAGTTCAATTATTATTTGGTTGTTCATTATCAATTGAGTTGACAGTTATAAAGGTATTATTAGTCGCAAGGCTTTGAAATGGACAAAGATATCTGATCTGCATGTCAAAGGTAACTGTACTCTTTTGTTTTAAATGCTATCATACTCATGGTTAGTTATAGAAGACATGGTTATTTCAAAAAGCTAGGTGATTACCAGTAGTTTTTGCAACTGGATTAAGTAGATTTACAGAACTAAGCAGTTTCTTCTGGGGTTGTAGATGACTATCTGTTATGTGTTATGAAATATAGTATGGAGTATTTTTTATATTTTGATACATCATTGACAGATACCACCATTTTCTTAAGTCAGTATTTTGAAATTTTATATTATTTATGTGATCTTGATTGCAAATGGCTCCAATAAGAACAGTTGGGGTCTTGATAAGTGTTCTTTTTTTTTCTTTCTTTTTTGTGCGGAAGTTTCATGTAATGTTGATGTTCACTGAGACAAATCACTGGGAAGCACTTCCATCTTGGCAGTGCTCTTTAGTTTCATGTATTGTTTTTTTAGCATTTTTAATATTTTTGTTAGAGAAAGCTGCTTAATTTTCTCATCGTAACTGGATTCAATTTGGTAAGATGAAGGTTTTACATAAAGATAACTGAACTGATAAAGACATCCAGAGAAGTCTTGACATGCAAATTAAATTGGCTTGTAAATTTGTTCTCTGGGCCTTTTGCTGTGCTCGTATGGTTTCTTTTACAATTGGTTCCTAAATCGCATATTAACAAAAATATTATGGTGGTTCAGATTCTCTGGTGTAGGTCGAAATTTTTATGTAGTTGGTTTTCAATAGATCTTAATACTCTTGCATAGTTGCCAGAGGGAGCGAGTTTTGTAAATGAAAGAGCAACACGGAAAAATATTAAGAAAAGGCCTAATAAAAAAAATAACAAAAAGGTAATTTATCTTATTTTTTGAGTCTGAAGGAAGGCCTAATGGGACTGGGATTGAGTGTGTGGGGATCACCTAAAAGAAAATATAAGATGACAAATATACGATTCACGTTACCTAGAGTGACAGTGGATATGGGAAGATGATTCTGAAAGCGCATAGCCGTGCATTGTTTTCATTTCATCTTCCCTCTCTTGGAACGAAATCAGAGAAGAGGTTAAGGTAATAATACTTCCTTCAGGACTTGTTCTGCTGTTAGTCGTCCCTTAATAACAGGAATACTAAGGTACATAATTTAGCTTGATATGTTAATACATTTCTTAGCCGGAATTAACCCCTGACTTGAAGCTCTATATTGCCACCGAGAACTTGATTTAAAGATGAAGTGAAACAGTACACAGTTACATTTACTTCTCTTTCATTTTTTTTTGATAAAAATGAAACCAAATGTTTCCACTTTCAATATTCAAACCATAAATTGTACAAATTTTCTGTAGACGTCAATAAATTTACACATATGAGCCAAACATATGCACCATCCTTTAATACAACAGCCCCTACATCCCCAAATGTACAAAATAAAAATTAAATACAAACATACAATGAAAGGAAAAAGGGAAAAACAAATCATGATTACCTATTCTACAATCCAGCAAATATACGCCTCATCATGCACCTACTTCACATATCGTCACCTCCATTTGTGGCTCCATTCCTAGATGCAGCCATGATCTTCTGTGCTAAAGCAAGCTGGTCTAGCAACTGCTCAATGTGCGACTCGTACGCACGGGCATGCTCGAGTGAGTCGACCTCCAGCTCTCCCATTTCCACACTCAGTCGTTCCTCAGCTTCCTCCGCGATTCTCAGTCGTTCAGCGGCCTGCATCAACTGTTGCCGTAGCAAAACCTCCATCTCCTTTCCTTCCCGGATTGCATCCTGTAGCTCCTTATTTCTCTTCCTCAATCTCTCCAATTCTTGCTCCATTTGGTTAGTTTAATTAGACTTTTGCTTTTCTCCCAGGATCTTGGTTCTTGTTTGCTCTTATGAGAGGAAATGGTGATACGGTGTGTATGTATGTATTTATATTTTGGATGGTGGTGTCGTATTGTGCTTTGCATGGACCAAACAGTAAGAAATATGTTTGAAATCTGTAGCGCGTTATTATATTTTCAGCGATTGGCTAAGAATTTGATGATACCACAGATACGAAAATATGTCGCGGAGAATATTCATTACAACTTACAGCTGCTGTGCTGCACAGTATTGCACAGTGTACGGAGGGCTGAATTATTGAAGGATTTTTTAGGTTTATTTTATATGAATTTTAACATGATCACAAGAATAATATACTATGCAATGTGGCAGAGGATACGAATCCCAACTTACAAGGTAAATGGTTTTGCAAAACCTAACTGGTCTGGTCCGCATTAAATGAAGAGATGGGACTATGACTATCACAAAAGAAGCAAAGCAATTTAGAGTAATTTAGACGCCAGAAGAAAGTGTACCGGTTGGGACGTACCTGTGTCCAGGTTCAATGAACCAGAAATTTTCCTATATTAATACATGCGTCTCATCCACGATACCAATAAAAATATAAAATAGAAATGCAAACAAAACTGCAAATCAACGAAATGATGAACTTGTTACATTTTTAATTAAATTATATCAATACAAAATTGTTGGCTAGCAGCAGATTGACACAGGCAATCTCGCTTCAAGTCTCAAACATGGGGTGTTTATCATTTTTTTCTCAAAAAGGCAGAAATTAAACATGGGGTGTTTAATGTCTTTATTTGTTTCGCACTTGTCATATTCTTCTTTTTGTGTTTGTACTTTATACTAGCTGTTTTTTCCCCTTGTGTTATTCAAGAACACAGTTTGTGTCGTCATTATCATATCAAATGTTAAATATTAATATGATGATCACATCAAAATCGTCAGATTATAACTATGAGATTCACAATGAAATAATTTTCATATTTTTATGAGGTTCAAATACGAATTTTCATTATTAAAATATAAATAGAACATTAAAAATATCGTACAATTAATAGTTACATGAAAATGAGGGACATCGACCTTGTTTTCACTTTACTAGATCCGCGCATGCTGTATTATATTAAATATTCTCTTTAAATGCATTTTATTTGCATGATTTCTTCACTTGGGGATTATTTGGTAATACATATTAAATACATAATAACATAATAGCGCGCTATTTCGGTGAAATAAAATTACTAAACACAAAACAAAATTCTAAAATAACTGCATGAATAGAATGTATAAGCATAAGAATAAATTACATTGAAAACTATGACAATAGATACAACGTTTATTGAAATAATTGTATTTTAAAATAATTTAAATAAGACCATTTTGTCATTTTAAATTAAACAATTTAAAATTTAAAATATAATATTCAAATTTATCAACACCTGATCAAAGATTCAATAAAAAAAACACCTGATCAACGATAATAACTCTCAAACCATGTTAAATTTAACACACATTAAATTAATCATATTTCAAATTTATAAAATTTCATAACTCATGCATTAATCATACAGTGAACAATTAAAAAAAAAGAATTCGAAGTTTATCAACACCTGAACAATTAAAAAGTAACTCTCAAGTTAATTATATAAACTTAACACATAAACCATAGATGAATATGTGCAATTTTAATTGTCCATTTCGACTAATTTTGAATCAATTTTCTATTTCAACGAATCATATCCTTCCCAATAAGCATAACTCAATAAAAAGAAGTAATCTTTTATCCTCGCAGGCGAAATGCTTTTCCCAATTTGATTGGTATTGAAAGAAAAAGAAGTAAAACACAAAAGCCATCAGAGAGATCTTCAAAGAACCTTTAAACTACAAATATGAAAAGAGGTGGATCAAAAAGCAAGAAAATTATTTTGTTTTCATTTACAAACATTTGTTATCCACAACAAAACCAATTGCTCTTCAAGTCTTCAATGAAGCAAAAAGGATAACTAATATAATAATCAAGCATGTTTTAACAACTTAATGGACAATTCTAGTACTTTGTTTTTGTTTTTGTTCTTGAGATGAGACAATTCTACTGTTTTTAAAATAGAAAATAAGAAAAGCAAGGCTTGCTTGTTTACAGATAAATTAAATAGGATATAAAAAATTATTATTACTTCAAATGGTCGTCTACTTGTACCAATATTCATTGCTTACTTCCCTTAATTATAATTTTTATTTACCATACCATAATAAAAGTAGGTGCTATTTTACAGGTAAACATATTTAGACCTCACATCTAATTATATGCTGATGATACCTAATCATGGAAAACAAATATTTCCATAATTTAAGCTAATTTTTAGAGCTATTGATCTTGCTATTAACTTTCTTCTCCACCTCCTTTCTCCTATTTTGTTTTTCCTCCTTCCCCTTTTCTATCGCCTCCTCTGCCTCTTTTCTCTGCATCACAAAAACACACAAATTAGAAAAAAAGGAAGGAGCTGATAATATTATCTTCTCTGGCACAGCTTGTGATCATCAAGAAAAAAAAAATTTGTCCAAACACAAGCCAAGAAAGATATATTTAATTGGTAAAAAGCTATCCGGAAATATAATCTAACCAATAAAAAAAAAAAATTGTACCATACCAACATCAACATGCAAGTTAATTATTTCTCGCTTTGGACAACAGGAACTAATATTGTGGCCAGTGGCCACTTCTACTACATAATTAGAAGGATACAATTAAAAGAAATTAATCAATTAGCTTGACAACATATATACATACGTCAATGCTGTTATTCACTGGAGAGTGGGACCCATGCACAGCTGCTCGATTAGATCCTTTAGCAACAGTTCCCATCAGCCTTCTTCTGACCAAATAAACAAGAGCTGATGATCCTTCAGCGGCCATTGCTATATCTATTTTTGTTGGTTTTAATTAATTTCTCTTCTCTCTTCTCTCTTCTTTTGGGATTATTACAAGGAGGTCGAGTTGCTGGTTACAATCAAGAGGCTAGAAGATATGAAGCTGGAAAAGATTATTATTTTTTTTTGTGTGTGTCACTTTTGTTGACGTGGAGGCCTGTTGGGCTATCCAGCAAAAGAGTCGACATGCAAAATGCATGTGGAATTATATTGATTTTTCCAAATTTGTTATTTTAATGGGTTGTTTCGAAAATGGGTGTTTGGTCTAGTGGTATGATTCTCGCTTCGGGTGCGAGAGGTCCCGAGTTCGATTCTCGGAACACCCCTATATATTATGCTTTATTTTTTTTAATTTATTTTACTAATAAACATTTTGAAACTCAAATAATAAAAGAAATCGTTAAATTTGATCTACATTATTGTCTCTCCAGAGAAATAAATTTTTTTGTTGATTTTTCGACTTTAAATTTTATATGAAATATTATATTAAACAATCAACGACAAGAAATTTATTCACATTAGTGCATTATTTACAAATTTTTGATGTCAAATAAAATGATATTAAAATATCATATTTTTTTATATGTATAAAGAGAATGATATAGATCATAATTAACAGTTTTATTTTAATATTTTAGTTTTAAATTTTGCGTTATTAAAAATAAATGATGAATACAATATAGGCATACAAAATGAGAACATTTAAAACCTCCTCATTTATCATTTATGTATGTTGTGGTTGGGCCTTTTTCTTAAACAAGGCACCGATTTTATGTGGAAATAAAGAATGTTCAATTTCTTCGGTTAAACAGATTCAATCTACCTATCTGCACAGTAGACACCAACTGTTTAAAAATAGTATATAAAAGTTATAAGAAGTCTCTGACAAGGTTAATATAATAATGTACTGTGTTCTTCAGCATTGGATGCACATGTGATTAACCAAAAACCTTGACATGAATGAATGAACCTCAATTTAGAAGCAGAGTTACAACAGTGCCTATACCTTGTACAAAATCGGTAATAAACATTGTCCTACTAAGAGAAATGTTCTCAAAACTCAAAATCCATAAATTATACAAAATCTGATTGATACAAGCATACAACATAATGGATTTTAACAAGTCTGAGCATCTTGTGGAAAGTTAAATGTTTTATCCTAGGTAGAAAATGCATTGAGCCGCCTTTTAATTTCATCAAGGGAACTGCTGAGCGCCTTGAATTCCTCAGTTTCTGTGAAATCCACCGCCTGAAAAAAAAGGACTCATTTTTTAAGAATCTGAAGAAAATTAATTTAACTAATAGTCATAATATAGTTGCTTCAGCCTCTCCAACAGAATCACATATTCACTGGATATCTATGCTAAACCCAATTATTCATTGGTTATAATGCATGTGCCCAAAGAACACACAGAAATCAGATTTCCCCTTGCAAAAAAAAAAAAAAAAAACAGAAGGCACCTATTTCCCCGACTTTTTTTTTATTAGATGTCCAAAATCCTGCTCATTTATGGTGGTTCCTTCACATGAAGGGTTGTTTGGCTATTTGTAAAGAGATTGAGGTGGGGCATAGGAGGCATTTCTTATTTTACACATGCAGATTACATTGAAATGTTTTGAGTGAGGCAAACACTTTAGTTCCGTAATAGAAGCAAAAGAGAGACCTGTTTTAAAGTGCTTTTGAGGTGCATCTGGGCTGCTGATAGCTCTCTCCTGCTCCCACTAGAAGAAGAAATTTCCACATAAACATTACATAATTGTAGGGATGCGTGAGCAAACCTTTTGAACTTCTTTTCATCATGCCAAAGCTCTGACCCCTGTCAACACGAAATTTTAGAAAGACAGATGAGACAATTTGTTCACACCTTTGTATTGTATTATAATGTAGCAGGAACATTATTTACCTGGAGGGATCGAAGCTGCTTTAACAGTGCTTCTGAGCACATTGTAAGGTTGCCCTTTATTTTGTGCCACCTCGCATAAATACCCCATATGCCTTCATTTGGGCTGTTTTTAACTATCTAAAGACAAAGATAAAGACAAAGAAAAAACTCCCATTTATACAAAATTTAACTACAACTTCCTCAAAAAAATAAACCACAGTATTAAAGATGGTATGTACCTGCTGTACTATAGTTCCAAGCGAATCCAACAAGATATCCAACTCCCTTTGTTCTATAGGGTTATTAAGATGCGACTCTGAGTTATTAGAAGCAGCATTGTCAGTAGAATTATTGGCTTCACATTTATTGCCAAACGGTGATAGAGCAGTGTCAGGCGAGCATTGTTCAAGCTTACACATCATCTTATCCAATATTAGCACATCAATCCGCTTATAAGATGACAAGTCTAATACCTTCTTTATGGCTTCTAGTGCCTGTATTGAAATGAATGCATAACACAACATGTCTACAAGTTAGTTTCTTCTTCAAAAAAAACTAAGATGTGATGCAAAGGAAACCAAACCATTGGACATAAAAAGGTAGCGTTTCTACATGCTTTTCTCCTTTTAGATGTGACGCAAAGGAAACCATTTGACATGAAAGGTTGACGAGTCCCCTATACATACTATGTGTCCATAGAGGTTTAAAACCCTGATATGTTGGAAACCGTCCTAATACAATACCACTTCCGCTACTACTGTAGTTTATACTTTGTGAGCTCTTTTCTCAAGGGGATGACTTTTTTCTTTCAAGAAGGGAGAAAACAATTTCTTTCTTTGACCCGAGGCAGAAGCGTCTTTTCACGAGCTCCGAAAATCTATCTCGCTGGGAGCTTTACATTTCTCATTTGTGGATGCTCTTCTCAAGTTGATGAAGAAGTATCGAAAAGACTGCACCCAGTCACATGTTTTCCTATTCATTCCACTGAGGAAACAATAAATATTTTTTGCCCATGCCACATAAACACCTAATCTACCTAGTTCTGCATGGTATTTAATGGTTTTTTTACTCCGCATCAATTCTTTCACTTCAGCTACTATTCCATTGGCTACAAATACCATGTACCAGTTCTGCATGGTACAATATCAAGATGAAGTAACACCAGATTCCTTGTTTCAATTGTAATGGAAGCACTAGGACAAAAAGGGCTCATGAGTTTCCTTATTTTAACTCTAAATTGTATGTAATGATTTCAAATATTTAACCTGGCGAAGATGTCCAGAGTCAAAAGCGACTTTGCTGAAATTCTCCCAAATTTCCCAACTATTCCTCTTGTATTTGATGGCCTCCTTGAAGGCAATGCATGCTGCTTCGCTCTTATTCCTCTTCATATGCAAACAACCAATGTTATTCCATGCCTCCCCATTTTCAGGATCTATTTGAACCGCTCGAGTGAATGCATCTACTGCTTTATCCAAATCTTGGTCCTACAAAAGGATAGACAAAATGCCCTCAACTTCTAACTACAATGTCTTAAGTATGGGATAAGTCTCTTTTAACTTCTTTATAAGAGAAATAATAATAAGAGCAAAACCTTCCAAGCAGAAGCACCAAGAGAAAACCAGCCATCAGGATATAGTGAATTCAAGGCCAATGCTGATTCCCTGAAAGTGAATATCCAAATGTATAATTACCATTTTAACAAATAAATAAAATGTGCAAACAGTAAATTAGATTTGTCTAGTGAATCAGCATACCAGAGACTTTTGGCAGTTTTGAAGTCATCTCTATTATATGCACTTCTAGCCAATGAACGCTGACAAAGTTTTAAAAAAAGAAATGAAAAGAGAGATATGTCAGCGTAAACTCTCATAGCATGTTCTGCAGCTAGGTTAAATAAAAACAAAGAGAAAAAATACCATGGCTCGAGCAGATTTGTTTTTTGAAACTTCCAAAGCTTTTTCATAGTAAGCGTCTGTGGTTGTGACATCACCGAGTGAACACCTACAAAAGAAATTTCCATGCAATTCTGTGATTATAAGGCTTGAAGTAACTATTGCTAATTAGAAAGAACACACTTCAATGCCATTTTGAGTCAGATATTTGATTCATAAACCTATAAAAGCAATATTATTACAAGCATGCCTCAAGCTTTTTTCAATGGCCTCACAGATAGAATGAGTAAAATGAAAACAAAAATTAAAGCACCTAAACTATAACAATAATATTAATTAATACCTAGAGTTAGGATTCCCTCACTATATTAATATGACAATTGTTGAATTCCAGTACAATAGGCTTTACAATTGAGAAACAACATCATATTTAACATACACCATAAATAATTTATATGAAAAAACAATGAGAATTGCAGGGTGTTTTACACCAAATAAATTTGGGTCGCCGATAGTCCATATTTGATAGATAAAGTTATCATCAACATTGTCAAATCAAGGTATTTGCAAACAACTCTTATTCCAGTAATTCATAATAGTAATAACAAATAAGCAAATAAATGAACAAAATACCTACCATAATCTTGGGTCATTGGGTTTATCAACTAACTGCGCCTTGATAAGATCAACTGCAGCTGCCTTTTTACCTAATAATCTTCTCATAACACAAAAAGAAAAAAAATCAAATCCCCTTCAATTAGATGATGGAAAGAACTAATAATGCTCTGAAATAAAAATATTCCTCTTATGGTTATATATACCTATAACAATCGATTAAATTATCCCATAGCTCAAGGTCCTCTAGTAGTTTTAATGCCTCACTTACTAATCCACAACTAATTAATAGTTCGCTGTATTCTCTGAAAAACCAAAAAAAAAAGGCAGGAGATATAATTAAAAAGGATACTTCCAAGAATGGCAGAATTAAAGAACGAAAGCAACCACCAAATAATAGGAAAATAAATTTTACTTCCTCAACGCAGGTATAGTTGGTAAATAGACACTAAAAGCCAAGTGAATCCTCTCCGAGGCTTCTGGAAGGGGCTTTTCAATGAGTTCAACCTAGAAAAGAGTACTTCTAGCATAAATGATTTCAGAAGAAAATAAAAATATAATATTGGAAGTATCAAAAATATATTGCAATAAAGTTTGAGTTAAGAATAACTGAGTGGAGCCTAATTCCGCTCGGCACAGGAACTTACAGCCATGTAAGAAAGAGAAATTCTTACCAGATTCTCCATCATTAGTAGGGCCCGCTGCTTTGTGCGGCTACGATCTGACTCCCATCTGACACGCAACAGATCACATAAGAATCTCACCTACAACAAGTAATCAATTCAGTGAAGCCTTTTAATTAAATAAATAAAGATAGCAGCAACAAGACTCCTCAGAGACAGATAGTAGTACCGCATAGTAAGAAATCTTTTGAGAATCAATCAACTCTATATATGGAGCTTTGTCCCATCCTACAATTAGAGAAAACACAAATTACACTAGTAATCTATTACATTAACTTTAGGATACTGAGCTGAACCAAATAGAGGCCTAACTTCATTGCGTAACTCATGTACCTGACATCTCATCGTCCCTACTGGTACGTCTCAGTTGTTGGCATTCTCCCATCACAACTGCTTGCTGCAAACCCTTCAGAGATATGTTTTTACTGTTGTCAAGAGAAACATTGTTTCCATTGGATCCTTCAGCATCTTCACTCGGCACCAATTTTGGAGTCCTCAATATTTCACATGATTCATCCTCTTCATTTGGGATAGAACTTTCATTACCATCTTTTGAAGCAGTAGGAACTTCACTTGAATTTTCTGTGTTTGCTAAAAGTACTAATTGTGCTTTTGGGTTCACCTACGAAATACCGGATAGTCTAGTTAAGTTTCTTTTCTACACCAAAATTTCAATATCCCATATACTCATGAGAAATATAATTGTGCATATTAAGGAGCAAAAATACTAAGCTTTTCTAACACACTAATTTTTATAAAATGGGCATATGCATGAAGGGTATATGATATGTCCCATATTTTGCAAGGTATAGCCATACGATTTCTGATTTTGCCTGGTCATATTTCCGGGTTTTGAAGAAATATACACAATGTGAGAAAACCACTCATAGAGCAAGTCACGCGTTTGATATACATAACACATAAAGCTAGATGCCAAATTTTAAAAGTACTTGAGCAATATATAGAAAAACTTTGAGACCATAAGTTAAACCTGGTGAATTGTACGAAAGCCAAGAACACCAGTCATAGAAAGATCCAGTTTGCATTCTTCTTTTGCACAGTCCAAATGCTTCCTATCGCATATAAACAGATAGAGAACAAGAACCAAAAGTTATGAATTTCAAGGTAAAAGGGAATACAAATTACAATGACCAGCCAAATTAACATAAGTATTAAACTAATAATCTACAATAGGAACCTTGAAGCATCAACACGGCCGTACTTATAATCTACCATAGCCGCTTCCAGACAAGCCATACATGCAATAGTTGAACCTTCTCCTTCCGCAAGCAAATTACCCCAGTATCTAGAAACTTCTTCTAATTTACCAAATCGGGCCAACATATCCTTCTTGTACAACTCCAATTGATCAAATAAAAAAGAGGAGAGCTCGTCCAAGATTCTTTGTTGGAGGAAAACAACTCTACATAGCCACCAAGATATGCTAAGGGAAGAGTTGCTTGATTTAGTGCATAAATCCTTCACACTTGTGAATATTATTTTGGCACAAATTAGGTACTGCACGAGAGAGTGGAACAACTTAGGCTATATAACAACTAAGAAAAAATATTTGAAAGGGCCAAAGCAGCACGTAACTGATACTCTGGTACCATACATCGGCCAAACGTAGTGGATTGAAGTAGGAAATGACCCGCCTTTTTAGAACAATCTAATGGTACAAACACAACCTATTACCAAGAGAATCAGACAACAAGACTACAAAAATCAAGCTGGTACCAGTAACAATTTTGTTTTAAATGTTTTCACAGAACTTGGAATGTGTACCTGTAAGAGAAAGAGTTTTCCTTGGATGTGTGAGCCGACAGAAGACAACTGGTTTGCAGCCCACAAATCCCACTTCGCTCCGGTTGTATTATCTCCATTAGATTTGACACCTCCAATCATTACAGGAAAGGGAGACAATTTGACAATAGGCCTTCAAGAAAAGAAATTTGTCAAAAGAAAAGAGTTTGCATTGATAATTCAATTGATAGATACATTAAGAGAATGGAAATTACATGTCTACCTCGCATGGGTTACATCGTGCGTAATACAAAAGTTACATTAGCAGCTAAAACCGGATCATAAGTAAACATATAGCAAAATAAGAAGCCAACTTTGGAGGTTAGAAAACTAATATCAGTTCTCACATCACGTGTATACTGTAATCAAACCTCTTTCATTAGAACTTACCCAGCCAGGTTTTGTTGCGTAAAAGCTAGAAGAGCGGCCACACCGAAACACAACAAAATGGCACACTTGAAATCTCTCTCTTCCCCATCCAGTCCTCCAACAAAATCCCTGATATTTCCTTCCAGCTCACCATAGAATCTCTCGGCGCACTCAGTGGAGTCCTCAAACTGCCACTTCGAAGCAAAACCGAAGAGCTCTTCTGACGTGGCGGCGGCGCAGCATAGCGCCCCACCGTAGTCTCCTTTCTCGATTGAAGAGAGGAGGGATTCGATGAGAGGAGGGAGGAGGCGTGGCGACGGTGAAGGGGTGGTGATGACGTCAGGGAGAGTCGCGCGGAGGAGACGGAGCTCGACTTCCCGCAGGTCGAATTGCCAGTTGGAATTCGCCATGAGAGCTGGTTAGTTGTTACGAACTGGTACACGACTAGTAATAGGGTTTTATTGGGTTTTAAGAACCAGTCACAAAAAAATGGAAATTTTGTTCTTGTCGCTTGTTACGGTGGGAGCGTCGTCATACCAATTTTATTATTTATAATAATTGAGTTGTTATTTAAATTAATAATTTTATTATATAATTTATTTTGTATAATTTTTTTATTATTTATTTTAAATAAATAATTATTCATATTAATAATATTTTAATTAAATAATAAATATGTTATATAAAATGTATACTAAAATCATTAATATAAATAATAATTTATTTAATATAAATAATAAAGTTAATATTAATAGTAATATGATACGACCGTATATTTCTAACATTATCCTTTTACAATTTTGTTGAGTTGGTTCGATCAGAGAATGCAACATCTCTGTTCAGTTAATTTAAGGGTAAGTTTCAGAATTCAGTATGGGAAAACTTTTTTGTTTTTGCCTTTTTGAACAGTTTATATTAATTTTATCAGAATGTTTAACTAAAATTTTTTAATGAGGCATATTAGAATTATTTTAATTTTCATAGTCAATAAGAAAATATAGACCGACTTCAACGAATTTCATACGTATTTAGCTCTCAATAATCACAATCTAATTTATAAAAGGAAAACTGAATATTTATTTTGTATTACCTTTGATTAATCAAACTACTCAAATCAATTCTAATATATATTTTTTAGAAAATATAATGTACTAAGCAAAGGTCAGATAAATTTTTCTGTATTGCATAAATTCTCTTTCTCTTAGCTTTATACAATTTCTCTAACTAAACATTTGATTTTTTTTTAAATCGAATGATTAATTTATCCAAAGTAACCATTTTTTTTTCTAATGGCATATGTTTGTTTGGACATTTTGAAAAGTGTAATGTCCTAAAACTAAATTATTTTTTGTAACGAAATTGTCAGCTGTATACCACTTTTCTCCAAAAAGAAAAATGAAATGTTTAATCAATACTTCAAAATAGCCCCAATGTGGATGGAAGCCCTTTTATTACAATCCAACCTTCAAAGAAGCATGAAAGCAGCTAGCAAATTGAAATTAATAACAACCAGATGAAACTCCTCTTAATGATAAAAAAAAAATCAAGCAGAATCCTGGCGCCTCAGCTAGTCACTCACATCAGATCTGTCCATATAACAATTAAATTAAACAACCTCATTGATTATTGTTTCCACCTGTATTGATCCATTGCACAAAATGTAGCAAGCTCTTTATGGAAGAACCTCCTTCCTCATCCCATGCCTTGCTCATCACATCTCTACACTTCTCCGCTCGTCTCCGAATTTCCATTCCCTTCGCATCGGGCCCCATCACCAAACCCACCACCTCCTTCACCTCCTCCTTTGTCGGCACTGAGCTGTCTATTACGCCTCTTGCAAGTTCAACCGCCAAACCCGACTCGACCAACATCATTGAATTGAAGGATTGATCTGCGCTTAGTGGCCAAGCGACAATCGGTACTCCATGACTCATACTCTCGAGTATCGAGTTCCAGCCGCAGTGGCTGAGGAATGCTCCGGTCGATCTGTGGCCGAGGACTTTTAATTGTGGGGCCCACCTGTGAATGAGCAGTCCTGTGTGTTTTTGCTTGATCCTGTCCATGAAGCCATTAGGCAGCCATTCGTCTTTGAACTCACCCCTCAGATCAAATCCAATTGGAGGACGAACGACCCAAATAAAAGCACAACAACTGTCCTCGAGGCCTTGTGCTAGCTGCATCATCTGTTCGGGTTGTATTGAGTTTTGAGATCCAAAAGAGATGTAAAGGACTGACGCAGGCTGTTGCGAGTCTAGAAAAGTCATGATTGCTGTTTCCTCCTCAGATTTTGACAAAGATGGTTCATCGGTCGGAGCTAGTGGTGGACCGATAGGCCAGACTGGAAATTTGAGGGTTTTTCTAAGCATACCTAGACCGAGCGGTTCAAACTCTTCGACAGTATTTATCACCGTTGCATCCGTCTTGTGCAAAAAAGTGAGTTGCCTCTTAAAGTATCGGGACCATTCGTCTGTACCGTCGGATTCTCGGATAAATTTTGACAGTTGAGATCGGTCAATTATGACATCTGGATATTCCGGCAGGGAGAATCGATTCCTCTCTGTCAGTGTATGAGGAAGGTTTGTCCACAGAGACAAAAACACCGCCCCTCCAAACGCACCCATAGTGAGAAAGGTAGTATGAAAGGCACTGTATTTGCGCGCTATGTCAACCGTCCAACTTAAAAAAAAGTCGGACACGATGCACAAGGGAGCACGGTTCAACGCATTCGAAACAAGACCAGAAATGAAAGCGTCAACGGCAGGATAGAGTGATTCAGTAGCTTTAAAGAAGGTGATGAATTGGGCGATAGGGATGTCGGCAGTGGATTCAGTACCGGCTGGAAGGCCATGATCGGCAGGGTAAAATGGAAGGGAATGGAGATTGAGGCTTGAATTGGGGGGTAGGAGCGACCGAATCGAACTTACGTGACGAGGGGTTGAGACAACGGTGATGGTTAGGCCAGGCCGGTAACGCTGGAGTCGGGTTGCGAGGGAGAGAAAAGGGGGGATATGGCCTTGAGCTGGAAAAGGGAAGAGAACTAGATGAGCTTGTGATTTTTCCATGGAAGAGACGATGATGCATTTGGTTTTGTCTAACACCAAGAATATACTTTAAATAAGCCAGCAAGCCTCTTATAAATAACTCCTGTACTTCTTATTATTTACTGAAATTATAGTAGGTTTTTGCCTACTACTAAAAATTAAATTAATAAGCTAGCAAGCCTATTAAATATATGATAATTATCATTGTTTTGGTTTGGTTGTAATGATTGAAATGGATCTTGGGCCTGTAAAAAACTTTTAATTTACATCAATGATAATGGGGGCAATCTTTCAGAAAGAAAAGGGAGAGAAGTACAAATTGGAGGTAACTATTTGGTGCAAATATATCTTTATTTTTTCTCTCTCTCTTTTTTTATTTTAATTTTCCTTCCAAAATTTAAGTTTGTGAAACAAATAACATTGAACAAGCCGATCATCACTTTACAAATGACTTTGCTCCCTTTTGAAATGCTTTTGGAAAAGAATGAACAGATGTCACTTGCTCATTAGCCTGCAACCTCGTAATGAAATTACAAGAGAGGTGATATACAGATAAAGTCATTGATGTCGTCATTAATATTGATTTTATTATTTATATAAAAAAAATTATTATTTATGTTCGTGTCTTTATTATGCTTATAATATTTTTATTATTTAATTCAAGTAAGTTATTATTCAGATTAGTGATATTTAAATTGAATAATAAAATACTATGTAAAATAAGTTATATAATGAAGTCGCTAACATGTATAATAACTCGTTTAATCTGAATAATAAAATTGATATCGATGATGATATCAATGATGATAATTCTCAAACATTTTCTTTTCTTTTTATTTTGCTTTCATACATTCAGGATTTAAGTTGGTTGCTTGCCTTGTACTCTCACGCAATTTGTTTCTTCACAAAACATTAAAAACAAAACAAGGTGTCTTGTTTTTGCATTAAAAACTATTTATTGCAGACAGTGAAAAATTTTAATCATTTATTAAACTTCAAAACAAATAGTAAATCTCATTATTTTTTTTAGTAAAGCCGGTATGCATTTAAGTTCATCAAGAAGGTCACTAGGTTTCACAAAAAAAAAATCATCATATTAGTTTGAAATGACAAAAATTATCATATTTTTTTATTTATTCAATTCATTTTGTGTATGATTAAAATATTAAAAAATGAATTCTTTTGTTGTGTTTAATTTTCAACAATTTTTTTATCTTATTCAAAATAAAATTGAAAAAAAAAGTTAAAAACTTTGAACATGAATGCTTATCATGTTGGATAGCTAGATCAATCGCTGGTTTAAGCATGTCATGTTGAAACCTATATGATAATTTTTAAGAGATTGATGAATTGCTCATTCTAATTTTACTTCTATTTTTTAAGCATGGTATAATAATAATAGTATATTGATGAGAAGGCCATGGAGGTTCGAACTCAATAGTTTTTGTGATGTCATTTTAATTACCTACCATTTAAGCTATTATGTTATTTCTAACTAGGTATACGATTTGTCTTGAAATAACTCAAAAATTTCACATGCTTCGGTTAAATAGCACTCTGAATTTGTCTATGTATAGATGTAAACTCTAGCTTGCAAGGGATATGACCAGATGTAAGTTTTGCTATGAAAAAAAGAAAATTTGCTTAACATTTAATATGTTAAAGTTTGTAAACAGATAATTCTATGTGCGTCCACTATGGTAGAATTTTATCAGCACCTTAAGCTTAATTAGCAGGGCATAATTGCACAAAGAACTCATTTTCTCTTTTGAAGGCATAAGATTCTCAGTAACAACAAATCCACATAAATTGAACCCTTTATTGGATATATCTGGATAGAAGTTCATTAACTCAGCTTCTTTTTTTCTTTTTCCTAAAGAAAAAGTCGAGGCAAAAATGACATTGCCTAGTTGAGATGTATCTACTTAACCAAAGAATGGAAGTTACATCTTTAAATTTGGCAACACATGGGTACTGCCATATTAACCGTTGCCATATATGCTATCAAATCATGAACAGTGTATTTTGGCATGTAACGTTGATGATTTTGACCCCCGGACATCGTTACGGGCGAGCATTGATATTATGTTGACTCGGTGTCTCAGTGCCTTTTTGGCATGTACTTGGGAGGAGGGTTTTTTTTTGATAATTATAATTTCGATAATTTCGATAATTAATTTTTAAATAGAAAAAAATTTAAAAAAATAGTTAAAAAATTTTAAAAATGATAAATTTTGGTATTCTATAAGATTTTGATATGAATAATTTATTGAGTTACTTAAATCGAAATTTCAAACATGAAAATTTAAAAGGTCCAATTTATGTGGATGTGTTTTAACCTACCTTATTACTGAGAAATAACATCCCACAATTCAATTTTTCAAGGCAAGTCCATCTGTCGTTTGAAAATGAGAATCTTTTCTTATGGATGCACATAGAATTATCTGCTACAAACTTTAACATATTAAATGAAGCCGGCCAATGCAGTTATGTTAGGCGTGAATCTCATTCTTTAATTATAAATCATGTATATTTTTCCGGGTCTAATAATTAGTCTCCTGATTTTTGCCGCATGATCTTGTTTCAAACTCAAATTAGGAAAATGTATAGTTAAATATAATTCAAGTATTAAAAGTCATTGAAAATGAAATCTATAGTTATTGTTTTATTAAATAGGATTCTTTCTTAAAACTTGTATCATAGTTATTTGTTGCGGCATGTAACAAAAGATGTTGTTGTGATGTTATTTTTTTTTGCAAGTGATTATTATATAGTAATGACGTTATTATTATTTGTCAGACTAAGTCACATCACAATTCAAATTTTTTATTTTCGTAAGTTATTATTATACAAGAGTGACGTAATTATTATGTAGATATGAAATAATTATTATCTGCGAGATTGTGTTACAATTAAAAGTTATTTAAAAAATATTGAGACTAAGACAAAAATTAATAAAATATTTAATGAAGTCAAAGTGAATTATTATGATAGTGAGATCATGGAGCAAGTTAATGGGATAAGTTATGTGAGGTAAAGGAGTTTTTCTCTACTTTTTCTGTACAAATTTAGATATATATACATAATTTAAATTTATGAAATGATGTGGCATGCTAGAAATTAAAAGTGGTGGGTGAATGCAAGATCAAATTGCCTCAAAAGATCGTTAGGAGGTGACAGTCAAAGTGGTTACATTACTTTGATCTCTTACCTAATATATAAATGTCAAATAATTAAGATACAGTGATGTAGCCATCAGCCATCTACTAAATTAGCTTTTAAGATGACTATATCACTATTATCTTAGAATCTAATAATATTTAAAAAAATAATTACAGTGATGCAACCACTGCTTTATTGTTTCACTGTGTATGTGTATATATATGTCTTATGTTTGTTGACTTCTCTCATGTATCAATTTATTGCTGGAGTCCTTTGCAAAAAAAGGCAAATTCAACCAAAAGGGGGAAAAAAGAGGAGAAATTCTAGTTCCTTATCATTTATGAATTGAACTTAGAAATAAGAGACAAAGCAAAACCTGCTTTTGAAAATGTTGCGGGGATTCAGATTCGCTTGCAAATGCAACCTGCTACATAAAGCACAGCATATCATTCTCTCTTAAATTAAAGTTCCTGATTTGAAGCCACCAATTGGTTGTCCCTTTCTCCACTAGTAAAAGTTTATTTGCATTTCCTTTTCAAGAGGAGCACCAACTCCTTCAGAAAAAAACACTAAAATAATATTGTATCGGATATTAAATAGGTTTAGAGGCTATTTAAACTATATTCTTAGTGTTGGATTGTGCCTTAATTATCCCCTCCATGGAAAAACCACAAGCTCATGTGGTTCTCTGCCCTTTTCAAGCTCAAGGCCACATCATCCCTTTTCTCTCCCTCGCAACTCGACTCCACCATTACCGGCCTGACCTTACCATCACTCTTGTCTCAACCCCTCATCACATAAGTTCGATCCGATCTTCTCTTCCTCCTAATTCACGTCTCCAACTCCATGCCCTCCCCTTTTACCCGACTGATCATGGCCTTCCAGCTGGTGCTGAATCACCGGCCGATCTCCTGGCCCCACAAATCATCACCTTCTTTAAAGCTACTGAATCGCTGTACCCTGCTTTTGATAATTTTATATCAAGTCTTGTTTCAAATGCGTCGAACCGTGCTCCCTTGTGCATTGTTTCGGACTTTTTCTTAAGTTGGATGGTTGACATAACACGGAAGCATGATGTTTTTCACACTACCTTTTTCACCATGGGTGCATTTGGAGGGGCAGTGTTTTTGTCTATGTGGTTGAGCCTTCCTCATACACTGACAAGGAGTAGTCGATTCTCTCTGCCAGAATATCCAGAGGTCGTAATTGACCGGTCACAGCTGCCAAAGCATATCCTAGAAGCCGACGGCACAGACGAATCGACCAAATTCTGTAAGAGGCAGATTACATTTTTGCACAAGACAGATGCACTAGTGATAAATACTGTTGAAGAATTTGAACAGCATGGTCTTGGTATGCTTAGAAAAACCTTCAAATTTCCAATTTGGTCTATCGGTCCACTACTAGCTCCGGCCGATCAACCATCTTTGTCAAAATCTGAGGAGGAAACCGCAATCATGACGTTTCTAGACTCAAAACCGCCAGCATCGGTGCTTTACATCTCTTTCGGGTCTCAAAACTCAATACAACAAGAACAGATGATGCAGTTTGCGCAAGGCCTCGAGGGCAGCGGTTGTGCTTTTATTTGGGTCATCCAGCCTCCAATTGGATCGGATCCAAGGGGTAGGTTCAAAGATGAATGGCTACCCCATGGCTTCAAGGACAGGATCAAGCAAAAACATACAGGACTACTTGTTCACAGGTGGGCCCCCCAATTAAAAGTTCTCGGCCACAGATCAACCGGAGCATTCCTCAGCCACTGCGGCTGGAGCTCGATACTTGAGAGCATGAGCCATGGAGTACCGATCATCGGTTGGCCAATAAGCGCCGAGCAATTCTTCAATTCAATGATGTTGGTTGAGTCGGGTTTGGCGGTTGAACTTGCAAGAGGCATAATAGACAGCTCGGTGCCGACAAAAGAGAAGGTGGAGGAGGTGATGGATTTGGTGATGGGGCCCGATGCAAAGGGGAAGGAAATTCGGAGACAAGCGGAGGAGTGTAGAGATGTGATAAGCAAGGCATGGGATGAGGAAGGAGGCTCTTCCATGAAGGGCTTGCTAGAGTTTATGCAATCAGTCGATATAGCAACCAGAAATAAATGAACTTGTTTATTAATTATTGTTATGTGAAAGCTGTTTATCAGGAATGTATCTAAGGATGACTGGATGAGATCAAAACCTCTAATTAATTTAGCATTAATAAAAGTTTCATTCTGTTGTTATATATTAGTTTCAACTTGCTTGCTATACTTTCATGCTTCTTTGAAGGTTAATAGTGAAACATACCCTTAAATTAAACGACAGAAAATAAAATGAAGGAAAGAACGTATAGTTTTAATTACGAAAAAAATATTTTGAGGTTTTGATGAGAAAATTGGAAAATTTAAAACCTCTGATATTTTGAGTTTGGCTACAATGGCTCATCCGAACCGTTTATTATAGGAGGAGATTTTATTGGTGATTCAAATTTAAGTCCAGTTGGCCCAAACCATTCTCTACTTGAATATGATGCCTTATTTTCTTTTTCTTTTCCCCAGATTTACAGATTCGCTCTCTTCCCCTTTGATAACTCTTATTGTTTAATATAAAAAGATGAAAAGTTCAAGTGTGTGTATTAAGAATTGTAATGGATATTTTTGAGAAACAAAAAGCTTGTGTACAATATATGCGAATCATTTTTTTCTGATTTACGAATATTGTCTATGAACGTTTTTATGATATATTGTATGTAGTAAGTTTATAAAACTGTAAAATAGATTTGCGACAATGTATGCGAATTAGAATTGATTTGCAAACAATAAATGAGAATTTTTTAGTTTTAGATATATGCAATTTCGAGTTCAAGATTTAGGGTTTAGGGTTTAGGATTTCTTACATTGGCATCACTAAGTTCAAATGTATCTCAACTTCAATTGTGAGTTCAAAGATGCCAAACTGGGTGCAAGTTGTTATTGAAATTCTTGCTCGATTTTGAAGTTCGGTGATTTGTCCAAATAGAGATTCCAACATATCTGAAATGTGCATGCTCAAAGCCAAACAACTATTCTAGTAATATGAAACTATCATTCTTACGTTCATTTATTTACTTGTATCTATTTACATATATATTTATCATTTGCACATGCTGTTATGGTCCGTGGCTTTGCTATTTCTCAATTTAGGTTTCTTGAGCAGCTTCTTATTGTGCATGGTCACTGGTGCTACAAAAGGATTGCTCAAATGGTATAGAATTAGTAAAAATACTGTTATCATTTGTGGATGCACACCACTCAGAGCGAAACTCCTCTAATGCAAGTACTAAAATGCTTTTTCCTAATGATGAACAGATATGCTGCTACTTCAACAAGAACATAGCCTTTGGCCTGACGATATTTTACTTTAAGGCTTATACTGCATTCTCTGGCCAATCAATCTATGATGATTGGTACATGCTTCTCTTCAATGTGGTACTGACATCTTTGCCAGTTATATCTCTTGGTGCTTTTGAGCAAGATATCTCATCAAAAGTTTGTTTAAATGTAATGCCTTGATGCATATTTTCTGTAAGGGTCACCATCCCTTACCAGCGCATGTCAGTAAATGAGAAAAGGATAAAAAAAATGACCTAAAATAGTTGATGACAATCCAACCATATCAATAAGCAATTGGTGTAGATTGCAGATTTATAATATGATTGTTTTGGGTCAATGAATTAGCACAATTGTTCAAAAGTACCATTTTGACCTCGAGCTTTAATAATTTCATAGAGGAGCTGTGAAAATTGTCCTGGAGTGGATGGGCAATGGACTGTACTCCTCTCTGGTGTTGTATTTCCTCTCCATTTCAATCTTCTCTAGCCAGTCCGCCTTCTGTTCCGATGGTCAAACTGCCGACATGGCCACTGTAGGTACTACCATGTTCACATGCATTATAGAGCAGGAAACTGTGTACCAAGAAAAATCGATCTCTCTTCCAAAAAATGCTCGCTCAGCCCGCTTCCCTCCGTCATTTCCTCTAAAGTTGCCGTCTCATTGTATTTCACTTAAGCATTAGTGTTCCCTTTAGCAAGTGGAAAGTGCGGAAATTTAAAGAGTAGAAATATGATAAATAAATGTTCTATTTTTCTTTGTGTTCTGTACACAGGTATATATCCAAAGTCTCTACTAGCCGTTTGGCTCCTTCCTATTTTACATTGGCTAGATATGCTAATTACAATCTAATTGTTACAAGAATCTAGCTGGATACTAATTCTAGCCTGACAGCTATCACCTTGATTTGTTGCTTAAATTGGTCTGTGATGAATAATATTTGAGACCAATATTATTTTTTCTCAACACCCCCCCTCAAGTTGGACTCGAACAAATTGATTGAGCCCAACTTGCTAAGTATATTATCAAATGTTGATTTGTTGAGTGCTTTGGTAAAGATATCTGCTAGTTGCTCTTGGCTTTTGACGAATGGTGTCTCAATTTCTCCAGATTGCACCTTGTCCCGAACAAAATGGCAATCAACTTCAATATGCTTTGTTCTTTCATGGAAGACGGGATTGGCTGCAATGTGCCGTGCTGCTTGATTGTCACAATACATTTGCATAGCTCCTTTGCATTCTATCTTTATGTCGTGAAGTAGATGCTTGATCTAGATAAGCTCGCTTGCTGTGGATGCCATGGCTCGATACTCTGCCTCTGCGCTTGAGCGTGCCACAACATTCTGCTTCTTACTTTTCCATGTCACTAGATTTCCACCTACAAACGTACAAAACCCTGTGGTTGATTTTCTGTCACAGCTTCCAGCCCAATCTGCATCAGAGTAACCAACCACATTGTTAGTAATGTTTTTCTTCATCCAAATTCCTTGACCTGGAGTACATTTGAGATATCTCAATATTCTATCAATGGTACTCAAGTGACTGGTACGTGGAGCATGCATAAATTGACTTACAACACTAACTGCAAATGTAATATCAGGTCTGGTGACCGTAAGGTATATTAATTTTCCTACCAACCTCTGATATTGTCCTATGTCAGATAGTGGTTCACCATCTTCAGGTCCAAGTTTAATGTTGGTTTCCATTGAGGTACCGGCTGGTTTTGCTCCTAACTTACCAGTCTCTTTTAACAGGTTAAGGACGTATTTTCTTTGGGATAGAAATAATCCTTTGCTTGAGTGAGCTATTTCTATTCCAAGGAAATATGAGAGTGTACCAAGATCCTTGATGTCAAATTCATTTTTCAACAATTGTTTAATTCTTTTGATTTCCTCATTATCATTTCCAGTAATGATTATGTCATCTACATAGACAAGAATAATGGTGGTTGATTTTTCAGAATGTTTAGTAAATAAGGAATAATCAGCTGTGCTTTTAACAAAATTATTTTTTAGAAGGAAAATACTTAGCTTGGCATATCATGTTCTTGGAGATTGTTTTAGCCCATAGATTGCCTTCCTTAGCTTACACACCAACGATGGATTTGAAGTAACTTTATGACCTGGAGGAAGAGTCATATAGACTTCTTCTTTCAAATTGCCTTGAAGAAAGACATTTTTTACATCCATTTGAAATAGGTTCCATCCTAAGTTGGTAGCTACTGATAACAGGTTTCTAACTGTACTCATCTTAGCTACTGGTGCAAAAGTTTCTTGGTAGTCGATACCATAAGTTTGGGTGTATCCCTTGGCCACTAACCTAGCCTTATACCTTTCTATCGTACCATCACTATTGTATTTAATCTTGTATACCCATTTACAACCTACAGGTTTTTTTCCTTTTGGTAAATGGACAATGTCCCATGTGTCATTCTTTTCCAAGGCATGAAGTTCTTCGTTCATGGCCTTACACCAAAGTGGGTCCAAGTTGGCTTCATCAAAACTGGTTGGTTCGGTGTGGCTGGTTATGTTACTCAAATAGGCCCGATATTCAGGAGATACATTTTCATAACAAATAAAATCTTGAATTGGATACATTACCTGATGTGATACATAATCTCTCAATTTTGTAGGAGGCCGAGTTTGTCGTGTGGATCTTCTCAAGACAATTTCTTCTTGAGTTGCTTCTTGAGTTAGCTGATCAGGCTCTTCATTTGATTCTCTTTCCTCTTCTCCCCCTGAAGAAATTGCATTTGATTCACCGATCTGTTCTTCCATTATAGGCTCAACCCGTTCTTGATTGGTTACTTCAGGAAACAAAAAATTATTTGAAGACAATATGGTTGTTTGGTTGTCGTTTTGTCTGTTTGGTTGGTAATATGGTTTGTTTTCAATGAATGACACATCTCTTGAGATGTAAAGTTTGTGGTTGTTTGGATCATAACACTTGTAACCTTTCTTTTCTGAAGAATATCCTAGAAATATAGTTTTAACCGAATTTCTATCTAATTTGTCAATTCTTTTTATGTGTACAAAGCATGTACACCCAAAAACTCGAATATGGTCTAAATCTATTTTCCTTCCTTTTAGAATTTCTAAGGGACTCATGTTTTTTAGTTTTATACTTGGTAACTTGTTTATGAGATAAGTTGCTGTTAACACTGCATCTGACCAATAAATTTTTGAAACATTATTTTGAAAAAGCAGTGATCTAGTGACTTCAAGGAGATGCCGGTTTTTTCTTTCTGAGACTCCGTTTTATTGAGGGGTATTGACACATGTGGTTTGGTGTAGAATGCCTTTCTGTTTGAAAAACTCGAAAAAATTTTTGTTAACATATTCTGTCCCATTATCTGAACGAAAAATCTTAATTTTGGCATTATACTGGTTTTGAATAAAATTAAAAAATTCTAGAAAACAAGAAAATACTTCACTTTTTGCTTTTAAAAGATAAATCCAAGTAGTTCGAGAATAATCATCGATAAAAGTGACAAAATACTTAAAATGATTATACGAATTGATGGGGGCCGGTCCCCAAACATCAAAGTGGATTAAATCGAAACATTTTTCTGATACGGTAGTAGAAGAAGAAAAAGGTAATCTAGTTTGTTTAGCAAGCTTACAAATGTCACAATTACTTGAATCTAATTTATAAGAAAAGAGTTTGTTTAAAACTTGATCAGATGGATGACCAAATCTCCAGTGTAGTAACTTGTAACGATCTATTGGACTCATTGACACAAAACATTTATTAATTGTGTCTTCAAGATAATATAGGCCATTTTTAAATATACCTTCACCAATCTTCTTCCCTGTGACTCGGTCCTGAAATGTCACTTTATTTGGTGAGAAAATAACATCACAATTTAAATCTTGGGTTATTTTTCTTACCGATAGTAAATTGGAATTAAAGTCTGGTAAGTATAAAACATTCTTAATATTCTTATTAAGGAGATTAGTGGTGCCAGTTCCAAGAATTTTGGCTTCGTTGCCATTAGCAACAAGTACATATTGGGGTTCCTTTAATTTGGTAAAATTTTGTAATTTATTTGGGTTCCAAGTCATATGATCGGTGGCACCGGAGTCTATAATCCAACCTTTTTTATTTTGACTGAAATTTGCAAATTTTGACACATAATTTTTCAACAGTTTTAAAATTTCACAAAAATTATCACAAAAATTATGAAGTTTAAAAGAACCTGCAGCATGTTGCTGTAATAAAGTGCTCAATTGGTTCATGAGGCTTGCTAGTTGCACAGTTGGCGCCACACCTGATCCAGGAGGTGAAGACTCTACAGCTTCAGATCCATAGCAGATCTGTTCTGCCCCCAGAGCTCCTTCATTTTTCAGCTCTGGCCCCTTGCTCAAGCCACCAAAGCTTTTCTCCTTTTTTCCGCCGCCCCATCCCCCTTTGTTGCGCATCGGCCTGAGATGAGGGTGTAGCACCCAGCATCCTTCTCGGTTGTGCCCTGCTCGCTTACAGTGGTCGCACCAGTCGGTTGCAACGGCTCCCTTCGTCTTGATCGGTCCTCTAGGATTAGGGTTACGGTTGTAGTGTGTCTTAAAGGCTTGGTTTTCGGTGGTTTCAGTCTGATGGGAGTTCATGAGAGACCTCCTAGATTGCTCTTGCTCGATTCGCGCAACCACATCGTCAAAGCTTGGCATGTCGGTTGACGCCAAGATTTGAGATCGGATTGATTCGTAGCTAGGGTCAAGGGCTCCGAGATAGGTAAAAATAAGGTCTTGCTCAGTTCTTTTTTGGATTTCATTCGGGTCAGTGGTTGGTGGGAGGTATATGTTGAGTTCCTCCCATTTTGACATGATTTCGGTAACTAGGTCATTGTTGCTGAGGTTACCTTGTCTGATTTTTGAGATTTCTTGTTTGAGGCTAAAGATGTGAGCAAAATTTTTGGTTTGGCCGTACCTTTTTCTTGCCTTATCCCAGATTTCTTTGGATGATTTGGAATACATTAGCACATTTGAGATTTTCGGATCCATTGTACTGAGGAGCCAGGACATAATCATTTGATCGTTGGTGTCCCATTCTTCAATTTGTGCTATTTCTGTGGCTGTTGTCTCGTTTGCTTTTTCTGGTTTGGGTCTTTCTTTGGTTCCAGTGACAAAGTGGAGTTTCCCTTTGCCACCGAGACCTATTGTAACCGATCTGGACCAGGGAATATAATTCTTGTTGCCATTGAGGATTAGGGTTGTAAGTTTGGTGTTATCAAACTGTGACATGGTTTTATGTTTATTGGTACAGATTTTCAGGTTGTTGATGGTTTTTGTCAGAGATTTTGCTGGTTTCTGATACAGATTTTTCTAATACTAGATATGTGTGCTAATTTCCCTTTTCTTGGTAAAAGCAGAAACTTACTTGATATAAAATCAGCTTGCTCCCTTTTTTGTTGCTGCCCCTCTTTTGGATTGCTCTAGGATGAAGAATGAAAGGCACGGATAGCTCGTCAAGTTATTGGCTGAGGAAACCGATGTCCAATTCTGAGAGCCTTGTGAGATTTCTGATATTGTCTGCAGGACTCGTTATCTGCAGCAATATCTACTGTTTCTTGAGTCAGGAATTTTCCTGCTCTGATACCATGTGGAAATTTAAAGAGTAGAAATATGATAAATAAATGTTCTATTTTTCTTTGTGTTCTGTACACAAGTATATATCCAAAGTCTCTACTAGCCGTTTGGCTCCTTCCTATTTTACATTGGCTAGATATGCTAATTACAATCTAATTGTTACAACAATACAGCTGGATACTAATTCTAGCCTGACAGCTATCACCTTGATTTGTTGCTTAAATTGATCTGTGATGAATAATATTTGAGACCAATATTATTTTTTCTCAACAGAAAGTAAATATCTGATCTCCTTACTAAGACACCTTGCCTCCTAGCCTTCGAAAAATCGAGATAGTGTGACCTCTTTTATGACGGTGTCACCTCTTTTATGATGGCGTCAAAGGAGGGATGGAACTAAGGTGGTTATCGAGGAGGCATGACCTCCTACGGTAAGCATTAAGTTTGATCATGGCTGATTCTTGTAATCTCTCTCTTTCTACTAGAGAGTTTTGGTAGTTACAAAATTTGAAGATTTGAAGTATATTTTTACTATTATTCAGATAACTCTGTTATATTGGAGGGACAACATAGAGCAATTCTGATGTTTTAAGATACCTAATGTCTCTTGCTTCTTCCTTGAGCCAATGATCTTGCAATGGTAACTAAATTCCGTGTGTGTCGGTATTTGACTTTGTCATGACTTTTGCATATAAATTTGAAGTTCGAAATAAGACATTTTTGTTCTGAGTCTGTTCTGAACTTCTAATAGTGGAAATTTTTTAAGTTTTTAAACCTTTAAATCATACTCCAAATGATCCTTGAGTTTTTTATGACTAATCTGTTGTTTCGTTAATATATATATATTAACGGAATTGTTTATTTACTCAGAGTTAAAATATATATATTTTTTGAAGGTCCAGAGTTAAAAATATTGGAAGCACAAGTAGAAAATTGTAAAAAACAAGGCGATATGGGAATCATAATATTTTTTTCTTTGTCCGGACTTCCATATATGTTCTTTAGACAGACCCAAGTTGGTACAAGTTTTGAGTGTTGTCCCCTTGATGATCCTTGTGTTCCATGACTAATACCACAGTGTAAATTTTAAAGACAAAAGTGTGCACACTTTTATTTTATTTTGAAAACTTCAATGTGGTGACTTAAAGACAAAAAGTTTTTTGAGTGTTGTTCCAGTGATGATCCTTGTCTTTCACATTTATCTTTCTTTGTCATTGTATTATCATTGCATTAGAGAGTAATCATGGAAATGATATTTGTAACTATGTTAGTGCAGCCATCTGGTTTAAGATCTTCACTGGTCTTTACATCTTGTCCAGTCTTGCTATATTTTCAGAGCCAAATTAAAACTAGAAAAGCAAGACGAATGTGCTTGCTTCTTTCGAGACGATTTTACAGGTATTATGTTGGTACAAGATTCAAGATCTCTGATGAAAGGTTTTCTTTGGAACTTGATTTTTACTTATATCTGGTGAAATGTTTTCTTTGGGAGTTGGTTTTTGCTGCACTATATATATACGGGACGGGATTCATGACAACTATTATCTTGACAATCAATTTTTAAATATTTTTTAAATATTTTTAAAAATCCTCAAAAATGAAAAAAAATTGACAAACATTTTTCAACTTATAGATTGATTGTGTTTCAAATTTCATATAATTTAAAGGTCATTTGATATTTCATCAAAGACCGTTAAACATGAATCGTTATAAATGTAATGTAATTTTGATGGTTTTTGATAGAATATCAAATAATATTTAAATTGTATGAAATTTGAAACACAATTAATCTATAAGTTAAAGAATATGTTTATAAACATTTTTTTATTTTTATAATTTTTTTGAAATTATTTAAAAATTGATTGTTAAAATTATCAAAGTAATAATTGTCAAATGGATCTTCATCCTATATGTATTTGGTTCAAATTCAGCACTACAGCTTTATTTAAATGTCAAATGAAAGAAATATATATAGTTGTATCGTTATACTCTGTTGGATGTAAACAACTTTTAGAAGGAGAAGCTGAAATTTACATATCAGTAAAAAGCTTTTAAAAAGATATTAGTACAATATATTCGCATTATCATATATATATATAAGTGACGTACAATTATATGAGTGACGTCTATCTCATAGTTGCTTCCAACTGCTGCAACACGTACAATTATTTTTCAATTGGTATGTGGATGTTAGAGTGTAATGAAAGATAAATTTCAAATTGTTTATTTTTGAGAGCAAAAATTAAAGATACTTATGAACAGCGTTCTTCCACAGCAACGCGTGAGCACTTGTCTAGTTCCTGATAAATAGCTTTCATATAACAATTAATTAATAAACAAGTTCATTTATTTCTGGTTTCTGTATCGATTGATTGCACAAACTGTAGAAAACCGTTCATGGAAGATCCTCCTTCCTCATCCCATGCCTTGCTCACCACATCTCTACACTCCTTGGCTCGTCTCTGAATTTCCATTCCCTTCGCATCCGGCCCCATCAGCAAATCCACCACCTCCGCCACCTTCTCCTTTGTTGGCACTGTGCTATCTATTATCCCTCTTGCAAGTTCAACCGCCAAACCCGACTCGACCAACATCATTGAATTGAAGAACTGCTCTGCTCTTATTGGCCAACCTATGATCGGTACTCCATGGCTCATGCTCTCAAGTATCGAGTTCCAACCGCAGTGGCTGAGGAATGCTCCAATTGATCTGTGGCCCAAAATTTTTAATTGTGGGGCCCACCTGTGAAAGACTAGTCCTGTATGTTTTTGCTCGATCCTGTCCTTGAAGCCATATGGTAGCCATTCATCTCTAAACCCACCCCTTGGATCCGATCCAATTGGAGGCCGGATGACCCAAATAAAAGCGCAACCACTGCCCTCAAGGCCTTGCGCTAGCTGCATCATCTGTTCTTGTTGTATTGAGTTTTGAGATCCGAAAGAGATGTAAAGCACCGATGCTGGCGGTTGCGAGTCTAGAAACATCATGATTGTGGTTTCCTCCTCAGATTTTGACAAAGATGGTTGATCGGCCGGAGCTAGTAGTGGACCGATAGGCCAAATTGGAAATTTGAAGGTTTTTCTAAGCATACCAAGACCATGCTGTTCAAATTCTTCGACAGTATTTATCACCACTGCATCTGTCTTGTGCAAAAATGTAATCTGCCTTTTACAGAATTGGATCAATTCATCTGTGCTGTCAGTTTCTAGGAGATGCTTCGGCAGTTGTGACCGGTCAATTACCACCTCTGGATATTCCGGCAGAGAGAATTGATTACTCCTTGTCAGTGTATGAGGAAGGTTAGACCGCGTAGACAAAAACACTGCCCCTCCAAATGCACCCATGGTGAAAAAGGTAGTGTGAAAGACATCATGCTTCCATGCTACGTCAACCATCCAACTTAAGAAAAAGTCGGAAACGATGAACAAGGGAGCACAGTTCGACGCATTCGAAACAAGACTTGATATGAAATCATCAAAAGCAGGGTAGAGTGATTCGGTAGCTTTAAGGAAGATGGTGACTTGTGGGGCCAAGAGATCAGCCAATGATTCAGCATCGGCTGGAAGGCCATGATCAGCCGGGTAAAAGGGGAGGGCATGGAGTTGGAGACGTGAATCTGGGGGAAGAGAAGATCGGATCGAACTTATTTGACGAGGGGTTGAGACAAGAGTGATGGTAAAGTCAGGCCGATAATGGTGGAGTTGGGTTGCGAGGGAGAGAAAAGGGATGATGTGGCCTTGAGCTTGTAGAGGGCAGAGAACCACATGAGCTTGTGGTTTTTCCATGGAGGGGATAATTAAGGCACAGTCTAACACCAATAATGTTGTATAAATAAGCCTTTGAGCCTATTTAATATCTTATATTATATTGTTGTAGTGTTCTTTCTTAAGGAGTTGGTGTATGTCTTGATCGAAAAGGAAATGTAAATAAACTGTTGTTAGTGGAGAAAGGAACAAGCAGTTGGTGGCTTCAAATCAGGAACTTTAATCTAAGAGATAATGAATATGCTGTGTTGTTTGTAGCAGGTTGCATTTGGAAGCGAATCTGAATCCCTGCACATTTTCAAAAGAAGGTTTTGATTTCTCTTATTTCTAAGTTCAATTCATAAATGATAAAGAACTAAGATGTTCTCTTTTTTCTTTTTCTTTCTTTTGGCAGAAAATCTGAGTTGGTTTTTTGCAAAGGACTCCAGCAATAAATTTGATACATGAAAGAGTCATAAAGTCACCAAACATAAGAGACGTATAAGCAGACAGTTGCGTCACTGTAATTAATTTTTTGAATATTATTAGATTCTAAGATAATAGTGATGTAGATGTAGTCACCTTAAAAGCTAATTTAGTAAATGGCTAATGGCTACATAATTGTAGTTAATTCTTTGACAATTATATATTAGATAGGAGATCAAAGTGATATAGCCATCTTTGATTGTCACTCCTAACGATCGTTTGAGGCATTTTGACCTTACATCCCCCCCCCCCCCAATCATTTCATAAATATAAGAGCAATTTTGCTGTGGATTAAAAATTTTAATGATTAATAAATCATAACTACTAATTTGAATCTGATCTCTTCGTTTATAATATAAATTCCAATTCATAGCACAATAGCCATAAAGAATTTTTTTTTCAACTTTTTTTTTATATGAGAAAGAAACTATTGTTAAATATTGTTTAATATATAATATGTTATAGTTTGTAAACAGATAATTTTATGTACCTCCATATGTTCGAATTTTGATAGCACCTTACGCTTAGCAGGGCATAGCTGCACAAAGAACTCAATTTCTTTTTTGAAGGCAAAGATCCTCATTTTCAAACAACAGATACACTTACCTTGAAAAATTGAATTGTGGCAGGTTATTTCTCACTAATCCACATAAATTGTACCTTTTATTGTATATATCTGGATATTAGTTCATTAACTCAGCTTCTTTTTTCTTTTTCCTAAAGAAAAAGTCAAGGCAAAACTTACATGCCTAGTTAAGCTGTGTCTACTTAACCAAAGAATGGAAGCTACATCTTTACATTTGAATCAACATTTTCTCAGCTTCCCAATTTGAAAGCATCTACAAAAAGTCCCAAACAGACCCCAGCCTTCCAAAAATTTATCATCACAACCAACTTCTGTAACCTTCCTCCTACCATTTTCGCATCTACAGGTTTTCCATACATCAACATTCCGATACCTTCTATGGCAGCCACAACCACACCAGCCACCAGTACATCCCAGTCTCCAGTTTGACCCAAAATGGTCGCTAAAGCATTAGCTGTGTAAAACCCTAGGAGGAGGAGAAATATTTTCATCGGAAAATTTTTTCGTGCGGAGTTTAGTTTGTTGAGGAGTTGGGTTGCAGCTGCTCTGACAAGTGTACCAAGTCGGGTTGTGCCAAGAGGTGAGTCGTCACCTCCATTAGGGCTTAGATTGGGGTTTGGACTGGGAGATGAATTAGTATTTAATGCAAATGCTGGTCTCCATTTGTAGCTTCTTGTTTGATATCTACACAATTTCCAAAATACAATCACTCTCATCAATTAGTAATTTCCATTTTCTCTGGTATTACCTTTGCCTAACTACTATCGGCTGTTTAAGGGTTCAAAAGTAAATTATTGTAAAACAAAACAATCTTCTGGTGTATAACAAAGAGTACAACCATTTTCTTGGTAAGCTAACAAAAAGTACCTACAATTTAATTGATACTAGCATATTGGAACAATCATAGAGGCAGTACCGATTATAACTGTGACAGTTGTACCGGCTAAGGAATTAAGGCAGCAGTGAAATCTGATACTGAAATTTACCAGCTGGTAGTCCATTCCTCAGGTAAAGAAAAACAAAGATATTCATGCTCAGATGAAAGGTGTAATTTAAATTTTTGCAATTATCTCATCTCCAGACAGATAACAAGTACAAACAATTAGTGCCTTATGTCCTTTTGCTCAAATTCAACTCAAATCAATTCAGTGAAAGGCACGCTGAGGTGATATCACACATTTCGTAACTCGAACTACAGATAATACTTTTCTTTGCCATAATTCAAAGAACTAACATGAAGTACAAAATCAGAAATTCATATATACTCCTAACAGATCCCATCTCTTCCTCTCAAGTCCAGAATCTGACCTTAATTGCGCGAAAGGTCTGAAGCACGCGCGAACCTCAACGCGAGGTCTGGTGCGGAGCCTCCAGCGCCGTCCGACGCAATCGCCATCTATCCATGGCGCAATCTGCTGTTTTGCGCTTGTGCTCATGTTCCTAACAATTGGACCTTTCTTCCACGGTCGATTTCTCTCTCTGTGTTAATCTTTTTTTCCCCCTTTCTTTCTCAGTGGAGAAAGAGAGAGTTTGATTTTAAGTGGCACAGGCGAGAGCATTCGTCGCAAACGACGAGACTCGGAGGGGAGCCAGTTCTCGACATGGATTGGCGGATATGGCAAATTTACGTATGTGACCCTGCAAGTTTTGCTGAATTGGAACATAGCCCAGATAAAGGTACATCGGGCACTTCGGGCAGTTATTTGGGCCTACCGTTCTAAAACCCAACAACAAACAACCCTAAGCTCCACAAAAAAATTTGATTTTTTTGTTTTTTTTTTTTTTGGGGGGGGGGGGGGGGGGGGCGGACAAAGGAGGAAAAAAATTATTAAATTTAAGATGAGTGATAATTATATTTTTTTAACTATATCATTTATTTGTATTTTAGATATATTTATACTTTATTTAGAAAATATTTCATATTTAATAATAAAAGTGTATATATATATTTTTTTTTATAAAAGTGGAGCATATCTCGAAGAAAATACAGTTTTTAAGGTTTTAAAAAGTACCAAACAGCTGATACTAGTAAAACCAATACATAGTATCCATAACCTATACAAAGCTACGTTAAACTACCTAAGCTCTAATCATTCTATTACAGCTTAGCAAAACATCAAAAAACAAGTATCAACAACCAATTTCTTACACAGATCATCAAAATGAAAGTTTTTATCCTAAGTCACCAATCTCAGAAAAGAAAAAGCATTCAAAACACAATTGTAATCATGCTAATCTTCCTCTCTTCCAAACCCAAGGGGGTTGAAGCTTGAGTTTGATCCTCTTCCTCCACTGGACCCACCTGCAAAGGAAGTAGATCTGTTTCCTGTAATAATACAAGTGATAATTTCAACATATTTGTCTTTTTACTATTTTTACACCAAAAAGTTGAAAAACTGATAATTTACATGCTGATAGATCTAAGACTTCTACACTTATAATTATGAATCTATATACCAGATATCTTCTAACTTTTGACCTTGAAAATTGAAATTATTGTAACTAGCTATCCATATCCAAATAGCCTGTATAACTGGACTTCGTATAAACAAATGATCTATATTTTCAAAGTGACAACAGAATACATATGCTGTCTCAAATCCAACCTTTTTTCTGCAAGTTTTGTTTAGTCAAGATTTTATTTTTCCTGATTAACCACATAACAATTTTAATCTTCAACGGTAGGATACTGTTCCAAATCACATCAAATTCTGTGTTGACAGTTGACACATCCTCCATATTCTAACTATACATTTGGGGTCCATCTCCTCAATATCAACAATATTTTTTAATTGCATCACTTCTTTGCAGAAAAGAGAAAAAACACTTGCATTCCTACAATTGACATATTTGACCTGAATGATCTCTTTCCACAGACCAACAACACTAGGATTTTAAAATCTGACAAGCCATTTAGCTAGTAATGAATCATTTATTATGTGTAAATCGATGACACCTAAGCCTCGTTGATTTTTACTTTTAAACACCGCCGGTCAAGCCCTCTTGCAATATTTATGCAATAAAATTTTTAACTTCAATTTTTCTATAATCATCTAAAATAATAATAATAATAATAATAAATACTTTCTATACAAATTATAAAAACTTACAAATTCAGATATAAATAAATTATTTATCGAGTATAAATATTTTTTGTGTATAAATAAGGGGTGTAAAATATGGGGTGCAAGAATAATTTCTCTAAATTCAATTTTTATTCTTTACATTTTATTTTGAAGGAACAAAAAAAATACTTATTTAGAGGATAGAGGTAAAAATGTCTCAATTCTGTTCCCTTGTGAGATTTGCAAAACATATGAAAATTGATTTGTTTTATACATACACTGAACTGATGCATGAAGGCATGAATACATAAGCAATTATAAAGTGAGCACTTATCAAGAAAGGAACAGTGAAACAAAGACCAACCAAATTGTAATGATATCAAGAAGAATTTTATAGCAGCTCGTTGATGGATTTGCCTCTTTCTCAGTCTTTGAGATTGCAAATTGACACAAACTTATCAACAGCGTGACGGTATTGGGTACCCTGTCAAAAATTAAAAAAACATTAGAGATCAACAAGGTTAACATTTATAAAAGTTTACTTTAGGCATTTACAACCAATATAGTTGGTTAATGATAGTTCCAATACAACAAATTACCACAATCTCTCTTTTGTAATACTTGCAAAACCCAAACCCAGAAAATATTTATAATTTTTGTCTTCATTTTATAAAAGATCAATGAAGCCACAAGATAAACACACTAAAATAAATTTGTTATAACTGACTTGATCCATTCAATTTTTATATAAAGACAGATGGCTTGTAAAGAAGAGTGCACCGGTTCAAATTCATCAATTGATTTTCAATTTTGTAACATCAGTACAAAAAAGGGTCTCTTGTGGCATGTGAACCTCTTCCAACCGATTATTTGTTCACCAAATTTACATCAAAACACCTGCGGCAGAATTAAAAAGACAACTCAAATTCTTAAATAATTACCTCCCAATAAAGCTGGTGGCAATTGGTGCATTTCCAAAACTCCAGATTCTTGTCAAAGAGGCAAGATGGAATAATCTGAAACCCTTTCGAAGCTTCTATAGCCTCTTCTATAGTTAGAGGTTTCTGTATGAAACTACCATTACATTTTGTACATCTTGACATGAGCTGATCCTCTGATATACTCAATCTGAATGTCTCTATCACCTGCCAAAACCTCTCTCAAGTTAAAAAAAGACTTGCAATTGATGGAAGCACTGTGTGCCCCCAAAAACCATTCTTTTTTTTTTTCTTTTTTGTTTTTTTTTTGGAAGAGAGGTAGGGAAGTATATTACAGAAGTTCAGGGAGCTGATGCATTAATTGTTTAACCTTTCAAAACATGAACTTACCTCGAGTAATTGATCATTTTTCAACAAGCTCTTCACTTTATAAACTTGGTTTTCAGCCAAATATTGATATCTTAATAGCTTAACGTCTCTAGTCAAAAGTACTCTTTTCTCCTTGTATGCTTGGTTCAATAATTCCCTGTAAACAGTAAAACGGAAATAATGCATTGATATATTGATATTATATTTTAAGGTAAAACCGTAAAAGAAAAGAATAACCGTTTTATTTTTAAAAAGAGAAAACCTCGGATCAGGTTTCTTTGAGGATGGTAAGGCTGCATCAATTCCAACACACCTCAAGTGTTTTGCCAAACCTTCTATCTGGAAAAAAAAATGAAGTATGCATTTTAATCACAAGGGAATCACAATATTTTGAGTAAATACTCAGATGTCATTTTTCATTTTAATTTATGTTTCCTTGTGATTTTCATTTAGGTAAGCTAGTTAGTTTTAATACAATTAGGCACGAGAATTCACTATTTGACCTTACCACATTGCTACCTAATAGTCAATTAAATATACCTTAGGACAAAATAACGAAACAAGTCTTTTTTCAAAAGTCATTCAAAATTTTATCTTATCTGCAATTAACACCCAACAGTTGGGATAGTTAAAATCAGAACCCAACTTTAACCTTATTGCATTACCTTATATATCCTGTTAAACTATCATTAGCTCTAACTGTACCAAGCATTTTCTCCTAAGAAGACATTGGATTGCGTTAAGGAAAAGAAAAATGAGCTAAAATGTCAGTTCATTTACATTCTAATGATGAATTGCTATGATCAATTTAAATTGCAAATTCCATTTTTATAACAACTAGTTATCAATAGATTTGCTTGACCATGTATGAAAAGGTTGGGGTCTTTTTGGTTGATCTTAATTTCCTTGCACAGCTTTTCCCTGTTCCCTATGGTAAAGTGTTATTTGCAAAGAAATAATTGTGTTGGTCTTAAAACCAAAACATAAGAATACAAATTACTAGGAAATAGTCAATTACGTAATATTTTTTCTCTAAAAAATTTACTCACCATTACATCACATAAGAATTTAGGAAATCCATCCCCACCAACAGTCGGGTCCCAAGGTGCAGGACCCTGCCATTCGGTACTTATCTCCACTCTCACTTTTCCGTTTACATTTACACGTTCTCTTTGCCTCACCTTTTTCTTTGTGCTCTTTGGTACTTTGTCTGATTCTTTTAGGGCAATTTTATCACCAAAATCTCTAAGGATGCTTTGCATCATATTACTATCATCATCATCTACTTCTAACATGCTTGGCCCACATTCACCTGCAAAATTAACAGAAACAAAACAAAATCTCTTCGGTCAAGGCTGAGTAATCTTAACAGAGAGGATATTATTGGAGGGATCAAATCATCAACTCAAAAGATTTTTGTACATTTTTCTTTTCTATTGGATTGACTCTAATAATTAAGCTTCTTCAAACTAGCAAATAGAAAAACACAGGTACCTTCATTACAAATATTTTGCTGAAAGATTGAAAATATTTCAAGTAAATAAAAAGCATCGGCTGCAGCATATTGTATCTGTTCTTCACTTAATGGTCGGTTTGACCAATCACTACATTGCAGTTCCTGAAAGTTCAAAATAACAACAGAAGATAGTAAATCATTTATTTTGCATATAATATTAAAATAAGTTATTCTTTTTAAAATATTAACTAATGCATGAGCAATTCAGCTTGTACCATAGCAACCCCTATTGGTTTCCTTATATAAACTTATGCAGACCAATGCAGAAAGCATATAAATGCTTACACAAGATTACAATATAACTAAAAGAAAACACGGGGTTTAAAAGGAAAACCTTAGACAAAGAGATACCCAGTAATTCCTCACAAACAGTCGCTAAGCTTTTTGTGTCTCTCGAAGGCTTCTTTGCTGAACTTTTGTTCTTCAAACAATGATAAATGTTCGTAATGTCAAGAAATGGTGCCACCTGACCAAAATAAATCAATATACAAGTCATAATAATTACAAGGTAGCACATAAGCATTCAAAATTTTACAGATTAAGTTACATGAAGCAAGGCACTAAAATAGCCTAATTTACTTATCACTGGCAATGAGTTTTAACTGACATATACTAACTTGTTAGTGTAGACTGATATAACGAAAACCGGCTGCATTATTCATTAATTAGGAATTCCAGTGAGCTTTTGAAATTAGCAAGGAGCTAATGCTGCATTATAGAACTGAATTAATTTTTCAAATTAATCAAAAAGGCAAGAGAGAGAGAGAAGCAATACCATATCAAAACCAGCATCACAGCCCTGCGTAGAGAAAGTATGAGACAAGTAAACCAAATCCTGCTTGAACCTAAACCCCAATTTCAATATCGTCTCTGATTCAAACATGTCTTTTATCGGCTGATAGACTTCTCCCAGTGGCACCCCCAAAAGGTCCACGAGGAAAACCTCGGATTTCGGACCTCCATCGGACTGCTCAGCTTGAAATTGACATGCGATTTGGAGTAAGGTAACTGGAGGAAAAGGAGATGAATTAGGCTGAGTTGATCGCCGTGGTTTCCATTCGGCGTCTAGACCGACCACGGTGGATCGACGGAGGGAGTGTAGGAGGTGGGTGAACTCGGAGCAGGTGGACGAGGTCACGATGTGGATTTGAGAAGGCAAATTGTAATTCTGCGCCGAGTCCATGGGGAATGGGTAAGGCTTAATGGCGGTCGAGCTCGAATCCGAACAGGGGAGAAAGAGATGCTTCTGGAGCGGGTTCGTTTTTTTTCCTGGTGATTCACGACATGAATACTCCTACTTTGAGTGAACCGAGACCGTCTGATGATCTTTGAAATCTTAACCAGCGGTCTGATCGGATACGATCCAGACCGTAGGTTTTAGAACGGACGGACAGGATATGTAAGAAGGATGGAGAGCGAGCTGGAGCCGCCATTGGCGATCGTGTTTTCCATGGAATTAATTAGTCAATTAATTAACTATGCTTCATTCTTCTTCGTTTCGTTTAAGAATGATAATTACATATTAATTCTGCATTTCATTTTTTTATATTTTATAAAAAAATTGAAATATAACAATTTATTACAGATTCTGATACATATCAGATTATACTATTATAATCTGTAATATTTATTATTAATATTAAATCATAAAATATAGAAATAAAATGAAAAAAGTGAAGGATAAATAATTTCTCATATTGCAAATGGTCATGGCCAGATATAGCGGATTTCAAGCATATGTTGTATAGAGGCCAGCGGATTGATCTGATCAAAATTGATCAGCTCAAGAACGCATAATTTTTATAGTCCCATTCAAGGGAAGCAAAAACAGCAAAACAGAAAAAAAAAATTAAAACAATAGGAAAAGTTTTGTAACATGCAGCAGCAGAATTTTCAGTGCACTTGTTGCTGTTGTAGGAACAGAACAGTCCATAAATCATAATTGCTCTTGCGATTCATACCTTGTCATGTCGATCGCCAGGTCAGCGTTCTGTCACGCAAGACATCATGCTCAAATGAGCATTTCATCTCTCAACCAAGCATATCAGAAAAGAGAGAAAAGCAAGCTATAACATTGCAATGGTATAATTAATGGAATACTCATTTGAGCAAGAAGCCTTCCATGGGAGATAATAGACATACAAACAGGATTGTGTCAAGCTGCATGTCCATCTTCTGCTTCAATAGGCTTATATAATCAGTATATTTTTGGGAACTTATGCATAATTAACCTAAAATATAATATATTTACAAAACCCATTTCTCTACACGTTTTATTCTTCGCTCGTAGATTTTGTTAAGGGAGAAGGGTGCCTATCTAAAAAAAAAAAGGCTTGGGACCATCATGTAACAAGCTAATTCTTTAGTAAATATAGTCATTGAAGGTGGATGTATCTTCTGATGCAAAAATATAGTAATTGGAGGGTGAATGTGCTAAAAGGCTCCTTGAAGTTTAACTGGAAGTCTATAACTGACAGTTGAGCACCTCAAGTTTCTTAGATTCTGAGACTTTGATAGTTGGTTGGAGAAATGAAGAGAAGGCTTACCAGGGCTGTAAGGTAGAAAGCAAGAAAGATAGGTCTGTCACATAATTTAATTACTAACCAGTCATAAGTCTGGACATTTTTAGGTTTGTTTGTGTTTTGGGTTAAATTTTTACTGGTAATGTTGCTAACCTCAGAACTGGCCTATAGAACAAATTGAGTTTTGGCATGTTATTGACAGTGTTAGTATTGGGTTCTCCGGCCTTTTTATTGACAGCTTTGGTGTTGGGCTCTTTTTAATCTTATGGATGTATTTCTTTTTAATTTCACATTTCTTTTTTAGAGAAGTAAACAGTACATTAGAAGTGATAACCGGATCATATTATATATTAGCACCGTTCATTTTTCATATTAAATATGCTTATATTATTTTAAAAAATTTATATAGTTTTAATGATAAATATGTATATATCTGGTGTTAGTAGGAATAAAGACTGAAAAATGTATTATTATTTATTCAACAAAATATTCCAAAAAGAAAGATTGATTAACACTTCGCATCCTAGATATAAACACTTGTAAGTTTGGATATGAACATCTTATATGTTAAATATGAACATCTTATAATTTCTCATAATATATAACATTATATAAAAAAAGATGGATCCAATACCCATGATCAAGATTATTCCAAAAAATCATCACCCTATAAAAAAAATATATAGTCCAAACTTCACATTGACAATTTCTTTTTTCTCTTTTTGTTTTTTGAACTCAGACATTATGTTCCCTTCAGCAAGAAATATAATTTTGTTTTGCTCTTTCTCTATTGCATCTTTTTTTTTTCTTACAATCTTTTGAGAGAACTAAAAAGCAAGATTTCAACTTTCAAGTGAAGGAAATCTTCTAGTACCTACAGAGGCTTTAGCACAAACAATCTGCATGAATGAGGTGCTACATTGACTGTCAATTGGCCTCTGATTCTCTTTTTAAATGTAAAATGCTGCAAAAATATAAAAAAAATAAAAGTATTAATACAACAAATCATATTTATGACATTCAGACAAACAAGGCTTTAGGAGAATATGTCTGAAATTGGTCTTTAATTAGAGTCTCAGATTTTGGTACAGAGACTTACTACTTACTGGTATCATAAAACATTATTTTTTTTTATAGAAGCAAGTTTTAATCCTCACATATTTTTCTCTCATGATTAATTGGCATAGTAGATGAATTGCAACCTTACATAAAACATTATTTATTTTTAAAACAATCAATAGAAAAAAAAAGGAGAGAGATAGATAACATGTACCTTCCAAACATCTCTTAATATAACAACAGTTTTTGGAGGAATTCCAACATCAACCCATCTAAAGGAAATTAATTTAGAACTTGCACCTCCTCTGTTTAATAGAAGTACCACCTTTCTTCCTCCAGAGAGGGGCCCAGCCCACACCTACAAATTTAATTAGCTTTGTTATTAATTCCAACTTATCAAATTGTCAATTTTGTTAATTTTTGATAGTTTACAAGAGTATGTAATGTACCTCCAGATCTCCATTTTTCGTCACTTTCTTTCCTTGAACGCCGAGAGAATCTGGTTCGAAAATTACGCTTTTAGTAAAGATTTAACAATCTGAGGTTATATAGAAAATTATGCACTGATAAATCAAAGTGGAAGACAATTTGTAAAATTAGATAATAGTTTTTGTAATTTACTGACCTTGATTTATTGCTATGACCTCTCTGTTTGTAAGAATATCAAATGCCTCCCTATTAAGGTTTGTTACATCGCAGCCGATAATAAGGGGTGCCTAACATATTATAATTAAGGAGATCAAATACCCATTTTAGATCAAGAATTTAACTAAAAGTATCATTTTTTTTCACATATATGTATTTGAGTTGATCTTAAAACAAATTTAAAACTAAATTTTACCTTAGAGATAGCCCACAAGCTAAAGTGCACGACATATTCATTGTAAGTCATACCGCCATTCCCTACTTCCAACATATCAGGATCTGGTCCAGACAACAAATCATCAAGGTAAAACAAGCAGAAAAATGAAATAAAATCATTTCTCAATCTTTACTACATATTTGAAAATAGTAAGAAGAAAATAGATTTAAAAGGTGAAGGCAAACCATTCCAACCACCAGGCCCTGCATATTTCGCATATCCGTCATTGATATCGATGTTCTGAAGCATGCTGATTCGCCCACAAAAACAAAAATATATGATTAAATTTGTTTGTCTTCAAGAAATAGAAAACAAGATAGTAATGTATTAATTACTGTCAGAAGAATTTTAGTAATCATAGGTACTTATTACTTAATTCCAAGGTATAAAAGCCCACACAGTTTTGTATATAAATAAATTCTATTAATATTGTTTATTCCTTTATTTATGCCCATCTTTTGCGCCGTTTATAAACTTACTTTAAATTAACATAAACATGCCGGAAAACCAGATAAGTACTTGCCGAGATGGGGCCAGATTGAGCCACGCATTTTTGCCGAGAGCTATCATAGCTAGTTATCGACTAGGTATTTCTAGTGCCTTTTCAAAGAAGGTATTCAAATTCAACTGTAATTATCTTCTAATTAGTTGTCATTTAATGAGGGAAACACGAAAGTTATGGTATCGGTACCTGGACCATGAATCACTAATGTCACCAGTTGTTCTCCAACTGTTACCTACTTCTGCTCCCCATTTTGCCGGTTCCTGGTTACCCCTATTCATAAAAAATTTAAAAACAAGCAGGATCCAGTGTAATGAATAAGATACTGCTCTATATTATTCATGCAACATAAGAACAAACATTGCTGGAAATTTGACTTGAGTCTATATTGGGTCAGTAAATTAATTGGAAATTAATAAAGAAGATTGTGCTAAAGTGAGTATATTACAAATTTGTTAATCAATAACCAAATTAATGTGGCCTTTATTTAAGATGTTTAGACTCCATACCATTCACACATCGAGTAAAATATATTTCGACCGGAAGCTCTCAACGCTTGTGTCATTACTGGAAATCTGCAATTTAAGAATGTTTATGGAAAAGTATAAGACAATATTTTAAAATATGTCTATTTTGGCTCTGTGTATATGCAGAAATTAAACCATCCATAGGAAATAAGCCACTTTAGATCAGAAGTATTTATTGGGATTTTCCTTTTTTACTCAAAGAAGTTCTAAAATTACTGATTACTTCTGGTAAATATATTTTGGGTTCCTCTTCAAGAAAGGGGGAAAAAAAACAGATAAAGACTTATGACAGCTGTGAGCTTCCATGAGAGACAAAGACCCGTACATATGTGTAGGTGGAATTACTCCTCATCAGTCAGAAGTTTAATGTGATTATAAAGACTACATACTGTTCTTTGCAGAGATAGAGAGAGAACCTTTTTTTCTCAGGGGAACCATCAGTATTGCAATTGTCATATTTTAAATAATCAACACCCTGCACATATTAAAACAAAGCATTAAACATAACCAATATAGCAAAAAATGATTTCTTGGATGTACATTGCTAACGATAAACTATGGACTTGCTTTGGATTTGCATCCCTTTTCTAGTATAGTATACCTCTGATATTTTGATTCCGTAATTTTGCCATTAAAATCTTAGTCCAGTATACCACTTTTAAATAGTCCAGTTTTGCCACATTTTGAAAAATTAATGCAACTTCTACTGCCTTGACAATTAAAATTTATTCATATTTTTTTCTTAAATAGTTTTAGCGAGCACTATCAACCTAGTAATCAAGAATCACTTCATATCTTCACATTCTACAAAACATGATGTTTATGCATACCCAAGAGGCAAAAGTTTTGGCATCCTTCATCTCATAACCAAGAGATCCCGGCATCCTCTTAGAACAAGTTCTCGTCCTGAAATTTACATATATAACACTCTTTATAAGTTTCTCTCAGGTCTCATACAATATAGCTTGTAGTGATGGATGATACATATCAGAGAATCAAACTAACTGTTAACTTAATTTGCACATGAGATTAATTATTCAATGAACATTGAAATCTATCTTTTATATATACTTTTCAATAAATCTAGTGGAACACTTGCTTCAGAACAAAAATAAAAAGAAATTTAGTGGGACATGCCAGTTGGTGGCTCCAAACATCAGTGGAGATACGAATAATTGCTTCAGTTCTATTCTTTTTGTTTTCTTTTTCAAAAATCAAACTAGCATACATACCCAGCAGAAGAGTAGATTCCAAATTTGAGACCCTTGCTATGTACATAATCAGCCAATGCCTTTATTCCTGATGGAAATGTCGACTCATTTTCACGGAGATTACCCTGATAAATTCAGTATAAAAGAAAATTTATCCAAAAATGGGTCTTAATTTAGAGAGCTAATTAAACTCAGGATAATATATGTTGTAGAAAAGCCTAACCCATTTGTCTCGATAATAATTTGCCCAGCAGTCATCTATGAAATTTCAAAAAAAAATTAATAATTATTGATAATGAAATACTCCTCTTAATTTGTAATTTTGCGATGTCAATTGCACGATGTACTTCATAATGTATATATGATTGTCATGTTCCTGTTTACAAAACCCTCCTTGAATAGTATGAAACTAATTTGAAATTCATCTCAGTAATTCAAATTGAAATAATCTAATTTAGTAGGCTATACCTATGTTTAGATACTTGTATCCGGCATTGGCAAGGCCAGTAGATGCTAATGCATCAGCTGTTGCAATGTAAACACTAAATATAAGTCACCAATTAAATAAATTTATCCCAATATTGAAAATGAAAATTTGCATAAAAGATCAAGTTTTCTTTTGTACCGGTTTGTTTGATAAGTTTCTCGTTGATGTTGCATCCAAAGTGATTCCAACTATTCCACCTATTATGATGGAATAAATTTTTACATCACTTAGAAGTTAGAATATTGTTATCCAGAGTTAATTGCATCATTATATTATTTTTCTCCTTGACCAGACAAATCTCTAGTAAATATGTATTGAAGCAATATGAAGATTACTTACCTAGATAACATGCAGATTGGAGAACACTATTATCTCCTCTCAGAACTTATTATTCTTTGAATTATTTATGGAATAGAATAAAGAAGGAAGAATAAAACTCACCATTTGAGAAGCAAATACAAAAAAAAAAGAGCAAACTTACCCCATTTGAGGTGTCAATCCAAGCCCATTTTTCAGTGATTCAACTCTAATCCACGAAGCTGTGATGCACGCTAACAAAATCACACACTGGAGCACTTGTTTCTTCTCCATCTCTCTCTCTCTCACACACACACACACACACCCCGTCTCTTCTTCTTCTCTCCCTCAGGTAGCGAAAGACAGAGGACAAAGCAAAGTGCTTGTATTCGGTTAAAGATAAAGAGATATATATGGTGATGCAATGTGCAATGATTTACACCAGAGGGGCACTACCTTTTATACTTTCTCATTGTGGTCCAGTAATTTTCAGGTTTTCGCAAGGGTATATTAGGAATTATGTATAAACTTTTTATACTTTCTCTCACTGTAGACTGTATTCTGGTAAATTTGGTAGGGATAAATTAGACATAAACTATCGAGGTTAATTACAATCTGATCTGATGATAGTGAATTAGTGACATTTTTTTCATAGTAGAGAATAGAGATTTGATGAATTAAATATTTCAAAGGGGACTTCAATTTCTCGTATTAGAACAGAGAGAATGCTAGGAATATGTATTTACTGTCAGGTGTCGACGCTTCCCATCTTGTAATAGCTACGTGGCACAGTTATCTGATTTATTTATTCATTAAATGGAATGATAAGTTGTGATAAATAAATGCAACTAAAATTGATGGTTCTCTTTACACACGTGGCAGTGAGTATCAGAATAGTGGGATCACAGATTGGCAAAGCCTTTCAATAGACAATGGGATTGTGTGTATTAGTTATTTTTCAGCAACTTTTCAAATAAAGAAATGAATAAAATGGATTCATTTTTTGAACATGCAATCAAATGTTCAAATATTTGTCCTACAATTTATTAAATAGGACATTATGAAAGATATAGATTTTGCGAATGATTTGGTCGAATACTTGTTTTATGTTTCCGCATTAGACCATATGTATAGAAGTGAATTAAAATGGAGGAATGAAAACTAGCTTTTATCTAATAAAAATTAAATGTAGTAAAAAAAAAAGATAACTCTTATCAATGTTTGTTTGGAGTGGAATACAATGAAGTAATAAAAATATCTTGGAGCAAAAATAAAGTGAGGATAATAAAATAAATGATTTTGTTTGTGATAAGATAAAGGAGAGAGGGTCCGCATTTATTATCATAATTGCTCAATAATAATAAAATATTATTGATTTTAAACGGTTCAGATTTAGATTATTTGAGATTTTTTTATTTTTGTTTTGTTAAACCCTATCTATTATAAAAATAATATTAGCAAGTTATGATTGTTAATTATGACAGCGGATGTAAATTGAAAAGAGAGATGATTTTATCTCATGGTAAGACTATGTTCATCTTTATTTTTTAATTTTTAAAAGGTACTTGATGTCATGTATATTGAAGACAGCAAGAAATAATAAAATACATGAAGGAATATATAGCGATAAATTAAAAGCTTATTTTAGAAACAAACGTCACTCATTTTAAGGCTATATTTGGCAGAAACATAAAAGTGATAATCTCTTATCTATTTATCTTCACTTCTTCATATATATTTGGTAGAAGAAAAAAGTGAAGAGATAAAATGAACTCCTTTCACTTAATTTATTTACTTTATATTGCCTACAAAATACTGCGCTAAATGGTGAAGTTATCTCCATATTGTATCCTATCTCTCTTTTATCCCCTCCATACAAATTATTTGTTTATCTTTTATTGTATCTCACTTTTCAATATAGCTTTTCCTTAACTTAGCCACCAATTGAGCATGCAACAACAGCACTATAAACCCAATTATTATGGATTGAGACTTGAGAGATAGGAGAAATTAGGAGGTAGAGATTAGCTAGAGAGGCAGTATGATATGTGATGCTAGGATCATCATTGTAAATTCTGTAAGCAAATTGGGTACTACCCCTTGCCCCTATTTGACAACAAGATAAATAAAGGATAATTTTATTTCGAGATAATCTTTATCTCATTTTATCTCCAAATTTTTGAAAGGGTATTTGACAATATATAAAGAGATAGATTTTGAGATAATCTTCAATTAAGTAAATTACTTTTGCAAAAAGGCCAAAATGCCCCCAACAAATAGTAATTTAAGAAGTTAGAAGTTCAGAAATTTTGATTGCAATAGATATTTTGATCAACTAAATCAGATAAAACCTAGAGATAACTTCATCACTAATGAAATGAGGTGATAATTTCTGAAGATAAATTTTGGAGATAAAGTTCTTATCCCACCTTAACTTTGCATTTTTATCATTTATTTGATGGGGATAATAATTGGAATAAACACACTTATCTCCAGCTTATCTAACTGCCAAACACTCTTGGATTCAATCATGTTCTATTATTATTTTTGGAAATTAATGGATTCAATTATTGGACCGGTATCACATGTCAGTGGAGTATTATGAGTCGGTTGATATATATATATATATGTTTGTTGGGTAATTGGCTCTTGCTAAATGCTAGCTTATTTCAAACCTCTAAACTCACTATAATGCAAATGAGTATGGGTGATCAAATGTGACTAATCTGTGTGAACATCACATGAAAAAAATAATATGACAGTATGTATGTACATGTTATCACAATTTCAAACATAGACATAATTTACTATTTTTTCCGAATATTACGACATATATATATTTTTCAGAAATTAGGATTAATTCAAAAAAATGATCCAATATTGGCCTGACAAGATGATATTAATATATGTGATAATTTTATTTATACACCTAAATAGGAGGTTTGAGTTAAATGGGCTAGATCTATGCTGGATTTTGCAGAGATTGGCTTGGCATTTAATTAAATTATTTACCAATATGTTGCTGCAATATGAAGAGCTGGGGTATATGTGTCCACAAATTATTTGCCAACTAACATATTTGGTTGTAAACTTGTACTGGTACAGACTTGCTTTGCTGAATTGTTGGGTCATGTTTTGTATATATGTAAAGCATATGGAAAAGTGCATAATGTGCAGGTCCACTTACAAGCAAAGTGGAAAGTACCATATTCCACTTGCAGTGCATTGTGGTCATTTACAGGCAAAATGATCCCAGAAAAATGATTTTAACTTGTAGAGGAATTTTAGTTTAACTAATAGAAATGCGCCATGTCAACATGTAATGAATCAAATATAAACTTTGTACAAATTTGAATTTGTATATGGCTCATATTTACTTGTGTTAATATTTATATTTAATTTACAAAATAATGCACTGACGAGTAGAGAATAAAATATGATTACATAGTTCATAAATAAATTTATCTCCGTTGGAATTCATAAATGAACTTTATCAAATTTGGTGAACTACAATTTCATGTATATTTTGGGAGTCCTCCATCATTTCAGCTCAGTTGATTTGGGTCAATGTTTGTATTAGTTTAGTAAAGAAAGCTACAAATCTACAACAATATTTCTATTAAATCTTTGATTGATTTTGTTAGAAGAGATGTATATACTGTTACATTACTTGAAGCAAAGTATGTAGAGCCTAGAGATCTATTCCTTCTCAGTATAATATCCATCTCGCTAGAGAGAGAGCAGAGAGAAAGTATACAAAAAGGAGCTAGTGTTGAGATATCATTGTAGTAGTGTTGTCGGTTATTCAATTTGGCTTGTAGTGGTCGGTTTGTTGCATTTGCTCTTTAATTTGCTTTTCTACCTTCTTTCTATTAGTTCAGTCTCTTTATCGGTGTTAATGATTATTGGTATTAAACTATATCAATTTTATTATTTATATTTAAATTTATAAATATAAAACGGTAGATATATTTCATATCATCAAAATATATGTATATAAAAAATTAGAAGATTTTCTCATCATTTCGATAATCACTAAGAGAGAGAGCTAAATTGTCAGACTTTGAACCGTTGATTTTATTAGCTCTTGATACATATTCAATAAAGTTGAAATAATGTAAAATTTTATGTGTATGTAATATGAGTTTGACTAATATACTTCCATAAGTATTTTGATCTGAAACACTTATGAGTCAAATTTCAAAATATTGCGTTCAAAACGTCGTTTCAAATAGCTTAATAAATTTTTCATATCAAAATTTTGTAGAATACTAAAATTTATTATTTTTAGAATTTTTCTACTATTTTTAATAATATTTCAAAAATGCCCCCAAAATAAAATAAAAATACCAATATTTGAAGGTAAAAAAAGGATCATCTTTAAAAAATCATTTAAAATAATAAATTAATTAAAAAATGGTAAATATTAGTATACTATAAGATTTTGATATGCAGAATTTATTAAGCTACCTGAATCATTATTTCAAATGCGGAATTTTAAAATTTGATCCATAAATATTTCATCGAAATGCTTATGAAAACACCGTAGCAGAACTCTATATAATATATCTCATCAATTATTTTTTTATTTTTATAAGTTTAAAAATGAGTTATTTGAATTTTGATTTCAATGACATCAATTTGATACACAAAATCATTGACATTAAATCTCTCCTCATATTTATAACCCCGGAGTCTTGTTAACTTGTAATATCGAAGACATCTTATATTCATTCATTGAAATTATTTAGTCACTTAATTTGAGGGCTTATGCTCCAAAGGTTGGGAGATCTTGTGGTGTCACTTAGCAACTTCATATTTGATGGGATTGTTACATAAAATATGATGCTAAAGATAAGTGCTTAGTGAAGAGTTGAGGCAAAAAGATCAACAATTCTCTGAGTCTGTAGATCTCATGTCATGGTCTGATTTCAATTTTGTTGTGCCAAATATGAAGTCAAACGGACTTTTTTGAAATCTAATTAAGTTTTGTTATACTTCTTTTATTTGTTTCTATGATATTTTTTGTTCAGTTTTGGGCGGAGGCCAATATGGATACTGGATAGAAATGAGAAGAAGTAATAGAGTATGAGGAGAGATTTAATGTGAATAATTTTTGTGTCAAATTGATGTTAATGAAACTAAATTTCTATTTTTTTAAACTGCTAAAAAAATAAAACTAATTGATAAGATATATGATATATTATATATATATTATATGTACATAAAATTTTATGTTATTTTTTTTATTTTATTTGAGTATATATTAAGAGTTAATAAAATTAATGATCTAAATTTTGAAAATTTTAACTTCATTTTTAATAGTCATCAAGAGAGGGGGCTCTCTTGATGGCTATCAAAATAAAGTTAAATTTTGTATTTTTTTATATAAATATTATTGAGATAATATAAAATATATCTAACTGTTTAAATTTATAAAGTTGAGTATAAATAATAAAATTGATACTGTATGACACCAATAACCACTAACATCGGATCCCTTCTCATAAAGTACAAAGAGACATAGTAACTATAAAATTGAATGAATGAACTATCTTTTTTATTTTTTTTATTTTCAGTTTATCCTTCTTAACGAATGAATCAATCAAACGAAATGAATGAATGAAATTACCTTCTTTTTATTGAAATTAGCTTAATTTTTCAAATTAGGAGATGAGTGAGATAATTGTGCAGTTGTGGACTTCTTCATGAAATTTTATTGTTGAAAATGGTAGGAGCAAATTTAGGCATTTAAATTGTCAAGAAAACTATGATAGATAAAAAAAAGAATAATTTTAATATACATCTAATTTTTATAATATATCTAACTCTTACAATATTTTTTTTAAGAAATATCATTTAAATTAAAAAATTAAAATTGTAGATATGTTCTTAATTACTTAACATAACATGTACCAATTTTGAATCAATTTAAAATTTGATTGATCATTCATTACAAAGTCATTAAAATTTCACCATTAAAAAATTTAAAATTATTTGAAGAAAGATAAAATTTCTTTCAAATTGACCCAAATTTGATATACATTTTATCTAAATAATTAAAAACACATTCATAATTTTAATTTTTTTAATTTAAATAATATATTTTTTAAAATATATACTTTAAATATATTATAAAAATTAAATGTACTTAGAATTACTCAAAAATAAAAACAAACAACACAGTTTCTGAAATTCTGGATGACCCAGGGCTGTAAATGACCAAAGCCTTCCAGGCTCCCACAGATGCCCAATCTGGACCCACTTGTCATTGAATAAACCGAGAGAGAGTACGGATGAACCGAGAGCAACTAAGAAGGTTGTAGCCTCGAATAAACCCTTTCTAGTATCAAATCGTCCCTTCGCTTTGTTCAACCAAATTAGGGTTTAGACGATAGCTGCTGTTAGCACCGGAGGAGGAGATCTAGAGGAAGAAGCACAGAGAAGCAGCCCGAATTTCAGCTATAGCAATGGCGTCGACAAAGGTCCAGCGGATTATGACCCAGCCCATCGTATGTTTCTCTTCTTTGTTCTTCTTCTTTCTCAGTTTTAAACCATAGTTTCGTCTGTTCTTCTCAAGTAGCTCTTTAATCTGTCAATTCTACTCCGCTTTTTATATATTCTTTCTAAAGTTTGAATCTTAGAAGTTGCGTCTGTCAGTTAGGCTATAGTATGGATTTGGTATTTTCTTAAGGGTTTCACCAATCTGTTTCCTCATAGGTAGTTTCCTATGAACTGTTTTGTAATTTTGATAATTGTATCCAGATCTGAAGCCAAGTGTTCCTGCTGTTTTCAGGTGTTTGTGTAGGTCTTTTGAGCTATTGTCGGTTCTTATGTCTTGTGGGGACCATACTGGTACAGTACCAGTATGTTGGTACCAGCTATTCTATTGGGAGGGTTTGCTATGGTTTTTTGTTGGAGTCCTTTCTTAGCTGTGTGTTTTAGGCAGGTGTTGTGATTATCTCTGTTTGTGTGTTCTATAGTGGTTAAGACATTGTTTGTTTCTATTTCTAATGAAGCAGGGGGTTGACTGATTAGCTGTACTTTTTGTGCTTTTTTGTCTGTTTCAGTTAACTAACCGCACCAAGTAGATTTCTCGACAAAGCGTGTAAAATATGATGCAGGATAATTCTTAGTTTATTTTTGTTAGATGTACTTGTTTCTGTTGGATTGAGGTTTGTTGCCCAGGATCAAGTCTATAGGCTCGAGCATTTACTGTTAAGAAACAATTAGATGCAACTATGCCAAGAATTGTTGTTGCAAACATTTGTTACTGTCAAAATAACAAAGAGAAGCAAACAAATCATGCATATCACAGGTTTTCTACTCAGTTTGAGATATTATGGTTTGTTGACTGCTTTGATACTCTTCGGTTTTTAGTTGTACTGACCGGCTGTAGACTGGTTTAAATTTTATTAAAGGTCAGATCCTTTTTTTTAAATGGCATCTAATGGTTGTGCTTTTGTGGTCTTTTGTTGGTTGCAGAATCTCATCTTCAGGTTTCTTCAAAGTGTAAGTATCTCTGATGAAATATTCATTTAGTTTATCTTCTAGGCTTATTTTCATGTTGTTAATATTTATTTCATTTCAACTTTTCAGAAAGCTAGGATTCAGATCTGGTTGTTTGAACAGAAAGATTTGAGGATTGAAGGAAGAATTATTGTATAGTTCTCTCTCTTATGTATTTCCCTCCATAATTGTGATTGTTTATTACTTTGTTTGTGCTATTAAAATGTCAATGGTCAATCATACTTTGGCAAATCAAGAGGAATTTTTTTGTTGTCTTTGACCCATTTAGCCGATGATTAATGGCCGTAATATGCTTTTAGTATACAATTCAAAATTGGTAATTTGTTGTCACTGTCTGACTGACAATACTGTACTGAATATAGGATTTGCATTATTGATTTTAGTTTAATTTTCTTTTGTAAAAAAAAAAAGAAAATCTAGTTGCACTAACAAAAGGCCTCATGTTTTACAGGGTTTTGATGAGTACATGAATTTGGTGCTGGATGATGCTGATGAAATTAACGTGAAAAAACAGACCAGAAAGTCCTTGGGTTAGTCACTTGTTTTCTTATATTGATTACATATGAAAATCATAATCATCTCCATTAGTACTGTTAGCGATGTCAAATTATTATTGAAAGGTAAATTTAGTTCATTTAAGTTTTGGTGTAAAATCAGGTTGCAAGGCACTTTTTAATGCAGTAAAACAAATTCTCTAATTGCTTTTTTTTTTTCCTGAATATTTTGTTTCTTTAGAATTGTCTATGAGTTTGTGATCAGTTGTACAAGTGTATAGAAAAAAAACCCATTTTTGTAGCACAGATGGTAGTAAGTCATAAAAAAACTTAATTTGCTAATAGAAGCCTATTGCAAACTTGATGAGTATACAAATTAACGAGTATATAAATTGTGTGACAATATTTTACAACATTTGTACAGATTCAGAGGTTGACTTTTATGATCGCGTGGGTGTTTCAATTAGTCATCCTCACTAATACTACTATAATAACTATTGTCAGTACTAAAACTGTTATTTTTTGTTTTAAATTTATCCAATGTGATTGAGATTTTCACTTGCTGCATGCAGGAAGGGTACTCTTGAAGGGTGACAACATTACCCTGATGATGAACACGTAAGTTCGTTATTGATTTTGCAGTACTTAGTAATCTGTGTATTAATATATTTAGACTTGGGAAAAATGTCTCGGATGGATAGAACATGGAGGAGAGGGGGGGGGGGGGGGGGGACTATGAGGGAGCTATGTACTTGTTGTTTTGGTTTAGCTCCTCTCCAACTGTTTGCAATTTGTTGGACATGCGATGAGATGCGTTGACATCGGATGGTTAAAGATTGGACAATCCAGATCCTAATGAAACTCGATTGGAGAGGGTGTGTTCTCTGTAATGTTGGGGGGTGCAAAGGTGTTTGCCCTTCTATAGGCTTAAATGGGTTTAGTTTTCAATAGGAAAGTTTTTTCATGAATTCCCTGTGTTACATAAAAAGCTGCAAGCAGACCTCTGTAAAATTGCTAATACCTCAATGCCTTTAGACATGGCCCTTTCCTCCTGATTTCTCTTTAAACTCCACATAATCGATCTATTCTCTCTTTTATGAGGTGATAGGAGAGTGAGGAAGGATAAGATTTTTGGGCAAATTTTAATGTAATGGTTATTTTTGTGATATTAATTTGGAACAGGAGAAATTACTTTAGTGCTTTGAACTATTAGACCTTTTGTGTGTTCTAATGATATTTTCCTTTTTTTTTGCAGGGGAAAATGATGACTGTAATGTTCAAGGATTAAGTTTGCATATCTGGATTTTACTATCTTGGCATCTTATTTTCTATTTCTGGATTTGTAATCATGATAAGTATTCTAACACTAATGCTTTCTTTGGCCTTGTACTTGTCAGTAATATTGTTAGAAGTAGATATTCCGCTTGAATGTTACTTTTCAATCCGTTATTCTTGTGAATTAGGAACCCTTTGGAATTTAAGTCTATCAATTGAAAATGTGTAGTTTCTCCAAGATGCACCTATGAATTAGTTTACATTTATACTCTTGGGAGATGAAAATATGGGGAGATAGATTAGGAAATATTAGGGAATCTTGGTGTACTGTGAAAGCTCCATGAGAATCTGAAGGCAACTTTGGTGCATGCTGTTAGAATTCTATGAGTCTGTATTTGCTATTATTCCAAATGGAAAAAAAACAGGACTTTATTATTCCAATATGAACAGTTGGATCAAAAAGGACGGATCGGATTGATTTTACTTGAAATTAAAGGGTTTTATTTAATCAAATCTGGTTCATTTGTTTTAATCCGATGGTCCAAATTGGAATAACAGGGCTCTATTTTTCTATTTGGAATAATTGGTGATTTCATTTCAGAATTCTATCATCTGTACTTAAGAAGGGAACAGATGCAAATTTTGGTTATCAGATTGATTATCAGTTCGGTTTCCGTGATGGCAATTTTTTCTTGGTTTTATGTACTGTGGGAGAGTTCCCCAACAACAAATTATATGATAAGTAAGCTCGAGTGAAAACAACTAGGTCAGACAGCCATGTGCCTTGCTTACCAGACCAGTCCTAAATGCACACAAGGTCACGAGCCAAGCTGAGCCCCTGCCCGATTAAACAAAATCTGAGATGCAACATCCGTTAGTTGTATTGTTTCTTGCAAGTGACTCGTCAGAGGCAAGTCCCGAGCCACAGGATATTCATCAAAGACGGCATGATATCTACCATCACAAAGCATAGCCCTGGCCATACTATGATCACCCCCATATCCATCAAATCAGTGACACATCCTTCAAATCTCTGCTGGTCTTTGGAAAGGTGGGCTGCCTCCGGGGCACAATCTCGGGTATCTGGTAGAACCCTGCTCACCCCTCCTGATCATCTTTCTCCGATTCTTCGTCATCAGTGCTCTGCTCAGCCAGTTTGAACATCGCATCATACACCTCCTGAGGTTTGTAGTAAATGTAAATCAACTCGACACGGCGCAGAGCGACCATTGCTGCAGATTTAAAATCCCTAACAAAACAAACTCTAGGTAGTCCACATTTTGTGACAACCATAAACAAGGGCTCATCTCTTAGCCTCTCTATGTAGCCCTACACATTCAGGGCCTTAACGGGATCGCTAATACGAGGGCTTTTAGGTGTTAGAGGGCTTCTTGTATAACAGTTGCCTCGTGTATTTTTCGGCCCGAGGGCTTCTTTATTTTCTTTTCTTTCACGAGAGGAGGAGGAGAGATTCAATATTTATGATTATTGGTGGTATACTGTTATATCAATGTTGATAAAATAAAATTTTAAATAATTTGTTAAATTGTTAAATAATAAAATTAATTAATTAGTTATTTTGTATATATCATAAAGTGGATATAAAAAAATTATATTATTTTAACTTTATTGTAAAATATATTAAATACTAATAAAATTAACGGATCAAACTTTGTGATTTAATTCTCTCTCTTGATGAGTACCGAAATAAAATTAAAATTTAATAATTTTTATATGTATATTATTGAGATGAATTAGAATATATATAATAGTTTATATATATTAATTAAAATATAAATAATAAAGTAAACAATATAAACACCAATGATTATGGATATTAGATTTCTCTCTTCTTCAAAAATGTGATGCACGAATGAGCAGTACTTGTGTTGGTTTTTCGGTGGCAATTCCGGTGCACATAATTGTGTAGTGATTCAAAGAAGGTGGTAGAGAGCATAGTAACAAGTATTCGAGAATGATTGGATGAGGTTTAAAATTCATGAAATTATTGAAACTTTCATTTTGTGGATATTCTATATATAACAATTGTGTCATACATGTGTCGTACAAAGGATTTTTTTAGGTTTCCATTTAATAATTTCATTTGCATAGAGATCCTATTCTAATTGTTCATAATGTAATCGTAAAGTTTCTTAATGGTCAAAAGAATTTACTACTTGCATTAACAATAGAAATCTGTAATTAACAAATATGTTTTAAATGTTACAAAATAATTTATTACTTGCATTAACGATAAAAATTATAATTTAACAAATATGTTAAAAATGCTCTAATGGTCAAAAGAATTTATTACTTGCATTAGCAACAAAAATTTGTAATTTAACAAATATATTATAATGGTCATGACGATTTATTACTTGAATTAAAAAAGGACTTCCATTAATCCTTATATAAGCAAACAAAATCAGTACCCTAAATCGCATCTCAACAAATAATAAAGAAAAAGAAAAAGCAAAATATAGGCGGCGATGGCTCCGTCGGCGGCTTCCGGGAGGGTGCAATGCGAGCATTGCCCGCTATCCTTCAGTTCCGGCTGGCAACTCAATGGACACATGACTCACCACAGGTACGTCAACAAAATAAAGAAGAAGTATGAGGAACAAAAGCAGCGTGAGCGTGGCAAGATGCTAGCTCTACTAGGAATGATTTTTATGAGTGGTGAAGCACAAGGCAGCATAGCAATGGTTTTGCTCAAACCGAACCCACCATTTTGGGAGGTGTACAGGACCTATGGAGTGGCACCTAAGGAAATTGACTTTGTTGGTAAAATGAGTTCTCGTCAGGCTAAAACAAAATCCAGAAAGGAAAAGAAGAAAGGAGCAACCGATGCTGAGGTTGATTGCATGGATGTTGATCTCACCTTGAAGCTCTAAATAAAAGCAAGATTGTTCTTTTCTTTCTATGATTAGTGGGGTATTTTGAGAATGCTTTTTTTGTTCCTTAAAATGTTATCAAAATTATGAATTGTAGCAGGCAAAAGTTTGTGGTGATCCAAATTTTTAACAATGTTTTATGAGGTGGTTATGTAGGTTATATCAGTTACTATGTTTGGAACTGTGGCACTAGTAGAGGAAACCCAACAACAGATTCAGAACTATTGTTTTCCAAAGATAAATTTTCAATCTTGTTTTTCTTTTTATACTCATTGTTATGTTGCTTTTTGGAACTAATTTTTCTTTGTTTACTTCTGACTTAATAAATTACATGACTTGATAAATTAAATGTTAGGATTAATTTGACTCGATTATTATAGGGGCTTTTGAGAAATTCAATGAATTTCAAATTCTGCTATGCATTTTTTATAAATAATTTTTATCAGCCAAATTTTCTATAAAAGATGTTCAGTAATAAAAAAAATTTTAAAATTAAGATAAATGGTATGGTTTTTAAGTCATAAAAGATTTTTAGAAAATTCCAATGATTTTAAAAAAATGGAAAAATAATTGAGAAGCAAGACATATAGGGTCTTGAGTTAAGACTTCAAATTACATCAATGTCAAATTGAAACCTAGCTCTTAACAAGTCCAATTGAATTAATTTCGAGTTTTAACGAGTTGAATTCAAGCCATGAATTCCAGCTTGAAACTAGTTGAACCCAAGTTTTTACGGAATCAAATTTGTGTTCGATGTAGTTTTTTTTAATTCGATTTATTTACAATCTTAAGTGCTAGTGTCATGTTGAATATAGAGAATATGTGTATGCTATATACAGACGAAACATATTGCTCAAAATGTTTATGTTGTATAAACGTTAAATTTACGTGAAGTAGCTTATTACAAATTTTACATCCGAAATATCTTGTTCTTAAAAATTGAAGCATTTTTAACTAGATAGACAAGTTTATTTACTATTTAATTAGATGGAATATGATAAAATCGTTGATTACATGGATAGAGACAAAGTTTTATCTTATCACAATGAATGGGTACTAACCTCGACATAATATTGCATGAAATTATGTTAGAAAAATGAGAGCCTTAATCCGTATACTAAAAAAACACTATGAATTCATTAAAGAAAATTAAACAACTGAGGCCAAAAGAAGCTTATACCGACCAATACCAATTACATGGATAGTAATTTAGTGCATGCACAAGCTAGCGCCAAAAAGGCAACAATCAATCGGCGCAGGGGACGCTTCAACTGTGTATCTATGTGTGTAGCGACTAAACTCGTGATCGAATCGAGCGGAAGACCGGACTCGACCAGGTTCCAAGCGCCGCACTGCTCGTCCGAAACTCGTGTGAAGTTGAAACTTACAAACCACACTGGATAGTGGATACTGTCTGGAAAGGAGAACGAACCCGATTCTTTGGCTCAGTTTCTCGAATTCACATCCCCTCTTTTCCTTTCCCTTTTTCTCAACAGAAACCATAGAGATTCTCTCGCTCTCTCTCTCTTTCTTTTCTAAGCGCGATCCGCTTCACTGGTTGAAACGTTGATGGTCAGTACTCTCTCTCTCTCTCTCTCTCTCTCTCTCTCCCCCTCCCAAGGTTCTCTCGTTTAGATGAGAGATAATTTAGGTAATAGATTTTCTCATCTTCCATTCTGCGTTTGTGACTTTGTGTAATTGTGTAATTGTGTTGGAGGGCGATCGTTTGTACGTTCTTTATCAGAAAATAAAACAAAGGTTTAAGTATTAGTTCGACACTTAGGAAAACAACAATAAAGTAGTCAAGAAGGAATCTTTTTTTTTTTAAACAAGGACTCCCATTAGTACCGACATTTATTTCTTTTTAAATATCTTTTGCGGGATTTGAACCTGCATCTCTCCGTAGAGAGGCGAGATCTATGGTTCGTCGAATCTTTAGTGTTAAAATTGTACGCTTCACTCAAGTTGTGGCTCAAGATTAAGTTATTTTCAAATACAATAAGGCCAATTTCAACTCTTTAGCAAATTGAACCGTGAAACTGTACAATTGTGACAGTAAATTGTAAACCATGTACATATTTTATTACCATCGTTGTTGCAGGAATAAGTGGTTTAAGTACAAGAGTGTCAATCCCATTTTTTATCTGGTGTGAAATTTCATTTTATCAGACATATAATGGGAGCAGCTATCAGCAAAGCGGCAAGTGGGTTAGGTGAAGTTCTCGGAAACTCAGTTAGTGCTCCTTTCAAGGCTCTTTTTGGGGCTAATTGCAAGTAAGCCAATTACCTCTGAATAATTTTACTTTCTATAAGTTTGTAGAATTTTATTTGTCTTATATTATTTTATTATTAATTTATTTTTCTTACTAAATGATTGTATAAAGTGGTATATGTGCTGGTACATGGGACATACCATGCTTCTTAGAACATCTATGTATTTCAAGTCTCTTCAGATTGTTCATGGTGTGTATTCTCTCCTTCATAAGTGAGTTCCCTTTCTCTGTTTTTTTTGGTGTTTAATCTATCTCCTTCATTTGTCTTGCAACTGTGTTTTATGAGTAGGTATCTGCCATATCTCAAATATGTGTTCCTTTTTTTTGCATGTTTTATTGGGGTTTTAGGCATGGAATAGGGTTTTATTAAGTCTAAACCAGCCTTCCCTATAAAGGTGTTTGTTGGAAATGTGTGAATTGTTTGTTTTTATTTGAAGTATTGGTAAATTACTGGGTATAAATTGGAAAAGAGCCCCTTATTTTTACTTGTACATCACTTTTATTTCAGAAAAAATGGATTGATGCCTCATCGTGCATATTTGGTTTTCATCAAATTCTAGGGCAGTCTTCGCTACAAATTAGGGTGCTATTTGGTTTTTATGTCAGTCTTATCAGAAAAAAATGGAAAATGGCCCGTTATTTTGAACTTTACATCACTCTTATCAGAAAAATTGGATTGACACCTCTTTGTGCATATTTGGTTTTCATCAAGTCTACCAGGCTTCGCTACAAACAAGTTGGAAATATGTGAAATGCTGGGTGTTATTTCAAGTATTGGTAACTTTTTTGGACAAGGCCCTTTTATTTGTAGTTTCTTATGTCACTAGTTGCCAGTAACAAACGGATAAACACCTCTTTTGATAGAAAGTTCGTTTTATAATAAACCTTTTTGTTAACAGTTACATGCAACTCTCTTGCTCGAATCATATTTGCAGTTTTTAAATTTGTTAGTTATTCAATTTAATATTACTATTTTCTCTCTTGTAGCTATGTTTTTCGTGTATCTCCTATTCCAAGTAGGCATTCTACAATGCGTATGTAGAAACTGCTTCAAGATGTCATGTATCACATGCAAAGCCTATTTTAATGCCATGGAAGAAATTTCATGTTTTCTTTGGTACAAACTGAGAAACACGAAACGTGTCTACCGACACAGATTTGGTGACTTGGAAGAAGGGTTCAGCTCAAGCTATGGTGATGATTCTTCTTCAGAAAGCCAAAGCATTCGTGTTTATAGGTATCACCTTTTGACATACCAGTGGTAGCAGACCATTGTATAGTTGGACATCAGAGACATTATTTTCATCCAACCCCATATGATATACAACATAGAGTCAAGTTTGTTGCTGGTAATGAACTTTTTGAGTTGTACTGGTGTATTATATCTGCTAATTGATTCCTTACAAGAAATCTGTCTGAAAAAAGTTGAGAACGAACTCAGTGGTAAACTAGTAGTGTATCTTGATATAGACTAAGACTATCTGGATACTGATATCCTTACCTAACTTGTAAAATGATAGACATGTAACTCTTTATTACTTTGTACTGATAAGGTTATCAATTCCCTTGTTCATTTTATGATATTTAGTTATTTCTTCACTGACTTGCACCTTTTGGTATAGGAGGAGAAGATCTGTACGCGATAGAAGAAAGGATCACATGAGAAGATCTCTGTACCTGAGTAGGCTTAGTTCCAACAGCAAGAGGAGGTACGCGAGTGCTGGTAGAAGCCGCCACCATGTCAGAGTTAAAACAAGAGAGGTCTCAGTGCATGTGAAGGGTCCCAGGGGTCATAGGAGAGATAACCATCTGTTTACCAGGAGTGGGTTTAGGTGATTTTAATTATAGACAACATTAGGGGTTCGACTCTTCTGAGATATGGAAATTATTGGAGATTCGGGTTGGTTCCAAATCAGACAGCAGATTACTCTTAACTATAAAACTTCCTTGTCTCTTCTATTTTGAGTTGCTTCCTGGGAATCATTAGTAATTTTCATGTTAATGAAGAAGAGATTGACCAAATCCCAATATTGGAACTATTAAGAAGAAAGGAGCCTGATTTTGATTGCTGAAATTGTAGCTTTTAGATGTCAGGATTGTGTTAATTTCATAGTAAAGCATCTATGTGCTGTATAAATGATGCTGTCACTATTGTAAATAGCAAAGATGGAACTCCAGAATTGTATAAATTGAGTTCCCGTTTGTAATTTTTCTCTTCTGGTTACCAAGATTACATGCAATATTATTTTGACTAACTGTAATATCGTTTCCACTATGGTCACTTGTGATACTTTTTGCCAATGACTAATAGACTAAACAGGGGTTCCCAGATTACAGGATATCTCCATTCTTTAAACAGACTGGAGAAGGTTCAAAGCTACAGGACCTGTTCTCTCACCTGATAAGGTCCATTTTAATTCTTAAAGGGACTAGACCACAAAAAGGCAAAAAACCAACGGTCATATGCAACGTTTAGATTATTTCAACTTTTCAAGGAGAATTTGATAGATGCACTCTTGGTTTACACACATCTGAAAAGCAATTATTTTTAATATTATAATTTGTATACCACTATGACAATGTGAGCCCCAATTGGCCAATTCCCAAACAAACAATAAAGTTTCCTTTTTTAATAAAAAAAGGTTATAAAATAAGCCAACTCTAGAAAGTAAAATTTTAGTATTCGTGTATGAATTAATGCCTTCCACTGCTAATCTCATGTATAATTCGAGGTATCTGCTGTTATTGTAAGTCTATGATAGCTCGCTATTATAAAATCACAACGATCCGATTTAATCACAACTGCTCAGATTTTAACTTATAAGAAATTTTTTTAATAATTAATTTGTGAATCACATCTGTCATTGACTCAAAAGCAGCATGCTGCCACAGAAAAGCGGATGTAAATTCTACATTCAACCATTTGTCCACCACATTAAAATTCAATTGAAATAGTAAACATTAGGGGACGATTTGGGTATCTAAAAATATTTTCCATTCAAATAAATAGGCGGCCCCAGAAACCTCTTACCTACCCCCATCATCCTTCTCAAACTCCAGTAACTCAATAACTCATCATCAACCATGCTCAGAAAACTATGAACCCATCAACCAATCGCTTCTTACTTTACACAACATGATCAGAGCTCTCAAGAAACTAAAAATCTGGTCCAAATTCAAGAGAAAAAAGCACCCAAGAAGCAAGCAAGCATCCACACAAAACCAGAGGCCCTGCAAGCGCACTTGCTGTAACTGCAGTTCCTGCAAATCTAACTATACATCACCACCATGGCTGCTGGTAGCACCGTCGGCTCCACCGTTGCCTTCGGACCAACCCACTGCCTCAATTCCCCTGTTGCCTGAAATTTTACCTTTATATGGCGATTTGGGTACAAGCAATACTGGTACTGGAACCGCCACTTCATATCAGCAATATTTTGTTCCTTCTCCTGTGTATAATGTGGTACCATCAGCCGTACCAGCTGGTATGCAACATGGATGGGAGTATGTGAAACTTGGAGAGTGTGTTTACGGTATATTTGCTGTTTTGTTCAAATGTTTTCTATGTGCTTGCTCCACATAAATTTAACAGTGTTATTGCTATTGGCATCCTTGCACAAAGATTTGTTGCGTATTTTGAAATTTCCAGAATTCAAAATTTGAAGGTTCCTTTTCAGATCTCATTCTCATTGAAGGTACCTGTTTTAGTTCGTAGTTAAACTGTAATTCAAGCAAATGGCTCTTTAAAGACTAGATTTTGTTACTAATTGTATCATAAAATTGCTAGGCACACCGCGTGTGGTTCATTTTTCTTTGTGTTGCATGCGTATGCGGGGGTGGGTATCTAATTTATAATAAACGAGGTAAATAAGAAACACTGTATCATTAAAAAAAAATGCAACTATTTGACAATTTTCATAAATCAATTTAAAATAATTTTGAAAATGACTAAGTCAACTTCAACAGTTCTCAATGTTATTATCTATCGGTAATTAATTACTTTTAATGGCATTAATTAAACGTCCACTCATTTTGCTGAATCGTCCATTGTTTTATATATATTATTAGTTCAAAAAATAGAGGTCCATTAAGTCCGATATTAATTTGTCCATACTCTCAAATCATTTTATATAATAAAAGATAAATTTAAAAAATGAACCTTCAGAAATGTTACAAATAATTTCAGGATATCAGAAGCACGGACATTAAAATTCCGTCCCCAATTTATTTTGTATGACACACAATAGCAAAATAAAAGGAATGGATGAGAGATGATGCTATTGTGTTTCCAATTGGGAAAATGTAGCAGTTTTCCATCTTCAAGATTTTTCTAAAAAGAATGATAGAGGGAAGGTTTTTTCAGAACGGGAAAATGCTATCAGTTCTCAATTCTAAAGATATATTTTGTATAATTTAAAATATTTATTGACTCTAAATTAAACAAATACGTGACATGAATAAAAAAGTATTGATTTTTTTTTGTTTGTTGAAATCCCGTAGGAGAAAAGTATGGATCTAGAATTCTGGATCAAACATTTCATAAGATCTCGTATATTAATAATGCTTAAAATGCTTTGTATAGTAAATTAATTTTTCACCGCTTCTGCTCTGACGTCCATCTGCAAAGGCTCTCGTGAAAATATTAACAAACATAATAACATGTTATTATAGCACAAATAAACTCTTAAATAGTAAGCATGAAAACCAAAATACTATGAAAGTCATAAAACAGTACTCATATAATAATATATTACAATAACCGTAAGTTTAGTACAGCGATGATAGGTCTCATCTCTTTATGGAGAAACGTAGATTTAAATTTTGTAAAAGATATTTGAAAAAGAATAAATACCGTGGTTAACGGGAGCCATTATATAAAAAAAATGTAATTATTTAATTTCAACTAGAATAATTTAAATTTGACAAAGGAAGACAAGCGGGGTGTCAAGATACAATAAAGTTTTTGCTTTACTGTAATTAGCATCGCTTCTGTACTTCTGTTACAAGTTTATGTCCAAATCAATTCAAATTAAATCCATCAAACATATGGCACCAGGAACATTTAATCTTTCAAAGAGTGATGTCAGTTACCAAAAATAATTCAAAAAATTCAAAAATGCGGAAATAGACACTTGACGTCATACCCGGTAATTGTTTACCCTGCAAAACATTATTATCCTTCAAATTCATAGTAGACATGTATAGTATTTCAGTGGACCTAGTCCATAACATATCGCATATATATATTTATACATATTTTTTTCTTCAAGCATTATATAGAGAAATTACCCTTTTTGGAAGTATCATAAGGATGGTAAGCAATGAATGGATGTTGTACCGTAATGGAGGAGAGGCAGGCTAAGCAGCTATTTCCTTGATAAATTTGCCATCTCGGTATATGTGCCATTTCTCATATAATTGGTGGCCGGGCAAGACAGGTCTAAGCCGAGGTGCTACTGTGCAATCCGAAGAGCAGCACCCTCTCAAGTCTCTCAAACATGAAGTACAACACCTAACAGTGCACATTTTTGTTTTACAGAATAAAAGACCAATAGAAGTAATAAATTATTTGTAGCTTCATTTCTATGATTGAGTCATCAAGATATTTACAACTGTTGATAAAAAAAAAAAATAAAAAACTTGGCAACCATTTTACATCTGTTGATATTCACTTGTGTTCACATTCAACCTATTATAGGTTCAATCATGAAGAGTAAATTGCACGAATTACTTTTTTAAATCACTTGTAAACAATGCACACATACGGAACTCTAATGCATGTAAATACTTCAGTCATATACAAAATAAGAACAAAAGAAAATGCATGTAAATTATGCTAGTAGCTTACAGAAAGAGCAGGTTGCAGTCGAGATTGGCACAATTCCTATGTTTGAACTCTTGCAAGTGGGACCCACATACATAGCACTTCCCAAGGGCCGCAGTGCTCTGTGTTTCGGGCTGTGACCCAGTTTCAACATCTTTCTCTGATTGGTAACTTACAGGTGGTAAAGCAAGACGAGAGTCAAAAACAAAGAGGTTTCCAACCCATTTAGTTGGACCTTCGGTTTTTAAATAATTTGAAACTCCACCTCTTAATGTATATAAATTTTTGAAGCCTTTTTTCCTGCAGCAACAAAAGGTCAAAAACAGATGTAGGAGTTCAAAGTTGGATCAGGTTTCTCTACCCAGAAACTGAGATTTAGATGGCTAGCACAAACACCTATATAGGTACCTGTTTGGTCTCGTTCTTATCCCATTTTCCATCTACTCAAATCCTCTTTTTAAATGAATAATATTAAGGTGAATTACAATTGATGGTTTCAGGTTCATCTGAAATTGAGCTGCACAATGGAGAGATATTTTAAGGACTATAAAAATGGCCACATGGTGACTGTTTTAGGAATTGGTATTCCGTATTCCAATGGTCAGAACGAAATACAGGCCAGCCTTAATGTTAGTATCTTCTAATCTATTCATCCATTTTCTATTTATATGCATAATTGTAGGTAATGGGGATATATTGGACTATTTTGCACTTTTATCCATATTTGTAGTGGCAATACAGATTTGAGGCAATACCTAAGCACTGTCGAATACACATCACAGCGGATACCACCTGTGCAGTACATGAGTATATCTGTTTTTTCTTTGTCTACCACGGTTAATGGATCATGGGGGTCAATGACCTATATCAAGATAATGTCAAAATGACTTGAGAACAGTTACAAAAAGAATAGAACTAACAGACATTACAAAATATATAGCAAAAAAAAAACATTATTATTTCTTTTATTTTTCAGAATTTAACTTCAAGAACTAACAGGAAAAAATCCTTGTCTGTTACAATAGCAGGATAGAACTAACCTTACCTCCTGATCAGAGAGCCCATAAGAAGTGCTTCTAAAACAATCCACATTTGGCCTCTCAGCCCCTTCAAAATGTCCAATATCCCATTCATACCCTTTTCCAGAAAATTATAATATTAGATTATTACAAATATATAAAGGCTCAAAATTAAAAGTTACACTTCTTAAACATTGCTAGTATGTCCATTGGGTGTGAAATCTAAAATAGTTGGTTAATTGGATATTTTCAGGCTTCTTTGGTTTTTAATTTTAGAAGTATGTATAATTTATTTAAAATATAAAAATAAGCAGATATAATAACCAAAAGAGAGCTCACACAACTGCAGCATGCCAGCTGGTATAACAATCCTACAATTAGAAACATTTACCATTTCTGACATCCAGTAGCAGAATTGTCCTCTCTAAGCCAGAGCTTTGTGCAACATTTGATGTAGCATTAATATTTCTTGCTTCCTGCAATCGTGTCTTCCACTCCGACGGAGACAATGGTGTGGCCCGCATGCCAGGGTCCAACACTGGAAGATGAGAAATGCCTCCCTCCATCTGAAGCAGAAATACCAAGTTAGACAAATGTTACAACAGTTTGCATTCACATAATTACACAACAAAGTGACAGATGATGTTTAGCCTTAACTTGTGTGGAACAGGATTAAGTATAATATAGAAGTAATATGCAATGAAGTATAATGTTGGGTTTTTTCAGTAAAATCCCAAATTTCAATGGTTCTAGCTGAAAAAAGCAGGTAGCTGTCTACCTAAGTGCATGCACACATGTTAGAGTTATAATTGCAAATGTTAAATAGTCAATAAACTCAGAAAATGAGAAAGAAATCATAGCTGATAAGACACAACCTGTAGAAGGGAAGACTTATATCGCAATTTCAACCGAGGGAAAGCATGTCCAGTTAATGCGGGTGAGGTCTGAACTAGAATATCAGAAAACCTAGGGTCTTTTCTCAAAAATTCCACATAGGCAACTGCATCATTTCTTGGACCACTGTACTGCACATTAATTTAACCAATTTTAGACAAATTAGATTCTGAATGATGTTTTAATAAATATAGCTTAAAACAAAAGGATAAAAGGATTTAAGTACGCCTTAACAAGACATAACAGAATTATACAAACACTATCAGATGAGGTCCAATTTTACAATTCAAATCAACAAAAAAATGATTGTACCTGTGCATTGATCCCTTGCTCATTTATGTATATGCGACCATGTATGTCGCGTGCCTAGTAAGAGAAAACCATGTTAAGATCACATTTGTCAAATTCATTAATTACTGGAATCCTGCCTTAGTTCCAAGTTAAATTCCAAAGTAGCATTAATTGCATAATTGTAATGTGTATTTCTCCTTTAAGTACCTGTGCGGCTGTGCCCGATCGTTTCAAAGAGCTCAGATGATGTACCAAAATACACAAAAATATTAACTAATTGAAAATGGTAATGTCAAACCTGGAGAAAATCCAACTGCTTCATGACCTCCTCTTGAGGATTTCCTATAGACACAAACTTGTAAAAATTAATCACCACAAAATCATCCTCTCTCTCAGACGCAACCGAAGGAAGATGAGAGAAAGCGATAGGCGACGCTTTTGGCAGGGAAGAGCAAACAAGACTAAGACTCAGCTGGCGGAAAGAATAAGCGGAGAAACCCTGGGGCCTTCTTCTACGAGGAGAGAGAAAGGCCAAGCAAGGCGAGAGAAGGATTTGGGGTCGAAATGCAGCGAGTTTCGCCATTAGAGAGAAGCTCTCACGCTGGAAGTGAAGCGAGACTCAGACGAGATAAGAAACAGTAAACTCACAGATGCTAGCAAGCAATAAAAATATGATGGCAGCGAACGCACCATATAAACCGTTCGATCAGAATTGAACGGCTGTGATCAGACTACAGAATTATACTAAGAAATCAAAATATAATCCGAACCGTTGGTTTCAGAGGATGGTTCTACTGTCATCACTCATCACAGCAGCGACATATCAGATTTGGGTCGTGTTTTTGGGCTGTGTTTTTGTTTGAAGAAACTTCTGTTATTGGACCTAATGGAATCTTGTTCTGTTAAAGAATGGGCTTTATAAAATTACATGGACTATTTTTTTTTGTTTTGGAGGGGACTTACACTAATAAATATCTAATTATTTGTATAACATGCTGGTACCAAATCAAAGAAGTAACGACTAAAAATGATATATAGTTGATACAAGATTTGATGCCTGTTGTGCAGTACCGTATGATACATAATTTGATTTATTTGATTGCTTCAAAATTCATACGAAATAAATTTTTAAAAAATATTTATAAATCTATCAGTTTGTGTGCGTGCAATACACACGCACACGCATAACAGAAAATCACAACTCAGTTAATACATGGACCATTTATTTATTTTTTGTCACTGATAAATAACACAATCAATGAAACGTGCGGAGCAACCTTTAGTCTTTTCTTTCTTTGGATGTTAATAATAATAGCAGCTAGCACTAGTCAATGGAGTGCTACAAATTAACCAGTATCCGCATCACATGAACTTTCTTCTCACGAAATATACAACTTTTTTTTTCTTTTCTTTTCTTGTTGTCATTCGTCATTTCTTTGTCCCAAATTATTGTCATTTCATCTTATCCAACAAGATAAAAAGACAGGACATAATTAATTCAGGTTCTGTCTAACACGACCAAGTGATGTCGACAATTGAATCAATGAAATTTAGAACAATTTGACATGATTATACAAATGGATCCGAGAGCTTAAAGATATAATAAATAAATGAATATATTGTTTTAAAACATCATACACATAATAAAATAAAATATTAAAAAATTATAATTATCGGTTTCGTCATAACTTAAAATGTTATGGAACTCTATCTCATCACAACTTACTAATTAGATTATACTATATAAAATATTGTATATATATCAATCTCACGATGATAATGATGATGATGATGGTGATGATAATAATAATAGTAATAATATATTAATTATAATAATGATAATGATTCGTTATATAGTTGAATATAAAATTAAAAACTATCATACATAATTTTGTATATTATTTTTCTATAGAATAACGGGTACAAAATAGTCATTGCTTACATCTCCATTCGATAAATTAATAAAAAAACTTTCTTATTCGTATTCTTATCTATTAAGTTATTGAAATTTTTTGTATCCATCTTCATTTTATCGAAAACGATATGATAAGATAAAAAGATAAAAAGATTCCGTTGCATCCTAGCTACATCCTTCTAGGCTTTATGACTTCTTGCCATTCAAATCCGAATCTCTTTCCCCTTCAAGTTTGAACTCACCTCTCTCTATGTTAACTCTTTTGCTTTTGTACATCTCCTCATCTTTGAGCTTCTCGTTTCAAGTTCCAACCCCCACCTATACATGCTACATTCATACTCGGCAGCAAAAGCAAATTCTTATCCCTTATAGGGTTTGGTTCGATTTTTTAGTGCACCTCCATTTTCCGAATTTCAATACTTGGCTATAGCTATAGATTCCCTAGTTCCAGAGAAGAATCAAGTAGTTGAAAAGATGGCTACAATTTTGCACTTCATGAGGAAAGTTGCATGAAATTTCCAAATATTATAGTTAAAATTACAAGTTTTCTCTAAGAAAAATTATTTGGCACTTCAAGAAAAAACTGTGATTATATATATATGTGTGTGGACCGTGTCCAACGCGTGTCAAGATGTGTTGTGCACGAGTCAGTATTCAAGACATGTCAAATACTAATACAACTGATTTGTGAATATGTTCCGATTAGATGTTGTACTATATAGATATTTAACTTATAAGTTTACATTTTTTTTTTGCCAAAATTATAAGTTTACATATGAATTCACGTATATTTATATTTTTTTATATAAAGTATTATTCATGCTTTTTTCTGAATTATAAAAAGATCAAGTTGAATATTTTGTAATATAAGGAAAATATAATTTTTGAAGTTTCAATTTCTAGTGTTGCAAGGTATAAATAATTTTATCATTAAATATAAACACTTTATAAGAAAAAATATAACCATATTTGAAATATAGATAAAAATTAGTCACTTTTTCTACTATCATTGAACTAAAAAGTGAAACTTGAAGTTTTAGATTTACTTCGGCTTCTTGGATAAATATGTTTTCTTATTTTTATATAGAAGACAAGTTTCAGTAAACATAATCAAAACAAATTCAAATGAATTGAAAATTTTGGAACTTCTGAATGTACAAAAATTAAGTCGAAGTGACATTTCTTTTCAGGAAAAGGAAAAAATAGCTTTGAAGAAGAGTCCATTGATTTTAGTTAGACTTTTGACATTTATCATCAATATAATTGTGATATGGTCATAATATGTATAATTAAATAACATCTGAAAACTTTGCAAATATTCAATTATTTGATGCTCACTTATTTATTTATTTAATTTGAGAGAAAAATGTGAGTTTAGTCTTTCAAATTTAAATATATACAAAAAAAACATATTAATCGGATTTCTAACTTACAACTTATCACACAGAAAACGTTATCTTATTCACTACATCAAATTCTTTAACATTAATAATAAAAAAAGAACTAATAATGATCACTATTAGTTTTAATCAATGATGAGGGAGCAGTTTATAATGATTATGAGTAATTGGTTCATCCATCAATCGATTCAAGAAGTATATATATGTTGCTTCATTGCTTCATTGTCCATTAACAATAGTCGGTCACATTCTCAAAATAGTGATGAATATATATATATATATTTTATATAATGGCTTCCGTTAACTATAACATTTATTTCTTTTCAAATGTTTCTTGCAGGACTTAAACATATATCTCTCCATAGAGAAACGAGACCTATCACCACTCTGTTAAACCTATGATTTTAAAATAGTAATGAATATATTAAGAATATTTAATGCACTACATGAATTGACATTTTCAAATTTGCACCATTTTCGTACTATTACATATTTGATTAATTGTCGATTCAAATTAATTTGAACCCGATTTGGTTCTAATAGGGAAGGAAATAAATCAAAGGCATTTTCATCTCTTATTAAATATATGACCCATTAGTTGCATGTGTAGCCTATGTCACCATGCCATACATTCTCTGGAAAAAACAAAACGAACCACACATGCATGCCCACACAAAAACATACGAGACATCATATTTAATATACTAAACCTATGAAATGAAACATGAAGATGGCATCTTCGTATATGCAATATGCTCCTTCTGTTGCTGCTTATTGATTGATTGATAGCACTTTAAAATTTGGAAATATTGTTGGTTAGTTGGCACAGAGAGAGAGAGAGAGATTGATGGCATAATTAAGTAGTTGTCTGTAAATTGGAGTAAGAGTAATTAAGTTTTAGATATTGATGATATACGGGATTATTTTTGTAATTGTTATTTTTTTAATTTATAAATAAATTATCTTAGCAGCCGCTGTCAGGCTTTCAAAAAGAGAGAGAGAGAAGCTAGTAAGTAGCAACTAGGGTTTGGGAATAGGTTGCTTTCGTTGGGTACAAAGGATGAGTCAGATCCACGTGGGATGCAAAGCCCATCTTGGCTCTATTGGGACGCTAGTGTACCCAAAAGACAACTGATTGGGCCCACAAGCTTAGGTAAGATAGTATGGCCAACGACAGATCGCTCTCTCTTTCGGTGCTTTTTCTTTTTTTTTTCTCTAATTTTTTTATAACATGTATTTATGTATATTTAGATAAGGTATTTTTTCTAAAAATAATGATGATTCTATTTTTTTAATTATATTTTTTTATCTGCATATTAAATGTATTTATATTTTATATTATTATGATTAAAAGTTATACAGACTGTATTTTAGTTAAGCAATAAGATTTTTAACTTAATTTTTTTATAATTATTTAAAAAAATTGATATACTTTTTATACTAATTATAAATATTTATAAATTTATATATGAATAAATTATCTATTTTGTATAAATAATTTTGATATATAAATAAAAAAATACAATGAACGAGACATAAAAATAATTTCTTTTTTCTTAAATTGGTGAACTTTTCCGAGGAGAGGAGGTTTTTCTTGGACTTGGGTAGGAAATGGTGCCAACAAAAAAGGACCTAATTTATTATGCAAACTTAGCCAATATTTTATTGTGTGTGTATTAGACTATTAGTTAGCGGTTAGCGGTGTATTTGTATTTTATTGAAAGCAGAATTTCATATATATTTTTATAAAACTTCAAATTACCTATTTTTTCTTCTAAAATTCATAATATTATATTTACTCTTTTAAATTTTTAAAACTCTCATATTTATTCAATATATTATTTTTCATTAAACCTAACTCCGTACTTAATAATTCTTCATTTATCCTTATTAAAAATAATAGATAAAAAAATTTTGAAATTTAATTCTTAATAAATATACTATAGATATAGTTGGAGTATGAATACCGATCATCAAAATTTTCAAATTCTTTAAAATTAAAATTGAATTCTCAATAAATGAAAAGATGAGAGGTGAAATATATTTTGGTGTTTGGAGAGTTAGTATTGTGACGACACGAATGAAATAAGTCAAAGATATAATAATTATGAAATATTAAGATCTTCGATTGAGTTTTAAAATATTCAATGAGGTTATTTGGAGTTTTTGAATATATTTGATATATCATATAATTTTGTTGGGTAAATATGAGAATTTGAAATTTTTAGAAGGATAAATACGATATTATGAATTTTAGAAGAGAAAATATTTAATTTCAAACTTTTAGAGAGAGATATACGTAAAATTCTGCAAAACGGGTGTAATGTCAATAATGGGTGTTACGATTTAAAATTAAATTCGCATTAAACAGATATGGATACGGATGGATAAGTGATGAATGTAAATTCGGATAGATATGAATACGAGATGAATAATGATGAATATAAATTCAGATAGATATGAATATGAGATGGATAATTGATGAATATAAATTCAGATAACATGACAGATAACTCTTATAAGAACGGTAATAAAATATATATTTTAAAATATTAAAATAAAATATTATCTAATAAAGATGCACACAGATATCCGTTTAAATATCAAATATATAAAACATGTGAGTATATGAACAAAAAAAAAAAGAAAATTCATAATCAGTATGCATGTATTGATATTCTCTGATTTAAGAAATTATAAATAATCTATATATGTCATCTTTTTTTTATTTTATGTGGATACATATATGCATTATACAAATACGAGTAGTATATAATATATGGGTGTGGATCCATTAATAATATTACTGATAAATTTGATAACAGTCTTTGAAATAAATTCAAAAAATTCTTAAAAATAGAAAAAATATTTACAAATATATTCTTGAACATATTACATATATATTGATTGTGTTTGAAATTTTATACAATTTAAATATAATTTGATATTCCATAAAAAACAGTCAAAATCGTATGAAATTTACAACAGTCAAATTTAACGATTTGTGAAAATATTCAATGATACTTAAATTACATGATATTTAAAATATAATGAATTTATAAGAAACACATTTAATTTATAAGTTAAAAATTTTGTATAACTTATCAAGTTAACTATTATGAAGGGGTCCCATCCATATATAATATATTAGAACATTCTTAATATATATTATATAAATATATACCGACATGAACATTCGTTTAAACCTCTAGTAGAAGTAAACGAAACAAAAGGTAAGAGATTGGTCAATTACTTAGCCAACACCAATTTTGATAACTCCATGTCCCCTCTCTCCCCCCCACAAAAAGTAAAATAAAAGCCCCAAAAAAGAGACCAGAACAAAGAAAGAAAAATGAGGGAGGGAGAATTATATATGTATATTGAATATTCTCCATCTGGTAAAGAAGGAGAGGGGGGGGGGGGGGGGGGGGGGGGGGGTGAGAGAGAGAGAGAGAGAGAGAGAGATGTTAGTGCTGGCTGCTGCCCATTTTTTTCAACTCTACTAAATCTCTTAATGTTTAAGAAATTAATTAGAGTTTCCTTCCTGCATCTATTTCTTCATTGTGGATTAATTTCAAGACTATTATATATGCATGCTAGAAAATTTCAATTGGGTTTAATTCGTATCCAAATTAAGTGTCCATCTTGTCTTATAAGCATTTTAAAATCCCTATCAATTATATATTATGGTTATATTATTGATGTACTATAGTCAAGCGATGCTATTAATTAGTGCAACAATGTTTTAGAATAAAAGTGTTTATTTGCACATAAAAATATTTATACTAAATGAATAGTATCTTAATATGTATTCGGAAGTGTTTATAGTTAGTACAGAAAATATTTATCATTTTTCATTCCTAAATGATTTAAAAAATTTCAAATTAAAAACCTTATTACCCAGGTAAAAATATAATTTGCAAAACTTTAATTAATTTTAGTAATATAAAATATATATTTTTGAAATTAAAAATAAATATTTTTAAAAAGAATATAAATATATCGCAAATATTTCTCCCCAAAATTTTAATGGGGCATAGTTCAACAAAATTGTTTACTTGTTTAAACAATATTCTTTACATAGGTTTAACAATTTTTCCGATTTAAGTTTGTGCAGTACTATTAAATATTATTCTAACTATGCTCTAAATTGAATTTTGAACGTTACAGATTGATAACATTGATTATGAGTTAATTTAAAGATACACCAGAATAATTCAGTACTGCTTTTGGATTACATGCGTGCGTTGTCGCAATTACATGTGTTGTAAATTAATTTAATAATATTAATATTGTAGATTAAATTTTTAATGTCTGAAAATATTTTAATAACACGTACTATATATAAAAATGCTGACGTCATAAATTAAACATAATTCAGTGGATAATTAAATTGAATTCAAGAGACACACAACAGTACAGGCTGTTCAATCCGCAGCTTTAAACAATAATTGTTGTCTTTTAAGAAAGAGAAGTTCAAGTTCTATATCTCATCAGTACACACATGCACATCTCTTGCATCATTATTTTCGTGCATTATCCCATAGAGCCTGTTCGGCTACGGATAGACTTGTCAGAGAATAGAGAATTTGGAAATTGAGAATTCTAAATCTGTTCAGTGAACTCTTACATTTAGAATAGTGAAGAACGAATATCTATTAAAAGATTAAAATAATAGAAAACGACTATATTTTTTTATTAAAAAATACAATGAATTGATAGAGATCATGAAGGATTGCAATGAAAGCATGTCTCAGAACAAACACTCCGTTTTAGATCCACAAGAAATATGAATAAATTTCGATAAAGTGTTGGTATATTAATATTTTCACTTCAAATCAACCTTGAATAAGAGCATCAGTTTTTTAATACTTCAACCTAATGAAAGCTTCCGTGAGCCAATAGAAATATATCTCCTGAAATCATTTATAAGGATACAAAGGAGGAAAACGAAAGAAGCAAAAATCTTTGTCAGAGAAAAAAGCTAGCGACTTCTTCGAAAACCAAGTTTTCGTAGTATAAGCTCTTGATCTGGAGATGCTTGAAATTGAGAATCAAAGTTCTATATGGATCTTAACTGAAAGAGGAAATCACTCTCGTTATACATAGTTTTGGGTTTGCAGATCTCTCAACAGATCGTCGGAGAAAAGGCTGAGCATGGTCGGAGGAGAAAACCTTTATCTCCTCTGAAAATGTGCAAAGTTGTGGGAAAGAGACAATGGAAAGTATAAGAGTTTTTGCCACATCAGCTGAAATGAAAAGTAAAACTAATAAAAAAAATCTCCTTGTAAGCTCATTTCCAGCCCAATATCCAATTCCAAGCCCCTCCTGGAATTGAAAAAAGCGGAAGAGAGGCACTATTCTAATGTCCTATTCTAACTCGTTCCAGTCTTGTTCGGTAGGAATAGATGTTCAATTCCGACCAACTCCGCTATTCTTCTTCTGCCAAACAGTCCCTATAGTGGCGTCACATTAATACAGAAAGTAATTAAGGACAAGTATGCATGTGTGTGTGTATATATATATATATATATCTCAAACTTATAATTAATGCACGTACATAGATAGCTAGCATGCAGTCAATGACATGGACAACCCTAGCACGCTCAATTGCCTCGTGAGAATCTTTCAGATCAGACATCTAGCTCCAGTATATATTATTCTGGTACAGAACTACTACATATTACATGAGATGGATAGATTTGAGAATGAATGGGAATAGAATTGAAAGCCAGTTATCATGCACTGGTACGTACTTACGTACGCATCACCTCCTGCCACAAATTAAAGTGATTATGGCACGTCATGATTCCATGTACGTGTCCATGAAGTGCATGGTCAGACCAGATCATTATTTGATGATGTACATTGTGCACAGAGTCATTGCATGATAGATAGATTTGTAGGGGTGGGGCAATCTCAATTTTCATGTTTCAGTATGTACTATGTATGATGTCTGTTTTAGTGAGGTATGTTAGAGGATGTGCATTATATATATACTTTCTTCAACAAAAAAAAATTGTATATATACAATTGTAATTAACTATGGCAAAGTCATGATATAACACAGCATGACATGTATTCTGAGTTTTTCAATTTAATTAGTTAAATATCATGGATAAAATTGTTTTTCAAAAATTAATAATAATGTAATATGGCATGTAAAAGTCTTCAATTCGAATCGGACAATTTTCATATTGTGTTTCTAATCACTAGGACATCAGATTGGTTCGCGCTTCGCTAACATAGTTCTTATGAATTGCCTAATCAAATTTAAAAAAAATATTACAATAATTAACTTTTATGATATGTCCAATTTGAAAAAAGTATTATTCAAATAAAAAAATTAGAATTGTAAATGTATTTCTAATTATTTGAATATGATATGTATTAAATTTGGATCAATTTGAAAATCTTTTAGTTTTCCATCAAATAATTTATTTTTTTTTAATGATAGAGTTTCAATGATTTTATGATAAATAAAAAATCAGATTTTAAATTAACTCAAATTAATTTGATACTCGTCCTATTTAAATAATTAGAAATTCATATATAATTTTATTTTAGTTCATTTGAATAATATTTTTCAAATACATGATCATAAGAATTGAACGTCCCATAAAAATTATATGTATACTATAATTTCTTTTAAAATTATAGACTATTTTTTTAGATAAAATTAAGAACTAAAATTTTTCCATTTTTATTATCTATAAAGAAAGAATTTTCTAGTTAAACTTCAAATTAACATGCAACTTTTCATACGAAACGGATTATCTTACTCAGCGATCAAAATTGGCGAGAGAAACTTTTATAATCTGAAACAGTCAACTTGTAAAATATGGTAAATTTATATGACATCGGATGTGGTCCAATTTTCACATCCACTTGCATTTGGTCAAATGTTTGGTAAGAAGAAATTAAAATGCTGTCTGCATATATAAACCTTGATTGAAGTGTAAGCTTACTGGCACAATGACAATGTGCAAATCAACACCAGTTGCCAGTAATCAATTAAGTGCATGCATGCACCAAAACCAAGCAATACATACGACCACGAATTAATTGCAAGGATCAGTTTCCAAAGAGTTAATTAATATTTAATTGGATGTTGTGAAAAACCCTAGTCTGATTCAGTGGATTTCCGACTCATTGCTCCTTGTATCAGAACGAAAGCTGTGTGCTCAATCGTAGGTAATTTGCATTTTCTACAAACATTACAATAGAAGGAAAAGTTGATTATGTGGACAAATCATGACTTTAAGTTCTGATAGTACTGTAAATTTTAATAAATAGAAGTTTAATTTGACGGATAATACAAGTTGAGTTTTGAACAAGAAGTGACAAGTTGAATTTAACAAAAAAAAGAGGGGATCTACCTTCACTAAAAAAGAAAGATTTGACGATATATGAAATTTGTAATTTAGTTGAATATATAATCAAGTTTTGATACCAAAATTTATTTTTTTTAATTTAGGCAGAACTATGACCCTCTTTTTTCATTGATGTTGAAAGTTTATAAGAAGGAATTTTCAGTACGTCATTATTCCCTTCAATGAAGTATTGAGATTAGGATGTATCGAGGAATTTCAGTTTTACAAGAAAACAAAAACAAAAAAGAGGAATTTAATAAAAAGGAGAAATTTTGGATACCATAAATTTTGAATAAAAATTTGATAGATATACAAGTTAACCTTGAGCAAGAAGTGATAAATTGAAGATTCGAGGATAATTTGGTGACGTCTAAAATTCGTAATCCGGATATATGAGTTTTGATGATGTGAATTTTGAGTAAATAGTTTGAAAGATGTCCATTTAGCTAGAAGTGACAAGTTGAGATTCAGAAATAATTTGTGATTCAGATATAAAATGAATATAATTCAGGATATTTCGTTGTCTGTAATTTAAGCAATATATCAAAATACTGATAGTTATATAATAACTAATAAATCATATATTTTATGTATAATATGGGAAAAGTTGCATGCATGTTGTTCATACAATTTGTCAAATTGAAGAACAATGCCAAAAGGTGTTCTGAAAAGTATAGTTAAAATATAATTCGAACATTATTTAGAAATTATTCAGAATCTTTACTACTATAACATTGAGAACAACTTGTGTGATGAGAAAGCCAAACCTAGTTATTACACTTTTGAACAAACTTTTTATTTTGCGACAGAATAATATATGAAGGTTAGTAGGCATAGATCCCTAAATTATAGGTTTTGATTCCAAATTAAAACTGTCACCAACTACCTTCAATTCATTAATTAACCAACCCCTTTGATATTCTACTCTATGAGTCTATATCCTCTGCTGCGTTATACTGTACAACTAGCATATTATCCATCCGATCGCATCGAGATTTATGCAAAATAAATCTAAAAAAAACTCTTATAATCCTTTCATTTGTACGTCATGCAACATAGTACTGTGCAGTAAAAGATCAGCACTCCTAATCTAGAAACGATGCTTAATTAGATGGCATGATATATAGAAAAACGAACCTGGTAATCTTTTGTGTTGTTGTTTTGTGGTGGTTAGCGGACAGTGGTACCATAGGCCAAAAGTTAATTAGACCTACCTTAAAGCTTCCAAATTCCTTTTAATTTGATTCGGTGATTAAACATTGGCGAAATTGATATATTGTAAGTTTGTTCTATTCTGGTTCTGAATCGTCCGCATTTTTTTTTGAACAATAAAAGTATTTATTTTACATACAGTGGATGTTTCTTTTTTTCATCAGAAGTTGAAAACTTGGAATTTGGAATACAAAGGAAATAAAAAATAACATAGCATGCGTAGAAACAAACAAAATTGACAAATATGTTTCGTTTTTTTTTAAATGATAGACGTGCTTGTTGATTTTCTTAATAGATTAGTTGTGCATAAATGTTCATTTAAAATTAGTATCATTTGATATTTTTATCAAACATCGTTGAATATGATCTATTGTAATTTTCATGTTATATGATGAACAATGATTTTTTTTTATTAAATTTCATCATTTTTTATGTATGTGATGTGTACGAAGTATATATTTCACTTGTTTCATTACAATATTACAAGTTAATTTTTATAATCGTCAAGATTGTGAAATTAATTTATTGTCAATGAATCCTTAATACCTTTATATTGATCAGACAATTCATATTTTATGCCTCTCTATTCTATCTTAAAAGAGAAATGTGATTCATATATATGCTTAATGTGTAATATAATGCTTAAAGAAATCAAACCTTTTATACATATCAATCGTATCGCTTATAATTATATACTTCTTTAAAGTTTTGTGTAAAGAAATTTATTTTATTTTCCAAAATTTGTAAAATTTTCTTAATTAAAATTAATAATTTTCATTTTTTCTCAAAACAAAATCCAAAAACCTAACAATTGGAGGGCCGAATTGCACACATATAAATATGGCCTTGTACTATAAAAAAAACGAAAAAAAATAAGAAATTAAAGGCATTCCAATATCTATCGAATCATATTTTAATCCGATGAGAAAAATCACCGTTAGATCATCAAATCTGATGATTCGAACGACTATTAAAACTTACGAGCAAAACTTTTATACAAATTTTAATATCATCGAATAATTGCTTTATTTATCAGATCAAACTTTGATTCAATGTATACTGGAATGCCTCCTCTTCTTAAAAAAAAATAAACCAATGCCCTAACGACTCGTTAACCAATTTTTTTTGCATAAATGGAGAAATGAAGTTGCACACATATATCACACTTAAATTCCTCTTAAAAATATAGTATCAAAAACGCTGACCCAATTCCTTGACTTGAACCTTCCCAATTCCCAATTCCCAATTCCCAAGTTCCAATTCCTCCTCAATCCATGTAAATATAGACACGTGTCATTTTGGTACTTAACTCGGACCAATCACTTAAAGGTTCCAATCTCCATGAACTTGATTCCTCAGCAAGCGCTAAGCTTTGAATTTCGTTGGACCAACATGGCTTCCACTACACTTAGTTGTTTATTTCTAATTAATCTGTTAGATGTGTTAATTTAATCAAAAGTTGATGGCGATAATGTAATTATTGGCGAAGGATTGAGGGGTTAGTTCGATATCCTCTCCGTTGAAACAGTTTAATGGAGAGAAGCATGCATCAAGTGCAAATGCAAGATTTTATTTTATTTTTATATGATACTAGCACTTATTTTAGAGAGAATGGGATTAATAAAGATGAATCTGACTTTTAAGCCTAATTCATAAGATGTTTAATTAATGTTGTTAGACTATCAACTCCACAATTTCATATAATTTGATTCGTAAGATGTTTAATTTTCAGAGAGTATATTTTTTGTAAGATACCAGCACTAACTTTTGTCCAGTACGGAAGAAGAACTGGAGAGATCACAGCATCCAACTTTAATTCATCATTTTTGTTTGGCAAGGCCTAGCATCTTTTCTTAATTAATATTAAGATATCACATTACACCATAATATAGTGAGATCTTCTGTGGAATCAACTGATGAAGAATCCTACAACTTCATTTTGTATGTATGATGTGTATACATCATATTCATTAATTATATGCCTTGGCAGAATTATAGAAGTTGAATTCTGTAATTATATAGCCCATTCTTATGTAACTTTTTTATTGAGAAGTAAAATTTTCATGATTATTAGGTCTATATTCCAAATTCTGTTTGGTTTTCATATCTTGAGGAAAAATTCTGCAAACATGCATCGTATTATCCTTCAAATTTTTATGCATTTTTATGGGATTTTGTATTTTTGATCCAATTCAATTTTTTTTCATTAAACGTAGCACTGATTTACTCTATATTTAATCACAATAATTTCTCACATAATTAATTATATCAGGAATTTATAAATACATATATTGATTTTCATTAAAATAAGAGAATACAAAAATACCATATGCTATGTAAAAGTATACATTACGAAAAACAATACAAATATTAATCTTAAATTGCTAAATTTCTAATCATAGAATACTATAATTTATTTCATAATTTCTATGCACCAAAACAATTCATTTTTATTTTAATAAATTTCCACTCCCTCCTGTCTCCTAGGATCTCAAAATTCACATATGATAAAAGAATATATTCGTGAAACCATCTCATGTAATTTAATTTATGGTTACCAGACTAGCTTTTAGTGTTGGAAATAAAACCAAATAATTTATATTTATATTCCTTTTATAGAGGGGCACATAATTTATATTCGAAAATAAACCAAATGATTCATCAAGTTGAATAATAAAAATACTTAATAAAATAAATTACATGATAAATTCATTAATATGAATAATAACTCATTTAATATGAATTATAAAATCAAATCAATTACGGCGTCAATAATAATATTTATATATCAGTTCTCTAATTATAATTGTAAAATAGATATATGTTACTCTAAGTGGGCGCACTATTAGGATATTGTTCTCTAAGAAATTTGAAGGGATAAGAATTATATCCTCAACTCAAAGTCTTATCTAGCTCGTGCAATTAGTTACTTTTGCGCATGCAAATCTTACATAAATAATTTATTTAAAAGAAAGCTTATATACATATATCATCATTGAGATCATCGTCGATATCGATTTTATTATTCAGATAAAATGAGTTATTATTTATATAGCAACTTTATTATGCAACTTATTTATATAGTATTTTTATTGTTTAATTTAAGTGAGTTTTTATTGAGATTAGTGATATTTGAGTTAAATAATAAAATATTATATAAAATTAGTTGTATAATAAAATTATTAATATAAATAAAATAATTTTTATTGATGTGGATCGATGATTGTATCGAATAAAATTATTAATATGAATAAAATAATTTGTATTGATGTGTATGGATGATTGTATCTCCAACTATTTTCGTATTTAATAATCCAATCTATTTAATGTTGTTGCAATGCTTCCTCATCCATCTTTATTCTTTTTGCGGCTCATGCATATCTTTCACCAATCTTTCAATATAATAATAATAATAATAATTTAATCTATGTAGATTTTCAATATGCTCCTGGTCGTCATCATCCCTTGTTTCTAATAAACTTCAATATATATATATATATAGATATAGTCATAAATTCATGATGCAATCAAGTCTTGCGCCGCTGAATTTAAACCTCCAAAGTTTAAATTTTGTATTAATTAATTGTACCTGAAAAAGATTAGTTCCCAACAGTGTTGTATGGTATGGTATGGTATGATATGGTATGGTCCCATGTCAAATTTTTTGGCTGTTAATTATTATTTTATTTTGAATAAATCCCTTTTGAAGGAAAAATCCGAATCCAGAGAATGTTTAGTTGGGATTCCCAAAACCTAACCATGTGACCTGCCATCACTTTTTCACATACACCCTCTAAAGTATGCTACTTTTTTTTCTTTATAAAGTCTGAAAAGTATAACTTTGCAGAACTACCCTTTAAAGAAAGTTTAGGATCCCGGTATAGTTTATCAATAAATCTCATAATAGAAATTCTCGAGGACGTTTATGAAAAATGGAAAAAGAAGGTACAAGAAATGAAAAAAAAAATTTCTCTCATTTTTTTCTTCCACTTCATACTTATCTAGCTACTTGATACAATGTTAGTTTTTTTTGTGATTTTTCCTTCACTAAAATTTTGTTGTTAAAAATTTTAATTATTTAATAAAAAACTAAATATTTTTTTAATTGATTCAAATTTTGATACATATCATATTCAAATAATTAAAAATATATGCTATAATTTTAATTTTTTAAATTTTAAATAATATTTCGCTAATATATATACCATAAGAATTAAATCTATCCAAAAAAAATCCTAACTAAAAACTTATATATATATACTTTCCAACTGTAATAATAATATGTCAAATCTGATCCGAACTCGCCGATATTAATGAAAGGTCCATGTTTGTTTTGGACCATATATATTTTTTTATAAATTGAGAAAATGCAAATTTTTTATACCATGCAAAATTGATAGATAATATTGATCCCAATTAATAATAAAGACATAGCCAGCAAATACGTTATTAAATGATGTATATATATTTTTGTTTCAAAATCAACAAACTATCTTAACTAAAATGTTTGCTTCAGAATGTGTCATTATTTCATTGCATTTGCACCTCTTTTAGGTGTCAATTCATGTTTTTAGAGTTCTTGTAATGCTTTTTTGTTAATATAATCAGTATATTTTATTAGTGGCTAAGAGGTGTTATTTAAATCAGATTGTACATCTGATTAGAGATTCCTTGCAAATATTTAAAATTGAAAAGTTTGACCCCAATCTTTATCCCAAAAAGAATTTATATTGAAACTTTGGAACATGTCTTTTTTTTATTTTGATTAGGATTAACAATTTTTGGCATATTTAGTTGGTATTAGTAATTTGATTAGGATTTATTGACAATAATTTAACTTGACATTTTTTTAAACTAAGCCTTAAAAGTGTCTAAAAATTAGAAATATTATGGATATATCATTTTGCTTATAGCTTAGTTATACATTAATTTTTATGCAATTAATATGCATATCATTTTATGTTCTAGATCCAATAGCTGTCAAATTATTTGATGAATAATGAATTTTACATTTAATTCTTTTTTCATGTATATGATAGAGACACACAAAGTACAGAACATATTTCACACAAGAAGTTCCTAAAGATTCATGCATGTATTAATGCGGCGCATAGTGATATTGTGCACCTTGTATGGGAAACTACATTTAATTAGTACCTCTTAGAAATTTTCTAGCAAAATAATTAAAATGGTGAAGTGAAGAAGAGGGGAAACATGATAAGGTGGAGATATAGTCATAGTCATATGCCTCATCCCAAGGAGGGTCATCTTTCCAATTGTACAGTTTGTACTTTATTATTATGTAGATCATTGTTTGGTTGCATTGCTACCAGCAATCTCCAGTCTGCCTCTGTTACTTTTCCTCTCCATTTGTACATTCTGTATCAATGTGTGAATCATGCTCTTATGTAGGATCAATGTTTTAGTATGTGATCACATGATTCATATATGCAGTCATGTATGTTTATATCGTGAATCATAGATAAGAATATGCACCATGTATTCAGTAACAAGCTCTGATTTTTGGAATGTTCATCTTATTTAGCATATAAAATTGATGACATGACATCTATAATTTAATAAATTTTAAGAATATATTAGCATTTTATTGTGTTTTTTTATTTATTTTTGACTAAAGTTTTCTCAAGAATTATATTTAGTTCGTAAGTTTTGAAATTTATTTTCACAATACATAATTACATATACAATCTGCACGCATATTCAATTGCATATATACACATACTTTTCACTATGCAGTGGTCCGTCGCATGCATATTGAAATTCACATGTTAAAATATTTTATAGAATTGTCCTAGATAGTCCTTTATAATTGCATTACATTTTTGTGGTCAACTTCAACCTATAAAAAAATAAAGTTATATACATGAAAATGCATATCTTGATAATCTTCATAACATTCTTTCAAATTAAATTAAAAATATTCAAAAAAAAATTAAAAATAAAAGACATTTTTCTGAAAATATGAATATGTTATATAACAAATTTCATGCAATTTGAATATCATTTGATATTTTATAAAAATCGTTAAATATAAGTTATTGTAAGTTTTAAGTCGTTTGATGAATAATAAAACTCGCATATAATTGCATCACATAAATATAATTTGAAGTCGAAGTTCAAAATTATATATTTTTTTTGTTATTATGAAGATTGTTAAATTAATGTATGATTATCAAAGTATATCTTTGACATTAAATTGACAAATATGGAGATGACTATCAGAGCATATAAATATGATAATGTATAAGAGTTTTATAAGCAATTACTTTTTTTAAAAAAAAACCAAAAACACCAAAAACTTAAAATGAAATTAGGATCGTCAACTCCTACATATATGAGTTATATAGAGTAAAACTAGCATACTCATAGGAGTATAGAATCTATCGGTACTCCTAACTCAAAAATCTATTAAATCGACTTCAAATAAAAAATTCAAGTTGTTCAATAAATTTTTCATATCAAAATCTTATATGATACCGAAATTTTCTATCTTTAGAATTTTCTAATTATTTGTTTCAAATTTTTTAAAATAACTCTAATAAAAATAAAAAAATAATAAATTTTTGCATATAAAAAATATGAAATAAATAGTTAGAAAATCCTAAAAATAGAAAATTTCAGTATCCTACAAGACTTTGATGTGAATAATTTATTGAGCAGCTTGTATTTTTCATTTGAAATAGATTTAATAGATTTTTAAATTAAAAATACCGAGAGATTCCGTACTCTTAGGAGCACACTAACTTTATTCCAATTATATACCCTCCTATATATATATATATATTTCCAAAATGTTTAAATTCGCCTATGCTTCATAAATAGCATTTCTCAAATCATCATAAAAAGTTTCTCATACACGTGCATTTGTACAAAACAGTAAGATCTGAATGTACACTTATGTCAACAGTTTGCACAGGCACCTAACACAGAATTTACTGAATATGATTCTACTCAATGATAAAATACATGCATGTAGTAGCGGAGTTTGTATTCAAAGTAAGAGGGGTCAATTTAACTAAAGAAAAAAAATTATAAAGTAAAATTGATTAAAGAGAAGTCATTTCGTAGCCTAAATAGCAACTAACTTAAAAAATATATTATATCTGTATAAAATTTTGAATAGAAAGAGGGACCATGACCCAGTCCGACCAAATCAAAACTCTGCCGCTGCATACATGTACATCAACCATTCTAATAAGAGGACATATATAACCCATCCATTTCCTTAATAAATGGAGAGGATATGGACCTTCAGCTTAAATGCCAATTCCAAAAACTCCTCTATAAATGTGAGGCACTCTGCACAGCTTTGCTCCTCCACTACTCCATTCATCCTCTTTTGAAGAGAAAAGCAACAAAATCATTTAAGTGAGGGAAAGAAATTGCATTGGTTTTGTGCCTTGCATGTGGTAGATCTTATTTTATGTGCTTTCCTTAGAAAGATCCACATCATCTTCCAAAAGTTTTGTTTATATAATTAAATTTTCTCCACAGTTCCATCAAGTAGAGATTGATCCCTATAAAAAAGCATCAGGGATTAAATTGTTGCCTCCGTTTTCTCTCTCCATTGTTCATATCAGTGCACAGTAATTAAGCTGAGCTAGTCTTTCCAATGGGTGAAGAAGTTAAGAAGGTAATGTATGATTTTGCAGATATGTCCCTTAATTATATTAAATTTTATGGTAGTGTACAACTTGTAGGTGCATGGTTTTTCTTGTGTTTGTAATGCTGAATGGTGAAGTTACCAATTTCATAACATTCAGCATTTTATTTACTTATGGTTTACTTAATTAATGGTTATAAGTAGAAATTTTAATTATGTGTTAATTACACACAGGAGGAAGAGGCTAAGGAAGAGGTTAAAGAAGAAGGGAAGAAGGAAGAGGAGAAGAAAGAAGAAGCAAAAGGAGAAGAAGAGAAGAAGGAAGAAGCAAAAGGAGAAGAGGAGAAAAAGGAGGAACCGAAAGCAGAGGAACCGCCGCCGCCGCCGCCGCCGCCGCCTCCAGTCGTGCTCCAAGTGGATTTGCATTGTGTCGGCTGTGCAAAGAAGATTCGCAGATCAATTCTCAAATGCAAAGGTCCCGCCTCTCTCTTTATCTCTCTGTGGGAAGGAATTAAGAACAAATGCAAAGAAGATTCACATAAAAAAGGAAGAAGTATATTCAAATTACCAGTAAATTATTTTTACTTTAGTGTACCCTCTGATATATAGTATATTCTAGTTCAAACACCACCACCACATATTTTTGGTTTTTCTTACAGAACTCAATATACACAGTGATATATTGAATTGGAAATATCAAATATGATCAGTACCCAATTCAAAATTGTGAACTGATAGAGTACTTCTTTGAAGTTGCTACTAGCTATATAGCTAGTACATGAATAACAAGTTTAAAATATTATTTCTTTTCATAAGAAAATAGGTGTAATTAATATACAATTCAAAAACTAATTCAATTGCTCCCATAAAACTATGTAAAAGAAAAAGTAACCTATAGCTTGTTCTCCCATCCCCATATCCCCTCCATTACTACTGACATGATTGATGACAGATGCTAAACCGGTATTTGCACACCATATACAACTGTACAGTGTAGACATTACATGTACACAGCCAGACAAGGAATCACTGTCAAACTAACTCTTACTGGTTAGAAACTTACAATTAATCCCATTCCCATTCGCATCAGTTCCAGATACATACCAGACACAATGCTCAGATTGCCATAGTGAGACAGTACAAACTCAGTCCTTACAGATGCTCAAAACCAAATAACCACTCCTAGCTAGCTACCAACAAACACACACAAGAGGTTTGTTTGTTTGTTATGAACAATGATTCTGTTTAATCAATGAGCAGGGGTTGAAGGTGTGGAAGTGGAGATGGGGAAGAACCTAGTGACAGTAAAGGGGATAGTGGACCCACAAGCGCTGTGTAAGTGCATCCAGAAAAAGACGATGAGAAAAGCCACCATTATCTCTCCTGTGCTTCCACCACCTCCTCCCGAGGGAGAAGCTCAGCCCTTGGTGGTCCTTTCTCAGGTACATTTCTACGTCTCTCTCTCTCTCTCTTCTTTTTTTTCAAAAAAGAAATATCACTAATTGAATCATATTTGCCAACTCTGACATCTGATAGAAAAAAAATGTTTATTTTTAGTTATAAAAAGTTAGTACATGTATGTGAAAGAACAGATATATCGGTTTTTCTATGGTTCTCTTAACGAATATGAAAAAAAATCATAATTAAATGCAATATTGATTGTTTTACCTTTTTGTCAATCAATGCTTTAGATTTTAAATATGAAAAATCAGATAACTATGATAGTGGAAAACATCATAAAAAAAAAAGAAACATCATAGGAAAAAAATCTAGATATACGACCTATTATGAGAATATTATGTTTGATTTTTAATTCAGTATACCTATGTAAAAAAAACACAATAATGGAATTTAATGGATTGGTGAAGTCATTTACTGCTCTTTCTAAATTATAAAAAATAATGGTGGTTTTACAATATATCTGAAAGGAATTAAGTGCTGAAGTGATGTATATGTTGGACCAAATGCAAATTATTAAAGATTAATGCTAAGTTTTGTGCTTGCTTTGAAAAATAAAAGAAAAACAAAGAGAAAAGAACAAACATTCCATGACACGAAAGAGCCAGAAGAAGGAAAGCCCATCTGATGTGTTAACATCTCAGAATGACTGTGTCTCCATTAAATTTTCATAGCTAGGTCCATTGTTAGGTAAAACACATCCGGAAGAAAAAGCAACTTTTAAAAAACCCTATCAACCTTTTCATATATATATATATATATATATATTGAAAAATTATCCTTACACCCCACATTTTACACATTTTTATTTACACATAAAAAATATTTATACTAAATAGATATTTCATTTATATCTGCATTTGTAAGTATTTATAATGAACATAAAAAGTATATAATGAGAAATTTTTCTTTTCTAAATAAATATAGAAAAATTGAAATTAAAAATTTTATTGCATAAGTTTTAATTTTAATAATGTAATTTATAAACATTTTTATTATTATATATAAGTAATTTCTGAAAGAAGAATAAATATAACTGAAATGCGAATAAAGAATGCAGTTAAGGGATGCAATTATTACTTCTCTTTCGTTTTTTTTTAATAGAGAACTTATTAATTTGTATACCACCAAGAAAAAACTAGAGAAAAGGAGACAGATTACTTAACAGTATGGAGGAATATTCTCTTTTGTAGGGACAACTACACAGTCTCTTAATGGTTAAGCCACATGAAACACAATAAAAAGGGTCATGACATGAGATCCAAATTTAAGTGTTTGGCAGTCCCTTTATTTGATACAGTACTTGTCAAAATCGCTTATGTGGAGAGAAGGAACTTTCAACACCAATGATTATTTTTGGGACAATATACAAATTGATGGTCTTTTCTTGTTAGGTACTACATGCTTATTGAAGTAATTAATTTCCAAAATTAATTAAGCCTGATATGATCTCTTTGAAAGTTAGCTAAACGAAAGTCCTACTTCATATGTTAAAAATATATCATGATATAAATAAAATGTTAAAGAAGAATAATCCGGCAAGGCTTCACCCATGACCAACTTCCATTAATTAGCATGGCAATATATATTAGATCGATGGCAAGTTGGGATCATATCTAGATCTACACGTTTCACCTTAGAATATACACGTGTCATAATGTTCTTGGGTGAAATGGAAATATATCATAATTAGGTAAATAAGATTATCAGATTACTCCAAGAACATGAACTCCACATTTTTATGACTAAGTAAATAAGACATATCTAGTCCAATGATAATGTATAATAACCCTACAGTTTTCTTTTCTTTTCTTTTTTTAATTGAATCAGGTGAATGAGGCTACTACAATTGAGCTAAAAGTGAACATGCATTGTGAGGCATGTGCGCAGCAATTGCAGAAAAAGATTCAAAGAATGAGAGGTATCTTCCAAACAACTAAACTACCCCATAATATAACAATTTCCAAGCAAATTATATATTTTACAAATGGCTTATCCTAGAAATTAAAATCCTTACGAATCCACAATTTTGTACGTTGCTAACTTTTCTTAAACATTTAATTAGGTGTACAAACTGTGGAAACAAATCTTGGTACAGCGAAAATAAAGGTAACCGGAACTGTGACCGGTGAAAAGCTCGTGGAATACATCCATAGACGAACTGGAAAACTCGCTGTAGTCATTCCTCCACCACCTCCTCCTAAAGAGGAAGAGAAAAAAGAAGAATCAGATAAACCGGCTGAGGAGAAACCGTCGGAGGAAAAGAAGGAAGAAAAAGACGGGGAGAAGAAGGACGAAGAGAAACCTCCCGAAGAAGGAAAAGAAAAGGCTGAAGGAGAGGCGAAGGATGGTGACGGGAAAGAAGAGAAAGGAGGCGAAGATGCCAAGAAAGAGGGAGTTATTGTGGCTGCTAACAACGCGATTTGGCACCCCGGGTTCATGAATCATGGATTCTTTAACGGTGGATATATGAATAATGGATTTATGAATCCGGTGGGACACATGAATGAGGATGAGATGGCGAGACGGATGATGATGATGAACTTCATGCCCATGCCAGCGGTGTCCATGCCTATGCCCATGCCCATGCACATGCCGGTTTACATGATCGAGCAGCCGCCTCCACCGCCTCAGATTTTCAGTGATGAGAATCCGAACGCATGTTGCATAACGTAGCCTTGCGTTTCTAAGTTTGGTACTTATAATTATATTTATATTTAGATTGGTAGGAACGAACATGTTTATTTTGTTTAATGATGTTCGATATCCTAATATATGTATGTAAAATGGAACGGAGGTTAAAGATCAGCGGCGGCCCAAGTTATCAAATAAACTGAGAAGTATGCATCCCAAATTGGAAGAAGTATTGTTTCCATGCATCTCACATTGGTTGTGCTTAAAACAGAGCTTTTATATTTTATAATGGAGATGCTTAAGCAGAGTTTATTATTTTTTCCAAAAGAAAAGAGAAAAAGGAAACAGAGAACTCAGCTGCACAGTAAAAGCATATAAAAAGTTTGTGTATGCAATGCAAAAAATAAAAGATAATCTAGAAACAGAGTTGAGTGTGCGTACACGCTAGAGCTTCTTATATATAATAACAAAAAATATAGGTAGCGGTATATATCTATGAAATATAACACACCAGTTCTTGAATTTTTTTTCCTATCTCTATTTTATAAATGAATAATAATAATAATATCTTTAATAACAAATATTTGACAAATTTATATCTATTTTTTAAATGTAAGCGTTCAAAATATGCATCAAATGTTGTTAAGTTCAAAATTGGAAAATTTTGAACGTAGACGTATACAGAAAATATGTAAAAATTATGCTTCCATGGGTTTGAACGCAGGAGTCTAAACACAAAGTCTAGACGTAGTATCTAAACACAGAGTCTAAACATAGAATTTAGATGCAAAAAATATAAAATTTCCTATATTTACATGTTTTCTGTGAATGTGTGTATTCGGAAACATTTAGTTCCGAACTTAAGTAAAAATGAAGATATTTAATAGATTTAAAATTATAAACGCATGCATTAAATATAGTTATGAACGAGTTCGTTCATACAATAAATATAGAGTTGTTAAATATTTAAAATTAAGAATAATGTTGTTATTTATTTCCAAAATCGGGATAGACAAGAAAAAAATTCCCGGATCTTGCATGAACTCTCTCTCTCTCACACACACACTCTTTTTCTCTTATGATTCCACTTTGCTATGGGATCAGTGCAAAGGCTTCCCAGGAAACAGAGATTGAGGTCATACATTCAATCCTTCAGTTCAAATTAAATCCTCACCAAGGCCTCTGTGTCTGAATGAATTGGGTACTGTCACATGACAAGAAACTGTACCATTTGCAGCCAAGATAGATTGAATTTGTCTGTGCTTGTTTCAGGTCGGCCTTGTACATACACTATATAATTTAATAGCAAAGCGGGTGGGATTTTATATACTTGTATTACATTTAACAGGCTTTTAGACAAAGACATGTGATGTCTCTGTATTTACTTGTAGTATCCATTGATCAACTATCCTCTATCCTCAATGTATATTGTCAAAATATTAATTCTTTTTCCAAAAAATATATGTCAAAATTAGTGAATCTTCCCCTCTGAAACTCTCTGAATTGGCATGCAAAGACACATTCCGAAAAATATATGTCAAAACATCAACAATGCACTAGAACTGGTACAGGCACAATTCGAATCAGAGGTTGCTTCTTCCCGGGTGGATATGGAAGGTGAGATGTGCTTATATCTTCCCTGAGCAAAGGACATCAATCCATTTACAAGGTATTTCGAATGGCAAATAATTCTGTTGGAACTGGTACGTACTGTTCAACTTAACTATGCCAGAACCATACTCTTCTGATCACAGTATTCAGATCCAATCTCTCAATACTGTTGCGGCTTTTGAATGTAATGTTGACGATTTTCCATGAACATGATCCAGGAAGTGCAGCAAAAAGAATTGTCGAATCAGTGCGAATGGAGAGATTACCGGGCCCGGGAGATCCTACAGTCCTGGACAGTACTCAGGCAGTGTACCAGTTTCACCTGTATGCGTATCAAGGGAAGAAAATTTGTCAGGCCCGTTTGCTTAGCCAATTTTTGTTGTTAATAATGAAAAAGAAGAACAAGAAAAGTGGAACAGCACGTGGAGCAGCAAGAAGCTTCAAGCTTGCGTCAAACGGTTATAGACCCATTTTCACACAAACACAGTTGTAACAAATCGCATGAAACTTACATTGAATAAATTTCTAAGCCCAAACATTATTAGTAGGCCGAAAGAGACCTTTTCAGGCTGCTGGTTTTGAATTTTGTGGGGTAATGCTGAGAGTAGGCCTTAATTCAAGTATAGACCCAAAATTTTAGCGGATCCAAATTAGATTTCAATCATATTAAGGCCTAGAGAAAGATCCCCAACTCAGTTTATAAAAGCTTGAATGAACCGATAACGTATTATGGTTGAAATTATACTCTAATTAAATATCAAATACATTCTTGATCGTTGCCAAGTTCTAACACATTTAAGTAGTGCAACAACCTAGACAGTATTTAAATTTTAAAAGGGTACTTGAATAGCTGTATCTCCTTTTCTTTTCATTTCCTGATCTAAAATGAAAAAAAGAAGTATATAAACAAGCTGTGATGTTACTTAACAAGAAAGCACAAAACATATAACATTCATCATAAACAATTAAATACTAAAAGAGATGGCTCAGTAACCTCAGCTTACCTTGAAACAGGTTATACTGTGCCATGGATAATGTGTACCAGTACATGGCGACAGCAATCAGGTGTGATGTTGAAAGCCAGGTCCACAAAATCAAATACATTCTGGGATAAGATATGCAAATGTAAAAGGAACCATCTAATAAAGCATAGACCTGTTTAAAGTAATCCATAGTATGTGTTTTGCCTGCTATTTCCAAAAATAAAAAAAGAAATACAAACCAGAACTGGTATTTTTCATTCCCTTTCTCCGTTTTATAAATATTAACAATTCATAGGTAAATTTTATCGGGGTATATTTTTATTAGTTACTGAATCGATCTGAATGGATAAGAGTAAGGAACTGATACAGCACCACTTGAAAGTACAAACAGAGAGCACTTCCAGGAATAATTCTGACAACTGGGACAGTCAAAATCGTACAAGAAAGTGCTCATGGCTGTGACCATCTTTTCCATCTGTAATTCTGTATCTGTATCATTGTCTTTTATCTTCTTTTATCATTTTTTTTAATACGTAACCTTGCTTGGAAATGATTTATATTGAAAAAGGAAAATCAATATTGCAAGAATCAAGAGAAGACAGAGAAAGACGCTCTAAGCATTATGTTTATGGTAGGATAGAACAGTACATAGTAAAACACCAACTTGGCGACAGCAACATAGACTAAAACATCATATGCAAAGTAGATAAAAGTAAAGCAAAAGGCCTTCCAATAACAGTAAATAATTAATTTAGAAGCGCCTTTTCTCTTATGAAATTATCTACAATTCCACGTGCCAACCAACGCCTCCTCTTTCTCTTCTCAGAAAATTACGCATTGCTACGGAACGAACCCAGCGCCTTGACAGCACCAGCGCGAAGGACAAACTGGTGGTAGATCGCAGCAATGGCCGCACCAATGAAGGGACCCACCCAAAATATCCACTGCAATTGTTGAAGTATAAAAATAATCAGTAATGTAATCTATTTTGTTCTTTTTTTTTTCCTTTTGAAGTTGTATATTTTATAGAATGTAGTAAATATCACTATGAAATGTTAAGAATTTAATTTGAACAGAAATCTTTTCCATGGATGGTTTAATTCAATGAAATGTCATTTTCATACTTTCATGAGGGGCATGCTCATGCCAAATGATGATGCTTTTTTTTACATGACTTTTACTCAACATATGGGGCACTAAATGCATGGGATGATGCATGCATTAATTATATCATAAAATTATATCCTGAATGGGCCATAATTCTTCTGTGGGTCCATGTAACTTGGTATCTAGTGGTGCAAACCCTGGCCCACAATGCAGATGGGGCCCCTGATAGCTGGTTGTTTTTTTCCTAATACATGAAAAGAGAGAGACTGGTACAAGATCAGGTTTTATCTTAAAAGAGAAATGAAACAGGGTTACTCAAAAAAGAATTCAGTACCGTTTTCACAAAATGTGTATGATAAGAAACCAATAACTCTAACTTAGTACTGTATTTATCCCTTCAAAATTGTACTTTTTTCTAATAGACCCCTTAAATTGTTCTTTGTTTATACCTGATCGTCCCAGGCCTTGTCAGCGCCGTAAATAACAGCAGCTCCGAAACTCCTAGCGGGGTTGATACCGGTACCAGTGATTGGGATGGTAGCAAGATGCACCATGAACACTGCAAATCCAATTGGAAGTGGTGCCAGAACCTGTGCAAAAATAAAGAAAACCACCAAACTAAAAGTTAATTAGGTGCTCTTTACAATCATAAACCAACAAACTTTGCCGGGTTTGATGCAAATTATTACATCAATTTGCATCTCATTTTCGCCTTGTCGTTGTTATTCTAGGTAAGAACATTTTTGTAGGTTAGTAAAGCCATTTTTCAAAGATTCTTTTAAATGAAAAGCTCAAACGCACTAAGTGATAAATTTAGCAACGCCTCCCATATTTGACATTTCATCCAAAGTTGTTAAAATAACTAGAAAGTTTGGTTTAATTCCATGTATGGGAATTTCTAAAAGGAATAATACTTTTGAAAGCACTCACAGAATGATATGTTTCAAGCCATATTAAATGACCTTAGAAGATTATAAACTTTATGAAAGTAGAATCACATGTTCTTTTTTTTTTCTTTTTCTCCTTTTTTATTGTATTTAAAAAGGGCAAAAAATTAATTACTAGGCTCTTATAAATAACCCTCAATTTACCCTCAGTTTAAATAAACCATTGCATATGTATCAATCCTTGACTGTTAACCGCATCTCCTTCACCTTTGTTATGGCTAGAACATGTGACATACTAATACAATAAATGTCAGCGATGGCATAGGTTACCACGTGTTAACCTTTTCTGTTGTGGGCCAATACTTGGTCCTTATCCACAGGAGCCTTGACCTAAAATTGTATCTTAGGACTTTGGTGTATCAACTAGCCTCTTGTTAGCTGTGGTGGACAGGTGTGCGTGTACAAATCAAGGTACCAGAAAGTCTAAATTATTCTTTTCCTTTTTTTTTATTTGTACCAGTTTATGTCAGTACTCACTGTAATCGTTTAATTAAATCCAATGAAAATTGGTGGTTAGAACTGAATTGAGTGCACTATTTGATGTTTAATAAATTAATTGATCAATTTGACCTCATCACTTCAGTGTAAGAAGAAGAATTTCAGCAAATAATATTAATTTACTAAAAGTCTTTCAACCCAAATTTTTTAAGTTGACATTTAGCTGTAGTTTAAATAAAATTAAGAATGGAACTTATCGGAAAGTCCATGATTATTTAAGAATGATGGCGTTGGATGCATTTAACTAGTTTTATATTTATGAGACATGGAAATTAAGATATTGAAAACTACCTGTCGTTGTAATATAAAATTGTGTATGATCACATCCCCAACTGCACTTCAAATTCAATCTGCTTTTGCATTACTTAATTTTTTCCGTTATTTTCTTAGGTTATCTATTGAAAAGATATATATATAAAAGTCTTACCGGGATATGCGAGTCGCGAGCATTGCGTTTCGGGTCGGTGGCGGAGAAAACAGTGTAGACAAGCACAAAGGTACCAATGATCTCTGCTCCAAGGCCAGTGCCCTTGGAGTAGCCAGAGCTCAGAATGTTGGCGCCACCACCGTACCGATGGTAGAAGCTCTTTTGGAATGACTTGACGAGCCCGACACCGCAGATGGCTCCCAAGCACTGTGCGATCATGTAGAGAAGAGCTCGTACCAGGGACACCTTGCGGGCCAAGAAAAGCCCGAATGTCACCGCCGGGTTGATGTGGCCACCTGAAAAGGACGAAATAATTACAATTAGTTCAATTGTTCTTTATGGTAAAAATCATCCTTATGATTTGGTTTATAAATCTTCTGTACTTCTAGGAGACCACACGGTTGGTTGCAGGGTTCATAAGTATAGAAAATCCCGTTTAAAATTCATGGTTGTGATTTGTGAAAAAGGCAAATAATATTCACGCTTCAAGTTTACATAAATTAAAGTGTTAACTCCTGGAGTAAATTGAAATTTTCAGACTATTGTAGTAAACAAGCGAAAGGAATCTTTGCCTTTCCTTTTAAATATGGCATTAGTTCCGAAAAATAATATCAAATTAATATTTTCAATTTGGTATTGAAGCAAAGGTATCCATCTTTTTTGTTTATTCCAAAACTGTCTGCCTCCAATAAATTTCCGGGTAGAAGATCGCCAAATGGAAGGAATTTGGCCATAATTTTTTGTCCCTTTTTTATTGAAAAAAAATCATACGAAATTTGAACATAAATAACTGAATTCCTTGTAAATTTCATGTACTATAATGTGTATTGCTCGTATATATATTTTTCAAATCAGTAGTAAACTAATAAATTTTTTTTCTGATATGAATCAGTAATAAATTTCAGTAAAACAATATAGTGAAGTTAGCGGCCATTTTTACAGCCCAATATTATACCACAGTAAAACTTTTTATTGTGTATATATACATATATATATATATATATGTATATATATATACATATATATCTAATTAAAAAGATAGAGAGATCATATATATGCTGAAAATTGGGACCCACCAGAAATGCCGGCGGTGCAGTAAACAAGGATGAAAATCATTCCGCCAAAGGCCCATGCAATTCCCAATATCCCGACGCCGCTACAAGCCGCATCGGTCGTGTTGACCGACGGATCAGACTGGTGCTTGTACCCTATCACCGTCGCAACCGTCACATACAAAAACAGCAGCGTCGCAATGAACTCGGCGATGACGGCACGATACAGGGACCACTTCCCCAATTCCTCTATGTCAATGAGCGGTGCCGGCGGCGGGTCGGTGTAGTCCTTTGCGCTGTAGTTACTGGGCTCGACTCCGATCTCTGTGTCCTTGCCCATTTTTGTGAAACAGCCCTTGGTGTTTTAGTTATGGTTTGTGTGCTTGGGAGAACTAGAGCTTGCTATTTGCAAGAGGAATTAATGAGCAAAGAGTGATGTGATGAGTGAAGAGAAGGGAGGGGTTTCAAGGGCTATTTATGTGTGGAGAGTAGGAGTAGGTAGCAACAAATAGAAGTGAGGCTTGAATAATTTGATGGGTTTTTTTTTGGTTTTTTTTTAATTGAAGAAATTTAGTTAAGAGTGTTTGTAATTCTCATCAGGCTTTTGTGTCTAATAAGATATACGTCATCATCATTATTTCTTGTTGTTGTTTTTTTGAGTAAAAATTAAGAATCAAAATCTTTTCTTTTCATTTAAGTAATTTTGTGAAAACATCATCATCGGTTAGTTATTATTTTTTTATTAATTAATGTTAATATACATTAAGTATTTTTTTTATGTAGGGTTAATTCCAGTAGCCAGAGTTTATAATTTGAGTGGATTATTTTGATCCTAGGTTACTAACTAAAATTTCGTTTATGATCCAATTGGACCAGATGATTTTATATTTTTTTTTTTTACTTATAGAGCTATCAAAATTAAACTTTGAATCCAAAATCAATAAATTAATTCACTTTTGTTCATTTCAAATTCAGATTTACATCCACATCACATCAGTAAAATATAATTTAGTATGTTAATTGTTGGATCCCAAATATTACAATCAAAATTATTTTGGATCAGCTATTTATAGCAAAATATAAATCATTTACTAGAGTAAAGCTAAGATACTCCTAAGAACACAGAGTCTCTCGAATCCAAGTTGCTCCATAAATTTTTCATATCAAAATCTGGTAGGATACTAAATTTTTTTATTTTTAGGGTTTTCTAACTATTTTTTTTAGAATTTTTTAAGATAGCTCTAATAATAATAACAAAATAGTGAATTTTTGCATATAAAAATAGTTCATTTTCAAAAATATGAAACAAATAATTAAAAATTCTAAAAATAGAAAATTTTAGTATCCTACAAGAATTTAGTATAAAGAATTTATTGAACTTAGATTTATCGTTTAAAGTGATTTGACAAATTTTGAGTTAAAAACACTGAGAAATCCAGTGCTCCTAGAAACATACTAGTTTTACTCCATTTACTGTATATACAATAAATTCAATATCTCCTTCTATGTCACTTGAGTTTGAATGAAGAAGATAAGTTAATCCACGGTCGTAAGCATGTAAATAACAGATGTTAAATCAATGAAAAAAATGTATATTTCTATTAGCCTCCAACGAAATTAATCCACTCACAAGCATGTTATTATGCTTATAATATAAAAAAAAGTGAGGGAAAAAGGAAAAAAAAAAATGAAGTTCTCAGTCAATGCAATGCTTCAAGTTACAACTTGATCCTAGTAGATTACATTTGTGGTAACTCAAGTGTGCTGATGTAAGAACTTACGAGAGATTATACATTTATTTCATACTTGTAGACTTTGTATATAAGATAATATATATATTGGCAGGTGGGAAGTTGAGTCGTTCATAGATATTATTATCATTTTCATTCTCGATCATAAGGATTGTTAATATATATACATTACTCATATTTTTATACATGATATAGTTGTAGCTTATTGCTTTGTTATTGATACTTTACTAGTTCATTATTAATAAATTTGTTAATACAATTTTTTAGAAAGAGCAAGGTTCAAATGCCTCTAATTTTTGCACCTCCATTATGTCTCCATTTTTTAATTTGCTAATAATAAAAAAAATTAAATTAAAATGTCAAAATAAAACCGTTAGATGTGATCTATATTATATTTTCTTCATGCATATAAAAAATATTGATATTTTGACTTTCATTTTATATTAATTAATAAGTTAAAATATCAACGTCCAGAAATTATCTACATTAATACATTTTTGTAGGCTTTTAATGTCAAAAAAATAATGTTAAAATATCATAATTTTTTATCTGTATATAGAAAAAAATGATATAGATCACATTTAACGGTTCTTTTTTAATATTTTAATTTTAAAATTAGAGTTATTAGAAAATAAAAAATGGAGGTATGATAGAGGCACCAAAAGTGAAAGCATTTGAACCTTCCTCTTTTAGAAAATATGTTTAATCAACTTAAACGATAAAAGATTTGACACTTAAAAATTGACGCTTGAGAAACAACCTATAATTCAGTAATGAAAATAATATTTTTGCATAAAAGGTTGTAGGTTCAAAACTTTATTAGATAACATTTAAAATTGAAAGACTTAATTTTCATCTTTATATGAAACAATGATTAATACTTATTTATTAATAATTCATTATTAGACAACTAAGGATATTTTTTTCTTGTAAACGATCAAGATTGACAAGCCAACTTTATCCATCTGAGCATCTGAGTGACATATGTTGGCTATTGTAATCATGAACAAAATAAAATCTGAGTTTTCCTTCTAACGTATCTTTGGATTTAATGTTGATGATTTTATGTATTAAATTGATGTCAATGAAATTAAAATTCAAGTAATTTTTTAAACTTCTAAAAAGAAAAACTAACTTTTTCAATTTTATTTGAATATACATCATGCGGTCCGAATTTAGATGATTTAACCATCTCTCTTGATGATTATTGAAATGAAATTAAAATCTTATGATTTTTTTATATACATATTATTGAGATGATATAAAATATAAAATACATCTAACAATTTAAATTTGTAAATTCAAATATAAATAGCAAATTTGGCACCGTTCGACATCGATAACTATTAGCATTGAATCTCTTCTCTTATTTATTATAACAAAGAATGATCCCTTATACCTTAAAAAATGAAAATAATTAATATATAATTCAGCACCTTAGGTGGTTGATTCAATAATTCTGCATGTACACAGCATATGCAAGCATGGCCAAAAATTAAATTTAAGCAACGAAGAAAAAATGAGGATGAATTGGTGCTGGGATTCAATTCAAAGCTGTTCTTATTTTCTCAAATCAAATCAAAATGTATATAAAAATATGCCGCCCCTTAACCGACTTATGGCAAATAATTTATTTTCTCAATAGTTATTGGGGCCCACAATGTGTTGTAGTTTTGAGGCGTGGGGCCCACATCCTCTCATCTGCTAATCATTGTTGTAAGAATTTTAATTATAGGGATTTGGGCAAAATATTCCCCTCATTTTAGTCTCTTTCTGTCCAAAAATAATATGAGTAGAGAACGCATGATACTTACAAAATAAATAAAGAAGTTTATCATGTTAGGAATAGTCTACCAAATTTTGTATAGTACAAAGTTCAATATTTTTTTTTACTTTTTTGTACCTATAATTAAAAATTTAAGAATAAAACGTATATGAATATCAACAAATCTTGATCTGTTCAAACAAAAAAAATTCAAAAGTTATGAAGACAATTTTCAATATTTCTTCTTCTTCTTCTTTTCAAACAAAAAAATGAACTCTTTCCCAAATAGAAAAGGTTTTTTTTTTTTGGCTAAGAGAATAAGGGAAAATAATAGATATATGAGGCGTGAACCGCAGATTTAGTATAATACTGATAGATCTCATCTCTTTATGAAAAGACACAAATTCAATTTCCGCAAAAAATATTTAAAAAAAATAAATGTCGAAATTAATAAAAACCTTTATATAAAAAAAATTTGATATATGAGCGTACACATGATAGTTATAGAACCGATGATATCAAATTCTATAATTTATTAATCTCATTGATCACCATTTGAACATATATCTCATTCTTATCTATACAACCTACGTGAGGATAACCTAAAAATTTTATGATAAATTCAAAAGTCATCATTAAAAAATAGTAATGGATGAGGCATCCAAGACTTGGTCAACCAATAAAGAGTTGACTTCATATATACATATATATACATTGAGCAAGAAAATTTTGAATTTCAAAATCGGCAAATTTTGATTTATAGTAATTGAAGGAAGAAAAATTAAAGAAGCCTCTGTTACAATTCGTCTATTGCAAGCACCTAGCCACTTGCCACGTGTTGCTGACTCGGATCATGCACTTATATGCAAATTTAATTTCTAATAATAACGACATCAACATACCTACATACATTCAAATACTAATTGCTCGTGAGTGCGTTGCACATGCATGCATGTAAGTTTGTGTCTAGTACAAATGTCATTTTGTTATATATACATATTCTTCTAGAATGAACTTAAGTTAGATCAAATTTTTTAATGAATTTAACTCAAAAATTTATCGAATCGACTTAAAATAATAAATCGGAGTTCCTCAATAAATTCTTCATAACAAAATTTTATAGAATACCGAAATTTTCTATTTTTTCAGATTTTTTTTTTAAATGACCTATTCTCTTATAAAAAAATTAATTATTTTATTATTGCTTTAGAATTATTTTTAAAAATTCTAAAAAATAGTTAAAAAACTCTAAAAATAAAAAATTTTGGTATCCTAAGATTTTGATATGAAAAATTTACTGAGCTACTCAGATTTCTTGTTTGAAATTATTTCGATCATTTTCTAAATTAAACTCACTCTGACTTTACTCCTAATTTATTACATTTGTTTTTTTTTCTTTTACATAAGGCTACTATGTTAAGAAAAGAATATAAAGTAGTTATGGATGTATTATTATATGATCAATATAATAAGGTGTAACTAACTTACTAAATTGGATCTTATTCGCTCAAAAAAAAATTAGTAAATTGGATCTTAGATTTTCTTGTTCTGAATAATTTCAGACTTTTAAAATATTTTGGATTAATTATAACTGCACTAGAATTTGTATCCAAAACTTTTTAAAAGAGTGATAACTACATCTTTTATCCGCATCTCTTATTTACACCCCAGATATTTGAAGCAATTCAATATAGTTTCTAATCTAAAATATGTATTTTTAAAAAGTGTTTATATTTAACACTGAGTGCAAATAAGAAGTATAAAATTTGAGGTGCGAGAATAATTTCTCATTTTTTATGTCATTATTTTAATAGAAAAATATAGGATTTGTTTCATGAATTTTCTTTTAAAACAATCTAGTATCTGAACTCTCATTTACATAAAACCAGCTCCTAAATGTCAGAAAAAAAAATCAAATTAATTCTTGAAATTTTAAAAAATGTCAAAATTTATTCATAAACTTCTATTTGCACCAAATCGGTCTTGAAGTTTCAAAAAACAAATAATTCAGTTGAAGGATTAATTTGATTGATTTGAGAGAATGCCTAATTTAATTTAATTTTATTAACCTAATTTAATTTAATTTAATTTAATTTAATTAAAACGCCGATATGTTTGAGGAAAATATTTTATCCACAATTGTAGTTTGGATAGAGATGCTTTTTGGGAACTAGCTAGTTTGTGGTTTCTTTTGAAATGGAAATTGTGAAAGAATGAAAACAAAAACAAACACAAATGAAAAAAAGAAAAAAGAAAAACGCTAAATTAATGTTGGTTAATTAAGTATCATGTCATACTCTTTGTCTTGTGCATTTTAATTTTGCACCTTTTTCGTACTCTTTTGCCATGCTATCGTGTAAAGGGGCAGTGTAACATGCTTAACTGCTAACCAAAACTGAAAGTGCATCTCCTTTTTTGTCTAGAGATAATTAATAACATGAAATTTATAACTATCCGTTAATGTTTTAGGTAGCTATGGATTGAAATATGATATATGTAAATTATTGACGTATGGTGTATGCAAGTACATATGCCAATTACTATTTCAGCCACTTGATATATATAAATATTTTTCTTTTTAGAGAATCAGCATTTTGGTTAATGATAGAGATAATATTTTTTATATAAAAAATCGTAGATTTAAAATCCAAAACTTTGGATGACATATAATCTCATCTCTTGTAAAAAAAAACGCATATTTTCATGAAAAGATTGGAATTTTGTTGGAAATGGGAAGAAATATTTAGCCATCATGTACCGTTATTCACGCAACCTTCTTTATCTTATTAATATACTGTATATACATATCATTAATCTGTCTTTCTCCGGGATTTTTTGTGGCGTTTTTCCTGTAGCAAGTATGTTGCTAGCTAGATAGAAACATGGTTTTAGTCTTTTAGATCACAATTGGCAACTGACATGCTATTGCTATCTCTACATTCAATGAAACAAAGCGACTGTACAATAAAATTGGTAATCCTCGTGTTCATATTTTCAACACAATTTGCCAGATCAAAAATTGGTTAACACAAATCAGTGATTTGGTCGGTTTTGAAAGGTACTTTTAATTTTATTTTAATTAATTGCCGACATTTCAAAACAAAAGTCACATTTTTTTTTTATCTTGAATGAAGAGTTTTTGTATGCTTTTTGTGTTGATAATGGAAAATGGTATTACAATTAATTAACATCCGCACAAAATTAAGATGTATAATTAATAGACTAGGAAAAATTAAAAAAGTAGAGCAATCAATCAATAATACTTCATTGTTGTATAATATAGAGTGCATTAAACAAACAGATATATGAATCTTCATTAATTTGTTCATTGATTAATTATAGTTGATAAAAAAAAGCCAATAATTTTCAATCTTTAAATCATGTATGCCGCCAAAATATCAATCCAATTATGTTCTCAAGTAAATTCAGCTACATATGTGCCCATAAATTTATGTTTCTACATCATTTAGGACAATTAAGTAATAATCAAACAATAAACTAAATGAACTATAGATTATATTTTTTTTTTGGTTATGAACAAAGAAAAAATATTTTTTTCCCGTGGTATTATTATTTCAAATAATTTAAGCAAATATCATGCCATGAGCAATACGTTCTTAATATTTCTGTAACATATATTTAAGATTTTCATTTTTGACAATAGTCAACAGCATAGAGTTTTTTTTTTCCAACACGGACATTGAATTCTGAATTTGTAATTAATCTCCATAGTAATAAAATTTTAATATGAGTTGGATTGGAATTTTAGTGTGAAATCGTGCGCTTACAGCTTGTCAGGGATGTAAAGGAGCCGAGCTTAAGTGAGTTGATCCTAGCTCAAGCTCGGCTCAATTATAAATTGAGCTGAGCCAAGTTCGAGCTGAAAATTAACCGAGCTATCAAACTCAAGCATATTTTTTTATATTTATTTTCATATTATTATAAATAATTGAAGTCTAAATAAATATGTTTTTGCATTATGTTAACTCATCTATCTAAATTTGTTGATTTTATAATAAAATTTGTAAAATTATTGCATTTATTTTTATAAAAATAAGCATATCATTGTATATAGTAATGACTAAATACTTTAAATCATATAATATGATTACACATCGAATTTTTTCAAGCCAAGCTCAAGCTCAATCCAAACTGACAAAAAATCTAATTGAATGAGCTAAACTCGAGTTAAATTCAAGTCGAGTCATGAACTACGAATTTTTTTTTTTTTTTTTTGCAGCTCTACATCTTGTATTATACAAAAAGAGCAACAATTGAAATTTTATTTTGATCTATATATATATATATATATTCAAACACATATAAAAATTGGGAGCTGTTATGCAGATATCATTGTTTATACTGTCGTCGATATTAATTTTATTATTCTTATTTACGACTTTATTATTCAACTTATTTATATAGTTTTTTTATCATTCAACTTAAATAAGTTATTATTTATATTAATAATATTTGAATTAAATGATAAAATACTGTACAAAATAAATTACATAATAAAGTCATTAATATAAATAATAACTCAATTTATATAAATAATAAAATTTATATTGATAACGATTTCAATGATGATATCTCTCAAATATTTTCCATAAAAATTTAATTTTCCAACTCCACGACATTTTTTCATTCCATTTTTGTTTTAATAAATCTAACCCCATATATGACTACTCGAAATTGATCCATATTTATCATAAAAAGTAAATTCGCGCACTTCTTCTGCACCTATTATAAATCACTCGATCAAAGTTTCGAACTTTTTAAGAAGGGACAAAATTGGAGATTGAGAATTTCAAATGATTCGTGTGTTTCTACAATTCCATCTCTCTCGTTCTCTCCTCTCCTTTTTTTTTTCCTTTTCCCTTTCGTTTTCAATGGCGGTCTCTCTCTCTCTCTCTCTCTCTCTCTCTCTCTCTCTATCTCCCCCCTCAGTGCGTGCAAAATTTACGTAGAAGCTAAGCCACAGACGACCGACCTATCCTGACCAGACACGTGTCACTTCTTGTGGTTTCGGATGCTGAGGCGGTGCGACTGTAGCGCGCCTACAAACGTGGAAATATATGGAGAGACTGTTGGGGAGTACTTGGAGCGTGGTAACAGCGAATACAGAGCACTAGAAGCATCGGGATTGGATGAGGGAGCAACAAAGCACCAAAACTGGAAGCATCAGGTTAGAATTATATAATATGATATAATATAATAATAAAAACGGGGAGTGGGGACCACGTGGAGATGTTTCGTTTTCTCCGCTTTCTATTCACGAGTTCGTTTTGATGAGGTTCCGCTTTCTCTAGAATATGTCGTGCTACAATCTTCGTAGAATGTTTCGGTCAGCTTGGAAGATTTACATTGTTGTTCTCAGTTATTAATGGGGTATCTGGCATTAAATCCGTTTATAAATTGAGGATTGAGATAATTGTTGAGGGTTTCAGCTATGTCAGAAGAAGGAAATAAAATAATTGTACGATCATATAACTTTGCGTGTCAATATTTTTATAAAGAAATATAGATTCATTTCTTATTAATTTCCTAACCTCTGATTCTAGCTAGTTCTATATTTTTTTATACGTTCAGAACCGCGCAACTAATACAGTAATGATAATACAGTAACGATAGGTCACATCTCTCCGTATCTTATTTCTATATGAAGAGACATAAATTTAAGTACCGTAAAAAATATTTAAATAAAATAAATATGGAGAATTCCAGAGGAAGCAACAGCCAGCTGGGGCCAGCCAATAGAGTCGTTAATCATGTGAGGGGAGCGGTGTATGATTTGGCACTACTCCATTGGTCTTTCTTATCTGCCACCACATTCCATAATCAAAATGCTCGCCTCTTTTTGGTTTGTGTTTGTTTTGCTTTTCCACGTCATTTCAAAAAGCTTCCATTACAAAAAATTAAACTCATCCCAAAAGCTGATTATTGAATATTTTTCCTTTTCGCTAACATTCCCAATTTTTCCTTTTAGCATTATCCGTTTATTATTTTCCCAAAATCAGTCGAGAAAATGTGGTACTTCTTATTTACTGTATATCTGGTTTTAGGCATAGTTGGCATAAAAGCGATGGATTTCTAAACCTAAGACTTTCACATAACCAAATTTTGGTAGTATTAATTAATCACATGACCTATCTGGATAGCCAATACTGTACATGTTGAATTGTTGCTTGTTGCACGAGATTTCATGAATGCCAATATAGATAGGCACGTCTTTAATAATTGATATATTACCCTCGCCACTTGGACAAAATGTTGTATATTTCTTAGTCTCATTATTTAAAAAAATATATTAATCAAGCAAAACTGTATGAAATATTACATAACCAACCTCGCCATAATTATAAACATTATGCAATTTGATTAAAAAATTGTCAGAAATAATTTTATATTTTTTTAATTATTCTATAAGATAGCGAGTGCAAATGATTTTTCCTTGTATTTTTATCCGACAAGCTAATGATTTTATATTTTCATCATATTTAGTGTGGTTGTATATATATCATTTTTATTGAGTCTTATCATTTCATATAATGATGTTTTAAATACAATTATTTATTTAATTAAATATCTATAGTAGCCATCAGCTCTTAATGACACCTCATTCCTACAGATAATTAATTTAATAAATCATACTTTCTGTAATCAATCCGTGGGCAATTAATTGATCACTAATACATGTGTCTGACAGCTCATTAAACTCTTTAATTAAAAATGAATCAGAATGTTAGATATCATAGAAAACACTGAACCACTATCTCTGAATATATCAGTACTTTTTTTGTCCTTAATAGTTAGCTTGATAGGAAGTGTTACAAGATCTGACAAATTTTCTAGCATCAAATTAGAACCAATAAAATAAAATTGCCAAATTGTCCCAAGTGTATTAACAATGGCCGCTTGATTATTAAATAACAGAGAAACAAACACAGAAAAATCAGAAGGATGGAAGAAAAAGAAGGAAACTTGACTGCTTTAATGGCTATGGTTCGTCCGGCGGTGTGGGGCCCACTAGAAGTCCTTGGTCGGTGGTTCAACGTGAATAAATTAATATATGCCTTTCCTTGTTTTCTTTTTTTTGAATTTGGATTTCTTGGAATAGGTCCTCACATGAATAAAATGGAGTCGCTTTCAATTTAGTTGGGACAAATTGATGTGTAGCGTTTTATGAAAGAAAACATAGAAGATGTGAAGTTATATATGTGTGTGTGTATATATGTATGTATACATATATACACATATATACACATATATACACATACATATATATTCATATACATATCCATATACACATATATACATATACATTTAACTTAGGGAGGCAAGACTCTTAGGATTCTTCATTTCATCTTAATAATGTTAATTAGTATGATTAAAATTAAAATTATGTGTTCCGTATAAGAGGTTATAACTTGGAACTCTAAATGAGATTTTTTATAAATATGTAAGGTCGGATAACTCAAATCCCCCATCTTTCATAAAAAAATTAAAATTGTGCTTATTAATTTCAAAACATAAAAAAATTAAAATTGTTTTAAGTTTCACAACATTAGTGAGATCAATAGTGACAAACTAAAAAAAATTTAGTTGGTTTAAATAGATAGCAAAATAACAAATATCATTATAGAAACATTATAATTTTAAGAGTTTTAAGTTTATTGCAAAAATCCATTGGGCTCATTTTGACCCAATATTATCCACTTACCTCCACCAAATAATAACTAACTTTGTTTATAATAAAAACTTGAGTTTTAAAATTCTGTTCATATATATGTTATTTTTTTTGTGACACAAACCATGGATAGAAAAAAAAAATAACAGACAAAAGATGACACTACAGTAGGGACGGAATTTTAAGATTCGTCATTTATATTTTCTGAAACTCATTCAATATTTTCTAGAATTTAATTTTTATTAAGTAAAAAAATTCTGAAGTATCCATAATTCCATATCTAATCATTTTTTTAATTGGATTAGTTAAAATTGCTATAATTAGAAAAGAGGGAAGCAAGCAAGAATCTCCCACCTGACCATACTTTTTTAATCTGTTGCATCACCAAATTCCCCAACTTTTTGAATTTTAGGAATCCTAAGTTTGATTAGCTTTCTCTTCATTTATTTTTTTGATTTTTATAAACTGAAAATGACACATATTCTGTCATCTATTCTCAAGCCACTTTTCTGTTTTGGAAGGCGTTGCCAGAAACCTTATTGTTTAGCTTAACTTGATATGTTTTATTTGCAAAGAAATGAAAGAAACTTATAATAAATTAAGAATTCCAAATAGCACAAAATCAGTATTTATTAAGACTCTGGAAATAAAAACAAAAAAAAAAGATAGCAAGGAGGTTGCTTTCCTTGTTCAATAATCAATATAATTTTATTTGATTATTGTAGCTTCTCTGAAGTTCTTACTTTCAACTACTTTTGGATAACTTTTCATATAAAATATTAGGTAAGTATGTATTATGTTATTTTGACATATTCAACCGTGTGTTTGTATAGTTGTGTAGATTACATTTTATTAAGCAATGACTTTGTGAAAAAATAGTTATGTTACCTATATTTGTTTTTGTTTTTGTTTCCTTTTTCACAATGATTAATGGTAGGAAAAACACTCAAAAAAATTTTAACAGTTGCCATTTTACATTTTTTTATAATCCCTTTTCCTTTTCCAGTTTTTTTCACTGTTATAATTAATAAAATACATATTACTTACTAAAGTTAAGAAAATGACTCAAAGAATCACATATCTAACACAGTAATAATAGATCTTATATCTCTATGAAAAGACACAAATTCAAATCCTACAAAAACTATTTAAAAAAATATCACAATTAATACAAGCCCTTATTAAAAAAAATGAATCAAAAATATTTGATCAAGGAATATGAACTATGAAAATAAAAAATAAATAAATAAACAAGCACTGGTATTAGATTGCTGGTATTTGCATGCAACTCCATTTGCAGATGGATATAGATTCCATGAGGCTGAATGCCTGATGAGGTCAGGTAACTGGTGGGGTGAGCTGTCGCTTTCTTTTGTCGGTGCTGTACACCGTGTCATCCATTATTCTCTCTCTCATATTCCTCATGCAGTCTCTCTCTCTAGACAGCTAACTGGATAGATAGATATCATATAGGGTTACTATTTCCACTAACTGTTTAATTATTAATTTGTTTGCTATTTTTTTATGAGTTGAGGAGTTTTATGTTTGGTGTCTCTGTTAATTATAATTCCCTTATTTGTTTTCTAAGTTTGTATTTTATTTTTCTCTTTTTGTTTTGCATAAATGTGCTATATATAAATAGCTTCTAGTATATTAATGTAATATATTATCACTCAAGTGTTTTTTCTTTTTTTCAAAGCATGTCATTTGGTGATTTTGGCTCCATATTAATGTTTAAGATCCAAACTAATCTATATATCCAAGAAATTCAAAATTGCATTTACAAAAAATAATTAAGGCATAGTAGAATCCATAAAGCTGGCAGAAACTGCAATCATATTGATTGCATTTGGCAAGTAGAATTTAAATAAAATAAATCCTAAATTATTTTAAAATATTGATTATTTGATAAGGGAGCTGATATATAAATATCATTATATATATCGTCATTAATAATGATTTTATTATTCATATTAAATAAATTATTATTTTATATTAATGATTTTATTATTTAACGTAAGTGAGTCGTTATTCAAATTAATAATATTTGAGTTAAATAATAAAAATATTATATAAAATAAAAAAATTTAAATACAAAATAGATTAATTGACCTATATTTTTCAAGAGTGGATATGCTGAGTCATCGATCCTAATCATATATGTTCTAATGCTTGTCTATCTCATTCATTCATGGATGGTCCTTACACGGATCAAATCTGATACCATATAGATCATGTTTCGCACATGTAACATGTAGTGCTCAATAAAAAGAGTTTAGTTTAAGTTATATATATACAATTATAATTTTTAATTTCTTTATTTTGTAATTAAGAATCAATTTTTAATTAATTTTTTATTTAGTGACAAAAAAAATATTCTTTGTGTGTGATAGGTTATAGATTCGAAACTTAGATAAGAATTTCTTTATAAATATTTAAAATTAGATTGTTTAGGATCTCAAATTTTTTATCTCCAATTAATTTTTCCCGTTGTTGTGTTTTTTTGTCTCTCTTAACCCCAAACCCTAATTAACAGTTTAGTTTTTTAATAGCCATTCTAATTTTTCTTTTTTTTTCTTGTAAATGAACTAAATTTCCGTCAAAAATACATTTATTAAGACTAAGACTAATATGGAGCATGTATAAGTAAGTGGCAAAGATTCATCCATTAAATTTTTGGAGCTGATTATATATATCAAAATCGATATCAAATTTATTATTCAGATTAAATGAGTTGTTATTCATATTAACGATTTTATTATGCTATTTATTTATACATTACTCTTATTATTAAACTTACGTGAATTATTATTCATATTAATGAAATTTAAATTAAATAATAAAAATACTGTTAAAAATAAATTACATAAATAAAATAATTAATATAAACAACAAAATCGATATCCATTTTAGTACTAATTTTAATATCTCCCAAACATTTTTCCTTAACTTTTTGTGAACCATAAGTCACATCCACTCATCAACAACTAAATCTCGTGACAATTAACAAACTAAGACCAGTAATCACGATCCAAAATCACGATTCAGTGACGCACATACATACATGCATTCATGCATCCATTCATCCTCTCTCTCTCTCTCTCTCTCTATCTCTTTGACATTTCAAAAGATGGCAATGATCAAGTGAAGTCCCACTAATGGAGGAGGAAAAGAAGAAAACAAATGAGGTGGTGATTGGTGAGTAGATTCTAAGCAGTGGAAGCAAGCAAAAGCTGCAATTTGACATCAATCACACCCAAATAATTAATTAATGCTGATATACTGAAACATACATACACAGCGCTGGTTTTGCGGCCGTCTGACATGCATTGCTTTTGTATATACATGTGCTGACCTAATTTTGAGCTGTGAGCAATCAAAACGAATCAGCATTTGTCATTTCATATGCAATCATTTAACCAACTCTCAAATATGTTTTTCATTTTTTTCATTTTTATTTTTTCATCCCAACAGAATTGCATTGAGTTAAACAGAAATTACAGAAAAAAATATTTTATTGTGAGATATATAAATTGCACTAGTGATGAGATCGGAGAGGGAAAGGAATCAGTATTTAGTTTAATAATAATTATATTTTTTAGAAAGTTATAAATTTAAAATTTGGATGAAATTTTTTTATGAATATTAAATGATTTTTATTTTAAAAAAAATTCAAAATGAAATGTTTACACAGAAATTCGAGTCCTTTAAAAAAAATACTCAAAAGAAATGACATTACCCCACCTTATTTGAGTAGAGACTCGAAGGAGATGGAAGGAAAATAAAAATTAAACATATTATCTAAAAAAAGAAAAATATTGATGGATTGATTGATAGTTATACTAATACGGTGAATTTTGTCGCCAATTGAAACGGCCAAGTTTTGTTTTTGGTTGTGTGGCTATGGAATTTCACAAAGGAAAAGGAAAATATTACACAGAGAATATTATTGATATCGTTATTGATACAGATTTTATCATACATATTAAATAAATTATTATGCATACGTTAATGATTTTATTTTGTATAATATTTTTATTATTCAACTTAAATGTCACCAATATGTATAATAATTCATTTAAATTGAATAATAAGAGTACTGTACAAAATGAATTTATATAATAAAATCATTAACATACATAAAAAATAATTTCTTTAACATATATAACAAAACTCATATCAATAATTATATAACATATCAACTCCCTCTCACAAATTGACACGTGATGGATGGGTGACTAGAAAATTCTAGAGAGATCCAATAGAGAAATCCAAAAAAACAAAAAGAAAAGATGAAGGGACCTAAGTGCAAAATGGTCGACATTATATCGGACAGTAACATGCCAAGATATCTTTTTTCACGTTCCACCAATTCACACCAGCCACAGTTGAACTCGCTACAGTACCACACCAAGCTGTCTTTTTCTCCGTCACATATAATCACACTATTAAATTACACCTACTAAGAGAAAAAGTAGCATGTTCCAATTCAAGATTTCTTCTACCTTTACATGTATCTAAAATCCAAAAATGAAATATCTCTAGCAATAATTACATATCTGAAATCTGGGTTGTGTGCACCATTATTGATACAATACAATTATCAAGAGAGAGGTTGTGGTGCTTTAATTATGAAGCATTTGTATTTTTGTGTTCAGACTTCAAATCTCGATTTGCAAAATTATCATGTATATATTGAAACTTGTAGAAAATTGATTTTCCATACTTCTATGATAATGTTCTATTTTTTTTTTATAGGGGAAAAAACACTACTGTTGAACAGTTCAAAATTCAAAATTAAAATTTTTTTCCCAAAAAAATAAGTACAAAATTAGATAAACTTAGTTTCCTATCAAATCTTGAAATGTAGATAACATTGAGTGGTTAAAATCAATTTGTTTGCAAAGCACCTTAACCTAGATTTGATTGTCAATACTTGAAAATTTTAACTTATTGAATATATTATCACTGGATTTTACTTCTTTTTTTTCTCTCTCAGAAACATCTAATATGAAATAATTGCATTATAATGCTTTCTTTTATATATAAAATCTCTTATTAATTCAGAAATCTATTTTTTTCATATATCTTCTATGAAAATTTAACATATATTTCTCCACAATGAGAGGGATCTTGTGACCTTACATGCTAGCAATAGCATTAAAATGTATCTGACTCCTCATTTATCATCGTCACACGGTTCACGATTTAGATTTATAAAAAAAAAATTAGTGTGAATCTTTAACCACTTTGTACGAATCCTAAAAATATTATAGACAATCAAATTGTGCGCTTACAAAAGGATCTTGAGGTACAAAAAGTTACCAATCAAATTATCTAAAAAAGAATCCAAGATCTCTTTGTTTTGGTCCTTTTAGTAATGGATTTGCTGTGATCAACTATTTTGTTTGAATCAGAGCTTTTTTTTTATATATATTTTTCAGAGGAGTAAACCCACTAACACTGAAAAAAGAAATTTCTTTTTTTAATAAAAAAATCAAAATCACTCAATTTTTTAAATATTTATAAAAGATCTTTATTCGAGTTTCGAATATGTGACTTCTCACACAAAAATTATTATCTTCCGTCTTGGTTCAAAAATTGATTATCAAAAAAAGAAAACAAAAAAAATTTACTTGGTTCTTGAAAGGATGACGCCATCAAATTTATGGATTTTAACTTCTTTCATCCGTTAGGATTCTCCTCAAATACATATCTCAGAAATAAATACAACTTCTAAAAAGTGAAAATTGGAAATTTTGAATCTGAATGGAAGAAGTTAGTGGGGCGCCAACCTTTTCTTTTTCTAATGAAATATTTGAATTGATGAAATTCTCAAAGGCACAATCAGTTCCCAAAATTGCAATTGGATGAAGACAAACAACAACAAAGGTACAATGTAGCCTCTTTTTGGGCTTGACCCAGTTGCAAAAAGAGGCTTTAGTTAGAGGCCATGATGTAAATAGCTTGCCTTTTTTTTTTTTAATAAACAATGGCTACTTGCTCTAGTTGTGTGTGGTCTCTGTACTTTTGTACGATTTTATTCTTTTCCAAATATGCATCGCATTGCTTTGCAATTTGCATGCCTGAATCTTATCTTCCCTTGATTCTCTCTCTATCTTTTTTGTTTTCTTTTTTGAATTGTGAAGTAGGTGAAAAAAAAAGGTTATATTCATTAGACTTTTTTTATGATTTTTTTTTCTAGTAGCCAAACTAGCCTTATATTATTTGGAGATTAGCTAGCCCTTTATTAGTTGTAACTTAATAATTTATGATCAAGACGCTTTTAGTTATACAGATTTATGTTCTTAAAAAATTAATCATGGTAATTGGAGCTTTTGTTATGGAAACCTTTATTAGATTCATTAATTCCAAACAGAGACAAAATTGGTACAATTTTTCAACAAATATTTGCCCTACTAAAGCCTAGAAAGAGACGCGTGATTTATGATTAGATGGATCTCCAATTTTGGTTTTAGCTAATGGAGCTTTCTGATTTATAAAAGTAAATAAAATCTACAGTAATTGACATTTTTGTTCTCAACCTCAAGTAACAAGCAATCAGAATCAGTTCAATAATAGCATTCATTCTTTGGGAAAAAAAAATAGTGCAATAATACCAGCCTACAAAAGTTTTGTTTGAAATTGAATTAATGGACTGGATTCCACCAAGTTAGTTTAAAAGCCATCACCAATCACTTTCATCATGATCTAATAGGCTAGGTTAAGTATAACTACAAGCCTACAATACATAGTTTACCAACTACCATTACTATGTCTCTATCTTGTGGGCTTTATGAGAATTGCATGCACATCCACGCAAGTGCTTTGATGCAAACCCACGTCTAACTTGGACAAAACTGAAAAGTGGATGGATGGTTTGTAGTTGTTTCTAAAGCCATATGATTACAAACAATTGCACATTTGCACTCATACAGAATTTTCTCTTTTAATTCTTTTTTTTAAAAGACAATTATTTTAGCTACTTCACTGTTCATTGTTCACCCCAACAGGATGAAGAAATATCTAAAATTCACAAAAGAGAGATATGGTATAATTCCAAACAAGAAAGTTATCACGCCTCTGCCATAGAAGCCCTTGTTGGGTTGCATTTGCACACAGCCATACATTATCCTTCCTTTTCTTTTCTGAAAATAGTAACCCCAGTAGGCTACCCATTCCGGTCTTATTATCCCTTAACATTGACTTATTGACAAGTTTTTCCTAGAAACACATTTTACAAAAAGTATATCAACTTTGCATGAAACTCAAGACTGTTGGAGAAATTTCAAAAGTGCAGAGATATCTAAAGCCGGGAATTCGTTCACCGCATTTAACACAGCCAGTCCTAGTTTTAGCGCATCTTCGTTGGTTGGTGCCTATAAACAAGTAAAAATTTTACAAAATATGCAAATTCTCCTTGAAACACTAAAGAAATGGGGCGAGACCGAAACAATATAGAGGTATTTCATAATTACCTCGATATTGAGGGGAAGAACAGGATCATGGAGGGAGAGTCGTAACAGAAACCATCCACCATAGCCGGAAACCCTGACCTGTTAATATACCAAACCAGTTCAATATCAGGATTTTGTTCGAACCACCTCAAACTCCTGTTATTTCAAATTTTTAATGATGACTTAAAAATCAGTTTAATTGGTAACATACCCCTTCAAAGTTCTTCAGAGCCTTTTTCAAGATAGGATCTGATTCAATGGTGTTATCCAGATGCTGTAGCACAGCCTCCCCATAATCACGGAATGATCTAGAGATAATAAAATTACTATAATAATTCTTTACTTGAAATTGACCCACATCATAACAAGGACAAAAGACATGTATAGTACTGAGGAAAGGTGATCAGAAAAACATACCCTCCCTTCAGATCAGCATTGGTTTGATCAATTTTTAACCTAACTTCTACCGCAACTGCTGCCTCATCCAAGCCATCAATCATATCTGTTAAGATTTTACTACTGACTGATGGATCTTTAGCTCTAGCCGATGCAAGCTTGTTTAGAACTTTCACCTACATTCAGACGGAAAGAAAAAAGAAAAGATGAAATCAAAAGTTAAAAGAAGGGCTACTACAAACAATACCAACATAAAGTAATCCACTGCAGTGGTCAGCTTGTACAGAATAACGCAAGCAAAAAGGAAGAAGAGAAGGTATTGAAAAAAAAAATACAAGAGTGAGAGACGTAATTGATAAATAGAATAATGCGGAAGAACAAGATGTGTTTCGGCTTTGTTGCTCTCTTTGTTTTTTTTTGTTTTTTTTTTCAAGTAATTGTCCAAAAATGTAGGATCCATGTTGAGTATTTAGTAATGGGTTTAGGGTTTAGGGTTTAGTAATGGGATCCATTGACAAATGATAACTTGACAATCTCCACAAATAACTTCCATTTGTGAATCTGGCAATTGAATAGTGACCTATAAATATGAATATAGTACAAATAAACAATGAAAATTTATTCATCAATTGACTAGAGATTTGCAGTGGCCCATATATTACTGCCTTCGATGAAATATCAATTGACACCAAAATTGCATGAATTGAAACATGACCAATCTGACAGACTTTTTTCTATTTTTAAAATTTTCTTTGCCCTAGTTTGAGAATTGTTGTCTAGATTGCTAACCCGTCGTCTATTTAAAAAAAAAAAGGATTCACCCCCACCCTCCGGACCTAAAAACGAACAAAATTTACCATGAGGTAAGCTCCGTCGTCAAGCCAGTGGTTCTCTTTTAATGCACCATGGCCACTTGTTTCTATCGCAAGATGCGACTCCTCACCAATTGAATTCTGCAAATCACAGGTGCAGTCAGATGCTGTATAAAAAATGTATTGCCGGTATTTCTGGATTTACCACATTTATATGACACATCCATAAGTCAGCATAAAAAATGAAAATCATAATTCACTTAGTAACACCCAAGTAGATAAACTCAAATCAAACATGGAAAAAGAAATTCAGTTCTCTGGAATCTGGATATCAGCATATATGACTAAGTTCCCTATGCCAAATCTCAAATAGAACTCTCAAAATCTTACCAAGCGAATAGCTTCATCAATAACATTTTTGTATCCTCTCTTGAACCGGTGGTGCTTTCCTCCTTCCAATACAAAAAAAAACTTAGCTGAAGTTGAACTTCTTCACCAAAACCAAAGGAAAATAGCTCGAAGTATGATTTTACCTAGCTTATTTTCAATGAAGGTAGTCAAGCCATCTGAAGTCACGCTATCAGTCACAATGGTAGTTCCAGGATGCTACTCACCACAAGAAGGAAAAAAATATATATAAGAAAGATAATACAAATAATTGTAATGGCATACTTGCACTATTTTGATACCACTATCATTATTGTCATTGTTATATTAAATCATACTAGTTCAAGAACAACAACGATGGATAAGATAATTATGACTGAAAACTTACTTCCTCAAGAACTATAGCAGCCAGTAAGGCAATCAAGCGGTTACGATTGAACTCACGCCCAGTAGAGTCAACGGCTGCCGACCTATCGATTAATGTACAATTAATTGCTGATTAACTTTTCCGAAAGCACAAACAAATAAAAAAAGTGCTTCAGTAACTTTTGTATGTACCTGTCAACATCTGTATCAAATATGATACCTAGGTCAGCCTTATTATCAAGCACAGCTTTGGCTATTGCTTGCATGGCAGTTTTATCTTCTGGATTTGGTACGTGGTTAGGGAACAAACCTGATAATTAGAAAAACAACATGTGTTACAGTACAATAAACAAGTTAGATTATACTAAATTATTAAATAAATTTGGCTGTTTATTAGTTACCATCAGGCTCCAAGAATTGGCTTCCGGTTGTAACCGCGCCCAAAGGCTCAAGCACCTTAGCCTATTATTTACACAAATAGACAGTCGTATAAATAAATATACATCACACAGCAAAGAATCTTTTCTTGTTACTTCTTTTTGCAGAATGGTATTACCCATAATTCATCTCAATTTGCAAAAAAAAAAAAAGATATATGAATTTGTAAAAAGGAATGACACTTGTGCTTGCCCGAAAATGCCCCAGGGAAATCTTAGAAGTTTTACCCTAATGTTTAATCAAATATAAATGGACATATTGTTCAACTTCTTAGTTTTTTTTTTTTTTAAAGTAGGCAACTTACCTACTGTTTTTCATTGTAATTCAACTTCTTAATTTAACTTATGCATTTTTAATTCCTTTTCTCTTAGTCAAACATTTCAAAAATATTGCACTAACAGTTTCTTAAATGTAAAAAACTGTTACTATGCATTGTTTTTAGTGCAGAGACTACCATGGAGATATTTGTCCAACAAAAAAGATACTTTAAGAGTTGAATGAAAATTTGTGTTGTACTATTCCTTGACTATCAAAGAGTGGCTGAGTCGATATCTTTTGCACAAGTAAATAAATAGCGGGTGTTATTTAGGCAAACAAAACAAAAATTCAAAAGAAAAAAAAAACCATGTGGAATTACCGCGAAGAAACCACCTGCACCATTTCCTGCATCTACAACTATATGCAATCCTTCCAATGGCTTCTCTGAAATTCCAAAAAAAAAAAATTGATGTTAGTTACTATCATATTAAATCACTATTGAAGTAGAAGTTATCAAATATACCTGTGTTCCCAGCAGCTTTTCGAACAGCAGCAACAAGGTCAGAAGTATAAATTGACATGTAATCAACCTTTCTTACAGATGCATTCACATCTTTGTTGGACACTTTGACCCCGCCATCTGACAATCCCCAATATACACTAGAAGCACGCTGCAGTATGTCTTTAATATCAGCTTTGCCGAGACCTCCTCCACTGGTGAAAAACTTGAAACCATTTCGATTGTATGGCAGGTGACTCGCTTTATACAACAAAAATATGTCAGTTTGTCCCAGAACAAAATGCACTCTACAGGTTTACATAATAAATAGCTTGAGAGACAGTAATTTCACTCTTTTTTACTGTTTTCTTTTTCTGAGGGTAGGGTGAGGGTGAAAGGTGTTTGACTAGTATTCTCTTAATCTGATGCTACTGTACAGGAACTATCAAGTACATAACTTTTAACTCTGAACAATACCCACATTAAGCCAGCCTGAAAATGCCGCGTGTTGGCTTTGAGAAAGAAATGTTTGAAAAGCAAAATTCATTAAGTTTCGAGAAGTTTCAAATATTTGAGTTCGAACCTGTTATCATGATTGATCCATCAACAGGGCAGTGATTCGCTTCATCTTGTGTAAGTGTACTATTAAACATTGCTGGTGTAGATGCCAATCTGGATTATATTTATTGTTCAAGTTAAATTTGGAAAAAAAAAACATAATAATTTATTACTTGCGAAGTTCCAAAGAATCACACATACACTACTTTTGGTTCAAATTCAAGTAAACTATCCATCCTCCCACACTCTCTGTCTAGATGAGAGTGAAAGAAGAGGTGCATTTCTGGCTTTACCATGGTACATGAACTATTTTCATATTATGCAAGCAGATAAAAGGTAATCGTTAAATTATCTGCATATACAAGCTCTAGTGAAAATGGTCTATCCTCGTTTATTAAAACATATGAAGAGTGCTAGAAAGAATCTAGCAGCTCACAGGACCTATTGTATAAGAAGATACAACTAACCCATATTGTATAACCTCGATTCCAGCACTGACAAGACCTCTTGAGGCTGCATCCTGAAAATTACAAGACAAAAAAAAAAGTTAAGGTATGAATCAACTTGTTATCTAAATTAATGTAGCACTTCAAAGACTAACAGAGTTGATTACTTGTAATTTTTGAGCAGATATTCTAGAGTCATGGCCTATGGAGACTCTTAAGCGTTTTGACCCCTCAGGTTTCTTCTTATTTGATAACCAACCAGCAAAAGCTACGGCTATAGCTTCAGTCACAGGTTCAGTCAGGTTTACAGGTTCGCCTTCAACACCCTCAACCGCAACTCCACGAATATCACTACCAAAGTCAGGAAATAATATGTTTAACAACTCAGAATTACATAATATATGATTGGTTAAAGAAATCCATGCATGATAGTGAAAGAATAAATCAATTCATAAATAACAACAAAACAGTACCTCCCATTTTGAAGCTTGAGAAAATCAACTTTCTCGAAGGATGAGACTGCAGTTCCACTTTGAGAGGCTACAGAAAAATTAAACAATAAGTAAAGAAATAAATAAAATATTAATTAAAATCAGAAATATGTCACGATATTCAACTCAAAACAAAATAAATAAATAGAAATTTGGGCAATCATTAAAGTGAAGAATTTGCTTCTGTTTATAAACTACTATTAACACACAAAGTTCGTACGGCCTATTAAGTTTGCTACGATAGTGCCATGAGCCAAGCTGGCACCATAATCTGTGGACAAAGCTGAATAATAAGAGCCTTAAACGAACCATCGCAAAGAAGATTTTTTCTTTCAACAGTGGCAGATTTTTGCATGGCTAAGATGTCAGTCCGTGTAAACCCTAATCCCTGAGAGGGAACAGTTCTGTTCAATTTTACAGCACAGATTTTACCACTGGTAAATAATCTCAAGTTTTTACTCTGACGAGCCGAAACAGCGGTTTGTACAATCCTTCCTGACACCGCTGCATGAATTTGTGAAGTTCAATTAGTTTTTTTTCCTAATCTTAATTTTTGGTTTAATATATTTTCCAGTCCTGGATTTTTTATGAAGAAATTACTATTTATGCACTTAAATAGCCAGACTTTTATTTTCTCAGATAAAACCCCTAATAAATTAAACTGAAGGGAAATTAAGTTTCAAACCATGGTTAGAACAGGTACAATACTACAGGCCGGAACCATTGTGTATCAAGACTCTACCAACTGCTATTGTAAACAATAAATCAACTAATATAAGTACGATTTCTCAAGAAGAGAAATCAATGTCAATCAGAAATAAACTAATATCTGTTCTAACCATCGTTTGAAACTAATAATTGACTAATGATCTGATGGTGAAATCAGTGGAAAAAGTTGGCCATCGCTACTGTTAATTCCTACCAAACTCTTAACTTAAAAATACAAAAAAAAAATCATAGAAATTCTCATTCCCGTCCAAACATTTCTCTAGAATTTAACGATGAATGCTATAACTTTTACATCTCGAATATGATAACTAAAATTAATTGCCAGAGCTGCAATTTGTGGATAGAAATCAGCGAAAATTCACTTATTCTCCCAGAATAATACATCTAATTTCAGTATTTCACTTAATCTAACTCGCTCGACAGCTCGGAGAACATACAATTTAAAATCATAAATAAAATCAGCTGATCTAAAAAGGTACTATCCAGTGAAGAAACTTACCTGCCATTTGGGTAGATAGCTGCGCGCCGAGTCTGTAGGGACGAAAATCTCGACGAAGAGAAAGAACGAGAGAGAAGGGTTGAGAAAATTCGATTTTTATTTTTTTCTCGACAGACAATTTCTTGGGGTTTTGCTTTTCTGCAAAAAAAGAACATATCTATGGGCTTAAAGTTACAAAAGAGAGGAGAAATGCTTTTGGGCTGTTATCTTTTAAATTAAAATCTAACATGGGACTCATTTTCTGATTTGGGCATGGATCTAATAACAGCCCAATTTTATGTCAATGCAATTTTTTTCTCTATTGGTCCGTTCTAATTTTTTTTTTACTGAAATGCGGTTCCAGCATTTATTTATTTTAATTTTTTTTACGGGAGATAAATTTATATCTCTTCGTAAAAAAATAAATATTATCACCATCTCACCATCTGTATTAAATATGTAGTTCGGTGTTTACAACGATTAATTCCAAAATAATATTTTATTTTTGAAGAAAGTGAGGGTGATCCACCAATTTCATCGAAATCAAAAATAATTTTTACAACAGAAGATATCAAAGACTGATACCTAATACCAGTATCTACTTACTGTTCTATCTAAATCTAAAACTAAGCTTACAATATCAACACAATCACCTAATACAACCGCAATCTAAAAGCAACAATTAATCAACACAAGAATCAATTCCAAAACAATTTGCAGAGCACATGTATCTGCTGAGTAACCTAACTTTTTTTTAAAAAAAGATAAAAATAAAAAAATCGCACGGAGCATCCAGATTCAGTGCTCTGATTCACAATAACAACAATGGGAATCACATGGAGCTGTTCATTTCTGTGATACACCTTGGTTCATGAATCATGAGAAAGTGCTCTGTTGTTTGGGTCGATTCTGGCCTTCTGGCACCAATGACACAGAGAGGGACCAGACTTAGACCAGACTTAGACCAGACTTAGACCAGACTTAGACCAGACCAGACCAGACCAGACCAGACCAGACCGGGCGCTCTATCGTTGCGTCACTTGATTTGATTGAAGGAACACAACAGGCAACAGGCAACAGCAGCACCAGAACAGCCAATTAGACAGCGACAACACATCAAAAAGAGGTTCGTAATCCTCCCTGTTGAAACCCACCTGAGCATATTTGCCATTTTTATTAAAGTGCAGAGTGATGTGTGCAATGAGTGGGATGGACACGTGGAGGGATTCTATTGGTGAAATTATTTAGTTGTTCGTTGAATTCAAAATAGTTTGATGAATCTTTTGAGTAGGTTCAATTCTTAAATTGAGAACGCTTGATTTAAAGAATGCATTGTTGTCAAATGCGCAACCTTAATTAAACAATTCAACTACTTAATTAAAGATCTTCATATCAGTTTTTATTTTTAAATTTATTATAGAATAAAGTTGATATTTACATACGACATAACACGCCATGTTAATTTGTTAATAAACTTATACGTTGCGTCTAATTTTATCAATGAAATTGTCCCACGTCACATGTTGACATTTTATCATTCCTTGAGAAGATATATATCTAGTACAGCAGATGATTGTACGAATTATTAATTTAATCCATCAATTAACTATATAATGACAATGACATGTGAGAACCTAATTGGCACACAGCCGGAATAAAAATGACAAATTGGCATATAAATGTTGACATTTAGCTGTACGTAAATAGAGACTTTTTCAATTTAAGTCTGGATATCAAACTGAGAGATTTAATTTTGCGCAACGAATCGGTTCTACTGTCACGCCCCTAGAATTTTTCATGTTGGAGACGTACAATTATTTTATTCGAAGACATGATTTTTTATCAGTGAAGCATGCAATGGAAATCCCAATACTGGCGATGCACCATAAATTTAACATGACAACAACATCGTTCCAATCAAAATAAGAATATATTACATGGATGGATGACACCGCTTATTTTCACTTTGGTCCCCTAAAGTTTATTTCTTTACCAAAAATAGTCTTAGTGAACCCTTTGTGTGAGCATTTTTGTTATTGTGATACGGATTGTTAGGTGTATGAATATATTTTCAATTCATTTTATGATATAGATATTGACACAAGAGTTTTCAATTGAATTGGTTGATTGAATTCTGCTCATTTTGGTTAGAAGAACTTGACCTTTTTGACATATTTGCTTCGGTTTATTTTTAAAAAAATCATGTTGATTTAACTCTTCAGTTCGGTGTCACCGAATATCAAATAACAAACATTTGCTAAAAAGATATTTTCAACCGTATTTTTACACACCATCAAATCAGTATGAATACACCATGTATCATAACAGCGACATTGATTTTTTTAACCGGCACCAATGCTCTCAATCCATGTGGTTTAAATATGAAAATGTAAGGACCAAAACAAAACTTAACGAAATTAAAGGACCAAACAGCAAAATTAGGTGTGCTGTGGGTCCATAGTGTAATTTAATCACTCCATAGATATTCATTTATGATAATTAAATTTAAAGCAGACATAACACAAAAGAAGGGGCGCATTTGGCTGCCCGAAGAAAAGTCAAATGTTTGACGTCACCAAGATTTTTGAAACACATCTTACAATTTTGTTTTCTAGGAATTGGTTCATGCCTCCATTAGGACTCACACATGATTTTTGGAAAAAAGGAAAATGGTACAGAGATACCATTATTGATATCGTCGTCGTCGATACGGATTTTATTATATACGTTAAATGAATTATTATGAATATTAACGACTTTATGTTGTACATTATTTTTATTATTCAATTTAAATATCACTAATATGTTTAATAATTCATTTAAATTAAATAATGATAATACTGTATAAAATAAATTTATATAATAAAATCTATTACATATGATAACTCAATTAATATATATAATAAATCTCACACCGATGACGGTATAAAACAATCCGATCAACCTGACTAATCTGACCCACTTGAGATATTTTGAGAATATATTTGGGGGTACTCCAACAAATTCACCTTACTATCAATTGTTTTCTCTCTTCACACGTTCACAATGGATCTTGGATCCATAAAAAAATAATAATAATATTGTTTAAATCTACCTAGTGCCTCTTTGGTTTTCAGGTGGTTTTGACGATGTTAGAAGCAAGTATATATATTATTTTGGGCACTGAAAGCAAGGAACAAATTGTTAATATTATCTAGTAATATTGTTCTTAATTAAGACTTTTGGCTTTTCCCTTCTGTTACAACAACTGAAGCAATAATGTGTTTAATTTAGAATTTAGAGTTCTTTAATGTTAGTAAGTGATGATAAATCGACAAAGGGCACTGATATACTTAGCTGATAATTAAGTATCTTGTTTAATTTAGTAAATGAATCGCAGATTTAATACAGTGATGATAGACTTTATCTGTTTATTATAAAACATAAATTTAAATTTTACAAAAGACATTTGAAAAGAAATAAATATGAATATTAACAAGATTGTTATTTAAAAAAAAGTTTTGACTTGAAATTCAATGGACTGAACTAAGAAACCTAGTTTAAGGGTTTGAGGAAAGCGTTTGAAACCTCTAACTTTGATTCTTTTTAGGGTTAAAAAATCACTTAAAAAGTAACATTTTTTTTAAAGTAAAGATAGTATAAATTTAAACATATAAAAATGACACGTGCTTATCTTCAAAATAATGAATTCAACTTCCGGTTTTATGCATACAAGAAGGCAAGTTTATATTCTAAGCAATTTATTTTTTGAAGTTAAATTTGTATAAATTAAAGAGGTTAAATTTTATTGAAAATTCACGCACCGGAATAATATATCTTTCAATTTTAATTTATACAAAATGAACTTAAATAATATATTATTTTAGAAAAACAAATGTTTGATGATGTCATTATAATATATATTATCATCAGATGAATACTTTTAACTAAATCATGACTCTATAAATTGAACTATAAAATACATATATTACTCAGGTCGCTCAGAACAGTTCAAGATCCCTTTACAATTGCATTTCCCCTTTCTTTTTTATTCTTTTGATATTATTTTTTCCAATCAACACTAGATAAAAAAAAACTTTCAATTAAATAAATTATCTAATTATTTAATTTAACTGAACTCAAAAAATTGATAGATATTGATAGATGCATCAGCTCATATTTTTTTAATATATATATAAGAGCTTATGTTAACTCTGATATTATTTTTAAAATATTTTTTATGAGATTTAAATTTATTATCGTTATATTAGGACTATGGTCTAACACCAACTCATTTTTATAAGGCCAAATTGGCTACATATCCATCAAATTTCATATTTTTACATATTTATCCAAAGTTGTCCAAATTAAATATTTACCCATCATTTAGTTGTTTGTTTTGATATGTTTCCATAACTTAATTCGGACTAAAATTTCTTAACTAAATTCATCCTAATTCTAACTATGGACCATTTTTTCCTTTCTAATATTAATATAAGAGAGAGAAAATTGCTTATTTCTGTTACATTGTAGTTCCTTCTAATATTTTTTCCATCGAGATACTAATATCTATTGCACTTTTGTAGAGATGGTTATCTCTTAAAAACTGAAGATTACTCAATATCTTAAAGATGCAATGATGATCAAAACGGATACTTATAATATTGCCTTTGTAACATAAACAAAAGAGATGTTTATACAATTATAATATACCAATATTCATGTTTGTTAATATTAAAGTAATAAAAATAAGAGAAAATGTAACGAGGATCAATGTCTCAAAAGAGAAGAGATAAAATTTTCTTTCCTATTTAAAATGCAGCATTACAAAGAAAGAAAGATATGGAGGGTTGGTACGGAAGAGGAAGCAATTATTTTTTGAAAAGGGTAAATGATCTACTATTAGAATCAAAATAAATTTAGTTAAGAAATCTTAGTCCAAATTAAATTATGAATAAATATTAAAGAAAGCAATTAAATGATGAACCATTTAATGGATAAATATCTAAAAATTGACGGATACGCAGCAAATTTTGCCTTTTTAAAATGAGTTTCTCTTCTAGGGATGGACGAAAGCAGACTACTCAACTGCAGGGGAGGACTCAAGGAGGAGCGGTCAAAGCGGGAGGGAGAATCGCGTGCCACGAAGCGGCGAAACATTCGCTAGGCTTTACTCTGACACAGCTCACACGTGCGACGAGTCATTGCATGTCTGTGGGTCCCACCTCATGCGGGGCAGCGTGCCAAGCCAGAAAATGCTCCTTCGGTTTCCTTTGACTTGGACCAACCCAACCCTGTCGCTCCAGCCTGGACCCCAATCCCACCTATTCCCCCTTTCCTTTTTCCCCTTTGACCATTGTCAACCAACCCAGGGATCATGATAGAGCTATTATATATATTGCTGGGATTTATCTTGCATTTACAATTTCTTGGTTTTATACTTTTATTGATGGGAGGAGGGAAGGAAGGAAGGAAGGAAGGAACGGTTTTCGATTGTAATTTTCTGTCTATTTTGGAAGGAGAAAGGTCAATGAGCAACAAACTTTTACTTGTGAATTGAGAATTCTGACATGAGCACTGACTATGATCTTTTTGAAATGACATCCAATTTTCGCTGAAACTTAAAAGGAAAAAGTACATGGCATTAATGTTTTGAAACAGAAAGCTCCAATTTTTCGGAAAAATTTTCGCAATTCGTACTTGGGATTCATTCTCCCCAGCATCCTATCAGTACTGTTTGCAATTCGTACTATTTGCATCCTCTGATTCTTGGGTATTTTTCTGTGATGATTGTTATCAGGTCCATTTTTTTAAGCGCGTTGAGATTTCTCAGAAACCAACGAGTGCAATGCGGAAACGACAACCGTGCATTTCATTAAAGAATGATGTGTTAATGCTATAAAAAATTCAAATTGAGAGGCAAAGTATAAACTCCACCAAGAATTGATACTCTACCAGTCTACACTGTTTTGCACTGTTCTTTTTTCTTTTCCTTCTTTTTAGAAGTACCAGTACAAAGGCACACTGTTTAGCATTTAACAAGCAATCCAAGATCAGTACCTCTAATCTTTCCTTTCGGAGACAAAACAAATATAAGAAGAGCAACTATCCAACACTGATTTTTGAATTAACAAAGAAAAGTTCAAATTTCAATGACAGAAACATAAATAGATCCCTTTGAATAGAAAACATAGAAGTAGTAGGTAATTTCTCACTATCCGTCAATATATATTAATCAATAAAGCAAAAGACCATTCAATCATAAATATTATTATAAGATTCAAATTCCACACTGGACAATAATTTATTCTGCTGACACAAGAAAGCTTTTACAACAAAGAGACAAACAATAGAAAGATCCAAATACAAGTTGGTTACTGACAAGAACAACTACAAATAGGAAATTATAACCTCTCAAACACTACAAAACAAAAACAACATAACAGATTTAAAATACACATGAGGATCTAAATAATTTCCATACAAGTCTTTCTAGTAGAATTAATTTTGACATTGAGGACTCTTAGCTCCTCTACCTCTCTAAGTTTTCGCTACCCGAGTCTGCGAGTATCGTGAGCCTTCGTGCCGATTTCATAAATTCACTAAATAAACAAAACAAAACAAAAATTTACTCTTTAAGAACATACTTTTTGTAATAAAGGAAGTATATTTTGGTATAAAATTTTATGATGTGTATATTCTAGAAAAAACCTGAAAGGTTCATCACCAGTCTGCTTCAGAGCTCCCGCTGCGTCCCTATAACGCACCTGTCTCATCAGTTCTTCCTTCTCGACACCAAACATGTTGGCTAACCTTCCGTACAATTCTTCATATGACTCGAAACCTGTCAAGTCAAGTGTTCGTCCCACATCCTCAGACTCCATGAAAACCTTACAGTGCCCAGTTTCAAACCCCAACCCTAAACCCGGCCCTTCATTCAACACCTCACGCTTTGTAGGACCCACATCTGCAGCTGTGTCCCCAGATCCACCAAGGGATATCTGTTTCTCAGTCAGTATCGGTTTACCAAAGAGCATTATATAAGGCTTTTTAACACTTTTCTCAGTATCTACTTTGTCAGGAGTGCCTATGGTGAGAAAGCATGAAACATTCTCTTGTTTCACGTGGTTTCCGATGCACGGCCTGACTGATGGGCCCAGCGGACCCAGTTGGGCCAGCTGGGAGAGCTGTCGGTCCGGAGGTGAAAAGCCAAAAAGGGCATGCCTGGCTCCCTGTATGCCTAACAAGGGAGGTTGGGTGGGGCCCGGTACAAACCCGAGGGTTGTACTGGGGAAAAATGGATGGTGGGTCAAGTTAAGGTGGGAGTGGAGAGGATGCGGGAGGTCAGGGGGTGCAGGAATGCATAACTTTTTACGTGGTGGGGAAAAGGGGGCTAAATGGATAGATGGGATGTTTGACACCAGTTCAACCAACCACGGACTCACACGCTTCACATTTTGTAGCAAGTCAGGTTCGTCCCAAGTTACCTGCAGAAAGAATTGCATACATAAAATTTACTCAAATCTGAGCAGCAAGAAGATAATTGTTTAAAACTTTAAATAAAGATTATTAACATATGTTTCAGCTCGAAACGGAGGTTTAGCAAAGTCCAAGCATGAAGGGAATGTTCAGAAAAGCCCGTGACTAATCAACAAATTATGGAAAATGCTTCCTTCGTAATTATTTGCAAATATACCACCTGATTACATACTATTGAGAAACGAGATTATGTCACTTGGCAAATGTTCATAATTACATTTGGGAACCCCAAGTATCAGTCCATTAAACTTGAGATTGCTTTTGCCATTACATGACACTTAATTACATTTATCATGGGTACTATTACAGCTAGAAACCAACAAACAGGTAGGGTAATGGGTCCGTGTGAATCCTTATTAAAAGCACGGTGGGTCTTTTCCAAACATAAGGGTCCTCTTTCTCCCTGAATATAGGGTGAGTTGTACAAATTTCCTAGTAGTAAAAGAACTAAATATTAAAACTGTACCTGGAGTAATCTCCAAGGTGAATTGGGCCAATTAATTGGGTCCGCCACCTGTACCCCTGAGATAGTTCCCATGAACCAACTAATCCTCGACGAATCCTCAGTCTCAAATGCCATCTTGAACCTCATCCCGGGTCCCCACCTGGTGCGCATTGAGGTCCGCACCAATCCGGCCCGCACGCAGAACTCAGGGGTGCTAGCACGTGGGTAGTACACTACTTCAAAGGGCCGCGCCTCTGCTGCCAGCCTGGCAGCTTCGACTATTGATTCCATATGGATTCTGGATTTGGAGTTGTTGCTCAGATGTAGGTTGTGCTTTGAGTGAATTCCTGTGCAACAGTTCATAGTTCATATCAGCAGAATTTGGCAGAAATTTCAGTTAATTAGAACTGTTGTTTATTTTTCTGGTCTTGTAACATGTTGAGTACAGAAGCACAGGCACTGATCATGTTGTTCTACTGGAAAGGAAACAAAACTGTACCAGTACAACACAACCAGTACTGCTATAATCGCTACAAAACTGTACCAGTACAACACAACCAGTACCTGTTAGAAACCTGACTGGTACTGTGCTAGTAATAACCATAGAACCACATCATCACAAAAGATATACACCAGATCCCTACTGTTCCAAACAGGTTATTACCAAACCCCTATTTCATCATTCGTACAATTCATTCTCCCCTACCTTCCACCATAAAAAAATTACCCAAACTATAAAATCGAAACAAAAAGGGGAAAAAACAAAACAACATACGATTTTTAATACAATGGGTTACGAATTTACCTTCATCTTCTCGGAGAAACATTGAAAAGCCACCATATCCCCAGCCAGTTGACTCACCCGTACCAACTCCAGTACCAATTCCTCTCTTAGCCCTCCTGATACCGACGCATAAATCCCCATTCTCAGCTCTTAGAAAAACAATCGAATCACCAGCCACAAGCTTTTTATGGTTCACAAATGTGCTCCAACCAGTTGTCAGTAAATGCCGTCTAGGGGTACCGCGATAAATATGCCTGAATTTCCACACTGTACCATGCACATCCTTGGCTAACACTGTCTGTACCGGTGGGTCAGCTGTATAGTCCAATCTTGGAAATATCGTCTCAGCGCAGTACCTCGGAACAGAGAAACCGCCTCCATTATTGGCATCAGACTGAGTGAGGGTTTTGGCAAAAGAGGCCGGTTTTTCTGGCTCGGGGAGAGGGCTATTTTGGTCATTTTCCATATCAGACTCGTCGGCCCCAACCGGAACGAGGCCAATCTTCGCATAAACCTCATCCGTGCCGGTGTCAGCTAGGTACTTGATGTAGGACACGTTGCAGAGGATCAACGGAGGGACATTGCGGCAGGGATTGGACACTGGTAAAATCTCATGGGGTGCAGTCACAGAGAAATGCTCAAAATGACCTTGTGGGAAGTAGTAGACTTTGGAGTTCAGAGATGGCATTTGTACCATGCTGCCAGCACAAGCGTGCCAGAGTTGCGGATCGAGGCACCGGTCCGATGAGTCCCTGACCGGCGGATCCTTCAGTGATTCCATGAAGGTTATCATGGTTTTGATTTTTACTTATTTGAAGTTCTTCTTTTGATGCTCTGGTTGTCTACAGCAGGCTAGAGAGGAGAAAATTGAAGTTAATAAAAAAAAAATTGGATATTTTTTTCTACCTGAAATTGCTTTTTCTAAGTTCTGTTCCCAAATCACAACAGAGAAGTATGAAATGAGGAGTGGTTTTTAAAAAAGTAATGAGGGTATTGGAAGCAAATTCTAGAGGAAATGTAATTCTAGAGGAACGCTGACACCGTAGAGAGAGAGAGGAAGAAGAAATTTAATTTGTTTCTTTTAAAAATAATCTGCTAGCGCTTCTACAAAAAGGAGAAAGAAAATACGAGAAATTAATTAGCTTTACCTTGTGAAAAGAAAATTACTCATTCGGAACCAAAAAAAGTGACTTCTTTGTCCACAAATCTGAACTAAAATATAAAATAAAAAAATGTAGACACGAGTAAACAACATTGCAGTAAATTGACAATAAAACGAGATGAAAATTAAAGTGATTGAATCAAGATCCCACCTCCTTTGATCTTTGTGAAATTTGAGATAAAACAGCACAGATCAATTCTCAAACCCTCAACAATTAACTAACCCACTGAATGTAGTTAAATCCTTTCAAAAGAAACAAAATTAGAACCAATCAAGCTCAGAACGGCCCCAAAATATCGTCGTTGCCTGAGACAGAGAAAAAGATCCCAACTCGTATCAATGGAACAGCCCCCATTTCCACTCTCAGGCGCCAACAGAGATTGCTTACCCAAAATCTCTCTCTTTCTCTCTCTCTCTCTCTCGCAGAGAGGTGCACAGACAAAGAGAGGTATCAGGCTATCAGCACACTAAAGATTCCCACCAAATAAAGCAACCCCAAGTGGGGGTGTGTTGATAAAACTGGGGTCTCTCTCTCTCTCTCTCTCTCTCTCGAAGAAAACTATAGAAGAGAAGGGACAGAGCTGTTTTAATCCGAGGTCTTTTCAGCCTTCACACTTTACACTGTACCTCCCCCCCCCCCCCCTCTTCTCTCTCTCTCTCTCTATCTCGTGAACAACAATAAGGATATGGTAACCGTCTCCAACATTGACGCTACAGTCGACAGTTGATGATGTCAGTAATGTTGCCCTGCCCGGGCTGCCCCCACTGCGTCACGAGAAAAGAGCGCCTCTTTTTCTATGTTTTTTTTGTTTTCCTTTTTTTTTAACACTATGTGGTAAAAGGCCAAGGGTAGGGAATCTCCAACATTTTCTATCTTGTTTTTTAGTTTTTACTTCGTAAGTTTGCGTAGACTTGATATGTGGTGTAACTTCTAATTTGTTTTTCTTCTTTTCAAATGTTGAAAATGAAAAGGTAAAAAAAAATGTTATGAATTCGAATTTTTAATGCATACAAAGGGATTATGTCGAAATTAATGATTGTGATTTATTTAAATATAATAATTATTGAAAATTTTGATTCATAATAGAATAATTAAAAAGATGATTGTAAAATATAAAAAAAATAAAATACAAACCCTTATGTTTGATAAGTGAAGTAAATTAAAACGGAGTGAGTATTAAATTATTCTAAAACATTAATGTTTGATAGTAATAAAATAAATAAATAAAATAATGAGAGTAAAAAAATATTAAAAACTATAAAATTTGATGATTTAACTTTACTTTAACTTAAATCACATTTATTTGATGCATTAAATACCTTAAAACACTTAAATTATTTTTACTCTACTCGTCAAATGACGAAAAGTCCCATTAAACTCTTTTGCATTTGTTTTTTTTAAATGAGGTGTGTTTTCTTTTTTCATTTGAAAATGATTAATACACAGTTGCTAAATCAGTAGATCTTGGCCAGAATCATGGATATTCATAACAATTAATTTGTTTTTTCTCAAGTACAAAATTCAAACTGGTGCACGCTTGTCTCAGGAGAAAAAGAGAGAGAACAACAAAACAAACTTGCGCTCGCACGCACTATCCAACTTGAAGGTTTCAACTCAAATCTTTAAAAAAATTTGATTTTAAATATCATTGTAAGAGGCTAAACTACCATCTTTTTTTTTTTTGTTTGTTTGAAATGAAAGAGGCTACACTAGTATCATCAGACAATAATCTCAGTAACAACCATACCTAGTGCATTTGTGGGTCCTAAAATTTTCTTAAAAATTGAAAAAAAAAAACACATGATAAGAAAGGTTATGATGGTCATACATAACATACGTGTCCGTAGAGTCATAGACCTCTCTTCACAATTTCACATTATCAATTAAAGAGGCTTGATTTTAATGTTCTGTCTCCTTTCCTTTCCTAGACAGAGCCTTAAAACAAGAGATGATTTATCTCGAATTTGAATTATCAATGGGACAATAGTACACAAGTATTATTAGATAGATATTAAAAGTAAATAATTGAGAAATATGTGACCTCCACACATTAAATGATCATTTATTTATTAACATTGATTATGTATCTCTCAACTAAAAATATATAATTGTTGACTATAAAGTGTAATCATTTTATATACAAAAAATAATTACACTTTATAGTCAACAGTTATATATTTTTAATTAAGAGATACATAATTAACGTTAATAAATAAAAAATATATAAATAAATGATCAATAAAGAGATAAACTCCATATAATTAGAAGAGTTATCTCAATTTGAAAAAGTCAATAGAGAAACAGTGTAATAGGTACCTAATATATATATATAAAAAAAAAAAAGTAAATGCCCAGCGGAATTGGGGATTGTAGGAGTATTAAATATGACTAAATATAACAGAAGTTGTCTCAATTTTGATGTTTCTGTGTTTGTTTTTATTTTACATTAGGTCAGAAGATTAGTTATGTATGATGTCGTCCGTATTTATTATCATTATAATATTATTATAATGAATTGTCATAAAATCATCATGATTCGTTTTCATTAAAACGATTTACATTTGAACTTATACAATTTTTTTTAATAATTAAGTTATGAAATATCATTTATTATTAACTCAGTACCAATAAATTGGCACAGAAAATTCATGTTTGCTGTACGTGCAATAGCAAGGAGATCATCAAAAGAAGGATCGGATCGGATCGGATCGGATACTTCCCATGAAGTAACAATGTACCATACTGACGAATGCAAAGGCGCCACGTGTATTGAGGAAACATCTCTTGCAATGACTGCATGAAAAAAACAGATGGAAAGATGGTAAACAGCATCCATCATTCATAGAACAATAGTTCCGAGGTGAAGAATGTTTTGCTCTGATTCAATGCTCTTAAACTGATCCGGAACCACCAAGACGAATGCCTGTTTGATTAGACATTTTGGGTATATTTGAAGAGAGAATTCTCCATGGATCATTCAGGGGAAAGAATAGTGTTATTGTGGTAGTTTAGATTAATGCGACGGAACAGTGTAAGAATTAATTTAAATAGTATAGATGGAGTAGTATTAATTTGAATAGTACATATGTTGTTTGAATTATCAACTTGAAAGAGTCGGACGGAAAGAATGTTATTTTCAATGTTTCAAATTGTATTTAGATTACACCATATTCCGAATAGCATCACTAATCCGAAAAAAAGAGAATGCTATTATTTAGAATTCGAACATAATCTTAAGAGATTTTCCTACTAAATAACTGTTATCAACTTTATTTATTAATTTTCTCAAAATTTATTTGTTAAAATTATCAAAATAAACATTTTGCGAGTATTCATCCTCTTTCTAAAAAGCATAATGTCATCGTTAAGTCGATAATATTTCAAAATTAGCAAGCTATTACAAATATACCCTCAACTTAATGTTTTTCCTTTTTGTAAAGACATACATAAACCTATGTATCGCCTGTCTCTGTGTGATAATTTCATTTTCAAGTGGTACTTAAAATAGTACTAATTCTTCCATGCCTCTGATGTTGTCAGCTCTTCCTTTCAAATGTTAGATATACATAAAGCTAACAAGTCCAATATATAATGCAATTCATTTTCTACGAAAAGGTAAATAAAGTTTCCAATTTTTTTAAATAAATAAATATGCACAATCGATTTCAAAATACGGGGACCTGAACAAAATCTTATAAGAAAGATATTTCTGACGTATATTTAACTATATATTTTCGAAAAATATCATTCAAATTAAAAAAAATTGTAAATATGTTCTCACTTAATTGAGTAAGACACGTGTCAAATTTATATGAACGTAAAATTTGACTGAGCATTCATTATTAAAACTCTATTATTAAAAATTTTTAATTATTTAATGAAATATCAAACATTTTTTTTTAAATTAACTCAAATTTATACACGCGCGTCCTATCTAAATACTTAAAAACATATCTATAATTTAAATTTCTTTAATCCGAATGACATTTTACGAAATATATACTACCACAACAATTAAAAGCATACTACAAATATCCAAGAAGTTCTCTAAATTCGGATGTGATTCACGAATCTTCATTTTGATACTGTGAAAGCGTGAATGGAGGCAAAAACAAAAAAAATAGAAGAAAAAAGGTAACATCACATGTGTCTAGCTTGAAGAGCAAAAGGAAAGAAAGCGGACCTGTTGGTGCTGGCTATTGCTGCAAGTGGGTTTGGGAAAGGCCACACAACCAACCCGCAAGTGGTGATGGTGGTGGTGGTGGTGGTGGTGGTGTTTTGGTTTTTGTTGTTTGGGCAGCGCTGCATTGTAATTGTAGACCTACAGGCTACAGCCCGTTAGTTCGGCGAGGACGGAACAGAGCATGTCAGACAAAAGTTGTCACCTGTCCGCGCATACGCCACATGGATTCAGCATGCTTGTTTTTTTCTTCTCTATTTGTATGGATAGGTTGCTTTTTTATTCCCTAACATTCACAAGCAACAGTTCGTTGATCGGTTAAGCAAAAAAAAAAAAAAAAAGTAACAGTTAGGTAATAATTTATATAATTTATTTCACACGTTAATAACAAACGGATGAATATACTACGTTAAGCACACAACATATATATATATATATATATGTATAGAGAGACAGAGAATAAAGTTAGTGTGTTTTTAAGAGTATAGAAGAGAATTCAACAAATCGAGTTAAAAAAAACCAAGTTGCTCATTAAATTCTTCATATCAAAAATCTCATAGAATACTAAAATTTTTTTATTTTTAAGATTTTCTAACTATTTTTCGGATTTTTAAAACTCTAATAATAATAATATATTAAAATTTTGCATATAAAAGTAGGTTATTTTTAAGATGTCTTTAAGAGCGTTTACAGTAATTTAAAAAAAATATGAAACCAATACTTAAAATCTAAAATTTTAATATCCTACAGCATTTTGATATAAAAAATTTATTTAGTAACATAAATAAAAATTTTTAACATGATAAAGCATATTTTTGAGGCGTATACACTTCGGCTAAGGTGCAAAAATTTTTATATTAGTTTATCCATTATATAATACCAAAATATTATATTCACCAGTGTCCCTATTTTAAAATGTATAGATTACTAACAAAATAAAATTATATGAAATGTTGAATAGATCCTCTACCCATTATATAATTAATTAAATAACTAAATAACTAAATAACTAAATAACTATTATGTAATCAACTAATAATAAAATAACTGTACATATATAATTAAATAATTAAATAACTATTTCGGAATAGATCTGTGAAATTACACTATAATAATTGCACTATAAAAATAATATTTCAGTCACCCTTCCAAATTCAATGTATAATAGAGCTGAATGGTAAATGGATAAAACAAATTATATGTTTGTTTAATGGATAAAAAATTAGGAGGGGGTTGGATTGAGAAATATGGGTGGTATTAGGTATGCACCTTGTTTCAATTGCGTAGAGAAATTTTTTGTTGGTAGCTAGTGTAAATGATATAAATTTTGAAGAAATTAATTTAAAAAAAATACTGATATATTATATTTTAAATATAATTTTATACATTTCGGCTGGATGATTTGATGCCACTGTTCTCAATTCAGACCCATGAGAATTAATTAAAGTGACACGATTTCATCTTAATTTTTGAAGACTGAAGCACAGTGTAACCGTTACAATCGGATAATGTTTCATAATATATGTATCAAAATCATGTTGCTTGAACGAAGAAAAAAAAAATCAGAAGTTTTTATTCAAACCATTGGCATGAGGAACGATTTGTGAAACTCCGTCTCTTAATAAATATTGAAGGACAAATTTTTAAAATCCGTCTCCTAATAAAATATCAATTTTCAAATAGACATAATTTTTAATAGAAAAGTATGTAGAAAATGCTTAATATCAATTTGGAAAGTTCGTAAAATAATCTATCTGAATTGGTATTAAGTGTTTTCTATGGACTTTTCTATAAAAAAATATTAAAAAATAATATTATTAGGGGATGAATTTTGAATCCGTCCCTCAATAAAATATATTTTTTATAAAAAAATATTAAAAGTATGTTTGAGATGAATCCGTCCCTTCTATTTTTATAATTTTCCATCCAATTTTCTTATTTATTTAATTTTTAATATGATAATTCTTAAATTAAAAAAAAATCGGCATGGCATTTCTTTGTGGGTAGCAATTGCAAGGTCCAAAACACACATTTATTGCTCTTTCAAGTTTCAATAAAAGAAGCCTTTTCACGGATGATAAGAAACTATTCAGCCGTACTGAGCTTTAATTAAAGTAGAAAAGAATGAATAAATTAATTAATTTCCGGTTTTGCTCCTGTCAAAATTCAACAATTAAATCCACTAAACAAACCGCAATCCTGTGGGCTTCGACTTCAAACCAGAAAAAACAAAAAAAAAACAAAAAACAAAAAAAAGAGCTGATATACATATATCGTCATTGATATTATCATCATATCGATTTTATTATTTAAATTAAATAATTCATTATCATATTAATAATTTTATTATACAACTTATTTGTACAGTATTTTTATTATATAACTTAAATAAATTATCATTCAGATTAATAATATTTAAATTTAATAATAAATATTATATAAAATAAATTATATAATAAAATCGTTAACATGAATAATACAATAATCCATTTTATATCAACAATAAAATCGATATCATATCTTCTTTGGAATATTTTCCAGAACAAAAAAACAAAAGGAACAGAGAAATTTCCACTCGCTATACAAATTAAAAAGGAAAATGTACAGCACGCGAGAGAAAAACAAAGATAGAGCACACAAGAAGGTTAGGTTGCAACGATCGACTTAGACGTGCATTAATTAATGTCTTTGATCGTGTCAAGAATCAATCATTTTCCGAGATATTATTATCATCGCGTGGTGTGGCCACCTTCAATTGGTTTGGTTACAACAGGAATGGCCACTGTGCTACTGCCTCAATTTGACATTGGCCTAGTGCCTTCGCCTCGTCATTGCTTCCTTGGTAGACGCCACATGTAGGAAAGTTTGCGGATTTAATGTTCCTTTTCTCTGTGTGGTCATTTGTGTGGCTTCGTTCTGTTTGACTGGATAAGGACAGAGAACAATTTGATTCGGAAAGGGTAGTTTATTGTTTGGTTTTTTTTTTTTAATGCATTTCTTTGGTGGATGAACAATTTCTATTACTGTATAGATTTTAATTTAAGTATTGAAATAAACGAACACGATTATAAAATTACATCAAAAGAAAAATAACTTCTCTTTTGGTGTAAATATATTAATTGTATAGGTTTGACAGCATGATTTTTGTTGAAACTTGAGAGCATAAAGTGTATGAATGAGACTATTTTGTTTTAAAGCATCAATCAACAAGCAACATTTACTTGAGGATAATTCTCCAACTAAAAAAATACAACATGTTCTAAAGACATATATATGCTTTCCAATTTTATATAAACTCGAGGAGGATCTTGAAGCATGTCAAGTAATTCGACAACATATTGCTCTTATATACAATAAATATATGACGTTATTTAATTTAAATATTACGTTCGAATATAGTATAATTTCATACTTCAGTTGCAAAGGACTGAAATCGATCAATGAATCAAACCAAATAATATCATATGATTTCATAATTTTATTGTCATATTAATTATTGTAATAATTAATATCTATAAATCGAGAGAGTTAACCTTGCTATTCTATACCACTAAACGTCGATATGACTTAAAAAGAAAAAATACATCTATTTTGTTAAAAAATATGTATATATATAACAAGTCAAAAAATTATTTTGTATTCCATGAGGGTCAATTCAAATACCCATTTTTGTATAGATTTTATTGGGATGTTTCATGGAAAAAGGTTTGGGTTTCAAATTATTTCCATATGTTATGTTTTGATCTTGAAAGAACACAAGAATTCTAACATTAACCTCTATCTTTATGTATTCTCATGATAATTTAAAACTTTTTTCCAACTTAATTTTTTCTCTCAAACTTATCAATATCCTACTTCAATATTAATTTAATTTTTAACAATTTCTCAAATGAGTAAAATAACATAGAAGAGTAAAATTGTGTTTTGGTACTTTGGTATCTCCACAAATTGTATTGCACAATTTTATTTACATAAATTTTGATCTCATACAAACATGCCACTCTTGAATGAGGCTTAAAAATTAGGAGGGGATCCTTGACAACCTTAATAATCATTTTTCAAATATTTTCAAAATAAATTCTAAAAATTCTTAAAAATAGAAAAAAGTTTACAAATATATTTCATAACTTCTAGATTGATTATATTTTAATATTCATATAATTTAATAATTATTTGATATTCTATTATTTGTATTAAATTTTAGACCGTTGAAATTTTCATGTAATTTTAATTGTTTTTTTGAAGCATCGAATGATATTTAAATTAAATAAAATTTAAAAAATAATCAATCTAAGAATATGTCTACGATTTTTTTTTCAATTTTTAAAATTTACTTTGAGATTATTTAAAAAATTATTGTCAAGGTTATCAAATTATTAGTCCTTAAATATCAAGGGATCCCCTCCCTAAAAAATTTAAGTCTTTTTAAAATAAAGACCACACAAGTCACCGCCGCAGAAAATCCAGTGAATTATTGTGGGGGCAGTCATTTAAAAAAGAGAAAAAAGAAAAAAAAAAAAAAGAATTAGTGTGGGGCAGCTAGGTCAACAGCAAAGGCCGCAAGTAAAGGGATGAGTTAACAAATCACAATCACAAGTCAAACAACAACGAAAGGATTTCATTTGCGGAAGGGAGATTTCGCAATTAACCCCTTACAAAAGTAATATTTACATCCCCAATAATTATGATTTGTTGTGTGGTGATTTCATGACCATTTTTTTTTTTTTGTAATTTATTCAAAGGAGCTTATATTATAGATACTAAAATTAATACCGATTTTGTTATTCAAATTAAAATGAGTTGTTATTCATATTAACGACTTTATTATGCAATTTATTTGTATAGTAATTTTGTTATTCAACTTAAATGAGTTATTATTTATATTAATGATATTTGAGTTGAATAATAAATATACTGTTACAAATGAGTTATAGATTTTAATACCGATTTTAATATTGACAAATTCAGTCTAAGTCGTAACGTACCGGGTAGTACGAATATGATGTCGTGATATCATTAAATTAGTAATATTGATCTTACAAGATATAATTCATGCTATCTATTGAATTGTACGGAAGATTTAAGAGTAAGATAGATTAATAATTTAATATTAATCTACAATGACTATGAATAGCGCCTTAAAATACGTTGAAGATATTTTATGAACCGAATTCATGCACAAAATAAGACGGCATGTTTAGGAACCAAATTCATGCATAATATGTCTCCTTTAATTCCAAAAAAATAAATTCGAGTAATCAAACATACATATCAAATAAAATCATGCATACATTTTTTTTCGAAATGCATTTGCGTTGCGTTATGAATGTCTTTAATCTATTTGAATCACATTTACGACTCTAGATTTATTAAAATCGTTCGAATATATCTCCTTCACGTTCGTTCATAGATTTATTTTGCACAAAAATATAATATACAAGCCAAATATTACTTATAATGTTTTTACTTTATAAAATGTATTTGTTATGTTGTATGTGTCTGTTAATGTTAATTTAAATCAATTTGTGTCATATTTATCATTCAAATAAAACTAAAAAATGTCAGATAATATGTTATGGCATATATAAATGCACAAAACATTAATATAAAAGTAAACCAGATAGATTAAATATTATAAAAAAATTTAGAAGACTTATTTGCAGTGTGTTGCTTTTTTAATATTTTGTTGATGCTTTTAAGTCACTTTAAATTAAATTAATGATTCTTGAAAGGAAAGTGGAAATATCTTTATGAAATGAAATGTACCAATCTGTTATCTGTCCCTTCACAACCTAAGATTTTTTGTTGCCAATTTAAATATGAAAACGAAATAGAGAAACATGAAGGAAAAGAGAAAACAAAATCGACAATTCATGTGACATGATTCTATGACATGTGAATTGAGTTGTCATTTTATTGAATTCAATTAAATTCAATGAGCTGGAATATCAAAATTAAAACCTGATGAATTTTCCTTTATTCAATTCGATTGCTTGAAATATCATAAATTAAAAATAGTGATGTTACGCCGTCAAGTCAGGTTATATATATCTATCTATTTGATAGTAGCCAAGTCATATAATTTTGTTTTCAGAATTTTATAAAATTCTAAAATTCTGATGTTAGAAAGAAACATTATATTTATTTCAAGCCCTCACCTCCAAATCATACTCTAATAATTTTAGCTAACTTTAAAAAAAATGATAAATAAGTATCTGACAGTATTTAAGAGTGTATTGTGCAATATTCAAACACACACATTACATAACAATGTCGTGTATATGTTTATTTTAAGATAGTTTAAACTATAAGTATGAAAATTCAAAATAGTAATCAAATGTTTATGGTGCAATACCCGAATATATATTGTAAAATAGTCGATTGTGCATTTCAGTGATTCACATAATTAGTCATGAAGATTAAGGCAATTTGTCGACAATATTAAGACACATTTTGACACTAGTTGAATGAGCATTACACAACATTTAATTAAGTGTTCATTTTATAAATATATGTAAAATTAATTAGAAATATTTATAAGATAAGTTCACACAGTGGTCCCTAGACAATTTAATATATATTTATACAATCTTGTGAAAAATTCCCTAAAATATCACATAAAAAGACAAAATATATTAAATAATTGAGCTAGTGACGAAAATAATATTCCCCATTAATTCACTTTTGTCTTCATTTCAAGTGTACTAAAAAATATAATAAATGAGCAAAACAATTAAAACCACAAGAGACAAAAAGTAATGGACTTGAACAGTGTACTGATGAGTGCACAAACAACCACCTCCAACAGAAGTGACTTCACATATTTAATATATGTTTGTGTGATTAAGTGTGATAAGCATATATGTATGTTTAAGATATATCTATTGGATATTCCTAATAATTTTTAGAAAAAATATTTTTATCTTTATATTTCATTTTTTACATTTTTAATATATCATTTGCGTCTAAAAATGGCTGTATTGAATTTAACACTCAATTCATTCATATTTAAAGTCTTAAATATTTATATCTAATATACAAAATATTTTGTAACTTTTTTATTTTCTCAGAAACCGGAAGGAAGTTGAAGATACAAATTTTGTTGAAGCTATGAAATAAAATGTTTGAATAACAACAAATACAATGTTCATATTTTTAATTCCTCATAATGTGATAAATATATAAAAAACATCCTTCCGTTTAAGATACATTAGAACTATTAAAAGCTGGATGTGAGGAGCACTGTAGTTATACCATAGCAAAAGAATTGTGTTTTATATTTGAAGCTGAGCCGTCAAATGATCGATGTTTCAATCTGTGCCGTCCGATCTTTTTCTCTGTTGTCGGGTCGGATGGGCTCAGAGTTTTGAACAACCTTTGAATTGTAGTATCTTTTGCATTGCATCTCAGCCGTTCAATTTTCTTTTTAAATCTCAGCCTACAATCTGTTGTACACGTCTATACAGAGCAAGAGGATTTTAATAGAACAGATATAATTAAAATTCGTACCGAACGGTTCGGATTTTACTCAATGTACTTATATTATTATTATATTATTATAGAGGAGGTAAAGTTTACAGAGTAGATAGGTCCTGCTGCAGTTTTTTTTTTTTTTTATTTCTAATCTTTGATTTGAAACATCGGGATGCCTTTTTTGCCACTCCTTGATTTTGTGTGGCGTTTGATCCTTGATCTTTTCTTTATGCTCTTCACTGGCCACACAAAATCCAGTGATTGCAAAGCTTTTTATTTCTAATCCGTTAGCCTATTATATCTGTGAGTTTGCAGTTGTTCGTTTCCTCGATTTTTTTTTTTGTTGTGATTCGAAGGCTCGACAAAAAAGCAACATCTCTCATGTTTGTTGAATGCTTAATTTGTTAAGTAGATGGAGATATATTATCCCTTTTATTTTTGTATTCGCTACTTTTTTCTGAAGTTTCAACTAACAAATTCATTTAGTTAATTGGTCTTATTGAATGTGAATTTATGTGTGTCTAATAATTTCAACTCTGCTTTGGGTTCGATATATTTTTTTTAATAAAAGAGCTCTCATTAATCTCAATATTTATTTTTTTTTAAATATCTTTTGCGGAAATGAATCCGCGTATCTCCATAAAGAAATGAAGTCTAATATTACTATGATAAACATATAGCTATTTTATTAATCAAAAGAAAAATCTAAATATGAATTATGATATGCTTTGATTATTAAAGTCTCAATGTACCAAAATTTTATCACAAAACTATTCTCTCCTGTACCAAAATTATTAAGGTCTCTTGTAAAAATCTTATCATCGCTCTTTCCAATACTTATTACCTTAATAAGCTATCAAGACTCTCTTTTTTTTTATTTATTATTTGATAAAATAGTAGTACCAATATTTTTATTTTTTTTCTCATTTTAACTCTGATTTAGAATCATGTTAAGATCAATTGTTGAGATAACTCTGATCCAGAGAAAGGATTTTAGGATTGATTTTTGAGATATTCATTTATGTTCTCTTTCTTCTTCGTCCAAGAGTGGCAAACTGGTACGTTAACTCTTTCTGACAAACAAGAGTACTTGAGCCCCATGAGTATTGTATAGCATTTTGTTACCTTTTCTTTTAATTTCCTTTTTCAAATTTGATGCATTAGTTTATGATAAGATAAAAGATATATTCCCTGCTTCGCTTTATGTATTCAAGAGAAAATAGAAAATTGGTATGTTAAGTGATGAGTTATATATGTTTCTTCGCAAATGTATTGTTTTTCTAAAAAAATTCTGTCATGCGTGAATGTCATATAATTTTTTCAGAGTGATATGTATTATTAATATCATCATTAATATCCATTTTGTTATAATTTTTATGACATTAGGATCACATCAGAAGGCAGTAACTCACTGCTGACTTTTTTTCTTTCTTTTATAATTTTATCAAGGAATAAATATTAGTCGATGCTAACTTATTTGCTTTATGATGAGAGCTTTATATGCCAAGAACATTTGGCAATTCGAAGAGGATAATTGCTATATATATTTTTTTTATTTTCAATAATGTACCATTTTGTCTCCTTTTTTTACTATTAGGAATTTAATTTGGTCATTTGGTAAGAAATTTTATGAATATTTTGATGTTGTTCATTATGATGTACCAAAAATATCACAATAATTTTTTTTAATGTATAATGTTTAGTCCTTTTTATGTTTCTACCTTAATACCCTACTAATAAATGGATGCTCTACAGATTCCATTTCAATAAATGAATATAATCATAACAAAACAAAAAATAAATAAATATTTTCAAAATGACATTACTATTAGATGTTTAATCATTATATAAATTAATTCCGTTATCGCCTGCTGTCTTAAACCTATCAAATCTTACATATTAAGCCACCAGTGTTGTTACAAACTACATTTATATTTTCTTACATATTCAATGGCAATGTGATGAAAAGTTAGGAAACAACTTAAAAAAACTGATTTCATAATAATCGAGAGTAACACGATCGCTCGGCTAGTTTATAACCCTTTCTATGCAGCTCCCAATAATTAATTCCAATTTGACAGTTAATTAATTTTTAGCCATTCACTCTCTCATTTCTGAAAATATTTGTAATAAGACGACTCTATATTTCTTATTCATAATTTACAAGGAGGATTAGCCTTCTTCTAAACATATCTTATCATCATCACTATTATCCGTTCGATTTCTCTCTTTCCTTATTTATATTGACAGAAGGCTCGAGTATTTTGCATATCTCCTAAAAAATATTGTGTTTGATATTGATATACCTCAAATGCAATTTAACTTTTAAAGGAAACCAACTTTTTTGTATTTACCAACATGAAATATTGTGCGATTGATTATATTGTGATTGTTGTACACGTATTTAATGTTTTAAAACTTTGTACTAAATATGAAACTTATCTTCTATAATTATACTCTTTGAAAAGTTTAACTTTTTTTTTTTTAGAAACAAATTTCTCCGCGGAGAAGCCCGGACAACAATCCTAATATAGGTCATATCTGTCTGGTTTTGATAATATTACAATCACTAATGAGACCTAAATTATTTAAAACCGTGAATAAATATAAAAAAACTGTTTTAAATGCATTTTAATGCAATTTTAGACATAATATAAGTCTATCTCCTTAATTAGATCATAAAATTCATATAAACACATAACTAACATGTTTAACCGTTTATGTGTGAATTTGTGTGATATTATAACAAAAAATAAGGTAATACATGATTAAAAACATAAATAAACATGTTCAAACACAATTTAAATGCATTCCAATGCAGTTTTAGGCATAATAAACGTAAATACTTAATGACATATCTAACCGCTTAAGTGTGAATTTTTCTGATATTACAATAAGAAATTAGGCCATATTTGATTAAAAACGTGAAAAAAACACAATTTAAATGCATTTGAATGCTGTTCTGAGTAGGGTTCTTAAACCGTACATGCCATGCCGTGCCGTGTCAAAACACGGCGTGCCGCGGCACGGCATGGGAGGTGGAAATTTTTTTTTTTAGCGTGCGTGCCGTGTCTTGACACGTCGTGCCGTTTTTTATTCCCTAGCTCTGAGCATAATTTGGTTGTTTTTCTTTAATTTTAATAATAAAACACATAAATATTTCATAAAGATATCTAACGGTTTATATATGAATTTTTATGACATTACAACAAGAAATAAGCTTAAATTGATTAAAAACTTGATTAAAAACGTTCATACATATGCTCTTGGATATGTTTATTTATTATATATATTAGGCTAAATTAATTAGTTATGACCTATATTTCATTACAAATTGCATTAAAATGCCTTTAAAACGTTTTTTTAATATATTTAAATACATTTCTAATCATTTGGCCCCATTTCTGATTCAAAGATCATCAAAATTCATATATAAGCTGCTGATTCGCTGGGTGGGAGTCTCTTTTTAGGAAGATGAATGACATGTAACCTATATGTTTGTATGTTTATTTATTGTCAAATATCATCAAAATTCACATATGTTTATTTATTGTTTGTATGTATTTTTTATGCTAAATTGGTGAGTTATGACACATATGTTTATTTATTGTTTCATCTCAAATTGCATTAAAATATATTTGAAACGATTTTGAATATGTTTTTATACACGTTTCTAATAAATTTGCCCATATTTCAGACTAGAATATCATCAAAATTTATGCATAAGCTGCTGTACATATTTATTTATTGTTTATATTATTTTTGAAGCTAAATTGATGAGTTATGACACATATTTCACCTAAAAACGCATTAGAATATATGTAAAAAGCTTTTGAACATATTTATACACGTTTCTAATTAATGTTGCTTTATTTCTTATTAAAAACATCAAAGTTCACTTGTAAGCTGCTAGATATATTTATTTATTTTCATAAGTATTTTTGAAGCTAAATTGAACGGTTATAATCTATATTTCACTTCAATTTGCACCAAAAATTATTCAAAACACATTTTTTGAAAATGTTTATACACGTTTTTAATCAATTTGGCCCAATTTTTGATTGAAAATATCATCAAAATTCGTGTGAATCTATGAAACAATATTGACACGTTTATGTATGAAAACAATTGATGAGTTATTTTAATGCAATTTGACCTCATTTTTTTCTTCAAATATCATTGAACTATACAAATAACTTGCCAAATATGTTTATTTAATGTTCATTAGTGTTTTTGGGTCGATATTTGACAGTTATGACTTATATTCCACCCCAAATTGCATTAAAATTCTTTCAAACCATATTTGAGCATGTTGAAGCAAATATTTAATCAATTTGGCCTCATTTTTGCTTCAAATATCATCGAAATGCACAAATAAGTTGTCAAATATGTTTATTTAATGTTCATTAGTTTTTTGGGTCGATATTTAACAGTTATGCTTATATTCCACCCCAAATTGCATTAAAATGTTTTCAAACCAGATTTTAGCATGTTTAAGAACATTTTTAATCAATTTGGTCTCATTTCTGCTACAAATATCATCGAAATACACAAATAAATTGCCACACATGTTTATTTAGTGTTCATTCATATTTTTGGATCGATATTTGATAGTTATGACTTATATTATTTCACCCCAAATTGTATTAAAATGCTTGCAAAACAGATACGAGCATGTTTAAGCACATTTTTAATCAATTTGGCATCATTTCATCTTCAAATATCATGGAAATGCACAAATAAGATTTCAGATATGTTTATTTAATGTTCATTAGTGTCTTTGGGTCGATATTTGACAGTTATGACTTATATTCACCACAAATCGCATTAAAATTCGTCCAAAATACATTTCAGTATGTTTAAACATATTTTTAATCAATTTGGCCTCATTTCTTCTTCAAATATCATCGAAATGCACAAATAAATTGCCAAATATATTTATTTAAAGTTCATTAGTGTTTTTGGATCACTATTTGACAGTTATGACTTATATTCCACCCCAAATTGCCTTAAAATTCGTCCAAAATGCATTTGAGCTTCTTTGAGCACATTTTTAAACAATTTGGCCAGATTTCTGCTTCAAATATCATCGAAATGCACAAATAAATTGCCAAATATATTTATTTAATGTTCAATACTGTTTTTGAGTCGATATTGAACAGTTATGACTTATATTCCACCCCAAATTGCGTTAAAAATCGTCCAAAATGCATTTGAGCAAGTTGAAGTACATTTTTAATCAATTTGGCGTCATTTTTTCTTCAAATATCATCGAAATGCACAATTAAGTTTCCAGATATGTTTATTTAATGTTCATTAGTGTTTTTGGATCGATATTTGACAGTGATGATTTATATTCCACCCCAAATTGCATTAAAATTCGTCGAAAATGCATTCGAGCATGTTTAAGCACATTTTTAATCAATTTGGCCACATTTCTGCTTCAAATATCATGGAAATGCAAAAATAAGTTGCCAAATATATTTATTTAATGTTTCATTAGTGCTTTTGGGTCAATATTTGACAGTTATGACTTATATTTCATCCCAAATTGCATTAAAATTCGTTCAAAATGCATTTGAGCATGTTTAAGCACATTTTTAATCAATTTGGCCTTATTTCTGCTTGAAATATCATCGAAATGCACAAATAATTTGCCAAATATATTTATTTAATGTTCAATACTGTTTTTGACTCGATATTGGACAGTTATGACTTATCTTCCACCCCAAATTGCATTAAAATGCTTTCAAACCATATTTGAGTATGTTTAAATGCATTTTTAATCAATTTGACCTAATTTCTGCTTCAAATATCAACGAAATGCACAAATAAATTGGCAAATATATTTATTTAATGTTCATTAGTGTTTTTGGGTCGATATTTGACAGTTATGACTTATATTCCACCCCAAATTGCATTAAATTTGTCCAAAATACATTTGATCATGTTTAAGCACATTTTTAATCAATTTGACCTCATTTCTTTTTCAAATATAATCGAAATGCACAAATAAATTGCCAAATATATTTATTTAATCTTTATTAGTGCTTTTGGGTCGATATTTGACAGTTATCACTTATATTCCACCCCAAATTGCATTAAAATTCGTCCTAAATGCATTCGAGCATGTTTAAGCACATTTTTAATCAATTTGGCCACATTTCTGCTTCAAATATCATCGAAATGCACAAATAAATTGTCAAATATATTAATTTCATGTTCATTAGTATTGTTGGGTCATTATTTGACCGTTATGACTTATATACCACCCCAAATTGCATTAAAATTCGTCCAAAATGCATTTGAGCATGTTTAAGAACATTTTCAATCAATTTGGCCTCATTTCTTTTTCAAATATCATCGAAATGCACAAATAAATCGCCAAATATATTTATTTAATGTTCATTAGTTCTTTTGGGTCGATATTTGAAAGTTATGGCATATATTCCACCCCAAATTGCATTCAAATTCGTCCAAAAAGCATTCGAGCATGTTTAAGCTAATTTTTAATCAATTTGGCCTCATTTCTGCTTCAAATATCATCGAAATACACAAATAAATTGTCAAATATATTAATTTAACGTTCCTTAGTGATTTTGTGTCGAAATTTAACAATTATGCCTCATAATCCATCCCAAATTGCATTAAAATGCTTTCAAACCGTTCCCAAATTGCATTAAAATGCTTTCAAACCGTATTTGAGCGTGTTTAAGCACATTTTTAATCAATTTGGCCTCATTTCTGCTTCAAATATCACCGAAATGCACAAATAAATTGCCAAATATATTTATTTAATGTTCGTTAGTGCTTTTGGGTGGATATTTGACTGTTATAACTTATATTCCTTCCCCAAATTGCATTAAAATTCGTCCAAAATGCATTCGAGCATGTTTAAGCACATTTTTAATAAATTTGGTATCATTTCTGCTTCAAATATCATCGAAATGCAGAAATAAATTGTCAAATACATTAATTTAATGTTCATTAGTGTTTTTGGGTCCATATTTGACAATTAAGACTTATATTCCACCCCAAATTGCGTTAAAAATCGTCCAAAACGCATTTGAGCAAGTTTAAGTACAGTTTTTATCAATTTGGCCTCATTTTTTCTACAAATATCATCGAAATGCACAAATAAATTTCCAGATATGTTTATTTAATGTTCATTAGTATATTTGGCTCGGTATTTGACAGTTATGACTTATATTCCACCCCAAATTGTATTAAAATTCATCCAAAATGCATTCGAGCATGTTTAAGCACATTGTTAATAAATTTGGACTCATTTCTGCTTCAAATATCATCGAAATGCACAAATAAATTGCCAAATATATTTATTTAATGTTCAATTGTGTTTTTGTGTCGATATTTGACAGTTATGAATTATATTCCACCCCAAATTGTATTAAAATTCATCCATAATGCATTTGAGCTTCTTTAAGCACATTTTTAAATAATTTGGCCTCATTTCTGCTTCAAATATCATTGAAATGCACAAATAAGTTGACAAATATATTTATTTAATGTTCAATACTGTTTTTGAGTCGATATTTGACAGTTATGACTTATATTCCACCCCAGATTGCATTAAAATTCGTCCAAAATGCCTTTGTGCTTGTTGAAGCACATTTTTAATCAATTTGGACACATTTTGAACGCAAATATCATCGAAAGACACAAATAAATTACCACATATATTTATTTAATGTTCAATAGTGTTTTTGAATAGATATTGGATAGTTATGATTTATATTCCACTCGGAATTACATTAAAATTCGTCCAAAATGCATTTGAGCATGTTTAGGCACATTTTTAATCAATTTGGCCTCATTTCTGCATCAAATATAATCGAAATGCACAAATAAATTGCCAAATATATTTATTTTATGTTCATTACTGTTTTTAGCTCGATATTTGACAGTTATTACTTATATTTTACCCCAAATTGCATTAAAATTCGTCCAGAATTCATTTGAGCTTGTTTAGGCACATTTTTAATCAATTTGGTCTCATTTCTGCTTTAAATATCATCGAAATTCACAAATAAATTGCCAAATATATTTATTTATTGTTTTGTAGTGTTTTTGGGTCGATATTTGACAGTTATGACTTATATTCCAACTCAAATTGCTTTAAAATTCGTTCATAATGCATTTGAGCATGTTTAAGCACATTTTTAATCAATTTGGCCTCATTTCTTCTTCAAATATCATCGAAATGCACAAATAAATTGCCAAATATATTTATTTAATGTTCTGTAGTGGATTTGGGTTATTATTTGACCGTTATGACGTATATTCCATGCCAAATTGCATTAAAATTCGCCCAAAATGCATTTGAGCAAGTTTAAGCACATTTTTAATCAATTTGGCCTCATTTCTTTTTCAAATATAATCGAAATGCACAAATAAATTGCCAAATATATTTATTTTATGTTCATTACTGTTTTTGGCTCGATATTTGACAGTTATGACTTATATTCCACCCCAAATTGCATTAAAATTCATCCAGAATTCATTTGAGCATGTTGAAGCACATTTTTAATCAATTTGGACTCATTTCTGCTTCAAATATCCTCGAAATGCACAAATAAATTGCCAAATATATTTATTTATTGTTTTGTAGTGTTTTTGGGTCGATATTTGACAGTTATGACTTATATTCCAACTCAAATTGCATTAAAATTCGCCCAAAATGCATTTGAGCAAGTTTAAGCACATTTTTAATCAATTTGGCCACATTTCTGCTTCAAATATCATCGAAATGCACAAATAAGTTGCCAAATATATTTATTTAATGTTTCATTAGTGCTTTTGGGTCAATATTTGACAGTTATGACTTATATTTCATCCCAAATTGCATTAAAATTCGTTCAAAATGCATTTGAGCATGTTTAAGCACATTTTTAATCAATTTGGCCTTATTTCTGCTTGAAATATCATCGAAATGCACAAATAATTTGCCAAATATATTTATTTAATGTTCAATACTGTTTTTGACTCGATATTGGACAGTTATGACTTATCTTCCACCCCAAATTGCATTAAAATGCTTTCAAACCATATTTGAGTATGTTTAAATGCATTTTTAATTAATTTGACCTAATTTCTGCTTCAAATATCAACGAAATGCACAAATAAATTGGCAAATATATTTATTTAATGTTCATTAGTGTTTTTGAGTCGATATTGGACAGTTATGACTTATCTTCAACCCCAAATTGCATTAAAATTCGTCCAAAATGCATTTGAGCACATTTTTAATCAATTTGACCTAATTTCTGCTTCAAATATCAACGAAATGCACAAACAAGTTGCCAAATATATTTATTTAATGTTGAATACTGTTTTTGTGTCGATATTTGACAGTTATGACATATATTCCACCCCAAATTATATTAAAATCCGTCCATATTGCATTTGAACATCTTTAAGCACATTTTTAATCAATTTGGTCTCATTTCTGCTTCAAATATCATCGAAATGCACAAATAATTTGCCAAATATATTTATTTAATATTCAATATTGTTTTTTAATTGATATTGGACAGTTATGACTTATATTCCACCCCATATTGCATTAAAAATCGTCCAAAATGCATTGGAGCAAGTTTAAGTACATTTTTAATCAATTTGGCGTCATTTTTTCTTCAAATATCATCGAAATGCACAATTAATTTCCCAGATATGTTTATTTAATGTTCATTAGTGTTTTTGGGTCGATATTTGACAGTGATGATTTATATTTCACCCCAAATTGCATTAAAATTCGTCCAAAATGCATTCGAGCATGTTTAAGAACATTTTTAATCAATTTGGCCTCATTTCTGCTTCAAATATCATCGAAATGCACAAATAAAATGCCAAATATATTTATTTAATGTTCAATTGAGTTTTTGTGTCGATATTTGATAGTTATGATTTATATTCCACGCCAAATTGTATTAAAATTCGTCCATAATGCATTTGAACTTCTTTAAGCACATTTTTAAATAATTTGGCCTCATTTCTGTTTCAAATATCATCGAAATGCACAAATAAGTTGCTAAATATTTTTATTTAATGTTCAATACTGTTTTTGAGTCGATATTTGACAGTTATGACTTATATTCCATCCCAAATTGCATTAAAATTCGTCCAAAAAGGATTTGAGCATGTTGAAGCACATTTTTAATCAATTTGGACTCATTTCTTCTTCAAATATCATCGAAATGCACAAATAAATTGCCAAATATATTTATTTAATCTTCATTAGTGCTTTTGGGTTGATATTTGACAGTTATGACATATATTTCACCCCAAATTGCATTAAAATTCGTCCAAAATGCATTCGAGCATGTTTAAGCACATTTTTAATCAATTTGGCCTCATTTCTACTTCAAATATCATTGAAATGCACAAATAAATTGTCAAATATATTAATTTAATGTTCCTTAGTGATTTTGGGTCGATATTTGACAATTATGACTTATATTCCACCCCAAATTGCATTAAAATGCTTTCAAACCATATTTGAGCTTGTTTAAGCACATTTTTAATCAATTTGGCCTCATTTCTGCTTCAAATATCACCGAAATGCACAAATAAGTTGCCAAATATATTTATTTAATGTTCATTTGTGTTTTTGAGTGGATATTTGACAGTTATGACTTATATTCAACCCCAAATTGCATTAAAATTCGTCCAAAATGGATTTGAGCATGTTTAAGCATATTTTTAATCAATTTGACCTCATTTGTTCTTCAAATATTATCGAAATGCACAAATAAGTTTCCAGATATGTTTATTTAATGTTCATTAGTATATTTGGTTCGGTATTTGACAGTTATGACTTATATTCCACCCCAAATGGCATTAAAATTCGTCCAAAATGCAATTGAGTATGTTTAAGCATATTTTTAATCAATTTGACCTCATTTCTGCTTCAAATATCATCGAAATGCACAAATAAATTGTCAAATATATTAATCTAATGTTTATTAGTTTTGTTGGGTCATTATTTGACCGTTATGACTTATATTCCACCCCAAATTGCATTAAAATTCGTCCAAAATGCATTTGAGCATGTTTAAGCACATTTTTAATCAATTTGGACTCATTTCTTCTTCAAATATCATCGAAATGCACAAACAAGTTGCAAAATATGTTCATTTAATGTTCATTAGTGTTTTTGGGTCGATATTTGACAGTTATGACTTATATTCCTCCCCAAATTGCATTAAAATTCGTCCAAAATGCATTTGAGTATGTTTAGGCACATTTTTAATCAATTTAGCCTCATTTCTTATTCAAATATCATCGAAATGAACAAATAAATTGACAAATATATTTATTTAATGTTCATTAGTGTTTTTGGGTCGATATTTGACAGTTATGACTTATATTCCACCCCAAATTGCATTAAAATTCGTCCAAAATACATTTGATCATGTTGAAGCACATTTTTAATCAATTTGGGCTCATTTTTTCTTCAGATAGCATCGAAATGCACAATTAAATTTTCTGATATGTTTATTTAATGTTCATTAGTGTTTTTGGGTCGATATTTGACAGTGATGATTTATAGTTCACCCTAAATTGCATTAAAATTCGTCCAAAATGCATTTGAGCATGTTTAGGCACATTTTTAAATAATTTGGCCTCATTTCTGTTTCAAATATCATCGAAATGCACAAATAAATTGCCAAATATATTTATTAAATGTCATTAGTGTTTGTGAATCGATATTTGACAGTTATGACTATTATTCCACCCCAAATTGCTTTAAAATTCGTCCAAAATGTATGTGAGCATGTTTAAGCAGATTTTTAATCAATTTGGCCTCGTTTCTGCTTCAAATATCATCGAAATGCACAAGTAAGTTGTCAGATATGTTTATTTAATGTTCACTATTGTTTTTGGATCGATATTTGACAGTTATGACTTATATTTAACCCCAATTGTATTGAATGCTTTCAGAACAGTTTTGAGCATATTTAAGCATATTTTTAATCAATTTGGCCTTACTTCTGCTTCAAATATCATCGAAATGCACAGACAAGGTGCCAAATATATTTATTTAACGTTCATTAGTGTTTTTGAGTCGATATTTGACAACTATGACATTCTACCCCAAATTGCTTTAAAAGTCGTCCAAAATGTATTTGAGCATGTTTAAGCATATTTTTAATCAAGTTGGCCTCATTTCTTCTTAAAATATCATCGAAATGCACAAATAAGTTGCCAGATATGTTGATTTAATGTTCACTACTGTTTTTGGATCGATATTTGACAGCTCTGACTTATATTTCACCCCCAATTGTGTTGAATGCTTTCAGAACAGATTTGAGAATGTTTAAGCACATTTTTAATTAATTTGGCCTCATTTCTTCTTCAAATATTATCGAAATGCACAAATTTCTTATTGTAATATCAGAAAAATTCACACTTAAGCGGTTAGATATGTCATTAAGTGTTTACGTATATTATGCCTAAAACTGTATTGCCTTATTTTTTGTTATAATATCATACAAATTCACACATAAACAGTTAAACATGTTAGTTATGTGTTTATATGAATTTTATGATCTAATTAAGGAGATAGACCTATATTATGTCTAAAATTACATTAAAATGCATTTAAAGCAGTTTTTTATATTTGTTCACGGTTTTAAATAATTTAGGTCTCATTAGTGATTGTAATATTATCAAAACCAGACAGATATGACCTATATTAGGATTGTTGTCCGGGCTTCTCCTCGGAGAAATTTTTTTCTAAAAAAAAGTTAAACTTTTCCATATGTTCCACAATAATTCACCACCATCTCTGTACATAAATTCCAACACATAAAGTGGTGAGACAAATTGTTTTAATACCGCGAATATTTTATGTCACAAAATTACACATATTTTTTTTATTTGTAATTTATGCATCAAAATATGACATCTAAATATCACGTCCGGACTATATGTAGATCTTATTTATTTTCATGAGAGATGAGTTCATGTAAAATTTTATAATTTCTTTAGCTTGTTTTATACTAAAACCTCAACGTTATGAACTTCCTAACTGTTATGTAAGATATAGTTCCAACTTCCAAAGTTAGCTTACATTGTTCATATTTTAAAGAAGGGTGAGAATGCATTGGCAAAAGAGAATAATGAAAAGTAAGAGAAGAATTTAAGTTGTTTGAAAGGAACATTTAAATTAAGCAACAAAAAGACTTAAATTATGTTCAAGAAATCTCCTTTCTTTCTTTCCCAATGGAGCACTCCTGCCATCCCAACTAAAATCGGATAGAATCGGTTTGGGCTTGAAAACATTGTCGTGGAGGGTCTGAAGACGCTATGACCCACAGGTCAGTGTTTCGTGCTATAAGAACTAGAGGTGAAACTGGTCCACGGAACTCTATAACTCGGAGAGACCCACTCTGGCGCTACAACCTTGATGTCTTCTCAGTCTCCGCGCGTGAAGCAATGAGATGATCAGGAGCCATCAATCCAGATCTTGCACGAATCTTGATGGAAATCAAGGACGGAGAAAACATTGTGGAAATCAAGTACAGTGATTAAAATCCGAACCGTTTAGTACGGATTTTAACTATATTCGTTCTGTTAAATTTGTCTTGTTTATAACATCTAACGATTTGGATAGACTCAACATAATATTTTATATATGGAGTACTCTAGAGGAGCCGGAATTCTGCTCTGTATAGACTTGTACAATAGATTGTAGGCTGAGATTTAAAAAGAAAATTGAACGGCTGAGATGCAATGTAAAAGATACTACAGTACAAAGGTTGTTTAAAACTCTGAGCCCATCTGACCCGACAACAGCGAAAAAGATCGAACGACACATATTGAAACATTGATCATTTGACGGCTCAACTTCAAATATAAAACATAATTCTTTTGCTATGGTATAACTACAGTGCTCCTCACATCCAGCTTTTAATAGTTCTAATGTATCTTAAACGGAAGGATGTTTTTTTATATATTTATCACATTATGAGGAATTAAAAATATGAACATTGTATTTGTTGTTATTCAAACATTTTATTTCATAGCTTCAACAAAATTTGTATCTTCAACTTCCTTCCGGTTTTGAGAAAATAAAAAAGTTACAAAATATTTTGTATATCAGATATAAATATTTAAGACTTCAAATATGAATGAATTGAGTGTTAAATTCAATACAGCCATTTTTAAACGCAAATGACCTAATGAAATAAGAACAAAGTATCCAAACCATTTTTGAGGTGTAAAGATGGTTTCTCTCGAGACAAGGCTTATCATTTCGCGGACATGATGAAACTGAGTATTCAAGAAATCGAGGTAATTTTTTAGGATTGTTGAGGTTTTTGGCTAATCAAAATGCAAAAATTGGAGGTTTTGTGTTGCAAAATGCTCCTAGCAATCTAAAATTAGTGGTACCGGATATCCAAAGGAATTGTTCATGCAGCTACAGTTGAGACTATTAACAAAATCATTGAAGAACTTAAAAATGATATTCTTTATTTTGGTTGATGAGTCCCGTGAAGTTTCTTGCAAGGAACAAATGATTGTTCTTGTGAGATTTGTTAGTAATCAAGGAAGCATTGTTGAGAGATTCTTAGGAATCACTCATGTGCCAGATATTGTTGCAATATCACTCAAAGCAACACTTGAAGAGTTTTTTTGTAAGAACGGGTTGAGTTTTTTTTATCTTTGCGGGCAAGGTTATGATAGAGCTAGCAACATGAGAGGTGAATTCAATGGGTTAAAAACATTGATTTTGAAAGAGAACAGATATGCATATTATGTTCATTGTTCTGTGCATCAACTTCAGCTTGTTCTAGTGGTAGTGGGAAGAAAAAAATTTATGCATAGCACATCTTTTCAATTAGATTTCTATTGTTTAAAATACTGTTGGGGCTTCATGTAAAAGGCATGACAAATTACGTGAGAAGTGTGCTGCCAAGGTGAAAGATGCTCTTGAAGATGGTAACCCTTCAACTGGAAGAGGCTTAAATCAAGAGAAACCTTACATGTCTAGATGACACAAAGTGGAGTTTACACTACAATTCTCTAGTTAGCTTAGTTTTGATGTTTGGGCCCGTTTTAGAAGTACTTGATGATCTTGTGGAGCATGCTGATGAGCCGAATTGTTTGTTCATAAAGAAAGCATTAGGTATAACTAATGAGCTATCACAAACATTACAAAGAAAAGAGCAAGACATCATGAATGTCATGTCATTGATTGTAATAGCTAAAGCTTGTTTGTAAGATCCGTGAGATAATGGATGAGATTCTTTGTTGGCCGAAGCAAAGTCTTTTTGTTCAATTTATAAAATTGATGTTTTGAACATGAAGGACAAGTGGGTTGTTAAACTGTCAAAGCATGGAGGTCAAGATATGACTAATCGACATTTCTACTGTATTGAGTTTTTTTATGTTGTAATTGACATGACATTTCAAGAGCTCAACAATCATTTCACAGAAAGGAATACCGAGTTGCTCCGGTGTATGTCATGTCTACACCTGTCGAATAATTTTTGTGCATTTGATAAAATGAAGCTAATTGATTTAGCTAATTTTTATTCAAATGACTTCTTAAGGAGAGAACTTTCTGTTTTGAAATCACAACTAGAATGTTATATATATGATTTGCAAAGTGATGAGGACTTTTCACAATTAAATGGAATGGGCGATCTTGCTGAAAAATTAGTTACCAAAAGAAAACAATTTACTTTATCCTCTAGTGTTTAAGTTGATCAACTTGGCTTTAAGTTTACCAGTTGCAACAACAAGTGTTGAAAGGGCATTTTCTGCTATGAACATTGTTAAAACTCGTTCAAGGAATCGAATGGAAGATCAGTCGATGAATGATAATTTGGTTACATATATAGAAAAAGATGTGTTCAAATGTGTTACTAATGAGGCAATAATGCAAAGATTTCAAAATATGAAGACATGCAAAGGGTTATTGCTTTTATTAGAATGATTTTTTTTATGTATCTTTTGATAAGGTATTAGAGAGCTAATTAAAGAAATTTTGTCCACTATAGTTTGCTGACTAAACTCGTGGTTGTAGAAACAAAAGTTATATGTTGTAATAGCATTGGACTATTAGAAGAAATTTAATATGATATTTTTATATTAGAATGCTGTGGACACAAAAATTTTATTTTGATAGTATTTGACTATTGGAAGAAATTCAATATGATGTTTTTCATATATTATAAATTGAGCTTCAGAGTGGCATCTCAGTTACAAAATATTATTATTATTATTATTTAATTGTGCCTAGGCTTGACTAAACATCTGGATCCGCCACTATCCATTTTTGTCATTTCCAAACTTTATTTATACCTAAAATATCTTTTATCCAATAGTTGTGATTAATTGATATAAATTTGGATGATTATGATTATTTAGAACTTTATATAATCTTCTCCATTTCGTCTCTCCAAAATTATCAAATAAATTTGCTTTTTACCTATCATTACTTGCCAAAAAAATACATTGTTGAAAAAAATAGAAAATTTATTCTCCAAATATTTACCAAAAGCTCACGTGCCTCTCTCTCTCTCCAAGATTCTTTCCTTTCAAATTAGAATTTTCTTATAAATTTTTGTTTCGAATTATATCTTAGAAGATATATGATTGAGAACAAAAAAAAGAATAATTAATTTTTTTTTATTTTACAATCAGTAATTGATGATTAGCATACATATCTTTGATATGGTATCAAAAGTTCATATCAACATTTGCATTTATCTTTAATTTGTGCTTCAAATTTTTGTTCGTTTTATTACAATTTTTTTTTTCTAAAATATCATCATGTAATATGTGATATTTCCTTTATTTTATGTCATACGTAAAAAAAAAGTTACATAAAACATCATAATTTTTTTTGCTAACATTACAATTACAGCATGATATTTATTATTCTATATAAATGTTGAGTGTTTTCTTTTAGCTTTTAGTTCTTATTTTTCAAGCAAACCTGAATTAAATATAGCTCTATAGCATTGTCTATAAATCGGTTATTACTTGCATTATCCTTATATTCCAACAGTATATTTAATTGTTATTTATTAATAATAAATTTGAATGATTATGATTTGGAAGCAATTCATATTTTATTTACTTTTAGATAATTTTTTCTTCTTATTTGCTTAGATGAATAGACAAATGCAAATTAGGTGATATGTACTTTTAGAGATGTCTGTATTAGAATGAGACATAGTTTTTACAATTAATAAATTTCTAATTTGATAAGGGCACAAATTGAATTCATTATGTTTTATAAGTTAATATCTACATGGTTTAATTTCAAATAATTTTTTTAATTATTAGTAAGGGCACGGAAGAAATTTATGCATTTTAATTAAGGGACACATATGAAATTTTTTTATTCTATATGTTAAGTTTTATTTTGATTCGCATGCAACGTAGTTGTATTTTTTGATTCTTTATTTATATGAATTATAATGATAAAATAAAAAAAATATTAATATCCAATAAAAGAAAGTATAGTGTTCCAATTGAAAAAAAAATAATAGAGAAAAAAAGACGAGTGATAATTATACCCCTTAATTACACCTCTTATTACAACCCAAATGAATTTATATTTTTTTAAAAAAATATTTATATTTAATGACAAAAATATCTATACATTATATTATTAGAATTAAAAATTATACAAATTATATTTATATTTGTGCAATAAAATTTTTAACTTCAATTTTTCTATAATCATCTAGGAAAGAAAATATGATAACATTTTCTATACTAACTATAAATATTTATAAATTCAAATATAAATAAATTATCTATTTAATATAAATATTTTTGATGTGCAAATAAATGATACAAAATGTAAAATATAAAAATAATTTCTCAATAAAAAATTTCCGCTATATCACGTGGGTATTTTGCTAGTATACTCTAAAATCAGGATATATGTTATCCGACTCTGACAGGCTAACACAACTTACCTCCGTCCCTTAATGCAAAAATACTATTTAAGTATCACTCTCATGCTAGATATTATTTATATTCAACCTCCAGTATTATCTTATTAGTCATGGTAACATATTACCCATAAACAGAAAACAAAAGAAAACTGGATGGTGTATTGGTACAGCTATATTTCGCAGGAGGCATTTTGGTCCTATATGTTTCATGGCCCAAGAAAAAAAAACCCCATAAATACATATACAGTTCAGTTGATTGGGCCACTATTTTACCTTGCTCTCACATGTTGAGTGACATGACAGAAACACAAATTTCTGTCTACATTTCAATTGTTGATTTAGACCCCAATTTTAAATGCGGCTCCAGCCTCAAATGAAAACATATTATATTTACAAAGGATCTCTAACATCTTTGCTCTAAATTTTGTTGCCTAATTTTTGAGAGGGATTGATTTCACAAAATTTCCACAGGATACACAGAATACAAATAGAATATAAGATGCGCATTCTCAGGTGGTGATCCACTTGAGCTCCACCTGTATTGTACCATTCTTTGAGTTTATAAGGTGGTATGTCTCATTGATTCTACCGTTATTTACCACATCGGCTAGGTTTATATCAACAAGTCCCAATGACTCCTACAAATCACATCAGAATACTTGTTAAACAACATATATTCAGATAAACCAGCGATAATCAGTGCCACTACAGACCAGTTTTCCTATCTGATAAGTTCTTTTTTGCACCTACTTTTTTGTTGATTAACTGGGTTTTCTAACTAGATTCATTAGCATCAATGTTGTATTAGCAGATATGGTATGAAATATGAACCAATCAGCATGGTACTGATTTTACCTTGGTACGAAACAGGCGACCACTTCTCTTGTTCATGACTTCTATGTGAATTTTATCTTCCATTGGTGCTTCATCTAATGTGAATTGAAATTCTTCACTCCATCTGGGATCTCTACTTCTCTTTATAACCTATATATTTCGAAAAATATGTCAAAACTACTACACACTACAATTTCATCACAAATCCCGAGTCTCAGTAACAAAAGTACAGGAAACATGCTTTTCGTAGTATGCCAACCTAACCATTTCAGGTTTATATAAAGGTACAAATGAGACACCATCAGAAGTACCAGCACATTGTGCTGGCACAAAGATATTTCATGCAAACGACGTCAGTGTCTGTACTACAATCAATGAGAGAGAAATAATACCTTGGTTTTCTTCTTCTCTCCTTTGAGAACAACCTCAACATAAGGATTAGTTTGTTTCTTCCCTTCGACATCCTGTGCACTCTCTATGGTAACCAACAACACGCCTCCAGTACTAGCAAGCTCATCTCCATCCACTCCAGTTTGGATGCTATTTTTTCTCTCCATTGACCAGTCGTCCTCTTTAAAAGGGTCGAAGGTGAGCTCCACTACTAGCTTCCCCCTGTTTTTCCGATTGTGCACATCATTGGGGTCCAAGGATTTTAATAAGTCTAGATTGAAAGCTGTTGTTTCATGAGGTGAGAGCAATCGAAGCGGTACTACTTGCATACCGAGTTTGTCGGGCAGCTTGACCTATGATGTTACACTCCAGTAAAATTATAATTTGATTTCTGTAACTAGTGGTGCCACACCACTCAAGCATGAAATGGTATGCAGTCCTGCATATAAATTTTTCCATTGCATCTGCTACCAGCACTGACAAAATTGGAAAAGACCCGAAAAAATCACTAGGACAAAGTAACCTATTTTAGTCATTTCTTCTCCAGAGGAAATTGTTTCATACTGGTCTTTTAAGTGCATAGACCAGTATGTAGTACCCTATATAATAGGACAAATCACACAGTATGAGGTTCTTTGTTTAAAACTCAATATCATTAGTAAGATAGAAAAATAACAAAAGAACAAAACTATGCAAGTTAATTCCACAAGTGTCTGTGTTTGATGGATATACAAGCAAATAAGAACGCTTAGCGTCCAAAAACAGGCATCCAAAAGCATAAACAAAAAAGCAAACAATAATGGAATTAAGGGATATTGAAATGAATTAAATTTTTTGATTAAACAAATAATTGATATGCCAAATACCTTTTCCCAGTCAAAGACTTGAAGTTCAAGAACCTGGGTTTGGGGATCTTTCACGATAAATTTGAAGTTTTCATTCCATTCAGGGTTCAAGTTGCACATTTTTATAGAAGTCCTCTTTGATGGAAGCCTCTCTCCACTAAGTTTGAGCTTGACGTATGGATCCGATTTCCCAATTAGGTCCATCTTCAATAAATTCATTGCACGGACAACCTTTACTCTTAGTATGCCCACCGGTCTTTTTGTAGCTCCACTAAAATTGAAGGCAAGCTTAATCAAAAGATCATGTAGACAAAGAGACTAATCAAATGATAATATGAAATCAGAAAATCTGGAAAAAGAATTAACCAGTTGATCACAATTAAGTTAATAATTTTATACAGCAGGGAAAAAAAGAACAATCCTTACATCAAAAATAAAAAATAAAAAAACGTTAGGTAGTCCTAAGTAAATGTCCACGAAAAAGTAAACTACTTAATACAAATATTAACCTCGAGGCTTCCAAAATTGGTATTTCAAGAACTTGTGGCCAGTGGTACATAATAGCTATTTGTTTTGCCACCCTATCCTGTTGACAGATCGAACAAAAAGAAAAGCACCTTGGTCAGTGTAAATTAGTGTATGTATTGATCTCTTGTCTTCCTCTATCTGGAAAGGTGTTGTTATACCTGAACAAAGTGGTGCAAGCCAGGTATAGCCATGAGATCGCCATTCAATAGCTTGAATCCAAAATCAACTTTTGGCTGGAAAATACAAATTTATTAATATACTAATAATGAATATTTTGGTTTTACTCTCTTTTAGTCAAACCAACATTGGAGACATCCCTCTCCCAGCTGCTTAGTTGGTTGTGTCTTCTCAGATATATCTTCCAACCTTCATTGCATATTTTAGAAAATCTGTGATTATGGTGGCATCAAAGGGGAGCATGGATGTCTCCAATGTATTATTGACTGGAAATGATCTAATCTCAGAAGAAAGGAAAAAAAAAGAAAAAGAAAAGAGAACCTAAATCCATCTTGATTTAGTTAAAATACCTTCTCCATTAGAGAGACAATTATGTTAGTGAAACAAGGGAAGGTTGGCACAAGTGGCTTCAGTGTAATACGTGGAATCAATGATAGTTGCAAATCTAAGAGCTAAGAACCAAAAAGATGTAAAACAGTGAAGCAATTTAAAATATGTTGAATATGTACAAATTTTTAAAAACTTGAAAAAATAACCTGAGCTGAAAATTTGAAATGAAAAAGCTTCAGGTCCACAACGATGCTTGCATTGCCAGCCCAACGGATTGCTGGCTCAATTAACAACTCTTTATCTTGAATTTCATATACCTTGATTCCTATAAGATAAAAATAAAATGAAGCTAATCATTGAAGAATATGAAGCAGCTGTCACTAGATTAGGCATATATTATGTACTGATTACATATAGATCAAAATTTTAGAACTGTATAAATGTTTTTGATATGGGAGGGGATCCCTTAACAACTATTATCTTGATAACCTTGACAACCAATTTTTAAATAATTTTGAAATTATTTTTAAAAATTTAAAAAAATAGAAAAAAATTGACAAACATACTTTTAAACTTATAGATTGATTGTGTTTCAAATTTTATATAATTTAAGGGTCATTTGATATTCCATCAAAGACCATTAAGTATCGATTGTTGTAAATATCATGTAATTTTGATGGTATTTGATGGAATATCAAATAATACTGAAATTGTATGAAATTTGAAATACAATTGCTCTATAAGTTCAAGAATATGTTTATAAATTTTTTTTCTATTTTTCCGATTTTTTTGGAATTATTTAAAAATTTGTTGTCAAGGTTATCAAAATAATAGTTGTCCAAGGATCCCACCCTTTTGATATTATCACCATAAAAGATAAACAGATAAAACTTAATATTTTCCCAGAGGACTAGGGCAAGTTTATTACTAATCAGTCCCCATTCTAATGGTACCACACTGACATTGAAGGGTGCAACACCCATGTTAAAGATGGGGATGACCAGTACTGGTATGGCTCCATAGTGGTATTGAGAGAGAACAAACCTTGAAAAATAGGAGGAAGAGTGCCAAGTGTAAGGGTTTCAAATTCGACTGATTCTATTCCATATTTTCCAATATATTGATCAAATATTGGCTTTGTTGTGCTTCTTATTATATTGCATATTGCCTATACAACACAAAGTTACATTTAGCATAGTTTCATGTAAGAGTCTAAGAGATGTGCTTTCTGGTTTATAGTGATACCAAGAGATCTCCAATGATAAAAGGAGAAATAAAATATGATCAAATAAATATAACCTTCAGAATTGATCATTATGAGGATGTTATTGCTTAGTATGGTATTGATTCTAAGCCTGACAAGATATGCACATCTATGAACAATAGCCATAAAAAAAATTAGAGGAAAGAAGAGAACCTTATCCAAGTAAGGCCACATATCATATAGAATCTTATTCAGCCAGTCGATCTGGAAAATATGCAAGCAAAATCAAATAACTGGATGCATGAAAAAGAATAGAGGGAACTTCTCATGTCCCTAAAACAGTTAAACTTCAGGAACTGTATTGTGACTTAAATTTGGGTGCCTAATTATAACTTCCGGTATAGAGGAAATTTCCATGTTATAACTCATCATTTGCTCTACCAAAAGGGTCTTATTTTAACTTGAACAATAAAATTAAAATGAATATGAAAATTTCCTAATTACTTTCTTTCTGAAACTTTCTACTTTAAGAATAAAAAATTAACAAAAATGAAACATAGGTCACACCATACCCTTTCATAGTCAGGATTCTTTATCCACAAAGGAATCTCCGGAAGAAATTCATTTAATGATTTTGTATCCATATCAAGTAGCTGTTTAATTATTGGTTCCTGAAAGATATCACGTCAAAAAATTGAAAAATAAAAACAAAAAATTGTACAATGCACCTTTTAAATGCAAAGGTTTTAGATTTTTATGAGATGAGTCCTGACTAAACTTGGTCCAGATACTCTGCACCCAGCACGTGCTGATTTTCATGGTAAATAGTATGCACCCATACAATATAGTAAAGAATACACAAAGAAACTTGTAAAATGTGTAAGCAACATTACCCCCCTTACTGGTAAAAAAATAACAGAAATATTCAGAAAGTTCAATCTACTTTAATGTTTTGGGTTTTATTAGTTCAATAAATTACATACTTTTGGAATAGAAGAACATGGCCTTTATATAGATAATCATGGCATATCAAGATAGGCTTTTTTACAGTAAAATAGTCAACAAGTTGGCATGCTTCACTGCAGCAAAGAAAATACTTTGGGTGGAAAAAATTCAGACACTGTCTTTGTATGTTAATTTACTCAAAAATGTGGACTTCGATAGAATATAAAGAAATATAATACAGTTCATCAAACTAGTACAAGAAATAAAAAAACCAAAAGCAGATACTGTGGTACGAAGAAAACCATTATAAATAATAAAGTTATGTGTTCAAAAGAAATGTCAAAAGCAAATATTCCTCACAAGATAGAACATAGAAGCTGTGAATGAAATGATTCTGTGTGCCGGAACCACAGAAACCACAGAAATGTATAAGGATTCAGTTTCGCCCTGCAATTCTGAGAATTTGTGATGGGCCAGAACCAGTCCTGATCACATATCTACTGCCATGGTATTGATATATGTATCAATATGTGGATAGCACCCTTATCTACTCTTACTAGTTCATCAATCTGTCCTAAAAGCTTGGTGTACAGTTTTGGTACTGGAGACCACCGATATCCCTTTATATATTATATTCAACAGATCAAGTAAATAGAACATTGACGCTTTATGTCTAAGAAGCCATGAAGTAAGATAAAAGCAAACAAATACAATATAAAAAAATTCTTGCTGCTTTCTCTAGATAGTACACTGCCAACAACGAGTCTGCACAATATGTTCTCCAAAAGCATTTTTTATATCTTTCATAAACCTAAGATATCTTTTCTCCATGACTTTATACGAGCAAAGTTCAAAATTTCAACCACGCCCTAGAAAAAAAAGAATATCTTCTTATTCCGTATTAATTGTGAACATACAAAATTACTGTATAAGGTGGTAGAACTATATGCAGGACTAACCTTATTTCTAGATAATCTGAGAACATACTGTACCAAAATAAGAGGCCACATCCCATAATAGTACGGAGAGGCCCACAACAGCTTCCCCTAATGTTCTTATATTTTCTAGGTCCTTGTCAGTATGATGCAACAGATGGTCCTATTTTATAAGTTCTTAAAGTTTTACAGAAAAGTGGAAAGCTGAACCAACAAAGGAAACATTATAGAAAGACAAAAACTTGATGCCAAAAAAAGTAGTTTTTTTATTTTTTTATTGAAAAGATGAGACCAAGAAAACTAGTTGGATCACCCTCAAATTGTAACTTGTGTTAGAAAAAATAAAAGTGGTTTTCAAAGTTTAGTTAAAGGAAAAATAAGAAGATACGCGATGTCCTAAATATTCCAAAGTGGCAATGTGATATTCACTTAACAATTTATTAGATGATATTAAAAATTTAAAGAATGAACTTATATGTACATTCCTGGCTCAGAATTAGCTTATCTATTCCATTTGATTCAACATATAAACTATTTTGACTCATCAATTTACATATGGACTGTTGAATTTCAAAATCACTGGAGCTGGGAAAGAAAAAAAAAATAGCAGTAAATCTCATCATTTTTGTAAGTATAATCCTATGATGGAAACGTCATCTATATATGGGAGTTGGATAACAGTAATAAGTAATGACCATACCACAATACTAACTCAAAATTAAGTTTGGATTCGCATTAAAAGATTCACAAAATTATCTTCATTTCTAAAGAGTGCAAACTGTATGTTCCTAAAATGAAGTTTGCAATTTCATGCAATCTCTATAATAAACCAAAATGACATCCTGTACACTGTACCCGAACTACATGTGCACTGCAGCAGCCAGCAGGATGCAGGATTTGAATACACATATATAAAGGTCTCTTAACCCAATCCTAAGATGTAAATTCCATTGTTTGCTGGGTTCTATTGCAAATTCTATATTTTTCTAGGTATTCGCACAGGTTATCTCTTTTCCGAGCTTCAATTATTTACAAAATCCAATGGAAAATAATTCAACAAAACAACAATAATCGAGTCTAATAGATGCAAAACGAATACAGTTTCAATGTAAATGAAATGAAAAATGCAAACTCGAGAAACTCACCTTCACGCCTCTCGGCTGGGAATAGATGCAGAAGAAATAGCCGATCAACATTCCGATCGAAACCCCAAACCCGAATCCGACAAGGCTCAATAGTGTGCTCACGAATCCCATTCCCTCTGTCCTCTGACCCAGTGCAAGTGCGAGCGCGAGCGCAAGTGGAACTGCATGGAATTGAAATTGATCGAGAGAACGAGGGGAGAGAGATTTAATTTAATTTAATTGGAGCATTGATATGACAATGAACCAATAAGAGAGAGAAAGGGTGATGACATGGCCGAAGAGGAATTGACATAGAATCAAAGTTTATAATCTAGACGAGTTCTACCAAGTGGGGTCTTTTGCTTTCATTCCGGCAACGGTGGGGCCCAGTTTGGAGTTCTAAGATAGGAATAGACCGGGTTCATGTTAAGAAAATGGAAATTGGAAACAGAGTTGGCATATTATATGATATGAAAAGCTCCGTCACGAGAAAGGAGAATAACCTATTCGTACCTTGTGAGCTGTATTTAAAAAATAAATAAATAAATTGGAAATTGCCCTCCTTCTAGAAATTGATAAGCACGAATAGACGAGGTGTATGAATTTAATGTGTAAAGAATCATAGGTGGCCTTGATACAAGGTCAACACTATACATATGCAGAGCATAGAATAATTTAACATATTTTTAAGTAAATCGTTTGCTCTAATTGAGTCGTTAATACACCATTAGTATTTTATTTTAATTTTGTTGGTACTTGTTATGATAAAACTATATAATTAGAGCATATACATTAACGTACACTGACAAAATTAACACATATTAATATATATTAATGTTAATTATTTTATCAGAATCATCGTTTTATATATCTAAACAAGATCTAGATTTTATAATTTCTGATATAATAAGATTAATGGTCTTAGTATATCCTTTGAAATTTATATTTTGAATTATTGCAAGACAACAAAAATGAGTTTTCTACGGTTTTAGAAATTGACAATCAAGCATAATGCAATATATGAATCCATTTTACAATTGTCAACACAAAATTTTAGCTTAGAATTATTTTTGAAACAAGAAACTAGCTTCAGAAAAAAAAAACTCCTAATCCATGGCTTGATTGAGATCAACTCACATTTAGCTTGAGCTCGACTCATTCAATTTGATTTTTTGTTAGCTCAAACTCAAGCTCGAATTTGAAATCATTTTTGTTGGTTGCTCATAGTTGACTCTAAATAGCTCGATATGTAATTATTTTTTAAAATTTGAAGTATTTAATCCTTGGTATATAAGGATATAATTATTTCTGTAAAAAATATATAAATTTTTGTATAATTTTATTATAAAAACACTAAAATATAGGTGAATAAAATAAATAATTCAGAAAAATAATTAACATATGTTTATTTAGTCTTTAATTATTTATTATAATATGAAGACAAATATAAAAATTCTAATGATTGAGTTCATTTAGAGCTTGTGTTCAAATTAGCTCGCTTGAGCTGGATTTGTTCACAACTTACAAGAATGAGTATATGAGATAGATGATGTATAGTTCTATCTTTTCTTTAATCCCTAATCTTTCAAATGGGATATGTTTATAAAATTGAGTTAATTATGAATTAATATGTAAGATAATTTGATTAAGATGAGATATAGTAAATTAATAAAATATTATGAAAGACTAATTAACAACAATCAAGATATGCATTTTGAGTTTAGTATATGCGTATAGAAACAAGTTTAGAAAACTATTTCAAAGTAATTTCTTATGCAATAATATTTTAAAATGACATGTGTATGAATATGAGTAAGAAAACTATCTAGAAAATCATTATGAGAAAAATGTAACGGTTTTTATTCCTAGATGGGACTTGTGATTTTGTTAAATAGAATTTCCTCTTAGCTCAAAATTAGACTAGAAGCTAATTACAAACAAATAGATTAATGCATTTAAAAGATTTTGTGGAATACAAAAAAATAAAAAGTTATTGATGGAAGATAACACGCAATATCGTTGTATTAGCTATCGACAAGACAAGTACAATTTGAAAAAAAAAATAACCCATACATTCTTTGTATACTATACAAATAATATTTTAGTTTGTAGTCAGAAAAATGAAGCAAAACAATAAATACACATTAGTTTCAAACGTGTTGGAAATTATCATTATTTATTAACCTTCTATTAAATGCACATGTATGCACACGTACATTATTATATCTCATTAATACATAAAATTCATTAAGAAGGCCCCAATCGGTGTTAACTATAGTTCTAGGCCGGGTCTATCTACATTTTCCTACCTTTCCAAAAATCAACCGCCAAAAAGCCCCAATCGCTTACGCCTCCTCGTTTTGTTCAACTGTCTCGTTAGCTTACGTAATTCGTCCCTAGTTTTCCGCCTCAGTCGTAATTTCACCAGTAAACAGGGGAGAACGGAGAGGAAGGTAGAAAGGAAATACATAGAAACAGATTGTTTGACACGCTTCCGAAAAACATCCGAATATAATCATATATATATATATTTATGTATCATGCACTTTTATTCTCAGATAAAATTATGACCTGTGAGAATAAAGGAGCCTGCTTTAATTATGCCGAAAGAATGCTCGAATGATTAAATTGACTCACGGAATAATTGATTTATAAATAAGTTTGGGAATTCGAATAATGACATTGGTTTATATTTAATGAAGTGGTCGTTGAGATAAACGCATAATGTCAAGTTGTACAAGTTGGATAGGATAGTGATTCGTGCATAAAATAAAGAGATAATTGGATACGCGTATATTATTATTTATATATCGTGCAAAAAACGAAAATTGAATAATAACATTGGTTAATATCTAGGATGGAATGAACATACCTGAACTTATATTGGAGCATTAAAAAAAATTTGAAAGACTTAGAGTTTGAAACTCCAAAAGTTATTATAAATTACAATATTTATGTACCACATATTTAAATGATAAATTTTATTTTTCTTATAAAAAAATATAAATATAAATTATATAATAAGCATTTAAAAAAGAAAATTAATTGGAATCTAACAAAAATCTTTATTTAAAAAAAATTATTTGTGAGACTGTATCTTAAAATTATGACGAAGTTTGACTGCTACTTTGTTAGTCTTTGAATTACATAATTTGATATCGGAAGCGTCAATTCATTTACTTCATTTTTCCAAACAAAAATTCATTGCTAGTCGTCCATCCTTTTCTTGAGTTGCCGAGTTACCTAACTACCATTCTTGAAACCTAATTGCTCAAAACAAAACAAAAATTGTATACATCTATATGTGAAGAAAAATAAAAGTTTACATGTCACGTCGTATGGAAAAAGATATGTATTTTTTTTCGGGTTCAAAATGTGAAACTAATATATACTTGAGCATATCAACATCTATTGAATCGTTTTTAACAATAAATTTAAATTGTTAATACTGAAATATTTCACGAGCAGTATATACATTTGTATCTTAAATTTATAATTTTTTTAATTCATTTAGTTAAAAATCAAGTGATAAAATAAACAAAGGTTTCTAAATTATTTTAATGCATTCATTTTTCATCATTTTTTGACCTTTTGATTCAATACTAAATAAATTAGAAGTTAACAATTTTGACATATAAACACCAACTCATGTATATCAGCTTGAACAATTTTTTTTATCGTTTAAAAATAAATTTCATAAAATTTTGAAGTCAAACTCACTAACCATATTATTAGTAATAAGTTTAAGTTGATACTAACATAGTAATATAACTCATTTTAACAAGAAGCAGGAAAGTTCCAACATCCATTGAATTAAAATGGACAAAACAACCGTTCGGTAGCATTAAAATTCACATAAAAATTTCGCTCCAACACTTTAATAATTGTGCGGCTCATCAAATCTAATGATCCAACAATAATTTTACCTATCAGACAAAAATATAATTTAATAGACGTTGAAACGCCCCATTCCATTTTAACGTCCGCTGCATGCTAATTGCTAAATATGCTTGGGCCTTGGGGTTTGCCAACTCAACTTCATCGGTCACACTGGGCCCAAAAACAGAATTGATCCGTCCCATACATGACTTTGTTAATTGATCGGAACTCGAAAGCAGGAAACCATAGTGATGGTACCATACTCGTCTCCTTTTTACTGAGCACTGAGCACTGAGCACCAAGCACGAAAGAATCCGTGTTCAAAGCTCCGCACCGTCCTTTTTGCGCATGCAAGGCCATCAGAGAGACAGAGAGAGGTTGGGAGGAATGCGAAGAAAAGTAAGAGAGGTCAACCCGTTTGATCCAAATGATACAACCCATGCCTTGCCTACTCGTCCAGGTTCTTCGAAATTCGAAAAGGTCTTTCTTATGGGCTCTTCTCATGTATTTTGTAATGCACTGGCACGGCGATTGCTTACGCCATGTAGATATGGAGGTGCATTTTGATCCTCTTCAGTTGAGCAAAGAACTAATGAAGGTTAGGCAGCATGAGCATGTGTTATTCACATTGATTTCTTCTTCAATATGACACATTGAAGAAGGAATCAGTGTGTATTCACATTGATGCCTCATTGAGGTGGGGATTACGTGGATCTTCTATAATCTGCGGGAATGACACATTAACAACCTCTCAAGCTTTTGGGCATGCAAGGTGTTTGATGAAATGTATGACATATTAATAACCTCTTAGTTGAAATAAAACGGTGCATTCACATTGATATTTTCTTCAATACGAGGGTTTGGTTTACTTGGGGCACACAAGATGTTTGATGAAATGTCTGACAACACAATTTGCTAGTTTATCAAGACCAAATATATTCCTGGACTACATCCTAATAATTTATTTTTAGGTTACAGATTTTCTCTGCTGCACTTGCACTGTATACATGGTGTGTAAGTTTGCACCCTAATTTAGCATTGATCAAATGCCTTCTTTCTCCGTGGAGGCATTTCATATCATAAAAATAATGAACCTATTTTTCTTGAGATTTGAATTTTTTTTTCTTTTTTGTACTTAAATTTGGCCTTGAAATAAGGAATTATGCATCTGTGACAGAACTTATGCTAATTGCATTAAGAGTTCATAAATGAGTAGGAATGAAATAACTGTGTTGTATTGTTGCAATTTATCGTATAAATCACTCTCAGTACTGGATGTAGCTCTGGCCTTTTGATACAATTTTGAAACTGAAATAGATGAGTTATAATTTTAGAAGATGTAGGAGCTCATTTAATGATTATTGGTCATTCCACGGTATTTTGTCCCAAAAATAGAACAGACTCTTGACTCAACATGAAGAGAGGCACAAAATTTTCCCAAAATAGACTGATAAGATATAAGGCTCATCTTACCTCCCTTTTCTCCTTCCTTTACGAGGTTGGCATGTTGGTGGAAGAAATATTTATTTTATCCTAGAGAGTAACAGAGAAATGAGAGAATTCGAATGCATCCAAAAGAAATAGCCAATTGTCAAGTATGTAATGTATATCGGAACTCCATCAAATAGAAATGGTTTTAGTCAAATTAAGTAATTCTTTGATCTCGTTAAATGTAGGGAAGTCAAATTTTCTGAAATTTGATGTTAGGCCTTGGCATTGGGGGTTCAAAGCTTGATCTTGGCTACTATAGGATTGATTGCTATAATAACAAATACAGTAGCTATTATTTTGATTCATGGATATTGGACTGCATTTGACATGCCTGATGGTTCCACTGCGGCCCTTACCAAAGTGTGCTTTCAGATGGAATGGCAGATCTTTTTAATTACGGGAACTCAGATCGTGACATTGAACAGGTACTAAGACATTGATATTTATCTACTAGTTCCTCTGTTTATATTTATCACATATTTTTGTTTTCTGTTTATGGTCTACGGAACATCCTTTATTTTGGTAATGGAAAAACCAATATATATGACCTTTAAGAAGAGTGAAAGATGACAAATATTACTAGTGTCTGTTTTGAATTTTGCAATGCTCATTACTTGTCATGAATGATAGATTAGACATTTTGTTCTCAATGTATCTCTCTTTTTTTGGTCCTTATTTCTAATCCAAAATTTTTCATTGGAAGAAATTGTTTTGGATCTAATGTAGGGCTTATATCTAAAAACAAATAACTTTTAGAAATTTCATTGAACAATTTATTGTAATTCATTAGTGAAAATCAATATCATGCCTAAGTTATCTATTTGTTTTCCTGGGTGACCCTATTGCATATACTACAATAAAATCGAATTTTTGTTTGCAAACCTTTTTCAATATGGTAATCATTTTTAGAAAGTCTTTCATTTAATCATGCATAGCACTCCATGCTCAGACATAGTTATGTTGCATCAAACATAATGTATAGATTATTGTTTTACTAAATGGAGAAGGCTCACAAATATGAAATTATATATCTATATTTTAGAAACTTGAATTTACAACTTTCAAAGAAGTCATATTAGTAAATTTTCACTTGAGCTAGTAGTACCAATTACTATGATTTCTAAAATTATTTATTTCTTGTTTATTGAAGGCCCTGGTTGCACTAAAGAGGGGGACTCAACTAATTAAGTGTAGTAGAAAAGGAAAACCGAAGCTTCGTTCTTTCAGACTTTCTAGTGTCAGTAATGAAAATTCTTTCTTACATCCTTCATATTTTAATTTTAATGCAAACAGCCCTATTGTTTCAGTCAAGAGCAGAGATCCATTTACAACTCATTTGATGAGACATCATGATAATACTATTGTTGCACTAATATTTTCATTTTTTGCAATTTCAGTAATAAGAATCATCTATTGATCTTTTTTCAATGCCACAAGCAATACATGTTCATACAAAAGTCCCACATTCATAGTATTTTTTTGGTACCAACATACCAAAATCAAGGGCTGGTTGCAGTTATATTTATCTGTTGATCTTTTGACAATGGGCGGAGGCATTTTTAAATGGGGGTAAATATATATATAAAGTTACTTTTTTTCTTGAAAAAAATGGGGGTCAATTTTAGAAAGTTTATAAAATTTATGGGATTCAAATGAGAATATATAGAGTAATTTTATCTAAAATATACATATTGATGCATAATTTTTAGAAGAAAAATGGGGATCAATTGACCCCCATTTTGCTTTACTCCCTTCGCCCTTGTTTTGACCTCTTGACCTTGTGTCAAATAAATTCAAATTTTATAAATTTTGGTGAATGTATACTTCATATGTGGTATAAAACAAAATCAACAGTTAGAGTTTGTTTATTAAAATTTGAAAATTTGAAATATTAGTATAACAACAGTGTTGTCATGATGTGTCACAAGAAAAGAGTTGTATATTGACCCTTTCGCTTCAGGTTGATGGATTTTAACTCTATTTATAGCCTATGTTAGGAACTGAGCACTAAACTCCGATTTGCCTCTCAATAATCACAAAACCTTTTGTTTATCTTTTACAATCAAGCCACTAAGCCTTATACACAAACTGGATGAACATTTCTCTCTATTTACTTTAATTTTTTTTACTTTTCCTACTAATTGTCGACACCTTTCTCTACGAGTCAATAACAGAGAAGTCCAAGTCATGAAAGAGAGGAAGAGATAAAGGTCATATGGGAATGTTCTTAAAAAAAAAGAGAGATAGGGACAGAAGTAGTGAAGAACTGGGAAATAAAAAGAATGAGAGATGATAAAGAGGTGGAAAGGAGAGAGAAACGAATAACATTCATTCCATTTATTTACTGTACAGAAGAGAGGGGATGACTTGATTGGTATGAAATATAAGTTCAGTGGCTTTGGAGGTACAAATCAAACTCCTGGCATGAGCTTAGTTTTAGCAACCCCTTGGAAGTTAACATGATTTCTGTATTGTATGATACTGTCATGCATCATATCAGTTGGTAATACATACCAGCATAGAAACTGTAATGACTAATAACAAAGAAGACCCTTATATTCACCATTGTGTTGGTTTTTTATGAAAACAATATCAATAAATAATTGTTCTCAAATTTTATTATGTACCTGCATAGCTCTTCTTTGCCCGCTTTTAGTCTACCATGCTATGGTAGTATTGACAGATTGGTATACAGGACGAAACAACTCTGATTTGGATCTCGCATAAGAAGCAGAAAAGCATCAATTTACCTTCTGTTACTAAAATTATACCTGGACAACGAACTGTAATCTCTCTCTCTCTCTCTCTCTCTCTCACACACACACACACACACTCAAACATGCACAACATGCACATAGATAGAAGTATAGACACATAAACACATAGATTCTTTTTTTTTTTTTTGTAAAACCATGTAAGACCACAAAAGCCCATTGGCTTCTCTGAAAATATAAAGTCAACTATGTGACTTAGCTCTTATGCATTCTCTTTAAAGAATTCACGGAAGGAATAGTAAAATATGTTATTGTTTGCAGAGCCTTACACAACTTCACTGATTCTTTACCAATGTGCTAAAATTTTCCAAATTGTTCTTAATTTTACACTTTTTGTGTGATGTAGGCTGTGTTTGGCAGATATCCACTACCTGAGAAAGATTATCTCTCCTTCTCCCTTGTATACAGGAATAAGAACGACGAACGAACGCTTGATTTGGTTTGTATCCTCAAGTCTCTATATATAACCTTTGTAACAAAAATGAATATCTAATTTAAGTAAAATTAAAATCACTTGTGTAGATTTGCAAAGATCAAGCAGAAGTAGAGATTTGGTTTTCGGGACTACAGGCACTGATTAACTCAAATTCTATACCACAAAGGAGAGCAAAAAGTGAAACCAGTAGCGATATCACATTTTCTGACGTAAGTTATTGCTTTTCTTTTCCTTGAAGCGTAGAGGCATGTTCTTTTGTTCTTTTTTTTCTTGTAAAGTAGATAATGCTTCTTTATACATTAGTTCTTAGATAATTGTTATTAATCTTTGTCTTTCTATTCGAATATAATTACTTATACATGCCTACTGATGGCACATATTTGCATATATGGGCTTGGATTAAGCATATTACTAGTTATTAGCTTTTATGCAATTATTTCTAAAGTTAACTATCCCGAGTAATATTGTTGATCTCTTTCTTTCTCTCTCTTTTTCAGGACGGTGGAGACTCCATTAGAAACAATAATCGTGCTTTGGCGGCAGTGCTAGACCTTTCTTTAGGGGCAAATAAAAGTTTGTCCCCAAGCAACTACGTGTACCTCACTTCTGCCAAATCGGATCATGCGGGACATTCTCCTGAGCATCCAAACATGATAATAAGAGGAAGTACGAGTGGTTGCAATGTTGATGGGAATGGTCGCCTTAGTGCTTCCAGTGCACCTGGCAGCGCTAATGTTGCAGAAGATATAGAATCTTTAGGTGATGTGTTTGTATGGGGAGAAGTATGGACTGAGGGACCACAATTTCAAAAAGCTGATGTCATGTCCCCAAAGCAATTAGAAACAGATGTTGCTATAGATGTGCAACAAGTGGCTGGTGGTGTGGGGCATGGAGCTCTTGTCACCAGGCAAGGAGATGTGTTCACATGGGGTGAAGAATTTGCAGGGCGACTAGGGAGGGGGGATGAGCTGAGTGCAAGCCGGCCAAAGCCAGTTGAGGTTTTCTCGAGTTGTAACATGGAAGTTGTGGCATGTGGCGAGTTTCACACTTGTGCGATAAACGTACAAGGTGAACTATTCACTTGGGGAGATGTGGTTTATAAGGCCGGACTGCTTGGACATGGATCTGAGGCTGGTCACTCACTGCCGAAGCGTGTCTCTGGTCCCCTTGAGGGGATTCGAGTTATTTGCATTTCATGCAGTTCATGGCATACAGCTCTTGTGACATTCAATAACAAGGTAGAACATATAACATAAATATATAATCTCCAAGTTACATGACCAAAATGCTCAAGTTTTAGTTAGTCATCATTTATTATTGAAAATCAATAAGATGGAGGTGTAAGAAAGACATACATATCTTAACTTTCAGATATATTGTTGGAAGTATTTCTCTCACTCAAATTCACTGTGAAGGAACCATGATGCTTATACATATGTCACGGTTGATCATCCATGAATTTGACCTACCAGACAGTTTTGTTTCTACCTGATGGAACATACTCTGATCAAATTATATAACATCCCTGAAAGCTATTGCAAATGTAGTTCTTCTAACTTTTAGTCCACACTTAAGATCCTGAAAAACTATATAATATCAACAAATTGCTTAATTAGAAAAGTTTGGTGTTCAATTAAATATGACTTGGCCCTAGCTTATTGTTGAGTCCCGGATTTTGTATATATAAGAAATGAGCTATTATTTGATTAGCATCAAATAGTTGAGTGACACTTTTTAAAGGTTCTTCACAGTGAGTACTATTGCAATTGCGGTTACTATTGTTACTGATATGACAATAAAACTTAGGCCAAGGATAACAACAATAATGAGATAAAAAGAAGATACAATCATAAGAGCGACTGATACCTTTCTATGTAAAAATGCAGCTCTTCACATTTGGTGAGGGAGCATTTGGTGCTCTGGGTCATGGTAACCGAGAAAGCATCAACTATCCAAAGGAGGTAAAAAAGTGGAGTGGCCTGGAGCATCTTGAAAAAGGTGGAGTAGTGAAAACGGAAGTACGTGGAATAAAGAAAGTCGCATGTGGATTGTGGCACACCGCAGCTATAGTTGAAGTAGTTAAAATCAACAAAATGAATGAGCAATTAGCTTCACCAATTATATTCACATGGGGAGATGGTGGTAAGTTTCGACTAGGCCAAGGTGATAAAGAGGCAAGGCTAGTGCCAGCACTTGTTGAATCATTGAGCAGTTATAATTTCCATCAGATTGCATGTGGACACAATCTTACAGTTGCACTTACGACATCTGGCCATGTAATCACAATGGGTGATTCGACTTATGGGCAACTCGGGACCCCTAAAGTCAATAGTGAAAGCCCAAACTTGGTTATACTTACAGATGTTGAAGATATAGCATGTGGTGCAGCCCATGTAGTTGCACTTACACAAAGAAGTGAGCTATACACATGGGGCAGAGGTGCTAATGGAAGATTAGGTCATGGAGATACAGAAGATAGGGATAAACCCACTCTAGTTGAGAGCCTGAGGGACCGTCATGTAAAAAGCATCTCATGTGGTGCAAGCTTCACGGCATGTATATGCATCCACAAATGGGTGCCTACAAATGACCAGTCAGTGTGTGCTGGGTGTAGACAATCATTTGGGTTTGCCCGAAAGAGGCACACTTGTTACCATTGTGGCCTAGTCCATTGCCACGCTTGTAGTTCCCGCAAAGCCTTGAAGGCACAACTTGCACCTAACCCTGGAAAACCACACCGTGTGTGCGATTTGTGTTTTGCAAAACTCAATGCAAATGAGACAAACAACATGATTGCTGTAGCTAGTAACCGGTATGTGATGACACGGCGGTCTACTGACCAAGGGAGGGCATCAAGGTTATTGTTGCAATCTCCAGCTGATCCAGTAAGATACTCTGATGTGAAGCCTGTAAGAAATGAGGGGAAGTCAGATTCATTATCCATAATCCGTGCAAGCCAAGTTCAATCATTGTTGCCATTACCTGCTTCATTGAGTGCCCTTCATGCTGCATTAAGACCAATTGTGACATCCTCAACACTGCCGAGTAGTAATGGTAACAGTAATGGTGGTACAGTTCCTGGATCTCCTTACTCACGTAGACCAAGCCCACCTCCATCAACTCCATTTTTCTCCAAAACTGTGTATGATAACCAAAAGAAGATTATCGATACATTGCAAAATGAGTTGCAGCAACTGCAGTTAGAGGTAAGTCGCAGAAATTTTCAGTCTAGACTCTAGACTGCATGTGTTATTATAGGACCATTTCATTTTTAGATAAATGAACTGACTTTCCCGTTCATAGTCCTATTCAAACCAAGAAGAACTTAATTTACTTTTTATTTTCCTTTGAAATATCATGGTGCCGGGAAGATAATTTAATTTTATCAATGATCATGAAAATTCGTGAAGATGCAGTCAACTGCTTTTAAAATAGTGATGGGTAGATACTAAGCTAGCAATCAGTGCAAATTTTCAAAATAGTCTGCCACACCCCCCCCCCCCCCCCCCACCGCCCTGCCCCTTCCCAAAAACAAAAAAAAATTCTCACCCACAAATATAATTTTTATTTGAAAATAATAAGGTACATTCTATTATCAATTGACATCAGTTGTTTATAAAATGTTGAAAGTACTTGATCAACCATTGATTCTTGCAAACAACTTTTAAGATTTGCAATTTCATTCTTGATTTGACTAATTAACTCATAATTTTTTTTTCTTATTATTTTTCTCTGAAAGAATGGAGAGTTGAAAAGACAGAAAGAAATGCAAGAGAAAGAGCTTCATAATGCACTAAAGAAGGCTAGGAAAGCTACTGCATTGGCTGCTAAAGAAAATGCAAAGTGCAATGCCACACTTGGCCTTGTTAGGAAATTCGAATCTCAGGTAAATTTCACACAAAATAAATAATTTGGTCAAACTAAATTGCACAAAAGTAACTTGCAAGTTTTGAAATTACAATTTTGTAGAATCTGGCAGATTAAATTGGGCAAATCTTGACTTCATAAGTAGGGTAATTTTAATGCACATTCAATTTTTATACGGGCAAGCTAAATTGCACAAAAGAAATATACTGACCTTCTTATTTATGAGAATAATTGTATCATCCTAGAGAAAATATACTAGCATTTCTTTCTCAACTTCTATTATTTGCATCGTGCTCTTCCATGAATTGACATAAACCTCAACTAATATCAGAAGACATTCTTGTTTTCTGTTATAGCTAAAGGAGATTGGAGGTAATGTGCCATCTGAGGTTTCTGAGGCCCTAGATGCTCTTAGGAAACAGTCAGAAAGTATTAAACTAAGCCATAGTCCAGCAGACCAGGACCAGCCTCGATTTTCGGCTGACAACACGAGCAATGCATACGAGGCAGAAAGTCTGGTGCAGGGTGCCGTAAGAAACAGCATTGAGAATCCATTTGAGGAGTTCGAGGACCGGTTCGAACCGGGTGTGTATGTGACATATGCACATTACAAGGATGGTTCGACGGCTTTTAGACGCGTTCGATTTAAGTATTGTTTTCCTTCTCACTATTTTTCTTTCTTTTGTCTTTGTTATTTTTCCTTCACCAGCTTTCATTTTTCTACAAGGATTAATAAGCTGGTGATAGATTTTGAGCTGGCCAAGATGACCACTAATTTAGTTTATGGTAAATGCTGGCTTGGTACACCTATTTTCAAGCTCTAATATTCCTGCAGAAGTAAAAAACAAAGGATATTTTTTGCTCGCCAGTACCCAGCCTACAAAACTGACAACATCGAAATATTAATTCATTTTCTGTTGCATAATTTTAAACCAATAATCAAAAGAACTAAGTACAATAGAGAATTTAATTCAGTTTGGTGATTCACAAGGAAGAAATCAAGAAGGTTGATGTAGAGCAATCCTGTTTCGTTTATGTAGTAGGAAGAGGTTCAATGAGCAACAAGCTGAAGAGTGGTGGAGGGAGAACCAAGAAAGAGTTATCATGAGATACACCAATCCCAACCCAAATCCTGATGCAGTGCCGTCGACGCCTCCGCCGCCACCTCCACTTCCACGGTCATCTCCACCACCAGTAGCCAATAACACTGAGGTATCAGGCACTTAGATTTACCGAGCTGCAAATTCAAGTATAGTTAGAGAGTTTGAAAGATTGCAGTCTTAGGTTAAATTTCGGGTTAGCTAATTTATGGTCAATCTATGGGACCTCTGCCTTAGGGGTAGCAGTACTTACTGGTTTATTTGCAGTCGCGTGGGCTCGTGTCCTGACATCCATGATCTAAGTGTTTCATCCAAGCAATCAAAAAAGTTCAAATTTATTTTGATCTATAATGGGAGGATTTTATTGGCTCTTTCTTTCTTTCTTGCGTTTATTTGCCTTTTATTTTGGTAATATCCTGAGCAAAAGAGGGATGGAGATTTTTTTTTTCTTTTTCTTAGAAAGCAGAAGATTGTAATCAATCTAGATTTCCTTTTATTTTAGAAAGATATTATAACTTTCAACATTCTCGTCAGAATTTCTTTCTTTCTTTTTGTTCATTATTCATTCATCCATATCTTTTTATTTATCTATTTTTAATATACATTTGTGGATATATCGTACTACGAACTTCCTTTGATTCAATGGTAAGAAACTAGAGGTATCCAGTATTGTTCTCTGAAAAGAAAAGTAAAACCTTTTGCAAACTTCTGTATTCCCAGAATGCCAAATTAATAATCTTCTGTAATAACCAAATTCCAATATGATTTATCTTTGTTTTTATTAGAATCTGAGATTATTCATCTAGAAGATGCCATGGAAGCACGATCCAATCCAGAAATTTGGCTAATCTGCATGTAGCTGTTAGAATATGGAAATGTTTGGATGGTTTAGTACAATTCTAGCAATTTATTATGTATTTCTCATTTTTCGTAGTTCCTTCTTATTTTCTTACATACAAAAAAGTTTCATAGCCACTAATGCCCTACATTCACTAAATGATATTTAACACTCTTTAATCTAAGCATTAAAAATAAATAAGTATCTGAAATTCTGAACGTTGATTTTTTTTTTAATTTGCTTTGTATTCATTGGCTGTTTGTCATCAAAAGCTTGAAAGAAATGCATAATTTTTTACTTTTAATTTTTTAACTTATTGGTTCATATAAAATAGAAATTAAGAAGTGAATAATTTTTTATGTGCATAAATAAAATATAATATAGATTACATCTAAAGATTTTATTTTGATAATTTAGTTTTAAAATTTATATTAAAAAATTAAAAAGTGATGGCACGATGAAGACATGAAAAATGAAAGTATTTGAACCCTTCTTATTTTATATAGTTTTAGTTTGTAATTTTTATATTTTATGACATTATGTATATGATGTGTTAAGGTAATTTTATCAATGTATTCAAAATGTCCATTAATCATAATAGATAAGTAGGATACGGATAAGGTTAAAAGAACGTTCCTTGACATTTCTTTATGATTTTGTGAAGCCTTATCAGACAAGAATTCTTACAATTGCTACATAAGATTTTCATATTATTGTTCACAAGTTAGCTATGTCAATTTTTTAAAGTATTATCCTAATATTAAAAAAAAGATTATTATCAAATGTTGACAAGTATACATATTCGAAATCCAATATCAGCTGGGATTTATGTATACAAAAGAATCCAAATCCTTCTTTTACTCGAATTTCTTTTTAACAAATATATACTTCATAAACTCTTCTATCAAATAAATTATCGTAAAATTTGTCAATAAATAAGGTTGAATAACACGTGACTACTTAATATGTCTTATATACTTTCTTGGTGAATTATACTTTATTGTATTCGTCATAAATTTTAGATCTTAATGATGTTATAATTTTTTTCTCGTTAATTTCTGAAATTGTCAGTATGCGGGGCTAGCAAAGTCGCAGCAGCATGCATATGTTATTTTACATTTCTACGGGGGTTAATCTGAATAAATGTTTATCAAATATAACATTGACAATACTCTCTCTCACAACTAAAAGTCAAAATAGAAATTCTGATTCTCCCCCAACTATTCAGAAATCTCTTCGCCCCTAAGCATTGAGATTTTTCCACGATCCTTCGCTCTGTCGGATTCTATCCTTAATTTCAGTCTTCTTTATTCACGAGTTTGAGCTTGGTTCTGAGATTTAGGTTGGGGGGTAATTTATTATCTGAAGAAAAATTAAGGATTGATCCTGAGCGGTGGAATTTCTGAGACGCCTTTCTTCTCTTCCGATAATACCCCGTTATTATAATCCCTTTTGCATCTCAAATTCTCGATTGTACTCGGTACAAGAAGAACTTGCATTTCAGTGTGGAACCTCGATTTTGACGATTTTGATTTTCCTTTTGGCGTCGAGGACATAAATTTTTATCCAAATCCTCGGTCTTCTCCTTTCGATTGTAGAGGGGGGTTTAAAATGGGGTTGCAACAATCGAAAGATCAATTGCTTTATGAGCAGGTTAACTACGGAAATGTTGATGGAATCAAAGCTTTGAGAAACCAAGGCGCTGGTCTTGAGGTAAGTTAAGCTAAATATACTTTCAATTAATTTGGTAAAATTAGGGGGTGTATTATTCAATCTTCTCGGTTCTAATTCTATTTATGTAATCTATATGTTATGTTTCAATTTTAGTGGGTGGATAAGGATGGAAAGACTCCTTTAATTCATGCTTGCTTGAGGTCTGATTTGTTGAATGTGGCGAAGGTTTTGATTGAATTGGGTGCAAATGTCAATGCGTACCGACCCGGTAAGAACATCAGTGCTCTGCTCCCTTTCAGTAAAACAAAAGAAAAAAAAATGTATAATTTATGATAAAACCTCAAGAAGAATGAAAATTACACCCAACAAAACCAATGCATTGGAAGTTTTAGCAAATATGTGTAGTGTTTGTTGCTTGTCGTAATGGAAATTTTCATTGTATTTTTGAAATAATATATGAATTTCGTAAGAATTGATTATGTGTCGAAACATCTATTGGACATTAGGTGCTCGTGCTGATTCATTACTATGCATTGAAAAGTTAATATGAACTTCTTACCTTTTACTGTAATGTAGGAAGCCATGCGGGAACACCGCTCCACCATGCGGCTAAAAGAGGTTTAGAACAAACTGTTCATCTCCTTCTGTCTAATGGAGGTAGTGTGTAATTCTCTCTCCTACAGATGGTTAAACAAAAAGATGAACTCATTTTATATTAGTTTAATTTTACACTCTTTCTTAGTACCTTTTTAAGTTCGGCTTCCTTTGATGTTTCATTTTGTGCAAATTACACTCAACATTTCTTATCTTTTGCAAAATGTGTCCTTTATTTCCATTGTTAATGAAATTGCCTGTACTGCATGTACTTTTTCTCACACACTCCTTCATTTCCTTCTAAAACCAGATTGAACTGAAATCAAATCAGATAAAAAAAAATACAATTTTAAATGAGATGATGATTTTCGTTTGACTCAATTTTAGTTTAATTGGCTGTATTATTTATTTCCAACTGAAAAATGTGGGTTGTTAGTTGCAAAAGACACATAAATATAAGTGTTTACTTTTATTTTGTTTCAGCGAATCCATTTATAATGAATGACGATTGCCATACAGCACTTGATTTGGCTAGAGAAAAGGGTCATGTAAATGTTGTTCGGGCTATCGAGGTACAGTACATATGTATATTTAAGGGATTTTTCACATATATCCTGCCTAATCTGATGTTAGTTAAGATGTGAAGTTTTGAAGTTATATCACAAGGATAGGTCACTACTGTAGGAGCACTGAACTGGTATAAGAGATTGGTTGTCCTTTATTGTGATTTATTCAGTTAAGTTTTAATGGCTGATTAAGGTTCTAATAAAACTCGCCTTATTCTCAATAATACCAGTATTTAGTTGTGTGCAAATGAAAATGGAAAGCTGTTCAGTATGAAAAATATTCCAGCAAAACATTCAGTTGGGTCATTTCTGGCAGTTCTTTTTGTTTAAATTTTGTTATCTTTAATCTTTTTTTTGCAGAGTCGAATATGTCTCTTTTGTGGATGGTTACGCGAGAATTATGGGCCAGGTTTTCTTGAAGCATTGGCACCGCAGTTGATGTCTAGAAAAGTGTATGCATATTTAACACAGCTGCTCCTTTTGCAATTTGTTATCCTGATTATTTTGTCTTAAAAATGGTTGCCTCTTTATTTTTTGTGGCTTTGTTTGGTGGATGTTTAAAGTATATTACTTTGGTACTAATGGGTCAATAGCACCTGTTACCTGAGGCAGAGCTTAGAATCGGCCAAAGTGGGAGATACCCGTCCTCCCCCATCAACCATCACCACCACCTCTTTCATTTTAGCAACGTACACACACGCGCACACACACACGAGTAAGGAGCAATGACTTCCAGTACACTATATTCTAAATCTATTAGTTGGCTCCATCTGAGCCCTTAATTTTCAAGTCAAGAGGTTTGATTTTAGAATTTAGTGCTTTGTTATCATTTGTGCCCCCCCTCTAAGATTTGATTCAAGCTCCGGTACTGCCTGGTTCCTGCTTATATGATTTGTCCTGAAATTTCTTTATTTCTTACTACAACCTTTTGTTTTCCATCCTGAAATTTGGTGCAGATGGGCTGTGGTTTTGCCGTGTGACTTACGTAGTCCATCAAGGCCTCTGAAATTTGAGCTAGCTGTTTACCCAGATCTCACGGTAAAACAAATAATATGACTAATATGCCTAATTTATCTTTAATAATTTTAATATATGTTTATATTTCTGCATTGTTTTTAATAGGCACCGAAGCCGAATAAAGTAATACACCTATGGAAATGCCATTTGGAGGAGCCAAAATTCAACCAAGCTGATCCCTCTCTTATAATCATTGAGAAATCAACAAGTATGTAATTCAACCTTTTTTTTTGCTGCAAATATTTATTACATGGTTGTCATACTCTATATGTTGGCAATAATTGAAGGGACAAAACATAAATTTTTATCGGCGACTGAAGGAGACAAGAGACAACTTCAGTCATTTTGTAATGCGTGCAGAGGGTTAGCTCAGGTACCTTTGTATGATTTTACTTCAATTATTTGTGACAACAACAATCGGAAAAGCATTAGAAACTTTTTGGCTGGTTACGGCAACTGCATATGCAGTATTATATAATGAAGCCTGCATACAGCATATGATGTCCTCACACGTGATAGAAAACTATATGCGTAATAGTAGGCATACCATGTTTCTATGAAAGACTAATTTTTCAAAATTTTTGTTTGGTTAGACAGAAAATTGAAGATTTAATTCTATCAATTAAATAAACTTAAGATTATAGTAACATTTTAGTGTATATTTTCTTATTTTTTTACTCAAGTTCTCTAAAAGGTTCTATTTAGTTTGCAAGTGTTGAAGCTTTTTTTTTTTTTCAGAACTAACTGCCCTTTAAGATATTGTGCATATATACCCTTCCAGAACTCAGATTTTGATTTTGACATGTTTTGCTCTTTCAGGTCACAAATGTCCTCCCTGCACCTCCTCCTGGGGTCGCCCCTGTTCTGAACCATGTACATGTTCCGAACCCACCCATGGCACCCGCATCAGCAGTACCGGCCCTTCAGGCTCCATCTGGAGCCCCACTGCCACCTAACCGAGAAGAGATGGAGTTAGCCATGGCTATCAATGCCTCCATCCAATCAGCCATTATAGAAGGTGTTCCAGAAGTGTTACCTATTGTGCCAGTTGCCCAATCCCAGGCCAGTCTCAATACGAACAGCTGGGCCACAAGCAGCTCCACACCCTCCACCTTCAATGGGTGGGGTCCACTTTCCCCTAGCACAAAAAAAATTCATACTGATGAAGCTAACACAAGCACTTCTCTTAACGGGTGGGCCCCTCCTGAAACATCCCAGGCCCAGAACCAAGTCCAGACACAATCAGCTCCCTCAGCTCCACCCCTCGACAATGCATCCTTCTACACTGGTCCAATTCAATACCCTTCAATTGATTCCAGCCCGATAAATATTTCAACAGTCACTGGCGCAGTCAATACTACTGCTGGTGCTGGTACCGAGAACAGTGACAAAAAGGAGGAAGGTGTTGGTACATGTGTTATATGTCTGGATGCTCCGGTGGAGGGGGCGTGTATACCATGTGGCCACATGGCCGGCTGCATGGGGTGTCTTAAGGAGATCGAGAAGAAAAGAGGCGAGTGCCCCATTTGCCGTGCTAAGATCAACCAAGTTCTGAAGCTATATGCTGTTTGATATGATTTTGTTAATAGTAAAAGCAAAAAATGTTCTGTTGCCAATATCCACAAAAAAAAAAAGAAAAAAAAATGGAAAATGTGTCATTATCTGTGTTTATTCAGTGTCTGTGGGCAAGAGGGAGGATGATGGTAGTATATGAGTTAAAGAGAGGTAGTGTGATAATTTTGTATGTAAATGAATGTGTGGCCTGATGAAAGAATGGTTAATCTTGTTAACATCGCCACAAATTCCTATATTTTCGCCCAACAAGTTTCGTCCTTTTTGGGCTTTCTCGTTTGCTGCTAATTTTTGCTTGGTTGTGATTTGTGAATGGTGCTGTGAGGCATGTTTCTAATTCTAATGCCACATCTGCAAAGCTTTGAGTTTGTCATTAATTGTGACTGTTACGTAAATTAATCTCGTTGCATGAAATGTGTAATACCTTCGAAATTCGTGTCTATGGTGACACGAAATTGCTCTGCTGGTTTCCTAGAAAACTCGCACAGATCTTTTATTTTGATTTTTCAATGAAGTAGAGTTAAGGGCTCTTTTTTTTCCAATTGAAAAGCAAAATAAAATCACAAGCATCTCAGTCGAAAGATAAAAGAGGCTTTTCACAGTATTATGTCTCCATTCCTACACCGTCTCTGTTGCCAATTGCCATAATTTAATAGTTAAGGTTTTGCCCTAATCCCTGAAAATTGATGAAATTAAACTCTTTCACGTAGGGGGCAATTAGAACATTTGAAGTTAATAAATATCAAACAAACAAGAGGGATTATTTGATGAGAACCAACTTTGATCTATTGATAGACAACGTTCTCTGCTTTGAGATATCATATATTCCAAATTTGATTGATGAATTTATTGTGAATATTTAAAGTTGGAAGGTTTGATTTTTATCTTTAATTAAAAAAAAAACCACTTCATGATAAAATACGAGAAAATGCCTACATGATAGTAAAATGAATTCGAGTTAGACACATGCCACATATTTACTCTTGTATTGGTAAAAAAATAAATGAATTTAGTTAATTACGGTTAATTAACTTTAATGTATCCAATTTATTGACCACTTGATCTAGTATAAAATAAACTCTAAAAAAAATCATGAAAAATTTATGAACATATATGTTTCATGAAAATAAACAAAATTGACGGTTCGGGTTCAACATGTAAATACTAAAATTTGAAATATAAATAAAAAAATGAATTCATAACATTTTTTTGTTATAAAAAGCTTGTGTGGTGTTGAAATCCTCCTCCAATTGTAATTATGTGATCTTTTCTATAATAAAATTACACCTACTAAATTTTTCTTAGAAAGATAATCTAAACTACCATAAAATGTGTAGATAACTAAACATCACTGGGTCTACAATTAGTTACAACAAATGCATACAAATACCGATAGTAAAATGTATGTTCCCTACATTGAAAAAAGGCCAAATTACTTCAAAATGCATGTTTCCTACCTTCAAATTACTTTATACATTTTCTTACTAGATTAAATATAATATATAAACAACATGCAATCTAAAACTAGCAAATCATATTTGCTCAAAGGTTCATATACAACTCAATACCATTTCACGGCGCAATGAATTAACCAATTGCAGCGACAATTGCAGATGAAATTTCAGAGAACTGATAAAGTGTCCAAAATAATTGTAGAAATTGCAGAGGTTCGCGATCGGAGAGGCAACCCTAATCTACCTCATCTCCACACTCTCTCTCCTCGGCGCCTCTCTGGTATCTGCCTTCTCTGAATTTCATCAACTATTCTACACTCCATATTTCACCCGTTTCCTCCAAAACCAAATTCTATCCTCTCCAATCAAACCCTAGTGGCGAATTCGTTTCACCATGGGTGAATTCGACGTAGTCGCCGAAGGATCCGAGAAACAATTGGGCCTCGTAGTTGACTGGATTCCCCGAATCGGCATGGAGTTCGAGAGTGTAGACGAAGCGTGGAAATTCTGGCTCAATTATGGCGCGAAAATGGGGTTTTGTGTGAGGAAGCACTTTAAAAACTGTGACAAGTACGGGAAGATTACCTCGAGGGGTTTTGTGTGTTCAAACGAGGGGTACTATAGCAAAAAAGCAAACCATGTCGATAAGAGGGGCGGGCGGCCCAAGTGCGTCCGACCGGAAACCCGAACGGGGTGTAAGGTTCGCATGGGGGTGAAGCTGGTGAAAGGAAGTGATAAGTACATGGTGTATGATTTTGTTGGAGAGCATAACCATGCACTTACCGGGCTGGTTCAGAGCGAGGGGGTTCCACCTCAGCATGAAGCAGCTCAGGTTAGTGCTGTAATTCTCGTTTATGTTATGTGTGTATCCAACTTGGATTGTTAGTAAATGGTTATAACCTGATTTAAACTGATCCTCTTGATGGCAATAACGAGTTTTTCATAGTATCTGAATGGAAAATTGTCCAATTGTACTATTATCTATTTTGGTACCAGTTGCTTTTGAATGAGTAATATAACTTGGAGTTATCACTATTCGGCACAAACCTGACATGGCCAATATCAAGGTTAATGGTAGTGAGCGGTGTTCCTGTCGTTTTACTGTTACAGGGTACTGAAACTTGTGCCAATCTTGGTTATGGGAATAGTCTAAATATTGTTCCTGTTTCACGTGGCAACAGGTTGGTGGAACTGGTACTGCTGCAGTCACAGTACCGACTCCTAGTTACCGTCTGAACAAGCGAAAGAGAGATTATTTAATCGGGGGGGAAATTGGAAGTTTACTAAAATATTTTGATGATCAGACTCTTGAGAATCCATCCCTTTACCACACAGAGCTGTCAGACAGTAAGGAAAAAATTTCGACAATATTCTGGGCTGATGCAAAAATGCGCATTGACTATGCTCAGTTTGGTGATGTGGTAACTTTCGACATAAGTTGCGTTAAAAATAAAAAATTACGCCCTCTGGCTATCTTTTTTGGTTTCAACCATTTTAAAGATATTGTAGTATTTGGGGCTGCTTTAGTGTACAATCAATCTGCCGAAAATTACAGATGGCTATTCGAAACTTTTTTGAAAACTCATAATTCAAAACAACCCAAAACCATATTTACTGACCAGGATTCAGCATTAGCAGAAGCTGTGATTGTGACAATGCCAGAGTCAGTACATGGGTTAAGTACTTGGTACTTACTGCAAGAAGCAACCAAACGTTTGAGTGGGTATAACAAGGGCACTACCGACCTTGTGAAAAATTTTCGAGATTGCTTGTATGAACACGAGGAAGAAAAAGAATTTGAAGACGCTTTTAAACAATTGAAAAAGAAGTCCAAAGGTGATTTCTGGTTGGATCGCACTTACAAAGTAAAAGAAAAATGGGCTCAGTGTTATATGAAAAATGCATATACTTTGGAGATGCGAAGCAACCAGACTGTTGAGAGCTTTAATAGGTACTTGAACAGAGAGCAGCTGAAGGCTGATTCTGACATTGTGGAATTCTTGAAGAACTTTGAGAAGCGTGTTGCCAAAAAGCGGCAGAAGGAAATTGAAGCTGAGGTTGACCTTAGGAGGAATTTACCTAGGATGAAAATGAAAACCCGAATTCTACTACAAGGCAGCCGAGTTTATACTCCAAAAGTTTTTGATATTTTTCAAAATGAATATGAGGTATATACTGCGGCTTATGTGAAACCACCCATTGAAGGCCAACCAATTAATGAGCATTTAGTTGCAATTACTGATTTAGATAAAGATGAGAGCTTGCATAAATGTTTTAGGGTTTTCTGGGATCCGGCTGAACAGACGGTTAGTTGTAGTTGTAAAAAGTTTGAAAGTTGTGGGATCTTATGCGGTCATGGTCTTAAGATACTTGATTTAATGAACATTCAGTTGTTGCCAGAACGGTACATACTGAAGCGGTGGACCCGTTATGCCCGAAGCAGTACCTCTGCAGGTGAATTTGTTAGTGCTGAAAACCCTGATTGGGATAGTGCAGATCGAGAGAGAATGCTTTGTGGGAAGTTCATAAACATAGCCTCAAAAGCTGCAGATTTTGAAGAATCATTTGGGATGGCGGACGGTGTGTTGGATGGTATCGAGAAGAGGGTTGAAGAAATGATAGATAGGGTTACAGGTGCTATGGCTGGTACCACTGGTGTGAATGAGGGTCTTGAGATGTCTCCTTCAGTGCCTAATTTGAATATGGGCTCACAAGAAGGGAGATCAATTAGAGAGACTATATTGTCTGCACAGCATAATGTTGTTTCTGGAAGTGAGATATTGCCGGTATGTACTATCATAAGTAGCAGAGTTTAGTTGGATATTAATGATATTTTCCTTAAAATGTGAAATAGCCTTTTTTTTCTTAATGAAAGAATACCTAAATTTATTTAAGTCCATCGTTTTATGTGCAATAGTTAGGAGGATTATGCTTTTATGGTATAGAAGAGCATTTCTCACTTTATGCGAGTCAGTAATGATTTACTTGCTATCTATGTAAAACAGTCAATATAAATTTAATAAATGGTTACCATGTTTTCAGGGAGTAGAGGTACCAACACCAATGCCAGTACAGGTACAGAATCCAGTCGCCTGGATGAGTCATGAGAGGATACATGAACATCATAGAGACTATGCATATCATACTGGCTTTAGACAAGTGCAAGTGGTATGAAATCTCTCTTTGGACACTTCTGGAATGCTGTAATTATTTGTCAGAATATTTATCATTTTTTGTTGGTATATAGGAGAAGCCAACTGCTAACATGGCCCAATCTTCGCTTTCTCTTCGTGATGGTACCAATATACATGGTTTTCCTAATTGGCTAGGTATGAAGTATTCTTTAATATTGTTGAACCATGCAATACCACATATTGGCATGAAACTAGTCACTCTTTTATATGGGAAGTTGAAGAACCAAAAGTATGTGCATTTCGAACTGAAATGAACATTTTTTAAAATAGAAAGTTTATTTGGTTCGCAAGCATTGTCTGCGAATGCATCTCCTTTATATTATATGTAGCGAATCTGTAGATTCATAAAACTGCAGACTGAGAACGAATTTGCCTTATATTTTATGTAGCGAATTTGTAGATTCATAAAACTGCAGACAATAAATGCAAACTAGATTCAATTCACAAACAATGAAAGCGAACTTCCAAGTTTTAAAATATGTAATTTCAAATTCTGTTCTTCAAACTTTTTGTTTCTATATCATCATATAATAAAGTGGAAACTAGTCTCACGACGTGCTACTATCATGTTTTGTTCATGATACATACTATTTTAGTACTCAATTGGCACCTCATTGCTTTCTCCAATATTCTTTTTGTGCAATTGAGCAACCAACCAACCAAACTGTAATACACCATTTTAAATTGGCAAAAAAGATGCATCTATTTGAACAAAACTTCAATTGTGATTATCAACCTGATTATCAAATGAGGTAAATAAAATAACTCGAGTTTAAGATCTTTTCCTTTATTGAAATTACAGGGCATTGATGAATCAAGAAGCTAGCTTATACTAGGCGAGTTCTAGAAAGATTGGTGCATTTTCTAATTTAGATGCTTATTCAAAGTAGATTTGAGACCATTTTTTTCTCTAACAAATTGCTGTATATAGCCGTAAAGCATGTAAGGCTCCTTATGTAGGTTTGGTACTGCACAGCAGGACCAGATGCTATTGCGCAAGTTAATTTTTGTATAAATTAATTTCATGCTGTCATGAAGGTGAGCCAAGTTTCTTTTTTTCAATTTCTTAATGGTGTCATGACACATGAATTTCTTCTAGTTTAGATTTGACAGCATGATAATAATTAAGAAAATTCAAACGATTAAAATATCACAGGCGCAGCTGTAACGTGCATGTTAAAGTTTGTTGGGATTTGGTAATTTTAAAAAGCTACCGTATAAACAAAAATGACAGAAACTATATAATTATAATTATAATATAATAATTAGAGACTGGACCAACTTCAGAGGCTGTATCTAAAAAATTTAAGCCTTAGTTATCTCCATTAGCATGGCTATTGGAGGGTTCCTTTTCCACCGAGAGAATTTAATTTAAATCATATAAATCCTTGATTATTAATTTTGTTCTACGTCAGAAGTGATATGTTCAGAATATATAAAATTTGTGCGGCTCTTTATTACAAATCGAGAAGGTTTTTTTTTTTTTTTAATAAGGGCTTTCGTTAGCTGTTAAATTTATTTTTTTTCAAACATCTTTTGCAAGATTTGAATTTACGTTTTTCCGTAAAAAAGTGAGACCTATTATCACTGTATTAGGTTTACGGTTTGAGAAGGTTTGTTTTAATAATGTATATACTTATATTAGGCTTCTTAGTCTTGTATAAAATAATGTGAAAGCATATGCTCTTAAATCACACAATTGTTATGAGAAAAATCTCTAAGGTCATCTCCATTTGTTGCACAACATCACAGAAGCAAATCCTGATGTTAAAACCAATTCTCTGACAGTGACTTCCAGGCAGTGTTCTTTTAATTTTTTTTTTTTGAACAAATCAGAAAAAACCATAGATAATCCTCTTTCTTATTCCTCATTTTTATCTTAAAAAAAAATTCCTCTTTCATATTAAAGGACCAAATCTCAGCAAGGACTTGGGTAATATATATATTTTATATATATATCAAAATTTGAAAGAATAAACACCCAACTGCTATGCAGAAACATTTTAATTACTTGAACCCATCAATGAAGCAACTTGACATATTATTCTCTACAAAAATTAATATTTGAAAGACTCAATCAGAAGAAAAAGAAAAGAAAAGAAACTTCAACAAAATTAAATTCTTTGACTTGGACCGTTCTCTTACAAACACACTTCTCATCCCTCTCCTTATATTATTTCCAGAAAATGTTCTTGTCTTTTTCCTCCTCCCTTTGAAGATCTCTTCATTTATCCACTTCAAAAAAGAGAGAAAAAAAAAAGGATCCCTCTTAATTCATGGCATGGCAAGAATTAAAAGATAAGTTGGTATATGAGAAGGTTAATTCAGGCCGAATTATGCAGATTAAAGTCCTTTGGAGCAGTGGTGCTGGACTGGAGGTACTATTTCTCTACTAAAATTTCTTCTGTTTGGAAATTATTAAAAAAAAAAGTTACAACCAGAGTTTTCTGAAAAGAAAAAAAATGGTTAATTATGTAAACCTCTTTTTTCCTTGAGGAGGGAAAAGGAGGAAAGAAACGGAATTTACATATGTTGTTATAGTTTGTTTGTCACAAAATTATGACATATGATCTCGATCATCCATCATATATCATATATGAACAATGAACAAAAAAACTAAATAATTGTATTGTTCTATATGCATTTGATTTGAATTAGACGGACAAAATTATGTACTATATATTCTTGTTATTATAACTATGATAACGGATATGAATTTGAAAGATACAGTCCTATTAAGCATGCATGAAATGTAACTTGTCTTTTGGATGAAAATAAATCAAATTATTGGGAGTTTCAAAAGAGCAAAACTTATTAGACGGGCTTTAGAACTCCTTTGTTTTTATTTGATATGTTTGCACGTATGAGAATGTAACTAAATCGAAATTATTCTTTTTTTATTGCAATTTAAATGTATTTTTATTTCCTCCTCAAACTACGGTCGAGTTAGCACTATCTTACTAACTGAATATTTTTATATTTTTTTAGATAATATAAAGTTAATATTTTTTGCATCATTCTCACATATTAGTTTAAACAATTTTAATATAGTTTTGTTAAATATCCATTCCACTTAAAATGAATTGTAAGTGTTGCTTTGATAGTTAAAAATTCAATTGCATGGTTGTGAAGTAATTGCTAATGTAACATTTTTGTAAATTATCATTTTTTTTAAAACTGTCACGTCATCATTTGTAATTTTTATGAGGTGATAATTTTAGAAATGCAAAACAATAAATTAAAGATGTAAAGAAAAACGTATGAAAATATTCAATGTCTAATAAATCGAAAATAAAATATATTAAATAAATGATGATGGTTTGAAAGCAATGAAAATATCACTAAAATTAAATAATTTTTGTGGTAAAAAAATGTTAGTTTTTTAATTATTATTATAAGAATAGAGACCTTTAATGATCCAAAACGCACCTAGTAGTGGAAGGATTTGTGAAATAGAGGCTCAAGGATTTGTGTAGAATTTGGTTATATATAGTAAATATATTACTTATTCACTTTGTTTAAATTTTAATCGGAATGGGTTAGACTCAAACGACTTAAGTAGGTTTACTTCAATTTCTACGACATAATGAGAATATTGCTAACCCAAATAAATTTGCAATTTCCATCAAACGATATATACCTAATTAGAGGATGATGAGATGAGGTTACAATGCTATAAACTCACTTTTTCTATTTTTATTTTTATTCTAAGATTGAAATTCAAATGTTAAATCTAAATTGTTAATTTTGTTCGTTGTCATGAGAGACGTATTGACGTAAAATTTTATAATTTGTGAAGTTTATCTCATACTAAGTCAAAATATCAGAAAATATAACATTTTAAATTAATCAATCGTAATTAATTAAATTCATTTATTTTATGACCATCCGATATAGTATAAAATGAAATTTAAAAAATACAATTTTATATAAGTACATCTCTCGTGAAAATTCGTCGTCGTGTGAATTTCAAATTTCGAATTTACAATCCATTTCCTTTTAACTTAAATAAGTATTTTTCATTTGCTTTATTGAATATTGAAGTTCTAGAAAGGATCATTTTCCTAGCAATTTCATTCCTTGACCATTTAGGCACACACAAACAACTTACGTATGTTTGCGTGTTTTTTTTAAAGGAAAATAGTCATGCCTGTTTATGAATTTTATTTAAAGGAAAATAGTTGATTGAATGAATTTGACGACATGAATAATACAAATATAAAATTATCTTATGATTAAGTCTATGTAGGCATATTTTAAGGATGGAGATTTATTGATAAAATATATTAATTTGATACTTTTGACAATTATAAAAAATATTTTTTTTAATTTTAAAATCCGATATTTTGAATTATATTGTATATACATCATGTAAAAAAAAAAGAGAAATGATGCTATTCCTTATAAATTATACTGTTCATCAAAAGCTTTGAAATTTACAACTATCCGAATTTAACGAATATTGATGAAATATTTAATAATATTTAAAATATATAAAATTTAAAATATAATTAATTTATAAGTTCAACAATATATTTATAATTTTTTTATTTTTAATAATTTTATATTTGAAAAAAAAATATATTGTCAATTACTAATGAATCCCACTCCCACCCATGTTTTAAATAGATGTTACAAAATTTTGAATCATGCATTGGTTGGAGTTTAATAATAATCGTATTAATTTGATATCACGCCCAAAGGCTACTATAAATATCTCCTGTCTTGTCATTATCCAAAATTATTCAATCTACAGATATTCGTTTGATGTCATGGCAAGACGCTATTTTATATATATATATATAATTTGTGAGAGGAGTTTATTTTTTTGACTGCCTATTATCTATTTTTTTATTTATTAATATCAATTATATATTCACTAATTAAAAATATATTATTATTAATTAATAATTTTTAATTATTTTATGTACAAAATATATATAATTTTACACATAAAATGATTAAATTTTATTAATCAATAATAATATATTTTTAATTAATAAATATATAGTTGACGTTAATAAATAAATAAATAGATACGTGATGGACAATCAAAAAATAAACTCTAAACATTATATATATATATATATATATATGTTTGAAGCAGTTAGAATAAATGAATAGAATAACCATTAATTAACCAATTAATAGAACACGTGAGCACAGAATGTGGCTGCCAGTGGGCTATTTTTTTTCTTTTCTTCCAGTTTCTTTCTGGTAGCGACAGCGAATCAGTTTGCAATAATCTTAGCTCCCTTTCCTTGTTAATTATCTAGAGAAAATAAATAGATGCCAATCATAATTACTTGGCGCTTAACTTCTTATGTTCTAATTTATTATACTAATTTGTACACTATTTTCCTTTGTGTGGTGCAATATTTTTCATCTTTTAAAAATGTGTGGATAGTGTGTCAGACTTTGCGCTTAACTTCTTCTGTTCATTTTATTTGTTTAATTTTTCATCTTTTAAAAATGTGTGGATAGTGTGTCAGACTTTCTTACTGAAGCCAACAACTACTCATTTATTCCTACCGCCAAAGAAGTTACTCTTTTGTTATTTTCTTTGATAATTAATAATAGGAAATTATTTGGGAGATACGGATTTTATTATTTAAATTAAATGAATTATTATTTATATTAATGATTTTATTATATAATTTATTTTTAATAATATTTTTATTATTTAATTTAAATATCACTAATATGAATAATAACTCATTTATGTTGAATAACGAAAATATTGTATAAATAAATTGTATAATAAATTATTAATATAAATAATAAAGTCAGTATCAATTTTGATATATATATCAGCCTCTTAATGATATTAAAGAAAAAGTTTGAATTGTAAGCAATTAATTAATGCTTCAAGTCGTATTTGGTATCTCTCATCTCTTCTCCTTCCTTGTCATTTCTCAAATTAATTCCCTCACACCATCCCAAAAAGGAACTTCATTGGAAGTTCCCTTAAGTTTGAATGCTTTTGGAAAACCCAATATTAATTTGATCCGAAAGTTTAAGCCAGGGATTTGAGTTCATTTTTCCAGTCTTCGTATCTCAAATTTATAATTGGTTTGAGAGATTTTGGAGTTGCCATATATGTCCATGGATAGAGAAATATATGAGATGGTTATTAGTGGAAATATTCAAGATATAAGGGTTCTTAGAAGCAACGGTGCTGGAATTGAGGTAACATAATTAATGAGCCTTCTCCTTTTTTTTTTCTTTTCTTTTTTGTTTTGGCTCCCTTCTAAAATACATATGTATCATTTGTTAAAAAAAAAGAGGAGGAAATAAGCAATGATTTAAGCCTCCTTTTTGTCGATCACACCTTCGTAGTTTTTGTATCAGTAGATGATGATCGCCTATTAATTCAAATTAATTAATAGTTTTCTTGTGTAAGCCTGAAAATTCGTAGTTATATATATTAAGTAGACATATGCTGCAAATGATATGTTCCCAATGCATTTCCGTATAAATGAAAAAATATATATATATGATAACGGGGGTAATTTGGGCATTTTTTTAGTTGCATATCAAATTCATTATACCGTCTATTTTTTCTAGGTATTAATGGAATATTCCCAAATATAATTTTTTTTGTTGCGCTATACAAGGTCCTCATTTTGAAATATATATATTTTTTTTTTGTGTGTGTATGTATGTATTTGGATGCCTCCTATAAAGAGGTTTGTATCATGAAAATGGGCTAAAAGATTTCATATTTTCTTCAATAATTTCTACATGAACTCCATAATTAAATTATGCAGTGGAAAGATGACGAAGGAAAAACACCATTAATTCTTGCATGCCTAAGGCATGACAGATTCGATGTGGCAAAAGCTTTGATTGACTTCGGTGCAGATGTCAATGCGTACCAGCCCGGTAAGGACTCTCAGTACTCTATTTAACATCTTTCTATAATATTCAAATCAAAAGGGTATCTTAATATTTAGAAATTTCCCTTGTATATATTTCTGGAGTTTGAAACAAGCACATATTCTGGATATCAATTTCTTTACATATAAAATTTAGAAAATGTGAATTGACCGAACATATCTAGTACCAGTCATGATCAGACTAACATGTTTTATAAATATTTAGGAAAGAATGGAGGGACACCATTGCACCATGCTATAATGAAAGGCCATGATCAGACTGTTAAGCTACTTTTATCAAATGGAGGTATGTAGTTACATACCGATCGAAGACAATTTTTCTCGTGGCAGCTGGTTTTCCATCAATAAATCAGAAACTTAATTCATAAGTTAATGACATCAATTATTTGGGGTTTTTTTTTGCCAGCAAACCCGTTCATAAGAAATGACGATGATTACACTGCTCTCGATCTGGCTAGGAAAAGGGGGCGCTTTATTATAGTGCGTACCATTGAGGTACCTTCTCTAACTAAAACATTCTCCGGTATATATTTTTATTAGTCCAGGAAGAATATTAGTTGTTTTATTATGGTCTGTACCATTGAGGTACCTTCTCTAACTAAATAATCTGTTAGTTGTTTTGTTTGATATATTTACTAAATGTTTCCCCTTAATTAGTACATTTTTTTGTGATGCTAACTTTGAAGCCTCTACAAAAGTAAATAAAACCAACACTGAAAAGAGGTAATGGCCTATCTTTTAGTTGCATAAAAAGAGATAAATATAGCACACTATTAATTTGCTAAGTTGTTTGAAATAGATATTTTCAATTTTTGAAACAACCTCTTTAATTTGATATTTTTTTGTCTATTTTTCTTAGAGGCATATATCTATTTTCTCTGGCTGGTTAAGGGTTGAATGTGGTTCTCTACTCAATGGTGGTTTCAGACCCATTCCTTCAGATTTCAGGCCTGGAAAAGTGTAAGCATAGTTTTCATGCTTTTGTCTTAGTATGTGCTTCTGGTACATACCAGTAGCAGTTTTTCATAATGGAACTGTCATGCTGAGTCCGTGCTGATATATATAGTTCCGAGTTAGCAAATATTTTCATGAGATGACATATCCTGACAATTGATGATATTTCTCAAATTATATATTCTGGAAACTTTGAAAACATAAAAGATGAGCTTGGAGCATCATTGGACACATAGATAGTCTACTTACATAATTCCATACTGTTACGAGTTTCACTTAATGCATCAAGGCCGTGTCATTAAATTTTGAATTTCAGAAAGTCCAAATCATTGAAGGATAGTGAGAACTAAATGCACTAAATCTCATTTTATGAATATCTTTGTATTACACTATAAATCATCCCTAAATCATATATTTTCAACTTAACTGTGATTTTGTCACAATTGTCAAGATGGTCAAATTACATAGTTGTAAATGGCTTGAAACATATTTTAGATTTCAATTGACTGGTCTTATGCTATAGAATAAATGTAAAATTATTGTTTGCTTGTTTGATTGATTGATCTTTTTTTCATTTAATTAGCTGGGCTGTTGTCTTACCAAGTGACACGATTGATCTGGCGAGGCCTCTTAAGCTCGAATTGGTAATGTATCTTGCTCAGGAGGTATGAAAAAGGTCCCAAATTTTCATAAACATTTCTGTTCTGTGATAATCTTATATCCATGGGATCAATATATATACTTTGTGTTCTATTTCTAGATGTGACCAGAAAACATCAAACAAAATATATATATATATATATACATGACCACAAATTTACTGTATGTTTACAATGCTTGACCAGTAAAAAATTTCTTGAACAGGTCGCAGAGCCATGCGAGGTGATAAAACTGATGGAAACTCAAATAGATCAACCCAATTTCTATGAGCCCGATCCTTTTGTGCTCATTGAGGCTTCAGGTACTATTTCTCTGTGTATATCTTAATCTTTAGTTAATGTTCATTAATATAGCAATTCACAAGATAAAACATGCATTTCATTATAGGCAAGAGATACAAACTATTCTCAGAATATTGGGGTGAGAAGCAACAGACTAAATTGTTTTACAATGCATGCCAAGGAGTACTTGAGGTACTTACCTAATTATGCGTATTAACAAATAACATGGTAGCTTTGTTGATGTTTGGATAGCCGGTATTATGTAATTGTCCAAAGCCATTTTAAAGCCAATGAAGGGGTTGTAAACACTTTGTTTTCAGAAACAAAACAGGTGGCTAATTGCCACTCATTTCACAAAAAAAGAAAAAAAAAAAAAAGCCAATGAAAGCAACAGCCCTGGACTATTTCAGGGTTTTGCTTAGAGCTTTCCAATTTTGATGCAATCATACGGAATTTGTGCATACTGGTAGGATATTTTTGTATAATCATTAAAGATGAGCTTATATTTTTTATGCCTTTTAATCTAGAATTATTTGGGAATTTAATTTCTCTTGAAGGCAAATGATCTTAATACAACTCGATCACCAAATCAAGTTTCGAAAACTCCACCACTGGCGCAACACAGAACAGGATCAAGATCAACTCATCCGGCAAATTCAGCTCCTGAACAACCACTGGTACACAGAACCACAGTAGCACCAGCTCCTTTACCTAATTCGGCTTCTTCAGCAGGGGTGCAGAGAACTGCACCGACATCGACTCGTACAAGAATGACCGAATCTTATATGACTGATCCAGAAGATATTGAACTTGCTAGGGCAATAAAAGCCTCCATAGAAACCGCCATAGCTGAAGGAGTAAAGATTGAGCCCCATTTGGTACCAGAAACCGGTACAACAGGTACCGTAATCTCTCTTAATGAGCCACTGCCATCAGACACTACCTCAGAAGAAACATTCTATGATGTATATGTTAATTATCCATCTGATGCAAGCCCACATAACCAAGAAACTGTTATGAGTAATACTTTTAATGATATGGCTACTAAAACTAGCGGATTTAAATTGGAGAAAAGGGAAGTGAGACAGAATGATTTGTGCATTGTATGCTTCGATTCACAAGTCGAAGCTGCTTGTATACCGTGTGGTCACATGGCTGGTTGCATGGCATGTTTCAAGAAGATTGAGGCCAAAAGTAAGAAATGCCCCGTTTGCCGTGCAAAAGTAGACCAAGTTGTCAAAATATATACTATTTGATTGAAGAGCTTAGAGATGAGAGTGCTAAAATGAAAAGAAGTGAGCATAGGAGGCTTCTCTTTTATTCTCAAATTTTTTTTTGATATACATTTGATGAATCAAGTCTGTCCGTGGACTTGAATTGATCTATATATAGTTTGAAAAAAAAATGAAAATGCATATATACTTCATAAAGGCGCGAATAGTAAAATCAAAACCATATGCCAGTAGCAAAGGGAAGACATGTAAATTGTGTATATATATAGTCGTCTTATATTTTGAATGTATATATAGTATTAGGATTTGCAGTTCGCTTTAGATGTCTGCATGAGTCAACATTTGTGTTTTTTCTCTTTTGTTTTGTTTCTTTATTGGTTTAAGTTGTTGTTTATCTAGGGACTGGTATAGTGGTATCTATTGCAAAAGGAAATAGCCAAAATAGCACCGAAGTTTGAAATAGGTGGACTAGATATATATACTAGGATGAAAATGTATAACAAGAATTTGGACAAATAATATTAGTGGTAAAAAAATTAATATTATATCGCCGTATGAGAGGGTCCTTTATTGTTTTTCTTTGATTTTTCTGATGTAGTAGCCAAATAATTCTTTATAGGTTAATGCTACAAAGTGCACGATTATTGATACGCCTCTTCCTCTTCTTTTCTCATCGTATATTTGTCACTTCTTTATTCAGACCAAGACAATGTGATTGTTGGGGAAATGGCCGTATATTTTGGCAACATAACATGTGATTTTAGTTTTATTTTTGTATTTTTCTTGTGTTTTTCGTTATGTAATAACCGAAAATTAAAATAAAAGAGTCACCATGACACCTTAATTACCCTCCAGAGACAACATCAGAGAAGGAAGCATTGTTGGATGATTATCTCGATTTGAATAACAGTATAATATTCATCTCTACATATATATTAGAAGATCACGAGATCACAATAGTAATATTAAATTAATTAAACAATGTAATAGCAACATTTAATGATACAGCGACTATACAAAATGATGTAGATATCAAGATAAAGTCAAGATATTGCACCAATCTCCTCAGCTGCGGGCTTTGCTGCTCGATCGGGCCTAATCCCTCCCTCCTCAGGTGCAACAACTGACTCTCTGCGCCTTGGCCGGGATGATCCGCTACCTTCAGCACCCTTTGATTTTTTCTTCTTTGTCTTTGGAACTGCCGGTACATTGGGGTTGGCGGCAGCATCCTCCTTGGACCCTTCCTTCTTTTTTCGGAAACGGTGGCCCTTTTTCTTGACGGATGATTCCTTGTCAATTGCAATCGTTCCTTCCGATTGGTGCCGGCGCGAGTGACGTGGCCTCAAGGGTCTCGGCGACTGGGTCTGAGCATCTCGTGGAGATTCTTCTATTTCATGAGATGGAAAGTTTATCTCTGTTCATTTTAGTTTTATTTTTTTTAAAGAGCAACTGTAAGAATGTGCAATAACAAATTTTCTAGGAGAAAAATAATCAAACATTAGCATACTTCATAAAAAAACTCAAATATTAGCAAAGGGAACATAGAAATAGTAATTCAAAATTAAATCAAATTAGATGTTTGTTTTAGAAACATGAATTGTGTATGTAGAAAGATAATGACCTTGCGAGGCCCATCGGTTCGTGGGTATAGTTTCTGAACCCTGCGTGTCATTCAATGGGGCCGAATGATAATTATCCATCTATCAAATAATTAAAAGATAGGATAAACAATGTTAAGAGGAATATGATAAGAAGCCTAATGAAAAGATATATATAGTTACTAAGAAAGTATTGTTCAAGGAAAATGAAACGAACCCAGCTCGGTCCATTCGTTTCGGGTCCATGGAATCCAATGTGCGCCAAATGTTTCACATCAGTTGGTAATCCAATTTTTATCTCCTCTTCTTCTTCCTTGGCATCTAGGTGAATTAAAAGACTGTCTTAGATTTAGAGAGAGTGGAAAGGGGAGATTTGTAGGTGTGAGTGTGTTCATGTGCGGAGAGATAGAGAGAGAAAGAGAGAGGAAAGGATGAACTGGTATGAGTTGTGTACCAAATATCTTTGTGATGAATTGAAGAGGCCTTAGGATGTTCTTCTTCATTTTAGTACCCATTTAGTGTTGAAAAAAATAGTTATTCCAACTGCAATTTAGTAAACAAATAAATTAATAAATTAATTAAATATATACTTCATATTATAGTAAGCAGAATTTGACCAAAATTTACGGCGAACTTTCTTTCGTGCTAGGTTCCAGTCTTAATGTAGCCATGTTAATCAATGCATTGCAACTAGAAATGAAAAACAAAAAAGTGTACCTTTCTGGATGGATGCTGGATGCACAATTCCAATAATATAATCTTGCAGAAGGTAATCAGGAAAGATAATTTAACATCTAAATTATCTTTTCTGATACCAAAACCAAAATACGAAGCTGACTTTGTCGAGACTTCCTACTTTATCAGGAACAGTTTCTGAAAACCAGATGCCTAGAGCGATGGGGAGGAGGAGGATGCCATCCTCCTTCTTAGCTCCCCAAGCGGTATCTGTGCTTGTCTTGGATTTCTCGTTGTAACGCACTTAATTTAGAGGGTCGATGATATCCGGAGCGCAAGACACGTGTCTTTATCTTTTATTCTTTTTTTAGGAATCTAATTTATCCAGTTTGGTTGTTGGACAGATTGTTAACTATGATCCGATCAGATTTTCCCGTGTATGAGCCAATTTTCAATCTAGATGCCAGACTATTTACTCAATGTGTTTTTTTTTTCTTGAAAACTTTGTATCTGTACATGGATATTTACTGTAATGACAGTAATTAATTTCGGCAAGATGGAAGCGGTTATTATTTATGAAGTCAACTGAGAGGAATGTATATAAGTCTTCAACTGAGAGGATATAAGAGTCTTCTTTTAAATAGAAAATCTGAAAAAAAAATGAAGACAATGCACATCAAGTCATTTATGAATTGTGATGCAGAGTAAAGATGTATGAACTTAGAGTTTGATCTCTTTTGTTGAATAAGTTGCTTGAGGAATCCCATGAGACCCTACTGATCATTTGTATTTAGTATTCATAAATTAGTTTCTGAAGTAAAGCTAGAGTGCATAGTTTAGTGTAACATATTTTGAAATCACTATATTTAAGATAAAGGATAAAGACAGCTAAATTATTTTTTTTTTCTAAATTAAGTGCAATATTTTTCAACGCCATGGATTAATTCAGATTATTAACATATTCATAAATTATTACTTGCCAATCTACAACTCACTGTACAAAACTAGAAATGATTGAATAATAATTGAAACAGAATAAGATGCATAAAATATACTTAAATGATATGTATTAAGTGTGATTTAAAAAAAAAGAAGATATGTATTAAGTGTACTTACCAGTTACCGCAAAGGAATTCAAATAAGGGAAAGAAAAAAAAAACATCACTAGAGTCGATCACTAATTAAGATTAGTGTACATCAAAAAAGGTTACAGACTTCTGCAACCCTGGTTGCATTCAAGTATAAATTTATTTAAATAAAAAAAACAATGTGAACTGATTCCACAATTGCATCTCAAGTAAAACTTCTATTTTATAGATATTGAGCTATAATAATAAATTTTGTCACAGGATTAATGTTTTGTGGATGAAATAACAGTCAATGATGTTCCACAAAGCAACAAAGTAGCTCTAGAGAGAGATTTGAGAAAAAAATTGGTTTTCAACGGTTGATGTCCACATCTGTGTTCTTTTTTTTTTCCTAAGAGCAGAATTGTGCCTGGAGTATGAGATTATATATCACCAATCAAGGATGTTGATTTGAAATCAATTTGTAATAAGGGCAATGACACATCAAACAATTATTTTCATAAAAGAACAATTGAGCTCCTTACTGTACTAAATTGATAGATGTTGATGTATCAAGTACAATGCAAAACTTATCACTCAAAAATACTCTCTTTCATGGTTACAAATAAAAATATATATAGTGCAAAGGAAAATAACAACATTTAGACAGCCTGCAAAAATCTCGTAGGAAATCAAGACGCCTTCAGGCCATCCATGCCCACACTTGCCTATGACAGTTAGAAAATTGTGAATGATAAAGATTACATAACAAAAGATATAGATAATAAGAACTGAACGATAAATCAGAATACAGCTGAACAACAAACAAAGATATAGAAAAAAAATTTTGGTATAAATGGTTTTTCTTCAAAAAAAAAATAGAAATTGTGTACAAGAGATGAAAAAGAGAGTTCCGTACCAGAAACTTGTGATTTTCCTCAAGGAAAGGGGCAAAAGTGGAACAGAATTTCTCAATGTCTGCATTAATGTTGCCTCCTCCGAGTATCTCCATAAATTTATTCCTATCAGGGGCAAGCTTCATTGCCACCTGTAAGCATAATGCAAATACATATCAGTCCCGAAACCAATATGATTGATATGAAACAAGTAAAGGAGTGGAACAACAGAGGATTTCTCTAAGCCTGTGAGGGTAATATCATGGCCCTCATTGCTACTGGTAATCTAAGATTAAGAAACCTGACAAAATATCAAGCCCGAAATTTTTCTTTCATATTTCAGTACCTATGTGCTCAGGGCTAGTACCAGGATGGTATTGGTTCATTGTACAACAGTTAGCAAACAGAGTTATACGAGTAAATTACCAGAAGATCCTTTTAGGGTGAAATTTTTTGTAATGAAATATGGTTTTCTTACTAAACTATGGCTTTACTTCAAGACAAATAAACTATGAATGTTATCCATGTTTTAAAAGTTCTGATGATTTAATATATCACCGTGAAGCTGGAGCTAGCCACCCAACCATGCCACTTCTTTAGGGTCTTGGTGTATGAATCGGTACAACACTTTGACATGCTCCAGTCAGGATGCTCCACAAGGTTCCGAAACAACTCCACAAGGAAATCCATTGCTCTGCATTTGTGTGAGAATTAAATTCAAACGTATCGCAAAATAATTTTTGTGCATCAAAAATGCATGTCAGAAGAAAATATCAAACCTAGTAAGCCATAAGAGGCCGTTGGTGCAACTTGAGGAGCTTTTGGCTGTTTTAGCTGCAACTTCTACTTGTACCAAGCTGTACAATTGTTCATATTTTGTGGGGTCGGTGTCATACTTTGTTTGCAACCTCTACACAAAAAGAATACTTAAAATTACAATGATGATAAAAGAGCGGTTACTGTATGTATTCTATATTTTATTTTAAGAGACTGAAACTTGGGTATCAAAAAGAATCATACTGTAATGTTGCCCCCAATATCACTCTTCACGAGAGACATAGCAGATCCGAACTTATCTGTTATGAAATAAATATTATTAATATAAAGGACAAAACTAGCTGTGGACAATTACCAGTTGAGCTGATTCCAGTAACAGTATGCAAATGTAACAGTGTAACAGGCAGTACAATAATTCATGCCAGTAACCACAAAAAGGACATGTTACCTGGAATAAGGACTTTGTACCTGTTGGTACCTGTATTATGCTGTAACTGTATAATAACCAGGCAGTTGCTGAAACATGTCTTAACCAGAATAGGATGATAAGGGTTGCATGCACTATAGAATCTAGGTAATATAATGGTATTTCCTGGTACCTCTACCGACATATAACATGAACTGGTACAGCAAGGTTGTGCTTGTCCAAATTTTAAGGCCATGCTTTCCTAGACCCAGGCTCCATAGACCATCCATCACCACAACAATGGATTGCATTATGTTTTCTTCCAAGAACCAGTTTATGGAAATACATCTGTTTTTTCAATCAATCAAACCCGCAAAATCAAACAAGAACATGCTGTCTTGGGTGAGATGGAACCTGAGTCCAAGTCCAGTTTTGAAGGAGAACATTTATTTCAGTAGTGTACCTAGAACAGGTAGAATAAGCTTGCACACTTCAAGGAAGGGCTTTGTGAGAATTACACCATTCTCTGACTTGACACTTTTCATTCCTTCGAGTGATGGGGTAAAGACTGTGCCAGCCATCCCAGTTTCTGTGCCTCCCAACCTAGTGAAAGTCAAATTCAATGAATGACGGGTTTAAGCATGAATTATCAAATGACATGATAGATGATTGTAGGGACAACTTTTGGTTGCTCATTGAAATGGGAATTTGCTGCCTAAAAATCTCTTCAGTAACCGCCCCCCCCCCCTCCATTTTAATTTTCAAAATGACAAAACTACCCTCCTAGTACATTAATCATGGATAGGGACAGAGAGTAAGCTGCTGATCTTTTATAGTTATAAGTAAGGTACTTTCTAGTTTTATAAGAACAAAGAAAAGTCGCCATTGTTGTCTTTTTTTTTCTGAAGCCATCTTTTGAATCTTATATTGAGAGCTTAGCATTTATTTTATGTCAATGTAAAACATAACAAGTATCATGATATTAAAGAACAGAGCGCACTAGAAAACCTTGCATTGTTAGCAACAGATGCTGGATTTAAATAATTTCGCCCCAAAATGATGCAAAACTGTTTGAGTTGGGATCTGACGAGCAGCTCATTTGATTGATGGATAGCTATTTTGTGAAGCAGACCATGGCTAAATTTTTCACAAAATTTTACTTCAATACTTACAGAGTAGCGTAACAAACATACAAAAGAGAATACTTTTAGAAAATAGAATTGAAAAGAGAAATGTGTATGGTGTATGCCATTGCAAAATAAGAAAGAATAAATACATATCTCAAGGATAAAGCAACCAGCTTTTTCATAAGGGAGCTGATAATCGATACTAATTTTATTATTCAGATTAAATGAGTTATTATTCATATCAATGACTTTGTTATGCAACTTATTTGTACAATATTTTTGTTATTCAACTTAAGTGAGTTGTTATTTATATTAGTGGTATTTGAGTTGAATAATAAAAATATTGTTAAAAATAAATTGCATAATAAAATAGTTAATATGAATAATAACTCACTTAAATTGAATAACAAAGTCGGTATCGATGATGATATAAATTTTGGTATCTCCCAAACATTTTCCTTTTCATAAATGATTAAAATGCCACTCCTCAGTTGGTCAATATTTGAAGGGACTTAAAGAGAAGTTCTCTTTATAGTTTAGCATTTTGCAAGAATTAGTAGGAAATAATCAGTAAACAAATTGCTTAACTCGTAGTTCCATAAATTTGGCGCAAAAAAAGAAAAAAAGAAAAAGAAAATCGTATTGCCAATGAAGGGCGAAAAACAGATTTATCCCAATCGAATTACACACCAATCTTGATCGAGTTTCTGATCAGCATTATTTGAAGAAATGGTTAAATAGGATCCCGGTCCGATCAATGTAAAACCAATCGATCTGAGAGATCTAATCCAAATCAACCATCGAACATTCAATCCCATTGTATTCGTTCAAATTCCAAAATATACGGTTCTGAATTTTGCATTTCCCAAATGTATATAGAGATGATAAGAGAATTTGAGATCCGATTCAGCTAACCTTTAATTAGGGTAATCTCCGCGAGAAATGCTCCCAAAAAACGATGTTTCTTTCAATCGGTTTCAGTTCATATAAATCTGAAGAGATTTATCAGAGGGCTGTTAGTATTACCTTCTCTATGCTTCATATTATGGTGCACGCATCTAATTTTACAAATTTATTACTAATAGTCAATAGATGCATAGAGAAAGGCGTAATGCGAAGCATGACAAATTTGACTTCCATTAATGTCAAGCCATCCATTTTTCTTACCATGTAAATTAACGTAGAAATTACGAGTGTATAATGAAGGAAAATTCTGACGCCGTTCGCGCGCATTTTGTCTTGTAATTTTTACATCTCAGTACTTGCAAACAAAAATAATATGTACAAGGTCCTTAAAAGGAAAGTAGAATGCTTAGAATAGGATGGTCGTCAATAGAAAATAAATTATTATCTAGCTACATCACATTAATAATATTATCATCTATTCAATTTCATTCTCTCTTTTTATCTATCGGATAACTCACGTATCATGTTTTTCTTATCATTTAAAAGAGATATGTATGTGACGTCTCTTAAGTGTTTTGTGTTACTCTACATGAATTTTGTTGACAAATTATGTATCACATTTTTAATATCTTGAAAAAGTAATTTATTTATGTCAAATATTTTCTAAATATATATAGAAAAAATTTCTCATTTAAACACTTAATTTGTATTCAATAATTATTTTTTTCTCAGGACAATGTCCGAAAAAATAACTCTAATATGAATAAAGTTCATATAAAAATAACTTATGTATTTTTTAGTTCTTATAGTTTGACTACCATCATAACTTTAAAAAAAAAATAAACTACATTTTCAATCTATGAATTAAAAAACTTGTTATAATTTCATATTTTGTAGAGGCTTAACTGAAATTGTTCCTTATTTTAAGAACCGTTATGGCTTGTGGTTGTACAAGCACAAAGTCTAAATCGTGTCAACGACTCTTTGACCATGTTTGTTCATGGAAGTAGATTCTCTTATATATTGTTTTCTTTTCATTGCTTTGAATATCTTCTGTAGCTTTTGTATCAATATAATAATAACATGACATGTAGGCAATATTTAGTACATGAAAGTTTAGTCCCGTGTCAATAATAAAAGAAGGTTTGAACATGGCTTTTTCATGCTGACCGAGCCATATTCTAATCTATTTTATGTGATTTTAGATCATGCATTATAACTTGTTGTATTAAATATAGAAATTTTATATGTAGTCTCTGAGTCTTCACTCTCTAAACAATCTAAACTACTTTGGATCAAAGGTTTTTTTTTTGAAAAAAAAAATGAATAAACAAATGTATATTAGCGTAATAACCAAACATGCATTGTTGTAATATTTAAGTGCGTATTGAATAATAGTCAAATGTGGTTATATAGAATTTAGAAGATGAGTCTTAAAAATTAAGACAAGAAATAATAGCTATTGCAATACATTTTGACTGGAACAAAATCGTGTTGGTAACTGACAACATTTATGTTTTAACTAAAAATCAGTCTTTAATTTAATGATAAATATAATATTTTTTCTGTAAAAAATCATAGATTTGAAATCCGAATAAATATTTTTTATGAATATTTAAATTAAATAACATAAATTCTCATTTTTATCTCAAAAAAATATATATAAATGTTCATCAATATAATAAACATGTATATTAAAGAATTTTCTAATAGAGGAATTCATTCAAAATTCTCGAGCTACATACAATTAACATTGAAAAATTATGAATTTTAACAACACAACATATGAACATTCTTAATGGAAGAATCATTCAAAATTCTGGAACTACGTATCATTACTATTAAAAAAAATTAATGGGGCTTCATGTTTTCTTCTTGCATGATATGATAAAATGATTTTGTTTATAATGTTAGCAACAATGACTTGCCCTACAACAGAACTAAAATATGACCTAACCATCCGAAGTGAATTTCAGAAACATATTTTTAGATAAAAGAACCTTAATATACATAGATATAGACATTTATATTCCTATAAAATTGAAAAGCTCAAATCCTCTTTGATTTTTCCTCACTATAGGCGGGGGATAATTGCTCCCCAGAAAAATCAACAATCACAATGAAAAACAGTACTACTGAAACAACTATTTTTTGGTGCGATTTTTCTGATACCAGACTCGGAAAGTGCTCTCAAGGCAAGAGGAGAGATGTGAATTCTATCCATCATATTAATTTTTGGGGCTTCCAATATGGCTTTTGGAGGGGTTATGGCCCATTGCATTGCCCAAATAGCAAGTGGCCGCATGTATATCAATGATCGGTAGTGGCCGTCAATTGTCCATCCTTCGGGTGTTTGGAACCAATACCTATATAGAAACCAAACAACAATCTAGATCATTGTCCTTTTAAACTTTGAAGAAAAATACCGGGAGAAATAACTAGTGGCAGAACAAACTAGTAATGCCGAAATGCTCTTTTTCTCATGATCATCCAATTTTCTGGTAGCAGTGAGTGGAATAAACCAAATATGCAATGATAGAGATCAAGCAGTAATTTTACATATTCTTACTCTTTTTGTTATATGATGGGTATTACTAAAACCAGATTGTAAATATTCTCTATTTTAGGTCATCTACACAAATAGTTGTTAGATATTGGAGGAGTTCAAATTGCCATGCATGTACCGGGTTAATATAAGGTAAAATGAACTCAATAACAACTGCTAAAATTCCCCAGTAAAAAAAAAAAAAAGAAAAATCAAGCAAAAATTGAGAAAGACTTACCCATATCCTTCGTCTGACCATCCTGCAATGAAAATCCCCTCAGCAGTCGTAAAACCCTGGTACTCCATATCATGATGAAGCATCGTGGCAGCGACACTGTATGTCACCCCTGTCCAAATCTCCCTTGACTGCATGCACGTCTCATCTACTTTTCCATTCGGGTTCATGCCGTTCACTGCCCCCATCCTCCCCCCCTTCACCCTCATCACATTATACTCAAAAATATTTTGCAAAACATTCCTTATCCTCCCTTCATCAAATAATGGCGGCAAACCTGCTGCTGCAGTGTACCACTGGCCAGCAAGTTGGTCGGCCTGGATTGACCGACTACTGCTGTCATAATTGAAGTATGATCCATTCCAAAGTTTGGATTCATAAACCATCTTCGCTTTCATGAACTTGACTTTATATTTTTCGGCTACATGATGGTCCCCAAGGCGGTGCGCCATGGTGGCAGCTGCTTGAAGAGCAGCAAGCCAAAGACAGCCAGAATATGCGCTAACCCCACGGACAGTCCATGCATCGTACGTCTGATCAGGAAAGCCATCATTTTCTATCACCCCATCACCATCCCTATCGAATTGATCCATATAGTCCATGGCTGCGCATACGCTGGGCCAGACATCCCTCGCAAACACCAGGTCACTAGTGGCAGCAAAATCACGATACACTTGTAAGACAAACTTCGGATTCAAATCCTTCCACTTACTGGTATCGTGTATATTATATGCATTCATTTCATGCCATGGGTCATGGGTCCCAAGATCATGCGGTACAGCCCCTTTAACTTTTCTTATGCCCCAGGTACCATCGGCCAGAAATTTGACTTTTCTTTTGTCTTCAAAGAGAACCGCATGTGCAAAGTCTCGCTGGATGCTAAGCTCTATCTTGGGGAAAAGGTGTAGGAGGGCGAAGGAAGCATAGAAATGTACATCATACGTACACCACATGATGTACTCTATGCCTTCCAGGTACAGGAATCGGCCTACATCATTACTACCAAAAGAGGTATGGTTGACCACAGGGTTAGCATTGGCATTTTCCGATAGCATGTTTTCTTGTTCATTTTTTGTCCCATGCCTTGAATTTTCTTCTAGACCAGGAGCTTCACTATCTGCACCACCAAAAAAGTAATAAATATATAAGTAACAAAGTAAAATGCTACTTTCAAGAACTTGTAATATGAATGAAGAAAGATCAGCACCTATCCATAGAGTTCCACCAGCAACTAGAAAATAAAGCTCGTTAAAAAGAGTGAATTTGTACCTGTAAGATTCATTTCTGAACTTTAGATAAAGGGTCACAGAAGAAAACAATGAATTTAGAGAGAAAATTAAAAAGAAAAAGAATTTGAAAATGTTTGTACCATTCAGGAAGTCTCTCATCCTGCAGTATGGGGTTTTGCCACTTCTCTATCTCTTCTTCCCAGCGCTTGTATTCTAAAAAAGTAAAAACCATAATGAAAGAATTTAATAAAGAATGCAAATTAGAAAAGGGGAAAATTTTAAGAAGTACAGATGGTTTTGTACATACTTGTCAAGGCATCATGAACCAAATTAACGGCTGATCTTTCTGACGTGCCATAGAATTTAGTGTATCTCCTAGAAAAGATGATGACAGTTTAATTGTCTTAATTAGAAGACAGAAGAGTATAAAAATGTTAACTTTTTAAGAATTTTGAAATTGAAACTCACCGGTAGTAGCAGCGGCCCTTTTGAAATTTTATTTTAGGAGATGACCATGCCAAAGCAAACACAACAGTACATCTCCCATGGGGCTCAACCCATGTTGAGGCTGATACCGCCCCACAAACAGTATTACCTGATGAAGACGGCTCGGTGGAGCCCATATCAAAATTTGCTCGGTCAAATTGACCATCCTAGAACAAGGACCCAATATTAATTTTCCAAATTAGCGGAGTAGGAAACTTCACTGTTTATGAAGTTTGTTCTAATCGTTACTCTCTTTGTTTAAGTAAATTACAAATGGTCTGGACAGTATCATCATTTTCAAATCTGAACCATGGGTTTTAAAATTCCATATCCAGTCCTTATACTGTTCTAACTCATACTATTATCATCTCTACTTTCATCTTTCAGTCCAAAAATTGGCAGAAACCTAATATGATGAAATATAACTTGAGCCAATTTACAAAACATACATTTCATCGATGAGTTATTCCAAGTGCAACTTTGTCCACTCTTGTAATTAAAATTTTTTGGTACAGAACAAAATTTTACAAATTCAAATAATTAGAGACCAGAATGGTAAATATGACCATTTGTGCAATTTAACCTTATTTACAATGATTTTTTACCAGAGGTATTAAAAAAATAATCAATAAACCAAACTTCTAGAATTAAACAATTAATATTCAAAAGAAAAAGGGGGGGGGGGTGAGAATATATTTACTTGAGCCATTTTATCCCACATATCCTTAGCTGTGGTGCATTCTTCTGATGAGCAGTTCTCCCCTGAAAGATTAAATGCTGGCAAAACAGTCACACTCACATTCTGAGTTTCGCATGCTGCTATGGCAAATGTGACAGGCGGATTGTCCTTTCCAGTCCTGCAGGAAAATTCAAATGTAAGAATATAGAAATAAAAGGAACTTACAACGGAGAAAAAAGGAACTATTATGTCTGTAACCACCCTACTTATGATGCAGAAGTACTCCAGAGACACCATCTTCTCCTCTGAATATCAATGGTAAAAAGAATTCAATATATTAGTAATTCGTTAGTCAAAGATCTGCGATAGAAAAAACCATACTAAAAAACAACAAAGAAAACTAACATACATAAATGGTTCATTGTAGTGACCCCCGGAATGGTGAGAAGCTCCTCCAATAGAGTTCTGTGTAAATTTCAAAAATTTACATATATAGATTTTCTTATGAAGAACATTTTAAATCATTGTAGTGTAGAGGGGATGCGCAAAAATCATACCGCCCAAGTCATCAGCAGACTCACTTTAGCTCTATCCTTACCAGTGTTAACTAGCTGTGGAATTTTACACATATGTCAGTTATGTCATTTGCTATACAAATAATCCTACCACAAAATTATAGTTATGAATCTTAGTCAAGATACACAATTTACTCACAGTATATACAAACACAGAAGTAGGAAGGCTGCTATCTCTGTAATCATGAGGGATAAATGGAGAAATCTGCCGGCAAGATATTTTAAGGTCAGGATCCGGTTCGCCTATGTAAGAGGATAAAAGGTAAATAATGTGAAGCATGTATATCACACATTTTTTACTTCAGAGTAATTACTGATTCATATTTATACTATAAACTTCTTACATTTTATACTACAAACATCCTCAAAGTATTTTTCACCTTCTTACCATTTTGGTTCAGAAATATCAAAATTCCCATTTTTGTCCATTAACTTTGTAATTTATACAATATGTGACATCGCCTTCCATCCAAAGAGGGATGCAACTGTACAATGTCATCTCTATCAGCAAAATGAAGTGGAATAATACATTTTTCAAAGTGCCAATGGGAAACAGTGAACTGGAATGCTGACTACTGGGAGGTCATCAGCCCTTAAGTTAGAATTATCACTTAATTTTATTTTGTGGTTACTACTGACAAGCCTTTAGTACCACATAACCACGAATTATCGCTGACATGGGAGGCAATGTGAATTCCAATTTATTCATCCATGTTTGGGTAATCATAATGGTAGAACTAATCTGATCCACACAGAGAGCTATAGACCAAAATGGGAAGAGAACCGGCAATATAAGGAACACTCAAATAATTTATTTTTTTCTTTTAGCAAGAGTTTTAAGAAAAGCTTGTTATTCTTTTCTTTGTTTGTTTTCCCGTTTTATGATAACCAAAAAATCATGTTGTTGATATTATCACGAATGGGCCGGTACATGTTACTCTGTTGATTAATCATTGTAAATTTGAATAAACTGTACCATCATAAACGGTCCAGGCCCTCGGAAATAAAGCATGATAAGTTGAGTGCTGACCACTCAGATTCCAGTCCCATGATGAAATTCCTTCATCCCCAAATTTCCTGAGAAAATGAAGTTACACAAATGAGATCAAAGTTTCTCATGTAAATTTCGATAAAAGAAATGGATTTAGTAAAATGACTAATAACAAAAAGGAAGACTCTTTACTTCAAACCCTCATGGTGGCCAGGAGCTAACACTGACGAATACTTTTTATTTCCTCCATCTCTAGATATAAATATCTGCATTATAATACATACAATATTTAAGCAAATGATTGGCATACGTCCATTCAGTCCCATTTCTATCCTACCACAAATAAAAAAAAATCATGAAATATATCTGGAAAACTACTGTACCCCAAACTCCCAGAAAAACTCAAAAAACAAAACATTGCATTATCCAAAAAAAAAAATGAATGTGCTTAGATAAAATTTAGAAGCTACCGAAAATTGATTTGCCATGACAGGAGACGTTTCACATGAACCAGGCAGTATTTGCCAATGTTTGAACTCTCCTCTAAAGCCCCGCGAAATGCTACCACTCCTTAAAATCACACAAAGTATCACCAGAATGAAAATCAAACAATTTCTTAACTTTACACACTAGGAAAAATAAAGACAACAATGCCAGAATTAACAGGAATGATCTCCATACCCCATTCCACCTAACGGCACACCTTGAGAGGCTGATGGTTTATGGTTTTCTCGTGTAAATGGGTCAATTGGTGCTTTCTGTAAGAGTAATAAGTTATATCCTTAGAAAAGCTTAGAAATAAATAGAGTAAATACTTAAAAAAAGTGTAGAGATAACAAAAAATACCCTTCCATAAGAAGCTTCCTCCCTGACATAAGACCAAAGCCGTACACCAAGGCTCATCTAAATTATAATAAAAGAAAATATTACTATTAGTTAAAAATAATAAAGAAGAAATATAAACATTAACATAATCAACTAATTTCACTGTTTTAGGGGCAGAACTGGGGCTTCATGCGTTGAATCTCAAAATACAATAATATGTTTTAAGATACCTAAGATTGTTACTATACACTACCAACATATATTATGTACAATTATAAGAACAAGAAATTGAAAGGTTACCAGAATGTACCATTTTAACAGCTTCCATGAATGTAACACTGAACTCTTTTAACTTGTTTGCATGACTGTTTAACCTTCTTCTCCATGCTTGACTGGGAGGAGCACCTCCATCAAAATCTAACTGCACTTTTGGCACACTTATTAGTACCAGTAGGCTCAAAGAACTAATATAACTGGAGGCCCACAAATTAGCCAGTAAAGTTGAAGAAAAATACAAAACAAAAAATAAAAAGCAAGGGGTCGCCATTAAATTTATCATCTTTACATACTAATTTTCCACAAATTAGCTTGGAAGGTTGGGAAAAAAATGTCAAAACAGCTGGGTTCACCATTAAGTCTAATTGTATCTATGTAATGATTTTCATGAATTGATCTTTACATACTAATTTTCCTTAATTTCTCTTCATTTTGGTTGTGTGCAACGACTTTGTTGGTATAACAGTGACATTGGCCGTGTTGGAATCGTCGGTGGTGCTTGTACGGTGTACACTGATACTCTTTCAGCTTGTGCTTGGTTAAGTAGTTCTTCATTTGATTCATTTTTGTCATACACATCATCCCAAATTACAAAGATAAAACATTTCATATATCACCCATAATAACACGTTAAGAACAATTGAAAGCAGGGAACTTTGGACCAAAGAATGATTCAGTACAAGCAAGCAACAGAACAGAAATTACTAAAATTCTCGACGAATAACAAAAAAAGAAAAACTAACCAATTGCAAGGTTGCTTTGCTCACATACTCATCAGCAGGCCATGAGTTTCTTCTACAAAGAAACAGGTGCCCGCTCACCATTTTCTACAAATCAACCCTTAGAAAACACACCAAAATCCACAATGAATTTTACAGCCGATTGTCAGAATTCCAAGTTACGACAGATCCAGAGGTATAGAAGCCTGAAGTTCCAGAGATGAAACACCTTCATCTATCCAAAGACAGGAAAGCCATCCATTCGATTTGTTGCCTTTTAAGAAAGAGGAGATCAACTGTCGGTTAAGGAGAGATTAGTAGATTACTGCCTCTATCGGATTAGAGAACTTTACAAGGATCGAATCTCTCTTTCTAAAGATTGTGCTCAATTGCTTGCGAAGGAAAGTGACGAATTTTAATGATTTATTTAATCGATCAAAGAGAGAGAGAGGGAAATCGGAATGGAAATGGAATTGGTGCCCCGCTAATTCCTCGCTTTTTATTTTTTTTTTCTTTTTTTCTTTTTGTGTGTTCTGTACACCGTTTTTCTTTTCTTTTTTTTCCTTGGATTATTTTCTGCTTGGTTTTTATATTTTTTTTATTACAACAACAGAGAGGCGATATGATATCTGTCTCCGAAAGTTCACCGCAAAAATCTTTTGATAGAAAAATATTTGAAAGCGGAGCTCCAACATGTTAGTGTTAATGATATTCTTTAATTAAAAACGATTATAAACACTTAATTTCACTTACTCTTTTAATGTGATTAAATACAATTTATTTATTTTGTGCTCATATTAGATCAAAAGTCTTTTTTTTAAAAAGTCCATATTTTTTTAGAAAAATAATAAATATTGGGCCTAACGGGAACTTTTATTTAAAAATTAAAAAATAATAATAATAATAATTGCTTTTGCTTTTAAAAATCAAACAAAAAAATTAATTCCACACTAAAAAAGAGACTTAAAAAGGCTCATAATGCTCTTTTCTTTAATTTTTTATTAAATTTAATCTTTTGAGAAACACTTAATTACCAAAAACTGACTGTTTAGTATATCACAAATAACCAACATGTTTATTTTTTTTTCCAAAATAATACTACATTTTTCTTCAATAAAAACCGTCAAAATCAAAATACATATCCAAATGCATAGTGATACCACACGAAAATTTGACCTATTAATTTGATGGCACCCAATACTGCTTAATTTTTAGTTTGTCGTTTGTTCCATAATAATGCTTGAAAGCACCAAAATTGACCCCTACCAAAGAATCTTAGCTCTTGAGTATATATGCTTATTTTGGATGGATAGTTCACTACACAATTTTCTCTCAATATTCTACCGAATAATTCTATCTGGCTTTTTTGTAGTTTGATAACGCCTCTCAATTTCAACTATACAATAATTATTATCAGCAATTTAAGCATGTTGTTGGAATAATTTTGTATGGGATTTGATGTCTCCTAAATTATGTTCACATGTAATAATGTTGCATCTAATATTTTTCACTCATTGTTGCAATGATTTTGATTATTTGGTAAACAAGACCAATAGACAGTGACGGAGCTTTATTTTAGTCAACTTTTTTTCTCATTCAAAATTTTATACAGAATCAATATATTTTTTAGATTAGTTGTTATTTAAGTCACGAAATATCTTTTCTAATCAGTTTTGCTTCATAATTTTTTTCTTAATTAAGTTAATTTCTTCTTATTTTAGGTTCAAGTTCCAACTATCAATAGGATTTGTTAAAATTATAACCTAATAATAATAATAATAATAATAATAATATAATCATGTCGGCCGTGTGTTGGTCGTCTTCACACGGTGACACCGCCAGCTCCTTTTAGAATAGTACCTGATCTTCTGTGGCGATCTTTTCGTACGAACTTGTGTTTTTGCCGATTACATGTTACCTGATAAAGTCGCAATAATTTGCAACTTTTTACTTCAACGCTTGTCATGCACACAAAAGAAGAACGAGAAAGGAGAGTGCAAATTATGTAAAATTGGACAGTAAACCCAACAAAATTAGTAAAAATAGATGAAATTAGAGGTTTCAATGAATCGGATCAAAGTCATCAGGCTGACATTATTTTATTATTATTTCGATCTGATCCATTTGATTTAATTTAACTTGGGTCGAAACTTGATTTAAATCCGAATTGAACCCATCACGACTCTATCTAATCTGATCTAAATAAGTTGATTAAACATTTAATATTTATTTTTTATTTTTATATAATTTAATCTTAATTTTTATGTAGTTAATTTTAATTAATACATAAATAAGTCTTAATTAATTGAAAAAAATTACAAATAAATACCGCAAATTTGACCTCAATTTAACACGGATCAAAAACTAATAACCTTCTAAATGAAATTATTTAAACGGATGAGCGCGAAATATAAATCAAAGAGGATAAAATTTATCATTTCATTTATTCGATGGTCAATGCTATTAAAAATTGAATATTGAACGCGTGCCTGATTACTAGGTCTAGAATTAGAATTATCTGAAATGAAAAGACATGCTTTAATCTAGAAATTCAACGGTCAATCCCTAATGCAGTGATCTTTCTCATTAATTAAATTTCTACATTAAAATAGTTTAAGTAGACATCTTTACCTATTCCATTAAGGTATATTCATTTTTGTGCTACAATTATTTAATATTTTCAGATAGAATTATTAGAAAGTTGTCTAATCAATTACGTTTAAAGTCATTAATTTATTTACAATTATTTCACATGGTTTGTACAAATTGTGGTCCCACTTGAACGTTGTTTGGTCCTACCATCACAATTTATTTATCTTTTAAAATTATAAATTATAAGATATATAGGTCAAATGATTCTTAAATTATTATAATTAAATTTATTATACGTCATATTTGAACAATAAAAAATACTATTTTTTTTAAAAAAAAAAAAGAGTTTGATCAGTCAAACAAATTTCAGGCGTTGAAGCCCTTAGAATTTTGGTAAATTTCACAAATTTTCAAACAAAGTAGTTTTGACTTTTGAGAGGAGAGTAATTTTTTTTTAATTCACACCAAAGGAGATTTAAAATTTTCCTACAAATTCAATAGCGGCCATGCATTTATTTCGGAACATTCAACGTGGAAAAGAATAAGAATAATTAGTTTGCAATTGACAATTGCATGGATGTAAAAATTTGAGTTGCAAAATCAACAAACACAATTAAAATTATAAGCAACTGTATAAATTGTGCAATACGTAGAATTGCCAGAAAAATTGCATCGACGGTGACAACCTAATTAAGAGGAGCCATAAATGTCAATTTTAAGCTAGAATGTTTTGAAAAATAGGCAGAGAAAAAGCATTCACCAATATGCATCTACATTTAATACCGATTTTTTTTAATTTAAGAATTATAATATAAAAATTAAATAAATAAAAAAATTGGATGAAAAATTATAAAAAATATATTTTATTAAGGAACGGGTTTTGAAAATTCGTCCTTATGTGAGGGACGGATTTTCAAAATCCATCCCGTATAAAAGTATATTTTTTATTGAGAGACGGATTTTCAAAATCCATCCCTTTTATATTTGTGATTTATCATCTTATTTTCTTATTTATTTAATTTTAAATATTAATTTTCTTAAATAAAAAAAATCGGAAATACGTTAAAAAGGAAGATAGGATTAAAAGATGACGTAATTTTTCCCTTGATTTTCGTCGCCGCGTATTTTTTTAATATTTACGTCCGTACTCTCGTCGTATGACCGTAATCCGTCCTCCGTAAGTAAAAATATACTTTCTTTTACGTTTCTTTTGGGTTAATCCTCTTCTTCGTGACACGTGGCTTTTCTTTTTCTCTCTTAAGGCGTGACACGTAGCTTTTTGGTCGATAAACAGTCACTGCTCCCACAAATAAATGCGGATGAGATGGAGAGTACTTTGCCTTTAGTTTTTTAAAAACTGTTGCCTGTTCAGCAATTGTTTTTGAAGTTGCGGTGTATCAGAGTTGGATTCTGCAGACAAAATCATCTCTAGTTCATGTAGCGAGTCATTAAGAATTAGTAGATAGATGTTTAGTTGAAAATGATCTCTTCTTTTATATGAGCGGCTGAAATAATCTTGTCAGCAGAAAGCCACATGGTCTGGTACATCCATGGGTGCCGTAGAATATCTACCAATTAAGTTGTAGTGCGGACTGCTGAGTGCAGAGGTGGTTGTTTTTGTGCTTTTAGAAAAGAAGGAATTTCATGTATGCCCCTAAAGTTTTCAATATATCATGCAGATTCACGCACAAGTGCAATCTCGCAAAACTTTATTTTGTAGCTAATTAATTATCCGAATTTATTTAGAATTGGTACAACACCATCATTATGATGATATATGCTTTATTATATACATTAAATGAGTTATTATGCATATTAATGACTTTATTATGTATGATATTTTTATTATTTAATTTAAATGTCATTAATATGTATAATAACTCATTTAAATTGTATAATGACAGTACTGAACAAAATGAGTTTACATAATAAAATCATTAATATGAATAATAATTCATTTAAATTATATAATGACAATAATATACAAATAAATTTGTATAATAAAATCATTAATATGTATAATAACTTATTTAATATATATAATTAAATATATATCGATGATAATATTAATAATTATATTTGTATATCAGCTCCTCACTGATAGAAAAATCTCAGTCTGCCAAAAAAAGCTGAAGAGATTTTCTTTTGTTTCTTTAAGCATCTGAAAACAAAGCAATGCAGTCGGCTCTCTCAATCTGCTACCCTTTGCGGCCCCAGAAAGGACCACAGTGACGTGGGCCGCCATGAAATGCGTTCATACTTTTTATTAAAGATTGTCTTTTCATCAAATTATATTAAATATAGATTTTATTATATATAATATTTTTATTATTTAATTTAAGTATTATTAATATATATAATAATTCATTTAATATATATAATTAAATCTGTATCGACAATAATATCCACAATTATATCTATATATCAGTTCCTTTTTGCAAAAGCCGTCATGAATCGTATTTATATATGAGCTCCCTTTTGCAAAAGCGGTCATCGGTCGGAGCAATTAAGAAGCAAGGGATGCTTTGCTTCTGTTTTATATACTTGCATTATTTTATTTATTTATTTATTTATTTTCCTGAATTTGAAATGAAATGATTCACATCTCCCTGGGAATTCCTTTAGCCATACATAGCAGGATGGAGGAGTTGCATCCTATTGATTATTATTTGGGGAATAAATTTGAGGGAGGGAGGTGGGATTAGAAAATGAAAAATCTTTGAAATTTTTTTGAGAGACAAATTTGAAGGTAGTTAAAATATATATTTTTTTAAATTATGTCCTATCTTTATTATAAATTCTAAATTTCGCCTGTAAAAGAGAAAATGATAAAGGGATAGATGACATTCTTTTTTATTATCTTTTTTTTTTATGTAAATTCAAAAACTACTGCTCTTATAATTATTATTGATACATTTTTCCACCATGTAATCGTATAATCTTCCAAATATCACTTTTATAATATTATTTCGTGTATCATCAGAAATCTAACATTTCTCTTAAAATTTGAGGATCAGCTGACTAACTTACTTTAAAAAAGCTCGTCAAATTTTCCAGATAACGAAATCCTTTTGTTATTGGCTCCTTTTTTCTTCCCCTTTTTAACTTTCTGTTATTAATTGTGATATTAATCGTGATTTTTCATTTGTTTTAAACAACGATGTTGAAGGTAAGGTATCAATTTGAAGCCTCGTGAATTATTCCGGACAGTATTTCACAAGTAATCCTATTATTTTCTTGTGGAGAGTAAAAATAGACACAAATTCATTATCCTGAATTTTCAATTCGTACTTTATTCTGGTACGAGAGAAATTGACAGCTCTTTTCCTGGCATGTGTGAGATTTAAAAGCACACAACCATATAAGATAAAAGGTTGAGGCCAGTGTTCAGTGACGGAGTTTAATTAAAATTAGTAAAATAATTTAAATATTATTTTTAGTACAATTATATATCTTAAATTTTTTTAAGAAAACTGATTATAATATAATTACCAGTATAATATTTTAAAATTTTAATATATATAATTAATTTTTAAAATTTTTAGAGGGGTTGCAGCTCCTTCGAAATTCCATCAAACTTCACCCCCACCAGTGTTTTTTTTTTTTCCCCTGTGAGGTGACTCACGAATTTATATCAGATAAAAGTAGTTCTAGCTGCAGTAAGAAATAAAATTATGAATAAAAAAGAACACAATTCTGTTGTGTTTTTGGGACTATGAATCAACTTGTATGGTGAAAAAGAGCCCTAATTTGGGCCTAAATGACCCACTTAAAAATTTGTGGTTGTATTTGTAAGACATAGATCAACAATTGGCCCTGTATTTGGACCTAAGAAATGCTGCTAAAAGGATTCAGTAGGCCTTAATTTCAAAATGAAAAAAGAAAGAAAGAGAGATTATAAGTCTGTTTTAGCCCCAAGAAAAGTACCTTATTAGGCCTCTTTTTGATGTCTTTGGAATGAATTTTACCACCCCCAATAAGGATGTCAATGAGTATAGATTGTATATGAATGTTTTTGTATAAGAGGAGTGATAATTATATTTTTTATTTTCATTTTTTATTTATATTTTAGATATCAGAAGTTATTTTGATATATTTTTTAATTTAAATTTTAAAATATATATTTTTGAAAAAAAAGACTTATAATTACATCTGTTAACTGCATTCTTTATTTGCACTCTAAATGTATTTATATTTTCTTCAAAAAATATTTATATTTAATGATAAAAATATTTATATTTTGTATTATTAGGATTAAAAGTTATACAAGTTGTATTTATATTTGTGCAATACAATTTTTAACTTCAATTTTTCTATAATCATCTATGTAAGAAAAAATGATAAACACTTTCTATACTAACTATATATATTTACAAATTCAGATATAAATAAATTATCTATTTAATATAAATACTTTTAGTATATAAATAAGATATGCAAAATGTGAAGTACAAAGATAATTTTTCTCTTAAAAAATATTTATATTTAATATTAGATGTAGATAAAAGATATAAAACTTGATGTACAAAAATAATTTCTCTTTATATAATTACAGAACTTTGGAGTACTGGAATCAAAGAGGCACAATATAACCACATCTTCACATGCTTTTCTTTTATTATATTTATGTTTACTATTACATTATCATGATATATTTGATAAAACTATAAAAGTTGTACAAAGTACAGCCAAAAAAGAAATACCAGAAAAAGTACAGAGTTTACAAGGCATCCACATCAGTAATTAATTAATGGAAGAATGCTTGCGAAAATTCAGGATCAAGATCAGAGAATGCCAGTTTTGTTGATCCAGGCTGGAACAATTTGAACAAAACTACCTGGCAAATACATTTTTATATATATTATATAGGGGTTTTCAAGTCAATGTAGCATGTGGTTTATGTGCAATGGAAGTGTTGCATCCATGATGGATGCAAATATAATTTCTAAAGCAATGGGAAGGGAAGTCAACCTGTTTTTGCTATTGGATGAGCTATCACAAACATGCTTATATATATATCTGGAATTATATGTTACATATCCAAAGAAAAACAGAGAATATAAGCCATTTCAAATTTGTTCTTAGAAACCTAATATTTCTAGTATGTAGAAAAAAAAGGATTTAGTTTTGCTAATTGTTTTGTATAAAGGAGGGCTTCAAGTGTCTATTTTTTTTTAAAAAAAAAGAGGATCAATCATAAATATATTTCAGTTGATATTACAAGTCAAAGTCAAATTTTCAAAACACAAATCCAAATTATTGGTATTAATTATTTGACGTCAAAAACAATGCACTCATGTTGAAACTTTTAAATTTATGATTTTTGCTTTGATAAGATAAAAAAAAAATTAGCAAAACAACTTAACTGCAATAAAATCATTATTTTGTGTTTCTTGATAATCCAATGATTAGGAGGCAAATATCCAGACATTTATTAGTGATCAAAATTGACATCCATTAGTAGGAAGTTAGGAACAAATAACAATCAGAAAACTTTCTTTTATTAGTGCTCATTGTTGTACTCACAACTAGTGAGGTAGATACCTTACAAAAATGGATGCCATCCGAGTCGTTCGTTTGTTCGTCGTTACAAATTTTATATATGTTCTCTATCTTCTAGAAATCTATGTGTGTATTGAATTCATTTATCCGTTGCTATAATTTTCTATGACAGCCGGTTACTATTGAATTTAATGATAGATGAGACTCATAAAAAATTCTTATAGAACCCTTATAGTTATAAATCTGAGATGTTGAGATGAAAATGAACCGTTATGATTTAATGATAATAAGTTATCATAGAAAATTATGACAGCTGATGCAGATTCCTGTGAATTTAATTGGATGACATAAATGCTTTAATCTGACCATTTCAAATAATGAGATACTCCTCCAAAGAATACATACTTTACAGTGAAATATACCAACATAAAAACAAGTGAGAAATTATATCATTAAATACTCTGGTAAAATTCTTAACTGTGTCAGATTATATGACAATACGCTTTATAAAATATAAATCCTGCCTCAATTATGGGTATACCAGACTAAATTAAGTGAACTAAATGAGTTGGAAACAATACAAAAATAGTACAATATTGGGTGCAATATTCAAACGGGTTGCAATTTCTCTCTTTTAATTACTCATCTGGAATTAATCAATTAATTAATTCTGACGTCTCAATTTATTGCTGGTGCCAAATGTTTGCTTTAAGTGAAGAGATCTCATGACTTCAGATTGTTGCTAGCATTGACATGTACAAACAGTTAATTGAACACAACATTACAATATTACATTAACACAACGTATCTATTCTTAGCTAGCTACTAGCTACCTTCCCAAATCTGACCCTACTTGCCTAATTGTCACAGCTAATATATATATCAATCCATATTCATTTGATAAATAATAAATTAACCCCACTTAATGATTTGATTGGTACAACATTCACCCAATTTCTCTCTTAATTTTGATGGAATGAAACACCTTCTACCATCCATTCTGAGAAATAATATTAAAATCCACCACCCAATCAAACCATACTTTTATGGTGGGATGTCCTTTTTGGGATGCCTGTTCATGTTTGGCTGTTATGACAATTTTTTTTTGTCAGACAAAATTCTATGAAAGAAATGGGCCTGAAAGCATACTCTGTTTAATTATCAAACATGTGCTTTGTGTACTTATTGTTTTGTAACTCGTATATTATTATAAAACAAAAATTATATTATGAGATTATCATTATATATACATGAGCAATTGCGTGTGTCCCGTTGTCAAAAATAACCACTAAGCATGTGACTTGACGGAAACAATGTTATATCTTCTTTGTCATTAAATTTTTTCTTAGTAAGTATATATTTTTTTTTACTGTGTGCTCTCTTGCAATTTTATTATTTGGTAAAATTTTTAAACTTTGAATTAGGAACTAGTAAGATTTAATTTTTTTTTACTCATTTTTATTTTATTTTATGTAGTTTTCTTTTCAGATCTATTTTCCAATAGGATTATTAGAGCAAAATCATTTCAGATCTAATTTCCAATAGAATTAAACTTTTCTCTTTTCTTTATCATGTCCATAACAGATCTTAAAATCTGAAAATAACCATTACTTAATTAAGTAGCCATGAACTGACCTACTGCTACTGTTATTGCTGCTGCTACTACTACTAAACACAGGTTGTTTTCACTTAACTAAAAAGCATCTCACACCTAATTAATTTGTTCAACAAAGATGTGATATGTGTTTGTGTTTGTGTTTGAAATGTAATAATGCTCTTAATTAATTACCTCCACAATTTTTTTGTTTTGAAAAGGACTTGAGAATTCAATGCACACTTGTGCTGTTCTTTTCTTCCTCTTTGGGACTCTTACCTACTAAGCCAGCTAATGGAGAAATGGACCCTTTAACCTCCATTTTTTTTTATCTTGCATACCTCTAGATATTATACTTGTATATATATTGTGTGATAATTTAGTAGTTGATTAATGAGTATATAGAGAAGAACATCTGAAAGTCACTTCACTATCATGACATGCATTACTAAACTTTAGAAAGTGATATCATTTTGCAATTGGGGAAAATGTTTCCAACAAAGACCTGTGTATAGTGAGATAAAATTAGGAATATGGCAAGATTTTGGTTCAGATTGAGTTTGGATTGAATAGTCATTATTTTATTAAGAATTAGTTTTTGATCTAGTGATAAAAATAATGTTTTCTTTGTGGGAAGTCGTAGATTCGAAATATGAATGAAAGTTTTTTATAAACATTTAAAGTTGAGTAATTTAAACTTTTATTTTTATCTTAAAAAAATCATTATTTTATTATTTATTTTGATAGATTTAGACCCATTTTGATCTAACCTCGAATCGATTATGACCATACTGGCTTCTGACTCGTTGGATCATGAATCAACCCGACCTAATTTTTGCTAAAATAAAGTTAGTTTAAATATATCAATTGTTGTACATAAACACACAAAAAAATGAATCGTTTTAATGGGAAAAATTACAAGTTTGAACTCCAATCACATTTTTTCTTCAAATCTCAACGTTAGTTGCAACACACAACCAAAAAAGGAAAAAGGAAAAAGGAAAAAGGAAAAGAAAAAGAAAAAGAAAACGAATCCAAATAAATATGACCAAGATCAAAACAAAGGATCAAAATCAATCAACACACGCACTGATAGAATCTATTGATGGCGGCGGTTCTTTCGGTTGAACACGAACTCCTTGATTAGCAATCAAGACTGTTGTTGTTTTTTATGAAAAATGCAATGAAATTAATGTGATGAAATTCTCGCGGCAAATGTTTTAAACATTAGGTTTTATTTGAAGTGAAGTTCACCCATTTTGATGACTTTGATGGTGTTTTAAATTTCATTTTTTTGATAATTTTGATAATATTTTTTAAATAATTTCAAAATAAATTTTAAAAAAATCTTAAAAATAGAAAAAAATTTACAAACATATTTTATAACTTATGAATTGATTGTGTTTAAATTTCATTCAATTTAAATATTATTTGATGCTCCATAAAAATAATCAAAATTACATGAAATTTTTAACGGTCTAAAATTTAATACAAAATAATGAAATATCAAATGGTTCGTAAATTGCATGAAAATTGAAACACAATAAATCTATAAGTTACAAAATATGTTTGTAAATTTTTTCTATTTTTAAGAAATTTCAAAATTTATTTTGAAATTATTTGAAAAATAATTATCAAAGTTGTTAAAATATTAGTTGTCGAGGGATGCTCTCTTGTGTTATAACGGTGTCGAAGTTTGATGCCTTATTTATACTTTCAAGCTCAACTAGTCATCTTTTTTTCAATCTCAATTAGGATTTTAACCCGCTATGGCTTTTACGGAATTAATTTAAGGGAATTGATATATACTATTTTAGATTAAATAAATTATTATTTATATTAACGATTTTATTATTTTTTATATATTATTTTTAATATTCAACTTAAATAAATTATTATTTAGATTAATGATATTTAATTAAATAATAAAAATATTATATAAAATAAATTGAATAACGAAGTTAGTAATATAAATAATAATTTATCTAATTTAAATAATAAAATTGATATCAAAGAAAATACCAATGATAATAGTTTTCTAACAAAATTTTTTTTTTATCATACTAATTTTTATATTTGTCTCTTTTTACTATTTCTATTTTATTCCTTCTTTTTTTTTTTTCCTCTTTTTCTCTCCTCCCTCCCATTTAGAAAGAAAGGTTAGCTGTCATTCAATAAAAAGGAAGGACCTGTACACAAAAAAACCAAAAATTGGTTGATAGATTTTGTGTAATAATTATTATATGGAAATTTGTCATTCTTCTTTATAAATAGTTTTATCTGTGCTCAACGTACTTTACATGAGAAAAAATGATGGGGATATTGAGATATATTATAAGGGAGAGATGAGTTGGGGATGATTATTTTGATAATTTTATTAATAAATTTTTAAAGAAGTTTAAATTTTTTTAAAACTAAAAAAAATTATAGATATGTTTTTGTGTTTATAAATTGATTGTATTTTAAATTTAATATAATATAAATTTTATTCGAAAATAATAAAGAATGTTAAATATAGATTATTATCAATGAAGAATAATATTTCTATTCTTCATTAATATTATCGAATATAAATAACTTCAATACATATAAATGGAGCAAAATTAGGGTGAACTTAAACTCACCAAAGCTATTCAGAGTTTAACTAAAAACCCAACAAATTTTTAAAATCTTGTACGATATTAAAATTTTCTATTTTTAGAGTTTTCTAATTATTTTTTTCAGATTTTGAAAATAATTCTAAAATAATAATAAAATAATAAATATTTTCCTAAGAGAATAGACCATTTTTAAAAAATCTGAACAAAATAGTTAGAAAACTATAAAAATAAAAAATTTGATATCCTACAAAATTTTGATATAAAAAAATTATTAAATAATTTTTATTTATCATTTAAAATCGATTTAATAAAATTTTAAATTAAACTTACTAATATTTTTAACTAGCCTAAAATTACTCTTAACTTTTACTTCATATAAATGAGAATAGAAGGAATTTGAGGAAACACAACTGGCGTCGTTTCAGTAGGTAAAATAAGTTATTCTTTAAACTATGCTTGACGGGACATATAATTTATAATTAACACTATTTGTTATAATCATCATTATTATTATCATTGATATTATCGTTTGTATTGTAATCATTTTCTCATTCTCATTATTATCGTCATCATTCATCTTCTTTTTCTTCTTGTTGTTATTTATTTGATAATATGAATGTTTTTAAATTTAATAAAATATATATATATATATTTAAAAAAAATAAGGAAAATTTAACATCAAAATATTTTTAAATGATTTTGTGTTCCAGACAAGGTTATGATAAAAGGAAGGGGTCATTTGACAATAGTTATTTTGATAACTTTAACGACGAATTAAAAAAAATTTAAAAATTTAAAAATAGAAATTTTTTATAGATGCATTCTTGAACTTATAAATTAAACGTATTTTAAATTTCATGTAATTTGAATTTCATTTGATAATTCATCTGAAAATATTAAAATTTATATAATTTACAACAATTCATATTTAACACATTTTAACAAAATATCAAATATAACTTAAATTATTTGAAATTTTGAAACGCAACCCATAAACTCAATAATATTTCTTTAGTTTTTTTTAAGATTTTTTTTAGCACAGTAAAGTCGGAAATTTGATTTTGTTGTACCTAGAATCATTTTTATTAAACTTGACTCCTTCATTCCAAACATTACGCCCCAACCAATTTATTCTCTCATATAAATTATAAACCCAACAATTCGATATCTGCGCCAAATTTGATAATATAGATCGTCGATTCTATTTAAAATTTTAAAATTGTTTTAAATAAATTTAATCCGTTTATTTTGACCTCATAATTCAAATTGAAATAACAAAATTTTATTTTTCTTCTGATATATGATATTACATATCCCAGTTAGTAACAGTTTTCCATTTTTATTTTCTTTGTATTGCATTAATTAATTCCCGTGGGAACAATTAGTAACATGAACAGTTAGTTTATTATCATAGAATGATTTTTAGATAATTAAAATTAACCTCAATTTATTAAAAATAAAACACCATTTGTTCTCGCTTGATTCCAGGCTTGAAATGTCGGAATCCAAAGCATATTATTGTGTTATCCATCCTCTCCATTTAATTCCACATAACAGAGACACAAGGATTTTTATTTTTCTATTATAAGGAATTAAGCATAAGTACATAAAAAGGTGATATTTTTGTATTATTCTCGGAAATGAAATGTTATTTGATAAATTTAATGAGGAGAGTGTTATTTCGGCGAACAGATATTTGTTTTTTTTTTATGTTATTCAATCATTTTTTTTATGGAATAGTGGAATATGTTATTTGTTATGTTATCAAAACTGTCAAGCAAATGCTAAAATTGTAGAAGTAAAATATTTTTGCTCATGTTATTATGAGAATATATCATATTCATTTATTTTTGGTGAATTTTTAAATGATCAGCAAGTATCAATAAATATTAAAATATAATTATAAAATTTTTGTATTAAGGTTTTTATCTCTTAGTTAAAAAGATATAAAATTTATTTGTTATAATACATACAAGTAGACGATTTCTTTTTTCTTGAAAAAAATAAATCCATTTCATTAAAATGAAATAATTGTACAGTCTTTATTGATGTAAAATCAAAAAATAATAATCTCTAGAAATTACAACGATCTCTTATATTCTAAATAATATTGACATCTTTCATTAATAAATTCTTGTTTGCACCAACTACTACAATAAGTAGTCAGATACAATAAAAAAAAAATCACTAGAAAGAAACTATATCCATTTGAAATTATATTTCAAACCTTGATTGATCTATCTTTCAAACACCATTTATTTGTAAAACCCACAAAATTCAGATAATATTTATTAATATGTTTATTATAACTCTATTGCATTCACATTTTTCACAAAAATCCTAATAAAATGCAAAAATAATATTTTTTTCCTTCTGAATAGTATAAAAAGCCACCTATTGCCTCACCAACTTTGCTTCATTTTCTCAAAAAAAAATCAGAAAAATTTAAGATACAAAAAGTTATCAGCAACCAATTAACAGTTTTCACTTATCTCAAAAAAAAATCATCTCAAAAAAAAAATATCAACAGTTTTCACACCTGCACTTGTAAAATGGATACTACGTGTCAAAGCTCAATGGCAGAGGATTACAAAATCCTCCTCTCTAGTCTGTCACAGCCGTGTTGGCTTCTCCGTTTCACATCCTTTGCTACTACTCCAGTCACATTCCACTGACAAGTGGTCCCCACATTATATCATTATTTACGACAGCAGGCTTTTAATGGTCTGGCCCATTCGTCAGCGACTCGCGACATAAACAGATGGAATTGGTATAACAGAAGATTTGCATTTGTCTCCACTCGCCTCCACTCTGCTGCCACTCTCTCTCTCTCTCTCTCTCTCTCTCTCTGTCATTTTTTTTAATACATAATTCTCAACTAAAGTGTTCCTCTCTTCCTCCTTACTCCACACACACTCTCTCTCTACCCCCCCTCTTCCTTCCCTCTCTCTTCCCTCTCTGCTGCTTTTGGCAACTAATCCATTATGAAATCCTTCTGAGAAGGTCCATACCTATGGTTCCCTGTTCCATCTCCTGCTTTTCTCTGTTTCCTTTTCTTTTCTTTTATCATATTTTACTAATTAACTTGAAAACTTTTTCTCTTTTTTCTAGCTAGCGCACAACAAAAACCTGCGCATTTTGTCCAAATTAAAAAAAAAAAGCTTTGCGCTTTTGTATCTACTTCATCGGTGAGTCACTGCTAGCTCAAGAAAGAAGCAAAGTGGTTTCACTCACATGCTAGATCTGATTCAGGAGAGAAGAGAAAGAAGAAAGGAGAGTTGAGGGATGAGTGTATAGAGAGCGAAAGAGGGGAAAGGATCAAAACCTAAATCTGGATTTTGTGCAAAAATTCAGTAAATTGAGATGAAATCGGAGGTTCGGCTTGATTCGGCCGTGTTTCAGCTGACGCCTACTAGAACCAGGTAAAGACTTGGATCTATCTACATTGTTTGTTTTTAATACCCTTTTGGCTTTAAGCTATGAGAAATTTGATTTCTGTTAACTGTTTTCCTGAATCACGTTTTGGCTTTTCTTTGATTGCGTTAGTTCATTTGATAATGAACTGTTTTGATCTTGGAATGCCTCTTTACTATATTCTTTTTGTTTGAGTTGTTCTTATTTGCAATTGCACACTTCAGATGTCTATACAGTCAGATCTCATTGAAGTAGATTACTTTTCTCATTGTTTGGTAATAAGTGATATGGTAGTATTAATATTGCATGAGCAATTGAGCATGATCAGAAAAGTCCTTGACACAAATGGATGAATAAACTTGTTTGCTTTGATTTTTGGTTATATCAGGTGTGATTTGGTAATTCATGCAAATGGAAAAACAGAGAAAATAGCATCCGGGTTATTAAACCCGTTTCTGGCACATCTGAAGGTGGCACAAGATCAGATTGCCAAAGGCGGGTATTCCATCACACTTGAACCCGACCCGTTAATTGCTGCCTCATGGTTCACCAAGGGTACTGTTGAGAGGTTAGTACACTTTGTCTTGTGTGTTGTGTGCTTTCTTACTGCACCAACCCTGCTTTTGTAGGGTTATTCTACTTTTCTTGGCTTGTTTTTTCAAAAATGTTTAATTGAGGCCTAATAGAGTTGTTGGTGCCCTTACCTGCTTACCAGACAAAATTTGTCCCATACTTACATAGATAGGTACAGTTTTAAACGATTTTGTATTTGATAGGTTTGTTCGGTTCGTGAGCACACCAGAGATTTTGGAGAGAGTTACAACAATAGAATCAGAGATACTACAAATTGAAGAAGCAATTGCTGTTCAAAGCAGTGACACTGTTGGATTGAGCAATGTGAGTAGAGTTCATTCTTTTTATTTCCTGACACTTTTGAGTGCTCCTGTAATTACAGTATTCGGTAAAACGACTTGAGAAATCAATACCTTTCCATAAATGCTTTTCTATGGTATATACTGTATTACTGCATTTTATTATTTCATCTGTTTTTATAATATAGTAAAAAATTAAAATTATCAAATGTGTTAATGTGTGAATCTTTTGTGTGGATGTAACTTAAATTTTGAATCTGAACCTTTGAATTCATTGTACAGGGGGATGACCACCAACAAAGATCTGCCGAGTTCACTGAAGGTAAATCCCAAATTCTGCTTGACTAACTTAAAGTTTTCATCTATATGCCATATTTTTATTGTTGTATTGTTTATTATTAGGTACAAATGCTGATGGTGATAAAGCCATTGTTATTTACAAGGTATTAATTCTCATCCCTGAAATTGTCTCCTTTCTCTCTTTTTAATCTTTCAAAAAACATTGTATTTTTTTTGTTTTAATTTTACTTACTTTTATATTAATGGCAGCCTGGGTCGCAGGGGCAAATAGCAGCATCTAATGGAAACACAAATCAAGAAGAAAATTCAAAGTATGCTAATTTTTTTGTTTTCGTTTATTTGTCAATTATCATGCTAGTACCATACCAATCTGGTTAGATGATCAGTTCTGTACTGGGTGTGACCCAGTCTTAATATCTCATAGACCACAGGTTTTTCTAGAACTTTCCTGCCATAGGTAGTGCTGCCTCATTTTTAGTAATAGAAACCCAAATTGAGCCTTTACCGGTCCTTAAATTCAGTTGAAGTTCAATTTTGTAATCTACCTTCAATTCCCCTTTTATTTCCATCCACAGTGCGAACATGTTGCTAAGCATCAACGAACCACCACGTGCACACTAAAGCTTCAATTAACCTTCAACCGTGCAATTAAGCTCAAATAAACAATTAATGTGTAACTATGCCTGAATTAAGTTGGAGGTTTGACATTAACGAGTGCTATGCTGACCTCAAATCAAAATAATCTTTGGGTAATAAAGCCTAATCGTTATGGACAATATGTAAAGCTCAACTCAGTCCCAATTTGCTTGAATTTGTGACAGGGTTCAGCTACTGAAGGTGCTAGAGACGAGGAGGAATGTGCTAAGGAAGGAGCAAGGCATGGCCTTTGCACGTGCTGTAGCTGCTGGTTTCGATATGGACACTTTACCTTATCTTGTGTCATTTTCTGAGTGTTTTGGTGCTTCACGACTGATGTAAGTGTTTCCATAGTGAGGCAAATAGGTGTTGGATCAAGACATGTTTGCGTCCTTTTTCTTGCTTCTGTTGTTTTAGATTTTGGTTGATTGGTTTGGGTAATTTTTAGTTGCATTGTTTCAGGTTTTCTGATTGGTTGTGTCCAGAATATTTTTTGTTGTTTGATTCTGAAATTCTGGTCAGGTCTGGATGCTATCTCCTCTGGTTCAGATTGAAATTTTGCTGGGTTAATAACATAATGTGACTTCCAAAATTCATAGGTCAGGTTGGCTTTGGTTAAGTGGTGGGTCATTTGGTATTTAGCCATCTCTACCATTTCTGCACCTTTATGTTAATGATGCAAATCATCAAGTGAATATTCTACTAAGCCAGAAAAAGAAAAGAAATCACAAGTAAAATATATGAGTGATAGGCTTGACCCAGTATAGTAGCATTGTTGCAATATCAACTATGGATTATGCCCGGCATAATATTGCTCACTGGAAGGGACCATAACTAGTACTGGTACTTTAAGTGACTTGAACAATTGATAGTAATGTGTAATGGTAGATGATGTAATTTTATTTGCCGCCATAAAACAGGAAAGCTAGCTCACAGTTCATGGAATTATGGAAGAGGAAGCACGAAACAGGCCAATGGGTTGAGGTGGAGGCAATTGACACCATGTCCATGCGATCTGAGCTACCTCCATTCAACATGCCTGCAATTCTACTTACCGGAGATCATGCAAAACACAATTTGGATGGTACTGACCAGAACAACCCTGATGGATCTGCAAAAACAGGTAACTTTATTTTCCAATTAATTGAATCTTAAAACCTAGTAGCATGAGAATACCAATATTACTAACTGAATTTCACTTGCCACTTGTTTATATGCTAAATCCATATTAATTTTACCCTTATTTTATTATTCTGATGGTTCTGCCTATTGTTTTTTTTTCCTGTTTTTCTTGTTTATTTGCCTAATTAACAGTGAGGTCTAAATTGACACTTATAAGCGAGATGCTGACAAAATGTACAATATTGTAGAAACCCTTACTGGTATACGCCACCACTATTGCGCCATACATATATGCATGAGCATAAATGTTGAACTTAGCTCTTTTTCTAAGTATTCTCCTCATTTACATGTGTTTGTATCCATGCTGCAGATCAGAAGAATCCCCATGAATACTATCAAGGACAATTTTACCCTCCATGGCCAATGCCATATCCACCTCCTTATCCCATGCAAGGCATGCCTTACTACCAAAACTATCCTCCAGGCGGAGCTCACTCATATTACCCATCACCATACCCTCCAACCGAAGAGCACCACCACCATTCAAGGCCAAAAAGACATTCCAAGTCCAGTAGTAAAGACTCTGATAGTAAGTCTCATGATGGTACTGATCCTGCCTCAGAGTCGGACCGAGAGGATCTCAGTTCATCTCACGGCCACAAAAATAAAAAAGGAAGCAAGAAAAAGAAGAAATCTAACATGGTTGTGATAAAGAATTTAAACTACATCACCAAGAAACTTGCTGGGTCCGATAGCGAATCTGGGTCGGGTTCAGGTTCAGAATCTGATAAATCCGATAGATCAGATTCTGACAAGGACAGCACAGACTCTGATGCGAAGGACAGCCACAAGAAGCACAGGAAGTCCTCTAAGAAGAAAGGAAAACATGGCAGGAAGCCAGAAGATTCACCTAGAGATGCAAGCAACAGGGACAACACAGGTTTTGGCGAGCCACAGATGGAGGGTGATTCGGGACATTGGCAGGCCTTCCAAAGTTTCCTTTTAAAATCTGAGGAGAAATCACGCACGAATGATAGTGACATGTTTTCTAGTGAGAGAGAGCCTGTTCTGCCTAGGAGGAAGGAGAAGGGAGTTAATGCTGCTGACCCATTCCTTCCTTCTGAGAGAGATTATGATGAGTTTGGTAATCAAAGGAGCTCTGCTGGGTTTGATTCAGCCAATGGTAGTGCTTCTAGGGTTAGGCAAATTTCCTCAAATGATGCTATGCTCATGTTGGGTGAAAACGGGTTGACAGATAGCAGGTTGAAGGAGATCGAAGGAGGTGGGGCTCGCATTTACCGGCGACCTGGTACAAGCGATGATTATTTCATTGTACACGGACAAGAGAAACAAATGATCGGTATGGGACATGACATTGATCCACTTGCTGAAAGTCAGTACAAACAGTCTAGCTTAGATAATAACAAATCTTATGGTGTAAATGATGAGTCATTCATGCTGGCAATGAGGTCAGGCCCACAGGAGAGTCTTGGTCCGGACAGCCGAGGCACAATTGATATTTATTCAGAGCTGCCAAGAGAGACACGTGATTCTGCAACCAAGGTTGCGAGTCAAGTGTTCTATGAGCCAGAGGAGTTAACCATGATACCGGATCGTGGGTTTGAACCCGTTTCAGCTGGATATGACCCAGCAATAGATTATGAGAGCCAAGCCCATATAGAGAAAGTAGTGAAAGTTGAAGAGGTGGAGGAGAGCTCTCCTATTGTGCAAGCGGAGGGTAAAAGTGCAGAAAAGGAGAAGAAAGTGAGAAAATCACAAGATGGGGTTTTGGATAAAAGAAGGAAAGATGCACTTATTAGGAGGCTGAGTGGTGGGTCCACCTCAAGGGCAAATCCACTCACCGAGGCCCAGAAGCGGGCCCAGAATTTGAGGTCATATAAGGCCGATCTTCAGAAATTAAAGAAAGAACAGGTCTGTTTGGTTATCCATGGTGTTGCTTTGTGCATTTTACACTTCGGTTCTTTTTGTTTTTGTTTACTAATATTCATTGTCACACCCAACAAGTTTTTTAACCAACTCTTCAAAAAAACAAGCTTTTTTAACTTGGTTTTCCAACTAAGATAAAGTTTTGTGCTCATTTTCTGTGCACTGACCAGCATTCACAAATTGAATGACTGCAATTATTGGCTAATTAATATATACATTGTGTATTGATTTCAGGAAGAGGAACAAATAAAACGGCTGGAGGCACTAAAATTAGAGCGGCAAAAGAGAATTGCTGCCAGAAGCAACAATGCCAACCCATCCCAACAAGTCAAATCCAAACCTGCATCGAAGCCCACTCCAAAAACTTCAAAGTTCACAGATGCTAATCCAAATTCCACACCTGTTCGTAAAGTAATGACCAAAACCACCCCCAGCAAGTCAACCGGGTCGGGAAACGGGCTGACCCGGTCCGTTTCGTCCCTTTCTGACATGAGAAAGGAGAAAAACGGATCGGGTGATCCAAAAAGACTGTCAGAACCTACCCGTGCATCAACTGTTGTAAAAAATAGAAGTGTTACGGGAACAACCAAGAATAACAGTGGTACCAAGGAGACTCAGAGCAAGAAAATATCTGCTATTTTGCAATTGGATCAGACTAAATCAGCAACACTACCCGAACTAAAACTAAAAAATAATAAAGACAACACATCCCTTGCCGTAGAACTTTCGCAGGCGAAAGTTGAAAGTGAAATGGTTGTAGAGAAGAATGTTGTTACTGTAGAAAATGAAGTCGTTGCTGCACCTACACCAGTACCTGTAAGAGAGTCTTATATGGCGGCACCAGTGCATTCAGAGGCAGAGAAAATTGAGGTATATGAAAGAGAAGAGGGTATGGATAAAGAGGCAACAGAAGACCGATATGTGGCTGTGCGGGCTCCTCCTTCACCGGTCCTTGCCAGTGAGGTTATCAATCATGACTTGGAGGTAAGTCGCAGTTCTTCTGAGGTATTATTTTATACTAACTGCTGGATGTCATCTTAGTATACCCTGAGAAAGCATGAAAATATCATGCACATCCCTGTGTGACATAGAGAATGTCACCTAGAAACCACATCCAATTCTCCATTTACCCGAAGATGCCCAAACTAACCTCCCTAACATTATTATCTTCAAAATAAATGGGGAGCGATTGAGATAACTTATGAACTAGTTAATTAGCTCCGGAGGGTTTATATGCTTTCTGCAGTATATTGATATATTTCTCATTTCTGAGGCATCTGTAATGCTTCAAGGTTTTGATAGGGGCACACGTGAACATGTTACAAAAAAGTATTGTAAGAAAATATAAATATTATAATAGATATCTTCTACTTTCTTTCTCAATAGGTGGTCAAAAGAGAAGAGCTTACTGTTAGTGCTCCAAATACTGAAATCCATACCCCTATTGAAAGACCGTACCAAGCTCCAGTGGCCCGTATTAGCTCCATGGAGGAAGTGCACCAGGTTTCCATGATACCTGAATCTGAAACACCTGCTCATGTCGAGAGCATCCAGATGCCGGTCCCTGTGAGTTCCTTGGATCCAGTCTTCATGAACCAGACCCTGAACCAGGAAACTTTAGTAGAAAAAACAAAAGGAAAGGAGTCCAAAGGAGGCTTCCGAAAGCTTCTGAAATTTGGAAGAAAGAGCCATTCTGGGGAGGGAGGTCATGCTGAGTCAGATGCTTCATCTGTAGATGATGTCGCTAATTCTTCCCATGATGGTACTACCATAATTCCATTACATTCGGTTATAGATACACCAATCCTAGAAAAATAAAAAAGAAATACATGATGGTACAAATGCAATTTAAATTGGACATTTGAACCAAGTGTCTCAACCAAACAAAAATTGGGTAACGATATAACATTAAGAAGACTGCTTGAAAAAAATATCTATTGAGGTGTACTTGCTGTTTGATACATTTTCTTTATCTTTTCTTTTTTAAAAATGAAATAATTGTCTTTACCTTTTCTATTTAAGAATAAAATATTACTACTACAATCTCAGTCTGAAGTTAATATTATCTTAATTATATTTTCCTGCTTCAGCTCATTTGCTGAAGAATCTTATCACTCAAGATGAAACCAAAGGTGAGCCATTTTCAATTCTGTAGATTTCTAATATCTCTACTTCTTTTTTGTTTGGAGTTATGTTTTAAATTTGTCTATAAAAGTTATCAATCTGTTTTTCCGAGACAACTATACAATATTATTAAAATAATGTATTTTTGCAGTGTCAAAGTCCTTCTCTCTCCTCTCACCATTCCGCAAGGCTGACAAAAAGGTTATTGTGTTATAGTTCAAATTAAACTTCTGCATCTATCATACTTGTTTGAGAAATTTGCATATGAGTTGCGGAAACATTGAAGTCCTTTTGGCTTTTTTCTTCATCCTCTGTAAACAGTAACTTCTTATTTTGCCTTTTTGATTTTGAGTTTGTATTTGGAGGAGTTTACTTCTTTTTCTTGTGAATTTATATTATGTAATGTAATTTACTGTGCTTGCTATATACAACTTGTTGCCTTAATTTCTGTATATCTTGGAGTCCCTGAAATATTTTTGTACAATCAATGTGAAAAACAGGCCAATTCAAACTCAGGAAATCTATTAATTTTTTGAGATTGAGATCAATCCGAACGTATTATATTTCAATTTAGGAATTTCATTTAACACATTATTTGAATTACGATTAAGTTACACACTCATCACATCCAAACTTTGGGCTTCAACAGATATATTCGTAGCACAAAATCCACGAAATAAATTATCCGCTCACAGTGGGAGGCTGGGAGCTGATAACCTTCCAAAAAAGCAATGAGAAATGATAGCATCAAGTTTCAATTAACACTAACTGGCGGGAAGAAACCAACTCTTGATAGATACAATACAATTATGTGACGATAGCGATTACCTTAACCATATCCTACATATTTTTATCGGATAACGCCACATCCTAAACCCAAAACCCAAAACATTACAAGAATATGATGGGATTGAAAACAAAATGACAAACATATGTAAGTTCATCCATGCCCACCAGCACCAGCACCGAGCCCGGCTCCACCGCCAAACCCTGCACCACCACCGCCACCACCAAACCCTCCCCTGCCACCGCCAACAAAACCACCACCTCCACCAAACCCAAAGCTGCCACCGGCACCAAAACCACCTCCGGTGCCTCCACCTCCTCCAAAGCCACTGCCGAATCCACCGCCTCCACCTGCTCCTCCTCCCATGCCACCACCACCTCCAAACCCTCCACCAGTACCGCCAGCAAGTCCACTGCCACCGCCACCTCCAATGCCACCACCTGCTCCACCACCACCACCTATTCCACCTCCAGTCCTAATACCTCCTCCTCCACCAATCCCACCATCAATTCCACGACCTTTTCCAACTCCTCCACCAAACCCACCACCACCTCTTGCTCCTCCAATTCCACCTCCACCGCCAAATCCACCCCCAGCTCCTCCACCGCCACCTGCCTCATCACCAATTCCCTCACTGCCACCAATTCCACCATCTGCACCCAAACCGCCACCTGCATCACCGCCAAACCCGCCAGCTCCCTCACCCCCTAATCCCCCACCACTAACCAAACCGCCACTAGGCTTGCCTCCTAATTCACTATGACCAAAATCATGTCTAAACCCTCTACTGTAAATTCCATGTCCCAACCCACCTCCATACCGGCGACCAAGTAAGTTTTTCTGATCAGTAAGTAGTGCACTTCCTTTTGTTAATGAAATGCCATTGTCAATCTCTCCTGCTAAGAGAAAAAGTGCAAGTGCTACTGTAAACCATGCTTTCATTTTAAACAATTGCATGCATGCAACGCAAGCAGTGGCCTGTTGGAAGTTTTATTTGTGTTTTTGCTTTAGCATGCGATGCTCAGGATAGATCAAGAAGATTATATATGGTAGAAGAGGGGAAGGAATGAAACGGTTGGTTGGTGCAAGTTATAGTAAATATATATATATATAGAATTATAGATAGATACATATTTTTGAAGTCAGTAGTAAATAGTAAAGTGCTTCCGAAGTCATAACTCAGTGGGAAATGAGCCAAATAAATTGCTTTCTTCCAACCGTCCCATGCACAACCTGGAAATTTTGGAGGTAGAGGCGAAATGCTTATTAGTGTTGCCTAAAGTCATCCAATTTGATCCTCTCAAAAAGAAAAAAAAAAGATATGATTAATAATAAAAATGTTGTTGTTAAGACTTAACAGCAAAGAAATGCTCATATGAGTAAACTTATTGCACTCTTAAGTTCTTAACGTATTCCAAATTGTCTTGAATTTGAAACTCCATAACAAATTTTTTTAACACATTTAAGTTTCAGTAAACTTTTTAGATCTCTTAAATAGAATTTAATAGCGATGTATCAGTAAAAGCTATAGTGAGCTATGTTATTAAGCTATATTGCATAGCAACAACATCAAATAATAAGGTTTCATAATATATAAACTATTAATTTATACCAAAGGCTTAATATATAGGTAATATGAAATCACAGAAAAATATAATAAAAATAAAAGAATGCTATAAAGAGGGAGAGGAAGATGGTTTTAGATATTACTACATCTCACTAGCCAGCACATGAAACCAAAATAGCAAATAGCTAGAGGGTTTGGTCGCAAACCTATTTTATAATCTCCTACATACCACAAGTTTGCTTTCTACGTATATCAGGACTAATTATTAATAAATTAAACTCCTCCTTTTCATATCAGTATATATGTTATAATATTATGTTGATAGAAAAATGTTAATATATTTTTCTCTACAGCTTGGAAATTTCCTATAGCTTACCGATTGAGCAAAGAAAAAGAAAGCTATATATAACAAACCATTTAGAACATTGCTTTTTTTTTTTTTAAAAAAAGAAGAAGTTTCTTTTACTGTTATAATTCATTAATATATGATGATGTACTATCCTTATATTAATTCTTCAAGTACTGAATGTTGGTGACAATTTTGAAGAACAAATTTTGGGATCAGTATGAATGCACAAGAGAAGACATATATGCCACATATTGGCATGGCGTTGACCCTGAAACAAACAATAAATTATGGTCTAATTTAAGTCGTTCTAAGTCAAACCATATATTATATATACATCTGACATAAAATTCTGTAAGCAGAAATTTGTAATCGTCTCTTCAAAATCCAGAACCTTTCATTGATAATTAATTAAGTTCATTCATGTGTATATATATCCTTTATAACCATCAAGTTAAATCCTATGAACTTCAATTGATTGCTAAGATAATTAATTTCATTCCAATTTACATCATTCTATTTACAATAAGTATTTTTAGTTTTTTACCTCTGCATTTTTTTGTTTTATTGTTATTCTTTAATACCGTTAGGTTCCAAATCTCACCAAATTAACGCTCTGACAATAGAAGTGGCTGCAAGTTCAAAGTTAATTATTCCATCTTATTTAAGTTAAAAAAAAAATATTCCATCTTATTTAAAGAGTAGGGAACGATTTTAGATTAAATACGAAGAGGATTCAGCAATTTCTTTCTATGCAGGAGATTATAAAATAGGTGGCACTGAATCCATTTACTAAAAAGATAAAAAGAAAATAAAAACAAGTCTGTCATGATAGAGGCAGTCAATTAAGCTTCGTCAGCCTTTGGAGGGAATTAACCAATTAACACAAGAGAGCTAAACCAAAGTCTAGTTTCTTGTTTTTTCTTTTAACTTTAATTGTACTTTGTTGGTGTAGGTGTGTCGGTGAGATGTATTTTTATAAGAAATTTGATGGTTTCAAATACGCGTTACAATGTCATTTTTCTTAAGTTTTAATCGTCTCCACTAAGTATCGGCTGATATGTAATGGATACAACAAATAACCTCTTGGAATATCGAAGCCTATCTGACGGCGTTTGCACAAATAAAATCAGACTCTGGACAATACCAGAGATTTGACAGAACTATTGAATATTTACTGCACAAATTTCTGCAACAATTTGTGATAAATAAATTTGATAGAAAATTAACAAAAAAAATAAAATGATTTATATAACTTGATTTCAAAAATTTTGAAATCCCGAATAGTATTGATTCTCTCTCAAAGAAAGGCACATAGGTATTCATAACAATTCAGTACCGACTTCAATCAAGTCAGTTTTCAATTTTTTCTTTTACGGAATGACAACAATGCTTAATTAAGCATTATCCATTAATTAACCGACTTTGCATGTAGGCTTTGGCCCAAGCAAAGTACTACTTTGCTTTGATTATTATCTCCATTTGAATTGAAATGGAGAGTCCGATGGATACTTTCTTCCTTTTTTTTAATGAAAGAAACTTTGTAACCTTATATATATGCAACATGCTTACAAATACAAGTCACAAATTCATCATTAATTTTCCAAAATAAAATACACCCAATTTTGAAAAAAAAATTTATTTTGAAAATCTCCAACATTATATATATATATGCATTACAAGGAAGAGGGTAATTTATTAAATCCATATACCCACTACTAGAAAGTTTCTCGCATTCACCGCGACTTGTGCCACTTGATATAATTGACTATAATTTTTTTTAAGCTTAATCTAAAGGTACAGGGTTAAACGGATGGAGATTTGATTAATTCTTAAGAAAATTAAAGACTCAGTAAACACTTCTAACTAGGCTGCATATATATGCTACCGTAGCTTCAGCAAGCATTTAATCAGTTAATCAACAGAAAACGTCACAGATTTCAGCAATATTTATCTATTTTTGCTCAATAAACATGATTGCTTGCCACTTCAGAAAAAAAATATTTAGTATCCTAAAATCCTAAAACCAAAACACTAAATTTACACTCAGCACTGTTGTTTTTGTTAGTAATAATAAATTTTTTAATAGAGGAAAGAGAGAGACAAAATACTGAAATTTCTCTACTCAATCTATATTTTCTCTATTTTTTTTTCCTGTTTTTCTTACAACAGAATATAAGTATATTTATAGCGTTAGATATGACTCTTAAAATTCATATAGTAACTAAAACAAAACAGAATTCAAAACAGAATACAGAGTACAGAGCAGTACAATAAATTCTGACTATTGATTACTAAAACAATCATAAATAATTTGGGAACTTCAAATGATCTGAAACTTTCACCATTAAAAACTAAATTCCAAGAAACGTCAAATAGACTCCTCATTTCCTCAGAATGATTTAGAATTACCTTTTTAAATTCGCTCATTAATTAGCCTCAAAATCTGTCCATTATGCAATTATGAATTTAATGAAAAATTAAGTTTATTTATCAACACCCCTCCTCAAACTTAATTCTCTTATGTCCTTCATGTCAAGTAGATTTCTCATTTTCTCAAATAGTTTTGTGGACGTTGGCTTTGTAAAGATGTTAGCCGTTTGGTCCTTGCTTTTCACATGCACCAGTTTTATCTCCTTTCCCTTCATGTGCTCTCGAATGAAATGAAATTTCAGGTCAATATGCTTGTGTCTTTCATGATGAATAAGATTCTTTGCCAATTTGATTGCTGATCTATTGTCCAAGTAAATTTGTGTCACTTCTCTTGAGAAAAATTAAGTTTATTCAACAATTTTCTCAACTAGATCACATGACACACATAACCTCCTATTGCTACAGACTCTGCTTCGCATGTAGAGAGTGTTACAACTGGTTATTTCTTCGACAACCAAGTGAATGTCGTGTCCCCCAAAAAGAATACATATCCCGATGTACTCTTTCGATCATTCAGATCACCACACCAATCGCTATTGGATTATCCTACTATCATGAAATTTTCGAATTTGGTGTAGAATAACCCAAATGATTTGATTCCCCGAATATATCACAAAATTCTCTTTATCGCTTTTAAATACATATAGACCGACTCTTCCATGAATTGACTTACAACTCCAACACTATAAGAAATATTCGGCATTGTGCATGTGAGATAGCGAAGGCTCCCAACTAGACTTTGGTATTTGGTCGCATCTACTCGTTCTCCATTGTCAAACTTAGGAAGTTTTGTCCCTGGTTTGATTGGTGTCAATACTAGGTTGCAATTCATCATTTTGTTCCTTTTCAGAATTTTTTTGTATATATTTCTTGTGACACAGAAATCCTAGCCTTTTCTTGTCTAACCTCCAGACCAAGGAAGTAGTTCATGAAACCCAAGTCCGCCTTCTCAAACTCCTGAGTCATCACTCTTTTAAATTCCTCTATCATTTCATTATTGTTCCCCATAAAGATGAGATCATCAACATAAAGAGCAACAAGAAGTAAATTACTTTCATTCTTTTTCACATATAGTGTATGTTCATATGGGCATTGAGTAAGCTTGTTCTTCTTGAAGTAAGTGTCGATGTGGGTATTCCAAACTGAGGTGCTTGTTTCAACCCGTAAAGTGCCTTCTTCAATTTCAACACCTTTTTTCTTCCCCGATTTTTATGTATCCGGTTGGTTGCTTCACGTATACCTTTTCTTCTAGCACGCCATTCAAAAATGCTGAATTTACATCCATTTGAAAATTTTGCCATTTGAATTGAGCCGCTTGTGCAATGAGAAGACGAATCGTCTCCATTGGATCAAACAACTTGAAGCAGTTTGCCTTTTCATAATAACTGACAAAGATGTACCTTTTAATTTTGTCATCGAGCTTGGTCCTTCTTTGATCCGGTACATGCATGTAGGCCACACTACCAAACACCTTTAAGTGAGACACTATTGGTTTTTGTCCACTCCACGTTTCTTGTGGTGCTTGATCTTTTAACTTCACATGAGGGCATCAATTTTGCACATAGACTACACACAACACTGCTTCTGCCCAAAATTCCTTTGGCATTTTTCTGCTTTTCATCATCGATTGGACCATGTCGAGAATGGTCCGATTCTTTCTTTTGGCCACACCATTTTGTTGAGGCGAATATGGTACAGTCAAGAACCGCTTGAATCCTTGTTCCTCGCAAAAATTCATGAAGGCGGCTGATGTGTACTCTTCGCCTCTATCTGACCTGATGGCTTTGATAAACATGTCGGCGGTATTTTCTACCAACACTTTCAACTTTTTAAATGAATTTAGAGCTTCAGATTTTTTTTAGAAAGTAGACCCACGCTTGCCGAGTAAACATCCTTCGCAAAACTTGGTGGTGTAGTCTATGTTTGGTAGCCTATGCACAATGTTCTTCTTGACAAACTCCTTTAGGCGCCACTGTAATGGAGGTGATCGAACCTTAGATGCCACAACTCCGATTTATCCTCCATGTCGACTTGTAGATATTTTTCCCGCACGTTTTGCAAGTTGAGTTTGTACATGTGATTTTTAGCCATTTCGACTCATGCTACCAAGCGCCCTCGATTGTCTTTCAATTATAGTACTCGATTTTTTATGAATATTGAGTATCCCTTCTCCATGAGTTGTCTCATGCTCAAAATATTGCTCTTAACATTAGATACATAATAAACATCATCGATTGATCCTTCTGTACCATATTTTTGCAAGTAGTGAATTGTACGTTGGTTTTTTACTTGGATCTTTGATGCGTCTCCGAACGACACGTATCCATCTTCAACCTCTCACATCTCCTAGAATAGGTGCTTGTGTCTGCACATGTGGTTACTAGCCCTGGTATCGAGATATCACATTGTGTCGCTATCGAAAACAATATTTTTGTAGGCCATCATTTTCTCTTGTCTCCTCTTCCGCGACTAGATTTGCATTTTCTTCTACCTTTTTCTCAGAATAACACTCCTTTGTATAGTATCCATATTTACCGTAATTATAGCACTCAATATTTGATTTACACTCTTTAAAATAGTGCATGCTATAGTTGTAGCATTCAACATTTGAATAATTTGTCCGGCCGCCTCTCTCACGACCACGTCCTCTACCTCGACAATTTTGTTAGCTTGACTGCCCCTTCTTCTTATAGTATTCACCTCGACCACGACCTCCATCACTGCGACCATTGTTGCGACTTCCACGATCGTGCTCTCTACCATGAAAGTTTTGAGTATAGATTACCTTTTCATCTTGATAGACACCTTGGCTTGTAGTGCTTCCTCAAGTGACTCATTCTTCTTCTTCTTGCGTTGCTCGTGCGCCTCTAGCGACCCAACAAGATCATCGATAGTTAGCTCCTCTAGATCCTTTGACTCTTCGATGGCGTGCACGACATTTTCAAAATTATCAGTTAGCGACCGTAGAATTTTCTCCACAACCCTCGAGTCCTTTAGAGATTCACCGTTGCATTTGAGTTGATTTACCACGGTTTGCACATGTGTGATATAGTTGGATACACCTTCTGACTCGTTTATCTTCATACCCTCCAACTCGCCGCATAGAGTTTGAAGCCTTACTTACTTTACTCGGTCGGCCCCCTTGAAGACTTTTGCAACGTATCTCATGCTTTCTTGGCAGTTGTCGCGCTTGCTATCTTTTCAAAGTCCGACTCGTCAACCGCTTGGAATAACATGTATAACGTTGTCTTGTCCTTCATTCACGTTTCTTTCAACGCTTTTACTTGATTCGCCGTCTGAACTGTGTTTACAATCGGTTCTTCAAGACCGACTTCAACTACTTCCCATATGTCTTGGGCCCGAGTATTATTTGCATTTGGATGCTCCAGTTGTTGTAGTTAGCTTTTGTCAATCATGGCAGTAGCATACCTCCCACCGACATTCTCCTCAAATTTGTCATTGGCTCTGATACCAAATTATTAATAATAATAAATTTTTGATAGAGAGAAGAGAGACAAGATACTGAAATTTCTTTATTTAATCTATATTTCTCTATTTTTTTTCTTTTTTTCTACTTTTCTTACGACATAATATAAGTCTATTTATAACCTTAGACATGACACTCAAAATTTGTACTGTAATTAAAACAAAATCCAAAACAAGTCAAAACATAATACATAATAAATTCTGATCCTTAATTATTAAAACGGTCATAAATAATTATTGAGAATTTCAAATGATATGAAACTTTTATCATTAAAAACTAAACTCCAAAATACGTCAAATAGACTCCTCATTTGTTCAGAATGATTTAAAATTACCCTTTCAAATTTGCTCATTAATTAACCTCAAAATCCGTACAAGAACATTATCGAAAGGTTCAAGCATCGTACATAGAGGTAGTTTTAATTAAAAGAGGTAAAAAGAAGGTACAATAAGCAGAAAATGAGAACAGAAAAGAGGAGAGAACTGGTGCTAACAACTGGTACAGTGCTCAGGAAATTAAGGAGGTGATAATAGCTGGTACCTACAAACCCAAAAACCAGAAAGGTATAAATTGGAATAGAGCAATCCAGAACTCACTAGGCATTCCCTTAATTTTGATAGTACCGGTTCAACTGGCTCATGTCTGTGGACTGACATTCGTACCAGGCAATAATTCTCATAGGCTGAGATTTATCTAGTTAGAGTATGAAACCAATAATCAGCTCAGACAAAGTCAACAAGATTTAAACCTCTAATTTAAGCTTGAAGAAACCCGGGGCAAGAATGCAACACAGCTGATCTTTTTCTTTTCTTTCTTTTTTGGTTTCCCCAACTTTTTCAGGATCCGATTGAAGGTATGATTGTTCGTTAATGGATATCCGTTACCCGGAAACGGAACTCAAATCTGCATTGTAAACCACAAATTGATCTTGAAAATTGGAATACTAGTGCAAGATTTTTGAATCTCTAGCATATATTACTCAACTGGAAGTGGACTTGAATTTGATTTGAACCTGAGTGATTATAGTAGATATAATACAAACTGAAGCATCATCAAATTTAGGTTCTTTTTAGATATGTTTGTTTTCAATCTGACATAACTGACAAAACATGTGAATCATATAGGAAAATTGTCAAATTTTAGAAAAAAAAGAAGAAAATTGAGTACTTCTCTTACTGAATTTATTTCTGATAGACTATATATGAGCATTTCAGAAACAATAGATCTGGTTATTTGGGTATAGTATTGGATGCTTAAACATCTCAATTCGGATCTGATTGGTTATTCAATAAATTCATACCCGATAATCTAAGGATGACACGTACAAACAAGAAATACTTTTTTTCTTTTTTGCTTTGAAAGCCCGTACGATGGATTTGAGATAAGGATCTGCAAGATGCATTTAAGTATAGTCTGGTCACATAAATTGAATTGGACCATTAATTTGTACTAATTCTAGCAAACCTCTTAAAACTTAATTCTTCTGCTATAGAAGTAACTCCTCTGACTCCGTATTCATTGTCTGGCGCCTCAATTAACAATCCTTACAAATTAATACGCTTTTACTATATATGGCATTAATGATGGTGATGATGGGGTGTGTGTGTGTGTGTGTGTGTGTGTGTGTAAAACAAGACTGCAGAAAGGTCACAGTGTTGTTCCTGAGGTATTTTAACATGCATTGATGTAATTTATCATGAAGACAAATAACAAATTAGGAAATTAAAAACTCTTTAAATATTTATTTATAGAAAGGATAATTATATAGAAGTTACATTAATTACCGCAAACCAACTTAATAACATAATAATAACAAACATATCAAACGCCTTAATTAAAAAGCAAAATGATATGAATTTCAAAAGAAACAATCGGACAAGTAGCATTACTTCTCATGCAACCTTCTATCGAGGTGATACAAAAGTGGTGCATGCATGCATTGCATTGTCCGTGCAGAAGGAAATGTCTCACTTAATTAGTGGCCTCCACCAATCCCGCCACCTCCGCCTCCGCCGCCAATTCCACCGCCGCCGCCTCCACCAAATCCTCCTCCGATCCCACCTCCCTTTCCAAATCCAAATCCGAACCCTCCACCTTTGCCGAAGCCCCCACCACCTCCAAATCCACCACCACTGCCGCCCCCTCCACCGATACCACCACCGATCCCACCGCCCTTACCGAATCCACCACCAATGCCATGACCAATGCCGCCACCAAGTCCACCACCTTTACCAAACCCACCACCTATTCCAGGACCAATACCGCCACCGAGGCCACCACCTTTGCCGAATCCACCACCGATTCCGTGGCCGATGCCGCCACCAAGACCCCCACCTTTGCCAAATCCACCACCGATTCCATGGCCAATGCCGCCGCCAAGACCGCCACCTTTACCGAATCCACCACCGATTCCAGGGCCAATGCCGCCGCCAAGACCACCACCTTTGCCAAATCCACCACCGATTCCATGGCCAATGCCGCCGCCAAGACCACCACCTTTGCCAAATCCACCACCGATTCCATGGCCAATGCCGCCGCCAAGACCACCACCTTTACCGAATCCACCACCGATTCCAGGGCCAATGCCGCCGCCAAGACCACCACCTTTGCCAAATCCACCACCGATTCCATGGCCAATGCCGCCGCCAAGACCACCACCTTTGCCAAATCCACCACCGATTCCATGGCCAATGCCGCCGCCAAGACCACCACCTTTGCCAAATCCACCACCGATTCCATGGCCAATGCCGCCGCCAAGACCACCACCTTTACCAAAACCACCTCCAAAACCTCCACCCTTGCCAATGCCCCCACCAATACCAGGTCCAATGCCACCACCAATACCAGGTCCAACGCCTCCACCAATACCAGGTCCAACGCCACCACCGATACCACCACCTTTCCCAAAACCTCCACCAATGCCTCCACCTAAACCACCACCTTTACCTATTCCACCTCCTAGACCTCCACCTTTTCCGGCTCCACCACCGGCTCCACCACCGGCTCCACCACCGGCTCCACCACCGGCTCCACCACCGGCTCCACCACCGGCTCCACCACCAAAACCTCCACCTTTACCAAACCCACCACCTATTCCATGTCCAATACCGCCACCGAATCCGCCACCGCCTCCACCACCACCACCACCACCAAACCCACCACCGCCTCCACCGCCTAGCCCGCCACCACCGCCTAGCCCGCCACCTTTGCCAAAACCCTTACCAAATCCAAAACCCTTATGCATCCAAAGGTGCTTGTCATCCTTTGTTTGCTCACCCGCCACGGGTCTTCCGATCACACTCACTATTGAACTACACAAGCAAAGCGCTATCACAAGTGTTACTGTTACCTTCCCCATGGTTCTCATTTTCTTTGTCTCTGTTTGGCGCCTTGAGAGGCTCTGGTTTGGCTGAGTACAGAGTGCAGTCATGTTTTTATAGACTCTTTGCATGGTGGGTTCCATCGAGTGCTTTTAATGAGACCCAACGATTCACGCTTTCGCCAGTTGAAAAGTCTCTTAAGTGGGACATATTTAAAACGGGTCATATGTCCTAGTTAATCCGACCCGTCAAAGTTCATTGACCAACGTACGGTAGATTTTTATATATTGACGGGTTGCTCGAATTTAATTCATCCGAAAAACTTTTTATCTAATCTCTCTAATAATTCCAAGGGAAAATCCCCACTTCCATATTTGATTTTGATTCTCTCTCTTTTCATAGCTTAACTGAGTCACAATAAGGATTTGAAACCTGAAAATTCATGCGAAATGCTAAATTATTTGACTATAACCAAGTATTGCAAAACTCACTAAAGATGACATGAAATGAAAGATTCCCATTCTGATCTTATTCTCATACTACAAAACAAAACGCATGAAATTCTTTCTGAAAATCATTTATGAGAAAGAATTAAACCATGGTTTTACACAAAAGTTGGATGGTAAATGAAGCAAACAGACATGTATATATTAAATGTCCTGAATTAAAAATTTACCCAAATTAATGTAGGAAGAATCCAGCCCTTTTGTGTGCGGTAGGTACCAGTAAATTAATGCTGGTGGTGAAATGAAATAAATACACGCCGCGGGGTAGTTGCGAGTTCCAGAGAAAACATATGACGAAAATGCTTTCTTTTTTTCTCTTTTAAGAGGTTCTCCGTAGGGTTAGAAATTTTTTTTTTTTTTTTTTTTTGCAGAAGCGCAATTAAGACAAGAGAAATGAATGAAGGCTTTCTGATCTTTTATTTATTTGTCGTTCTTGTTGATGTTTTTATGTATTACTGAATCGGTTCATTTTTATAAATGATTTGTGGAGAATTAGTTTTTAATTTAGTAATAAAAATAATATTTTTTAAATAAAAAATTACAGGTTCAAAATTCGAATAGAGTTCTTTATGAACATTTAAATTTAAATAATTTAACCCTTAATTTTATCTAAAAAAAATGATCCGTGTCTAGGCATGAAAAATTGATCCATGTTTCTCTTTAATGATAATTTGATTTTAATTAGGTGACTTGTTTAATTCTCAACAGTAGACAATAAGTTCTCTTATTAGCTATTTGTATATAGTTAGCTTCTTTAGCATTCTAAGCTCTTTTAATTGTTAGTCTAAAATCAACATTTGACTGTATACTAGTTCACTAAACCATTGGTACCTATCAGCCCTGTACCTAATCACTGTAGTAACTAGCTTAGCTGTTACCAATGAGAAACATTCAATGTGGTTCTTTAGATTGAGTTTGTAGCAAGAGAAAGATAGCATTTTGATTCCTCCAATGAAGAAGGGAAAATATTTAGAAAATATTATCGTTGATACTATCATCGATATTAACTTTATTATTCATATAAAATGAGTTATTATTTATGTTAATAATTTTATTACGTAACTTATTTTATACAGTATTTAATTATTCAACTAAAATACCAGTAATCTGAATAATAACTCACTTAAGTTGAATAATAAAAATATTATACAAAATAAATTACATAATAAAGCCGTTAATATGAATAATAAAATCAATATCAATAATGATATTTATATATCAGCTCCCAATGAGCAAAAAAAAAAACAATAGCACCTGACGTGTACATTCCAATTAAATAAGAATTATTAATTAATTTGCCTATCACTTTTTTTTAAAGAATAATACTCACATTCCAAATCTTTAACATCTTACAAATACTATTTCTGGTTATTAAATGTATCATTACAACTGTTCTAATTAAACATATACTTTCAGAATATTAATTAAAAATAAAATTTCAAACACAAGATGAATTAATAAGCAGACATCAACTTAATTGAATTTTGAAAATTAGACTTCAGTTAATTTTAGGCAACAACTCGCTACACCATATACCAGTAGTGTACATGTCACAAATAATACAAGAATTTACATAGAATACTCTGCTAGCTGTAGCTGCTTTAATTTCAAGACGCATTCAATAACTTTTACTAAATTGGCCAAGTACGCAATTGAGTTCTGAGATGGTAAGAGCTCAAATTGCTTCATTTATTTTGGCTTAATTACTCTCTGACAAAGCACATATTAGCGAGAATATAGATAGGCTCAGATTTAGCTTATATATTATGCTTACTATATATAAATATATACGATCATAAATGCATAATCTTTCTTTGAACGACCTCTATTTACTCTTTTCAGTCGCCTAGCTCATAAACTAGCATCTGAAATGGACAAACATTATCTTGAGCTTGTAATAAGTTTCGTCTTTGATCCAGTTATTACCAAATGAGCTATAATTTTATGAATTTCATAGTAGATGTGGTGACATGTGGAATACTGGAATGAGAGAAAATATATATTATGGGCGTCTCATGATCTATACTTAATTATTCTCTGATCTACCTTAGGAATAAAATAAATACTGGTACTGGTGCAATTTTGCATAATAGATTTTATTCCTGGTAGGTCTGTCAACAATATTTTCCATGCACAAAGTATTAAGTAAACTGTGATATATATATGTTCAATTATTCATATATATGTGATGCATTAAATGAAATGAGAGATATCAATCTTTGTTTAGTGAGATGTGATGCGGTACACCATGATGCATTTAATTTGTACCATGTGACTTAGTCTGGTAGTAGTTGATCCTTATCATATAAAGTCATAGTCTCATGCTTTCTGATCTTGGATCTCTTAATTACCAGAATACTAACACAACTGGTACATACATGACATGCTGAGATGATACAGGTAATGTTAGACTGTGACAGGAAGTTTTGAGTAATGAGACAAGATCCGAGAATTATAGAATGAAATCAGGCAATTTCATAACTTTAGCTGTTAATTAATTACTAATTAATATACAAGTATGTGATATAAATTGGGGTAAATTTGCTGGTTGGAGAAACGAGGGGCCTACTGATGCAATAATCTATACAGAAAAAAGAAATGTATTTATATATTGGACAATAACAGGGTATAAGTGTGTAAACAGACTGTATGGATATGAAATTATTCCTCTTTTTCTGAGAAAGGAAAGGATAAGGAACATGTTGCATGCATTAAATTTGTGGATTTTAATTTCAATGGATTGTTGGGAGTTGAGAGGTATGATTACACTACAAATTAATGAAGATATATCGCTAGAATCGATTTGCTAGCTGTTTTTGGATTTGGATTTGGTGGGTACTGGAATGATTTGGTTGCTAGAATATATTTGCTGTATCACTGGTATAAACTGTTTATTTTTCCAAATTAATCTAAGAATAATCTTACTTACACAATATTTGATATCCGATAAATTTAGGTCGATCGGGAAAGGATACACCGGTATTTTGTTTTGATAAGAATTTTGTCGGCTGTTATAATTATCAATATTATCTAATCCAATTATAAATATCATGACAAAAGAAAATCAAACGTGATAATTGATAAGTAAGGAACACTTAAAATTGTTCAATGCATTATAAAATCGGAAAAAGGGGACATAATCTGTTATCAAAATTGACAAAGGGTGCAATTGTGTTTATAATTCTCACTTATATTTTAAAATATATTCATGAAAAATTATTTGAAACTTTCCATTTACTCATTCTAGTCCGTAAAAACAATGTAACTAATTCTAGTGTAAATTATTTTTATCGGTATACTTATATGATATTTTTAAAATTTATTTTAAAAAAATGTTCAAATGAATCCCCATCTTTTCATACAAAAGAATTGGAATTATTTTTTAAGTTATGCATCCTTTTTAGATGGTTTCGGTTACCAAATTTAACTCAATTTTAAAATTGTTTAGCCACATTTTATTTTATAGATGGGATCGTACACAAAAGATAGTTAAAATTTACATAAACTTTTTTCTTGTCAACAAAGTAAACAACAAGCTAGCCACTTTGTAATATCCATAATCACCTCATTTACCATGATTAAAATAAGCGTGCCTTTGTTTGAAAAGATTGTTCTCTTTTCTTCCATGGAAGTTTATCAAAAACCATTAAAATTTATAAAATTTTTAACAATTTATATTTAACGGTCTTTTATGAAATATCAAATGAATTTAAATTGTATGAAATTTGAAAAACAATCAATTTATAAGTTTAAAAAATATATTTATAAATTTTTGTTTTCTATTTTTAAATTTTTTTTTCAAATTTATATGAAATCTTATTATTAAAATTGTCAAAATAAACATTGTCAGATGATTGCTCTTCTTATTTTTATTCAAGCCAAGCATCTTCAATATAAGTGTAGAAAATAAAATGTTCACAATTAATGGTGTTTCATATATGTTAGCAAGTTGCAATGCCTTGTTTAGTAAGCAGCCCAATATACATACTAAGGGACATTAATTGCAAATTGTTCTGATCAACATACATATGAAAGAATGAATAAATAAATAAATATAATTTTCTTTAAATTAGTGTAGAACGTAGATAAAAAAGTGGTCACTGCACAAATATATTCGATCAACATTAATTGCAACCAGTATAAACCTACTCTTCTCTATTTCAATTCTGTTCTTAATTCCAAACTAAACAGTACCAGTAAAGAATGGTACTGTTGATTGTTGATCAAACACTGGTACCTGGATCCCCCTCGGCTTGAAATGGCGCACAAGAGAACAAGTACACAGTACACTCGATTGCGGTCTAACGGAGGTGGGTCCCACAATAGATAAATAGTCAGAGAGATGCACAGAGAATTGGTCGTTGCCACTGTGCAATGTCGCTGGTGTGATCAGAATTCAGAAATTATTAAAAAAAAGAAAAAGAAAAAACACAGGTAGTAATACGAATAATAAAGTCGGTATCGATTTCGGTATCTCTCAAATATTTTCCAAACAAAAATTTAATTTATTTACTGATACAATACACCCAACATTACTTCAGTTTAGCTCCAAAGAAAATTAAACTGTGCTTTCAAATTTCAGTTTAAGCCTTTCTGATAAATGAACAAGGTACTAATACCATATATAGGTACATGATTAAATAACTTGACTGATAAAAGCATGATTCTACATCCTAAAATCAGTAAGACTAAAATTAATCATCACCTATGAAGTTTGGCCATGATTTTTCTTAACTAGTTTCTTCGTCGATCAGTGCATAGCGGGTTGTTACAAACTATAATCTCACTCGCCACATCTTTCATGCATATTAATGGATGTCAAAAATCAAAATTAGTTGAAACTATTAGGTCATGATATATAAATCCCAATATTTTGCAAATTTCGAACAAATTAAGACCTCTCCATTTCTGACGAAATAGACAAGAATGTTTATTTGATTTATATTTTTTAATTACATAAACCTAAATGTTCTTGAGCTCATTAATTCTTGACTTTATACCTAACTTGACCTTCGAATATTATCAAGATAACACTTGAACATTTTTAACTAGGAAGACATATTTATACTATACGCTACGTATTGTATAGTATTATTAGGTTCTTACTTCTTACCAAATCTTTGCATATATTAATTTGACTACAAGTGTTGCACTTGTTTGTACAAAATGGAGGCACACAGTAAATTAAATGAAGATAAGGAACTAATTATGTATATATTAACAGATCCTTGGAAGATTAATTAGGGAACTATCTGGAAGTTCATCAGCAAACCTAATTTAGTTGTAACAACTTTAATTTAGAAAAACACCAACCTAGCTGGTATATGAAATTTTCCATTTTGAACTTGGATGTTTTTGAAAGAATCTAATCTATGCTCTAATTAATATATTGGGATAAAAAATTGGTACCTAAGCACTCTACGTACGGCCTTGGGGATATACCAAGGGGGCTGTGCGGTGCCAGAGAATTTTGACACTGGTAAGGTTGTATAAAAACTTAATTTTGAATTATTGTTTTCTTTGTTTTTTTTATATGGTAACTAATTAATCATGATATGATTTTTTTTAGAAATCTATTTGTAAATGACCAATGTAATTGTCAGATTTTATATATTGGGCGTTTGACAATTGCTTTACAAGATTAGGGAACTGTCATGAATATTATATGTTGTACTTGACCTCCATTAATAAATTTTGTAGCCTTCTTCCTACCTAATTAACTCTTTGTTTTGTGTTAATTGAGTTTTTATTAGATTTCTTTTTCTTCTCTAATTTCCAATTTTATAGAAATTAGGCTATGTTTATGATTGGTTTTTTTTTTTGAAATTCCTTGATAAAATAAATATAATTTTTCTTTGCAATTTAATTTAAAAAAAAATCATTCATCTTTCCTCAAACAACATGGGATGGAGTTAGGAATCTTGGGAAAGAGAAATCACCAAAATAAATGTGGGAGAGGATGCTCATCAAAGTAGTGATTTAATGAAGGAGACAATATATTTTTTAGAACATGGAATCGAGGAATGCTGGAAGATCATTGAAAATGATAAGTCTAAGCCGTTTTTTTTTTAAAAATTTTTCCTATGAGATGTTTTTAGTTTTTGACAGACTGTTGTTTCTATGTGCAACACATTAAGGCTTATTATGGGATATTAGGAGGAAGAAAAATTAATAACAACATTTCAAAATAGTTTTTTTTTATTCTTAGTAGAAATATTATTCTTGTTTTACTTTTTTTATAATAAAAAATGAACTAAAATAGATACAACGGAACATACTAATTGTATTTCTGTCTCTCCAAAATTAAACAAGAATCAATCTCAATTGTGGTGTAAGTTCTCCAATTCAATTTTTTAGGAGAATTAAGACCCAATATGTAATATATTATTCCCATGATAATGTTTTCTTCTGCTTTTGCATATTAAATTTGCTACATGTAACTTTGCATATATTCCTTTTGTACACAATCTTTTTGCAAGAGGAAGAAAAAAAGAAAAATCTAATCATGGTGATCTTCTTTTGAACTCAGTACCTAACTGTTTGTACCATTTTATATGCAATTAATTACAACCTTCCACCATAGGAGCAGGTTTCATAGTTTGTAGTGCAAAGATGGTGGAGGGAGGAGGCATCCCTAAGGCAGACAAGACTGAGTTCAAAGAATGCCTTCAGTTGACATGGAAGCAACCTTACATCCTTCGTCTTGCTTTGTCGGCTGGTATCGGTGGCCTTCTGTTCGGTTATGACACTGGTAACACATTTCATTATTATTTTTGTCATGATGTGGATCACCTGGAAATTTTATGTGATTTTTTTACACAAGAGAAAAGGAAAAAAATGGATGTAACTTTCTATTTTTGTTGGCAATACTTAAGGATATAAGTTACCAGTACAGTAGATTACAAATTGAATAATTGATCTTGACTTTATTTATGATGAAACTTTGCTGAATATTAGGCCACAACAATATTTCTTGATCACAAATTCAGTTGCAAATCCATAAGATGGAATAAATATTACACTCTTGCTTTTTAGAACTATTATGAGAAAATCTGTTAAATTATACAATTTTGCAAAAAATTGTTTTCAGGTGTCATTTCAGGAGCTCTACTGTACATCAGAGATGACTTTAAGCAAGTCGAAAAAAGCACAGTGCTTCAGGTCATTATTACTAAAATCACTTGGAGAAGCTAATACACATCTAAAACCTTTAATTGTGCTCAAGCTAATGCTTCTCATTCTCACCAAACAGGAAACCATCGTCAGTATGGCAGTGGCTGGTGCTATAATTGGTGCAGCATTAGGTGGCTGGATGAATGACCGATTTGGACGGCGACCATCGATCATAATTGCTGACATTTTGTTCTTTCTCGGAGCAATTATCATGGCTGTAGCGCCACTTCCATGGGTCATTATCATAGGTAGAATCTTTGTCGGTCTTGGAGTTGGTATGGCCTCTATGACTGCTCCGTTATACATCTCCGAGGCGTCCCCTGCTAGGATACGAGGAGCACTTGTCAGCATGAACGGGTTACTCATTACTGGAGGACAGTTCTTGTCGTACCTAATTAACCTAGCATTCACCAAGGTAAACTAAAATTTCTGTTTATAATAGATGAATCAAAATCATAAATTTGTTTATAATCTGAGGTGATATTATTAATGAAGGCACCAGGAACTTGGCGTTGGATGCTCGGTATTGCTGGACTTCCAGCACTGGTTCAATTTGTGCTCATGATATCACTCCCCGAGTCACCAAGGTGGCTTTATCGGAAGGTAGATATTTTATTCATAAATCAAGATGTTAAATTATTAATAGTACTTACTTCTCAATGATATATTCATACTCTGAGAATATGTTCTAAGCATCTTCCTATCATAGAACAAGTTACGTAATGAATCAAAAATAATTGCACAAGCTAGTCAATAGTCGTACAACCTTTTGGGAATCTCTTAACTGCCAGACCTTTTGTTGAACAGGGCAGGAAGGAGGAAGCAGCCCAGATCTTAGGCAAAATCTACCCAGCCGAGGAAGTGGAGCATGAAATCGGAGCCCTTCGTCAATCTGTCGAAGAAGAGATTGCTCAAGAAGGTGGCATCAGTGATGACGGCCTCTTCGGCAAGCTCAGGAAGGCGCTCAGCAATGTTGTTGTCCGTCGTGGTCTTGCTGCAGGTATCCTCAGCCAAGTCGCGCAACAATTTGTGGGCATCAATTCTGTCATGTACTACAGTCCAACCATTGTCCAGCTTGCTGGTTTTGCATCAAATAGCACGGCACTGGCGCTTTCCTTGATCACTAGTGGGCTCAATGCAGTTGGGTCCATTGTCAGCATGTACTTCGTGGACCGTGCTGGTAGGAGGAGGCTGATGCTGATAAGTTTGGTGGGTATTGTAGCATGCCTTGCTGTGTTAAGTGGGATTTTCTTTGCTGCTGCTAGTCATTCGCCACCAGTTGGTGAGACCGAAACCCAGTTTTTCGGGAATGCTACTTGCTCTGATTTCAAAATCGGCTCTGACATCCGGTGGAAGTGCACAGACTGCTTGAAGGCTGCTTCTGATTGTGGGTTCTGTGCAAGCACACCAAATAAGGTATATCAATTGAACAATTTAGGATAAGTAAATTGGTACTTGTTAGGTTCAGTACAGAGACTTGAGGCAGTGGTCTAGCGTTAATTTAATTTAGATTTTCTTTTGGAAACATTATATATACATTAGCTTTAATTTAATTTATACTTTCCTTTGGATGCTACATAAATTCAATAAAATTGAGACTTAAGACAAACTTAGAGTTTGTTGGGTTGGTAATGTAACAAACCTAAACAAACTGTCTACATTCTTTGAGATCAAACTACTGTATTTACATTAATTTTGGTTCTTGTTTCATTGCAGCTTCAACCAGGTGCATGCTTGGCCTCAAACGACTTCACTAAGGACACGTGCCATGCAAACCACCGACAATGGTACACCCAGGGCTGCCCAAGCAACTTCGGTTGGCTTGCCTTAATCGCACTCGGGGCCTATATCATCTCCTATTCTCCCGGCATGGGTACTGTCCCCTGGATTGTCAATTCTGAGATCTACCCCCTCCGCTTCCGTGGGCTCTGTGGCGGTATTGCTGCTGTATCCAACTGGATTGCCAACTTGATTATCTCTCAAAGCTTCCTTAGCCTGACAAAGGCACTGGGCACGGCACCCACCTTCCTTTTGTTCGGTTTTGTGTCCATGTTGGCATTTGTGTTGATATGGTTCGTTGTGCCAGAGACGAAGGGGTTGCAATTTGAGGAGGTGGAAAGCATGCTTGAGGATAAAGGATACAAGCCGTGGAAGACCAGAAAGCACACCACGGCTCAGCCTTAATGACAGAGAGCATTGTTGGTACTCATCAGTTTGATTCCAAGTATCTGCAACAGAGTCACTGTACATAGTGCTGAAGTGAAATACTTATTGATCAATAACAATTTTTTTATTAAAAATTACTAGTTTCCTCTTTCTGGATCAATTTTTACTTTTTAAAAAGAAAAAGAAAAATATAATGGTTTAATGGATGTTTGCACAAATGGGTTAACAATTGCAACTCAAAACTTCAAACATTCAAAAGGAAAAGCGTTCTAAAAATAATAGTATCAATGCGAATCCTTCTCTTGAGTATTACAGTACACAATCTTGCCATTAACCAAAGAAACTGCTAATTTGTATTTGATACCTTTTGAACTTCTGATTGGACTTTTAAGCCCTATAGTTTCCTCTGACAAGATAACTACTAGAACATACTACATTTGCGCCAGATAAATATACCAGCACAACCAGCTCACTCGCCTGGAAATATCTCAAACAAAGCCTTTTATTTTAGAAGAAATAAATATTTTATTCACATGCCTCAGAAATGTTCAGTGTCATACAAATGAAATATAAAACAAATTCGTACCATGAAAGCCAGGACTAAAATGTCTTGGTAAAGCCCGTATGTTTTCGCATGTATGATTTGTAAATTTCCAATTCGCCCCACAATCGTATAATTCTCTATGACAATTGTTCCATGACTGTGCACTCTCATGCATTATGGTCATAGAAAAATTATTTTGCATTAATATGCTCACTCAGGAACCAAGGTATTTCAAAATAGTAAGCATCATGCTACTTAAATATTCGCATACAATACAAAGAGCATACATTCCAAAATCTCTCCACATTTTCAAATGCAAAATTCTGAACATTATGTAGAGATTAGAGAAAGGCAGAAGGCAACAAAAGATGCTGTAACTATCTCGCACACAAATGCTGAAACAAAAATAGAACGTCTCGAGAATTCCTAAGCATGTAGAATATTGCAAAAGAATGTTTAAACAAAAATTTCTCAACGGTATTACTTCTACAAAAGCACCAATTTGATAATCAAACATTGTATCGACCCCCTCTGTTGGATTTCTCTCTTCTAGCATCATCCTACACAATCAAACAGAAAACAGGTTATAGAACAAATCTTCAGCATTTAATCAGTTTAGATTATTACAATTGGAGGTCAATAATGGCACAAGAACTAGAAACTGGACTTCTCATATATCATGTACTTGCAGCAGATCAGCAAATGGTCAGTGATTTCACCTCTGCGAAGTTTGCTATGCACAATTACCAAGTCTGACTGGTACGGCATTGAAACCGACAATGCAAAGTCCATTCAGCATCTTGAGATTATACAGAGGTGCAAATAACATAACAATATAACATGCACTAAAGCAACAGGACCTCAAGGGCTATAAACTCCCAGCATAGAATAGAGACGAGAAGAGAGAAATGACGTACATGAAAGCTGTAGACAATCTTATCATTGTAATCCATGATTTCTTTCCATTTCCTGCCAATGCTCGTCTGTACATACCAAAGTCAGATCTTATCAGAAGAAAATAAATGCTGAATAGTAATATTGTGTATAACAGAAGTTTGCAAAGCAGAAAGCTACTTTATTTTCTAAACTGTTCATGTTCACTACAAGTAATAAGCTTCTAAAATATAGCACTGAAGGCTAAAAAGAAGGAAGATTTTTGGAAAGATTCAGGCCATGTTTGGCACTGAAAGCTACTGATGGGAAGGAACATCATAGAATCTATGCTGAGAATATTTAGGATCATACAAAAACCATATTTTCTTTTTTTTGTAAAAATCACAATTACCTCCTTCGCAGTTCCTGAGGATTCAAAATGGTTTTGGAAGGGTAGGTTCAGTAAAAGAACAAGATAGAAAAAGTGAATTTTCACCAAAGAAACACTTGATTCCATATTTTCCTTCCAAAAAGTAGATTCCACTGCCAAAGACTACTTGGAAAGTATTCCTTAGCAAACTTTATTTTCCAAAAGTTCATGCATTCCTATTATCATACAGCATCCCCATAGTAAAACAGTACCTAAAAGTTCTGAAGAAATATTGATTCTTTTGGGTACCTGAGTGGCCAAAGACTACTTTTCTTTCAGAACTGTTTGAGGTTTCTATGTGGATTGGTACATGATTGACTATGCATGTGACTGGTAAACAGGCAAATAACTACTGATAAGAAAGAAAACCTGAACAGCTTCATTGCTAGCAGTCTTAGTCCACAAAGCAAGTTTGTCTTGCCTCTGTCTCACACTGGCAACCACCCCACATATCTCCTCCCCTTCTTCAAATTGCTCTCCTATAAGGGCCATAAGCTGAAAAACACAACAAAGCTTGCATAAAGAACTTTTGTTAAATGTTTCAAAAAAGTGAGAAATATTTTTTATGTAAAACTAAGATGGAATATTTTTTTAAGAAACCCACTCATCTGTTGAGCTGATTCAATTGTTCATTAACTAAATGACTAATAGAGCTAAACTGATAATCATCCCAAATTGTCATTCAATATGCTAAAATTTGTTCGTGCATGCTAAGCAAGTTTGCTGCATGTAAATTATCTAAAACCTACAAAATTCACCTAAAACCTAGATTATAACTATTAGTCTTCATGTGTTCGTGTATGCCAATCAAACTGATCTGCACTACATAGTCTTAGTATCCTGCTAATTATACCAATTACACTATTTACCAATATAATATAAGATTCCCCCTATTAAACAAGGATATAGAAATAAAGCTCTTTACATTTGTAAATTCATTTTGCAGATGTAACCTAAAAATAATCAATTTGCCTCTGCATCTATAGCTCCATACAACAATTAACAACACCTTTGTACCTCATATTAGAGTTCCCATTTTAGGGGTGAATTTCTTTGGATGTCACTAAACTGTATCTCATACCGTAAATTGGTATCTGAACTTTTACAAGTTTCCTCCCTGGAAGCAAACAAACTTTAATCCATCCTAATTAGATCTCTATCATTCCCATCAAAGGAAACAGAGAAAAAAAAAAGCACCATATTCATGTATCCCTGTTTTTCACTACATACAATATTACCATTTTGTCTCACCTATTTACTTTTCTCGCTATCACTCCTAACACTTCATTGTCTCTATTCTCATTTCAGTTCCTCGAATTACCCTCCATTACTTGTTGAAAAAGTAAAAAAAAGAAAAAGGGAGATGATGTATTGGAGAAGTGAGGAGAGAGAAATTGGGACAAATGGAAGTATTAGGGTTTAGTTTACCTCTTAAGTTGAGGGACAAATTCATTATGTGAAAAAGGTGATGATGTATTGGAGAAGTGAGGAGAGAGAAATTGGGACAAATGGAAGTATTAGGGTTTACTTTCTAAGTTGAGGGACCAATTCATTATGTGAAATGTAGTTCAGTAGAATCTGAAGAAACTCACAGAAAGTCAAGCATTGAATCTAAACAAAATTAAGTTGGTATCCAAACCAGCCACAAGAAGCCGTGTTGAAATGCAATGATTGTTTACCACTAATGATGAGTTATGAACATTTAGCATTCTTCTAAAATAAAATAATGATAAATGAACTTAGCTTCTATATCTTAATATGCTCTGATCAAAACTAACCGTACTAAGCATCTCTCTTAAAAAAAATGCTTTAACACTTCCGTTCCTCACATCTTTATGTCTTTTAACAGGAAACAAATTAATGTGTAAAACTTTGAACAAAGGGTCTCATTAGTTATATCATATGATCATGACACAAAAATAATATACACCACTCATATAATTTAAAAGAAATAGTATCTTTTTTTTTTGGAAAAAGAAAGGAATAATGAATACCGTCTCGAGCCACATGGTGTCGAGTTGAGGTTTTCTGCTGACAGTAACAGACCATTTGCCCCCATTGGCACACTCAGGATCTTCCCACTTGGGTTCAACCCCAGTTTTAAATAAATGAAAATCTGCATTCGCTGGCAGCTTACTCGGCTTAAACACCTGGTCGTACAAACTACAATAGAAATAGTAAACAAACAACAAGAACTAGGTTGGAAGCAAGTAAAAAAGAAAAAAATAAAATAATCTTCACTTACATGCACCCTTTTCTAGAGAGAGTAACAGATTTATGGATGAGAATAAGATAAAACTTGGCTGTTACTAATCCCAAAAAGGCAAAAGATGCTTTATAACTAAGAGCTTGAACTTTTTGTATCACATTTGTAATTTATCCACAAATTTTTGATGCAAAATCTCAACAACCTAACATCTATCACCATTCACCAAAGCTGTTAATTGTAACTGAGGACAGAGACTAACAACTGTACTTTGCTATACTGGTATAGCACAAACTTCTGATTTGGAATTGCAGATTGAACTATAACCTGATCAACAAAGAACACTTTACAAGAGACCTTGCAAGTTCTGGATTGGTTCTACTACAGTTGAAAGAAGCAAAATTATTCCAATAGAGACTTTGTTCATTAATTGCAAAGAGATTTTACCAATTAATGCATTGGAACGTTACACTCAGGCCCAATATTTTCTATCTAGACTCAAATAACAAACAAAACCGACTTAATTCAATACAAAATACACCAATTAAGATAAGATCTAATCCAATCCAATCCAAATCCGATTCAAGAAATTAAGCAAAGAACGGAGGAAGTGAATCTCAAGAACTACCTCCAGAATTCCTCGACGGTATCAAAGGTGTAGACATTTCGGAGAGAGGAGCCCCAAGCGGCGCCTTGCTTGGGCTTAGACTGGTTGTCGAACCAGAAGGTCCATTTCCTCTCCAGTTTGTGCGGGGCCTTGCTCGCCACCGCCGCCTCCATTCCATCCGACGAGGGCTCTTGCTGGATCGAGCCTCCGGTCGATGCCTCCATTTCAGCCGCCATGGTTTTCTCTCTTTTTTTGTTCTCTCGCTGTGTCTCTCTCTCTCTCTCTCTCCGTCCAGCTGTCTCCCAAGGTAAAAGAGAAGGAATAGACCGATTAGTATATACTATATAGTCCTGGAATTTGCTACTACCTTGAAAAATTGAGGAATCCGGATCGTATGTTACAATCTCTTCCATCTCATCTGTGTTATAAGTCACTGACATATGTTCTCTCAACATTCCCATCAATAGATGCACCTGTGAGAGACAATGTGGCAGTGATTTGTCACAGGAGTTGTAACAGGGTGTTGTAACAGAATATCCTGAATTAGAATTAAGCCGACTGATCGTTCACTCATAGTTGGGCGGGCCCATTGGGTTGGAATTTCTTTTCTTCTATTTATTTCAGAGAAATGGCAAAACAATGGGCCACAATTGTGGTTTTTTACAGTTTTTCAGGAGAGAAGTAAAACAAGATAGCCTCCCAAATTTATTTTGAGCCCATTGATAGACCTCAAAATTTGTACCTAAAAAAGTGCTCAGATTTCCAAAATGGCCTCCCAGACTATTTCAGTAATCTGGTTTAGACTATTTCTGAAGAAATTACAAAATGACGTCCCAAACTAATTTTAAGCAGAATAATTAAAAAATTTGCTCAAAAAATACTATCATTTTAACAAACCCTGTTGGTAATTTATTCATCCATAGTAGAGAAATTTAAGGTTCCCTACAAGTGGACGAGTTCTTGTCATTTTGTCATGCTGGAATTGGGTTCTTGTATTTGTACATATGTACAGAGAAATAAATCCTGAATTTTCTGATATGACACTGATATCTCTGTTTGGAAGAATGATTCATTGAAAATAACTAGAGATAAAAATATCAGCCGTAAAAAAATGGAATTAATTATGCATCTTCCAAATGTAGCTTAGACAATAAACAAGGCATGTTGGAACCAAACCACCTTCAACTTAGAGTTGTCAAGGAGGGCTATTTTGCAAATATGTGCTTTTGTGCAAACTGTGACTATGATCGTTGCCATTCAGGTCTAGAAAAAAAAAAGGGTAATTTTGTAAAAGATGCTTTGAAATTGAAGTCCCAAATAACTGAAATACATACAGGAGACGCACAACAACAAATTGACTCAATCTAAGTTGCATATTCCTGATATTTTTCAAGTCACATATCCCTTAAAGTTGAAATTACAGTCTAAACTGAAGTTCACTACACAACAGAGCACAGTTGCAATAAGAAATATATCTAAATCGAAGCGATCAACTACCCAATTGATGACTATCAAAACTTTACAGGCATCAATTTTAACCATGTCAGCACGAGTGCTACACTAATCATGCTTCCAACAACATGATAACCTATACATAGATCAGCTTGTTCCTCTTCTAGTTATCACTTATTTTATTTAGACCTGCTTCCGCTGAACTAGGGTTTCCTTCTGAAGTTCCATTAGGGGCCTTGTCAGTGGTATCAGCATCAGTTGAAGAATTAGGGTTTCCATCGCTCGACTTGTGCTGTTGCTCGATCAAATTTTGAAGGTACTTCCCTTGCTCTTCTATCTTTAATTGCAAGCTTCTTTGCATCTATAAAAGAAAAAAAAATGCTTAGTTTTCATGTCCAATTAATTACTTCTTTAATTTTGGCAATCTAAAGGGATAAAACACACAAAAATTACAATTCCTCACTATCCACTTTTCAGAAAGAAAAAAAATAGTATATATGAAAAGATATATAACCTCAAGCTGTTCATGAAGTCTTTTCTGAAGCTCCAGCTGGAGCCGTAATGCCTCTGTGATATTCATGCTCCTGAAATAGATAAATAATTGCATTTCTTTAAAGCCCTATCAATGTGAATTCTTACAGTGTGGTAAATCATCCAAAAATATATTAAAATTATATCTAGGAAAATTTACGCTTTAAGGTTGTCTATCGGTGGCAGTTCTTCCTGAGGAGTCCTCCTGTCCTCTGCACCTGAGCGTAACAAAAGAAAAAACAATAAATAAAATGTTTATGGAGAAATTGGCTTAAAAGGGCAAAGATTCACAATATCCACCCTGACTATTTTTTACAAAATAAAGGAGCTTGATGCAAACCTTCAGAGGGTTCTGGCCTATAGCGAGCTGTTCTATATTTCTGCATAAAAAAAACAACATTTTTCACAATTAAATTAGAGTAAATTACACGAATGGTTCCTAAAGTATCACTCTTTTGTCATTTTGGTCCCTAAAGTTTCAAAAGTATCATTTTGATACTTTAAGTTTTTAATTTGTACCGAATTAGTCCTATATTTAATATCCATTGAAAAAATATGATAATTATACCTATCATAGAGTCTTTTTTAGTATTAAGACTAATTTAGACATAATTATCAAACAATACAAATAATATGAAAAGAAATATAATTATTCACGATATCAAATATCCATTAAATTAATATTAACATTTATGTTGGTGTCATCATAAATTAATTGAAATAACATTTACATATATTTTTTCATAAACATAAATGTAAGACCAATTTGGTACAAATTAAAAATTTGATAGGTATGATTATCATTTTTTTCAACGGATATTAAATGTAGGACCAATTTTGTATAAATTGAAAACTTGAAGGACTAAATTGAACTTTAAGGATTAAAATGGTAACTAAGTAATACTTTAAGGACCAAATTGATAATTTTGAAACTTGAAAGACCAAAATGATAAAGGAGTGATACTTTAGGGACTATTTGTATAATTTACTCATAAAATTATTTACAAAAACTGTATTTTGGTATCCTAGCACACCAAAAAAAAAAAAAAGTTGATGCAGGTGTCCAATATTCCAAGGAATTTTGTATTTGAGGACTGCGATGATGAAACCAGTGATAAAATTATCACTTCTATTCAAAATAAAATGAAAAAAAAAATTATTGATTAGCATATTGCTGAACAATTAAAAGAGTTATACACCTGGAGGTGGCTTTTGACATGATATATGGTCAGATCATCCACCTTCATTAATTTCAGGACTGCTTTAGGTGTGGCCTCTGAAATTTAACAACAGAAAGCTTAAGATTCTAAAAATTATAGCAATAGTTTATCAAGCTGAACACTCAGATTCCGTCCATATCAAAAAGATAGTACCACGATAGTTCTTTGGGTTCCTTGACCATTTGCAAAAAGGTACACATTATTTGTAGAATTCAATAAAATAAATAAATAGATAAAATAAAAACAACATCATCACTAACTTCTATGTTATACAAAAGACAAAGGAAAAGACACTACCTTAATTAAATATTTCAAACATGTGTTTAACAGTTTAATCCATTTATATTATGCCCGATACTGCATCCAATCAAAATGAGCTTTTCTCTCAATTGGATTGCACTTCTTTTTATTGGAAATAGCTACATTCTTAAGTCAGAATCAAGCCTGAAATGCTACATCTACGCCAGTACAATTAAACTCCAGATGCTAGAAAAGATAAAAGTAACTTACTTTCACTCCCACCAAGTCGATTGACAGCATCTACAAAGCACTCATGAAGCTCCGGGGTCCACCTCATGCGTGGCTTAGAGGCACTCTGATTAGCTGCCGAAGGAGGGGGGGGTGCTGGGTTTAACTGGTGGATTGACAGTTGGGGTTGAATTGGTAGCGCTGCTGGTGGAGTTTGAACAGGTGCAGGTTGAGCAGCCTGTAATAATGGAGTACTTCAAATTATTTATTGATTATTTTTTCATTTTAAATGAAGAGAAGTTTACATGTCCACTGCTGCAAAGATCAAAATTTTTCACGCACATTCCTATGCGTCCTTCTTTAAATCAGAATTATATTGTGTCCTTTTTTTAAATCTCTTTTTTTTTAAACAAAAAAGAGGTGATCTAGTATCTACCCATGCAAAACAAGGAGTATCATGCATAACCCAACAATCATGGACTGGTCATCATAATATCATTTATGAGCCTGGAATACTGAGACATATCATATTTTTTCTTGCACTCTCATTCTGTGACTTTTGACCCAGGATTCCCAAATTACCCTCCTTCCTCTTTGTTATTACTAAAGCGATATTGATGAAAGGAGGGCTAACTGGGATACCCTTTTGAACAGCTTTGTGCAGGACGGGTATTTTGTTCCCCCCTATTTGTATTTCCAGGGTTGCATTAAAGGCTCCTGTTTTGCTGGGACGTCTGATACTTTGAGGTTTGATGGCTTCAGATGAGTAAATTTTTCCCTTCATATCATAGGCTACATGTTATCACATGCTAAAACTAAATATTAAGCACAAATGGATTCTTGTTCATGCAATTCAAGTAAAAAATCATACCACTGGCTGAGCTTCAGTATCAGTACTGGTATCATCCAAAATCTCTTTCCAATCATTATCGATAAGCTCAGTCCACCATTCAGGCTGCCTCTGCAAATTTTCAGACTCCACCACCGTACCGCTCCTCATCAATTCGGTCCCAGCCATACTGCTGGTGCCGATTCCATCAGGGTACCAATTTGGTTCAGCGAACTCCTCAGTGAAATTGCAGTTGCTAGTGGAAGCCTCAAAAATAACAGATTCTAACTGTGATTGTGGCAGTGCAGGTCTAGATGCTTTGCTAGGAGAAGTTTCTTGAGGATTCCGCAAGGCTCCTTCCATTGGATAATTAAGATGCGATCGGGAAGAAAGCACAGATCAAACTGTAAGCAGGTAAGTTGTCAGGCTTTTATATGTGCTATTTTTTACTTCCGTGCAAATGGAAGTTTCTCTAATATGTGCCCTTGTGAATTCTTATTTGCATGTGCACCTTGCTAATATCAGTACACTGTAGATTGCTCTATTCGTAATTTTACCAGATGTAAAAATATAATAGAAATAATAATGAGCCATAACTTTAACTTTGGTGCCTCCATTTACAAATAGTATATATTTATTCTTAAGCAGATTTTAATGAATTTTACTTAAATCATTTGACTACAAAAATTTGCATATATACCATAAAAATAGGGTATTTTCCATTCTGAAAATATTATCAAGTAAGAGAAAATGATTACAAGCAAAGAAACCATTAGCTTTCATCAAGTGATATATTAATCTGCTTCTCTTATCACAAGCTGGTGTTGCATAAATACATTACTTCTGAGTTTTGCATGTATTATTCCTATTAAATTCCAGAGAAATGTTCTTTGGAGGACTCTTTTATGCCCTAATTATGTAATCTATATAAATCTTGAATGGGTTGCTCAGTTGGGAACAGTAACAAATCTGGCCCGTTAATTTTTACCAATTCTGTTATCTTAGCCATTCATTTTTAGCTTTGATCTAGATAGTTCTGGGCCCAACGTAAAGTTATTGTTTTCTTTAGCTCCTTTAGCTCTGTCTCCCACCCCCCCTCACACTCTCACTTTCGCTTTGAATCAGCAACATTCTCCTTGTAAGTCATACTGTTCTAAATCAGTAATACTCCGTCTCTCTCTCATTCTCACAGTCCCACAATGCTAATCGAGCTATCGCACAATTGAAAAATCACGAAAATGTCCACAAGCATTATTAGTGAAGTTTCATAATTCTTTATATCATAAGCATTATTAGTAACATTTATGTTGCCAAAACTCAGACTACTGACAACAATCATAATAAAAAGCACACTAATCACATTTGAAGTCATAGTGTCAACTATACTGCGATACTGACAATCAAACTACTATTGCTTATTACTGATGTTGCTATAATTTTAAATATTTAGCATATAAATTATAAATAATTAAATAAAACCTCATCCTAAATTGCAAAGGTACAAGATACCAGTCAAGGTGACTGATGGTACAACAGTTGCTACATTCAAATTAATGGCTCAACAAGCAAAACAAGTTAGTCATAAGATATCCAGCAACACAAATTCTTGATGAAGAGGGATCTGGTGAAGAAGATTTGCCAGAAAAAGATAAAAGTCATATTGCATAAAAGATTCCTTTTTACTGTTACTGTTAACAAAAATTCTATCAATAGGTCTGAACTTGACTTCACTGAACCAATCCCAGCATGTTAGAAAAAATTAAGCCTATAAAATAAATAAATAAATAAAATTAAGTAGAGTTTAGAAAAATCAAACAGTGGTTTGAAGAATTCTTGTTCAGTTACAAATTGAACCAAATCTCATGTCAAGAGAAAGGCCTAGATATCTTTTAGGTAATAAGATTTGCTAGAAAGACTAAACTCTTTTTCTCTATCAGAAAGTACCCAAAAAAATAATAACAAAGGTGAAACCAAACTAATAATATCAGTTCATAGTCCCTTAAATATCACTAACTAATCATATCAGTTCCAAACTAAACTGTGAAATTCTATTCCGATCCTCAATTCCTCCAATAACACCAATTTTCTTCTATCTATCCACTCAAAAACCAATCAAAACTGAGCTGGACTTTCCGGAGTAGCATGTCAAAAAGGAAAAAGATGAATTAAACTATAGTAGAGATTAGATGGGGTAAGTACCTGTTACCTTAAAAGGTAGAGAAATCGTCCAAACAGAAGAGAGAAATTACGAGAATTGGAGGCGATAGACGCCTCTGACGCGGTGCACGGTGAGCCGCGCAGAGGAGAAAAAGTCAGGGAGAGCTACAAGGAGGGAGAACCAGACAGAGAGCATTGCAATATCTGGGTGGACTCGGTGTTCAGATGCATATGTACACCGAGAAACTTTTCCTTTCTGGGTCTACCGTTGTGAAGTTCAATTTCTTATTTACGCTTATAGCCTTATACTCTTTTGCTCATCTATATACAAAATGGTTAAAAATTCAAACATTTCCAATATTCGTCTCACACAATTACTTTGTAATGTTTATCAATCAGAGAACTACAATTAATATTTTGTTAAAATAATGCTTACAATATAAATTATACAATATTGATTATAAATTCTTAAGTCCGAATCATCATCATAGCTTCTCTTGGTATGGTGTAGTATTTTTTAATCCAATTACCTAGGTTAGTTTTGGAAAAAGAAAAAGAATAATGTAAATACTAACGGCGTCATTTAGGACTACAAATGAGCTAAGTTGGAACAAATTGATCTCAATTTAAGTTTGATTTAATTATAAATTGAGCTGAGTTAAAGTCAAGCTAAAAATTAACTGAGCTATCGAACTAAGCTAACTCAAACTCTAATCAAGCTTGAGCTATAGATGAGCTCAATTATTAGAATTTGTATATTCATTTTCATTTTATTATAAATAACTAAAGTCTATATTAATATATCTTCATATTTTTTTATATTATTTTATTTATCTTTATTTTACTAATTTTGCAATAAATTTTGAAAAAAATTATATTTATTTTCATAAAGATAAAACATATCATTAATTCATTATATATATAAATGACTAAATACTCTAAATTAAATAATATAATTACATATCAAGCTATTTCAAACCGAATTCGAATGAACCAACAAAAATGACTTTGAACTCGAACTAAATTCGAGCCAATATGACTTAAAACTTACTTCAACTAACAAAGAGCCATTTTTCTCAAATAAATAAAAAGATAAAATATAACTAAGAGTCAAGATTTTCGCAAGGGAATTGTTTCCAGTCGCAAACATTACATCATGAACTGGAAACTTCTATTGTTGATATATACACCTGGCTTTTGTCCCATTTACAAACTCTTATAGAAACATGAAGCCAATAATTGATTTAGTGTACCCGTTTGATTTGTTAAAGGTTTCCTATTCTGTAGATTTTTTTGTTCTAACCTATTATTATCCCCTTTTTTTTCTGATGTTTTTGGAGCGGAATAAATTGAGATTAAGTAGAGATCAAAATTATTTTTGTGGGAAGTGATGATGATTTTATTTCTTAGTTATTTTCCTCTAAAATTAAGTCATATGAGAATTAATTTTCAGATATCTCTCCGGAATACATATTAGTAAAGAGTTAAAATTTTAAACTAAAAAGAATGTCAAATAGAATATAACATAAAAAAAAATGTACATAAATTTTGATAGATGATCACATGATGTAGTAATTACTTTATCACATTAAATTAGATTTACTCCACTTTTTAAAGAATATTTACTAATAAAAAGTTAAATTATATTCGCCATTAAATTTAACAATAATAATTTATGATTGATCGAAAGATTCAAAGTATTTGATGATTTGATTTGTTTTAAAAATCTTAAAACTTGACTATCTTTATGAAATAGTAATTTATAACCCTCAATAAAGAGTTTCCTCTTTAATGGGGTCCTGGGGGAAGGATCTAAAAAAAACAAAAAAACAAAATTTCAAAAAAGAAAGAAGAAATTACCATTAATCACCCTAGCTGGCAATTAATGACCTGAATCGATCAATCTAAATTCTGATTCTGCATCAGCCTTTACAGGTGTTCGGTTCGTTTATCGTGGGTTTAACCGAACCGGCTTTCGTTTGATAAAACGGGTAAATACATTCTCTCCTTTTGTTTGGTTGGGTTTAACTTGAAAACAAAATTGCATTCCAGTTTGGTTCAATTCAGTTGGTTAATTGATAAAATAAAAATAATCAAAATGACAAAAAGAACTGAAAATACTAGAAAATACTATTCTAATGATGCAATATTAGACATGTATAACAATGCATCAACAAACTACAAAATGACAATCTTTTTGCAAAACTTGTCAGAATCAGAATTAGAGGATACAAAAGTATTATTGTGGACACATTATTAATCTGATAATACTAATACAGTTTAAACAAACTGTTTAAGCTAAATTTATTTCAATTTGGACCAGACTAATACAATGCATACTCTTACCAGAAGGTACAGTAAATCATTAATCAACCCAAATAAGGATAAAAAAAATCCAGCCCATTTGCAAAAGTCACAGAAATTAATGCATGTGCAGTTCAAAGAATGGATCAATTGCTTAAATTCTACTTAAAAGCAGAATCTTTTAAGAGGAAGAGCCTAATAGAGAAATGAAGCTTTTTCATGAGGCCCAAATGTCTGACACACCATTTTTTATATTCAACTATATAAGATCTAGTTGTTTCATACACTAGCATTAAAGAAAAATGCAACTAGAGAAACACATCATCTCAGTACCAGCATCTTATTAAAAAAATTGGAACTTAAATGAAGAGAATCTTTTTCTTTTACCAGTACCAGCATCTTATTTCTTCAGAACTCATCATCTCAGTACAACATCTTATCCTCAGTACCCCCAAAAGAATTAGAGAAACACCCACTAAACACATATGAAACCGAAATCCATAGAGAAACCAAAACATCCCCAATACCAGTTGGTTCCAAATAATAGATTGTAGACGAGTGGAGTCGGAGACTCACATTTATGCGTTTCTTTTGAAAGGTGGAATACAAATTTTGAAATAGCCATTAATAGATGCATTAATCTCCTTGTGTTGACTCACAAAAGTGTGCCGTGGAAAGGGTTGGAAATTTATATATCTGCAGCTTGTATTTATAATTCCCTCAAATTAGTTATGGCAATCAAAACAGGAAATAAGAAAAGGGGAAAGAGAAAAAGGGCATCAGTTGACACTGTTCTGGTACCAACCATAGAGATCTGTATCATGGACCCGCATCTCACCTGACTGGTACTGGACATAATGCTAAATCTGAACAGTAGCACTTGTTATCTTGTTCTGTTTTGTTATTTTTCTTCTATCTAAGCATACTGAGATTCCAAATTAGAGATCTGAGCATGCTCTAATCTGGGAGAACTCTGAATTTTAAACAATTAGAAGCTACCAATTCTTACCGTCTGGTTAATACTAAAGCAGGATGATACATTGATGGACACGGCTGTCTCCGACACAGCTCCTGTGCAAAGCCAAACTGGAACAGTTATTTTTGTCCATTTTCAACCATTATGAAAAGAAAATACAATTCAACTAGACGAGCCAAGAAATACGATACAATCTCATACCAGAGCTTTCTAAAACTTTCTGTTTTCTTGTTTCGCTATATGTACTTGGGAGTTGTATCAAAGAAACTGCTTAATTAATGCTACCATATGAAAATTGTGCTGAAACCCTAATTGGGGAATTAAGAAACCAACTGTTTTGAGCTAATACTGGTATGTGCCGCAGTTGGATTAGCCACATGGTCTAATCCATGTACTAATCATCAGGACTTGTACTGGTAAAAACTTTTCAGTTTGGTACCATAAGTGATTACACAGAAACTAAGGTCATATATATTTTACATTGAAGAAATCATATGCTGTTTGTTTCGATACCAGCATCAAGTAATCCAGCCGACTCCATTTGGTCCCACATGAAAATCAACTGAAACAGCCTATTTATTTAAAAAATTGTCTGAAAGTTTTCGTCTGAAAAGGTCTTCATTTTAATATATCCAAATAAAACAAACACCAGTTTGCCAGAATCTATCTCCATTTCCTCTTCATGAGGATGTCATCGATGTCATCGTTACATTTCATTACCAAGCATTGCACAAGTTATATAGGCTCCTCTTACTATTCAAAACCATAAAATAGCTACTTAATTTCAAAATCCAAGGATGGCAATTCTAAAACTAATAACAATACTGTTATAATTTACAGAAGATAATCAAATATATGCACCTGCTCAGTCATAGAATTTTTATATATATAACATATATATCTAGCTTCTTTGCGTATGATTTGTTTATTTATTATCAAATATCATCAATATTTATTAATTATTCCTCATCCACTGATAATCAACAACGATACTGCACCTAACTAATTTGGATATGAATAATTGAGCATTAATTAAGCTTCCGTAAAATCTACAACTCTCAATCCACATATTTCTAACGTTGAACTTGATCTAATTATTAGGTCCCAAATACTATGTAAGCTTCCGATTCTAACAACCTTCCTTCCGACATCTCCTAATTAATACAGAGAAGCTTCTACGTGAATGCTTGATTTATTTTATCAGTCCTATATTATTAATTTATTATACGGATCAATGTACAACTGGCCTATATATAGGAAATATATATGTTCACGCCAAAGTTTTTGTAACATTTTCAGAGTTCCAATTTATGTTTTCATAATTATTTTGAGAGTAAAGTTAGTGTGAGCTTAAACTCATAAAAAGCTATCCAATGAATAATAAAAATGCTTGTTTTTAGTTTGTATCTCCACCGGAGTATGAATGTATGATGGTTTTAATGCAAAAAATATATATGTATATATATATATGTGTATATGGTTATTATAGTCAACTATGATATTAACTGTGTGTTGGAAACTTCAAATACTGTAGGCACTTTTCTCTGACCTATTCATATTTTATATTTTTCCAATCATTTTTCAGGAGAGATGAGTTGGACGTTTAATTAGAAAAAAGATGTTAATACAATTTTATGGCAATATTAATTTGTGCAAAGAAGATAATTGCTTCAAGAAAAAGGACTCTCTTCAAGATAAAATAAAAGAAGTAATTAATGATTACATGATTCATGAAATATTCTGAATCTTAATTATACTATTTTATGTCAACGATCCGTTGGATCCACAGATGGATGAGAAAGGAACCTATCTGTCACAATAAAATTGAAATATTATCTTATGTATAATAAAGAATTGCAACTCTGCTTTAAAATAATAGATCTGACATAATTTTTCATCATCATCAAAAGTAGAAATTACAAGAAATATGTGGACAAGAAAAGAAAAGTTCACTTGAGTTATAAGATGAAAAATTTGTTCATTCATATTGGTATTAGATTCGAGTTCATATCTTCTGAAGTAAACAGCTATTTTTAAAAAATAAAATGAATAGAAATTACAAGTAATTATTGTAGCGAATATTGTAACGACCAGCGTCGAGATTCGTATGAAAAATTTTATAAGAGGAGGTTTTTGTTCAATAGAAACGAAGTTCTATAGAGGATGTGAATTCATTGGATTCTCGATCATTTTTCTTATTAGTGTTATCAAACGTAATTTGATTAGTAATATGAAATAATTATTCTTAACCTAGGCATTAGGCAGTGATTATTAATAATATGAAGAAGTAATTTACAAATTGATTATTCAAGAACTCTAATAAAAGAAATAAAATGCAACTAGCCGACAGCATGAAGTCAAAATAGAAAGATTGTTGGATACGAAAACACCTCGTGGAAAATTAATAAGAGCAGCTGGAAAAGTTATATTTTATTATAATTGATATTATTTTATTTTTTTGGTTGCTTATCTAGCTATCTGTCATTAATGATATAAATTTAGAAAATAATTAGTTTAATAAAATATTCCGAATATCTTATAAACATGAGGGATGAAGCTTTTAAAAAAACACTTAATGAGTAGATACTCATTTAATAATTTAATGACTGAGTTAGTTCTTAAATTATTAATACACATACTTTTGTAAAGGTTTATTTTATTTTTCTCATTTTATAAAGTTCAAACAATGCATTTTTATACTTAGTAATAAAGAAAAAGTATAAGAAGTAATAATAATAACAATAACAATTATATATAAAATAATGCAAAACACAATATAAATTCAGCAAAACAAAGCAATAAATATGTACTTAAATATTACAAGTACTTTTATTTTTTGAATCAAAATAAGAAAAATTATTTTATACTAAATATTTATACTAAATGGATAATTTATTTATATTTAAATTTATAAATATTTATAGTTAGTATAAAAAAATATTTATTACTTTTTATTTCCTAGATAATTATAGAAAACTTCAAATTAAAAACTTTATTTCACAAGTAAAAATGCATATCTACATAGTTAATAGTTCTATATAACCTTACATATCTATATAGTTAATAGTTCTTATCTTTTTATGAGAATCATATATGGACAAATCAATTATTTCTAATAAAATGTCACAATCTGCCGTTTTAATAGGCTCATTTTTCTGACTCTTGTATATTAAAGAAAAACTACATTATTTTAATGTCATAAAATGTGTAAAGTCAACTTTGTTTCGAAGAAAATTCTATATCTGAGAAATAGTCCAAAATGTCATTTTTACCCATATTTATCCGTTTCTGTCCCAAAAAAAAAATCCAATTTTGGTTTGTTCTTTTATTGTGTTTTATATAAGAGGCAATTTTAATGATTTTTTATAGCTATCCAATAGGAGTTTAATTCGGTTTAAATAGTATAAAATTGAAAATATTCTTGGTATTTTTTTTTATGAACCACAGATTTTATATAGATGGTGTTATATTTTATCTTTTTATATGGAGAGACGTATATTCCAATTTTGTAAAAAATATTTTAAATAAATAAATGTTGAAATTAACGGAAATCTTTATTTCAAAAAAGAAAAAGATGTTTTTTTTGTGTCTTTACTGTTGGTTGTTGATTTTTATACTTAAAATTGAATTATTAATTTAATAAATAAAATAGTTACAATACGATAAAATTTAATATAGTGAACATATATTTTCATGTTGTTATTAACATTATTGTTGAACTATAAATAAAAACAAATTTATCCTCCAAATTTACAATAGTAAATACTATATCTTATATTCAATGTTTCTCTATTAATAAAACAACAATATCATAACTTAAGGTGGTAAAATCTAACTCAATCAGAAAGATTCGACCAAATTGATTCAAACTCAATCAAATTAGATTTTTTTTTTAAAGCTAATCTTACTCAAATTCGATCCAATCCAATCCAAGATGACTAGAGACAAAAATAATTTGAAGTTAGATAATTGAAATCCTATCTGACCCGATTTATAATATGATAAATTTTTAAAGTCAAACTAATTTTATTTGATTCAAATTCTATTCAAACCTAATATGACTCATTTGATGTTAACGTTATAACTAACAAATTTAGCTTAACTTGTAAAATCCGATTCAAATTGAACTCAATCCAAATTAATTTTTCAAAAAATCAAACCGACTAGAACTCGATCCAAATTAATTTTTCAAAAAATCAAACCGACTAGAACTCGATCCAAATTAATTTTTCAAAAATCAAACCAACTCGAACTCGATCCAAATTAATTTTTAAAAAATCAAACCGACTCGAACTCGATCCAAATTAATTTTTCAAAAAATCAAACCGATTCAAACTCGATCCAAATTAATTTTTCAAAAAATCAAATTGATTCAAACTCAATCCAAATCAATTTTTTTTTTAAAAATCAAACCGATCCGAACTCAATCCGATTCATTCGAAATCCAAACATAATTCAAAACTTGACAATCCAAAACTTGAGCTAATATAATCTGACCTAACATGTAGCATGTGATCCAACAATCCTTTGGAATCATTCTGATCCGATTCAATTAGAACCGAATCCACCAATTATCATCTCTATTCACACAAAAACCAATTAAAAATTTATGAATCTTGATCTAACATATATAAAATAAAATGGAATCTTGACATGCGCTTCCTTCATTTGCGTCTCCGCACAATCAATGGATGAAAAAAGTAGAGAGAAATGCAGATAAGTAATAATTACATCTCTTAACGATATATTTTATTTGTATTTTAAAAAAATTTATATTTTGTTTCAGATAGATTTATTTATATATTTTTATTTGTATTTTAGATAGATTTATATTTTTTTCAGAAAATATTTCTATTTAATAATAAAAGTATTTATATTTTGTATTATTATGATTAAAAATTATGCAAGTTGTATTTATATTTGTGTAATAGAGAAATTTCTATAATCATTTATGAAAGAAAAAATGATAAATACTTTTTATACTAGTTAGAAATCTTAAAAATTCAGATATAAATAAATTATTTATTTAATATAAATATTTTTGATGTGCAATAAGAGGTGCAAAGATAATTTTTCAAAGGTTTATAATGTAGAATTTGCATATAATATTATATTCTTTATATCCTTGTTTTTATAATGCTAAATAATATAATATAATACATAGTACAAGCTGGTGACAGCGTAATATCATTAGAGCCAATAAACTAGTTAGAATTAATTAATTCCGTTTTATAATTAATTAATTAATTAATTAATTAATTACTTAATTAATTAATTAATTACTTAATTAATTAATTAATTAATTAGTGAGCTATCAGTATCTATTATTATTATTTTATTTATATATTTGCAATCTGGAAGTGGTACTTTGTCCTTTGCTAATTAATTAAATGAAGCGCTTCTGGAAGAAGCAAACACAATTTTAATTTTAAAACTTTGAATTCAAAGATACCTTCTAGGTGAGGTCATGACAAATGGAGCATTAATTGTATATGAAATTAAAATTTTAAACATTGAACTAAAGTTTTAAAATTTAAAGTACCAATAGTAGCTCTTCTTGTTTTTAATTATGCGTGGATGCAATTAATTTTAATAATGTGCTAATTTAATTAAGTCCATGCACAAACCCTAATTTTGATTCAAGGCAGAGGTGCCATTAATTGGATCTACCATGTCAAAAAAAATTTCAATAATCATATATTCATATTATCAAATTTTCTATTTAATTTTGAAAAGAATTTGGTAGGATGATTTGTTTATTTATTTGAAATTCATTGGACCTTTTCATTTGAGACATATAAAAATCTAAATTGATTTTGTAGGAATATATTAAATAATTTTCAAATTTTAAGTAAGCTAGAATAAAAAATTCTGTCTTAATCACTTTTTTTCTTCTAATTTGGACAATTTTCACTAAGGTCATCAGTGATTATTCGGCTTTAAAATGAATTATATTTTTAAATCCCATTTAAGATCAGTTCTCCTTTAGAAAAAGAAATGATTTAAATCGTCTTAGATATTTATTTGAAAATTTATTTTTATTAATTAAATAAAAAAATTATGTTCCCTCTTCTCTCAAGCTATAACTAGGGTTCCTCTATTCCTCTTTCAAGTTAGTAAATTCTCTCTAATTAGTAGATTATTTATTACCCTTATTTGCATTCATATGTGTTCATACTTCTTTTAAAAAGTGATTGTATCTAATTTTAAAAATATTTATATCTTATATTATTAGAATTAAAAATTCTGCAAGCTGTATATTTACTAGTGCGATAATTTTTTTTAACTTGAAGTTTTATGTAATCATTTAGAAACAAAAAAGTAATAAAAAATATTTTCTATACTAACTATAAATACTTACAAATATATATATACATATATATATATATATATATATATATATATAAGAAGCGTTTTCCAAGCTGAATTGTCAGCTTACAATTAATTAAAGGCATAGCAAAAACACAACTAAGATCTCATGAAATGTCAACATTTCCAACTCTTAGACCAAACTTAAATAGTGAATATTATGTAAAATTACATAATGGTCCTGGCGATAAAATTCTTTCTGACAAGAAATCATAGCAAGTTGTACTTATAAATATGAAGATAACATGATATGATTTATGGCTCACACATCTTCCTCTCCAATGATTCTCTGGAGAGATTGTTATTAATTAAATGTCTATTTCTGAACATATTCTTATATATGCAATAGGGAACATGTACCATTTTACCCTTTTAGAATCATGTTCCTTCCAAGAGAATCAACATATCAAATTAAAATTTGGCTTTAATTCAAGTAATTCAGTGTTATTCAGATAATAACTGGAAAATTACCATACAGTCCGTAATAATATTTAATTGCAATTAAGCCCATATCAACATTCTTCTTTTTTTTAATGTAGAATATTGAAAAGTTCAAAATTGTAAATCAAAATGTGCTTTATATAAATCTTGCATGATACATTGATAATTGGTTAATTTAATTGACAATTATGAAATCATAAAAAATAAAATAAAAGTCTTACGTTGCAGATGTTACCTAAAAAAATGGCGAGATTTAATGCATGTAATATTATCATTCAATGAATGATTTCTACTTTTTGATAATCTGAATTTAATGATCCTTGATAAATAATTAACTAATAGACAAATTGCATGACATTAAAAGAGATAGTTTAATATATGTCCAATGTACAACACCTATAGACTCATATAGGTTATAACATTAAAGCAAAAATATTGAATTTTAAATTTAAACTTTACTTTTAATATTGCCACATTTGTTATAATATAGTTGTCAGCTGATTGTTACCTTATATAATATGCTAGAAAATGTAAATAGATTTAAAAATTTTAAACTATCAAATTTAGTACATATGTCAATTATAATTATATTTTAAACTATCAAATTTAGTACATATGTCAATTAGCAATTTTTTTAGAATGAGTCCTGCCTATCTAAATAAATGCTGTATATTTAGATAATGCAAATTAAGTTCTAACATTTTTTTCTCAAAAAAAAGAACAATTTTAATACATATCCGAGACTTTACATATATTCTTATATATGTAAAGACTAAGAAAAATATCCAAGATTTGAATTGTGATTAAGAAAAATATTCTCATATTATGGAATAATTTTTTTCCTGCAATGCAAAAAAAGGACAACCGTGAGTGCATTGAGATTCGTGTGTTTCTAGTTAGACATCATTGAAAAATATTCATATAAAATACAATTCAAATCACTTGCAACATAATGCCACGTTTTATTCATCCGATTGTGTCAAAATTCATACAAACAAAATCTCAAAAAATCTCCTCTATAAATCTACTCATTCATACGCCACGCAACGCATGTGTTATATGCATGCCGTACAACGGAGCATCAACACTATAAGATCAAAAACACGAGGCTCCCGATTTCGAGAAAGAACACCACAAACACAAAGCACCAAATATCAAGTCACATCTAGTGTGTGCACTCTAATGCCCATTCAGGGAGTATTTCCTGGAGATTGTTATCATTTCCCTTTTGTATATTTCGCCGTTTTTTCCCTTAATTAATCTATAATTCTACATCCATCCCTTGTCTGATTTTGTCACAAATCTCAACCAATTTTCAGTGCAAAAGTCTTTCCCATAGTACGTAGTATTGTACTTAGGATAGTAACATCTCTTGTCCCTTGATTTGTCACAATTTTGTATGGTTTGTACTTGTTATTGTAGATAAGGATGCAATGTTATAAGGAAAATGTTTGGGAGATATATATCAAAATTAATATTAATTTTATTATTTATATTAATTATTTTATTATGTAATTTATTTTTAATAATATTTTTATTATTTAACTAAAATATTACTAATATGAATAATAACCCACTTAAGTTGAATAATAAAAGTATTGTATATAATAAATTTATTAATATGAATAATAAAATCGGTATCGATTTTGATATATGTATATGAGCTCTCATGTTATAATGTGGGGGTAATTCAAAAGTCAATTGTGCCTACATAATTCTAAAGGGAAAAAAAAGGGAAAGAAAGAAAATTATTCTTTGTAACAGAGTTTTTGAGCGGAGAGTTTTGACATGATTCTTAATATCTAAGTTTTAATCTGTCGCTTTAAAATGTTATGATATATAACATGGATCATAATTTATAATTTTTTTCAATATACTAGAGTTTAAAATCCGATGGCTCAGAGATTAAATATTATTTTTTTGGTGATTCTAGTATACATCCAACAATTATTGTATATCCAAATTTATTGTACAATTAACGGTTGATAATATTTCATAACAATTAATACATATTTTTCCATTTTAATCTTGCATCCATTAAATAAGGGCAAATTCGACATATAAAAACATTATATTTGGAAATAGTTTTAGTGTTTGAAGAATTGTAATTCAACATACAAAAACATTAACAAAGAATTTACTGCCATGCAATTCAAAAAATGTTAATAACTTCACGAATTCTCTACAAAAAATTACGAAAAAAAAAAGATACTCCGTATTGGTATCAATAGATTTCGATATACATGAAACAACAAAATTAGCAATTTATTCAAATTCGAGATTTTACTGAGCGACATCTAGACTAATTAAACGATTAGAGTGAGATTCCATTAGAGATGAAGGAAGAAAAATAAGAAATTGAGAGCAGGTGAGAGGAAGAGCCAAAGAGGAAACTAGTAGTATGAACCCTAGATGATACAAATTAGTTGAACTCTTTTCTACTTTTATTTGTGGTTTTTCTTGAACTTTGACGCAGATGAAAAGCAATTTTTATTTTATTTTTTTCAATTTCTTTCCCTTTTTCAATAAATACTCTGGTCAAATTATAAAGGTAACTAGTATGTTACAGTTTTTATTTTCTTTAAATACATGTGACTAAATTTAATCTAAGGTGTACGTTTAAATGACTATAATATCCTTTTGAAATCAACGGTCTAAATTTAAGATATACCATTACAATATATATATATATATATATAAATTGTTGGATGTACAATAGAATTTTTCTTTTACGCTGATTATGGCATATTAATTTAATTTATTGTCATCACAGATTCAGCAGCTACAGACGCATGCAAACCAAATATTCAGCAGATGAATCTCTTAAATAAAACAAATAAGAATTTGATTTCTACTCTTTTATATATAATGGGGAAAAAAAAGGAAAAGAATCAAAATTCAAAACTGTTTTGTATGACATATTTCTCTATTATTTTAGTACATCCATAGGTAAACAGTAAACCGCCATCTAATCACTTAATTAATTTTTAAAAAAAAGTCTCCGCACAGATACATTTTCCATCTATTTTCAATTTTTCATTGGCGCTTTCATCCCATTTAATTTCTAATATTTGAAACTGCTTAATCTCTAATATGTCAAAATGTTGACTCCTACATGAGTAAGAGATCTTCTCTTGTACTCAAACCTCAAAAAAACTGTTCAAATATTCTGTCTGAAAATTCTTTTGTGATAATATTCTCCCTTTTGTGCTCAACTGTCCCACATGATTGCCCGATCGTATCATTTGTCAATTGTCATGATCAGTTGATCACACGGAGTCAGAACAGCAATGGCAATATGCAATCAATTAAAAACCAAGTATAAGTTTTTACAAAATTTTATAAATATTCAGGCAGTATGTTGAATAATTTTCTTTTTTTCAGAAAAAGAGAAAGTCAAGGATAGATGGTTGAAAATATCAAAGGATGTTATCTATAAAACCCCGCCTACCTTCCATTTCAAAGCTCCATCCCTCTTTCTATCTAACCACAGCTTCTCTTGTCTCTCCAGTCATAATTACCAGGATAATTCACTAACACCATGTCTTGTGACTCCACCTATTTGGCGCCGTTTCTCGGCAACTCCACTGATGCCGCAGATTACATCTGCAACCAGTTCATAGATTCCAACTATGCAATCAACAACACATACCTTCTTTTCTCGGCGTACCTCGTGTTCTTCATGCAGTGCGGCTTTGCGATGCTCTGTGCTGGTGCGGTGCAGAAGAAGAATGCTGTCAACATTATGCTGACAAATGTCATGGACGCTGCAGCTGGTGCAATTTCATACTATCTATTCGGGTTTGCGTTCGCATTCGGACAACCATCGAACGAGTTCATTGGTAAACATTTCTTCGCTTTGAAGGATATACCTTCGGCCAGTGCTGGTTTCGACTACTCCAACTTTCTTTACCAGTGGGCCTTTGCTATTGCCGCTGCTGGAATCACATCTGGCTCTATCGCTGAGCGAACCCGCTTCTCTGCTTATCTCGTCTATTCCTTTTTTCTCACCGGCTTCGTGTACCCTGTCCTGTCACACTGGTAAATTTATATGTTTAGTTACTTATACGAACATTTTATCTGTTCTTCATAAATTTAACAACTAATTGTTGCAAGACTGATTTAGCAATTACATTTCAAAATTATGGATTAAACCAGTACCAATAATACTACATGATAACATGAACCTATGACATGTAAGCAAAATTTAGTGTTAGCTATGATCAAAGTCGACCACAAGACTACAAAATCTGATGCAAAGTCTTATATAAATAATAACTTAATACCAGAAATGAGTTAATTATTTGTTCAATAATTATTATTATCTTGGTGTTCAGGTATTGGTCGCCTGATGGCTGGGCCAATCCATCCCGTGCAGAAGGCGATTCCCTCCTATTTGATTCTGGAGTCATTGACTTTGCCGGCTCAGGTGTTGTCCATATGGTTGGTGGCATCGCAGGATTTTGGGGTGCATTCATAGAGGGACCCCGCATCGGGCGATTTGGTGCTCGTGCTGAAGGTTATAGGGGCCACAACACAGCCCTTTTGGTGCTGGGCACATTTGTACTCTGGTTTGGGTGGTATGGTTTCAACGCTGGTTCTTTCCTTGTCATAAACAAAACATATGGTACATCAGGGTCATTCTATGGGCAGTGGTCTGCGGTCGGCCGCACTGCAGTCACGACGACACTTTCTGGCAGTGCTGCCGGTCTGACAACACTACTAGCAAAGAAATATTTGACAACCACATGGGGGCTTGCTGATGTGTGCAATGGTGTGCTTGGTGGCTTTGCTGCCATCACATCTGGCTGCTCCGTTGTGGAGCCATGGGCTGCCATCATTTGCGGGATTATCTCCGCCTTGGTGCTTATTGGGCTAAACATGTTGGCAGAGAAGTATGAATTTGATGACCCGCTTGAGGCGGCACAATTACACGGTGGATGCGGTGCATGGGGGATACTCTTCACATCTCTATTTGCCAAGAAAGAGTTTGTAAATGAGGTACTTGGGGTGAGGTCCGGCAGTAGGCCCCATGGGCTCTTTATGGGTGGAGGAGGGAAGCTTCTCGCAGCCCATATTGTGGCTATATTGGCGAATATTGGTTGGGTCACTGCCACAATGGCCCCGCTATTCCTCCTCTTGAAATATTTGGACTTGTTGAGAGTGTCACGAGATGATGAGGTGAAAGGAATGGATAAGACGCACCATGATGGCCCCGCATACCACGATGGATCTGAATCAGGAGACTCGAGAAGAATTGTTGGTGCCGCTGCAGTTGTACCTCAAGTGTAATTGTTTTTGAACCGTTTCTTTTGTTTTTCTTTTACTTTTGTGGATACAGTGTTCATCAGGAGCGCGTAATTGGAAGTTTCACAGCAGAAAGGATTGACTGTTAACTTTTCTCTTCCCTTTTCTCTGCTTCTTTTCTTCCTTTTATTTATTTTTTTTTGGAGTTTGGTTAAACATGTCGTTTTGTGAGTGTAAAGGATTTATGCATTTGTTATTTTCTCAGCTTTCATCACATTTTCCAGATTGCGTGTATTAAGGGGAAAAAAAAGGATTTCAAGATGTCATATTCAAGAACTTTTCATAGTCGTATAGATGGTTCTGTATATTTTAATTTTGACTGATGTTGCAGATAGAGATGGTTAAGATTAGTTTCTAATTTGAAGAAATCTAATTAGATCACCCAAATTCAGAATCTAATCAGATCCAAGATCCCCTGATTCTTTTAGTATCTATAATATGCATCAATCATATATGTACACAAGCCAGTGTAATATCAGATCGATTTCTTTTTTAATAATTGCTACTATTCTCTTCAAGCCAAAAGCACGCTTCAAGCTAGAAGCATAACAATTTAAAAATCACTGTTTATACAATTACCAGAAGGTTTCTGTGGCAGATCTCATTTGCTAATTGCTATACTCCTGTAGAAATGAAATATCTTGCATTCTCCTGTTGTTTCTAATCAAATGACAATTGTGATTGATACTGGACCTGATGGTAACCAGTAAATACGGGTTGCCAGATTAAGGAGTTTTGTAAGATGCGAGTAGAACAGGGAACTGTACAAAAGATGCTTCCAGTATTCTTTCATAAGAACCCGAAGATTTAACACGGCTTTGTCGCATTTGTTGATAAGTTGAAAATTTCATGGGTCGTAGTTGTTATGTATGTCCTTTGTTTCTGTTGACAGAAACCATGTCAAACAAAAATGAAAATGGAAATTCTCATGAGAAAAATCCACACTCAGAGATCTCAGTACCAGCATTAGCAACAGCAAGGGGCCAAATTGCTAAATTCCTAATGTGTGTTGTCACCTTGTATTTTGTTCCAAAGAGAAATCTTTGGGGGGCTTTTTCTTTATCTAGATTTCTGGGAATATTAGACAAGTTGCATGTTATGTTGCAATTAAGGATGTAACTGTAATTTTATAAGTTCAGAAAATGAGGCATTCTTTGCCGAGTATATTGCTGGTTTTTTCAAACCTCCTGAGAGTTGAGATGATGCACTTGCAGTATATCACCAGTTTTCAGTGCATTTCCATGTGTATTTCAGATTTTACAATATTTGAGGTAATTACTTCTTTCAAGCCTACATTTGTTTGACAGCATCGCCGATGAAAAATATTGTACTTACTTACAAATATAATTATCCAACATAAACTCAAGGTCTTATAGGATTTTTTTTTTGCATATTTATATAATGAGTTTGTCCTATTTATCTTGTGCTAGCTGTAGTTGCCGAAATTTTTTAATATAAAAAAATAATAAATAATTAAATATGTAAGAGAATAAAGGTGAATTTTCAAATGTAGGCAACACGGGTTATTAATCCCGTTCCTAGAATTAATGTTACGAAACTGTCAAGTCCGTTCTCAGTTTCTCAGAATGTTATAACCAAATTCGTCCTCTGACCGGAAATGTGGGTACCAATCACGTTCCCATGGGAAAATGACTATCAAATGTGTTCCCATGAGAAAATGATTATCAAATGTGTTCTCAAGATGGATGGGGTGGAGGAGACAAAAGTTTTTTTTTCTAAAGTTGTTGGGTAAAACTTGTGGGTACATTGGTGAGAGTCACGTTCTCAGCATGAGATAGTGATTACTAAGTCCGTTCTCAGGTCTGAGAACGGGATAACTGAGTTCATGTTCAGAGTTAGGAAAAGCTTGGCAATTCTGTGACATTGATCCTGAGAATGGGATTGACAACTCCATGTTACTTATATCTGAAAATTCACTCATTATTTTCTTACATATTTAATTCTTTATTATTTTTTTTATATTAAAATTTTCGGCTGTAGTTGCCCACCATGTTGATTTTTTTTTTTTTGGGTTTCATAATGCATGTTAGAGTAAAATTTTGCTGCTGCCAAGTTTCTCCCAGTTCTCATTTATTGTGTACAGAAAAAAAAAAAGGTATGTATTGTTCTTGCTTCTATCTTGACCAGAAAAAATTTAAAGCTTATTGCCTGTGCTTTGTGTTGGTTCTCATTTCAAGGTTGTGCCTCAACATGTAAAATATACATATCTCAGTTGTAAAATATATGAGAACAATACATGTCATAAGCAACTTGCAAAGTGTACATCAATTGTGCCTCAACCTGAACGTGCTTTACTGAGCCTAAATAACTAGCAAAATCGGGTCTTAACTGAGCCTAAATAAACCCTCTATTGTCCCACATTATAGTTCCTCATTCTAATGGGTTTCCCAGTGATGTAAAGTTGCTCCGAAGATGGCTAATTAAGTTCGCCAACTGGTCTAATTAATACGGATATTTCCAACACTAAAACCCATGTAAGGGAAGATAAGTGAGTTCAGAGAGATTGCATGCTTGTGAGTGTCGCAAGCTACGTGCGCCGACGGAGCAGTGGGCAGCTGCTAGTGGGCCCCACCATACAGGCCTTGAACTTGTCCAAGCGAGATATAGAGAGAGAGAGAGAGAGAGAGAGAGAGAAGAGAGAATAAGACAGGGTAAAGCCAGATCTAAGGGAATAAGGGGCGGTCTAATACTTTTTTTTTTTTTGATATAACGGATTATGTTAATTTCGATATTTATTTATTTTTAAATATTTTTTATGAAATTTAAATTTATATTTCTTTGTAGAGAGACGAGATATATCACCACTGTGCTAGAAACAGACTAATACTCATCGGAACAAATGTGAGTCTAATTGATATCTTTTATTGTCATATCATCATATTTTATATTTCGCATGAATATTAAAATTTTGGAGCGAAAATTTTAGTAAGATTTTTTATTTCATTGAACTATTATTTTATCCATCGGATCCATAGACATCAAAGGATAGATCGAACCTATGACCCACCAACTATCATATTATATTATATATAATTACGTATATATTTCAAAAATATTTTGTAAATTTTTCTATAGTTATTTATATAAATTTAAGATAGTATTAAATTTAAACTGAATCGTGATGCTAATTGGACGATGAAAAAGCGTTAGTGCCAACAGGTCGATGCTAAATTTAATATCATGGGGAAACTCCAATTTGTATCCCTTAATACTTCCTTTGATTTCTCACCGTTAATTGACTCTACTAATATTTTGAATCAATGAGTAAGAAAGTATCTTCTTAACTTGTAATGAGAAATCATAGTATATTCTAAATTATTAAAAGATTTAAGAAAAGAAAAAATACTAGATAGATACCATCATCAATATTTATTTTATTATTTCAAGTTAAACCATCATCAATATTTACTTTATTATTTAAGTTAAATGAATTATTATTCATATTAATGATTTTATTATTCAGCTTAAATACTACTCATCTAAGTAAAAAGAACTCTTTTAAATTGAATAATGAAATCATTAATCTAAATAATAACTCATTTAACATGAATAATAAAGTTGAGAGTAAAGCTAACGTGTTTCTAGGAGCACCAGATCCCTCAATGCTCATAATTCAAAATCTATCGAATCGATTTCAAACGATAAATTCAAGTTATTTAATAAAATCCTTATAGTAACATCTTACAGGATACTAAAATTTTCTATTTTTAGATTTTTTTAATTATTTATTTCATTTTTTTAAATGACTTATTTTTATATATAAAAATTTATTTTATTTATTTTATTATTATTAGAGTTAAGTTAAAAAATCCGAAAAAATAGTTAGAAAATCTTAAAAATAGAAAATTTGTGTATTCTATAAGATTTTGATATGAATAATTTATTGAGCAATTTGAATTTTTTGTTTGAAATCAATTTGATAGATTTTTGAGTTAAAAGCGTCGAGAGATTCCGTACTCCTAAGAACACCCTAGCTTTACTCTAAAATTGATATCAATGATAATTTTTATATATCAGTTGCCTTGAAAGAATAATGTAATTTTCTTTGTAAGATACGCCTGGACCTCATTAAATGAGAATGTGCAGCTTTTGTTGGTAAAAAGAGCCAAAGAAAGTTATAGAACAAGCATATATTTGATTTATTAAATTCAATGAACCATCTAAAGTTATAAAAGAAATACAACTTAGGACTCACAAATGAGATAAAAGGGATCTACATAACTTCTATGATCTCATATAAGATCAGAATTAATTAATTAAAACCATCTTCAAAATGCACACATCATATTCAAAATGCTTTTGCTGTCCAGCACTTTTACAGGAAATATTGATGTATTACTTAACTAGAAAATAGCACCTTATTTTAGGAAGTATTTGACAGTATCTATTACTTAGAAAATAACACTAATATTATTTTAGGAAGTATTTGACAGTATCTATTACTTAGAAAATAACACTAATATTATTTTAGGAAGTATCTGACAGTATTTATGTAATTACTATTGGCTATACAAATGAAGTTATCTGAAGTACACCGTTATATATTTGGATTACAGATGTTTGTTAGTTGATTTTATGCCTTCAGATAAGGCCATAATTATTGATTAGTTTTTCATGACTACAGCATGGATCCCATTTTGTAAAATTTTTTTTAATTTCATACGGCACGCATTAGATTCTAAAAATATTTTTTTTAATAAATGACAAAGTTTTTATGCTGCATATAGCGGATATGACGCCTTCACTGCATATTCAGCAAATGAAGTTTTCAAATAAATAAGAATTTTCATTCTCCGCCTTTAGATATCATGCAAAAAAGTGAAATAATTTTAGAATTTTAGAAAAATCATTGTTTTGTGGAATTGTATGAAGTTCTCTTATTATTATTATAGTACATTAATTCCAAATTTCCATTGATAAAAAAAACTGCTGGCAGATCACAAGGTCTTCTCACAGAACCACCACAGATTATCTCTTCCGTGCGTTTTCACACTAATTAATTAATCAACCTCTTGCATGAATTAGAACATCCTTTTTCTTTGCCTCCTTTTTTTGAATAAAATGAATATCCATTTTGAATAAAATGAATATTGAATAAGTATATTCTGCCTTGCACTCAACATTAAAGAACTGTTCAAATAATTTTGTCAGAAATTCCTATATTATTATGCCTAGAAATTTCTGATTATAAAGACACAGCTATGTTTCCAAGTCAGTTGATCGATCACACACAAGTATTAGACAAAATGCCATGAAAAACCATGTATAAGTTTACAAGTCATATAAATCAGGCCCATTGAATTAGATGTTTTCAAAAAAAAAGGATTTTTTCAAAAAGGAAACTCCATGAAGGAAGGGTTTAAAATTGAGCGATGCAACCTATAAAATCCCCGTCTATTCCCCTTTTAGCAATTCACATTCTCTTCTCCCCAATTATAAGTCATAACGAACGAAATAATTCGCTAGCACCATGTCTTGCTCCTCCGATTTGGCGCCGCTTCTTGGTAACGCCACCGATGCGGCAGACTTCATCTGCAATAAGTTCACAGATTCCGACTTTGCTATAAACAGCACATATCTTCTGTTCTCAGCCTATCTGGTGTTCATCATGCAGTGTGGCTTTGCTATGCTCTGTGCCGGCGCTGTGCCAAGCAGGAGTGCTGTCAACATTATGTTGACAAATGTCATGGACGCCGTGACTGGTGCAATTTCATATTATCTATTCGGGTTTGCTTTCGCATTTGGACAACCTTCGAATGAGTTCATCGGGAAACATTTCTTTGCTTTGACGGACATGCCTTCGGCCAATACCGGTTTCGACTACTCCAACTTTCTTTACCAGTGGGCATTTGCAATCGCGGCTGCTGGAATCACTTCTGGTTCTATCGCTGAGCGAACTCACTTCATTGCTTATCTCATCTATTCCTTTTTCCTCACCGGCTTCGTGTACCCTGTCCTATCACACTGGTAATTAAAGCTTTTTGTATAGTTAATTATCCAAACAGTCTATCTGTTTTTATTGTAATACAGAGACTTAGCAAGTACATTTCATAATTATGGATTAAACTAGTACTAACAATACATTATATAACATGAACCTATCACATGTATGCGAAATTTAGTAGCAGCTATAATCCAAGTTGACCACGAGAACTAATAAATACAATGCAAAGTCCTACATAAATAATTACTTAAATTAATGGTAGTATTCCAGGACTAATTTATACAGAAAATGATTAATTAGTTATTCAATATTTTTTTACTTGCTTGGTTCTCAGGTATTGGTCGCCCGATGGCTGGGCCAATCCATCTCGTGCTCCAGGCGATTCCCTCCTATTCGATTCTGGTGTCATCGACTTTGCCGGCTCAGGTGTTGTCCACATGGTCGGTGGAATCGCAGGCTTTTGGGGTGCACTCATAGAGGGACCACGTACCGGGCGATTCGGTAATGAGCAACAGAGACCAAGGGCTCATAACTTAGCCCTTTTGGTACTGGGTACATTTGTGCTTTGGTTTGGGTGGTATGGTTTCAACCCTGGTTCTTTCCTCGTCATAAACAAAGCCTATGGCACATCTGGATCCTTCTATGGGCAGTGGTCTGCGGTGGGCCGCACGGCCGTTACAACAACGCTTGCTGGAAGTGCTGCTGGTCTGACAACGCTAATAGCAAAGAAATATTTGACAACCAGATGGGGCCTTGCTGATGTATGCAATGGCGTGCTCGGTGGTTTTGCTGCCATCACGTCTGGTTGCTCCGTGGTGGAGCCATGGGCCGCCATCATTTGCGGGGTTATCTCCGCCTTGGTGCTTATCGGGCTAAACATGCTTGCAGAGTATTATCATTTTGACGACCCGCTTGAGGCGGCGCAATTACACGGGGGATGCGGTGCATGGGGGATACTCTTCACATCTCTATTTGCCAAAAAAGAGTTTGTAAATGAGGTACTCGGGAAGAGGCCCGGCAGTAGGCCCCACGGGCTATTTATGGGTGGAGGCGGGAAGCTTCTCGGAGCCCATATAGTGGCTATATTGGTGAATATCGGTTGGGTCACTGCCACGATGGCCCCGCTATTCCTTCTGTTGAAATATCTTGACTTGTTGAGATTGACGGAAAATCAGGAGACACAGGGAATTGATATGGTGAGCCATGACGGCCCTGTGTACCGTGACGGGCCCGTTGGAGGAGAAGCAGATGAAGCTGCCGATGCAGTTGCACCATGAGTCTGATCGTGTTGAATCATTCCTTTTTTAACTTCTGACTGTTACATTGTTTATCAGGACTGCTGATTAATTGTTTTTTTTTTCCTTTTTATTGTGTCTTTTTTTTTTTTTTTTTTGGGGGGGGGGGGGGGGGGGGGGGGGGGAGTTTAAACATGTCATTTTGTGGCTGTAACAATTCTATGCATTTATATTTTTCTCAGTTTTCATCACATTTAACAGGTTGCGTGTATTAAAAAAAGAAAAAAAAGGATTTCTAAATGCCTTTTATTTATTTATTTATTTTGAAGAAGTCGTAGATGTCACATTCAAGAGCATTTCATAGTGGTAGATGATTGTATATATTATAATTTGACAGATGTTGCAGATACAGAGATGCTTTGCCACCATAGTTTCTAATTTAAATTAATTAAGGAATCCAATAATCTAATCAGATTCAAGATTCCCTGATTCTTCTAGAATCTCTAACGTGCATCAAATTGCGTATGCAAATGCAAGGCTGTGAAATAGCAGACTGATTATTTGTTTAATCAATGCTGCTCTTCCCTTAATTAAAGCCACGAGCACGCACTGAAACACAATTATTAGAAAGAAAAGGAACACAAAAGTAAAAGTTTGTGTATCATTTTGAATTAACACAAATAAATCTTTTTGAAAGTACATATATTATCACAACTCTGTTGGTTCTAAATAGAGGAAAAAAATAAAAACAGTTTTTGAATGATCATTTTAAGTGCATAATTTTATTTAATTAAAATTATTGTTATATATCACCTTGTGCACCTCATGATTTAGTCGTTAATAATGAGTATTACGGTTACGATCCATAACAGACTATTTCGGCTTGTAACACTGTGATTTGATGTACTTATTTCGTATATAAATATATTTGAATGTTAGTATAAATATTTTTTATCTCATATATAAACACATTTAAATATTAATATAAACACATTTGAATAATAATATAAACACATTGAAATGTTAATATTAGTATAAAAACTTATCTCATGTATATGTATTAAATGGGAAACACAAAATCTTAAAAATTTTGAATATTTCGTGTCCGATATATAAAATTTACGTCCAAATTTTTATGAGATACAAAATTAACATACAATTATTACATCTCTAATCTCGACATCCTTTTTTGAAATTTCATCATTATAGTGATAGTGATGAGCATTTAAATTGAACTCTCTCGATTATACATGTGAGCGTAGTAGAAGGCAAAATTTCGGAGAACCACGTACGCTTACTAACATTAATTCTCAAATGTTTGGTATATAGCGCTTTGAAAACAACGGTTTCAAATGGAATAAATATTATACAAACCTAAAAAAGTATGCTTATCTTACCTTTGTTTAAACCAACTCAGACCGGACATTTTTATGGCTTTGCTAGTTTTGGATGAAAGAGAAATTAACAAAATAGTCCCTTACAATTATTAGACGAAAGAGAAATTAACAAAACAGTCCCTTACAATTATTAGACGAAAGAGAAATTAACAAAACAGTCCCTTACAATTATTAGACGAAAGAGAAATTAACAAAACAGTCCCTTACAATTATTAGACGAAACAGAAATTAACAAAACAGTCCCTTATAATTATTAGACGAAAGAGAAATTAACAAAACAGTTCCTTACAATTATTAGTCCCTATGGCGCTATGCATAGCACACATGATTTTAAAATTGAGGAGCGATAATTATATTTTTTTATCCGTATTTTTATTTATATCTTAGATATTTAAAATTATTTAATATAATTTTTAGTTTAAATTTTAAAATATATATTTTTAAAAGTGTTTATAATTAATATTGAATATAGATAAATGATACAGAATTTGATGTGTAAGAATATTTTTTTTCTTTAAAATTAACTTATAAACGGTTTAGTTTTTTTCAAGGCTTGTCGGTTTTGGGCGAGAGAAAAGATGAATAATCATTTAATTATAATGGTAAAGCGTGCAATTAATTCCATTAAGTTTATTAAATTAACTCAACAGAATTCTACAATAGAAATTGCAACAAATGGATTTGAATTTATTTTTTCTAAGTAAATCATGGAGTTCCATTTATTTATTGTGAAACTATTATCATCAAGATTTCAAGTGAACAACACCCGTGACATCATATATGCATTTTGGTTATATTTTTCGGAAGAAATCAAGATTTTGGATAACCAAGTCTTAATAAACCTCCAAAAATGTTGGTTAAAGCGTTATAAATCACAATTTCAGTTCAAATTTTAATCAAAATCATGTATACTTTAACTTTATCAAAAATCCAACTCACACAAGATTTTTGTTTATCCGGCTTTAAATATTATTTTGGAAAAAAGAAAAGAAGAACCAATCACTTAGTAACAATGTTATAGTAGGAAATTCTATGTAACTTATTAATTATTAAATTAACTCATTAAAAATGCTTAATCGCAAATTGTAAGAAGCTAAATTTGAGGTATTTATAAATATAAATTATAGACTCTTAATGTCTTTTTTTTTATTTTTCATGACAAACTAATTTTAAATAAAATGCACACTGATATGACAAAGTATCATTTGGTTATACATGCATAGAAGAATCCAAAATCTAGATAAACATGACATAACAGAATTTCAAGAACATTTAGTTTATGATTTTTGATGGAATAACATAATATAAAAAAAATCATGATTTTTGAATAATTGTGACTTAAGAAAATATTAGAAACGTATAGATGTTAGATGGCACTTTAAAACCCGTCAATCTTATATAGAATGCCAACCAAATGGCGCCACTTTAGAAACCGTCGATCGTAGATAGAATGCCAACCAAACACGTTTTATCTCAACTTTCTTAAATCAACGCACACGATGTTTTTCTCATAAATTTGGTGGTTTTGAACAAGAGATAAGATTAATTATCATTTGCCTATTGTGTTGAATTATGTAATTTCATACCATTTAGAAAATTAGCTTACAAGAAAAGCTTAAATGAAAATTATGACACAAATACAATTTATTTTTTGTCATGCTTATGCTCATGAGCTATAAAAGTTGTCCATAGGATTTTCTTTGTACATTTTTTAATAGGCTTTTATCAGAAAATCATGCAATTTCATTTATTTAATGTTTAATTATTATCATAGGTGACAAGATTTAAAGTGAACCAACTCGAACATATAAATTGTTTGGTTATACATTTGTTGAAGAAATCACGATTTTGGATAAACACGACTTAATAAAATTCCAAAAAAGTTCGTTAAAGTGTTAAAACTGACAATTTTAATTCAAATTCTTATTGAAAAAACATGCATATTTTAGCTTTTTTAAAAAAAAAAAAAATTAGCTTACATGAGAGTTTGCCTCGGCTTTGATAGTTTTGAATAAGATAAGATAAAAAAAAAGGCTAATCACTTAATAATAATATTGTTATAGTAGGCAATTTTATGTAAAATAATTAAATTAACTCACTAAAATTGTTAATTGCAAGTTGTAACAAGTTGAATTTGAAGCACTTTTTGGGGAAAAAAAAATAACCTATACCCTCAATATCTATTTTTAACTTTTCATGACTAAATTTTAAATTAAACCAACCTTTATATAGCAAACTAAGTATCATTTAGTTATACATCTGTGAAAGATATCAAAATTTTGGATAACAAAGACGTAATAATATTTCAAAAATATTAGGTAGCACTTTAAAACTACAATTTTAGATGACATGATGCAAAAGATAAATCAAAATTTTTGAATCATTATGGTTTAACAAAATATTTGAAACTCATAGATGTTCGGTGATGCTTTAAAAACTCCTAATTTTAGATAGAATGCCAACCGATCACGTTTATCTCATCTTTCACTCGAACGATATTTTGTCTTACGCTTTGTTGGTTTTGAATAGGAGATAAAATTGATAATCATTTTGCGTGTCGTGTAGAATTACGCAAGTTCATATGATTTACAAAATTAGCTTACAAGAAATAATTAAATGAAAAATTGTAACAAATTGAATTTAATTTTTATCATGTATGTATGCTTATGAGCTATAAAGATTGTCCATAATAATCTTTCTGTACATTCAAATAAAATTTACCAAAAAAAATGTTCAAATAAGTTGTTTGTTCATAAAAAATTTTGAGGTCCAATTCATGACCTAATTTATCTATTATAATTTCTGTGCAAATGTTTATGATTCTACATGTTATTAAATACAACACAAAACTAGGCCATAGAGAATCCTGTATCCTCATTGTTTAATATTCTACATGTGATCAAATGCAACACAAAACTACGCCACAGAGAATCCTGTATCCTCATTTGTACGGTAGTACCCATCCTGCTCAATGGGAGAGGGCATGAGAAAACATATTTACAATAACAACCCTTTAAAATTTAGTTTATCCAAACTTACCCTTTTCATCATCTTTTGAACAATTTTTTTCCCTTTGCCAGAATTTCTCGGATTATGTTAAATATATAATCGGAAAATATTATTTATGTCCTCACCTCACTGAGAATAGAAGAATGCTGAATTCTGAAAAAACATACACACGTACAATTTTATAAAACTAAAGGGACTATTAAGAAACTTGCTCTCTTCTAGAACTCTCCTTTTGCTTCCCTTCCTCCGCTCCCAGGAAGCGAAAAAACAATCTGTTATAAAATTAATACCAGAAGCAACCACACTTTCTCTGTTGCAATTTCCCTATTAATACAAAATTAAGAAACCAACTAGTGATCAAAGTTCAAAGGTCCCCAGTTTACCTCCAACACTCTTCTCGATTCATCTCTCCTCTTCTTGGCACCTCTCTCTCTCTCTCTCTCTCTCTCTCTCTCTCTGTGTCTCTTTCTTGCTTCTCTTGTTTCTTTTATCATCCCCACTGTCCGTTCTTTCTCTCGCCACCTCTCGTGCCAATGCTTACCCTCTCTAAACCCTTTCCAAGCTCCCACCTTTGCACCTACAAACCCAAAACGAGACCCGTTTCTTTACCTTTTCGAATCTCAAATTCCTTTCCAGACCCAAAAACAAGAACCAGTCACAAAGCCTTTAGTGCAGAGACAAACCAGCCAAGCCACACAAGCTATGTTTCCAAGCCAGCAAAAGAGGTTCGTCTCAAACCGGCGCTGGGAATGTGGACCCTCTGCGGGCTCGGGTACTGGGTGCAGGGTTTCCGGTGCTTTCCATGGCTCGGGTTGAACTTCCACCTGGCGCAGGGCATCGGGCTGAGTCCTGGTACTCTCCAGCTGGTACAGAACATCGGCAATCTGCCGATGGTTGCTAAGCCACTCTTTGGTGTCATCTCGGATGCGGTTTATATCGGTCGAGCTCACCGGCTGCCGTACATCTCCATCGGAGGTTAGTTCAATCTTTAATGTCCCGTTTACAATTTATTTTTGGTAATTTTTTTATTCTGGCTCATTCGATGCGTCAAATTATGTGTATCAGGTAGAAAAATTTTGGTATTTTTTTATCTCAATACGTAGTAAAAATTATAAAATAAAATGTATTAGTAATAAATCCCCGCATTATGTAATGCCGTTCCCTGCATATTGTGTACTTTTTTAAAATACTAGTATAAATTATTATGCAACTAAACAGATATGTTGCTGCTGGTTTTTATGCCTTGAAATTAGGTTCCGATTTTTCATATCCAGTCCATTTGATCTCAAATAAAAATTCCTGATCAAAAACCACATTCAAATTAAAGACCCCTAATTAAGGTATCAGTTGTGGGAATTATGTTTATCCAACTAATACCCGACATATCGGGTAAGTAGGGTTCTTTTTTTGTGTTTAAAGGTTTGAAAGCAACAGTTGGCAACCCAGCTGTGACAGGTGCAAACTAAGCCGCCTCCTTACCGTCAATTTTTTAGATATGTGTCTCATACTATTAAGCTGTCACAATCTCCCTTTGCACTCAAATGACAATTATCAACCGTTAATCTTGTTCTTTTTCCCAAGTGATAAGTCCACATAAAGTTTTAATAATTCTTTGTCCTTTAATTTACATAAGTCAAGATGTGATATAATAAATTAAGTTGACTACAGTGGATATATTGAGTGCATTCATCTTTTTACATCTCTTGTATTTGCATAAAATGAATTAAAAAAAAAAGAGGTGTATACATTGCTTGTGAAGTAGAACAAGAACAACAGATGGATCATTTGAGCACCCGAAATTAAGTTCTGGCATATAACCTCTGCTTCTCACTAAAGTCTCAATTAAGTATAAATTTATTGATAAAAATTCAAGATAAATTAATCCCTCCTCCACTTCCGTACCAGCATCTCGACTAACTTAAATTTTATAAATGCAGTTGGTCTCCAACTTGTTTCTTGGGCTACACTCGCCCGGATCCCTGCAACAGCCAACACATTTCCGACTCAGATGGCATGCATACTATTGAGCAATGTCGGTGCCTCCATTACAGAAGTAGCAACTGATGCCCTCATAACTGAATTCAGCCGAACTACAGAAACCGGTCAATTACAATCCTATGCTTTTATTGCTCTATCTGCTGGCTCATTACTAGGCAACTTATCAGGTGGATATGTGCTGTTATACACCCGTGACCCAAAACTTTTATTTCTGACCTTCTCTATCTTCCTCGCACAACAGCTCTCTCTTTCACTAAGCTCTAAAGAGAGAACATTAGATAAGAAACCTCTTGCGCAAATACCTCTTAGGGATAATTTGCGAAGCCAAATTTCTAACTTCGTACAAGCGCTGAGTGAAAGGCAGATATTCTACCCTCTTTGTTGGATAATCGGTTCAGTTGCGTTTGTGCCGCTTCTATCTGGATCGATGTTCTGCTATCAGACCCAAGTATTAAACCTCAACGCTTCTATTATCGGTTTATCTAAAGTTGTAGGCCAACTATTCGTGATATCTGTTACCTTGTTGTACAACCGCAACCTAAAACGAATCCCCTTAAGGACATTGGTAACTGGGCTTCAAGTAATGTATGCTTTTGCCCTTTTATCAGACTTGCTACTAGTGAAACAAATCAATATCTCCCTCGGTATTTCAAACAAAACCTATGTTCTAAGCTTGTCCGCACTGGCTGAGGCAATAGCACAGTTCAAGATTCTACCTTTTACTGTTCTCTTCTCAAGTCTATGCCCGAGGGGGTGCGAAGGGTCGTTACTTGCCTTTTTTGCTTCGGGTTTGTGTTTAGCTTCAATAGTGAGTGGTTTTCTCGGGATAGGATTATCTTCTCTGATAGGTGTGTCATCTGCCAATTACTCGAACTTGCCTCTCGGGATTTTAGTACAATTTTTCGCAGCATTGGTTCCTTTGGGTTGGATTTCCGTTTTGCCGTGCAATTGGAGGTCCGATGATAAAAAAGATGACAAAGAAAAAATCAAAGGGTTGATTCAAAATAATAAAAAGAAAGTTCAAAGAGAACAAAAAACTTGGTGAGCTCATAATATGTCTTTGTACAAATTCCATTCTTTATATCTCTCCTATGTTATTAAGTTGAATTGTTAAAGGATGTTTATCATATGGTTGCTTAATTTGTAAATTGCTTAGGTTTTGAAACCTGGCATTAATAATTGCAGTTTCTATATACCATTACCTTTTGTTGGATAATCCCTTTTTCCAGTTGATGTTTTTCAAATTCTTGTTTATTTGGTGGAAGGTTTATACTTTGTTACAGCCTTATGATAGTTGCCTAATGATACCTTGATATTTGAACTTTCTGTCATGGGCTTTGTTGTAACAGAATGAAGGCCCAATAGTAACCTTGCTATGTCAAAAATGCAAAACACTGTCATGCTTGATTGCCGAAAATTTTATAAAAAAAAAATGCGAATTAGGATAGCAATGTGATACTTTCATAATGTGGCCGAACAAATGGGCTGAAGCAATGTGATACTTCGGCCCTAGTATCTATTAATAGGGTTCTGATTTTTTTGCTATAGAGTATTGCGTTGTATAGTATACAGACGGATGAATTATTAGAAGATTTTTTTGAAGTTTATTTTACACGAATTTTAATGTGATCAAAAGAACAGTATGTTATGTTATACAGTGTAGTACAGGAGAGGAGAGGATATGAATCCCTATTAATATCTTTTGTCAGAAGAAAAAGGCAAGGAGAAAAGGTAGCGGGTTTAATCATGATAATTGATAAAAAGATTATAAACCAGATTAATGAACTGTGGTGCTCTGTCAAGTGTCAAATCCTTTGGAGAAATCTTTGTATGATCATGCATGTCTAGGGATTACTTTACTGAGACAAGAAAGTTTAACTTACATAGTTGATATATGTCACTTATTAATTAGGTTCATGCTAAGTGCATGTTTTATAAAATAAATAAAAATACATTTGAACGAGAGGCAAGGAACAGATGCACATTCGGAGAATTATATTTGTGTTCTTTATCAAGAGTGATTTAAAGATGCACTCTATATTTTTGGAAGTCTTTTAGATAAAAATACTTTAGAGCACTAAATTTGGAGTTCATATCTTCTGAATTGGCAGAAATCACACGTAATTACTGTAGCGAATAACATTGAGATTTACACGAAAAAACTTTATAGGAGGGATTTTGACCCTTGCAGGTAAAGTACTTCACTGGATGCCAACTCCTAAACTTGATCCTCATGTTTTTTATTTTTTTTAATTGACTCTTGTATTTTTACAATTAAATAACTGAAAATTATAACTCTGTGTGTGTATTGGTCCTATATTTTAACCTTCAAGATCCATTAACAATAAAATTAACTTGTCAATATTTAACAATCTTTAAAATTAATTTCTAATTTGAAATTCGATATTCAAGATATTATCTATACTTTGTTTATATCATCAAAATATAAAATGATATAATCTAATGTAAATTGCATTATCCATGAAATGATTAAAGTTTACAACAACCTATATTTAGTGTCTTTTGAATTTTGATGGAATAGAAGTTACATTGAAATTTTGTAAAATTTAATATACAATCTATCTTTAAGATCATAATATATCTATAAATTTCCATTTTAATTTTGGAATCTTTTCTTGAACTTATCTATCATATATTCATATGTATTGACCCCATAAATTCAAATCTTGCCTCCGGTTGAGAGATCCCCAAAATATTCAAAATTTGTTAATATCTATTTTCAATCAGCTGGCTGAGGTCTGAGTGGCAGCAATAGGTATTCAAGAAAAAGATTAAAATACTCAAATTTATCATGTTTCTTATAATTGCTTTAAGGAAAAAAAAAATAAAGAATAATGCACTCACAGTCAAAATTTATTACAAATTATGAACATATGCCTTAACCTTAATTTATGATAATATCTTTTTACTTCTTCGTGTAGGAAGTTGTATATTTGAAATCATGATCGAAAGTTTTCTATAAATATTTAAAAGTTGGACAGTTTAACCCAATCTTTATCTCCAAAAAGATAATAATTTTTCTCATCCAAAAAAAAAAAAAATTGTACAACCCCTTTACTCAAATAGTATTTTAATCCGGAGATTACACTAAATCCATTCTACAAAGCAAGTCAGATGAGATAATGCACCCAACTTCTCTAATAAGTGGCACCTGATGGTCTCAAAATCTTAATCTGATCATTCCATCCGAGTACAATTAAAAAACCAACAAAGATCAGCTTATCCACATCAAAAGGATAAGGAGCCACATGGCAACAATGTACTGGTGGGAATCAGTTTCATGCCCCTTACTCTGGCTGGAGATAATTTTCGCATCAAATTTGAGGCCACCACACGCCTTACTATCCTTCACGCTAAATCCCAAACCAGAGACAACAAAGAGAGAGGATTCATAAACTAAAAAAATTTAAGTTCCCAGGACAAGAGCAGTGCGTACTAGTCTCCAATTGAACTAACTGAGCTGCATATATGGCAACCACCAACATGACCTCGGCCGCGTCGAGATTCGTGCTGACGCCATGTGTGGCCGGCACCAACACATCTTCCCCACGTGTAAATTCTGTCAGCTTTCAGAGAATAAATAACAATAGGAGAGTTGTAGTCCGGGCAGAGGACGCGGCTGCACCCACACCTGCACCGGCAGCGGAAGGCGAGGCCAAGCCTGCTGTGGCTGCAAAGCCACCTCCGCCGCCACCAATCGGACCCAAGAGAGGAACTAAGGCTAGTACTCAACTGAGCTTATTGTTATTATCTTTTTTCTTGTTTAACTAATTTGCTACTAATTAGCACCTTATTACAAACATCTTATTATGTTTATTTATAATGGGAATGAAAATTGTTCTTTAAATTTGTCGGATATATTCCGGTAAGAAATGTTTAAAAGATATCAAAAATTAACTTAACATAATTCATTTTTATCTCAGAAAAAAATAAACCTTAACGTAATTCATGATTATTTTTTCAAGAATTTCTAATTTTGAATCAGTTTTTAATAACAAGACCATTGATTGGGCTATTTCCATTTGGATGAGGTCATGATTAAGTGGTCATGGTTTATTCTGTAATACTATTATTATGGATGTGATTGTTTAATTTGAGCCTTTTGCATTTCAACAACAAAATCAGCTCATTTCATATTAAATTAAAATTTTTAGAAGATGGTCTATCTTGTTCTTGATCCTTTTTCTTTTAATTTTTGTCTGGTAGACAATTTCTTTCTTTAACTTGTTTCTGCTTTTGCCTTTTCAGGTGAAGATTCTTAGGAGGGAATCATACTGGTTCAATGGAATTGGTACAGTTGTTACTGTTGATCAGGTACAGTTCTTATGCTTCTTCACGGCTACTCCAAATTCTTTTGGATTTGGGCACATTTTTGAGACATGAATATTCAAACTCATGATGCTTAGTGTGTTTTTACTTTATATATTTGGGCACAATTTGATACCGAGTCTCAGACCTTCTGGTTGGTACCTTTATTACTTACCGCTTTTGCTACTGGTACTGGTATTGATAATACCCGGTACACATAGATCAATACCTTCATTTGTCTAGTATCACTACCTGTTACTGGTTCTTAATTGGTACTCTATGCATCCTTTCAGGACCCGAATACCCGCTACCCGGTGGTGGTACGGTTCAACAAGGTGAATTACGCCGGTGTTTCAACAAACAATTATGCATTGGATGAGATCCTTGAAGTGAAATGAGGACATTTTGTGTGGTTTTCTCCTCTCTGTATTAGCCTCAAATCTTTGTGTATTAGTATAAGTTGTACAATCAATTCTCCTTTGCCTACTCCTTAATGCCAAATTTTTTTGCATTGCAACATGTTCATATGTCCATAATTTATTTTAACTTGTTTCTTTTTGTTTGTATTATTTCTTTTGTCTTTTTTTCACACAAATTTTAAAATGGGAGCTGATACATAGATACAGTTGTTAATATCTTCGATGATACGGACTTTATTATACATATTAAATGACTTATTATAAATATTAATGATTTTATTATACAAATTTATTTTATACAATATTATCATTATGTAACTTAAATGAGTTATTATGAATATTAGTGATATTTAAATTCCATAATAGAAGTATTATACATAATAAAGTCATTAACATACATAATAACTCATTAATGTGAATGATAAAATCCGTATTGATGATAATATCAATAATGGTATCTCCATAACATTTTACTTCCAAAATATCTCAAAGTTTGATTGGCTTGTAGTCATTATCTTACTTAACAAGAACCTTCTATTCTGGTTTTCTTGATTGTTATCTCCTAAGTATAATTGGTAATAACACCAACCATCTTTCTTTACAAAACAATATTCAACACTTTCTAATTAATTCGAGAAGCGATTTGAGATTGTAAATATTTTTACTCAAACAAGAGAGTATATTTTTAATCACAAAAATAATATATAATATATTTTTAATCATGTAATCTTGCATGGCCGCTTGATTATCTATATAACACAAAAATAAACCACTAGTTTAAATATGATATATACTAACTAGTAAATTTTTGTCAATTACCTTACTGGAAAAATCATAAACCACTCTAGTTTAAATCATTATTTTAAGATCGACCAATTCATAATTAGGAAAACATATCAGTTAGTTCCTAACACTAAGTATATCAAAATATACAACAAATATAACTAAATAACTTGGTGCAAAGCCTCATACTACTTCGGCCTTAGCATTTATAATTGTGAGCAATCATTTATATTGAATTGTGATTGATATCTGTACTCTGTAACTGAAATAACATGTTTAAGAAAGCATAAATCTACGACAATTATTATGTTTAATTATGCTGGTATGAACAAAAAGTTTATAATTTTGGATGAAATTAATAGTGAAATATGATGGGCAATGTTACTATAAATTTTAAAATTTGAATTTACATGTCCATAAAAGAAAGAAGATGTAATTGAATCATTGGTATATTAATTTTTTATTTCATATTATTAATATTAAGGCAAAAGCAATGTGCCTTGTTTCTATTTTAGAAGCACAGAAATTTTACAAATCTCAATGTTCTAATTTATGAAAACAGGATACAATTATAATATGATATCAAAACATATTCAATATTAGATTTATTATACTCACAACAACGAAATGAACGTATTTATATAAAAATTACAACAATTTAAAAAAAAAAAAGCAAAAAGAGTTGTTTGCTTTTATTTCTTTTTTAAATTGAACAAATTTCATATTCTTAAAAGGGTCAAAAGAAATCCCACACAATGTCAAATTATCAACTACTACACCATTTAAACGGTCATAATATGTACTCCATATTGAACTCACTTTGTTCAACGATGCAATGAACAATCTGAAAAACAAATTACTTTCTTTAGGAGTACACATGAAGAGATGCACGCATTTAGAAAATGGTATTAACAGTTCAATACACAATATTGAAATTGTAATAACTTTCAGGTTGCTCTGTGACAACATTTAACGGGCAGTTGATACTTTCTGATAAAGTACACAATGCTCCTAATATCTAACTGAGCATGTTAACCAGAAAAAAAATTACTCCTTGCTTAAAAAGAAAATTATAAAATATTATATCTTTCACTTACGGCAGCCGAATATATTTTCCATCGGACAAGCTACTAGAGAAAAAACACAACAAATGATAATATAGACGAACGAGACATTAGAAAACAATAAATATTAAAGGGTACATTAGGAAAATAAATCTAGTAAAAGAAAACATCACGGCTGAACAAAACATGGTGTAAAATTTTGCTACCACATCTCCGACAAAAAAGACATCAAGAGTCTAACTCTCAACATTACCAGTAAACAGAAGTACTTAAAACACTCTAAAAGCAATGCAGTATAATGCATTTCATATTCATGGAGCCGGAGCTGCTGCTGCTTTCTTCCTCGGTGCAGCTTCAGTTCCTGTTACAAATAAATTAGCAAGAAGAATCAGGTAAAATTTTAATGAGCGCAGATACAGCACAGGTCAATCTTCACAAAATTGGATGATAAGAAACTGTCAGATGAAGGCCGTAAAACAAAATTGAAACTAGAAACAGGAAAAAGGTAGAACAAATTTGAGATTAACAAACTGAAGACAATTAATTAAGAGAATTTTCAATTAAATAATAAATTTAAGTTTAATGTATGTACCCTCTCTAAAGCCACTTTTGAACCTCCTTGGCAGGTGGCGCAGGTACCTCATCCTTCCTGTACCAGTTGTCTTTCTCCTTATCGCCTTCACACTCCAGTTATCTACAGCACAACCAGATAAACTGATAAACCAACTACAAGTAATGCATACTAACATACAACGAATTTACACGTCTCAATTCAACAAACCAGCTTCTATGTTGCAAGTAAAACCAGATAGCAAGAGTTATTGCTTGTACAAGTAATTGTAAATACCATAATCTACAGTAAAGCGTGATAATAAGCATCCAAATTAGATATTATTCTCCTCAATTGAAACTAGAGATACAAGAATAAAATGTGTATCTTAAATAAATTAACCCAATTGATCAGTTCAAAAGAACGAGGAACTCGTATCACTAAATCATAATCGTAGCGTCAATAATTGAAAAATAAGTACAATTCAAAACCATTCTTATTTAATTCTTTTAGAACAGAAAATATCTAACTATTTCAAAATATGCTACTAGAACTGTGTTACGAGATCTTAATAAAGCAGCCTTAGACCCACTGTGAAAACAAAACATCAACAACAAGAAAAATTGGGGGAAATCAAATAACGAACATACATTTGCGGATTCGGGCAGACGGGTACCCGCATGATCCGCAACGGCTCTTCTGTAGGTGAAAGCTCCTCCTCCCACACCTCACGCACAGCGTGTGCGTCTTGTTCCTCCTCTTACCAAAGCTTCCTGTTCCCTTCCCCTGCACGCCATTACCAAATCTAGGGTTAGCATAGCTTAAAGGAGGATTAGGGTTTCCGATAAGCCTGACGCGATCGGATTTACCATTCCGCGATGGTGTTCTTCCTCAGTCGCCCCTGCTGGTTGCTAGCTCGGCTCAGCGGCGGCGGCGATGGCAGCGCGAAAGCCTAAAATCGAGAGAAACAATCTGGTATTTATATGTAATCTAGGTTGTGATAACCTCTTGGGCCAAATTTAGGCCTACTTTGTGACATTGTCAGAGAAAATTGTAGATCCATGGATCAACGCTGTCGGAAAATTTTCATAAAAGAAAATTGGGCCTGTATAAAGGCCTCTAAATGCCAGTGTACTATTAGATGCGATTGTAGTTTAGATGGCCTGGATTGCGCCGATGTAGTTTAGAGTTCAGAGTTAGACCTATTAGTTTAATTAAAGAGAATTTACGCTGTTCAAAACAAGAAAAGAATCGCATTTTGTAATGCAGAAGGATCCGTTAACCATTATTATTTTAATAATTTTAATAATAAAATTTGAATAATTTAAAAATAGAAAAAAAATTTATAAATATATTATTTAATTTATAGATCGGTTGTATTTTAAATTTTATATAATTTAAATATTATTTAATATTTTATAAAAAATCATCAAAATAATATAATATTTATAACAGCCCATATTTAATGATTTTTTATGAAATATCAAATGATTATTGAATTATATAAAATTTAAAATATAATTAATTTATAAATTAAAAAATATATTTATCAACCATTTTTTATACGTGTCTTCGAACAAAAGCGATTCCTAAAAGGCTGAAACTGCTAGCCACGAGGCCCGTGACATACTGCGTTTGCGTAGCGAAGTGTCCCAAAGAAACGATACGAACTTACACGAGTTGCAAAGCGTACGATCCCAAAACACTGCCAAAATTGCGTCATATAGTACTCTCTCCAGTTAGATTAAACTGGAGAGAAGAGGAATTTTTCCCCCCTCCCTTTTTGCCGTTACATCTCACCAACTCGTACCTTTCTTCGTTTCAGTTCTTCTCCCGGTCACCACCGTCCATTCCTAACTAAGAAAAATTAAGAGAAAACAAAAAAGAGAAAATACGCTTTCCTTTCATCTCATGGTTCCTCTTCTTCCTCCTCCTCCTCCTCTCGCATTGTAGATCTAGGGTTAGGGTTTCAAAGTGACGCGCAATTATGCTGGCTTGGAAGGAGAAGTTGGCGGATAAGCTCTCTCGCCTCCTCGCAGACTCGCCGTCCTCCTCCCCATCTTCCCCCTCTCCGGTGGCCAAATCTGAATCTCGTGTACTGATTTTTATTTCCTTTTGTTACACATGCAACAACGAAATTTCGTTTTGTGGTCTGATTGATGTACGCTGTTATTACTTGTTAGATTTATTACCTCCTAGTTTCATTGTTGTCTCGTTGTGAACACTAATTTGGTTGTGGAATGCAAACTATTTCTTGTTTTATACTTGCTACGATTCGAACTCGCTCCTTAAATAGATTGCGGTCTAAATTTTAAAGAATGGAGTTAAGGCTAGCTTGCATTTAGCATTTGTTTATTTCTTTGGACTCATAAGTGATAACGACTGAATCGCTAAATAACTTATGTAGAATTTCACTGATCAATGAGGCATTATTTTTTGATAGGGCCCTTTTGTATTTCTATAGGAACTTTAAGCAGCATTATTTAGAAAGATAATGAGATATATATATTTAAATTAAAAAGTTTTTGTTATCTTTTTCAGCGTTAATAAATCACCGTAAGATTCACATTACTGCTGCATAATATCACTATAAGATTGTCATGTGGTATGTACAAGCCTTTGTTATCAGTTGATGCCAGTGGCTTAGCCATCTCTGTTCAAACAGAAAAATTAAAAATTAAAATAGAAAAGTTGTTTTTGTTGTATGCTCAGTCCTATTTCACGATCAGAAGAGGCCAAAACTAAAGTAGTTCCTTCCATTTGTTTGAGTGACCGATATGCAAATGGGAACTCTGTGCAAAGCAAATTGGCACTTCTGTGTGGGAATTTGTAAGACTGTACAAGTTTGAAATGCTGATACATAATCAAATATCCCTGCTCAACAGAATATGTTCAAGTATCGACTTATAAAAACACAGAAGACAATATAATTCAAAATAACTTCGTAGCAATGTAATTACAGCTAATTCAAATTTAGTTGTTACTGATATAGTACCTACATTTGGACATTAAATGCTACTGATGACAGTACTAAAGTTGGGTTTTGATCTTTTACTTCAACAAAATATTTATGTTATTTTTTTCTTTCAGGCAACACCTTTTATAGAAGACTTTGCTTCCCCGAAGAAATCGTTGTCATTTTCCTCTTACATGTTATCTTTCCTCCCCGGTGGAACTGGAAATCCTAACTCTCCCTCCTTTGCCCAAACCCTACAACCACTGCCCCCTGAATCTCTCCCTGAAAGGTGGAACAGTGGCGGATGGGAAAACAAGCCTATTGTATTATCTGACAATGAAAATGATGACATAAATGAAAACAAATGTGGAAACAAGTTTGATGAGACAGTTGAGTTTGATAAGAAATTGAAATGCTGTAATGGATATGAAGAGAAGAAATTGAATATACTTCATTCTGATGACTACCAAAAGCGCCTATCTGATAAGTCAGAATTTATTACTCTAGATTTGTTTGATTTTCTTGAATCATCGCTTCCTAGCACTATTAAGGGGTCCCAATGGGTATTGCTATATAGGTACATTGCCCTTCTTTAAACATTTACATAATTTCAGGAACTTTGCCTAGGTGCTCTCAAAGAAACATTTTAATTCTGTTTTTATTTAATTCTTACTTTCTAATGGTTAAGAGTGCCTTAATTTACTGGTGAGGTCTGCCACATATGAACTGACTGGTATGGATTATCACACTTGTAATTGTTTCCACAAGTAATATTGGTGACCCTGTTTATAGCCAGCTATTTATACAAATGATATATTGGCATATTTACCCTTTAGTTTAAATTAAATTATGTTCTGATTGTTTTGTCTGATTAATTTTTAACACTTGAAATTACCTATAGCACTTGGAAACATGGAATATCTCTTCGTACTCTCCTTAGAAGAAGTGCTGATATTCCAGGGCCTTGCTTACTGGTATGGTACTATCATTTATGTTTTAGTGAGTTTCTTATTTATTGATCTTCTTTTGTTTAACTTTTATATTGTTTATCAGATTGTGGGGGACTTAAAAGGAGCTGCGTTTGGGGGTTTGTTGGAGTGTCCCTTGAATCCTACACCCAAAAGAAAATACCAAGTAGATGATCTATTTTCTTCTTTTGTTTACTTAATATAAAGGATATATGCTAGCAACTGGTATATAGGCTAACCTGTACATTTCTGGTAATAAATATTTTTGATGTTTGTATCTGTATCAGGGGACAAGCCAAGCATTTGTTTACACTACAAGATATGGACAACCAAGGCTTTTTAGACCAACTGGTATGTACTCCCTTTCTTCTCTGCCAATGTCAAATCATTGGTGGCAGCTTCTGTTATTAGATGAAACAGATTGTACAGACAGAAGTCAACTATTTGAATACATTTTGAGTTGTGTTTGAATCTATGTAGTACGGACACACCTAGGAATAAGCGTGCACGTGTCAGACACGGACACATGCATGACATGCATGGACACTCCAGTGACACGGTCAAATTGACACGTGGACACAATCAACCACATGACACGCATTTGGATACTTCTGAGACATGCCATAGAGCATCTGAGACATGGCTACTACTTATGAGTGGGTTACAGCATGAAGCACAGAAAATCCAAGGCAACAAACTTGAGGGAAAAGTGAAGAGAAGTCCAAATATGCTGGCTCTGTGACTCGAGCTTGAGTCCTCAAGCTAATAACCTACGGTTTTACCAACTGAACCAAAACATGTTTTTGACATATTGAAACAATTACCTATATATCTAGTAACTGCAATAATGCTTCAACTATTAATTGCCGTGTCAAAAACCGTGCCGTGTCTTTGATTTTTGAGAAATACCATGTTGTGCAGTGTTATATTGTGTCATGCCGGACACTTGTGTCAGTATCCGTGCTACATAGGTTTGAATTGACGTCTTACCTAAATGTGGTACAAGCCTTACCACATTAAAAAACCACCAGGTATCGCGCTCTAATTAAATTTTCTTGTTATAAAACTTACAATAAGATTTCTATAGGAGCAAATAGATACTTTTATTTATGCTTGAATGATGCATTGGCCTTTGGTGGAGGTGGGAATTTCGCATTGTGCCTTGACGAGGATCTGTAAGTTCTCTTACAAGTTTCACACCTGTCAGACCTGGTAAAGAAACCAAATTCTTTGTGCCAGACCCATACCAATTACCAACCACAACCATTTCTTTTTGAACTTTTTTTTTCAATGAGCCCAATTTGTTTAAACTTTTGACCAGTTGTTAACAGTTGCAGTAGTCAATACCAGCTAGTAGTATCGGTAAAAACCATGTTTTTTCCGATGATTTTCTCTTTTAGTTATCTAATTGTCTGTCTGTCTACTCATACTTTTTCATTGTTTTTTCTCTTTTTTTTGGGCTTAGGTTGCATGGTACAAGTGGGCCTAGTGAAACTTTTGGTAATGAGTGTTTGGCTCATGATACCGAGTTTGAATTAAAGAACGTAGAGGTAACTAAGTAATTTCGAATTATCATTAAGATCTCTAAAAGTGTTTTCAGTTGAAAGTTTGCAATTTCGGACTCTGCAACCTTAATAAACCCGGCCATTTACAGCATACCAGTCCTTTTGCATTAAATTTTGGATAGAAATGATGTGGGAAAAAAAAAAGCTCACAGTGATGTGTTTCCTGTTGTGATGATGTATTGGTCCTCTAATATACCAGTCACATCTGCTACAAGACATGCCTTCTTATGTGACAAAATGGCAATGTTGCAAAATATACAGATTTTATCTGTCCATTTTTAATTTTGTGCTTTCTTCTTATTCAGCTCTGGGGATTTACTTATTTAACAAGGCAACTTGTGGATTGACAAGCCTTTCTTAAGTTGTTTTTCTTATTCCCTTTATTTATTCTTTATTCTTTTCCTTGATATTGGCTTGGTCATGCCTGAATTTGTATGGGCAAAAGCCATTCATTTGTTCATTATTTGTAAGTATGCTTTATAGTGTTTCATTTCCATTGGTTTTCCTCTTGATTTTGTAAGAGGTGTGTTATTTTGATGCCAAATCATAGAGGAAATGTGATAGTGGCGAGATATCAGGTAGAAATTTATTAATCACTGTTCCGCGCTTTAATTTGCAGTCCGCTTGCTATTAAAAATAAGCCATAGTCTCTCTTAATGTATATGTATCTTTGTTGTACAAAACTTTATTTGTTTCGTTCGTCCATTTCCCTTTTCATTGCAGATTTGTTATCAATAACCGTTCCCTCTCATAATAGTTAATATGACTTTACTCTTTATACATATATATTTGTCATTATCGAACCTGGTTTCTCTCCCAATAATGACATTCGACGTGGTTTCCCTTGATTTGTATCACTTTCTATTTTCCCCTTTATTAAATATACAAAAGTTGGCATATCGAGTGGCAAAGCGTAACGTGTGGCTCACTTTTTTTGACAAAAGTTGGCAAATTTTGGTGAAAGTAATCACCCCGTGGTGATTTTCTTCTCTTGGCTTTTGAAAAAAGGGGAAAGGACATTTTGTCTTTTTTGAAAATTGAGACGGCTAGGTTGTTTATTGGAGTGTCTGTTCTTATTTTTTTTTTGTTTTTTGGGTGGCGAGAGGGGTCATGAACATTTTTGGTATTGCTTCTCGCATAAAAAAATGCATTTTAAAATGGCCCATGCAGGTCTCGAACCTGCGACCTTCGCGTTATTAGCACGACGCTCTAACCAACTGAGCTAATAGGCCACTTGTGATTTATATTCAGAAATTAAATAGACATTCAAGTCAAGGTGGAATGAGCATTTTCAACGACTGTCTAGAAATATTGCCTCTCTTGAACCTTTTTATGTGGGAGAGGGCGAATTGAATCACATAAAGTTCACATTAATATCTATAAAACTTTCGAAGATAAAAATACGATCGTCAAATAAATGCATTTATTTATGGATAAAAGGTACAAATCACCTCAGATAAAAAGTATTCGTCAATAAAAAGATTGATTTCTCTCCAGATTTTTCATACTTGGGAGTTATCACTGGAATTGATACCTATTCGGTATTAAGGGGACAACTAATTTCAGAATTATCACCATTTGTCACATAAAACAACTTATCTCTAATTATCTCTGAATTAAAGTTACTACCAAAACGAAATCATCAAAATAGTACTACCAACGAAGTAAAAAGAGTCCAAATGACCTAATAATGAGCTAGAACTTAATTTGTTGGATTCGTATATTAAATGAAAGAAGAAAATTTATTTATCAAAAATTAAATATAAGTTCCTCAGTGAAATCGTAGAAAAACACTCGAAATAGAACCCCAGTTTTTTGTCTAATTCATCAAAATAAACGAATTTTAAACACTTATAATAGCTGAAACAGTTTAGAAAGGAAGAAGTAACAGAAATTTAAATTTTGATTAAATTCATTTCTGTTCAATCTCTCGATTACAACTTTGTGTGCTTATATATAGCTTGTAATAAAAACCCTAACTATACATTATCATCAACTAAGGTTAAACATGAGTTAAATGTTGTAAACTCTCGTTAGAAGCATGAGGTGTCAAGACAAGAGAATTAATTTTCGAGGAGGAGATAATCATCAGAGAAGAAAAGCTTGAGCCGTAACTGAAAGGTATCCATTTCAAGGCAATGGACGTCTCCATTTTTGTCGTAAACATCAATATCTATTGGTAAATCAACAAATTTGTTACTTACACTACAAAAGGAGAGAGAGATTTAATGAAGTCCTGAGGTAAATATCTATTGGTAAATCAACAAATTTGTTACTTACACTACAAAAGGAGAGAGATTTAATGAAGTCCTAAGGTGACATCGAAAAATATAAAATCCAACAAAATTTATAGAGCTCTATAATCTATTAAGCCATAAAATGTCCCCTCACCAAACAATTGCAGCTGTGGAAATTACGTGAGACAATGGGAAAAGAGAGAAACATTAAATTTCAAAACAGGGGCATTTGTAATTCTCAGTGTAAGCTTTTTTAAAACCATGTGTGGTCATATAAATTGTAGCTGTCACCTGATAAATAATCCCATATTGCTTTTATTGTAAATATCACAGCACATTAATTGCTTCACCACAACAACCAAACATATATATATATATATATATATATATATATATATATATATATATATATATATATATATATATAGACTGAAATAAAATAAAAATATTCACTCCCACATCATAAAATCAGTTTCCTATTCTTGGTCTTCTGCAAAATACTGAAAGGAGTAACAAAAGTGTAACTACTAGCAGCAAAAATTAACACAAACTGGAAAAAGAAAATATTTACAACACAAAACATTTAATTTAAGATACAAAAACCAAAACATAAACATACATTCTTTTCCAAACAACCATTCCAAGAAAACAGAAACTCTTACACATTACCACCTAATAACCAAACAACAACATCCAAAGGTTTAAAAATAAATAAAAACCCATGGTGGTTTACATCTTCCATGCATCATTTATTATTATTATTCAAGTTATATCCACAGAGAAACATAAACTAAACCCCAGTTCCCTTGGGCTCTGCACCGGGTCCACCAGCACCATAGTCTGGATCCCTATAAGCCGGTCCAAATCTGTTGCTAAAAAGACCAGCATGGAGAAGCATCACATAGAGCAACTGTGTGAAGGTCAGGATTATGATAAACGCCTCCAGAACTCGCAGCCTCCAACCTCTCCCATGACTAATTGATATCTCCTTACACGCCAACCTATATATAAAAATAATGTTTGGAATATATCAGAAAGAGGATGGATATCATTCTTGACCAAAATTGGCACATTCAACTGGCATGTTCTTTCAATTGGCATGTTCACAACAAGATATACAAATTTTTATGTACATTTTTACATACTCAATAAGGGGAAAAAAAGTAATTACACACATTATGAGGGAATTAATTAATTAATATCGTAAACTTGCCCGAATGCTAAGGCGGTGATAGCCCAGGTGATCAGCGCGGACGATGCATTGGTGGCAAGACTGTCATGTCTATACACTCGAATATGGTGAATTCCGGCCAGCTTCGACACTGCTCCCACGACTCCGGCCAGGATTGCAAAGACAAGGAAGTAGAAGGTTGCTCCATTTGGGTAGAAACCTGTCACCCAAAGATTTGAAATATAATTTAATTTATCATGCCAGTATCAGAGAGCACTCAACAGTACCAGTTGTTATACATTTATTCATCGTATAATATTATGATTAATGCTAATTAACAACAACAAACCCCTTCTACACAAGTACTAATCAGACACATTCATGTACTCTCTGATCATAAGAATTAAAGAAAAAAGGGAGAAAAAGAAGAAAATTAAACGAACCAGGTCGGTTCATCGTTCCATTGATGAAATGATTCAGGCCATAACTTGCGAATCCAATAACCACAATATACATGATCAGATTCAACACCATCAATGGTGCGATCGCGTTCCTCCCCATTCCAGTCGCCATTGCTTATCCCTCCCCGATCCCTTCGGTTTTCCTCTAGTAGCTTCTTTCTTCTTTTGTTTGCTTTCTGAGCTGATGAGATGAGATGAGATGAGATGATGATGATTATGATGAGATGAAAGTAGATGAGAACAAAGGATTGAATAAATAGACAAAGAAACAGAGGTGACTGTGACGCGTGTTAGCGACAGGAGCTTGGGAAAGAGGCGAGGGTAGAAAACAGTTGCTGCGGTGGGTTCACATGCGCTTGCCACGTGTCAAACGCTCCGTCAGTTTTCACTGAGTCACCGCCTCCTTGGTTCCTTCTCGAACTCACTCTTCTCCAGTTCCTGTACAAAACTTCAGCTAGCACTTTTACATTTAAAATTTGAAAAATTAAACAAGAACTAACTTACAGAAAAATAAATTTCTTGCAAAATGGGAGATGACTTGAGGGGGTAGTGTGAAATCTGTACCTAGATCTGTAAGAATCAAACTGATTTTTCAAATAAATCTCTTGCAAAATGGGAGATAATGGAGACATCCTGTTTTGCCAGAACTGGAGAAAGAATTAATAAACACTTTCTTACTTAACGGTTAATTTTCTTGGCTTCACTACGATACAGTATTCCAGTTCAGTCAGTTTATCTCTTTATCAGAAGAAGAAAAATGGAGAAGGTGAAATTTGAATTTGCTGTTCATGCCTGTACACTGTCTTCATTGGCAGAACCTAGCTAACAATCACCTAGAACCGTCCGATTAGATCAATCATTATCAATGATCTGTATTAATTAATTGACAAACCTTTACTCAAATAAACAAAGAGAACTAATCAATATCAAAGCTCATTTTCTATTAGATGGTAGAGATATAATTAAATAGCAGGACCAGTAAACAGTGAAATAAATGTGAGACTTTGAGTGAGTAGCACAAATATAGAGGCATGGCTTTAATTATCCCAAGGATAAGAATCTAATTGATGTACAATTGATTAATTTATTTATTTTTTAATATTTTTTAATCAAGTAAAATATAGTTTAAAAGCAGAAAAGTATTAATATTTTGTTTGTCTCGTAGATTAATTTAATATTTAGTTATATGATTTGAGTGTTATTTAATTTTGTAATATATATCACATCAATCTTTGTCAAATTTCAAGTTAATTGATGAATAATAAAATTTGTATTGAATTTTATTACTTTTGTATGTAAGATTATAATAACTTTCTAGAGATGTTCTCATTCGCTCCAACTCAAAATTTTAACATAATCTTTGTAAATTTGCAGTATACATCTCTGGCAATTAAGCAAATTAAATTATTTTATTGCTTATAGCAAACTCAAATTTTCTTATTATTAAAGACAATCAATTATGAAATATTTCATTACAAAGAAATACTTCTTATATATTATAGTCTTATAAAATACAATTCTCATCATTCCTACTTTCAAAATGTAACATAATTGCATAAAGTGTAGACTATTAGAAGCAGTATTTTAAAATACAACTGCATGGATCATATATGTATTTGCATTTACTAATGTATGCTCAGAGATGATATCTAGTCAATACTACGCAGATTTGAATATGCAACCGCATATGCATGTAGATAGTATATTATATGTGTTATGCCATCACACATCTGGCGTGAAGGAACCTACAACACCAACCAGGCAACGTTATGTGCTTGGACTGGCCGTCTGAGACGGCGACTCATCTCTTCTTTTTGTGCCCAGTGGCTGTCACCTTACGGTCAACGTATAGGCTTACACAGGCACGAACATGGTACGCATCTCCCACGACGTGTTGCACACGTACCTGTTATGCAGGCCGGTACAGTCCTCCACAAGCGTCAGGCTATGGTGGGAGACTTGCTTTGTTATCGCAGCTGGCACATTGTGGAAGGAGCGGAACAAGAGAACATTCACATCCAAAGCAGCACCACCGTCAGTCCTCTTCCATGCAGTCATCACGGAAGCGGGGATATCTCTGACATTTTGCTGAGCTAACGCAATACAGGAGAGGATATGTGAGTATAGGGGAGTTACTCTGAGAATAGAGCATAGATGTGCACTGAGAAGTAGATCAGAGAGAAGGAACGTAAGAAATTAGTGAAAAATAGTGCAACTGTGCAAGTAGCAAGAAAAATGGAGACACGAGATTGATTAAGGGTGTGATCCACAAAATCATTAGAGAAAGAGAGGAGGGAAAGTGAGGGGAGGGGAAGAGAGGGGAAGAGTGTTAAAAATAAATTCACTTTTTCTACATTTTTAGACCGAACAAAATTAATTCATTTAAGAGATTGATTTAAAAGGTGAAATCATCTCCACCTTTTCTCTTTATAGAATTTCTAGAGCAAGTAATAAATTAAATTCCCTCTCTTTCCTTTCCTCTCTTCCCCTTTTTTTCACCTCTTATAGAACACACGTTAAAAGAGCAAGAAGAGGAGGAAAATAATAGACGGTTAACACTATTAACATGCCATCCGTTAATTAGGTGAACATAGTGATGGAGTGACTGAATGTGAACAAAATATTAAAAATTAGCTACTAAAAATAAATAAATAAAAATTCAAATTTAAATAAAATTTAGTGATCTCAGAAAAAAATTACCCACAAAAATTCCGAGACAACAAACAGGGTTTGAGACTCTGAGGTTCATACAAAACAGATCTAGTTCGGCCTATCACCATCTCTTGTTACACAGAACATTGGGTTGGGCTCATATTGGATATGGACGCTTCTATAATTTATTCAAAAAGGAAAGAGAAGGAGAGAGTTGCTTAGCTTATTATACCATACATTACCCTTCGATGGTCGGTGTTCGATTTTGTGTGTGTGTGAGAGAGAGAGAGAGAGAGAGAGGGAATCAGAGAAAGAGAATGGGACAAAACACAAAAGTGAGGCCGTAATTTGTTGGAGGTTTTTCGACCTCTTCTATCGTATAACGGCCTATAGCCCCATAATTTGCCTAAAAACAGTGTACAGTGTACACTGATATTTGTTGTCTAGTTTTGCTTCTTCTTTTTTTAATAGGGGGGCATTTTTCTGAACTCCAGAATTGTCATCTACCTCTGTTCCCATAATAATACATTTATAGTTCAAAACTGAGACAAATGAAAAACTAAAGTTTTTTTTAGTCATGTTTTCTCTACTCTTTTAAGGGTCCGTTTGGCAATGCAATTTTCCCTCCCGTTTAGTAAGTAGAATAAAAATGATTTAAGTGTTTTAAGATGTTTTAATGTACTAATCAGAAGTGATTTAAAGTGGAGTAGGTTAAAACATCTATGGAAGTGGAGTAAAGTTAAATCACTAAATTTCATAATTTTTAATATTTTTTTACTATCATTACTTAATATACTTACCTTATTGCTATCAAATATTAATGCTTTAGAGTGATTTAATACTTACTCCGCTATAATTTTATTTTACTTGACAAACGGAGGGTTAGAGTAGAATAGTGGAATAATGTGTTATTCCGCCTAAAGCAATTTGTCAAACGCAAAAGAACGAATCGAAATAGCAGTATGAATAGACTATTATGTTATTCGATCATATGGTTCGAATAGCGAAATTAGGGGTGTAAGTCTAACCCGTTTAATCCTATCAACTCAACCGACCTTATCAACCTGAGCCCCAAAAATTACAGATTTTGTATTTAATTGATTAGGTATGGATTGAATTTTGAAAAACCCAACAATTAAAGTTTAGTTACGAATTTTATAAAGAATGTTGAGTAAAATTCGACCCGACCGTTGTACACTATTTTCTTTCAAAAAATATACTTTTAACATAACTATAATTGTAATATCATTATAAAAATAACATGGTATGTTGTTAGAATTTAATTTTTTAATTGAATTTTTAATATTATTATTAGTTAAAGTATCTTATTTTTTGTTTGTATTTTTTCTATTAAAACTTATTTTTACTTACATTTCTTTATAATATATTTTTTAAAATGAAACCCGTCGAATCCACAAAACCTGACCCCCTAACATGAAACCCAAAATTGAATCGTTTTTATAATTAATTGGCTAGTTATGGATTGAAAATATCATAATTCGACTATAGTAAAGTGAATTGATGAAGTACATGAAATCCGACCAACACGACCCGTTTACACCCGTAAGCGGAATAGCCCTCATTTTTTTTAATAGCGTTAATTATATTATTCAAACTAATATTTTATCAAACGATATTTTCATTCTTCCAAATAATTTGAAAATAATACTTTTCTATTCACTCTTTTAAATATCAATATTCTATTACTATTCTACTTTTATCATTCTAATGATATTTTTTTCAATGTTATTTCTTAATTTGACGAACGAACCCATGTAGGAACAAATCCAAATTAGGCTTTCTAAAGTAACAACTTTATGGTCCGAGATATATAAGTTGGGCTTTCCTTGCTGAAAATAGTTTAGGTTGGTTTTTAATTATCAAATTTTAGCTTTCTTCCATGTTAATCCATACATAAATTTAAATTAACAATGCTTTAGCTATGCCCCAAAATCATCTGTGGCTTGTCCATTGATTTGTCTGTCTATATAACATTTGAGGCAATCAAATCAATTCTGAATTCTGATCCTCTCCACAGATGTAATTAGAGGATTTAAAATCCGATTGATTCATTTCATATTAAAACAATTGAAGATGTTTCTAAACATGATAGTTGGTTAAATAAATAGCTTCATTTTTCCCAACTCGTTTAATCTCAACTCATCGATTAAATTGCATCAGAAGTCTTATATCACTCATCAATAAATAAATGTGTATTATATCAGCTGATAATGTGAAAGAGTCAAAGAAAAAAAGTATTTGAAATTATTTTCCGTTACTTCAAGACAGTATATTTAGAATTGTCTTTATTTCATCCGATATACAAATTCTTAAAAGTTCAATGAGAACTAATTTAAATCATTATGTTGATTAAATTCGTTTCTCCAATCAAGAATTAGGAAGAAACATGTTCGTTAACAGAATAAATATTTACTAGTGTCAGGATTCACAGTTTGTGTCGGGTCTATTGTTATTCGATGGCAATAGTTTAGATAAGAATATAGAAAATTAATGATCAACCAAACAATCTTTAAAATTTTATGGTAGATTTTAGAAAACGATGAAACGCGTGACACTTCAATATCATAAAAGAACACTAGAAATAGACATTACTAGTATTTTTATATCATTTTTTATTTTCTGAAAACGTATTAAACATTTATTGTCGTATAAAAATAATTTTCTCTATTTTCTTTATCTACCGTTTTTTACATCTTATCATAAATCTTCTGAATTCATATTTTCCGCTACGTTATACTATACAACACATGATAATATCCGTCTAATTACATTAAAATCACACAAAATTAACTAAAAAAAATCCTCTCCAATTTTTCCCTTTATATATTATATAATATAATACTATATATAGCTGCCCCACTTTCCTGACCTATCAATAAGATATCTTTAAATATTTCATATTGTCCGGTTCTGATTGTTTTCTGGTGCTCCGGGTCTAGCTTTATTTTGTCCGCGTTGGCTATGGAAGGTTCTCGGTGTTCCGAAAGGCGAAAGGTGCGTTTAAGATTTTGTTGAACTAAATAAGTGCGTGGTTAAAAATTAATTAAGAGTTAATGACAAACGTGTAAGAGGATTTATGAAAACGGATTTTTTTTTCCCTTTTTTGAGGTGAAATGAAATTAAGTTTTGTTGTTAATATTGGATTGTTATAAATTGTATGATATTTATAAGACTTTTTAGGGGATATTAAAGATGCTTAAAATATATGAAAATTTATTAATTCAACAGTATATTTATTATTTAATTAATATTTTTTGAATTTATTACAATAATCATTTTAAGATTGTCAAGTTTATTATTATTAGATTATATAAATAATAGATTTCATATCTAGTAAGTAGTCTAGTAGCTTAGCGGTAGTTATTAGAATGGTCTTCAAAAAATCATAGATTCCATTCTCCATAGATTCTTTAAAAAAAAAAACTTTCCTCAATTTCAAAATAAATCCCTACATCTATAAATATATTAATTCTCAGGTTGCTACTGTTGTGCTACAGTGCTTAGCAACAGTAGCGACTACGGTATTCGATTTTTCTTCCCTCGGACGACTTTTTTTTTCAGATGCTCAAAGGCACTATTGTTGCGATACAGTGTTTAGCAACATCATCAACTATAGTGGCTTGATTTTTTTTATCGGATAGTTTTTTTATTTTTCACGGAGTTAAATAATTATGTCATGTTTTTTTTTTGCTATTAGTCAAGATTGTATAGTTAATTTGACAAATTTTTTTAAAATAATTTTATACGAAATTTAATAAGTTAACAGACCTACTTATTTTTTTACCAATTAGATTTACTTTTTATGTTTTGGAGAAAAATTAAATTTATGGCTCGATTTGATTTTTAGATTATCTCCTTTTTTTTATCCTTGCAGTTGAATTTTCAATTACAAAAAATTTTATTAAGAATTTTGTCTTCATCAATTATATATATGAATTATAAAATAGTAGAAGTTATATGATAAACTTGGAATGTATTTTTTCACTAAATCTAAGTCAACTTAATTGTTTATCTTTCTCTAGCACACAAAATCGATTTTTTTATATTATTCATTTTGATTGACAAGTTAATATATAAATTAGGTGATTATAAAACTATTATCTAATTATATTATTTTAAATTATGTAACAAGTTTAATTCAATTTTTCTTCATTATAACTCTTATTTCTCCTTTTTTGTATTAACTAAGAGATGTATAAAGTTTATAATGTATTATTGTTAGTCGACGATATTGATATATTATAGCAGAATTTGATGAAAAAAAGCAAGAGATGAGACAATCTGCATGAGAATAATATAGTTGAGAATCGTTATGAAAAACTCAATTTTACATTATGTTAGAATGACAAATTTATTATTTAAACACCATATTTTAATTTTTTAATGTTCTTTTAAGTTTTCATAAATGATATTTTATTTGGGTTAATTTTAATTTTTTCCCCTCTTACCTTTTAATTTTAAATTTTATTTCATTTATATAGGGTATTTTTACATTTGATAACTTTCATAATTTTATTCAATTAAGTTATCTTAAGAAACTAAGTTTTATATCATCCGATTTTAGTTTGCTTTTAAAATTTATATTAAAAATCAAGATCATCTTAAAAAACTTTTTACTCACTTTAAACTTAGTTTTATTATATTTTATTGGCAATGAGAATATGTATTAATCTGTTTTTTTTCTAAAATATAACAAATAGTTTGGCACTATATTATTTTAGATCCAATAAATTATTTTGTTATTATTAAATTGGTTCAATATATTGTAGCGCTTCTAAATAGTAATTTTTTTTTGTTATTATCATATGATCAAGTTCTTATAAAAATCAGTTTTATTTGTAAAAATATTATATCTATAAGTAATTGGATCAGATAATTTTGTACATTACGCAACAAAATAGGTACATTTTCTAGTCTAAAATAAACCTTATTTTAGAGAGCGTCTTCATCAAAAACACACTAATTTGTGATCGTTTTTAAGAGATTAAATCTTTTTTTCTCATTAAGTTACAATTCTAGGTCAAAATCTCCAGTATCTTATCTTTGTCTTCTCATTCTTTTTTTCTATTTTTCATTTTAACAAAACATTAGGATGCAGATATCATTTTGAGAAACCAGTTCCACTTGTCAAATGGAACTTGTACCTTGGGTTTATTTAATAATTTCAAAAAGACATTAAATGATTGTGTCAAAAAAAAAAGATATTAAATGCCCCCACCTAATTGAGAATTAATCATACATTTGTCACAATGTCACTATTAGTAGATATATGATAATGTTGTTTGTAGTGAAGGAATAATTATTTGGGTTTGGTGAAGAATTAATGAATTATTATACATAATCTAATTTTCATGACTACTCCACACAAAAGAAATCAACCCCCCCCCCCCCCCCCCCCAAAAAAAAAAACACACACACACACACACACACATCCCTCCAATTTGCTGAAAAACCTTATATGTTTGTATAGTACTATTGCATTTGTTCTTGTAATATTTCATAAATCAAGCACAAGGAATTCATGAAAATTAGATTATGTAATTCTACATATTCTAACTCAGACCGCTGAGCAACATGGACATACAGTATTTAATATTAGCACATGTCATAAAAATTGACAATTGCTATGAATGTTAACTTATAATCAAATAATATAAATATTAGGAGCCAAAAATGTGTAGTGTTCATAACACCACAGAACCGAATTCAAATATGTACTATGAAATTTTAGTTCCCAAATTAACTTTTAGCACTTCAAAAAGAATATACCAAAAATAATCAATTGTGTAATCCTATAACTAAGTGTTATGAACATACAAGTTCAATTATAAAGTTTCAATTCTGAAGTTTTGAGTACACAAGTTTTTGTTAATTTTGAACAAACATTGATTACTCTGTAAATTTTTTTTCTTTACATTGTTGTGTGATTTACAAACCAAATTGACTTATAATAAAATTTTGTCCCTAATGTAAATATTTTTTGACTCCATCACTAATTGTGGGAATTCTCAATAAAAGAGCAAACTTAGATTTATTTGTTACAATTTTGCTAAAAAAGGAGGTTAGAATGGAAAATTGTTTGTGATAAAATTACTCATCATCTTCTTTTTCTTTTCTTTTTCTTAAATAAAGGTTCTCGTTTAATTTCGATATTTTTTTTAAAATATTTTTTATAATATTTAAATTTATATTTTTTATAAATAAATGAAATTTATTATCATATGTGTTAAATATACATTCTAAATTACTGATGATTTTTGTAAGCTTTTAATGATTGATGTTATCAGGTGAGAACGCATCTTTAATAGAAATCATTAATCATTAAATATTATATATCCAATCGTTCACAACGCATTCATAGAAAGCAATGATGGCAACATTTTGATCTTTGATGCAAGGGAAAGCGTACTATGATTAATGGCTTTTAAAGCAAATAATTCTCCAATAAAAAAAACTTTAATGGTAAAAGAACGAGATTAACATTTAGAGGTGTTGTAATTGTATATTAATTCCGTATTTTATAAAATTTGGATATAATTCTTAAAATTTTGAGCACATATTTATTGAGCAACTTGAATTTGTCGTTTAAAGTCGATTTGATAGGTTTTTAAATTAAACTCACCAAAAAACTTGACGAGCTTAAGCTCACACCAGCTTTATTCGATTCATATTACAAAAGAAACTACAGTATTTAAAAATCCAAACAATTTTATGCGTTATACTATCATTTCAATTTATATGCGAGTAATATGAAAGTTTTAAAAAATCTATATGCTCCAGTCAATGGATTTTAAGAGGTTTTTTATGCATGTCAATAGAAAAATGAAATCATACAATTTTCGTACAAAAATCTTTAATTAGAACTTCAATTTTGTTAAACATTTTCTCTGCCATCTAAATTTTTGACATTATACAGTGTTTGATAATATGAGAATAATGAGATAAAAGAAAAAAAGCTTTAGGGCCGGTCGGTTGTCACGAATTTGGATCGTACGAAATTTTACGGGTATGAGATTTCACGAATTAATTTTGTAGGATTTGAATCTCATGTATTATTTATCGAGCATAGAAATATTTGTGGAAATGTTCAGTAATTATTATTTGATTGTATTAGAGTAAAATATGTAGGAAATTTATTTTTCTTTCTTAATACGAATCATCTTATTATTTTTCTCATCAATTGCTGGAACAAATATGCATATGGAATTGAGATAAGGGACAATATCATATTTCATAGAAACAATATATAGTTGAGTGCTATTAATCAATAATAGAATTGTGAACATGCACAATGAAATTGAATAATCTGACTTTGAAATATAATTCAATCTTAATTGACAATAACTCAATTTAATAAAATTAGAGATGCATATTTTATTTGCATAACACGGTAAAACAAAGAAATTAGTTCTACATAAAAGCAAGAATTAAAATTTGTGATATAATTTTAAAGCAACAAAAGGATTTAAATAATTTGATAAAAAACAGCAGACTTCTCTTCTCTAATGATGGATAGAATGAAGATATGATGATTGGATAGAAAATCATAAATAACCAAATCATATTTTCTTTTAGATTAGTGATAATTGCATCCGTATTGTATTCTAGATATATTTATTATAATTAAAAATTATACAAATTATATTTATATTTATGCAACAAAATTTTTAACTTCAATTTTTATATTATCATCTAGAAAAAAAATGATAAACACTTTTTATACTAACTATAAATACTTATAAATTCAGATATAAATAAATAATCTATTTAGTATAATTTTTTTGATATACAAATAAAAAAATATAAAATATGATGTATAAAAATAATTTTTCTTTCTTTTATTTGTATGGCGATGGATTGTGGAATGGAATTTTTATTAGAAAGAAGAAACTACCTAACGAATACAAATATTTATTATTGAAAAAGGAACCAAACATCCCTTTAGAGAAGAGAAGAGAGTGATAAAATATAGAATTAAAAATTTTACCATGTTCTTTATCGTCAAATGTCTGTGTTATTTCCTCAAATTACATTTTTATTTACATAATAGCAAAATATGAACTTGGTAGTAAAGAAGATTTGTTGAAGTAGCGTCACATTCGTTGACTAACAATATTTTTTTATGATTTCTTTTCCTTTCTTTAGTCCCTTTTTATCGTCATCATCCGATAACGTCCTGAATATCATATATAAAATATGGGAAGTGATATATACAGATACAATTATTAATATAATCGTGGATATAAATTTTATTATAATATTAAATGAATTATTATATATATTAATAATTTTATTATATCAATTTATTTTATATAATACTATCATTATTTAATTTAAATGAATTATTACGTATATAAATGATATTTAAATTGAATAATAAAATATAATATAAAATAAAATTATTAATATATATAATACAGTATCAAAAAATCTCCAAAACATTTTCCCTAAAATATTTCGGAAATAGGCCATCATTTATGCATCCCCAATACTATCCGTATTTTCAATTTTGCTTCTAGTTTTGAACGAGACTTCTACGGGTACTTATTTTCTTTTTCGGTTATCTCCATTCCTTTGACAGAGAGAAAACAAATCTTTTCGAAAAATATTAATTCATTATATTAGTTGTCAATTTATACGATAGTGAGGTCAAACTTATCCCCCCCTCGTCAAATTTGCTTGAAGTCGAAGGGATCACTTGGATCTCGGCTAATGATGGATTCTCTCCAATCCGACAACATAGAGTGCTAGTACCACGAGTGTAGTAAGATCCAACCCGTTGCGTTTTTTTTTCATTTCAATTTCGATAACCGGGTCGGGTCGGGTTAAGACCCGAGTCAAAATAGGGTTAGAAGTTGGATCTCACATAGATGCACAAATGATTCGGATCATGACCTAAAATGGTCTTTGACTCTTTGGTCTGTTCTGCATTTCTAGTGACACATTTGCGGGTCGGGTCCAACTCATGGCGAGTACGGGTCAGATTTTGTTCTGTAATCCGCATATAAAAAAGCGGAAAAGGGTACACGGTACTTATCGGATCTCCATCCGACCCGATTAGTTGCTAACCCAGTCCCGTGACCGATCTGAAAAGCTTAAACATCAGGATGGCATTTTCGCGAATAAATTGGCAGTAGAGGGGTAAATAAATAAACAGAGTAAGGCGAAGCCCCTCTTTGTACGATACTATCATTTTACTTGCTACTCAACCTGCCTCTCTCTCTCTCTTCTCTCTCTCTCTTCTCTCTCTCTCTCTCTCTATTAATTAAATCAGAGAGATTAGAAATTTAACTACGAAATCTAATAACCCAGGGGAAAAATTCAGACCGTGGAAATCTTGATCGGTCCAATGGCGGCTCCTTTCGGGCCGCTTCTTAGCTTGATTTGAGGTACTGTTTTTCCTTTCCCTTTTCTTGAAAAAATCCTCTTTTCTATTTAGGAACTGATCTTAGCTGAGTCATGTAAGTGTGTGGTTTTTCGGATTTTTCATTAGAAAGTGGTGATTTAACTAGATTTGTGTAGAGTTTTTGGATTTGGTAGGTAGGCAAGCCAGTTAACAAGTGAGTTCGTTTGCTATAGTTGATATTAGATAAAAAACCGGTTCGTTTTATCTTAATTTCTTGAAAAAGAAAAGTAATTAGTTTCAATCCGAGTAATAATTGCTTTGTTGAGTTGCCATTAGCTTGATTCTAAGGTGCTTGACTTGTTATCCTTTGTAAATAATTTTGTTTAATTGTTCACCAATTAATTATGCTTAAAACTTGGATTAATTGCAATTACTAAGTGATGTTTATCATTAAGAGGTGGGATTTATAGCTGGCTGAGCTCTATCGTGTGATCGGTGAACTTCTTCTCTCCATTCACATATTTTTCAGTTCTCTTTTATTAGAAATTGAGCTTGTTTCTAACCAGCTATGATCAAATTTGTTGAACAAATTTATTTTCCAATGGCTAGGACAGTAGGGCAATTCTTTATATAAAGCTTTTTTTGGTACCCTGATGTTTTGTTTTGCTTAACATTTTTCCTCCTTTTGTATTAGCAATTTGTTTGAGCTCACAGTTTTGATTTATCGTACAATACTATAGTTTTTTTATTTATCTTGTGTTGTTTAGCTGCAATGAAATTGTTTTGCATGGGTAATTGCATAATATGTTTGACTTAAGTGCTTAAATTCCTACCAAAAATCTTGAGGTGAAGTGGTCTTAAATTTGTTTCCTACCTCATAGCAGTAATGCTCTGCCTTAATTGAACATTAACCTCTTTTATCATTTTATTTCTGGATAGATTGCGCTCTTTCCTTTCCACAATGGAGCTTACAATACTCTAAAAGATTGTAAAGCCAAATTATAAGTATGGAGTACAGGAAGGAATCCAGTCAAAGGACGACAGCCAGTCAAGGGACCCTTCCGCCAACCTCTTCTACCAGTACTGGATTAAATGTACCTGTACCTGGACCAACCAGACCTGTTCTGAATTACTCCATCCAGACTGGAGAAGAATTTGCATTGGAATTTATGCGGGACCGTGCAATGCCCAAAATGCCTTCGGCCCCTTTACCAGTAACTGCACCGGCACCATCACAGTTACCAGTACAACCACAAACGGGCTACATGGACCTCAGAGGCATTTTAGGTGTGTGCCGCACAGGGTCTGAGGCAAGCTCAGATATCTCCACTTTAGCAGCCTCAATTGAAAACCCTAACCCAAATCCTCCAGCAGTAACTGAAAATAAACCCTACTTTTCTTCAACCAGATCAGCACCAGCTCCAGGCCCACCACGGGCCATGTCAGGATATACATCATCTGAGGCTGCCTCTGACACGTCTGGCAGTAAAAGGGTCAAATTTCTCTGCAGTTATGGTGGTAAAATCTTACCAAGGCCGAGTGATGGCAAGTTACGGTATGTAGGTGGTGAGACGCATATTATTCGAATAAACTGTAACATCTCCTTCCAAGAGTTAAAGAGAAAAACAACAGCCATATATAATTTACCTCATACCATTAAGTATCAGTTACCTGGTGAGGATTTGGATGCTTTAATATCTGTCTCGAATGATGAGGATTTGAGAAATATGATGGAGGAGTGTGGGGTTCTTCTAGATGGTTCTTCTGAGGGAGGCGGAGGGTCTCAGAAGCTGAGGATGTTTCTCTTCTCTAGCACAGATTTTGATGACTCAAGCTTGAGTCTGGGCTCAATGGATGGTGACTCTGAGGTCCAATTTCTTGTTGCCATCAATGGGATGGACACTGGTTCGGGAACTGGTAAGCCAGCGAGTGGCTATGGGTGGACAGGTTCAACTCAAGGGGGTGATTTGGACCAGTTCATGCATCTTAGTTCAAATATGGACAGACAGAAAACAAATGGGGGAGGTACTGGTACTAGCACAGTGCCAGCTGGCCAAAATCAGGAACAGGGACAGGTACAAGTTAGTCTCTCGAGTGAATTTGATCCATCTCTGTACTCTTCCCATTCAGAGAGGATTCAGTACACGGACCCAATTCGTACATGCCCTAGTGTTAATCCTAGTGAGAGCCTGTATCAATACAGCACTACAACCCTTGACTCGACCCCTCTTTCAGTACCATCCGATTATGGCTACATTTCTCAATACAGTCCTCACACTGCTACCGGGATAACTGCTGTGGTACCTCCACCTATCAGTGGACAAGTTGTGCATGAGAAAGAAGTTGTATTACCAAAGGATACGATGATATACTCTGCTTCAACCTTACCAGTACAGGCACCGGCACTGGTAAAAGATGATCTTTCGTCATTGTTACCACCAAAAGATACCAACTCAAAGCATGTAGAAACTGTATCAGCGCCAATCTTAAAGCAAAGTGACAGTAATAACAATGAGGTGAATAATGAAGAAGCAAGGTATTCATCTGGCGGGGCCTTTAATTCGGGGTACTCTGACCATGATTCTGATGTGGTGGACCACATCCAGGGAAAGAACCAACCTAAGCAAGCTAGGGTTTTTCACTCTGAGAGGATACCTAGAGAACAAGCTGAGTCCTTGAACCGGCTTTCCAAATCTGATGATTCTCTGGGCTCGCAATTTTTTGTAATTAACACTTCCCGATCTGATGCGGTCAGGGATTCTATAGCAGAAGTTGTAGATCCCACAATTGAAGGAACTTCCACCTCTTCTCAGCCACTGGGTGTAGAATCCACACTTGAAGAGGATTTGTTAAAATTTGGAAACTATGAAAATACCCCTGTACCTCCAATGCATCATGAGAGTCATGCAGTTACTGAACCAAATGTGGTCTCTGGAGAAGTTACTTATCATAGAAGTGAAAATCATGGAAAAAAGATGCCTGCAACAGTACATGTACCAATTCAAGATGGTCAAAAAGCTGAGACACATGACCCACATATAGCAAAACCCAAACACAATGAACCTACTTTGAAGAGAGATGGATCAGAATCTGCCCCAAATTTGGCATGGCGAGAAGACCTTAACCCTAAAAATTTAAGCCCTCTTTCCCAGGAGGAGTTTCTGGCAGAGAAGAAGGACATATTAGTTGACATAAATGACCGATTCCCTCCAGATTTTCTCTCTGAATTCTTTTCAAAGGCCAAACTTGCTGCAGCAGAGTCTTCTAGAAGCCCCTTTTTGAAAGAAGAAGCTGGCCTGAGTGTAAATATTCAAAATCATGAGCCAAAGAGGTGGTCCTTTTTCAGAAACTTGGCACCTGACGAGTTTGCCAGAAAGGATGTGTCATTGATGGACCAGGATATTAATGTGGGCCAGATGGCCTCGCAAATAGAGTTTGATATGGAAGTAAAGCTTCCAGATAATTCTAGGACGGATACTGAGGATTCTGCAGGTGTTGACGCTTTTCATGTCAACAATGATCTATTTGTGAACGTGGGAGAAAATATCGGCTTGCCTGCATCAGAGTATGATGTAAGTCTTTCTGAAATTAGGTTTTTACTGATTGGTTTGTACGGATGGTGGTATTACTGAGTACTGACTATTACTGGTATTCATAGTACAAATGTGCTGGGAATACCTACTGGTACCGTTATATTTGGCACGTGTATCCTGGTTTATGTCTTTTCAATTCTGTATCAGTCAAGGTTTTTAATAAATTTCTGTTTGATCTCAGGTTCAACAGAACTCCTTATCAGACTGCTTATTGATAAATGGAAATTTTATGTACTGCATTGAGCTTATTTAAATAGCCTAAGATTAATACCCCCCCCCCCCCCTTTCCAAAGGAGAATTCCTAAATATGTTAATGAATCGATGAATGAACAAATAAAAAAATATATTTCAAAAAGATAAGTAAAAACAATAAAAATAAATCGAATAATATTTGTGTGTTCAGAGATAGACATGAAAAATAGATGAATCGGTAATAGAACAAATTTTGCCTCTCTGTTACCAGGATAAATATATTGAAGGAGGACCTGCTGGACCACTTTTAGATGCCGCTTTTGGGGATATTGATATGAGCAATCTACAGGTATTCTTGTGAATTCTGATTGAAAAATCATGCAAATTCCCCCTGTCTGGCTCTACCTCCATGTGCAAGGGGGCGATTTGTGTATTTTTCAAATCTAGTCATGCTGAGAGGTGTTTTGCTTGTATAACACAGCAAAGATGCTGTTGTAATTTTTTGAACAGTTAATAAAGAATGAAGATTTAGAAGAGCTGAGAGAACTGGGGTCTGGGACATTTGGTACAGTTTACCACGGTAAATGGAGGGGAACTGACGTGGCCATCAAGAGGATAAAGAAGAGTGTCTTTATAGGCCGCTCTTCTGAGCAAGAAAGATTGGTACACTCTTTTATTTTTCTTTTAGTTCCATATCTTGTACTAGTTGGTATTAGTTTCTCTAGAAAATATCTCAAAGATAAACCAGAAAGGAAGTGTTCCCAACTGGTTCTGATATCACTTGGACCTGACCTGTGCACCAGATTTGCACAAGTACTCTTTCAGAGTAACGCCATACTAGAGAACATCTAAAAGGAATGTTGATAATAAATTCAAAATTCTTCCATTTCTCTGTGTATAGTCACACGAGTTCTGGCGGGAAGCAGAGATTCTCTCAAGACTTCACCACCCAAATGTGGTGGCCTTTTATGGAGTAGTACATGATGGCCCAGGAGGGACATTGGCAACTGTGACAGAATTCATGGTTAATGGTTCTCTAAGGCATGTTTTACAACGCAAGGATAAGTATGCCCCTCTTTCTCTTGAAACTGGCAACTGTGACAAAATTCATGGTTAAAGCTGAACCTCAGTATAGGGTCATGCAGATTTGATACTCTTATCTGCTGTGCTGTACAGTACTCTCATTTGTGGTTGTTATCACAAAGACCAGGTCTTATTATATGTTTGAATGTCAAGCTCTCGAACGGAACATGCACACTAAACAGAGTCAATATTCAGTTTTTGATGCAGGTTGACCTTCTTTGGCTAGTCTCTTTTGCCCCACCATGACCTGACAGTTGCTATTGATTATTTATTGAACTGATATTTCTATTATGAATGAATGAATGAATTAATAATATGAAATAATGTGGGAGAAGGTATCTGGATCGCCGCAAGAGACTGATTATAGCAATGGATGCTGCTTTTGGGATGGAATATTTGCATTCGAAGAATATAGTGCATTTTGATCTGAAATGCGATAACTTGCTTGTCAACCTTAAAGACCAAACTAGACCTATTTGCAAGGCAAGTTCTCATACACACCTATTTCTTTATTCTGTTAAGGGCTTGTCCTTCAGTTTAAGGGGGGCCCAATAATGTCACGGGTGTAGTTCTGACAGCAGTGGTACAATGTCAACTGCAGAACGTCAAGTTGGTACATTATTATGAGATTGTGAACCTCTTTTTTTTTTTCCTGTAACAAACATCTGACTAACAGTTATAAGTATATTGACCAATCTACCTCTTTTTTTTCTTGGAGGATGTAGCTCTGTAAGTACACATTGATTAGCTTTTTCTTTACAATGGCTGTGCATGTCATTCCTTCATAATTAACTACATGATTAACATGAAAGGCCAAACATGTAACAAGTACCTATGTAACATGTCATAATGGCTGTTCTTGTAAAAAATACCTATGTAACGACATGGTTAACATGAAAATCAAATTGTGTTAAATATCCATGTTCATGAGGATTTCTTTTGTACTTAAAGATATGGTATATTTTTATCCCTTCAACATTGAAATCTGGAGTTCCTGCGATGATGGATTTATTTGACACGTGGACATAGACTAACAGCGAGTACTGTAACTCTCATGAATGATTGTCTTGGTAAATTGCCAGGTGGGTGATTTTGGGCTGTCAAAGATAAAGAGAAACACACTAGTTTCAGGTGGTGTGAGAGGGACCCTGCCTTGGATGGCTCCTGAGCTGCTCAATGGAAGCAGCAACAAAGTTTCTGAAAAGGTATCATAAATACTTTATATTTCTAATAATGAGATTTAAGTACCAGCAATTGATTGCATCTGGTTTAATATTATTTAATGTCTTGCTTTTTAGTTTTGGTTTTGATTGAACTTGCTGTTCTAATTGAGCACAAAAATGAGCAAGACAAAAGTAACCTCAGCCAGGATATATGAAAACTTTAATGTATTCAACTTTCTAATTGCTGATTTCATACCCATTCCTTCTTTATTTCAAAAATCATGCAGGTTGACGTATTTTCATTTGGCATTGTGATGTGGGAAATACTTACAGGAGAGGAACCATATGCTAACATGCATTATGGAGCAATTATTGGTATACTTTTCTTCTTTTTTTTCCCTTTCATAATATCTATCCTTTTATTATTTATTTATGTCCGAATACAGGATCCACCAAGTATGATATGTAGCCTGAGTCAATCCATGTTGTGCAAGTTGTGTAGTGTGAAATCTCACGGCTCACTCAATGAAGACAACTATTTAGATTGCTCATGGTCTCACAAAATTTAAATTGATGCAGGGGGTATAGTGAACAATACACTGAGGCCACCAGTACCACCAAACTGTGATCTGGGTTGGAAGAGGCTTATGGAGCAATGCTGGGCACCTGACCCAGCCCAACGGCCATCTTTCACCGAAGTAGCTGGTACATTACGTGCTATGTCAGTGGCTTCTACAGCACAAACCAAACAATCGAAGTGAAACATATCCGATTCCTATGCAAGTTTTTATACAAAACTTTGTACTTAATTATAGAGTGTAACTGTGTATGTGACATAGTGTCTGTATTAAGCGGGGAATGGATTTGAGACTTGATGGTATTCATCTTTTGTTCCTCCTTTTTGTTTGTTCAGGGGCCTTTTAGGTCTAGAGATGGATTGTAAAATAAACAGTTATTGTAGGAGTATTATTGATCGTCCATGGGCACATATAATGTACTTGTAATGTTATGTTATACAGCAACACGAATTCGTTTCGTGAAAAATTGTTAGATCATATTGCTGTGCTTGTCTAATCATTGGTAAGCACATTTTTGCTAGCCTCATGGGTCTTTATTTCCCTTTATGCTGCTGATCTGAGATTTGATTGTGAAATTAACTGGTGTTGCAATAGCTTCCATTGATTTAAAATTCACCAGTTCAATCCAAATGGGTGTACAAATTGCATTAGCAGCATGGGATAATGTACAATCCTAATATTGTTACACTATTACAAAATCTAATTAAAGATGGCCGAATAAGATGATAGAAGACGAAACAAATCAGGTGGGACTCTTCTTTTTGAGCTGGAGCTGAGAAAAATAAGAAAGCATGGTTGATCTCGCATTTGCTATTTCTACTATCTTCTCTAATGCTGCACAAAAGAGAGAAGATTAGAAACAATTATAGTACGGGCAAGTAGGACTGTAAAATTTGGGGGAAAGGTGGAATTATAAAATGATTTTAAATCTCAACCTGTCTCGAATGAAACTTGTGCTGTTCTGAGCTTAGGAGAAACCAGAGCCCCGAATACTGCTAATGATTTTGATCTTTCCTTCTGGATCTATGTATATATATAAGAAGATCTTTACAAAGTTGACACTGACAAATTACAAAACTGTTCACCAATCTTAGGTAATCACAATAGTATTATACTGTGGACTGGACGACTGGTACATTTTTGTATATATAATTGTTGAAGGAACATAAGATTGAATACCAGTGACAGTGATGACCATTCATGTACAACATCTATTTCATGCTTTCAGATATCCAATTTCAGATGAATTATTTTGGCAGACTTACATCATTTAAAGTGTCATCAGTGGCTTGAGCCTCAACCTCAGTGGCATTTGACTTTTCACTGTCTTCTGTTTATGAAAATAGCAAAATAAATATGGCAAGGTGGGTTACGAGAACAAAATTATAAATTTAATTTAAACATATAAAGTATTGAAAGATGAAAAATACACAAGGGTTGCTAAAGTACCTATCACGCCAGTTGGACCACGATGCCTATGATTTGAATTACTTGGCACCTCCAACAATGGACTCTCTTTTGTTGTTGTCCACTTTGACAGAGAAAATTGTGGGTTTGGATCTAAATTTCAGAGTTTTAACATGTGTTAGTACCAAGGGTGGATAACGATTTGATTCGATTCAATTCAGATTGAAAAATGAGGAAACAGGTTGATCCATAGTATACCACACAGGGTTAGTGGCGATGACTTATTAAACAAACACCAATCAGTCAAAAACTAAAATAATTAAAATCCATTGACAACATCAACAAAAATATAATTGAAGAATAGAATCTACCTTTACAAGTATGATCTATATATACATTGTGCATATTAGAAAAAGGACATTTAGTGCATGTTTACTGTTAATCAAATGAATTTCAACTTCTCGACTGTCTGAATTTGAAGACCCTTGATGCATTATTACATGATACTCAAATTGCACAAAATTTGATAGGTAAGCTATGGATACATCAAACAATGCACACATAAAGTTATCATTTGGTTTCCAAGCATTCTTTAATTAAAGAAGATATTCTCAAGATCGTCATGAGATCCCATCCCAATTTAAATTAGTAGTTTTCTTGCTAAAGGGGGCTCAAAATGCAAGCTTTTTTCAGTCGGCAATTGTAGATAAGTCAATATAATTTTACGAAAAAGCCAGATATTGTGTTTAGTCAAAGATTGTAAGTACAGATCAGCACTTGATTAGAAAATAAACATCAACATCTGGGCAAAACCCTATTAGTTTGTTGAAATGGAAAAGGAACCGCATGGTTATTCACCAATCAATTGATAATATAATGTTCACGTTATATGTGTCTACAATGCACTAGCTGATAGTCCAATGCTATACCTGACAGGTTATCGATATCGACTTCGGTTACTTCTACGGTGGTGGAAGCTGAATGCACCTTGTGATCAAACAATTTACTTGATATACGTGTGTGGCCCATAGACTGGCGTGCACTAGCCAGATCAAACCATCCCTGTTCAAATAGAGGCAAAAAAAATTAACCTTTCTGATTGTGCAACGAGATAATTTGCAATAAAGTGTTCAATGTGTTGCTTACAGTACCAGTAACAGTGTTTACTGTCACCACAGCATGTCAAAACGATCTCTTTACAGAGATCTCTGATCAATTTCTCAGTTAGAACAATTTTATTAAAACCTATGCCTAAATCAGTCATTAAAAACTCTAAAGACAAAAGAAAGCCCTAAAAGCTAACTTTAAATATACAATTGAAAAAATAGAAGAAACTCCTAATTGTTCAAAGAGCTGATTGATTGAAGATCAAGTATCAACCGAGCTGAGATAGGTAAATTAAGTTTACGATTAGGAGAATACCTGGCGTAGAGAGGAGGATAAGGAATCGACGAGCGTAAGATACGCGTCTAACGAATCGAGAAATTCAAGAATGCACTCTTGCTCGATTACGTCTTCGTCTTTGACTTTTGCTTCTTCATTGGAAGCGGACTGTGATTGATCGCTCTCGATCTCTGCCATGACTTGAGCTCTAACTTGGGTTCTCGCTCCCAGAAATGGTTGCTACCTGCTAGATTTCTAGATTTCGGTCTGGACGGTTTTGTTAAAGGTTTCGGTTTGTCCGGTCAGTCAGGAGTCGACGGGTAGGGCTGTCAATTATAAGATCGAGTTCAAGATACGTTAGAAGTTTGAGATAATTCTTCTCCCGATTCGTGCAATAGTAAATTCTATTTGGGGGTATATTTTTTATTAGGGAGCTAGTATATATTTTGTTATTTATATTAAATAAATTATTTTTTTATTAATAATTTTATTATACAAATTATTTATATAATATTTTTATTATTTAAGTTAAATGAAATATTATTTAAATTAATGGTATTCGAGTTAAATAATAAAATATATAATAAAATCGTTAAAATAAATAATAATTTATTTAATTTGAATAATAAAATTGATATCCACCGTGATCCAAATATTTTTCTTATTAATTAGCAGGTGTGGGTTGTGTGTGGTGTTATTTGGGCCAATTTCAGTAGCTAGTCTTTTGATATTTTGTGCCGTCTTTTTATCGGTCTCTTTGAGATAATAAAGTAAATTTTTGGGACTAAAAAGGATGGTTGAAGGTTACATTAAATCATTACGTTACTTTTTAAGATAGATATGACTATAAAAATTGTCAAAACATGATTGTAATGGTTGTGGATTAGTTATTACGAAATTTTCTTAGTTGACTTTTTACTCTAAAAACGATCACTACTTTATTATTAGTTGAACTTGAATATGCTTCAGAGGAGAATTTCAATGTCACAATTTTTTTATGTCATAAAATGTTACAGATTTTCTTTTTAATTTATATTTCAAATTTTGAGATTTAAAAATTAAATTCAAACCGTTAATCTTATTTATTTTCATGAAAGATGTATTCATATAAAATTTCATAATTTTTTGAATTTATTTTATACTAAATCAAGTGATTATAAAATGAATGTATTAAAATTAATCAACTATAATTAATGAGATTCATTCATTTTCTAACCACTTGACCTACTATAAAATGAATTCAAAAAATCATAAAATTTTATATACATATATCATTCATAAAAATAAATAAGATCAACAGTTTGAATTTAATTTTTAAATATTAAAATTTAAAATATAAATTAAAAAAAAATTTGTGATATTTTATAACATAAACAGTTATGACATTAAAACTCTCCTCTGTACTTTATACCTTTGTTCGGAATGGCATCATCTTTTGGCATCTGAACGTTAATTAACACATCCACGAAAACGGATTAAATTATTCTTGCGTAATTAAAAAAACGGTTCGGATTTTTCATAGAATAAGGAGCCGACAATTTTTTACGCTGCAATTGATGACAAAATTCACAATAAAAGTGCTGCTTTTCAAAAGCTCTCCTAATTTTAATTATCAGTTTGCAACAGATAAACAAGCCCCTAGATTTATTTTACACTAGTAGATATCAAAAGCTCTCCTAATTCTTGACACTCCTAAATTTCTTCTCTAAAGAAAATGTCCATCCATTAGTGCCTGACTTGTCTAACATGACAGAAGGTGCTTGTACAATTTTATAATTTTCTGATTTTAAGAAGTGTTAATGTACTAACATGACAGAAGGTCATTGTCAATTACGTTGATGGTCAATATATCTCATATTCTCATCCTTAATTTTTAATAAGTGTTTTAAGTAGTCATAAGTTAAATTACTATACTTTTGTGGTCCATAAAATAACCTCAATCAGTCACTCCGCAGTAATGTACTAACCAAAAAAATGGTACGAGCATGCACCCCCCCGAGAAAGGTACGATTTCAATAGTCCCAGATCAAATGAGGTCAACTACCCTATAACCAAAGTGAAGCTACCATACAGGAATTGACTACACAAATCTTGGCCATACTACAAATGGTTCAATCATCATCTTGCACTAATTATCCAAACAAAGCTAAAACCAACTCTAACACTAACACCAACTAAAAGTTTATCTTAATGCTAGATTCTACTGCCCTAAATGAGAGACATGCAAATTGAGTTCACAAGAAAATGAGGAAAGAAAATAACTTGATTTCTCCATTTCTTGCCAACCAATATGCTGATATCAACTGTACATCAGCATGTCTTCGCCTTTGGGATTTGAAAAATCAATTTAATTCGACTTTAAGCCCATTGTCTTCGCCTTTCCCATCATAACCTACATAGTAATGTAAGAAAAATCAGCACAAGATTTTATTAAATATGATGAAAAAATCCATCCTTGACCTGGCAAATACCAGCTAGCAAAATCCATATCATAACAAGTAACCAGAGGTACCAGCAATATACTGCCTTTCATACTGGCAATGGAAAAAAGATATTGGTAACAGAGCAGAGTAAATATTTATATTTAATGCATGATTTAGCACCCATGAGTAAAACATTAAACAAAACTAAGTCATGACATGCCTTTCGCCAAGGATACCCATAATTTATTTGAGGTAATGTATGATCGTCCAAATTTCATTATATTTATTATAATGTTATGCCATGTATCTTGTCATTTATGTTCTATGGCACTCCTAATTAACCAGCCTAATTTTCCTTGCCCCTACATTTTTACTTAAAAAGAGAAAGGAAACATCTTCATCAATTAGGGATAATTGGGGATGTCAAAATAGTTCACTGTTAGTTACATTACACTGCTTAGATCAGCAGGGGCATAGTATGGCATCGTCAAAAAGAACCGACAACAAGACACTACAAGGACCTGTAAAAATCTGCTTTAGCTATTAAGAATATTCTATCAAATGGTACAGCATATCAACATCCAACCTGTATCATACTAGTTACAGGCCTGACAGGTAACCACAACAGAACAGGTACTAGGATTGGATATCATCATATAAGAAATCAATTGCTAAGATAGTCAAGAACCTTCATATGGAAATAGCCAGTCTTTGGTACATATCAAGGCCTCTAGTTCGTCAGGCTTGAGAGAGCCTCTGTACTGGTCCAAGACTTTCCCACCAATGCTAAATGCGGATTCCGGTGCAACTGGACAGATTGGAATAGCGAGGATATCTCGTGCCATTTTAGCCAGCTCAGGAAACCTTGGCTGGTTCTCTTTCCACCATTCTAGAACCTCCAGTGGCTTGTCCCAGTCACTTTTCGGCTCCTCTAAGTACCTGTCCAGTTCTGACTTTCCCTATAGAATCAATACCAAAAAAAGGAAAGAAAAACAGTTTTTCAAAAGCTGAAACTATAGACTAACAAAAAGGATAGTAAAAGATCCATCATCACCAATGCATTTTGAAATGATGCCAAATTTGTTATTGAATAGATGATGTGAATGTACCTGCACCACCGTAACCAATGGGGTGCAAAACTAAACTATTTTTACTTCTTTCTCAGTGTCCCTTCATAAGATCTCGAAGCAATCACAATTTTAATTTTTAAAAAAAAATAAAAACAAGAAATGAGATCAAAGCAGTGTTGTTTATGGTGTGAATGCTGCAAAACGGTAAATTACAGTGCATGTCATTTTAGAGTGCATCCTGCCACTAGTTGTAGACAAACAGCACTAACCTCAGGCTTTCTATCTTTGTCTTTACTCTTTGAGCTCGATGCGAAGTTTGACTTATACTCGTTGAAAATCCCATAGAGACTCTGCCGGACCATGTTAACATAAAACTCCTTGTCTTCCTTCTGTATCTTCTCAAATGCATACTCTACAAGATCCAGTTTATATCTGGGATCAAGCACCACAGCCACAGAGAGAATAGTGCAAAACTCTCTCCAGTAGCTGTCAAAAATGGAGAGCATCCTAGCAGCTACTGACTGGATGATCTCATCCATGCCTCTTGACTCTTCCTTAAGCACGTATTGTATTTTACAAATTGCTTGAAAGCATAGGTTGGCAGTAGGATATGTTGCCGTAGAAAATGTACAGGTTGCATCGTAGATGATTTTTAAAAATTTGTACATTTTCTCAACGAACTGCCATTCGCTGGACTCAAGACAGTCAGTAAAACTTCCATCACGATTTTGTAGTTCATTAAATGCATCCTTATATGGTAATATACTCTCAATCATAAGGAATGTGGTTCTCCATTTAGTTGGTATATCTTGGTGCAACCCAAGGTTTATATCTATGTTATGCTTTTTTGCACATTCTAGAAATTTCTTCTTCCTGTCAGAAGACCCCTTAACATACTTCACACATTCCCTTATTTTATATACACCTAAATCTATGTTCTTAAGTGCCTCATGTACAATCAAGTTTATAACCCTGGCACAGCATTTACAGCTGAAAAACTTACCCTGAAGTAAAAGTGCCTTCTTACCATTTAACTGCGCCTTGTAAATATCAACCAAGGTGTCATCACTTAATGCATCATCCACAGTAATGCAAAACAATTTGTTTTCAACCCTCCAGCTTTTAAACAAATTAGAAATGAACCCTGTAAGGGAGGTACCATCATGTGGAGATGGTATACATTTAAAATTCAAAACTCTCTTCTGTAACTTCCAATCCCGATCAATGTAATGTGCAGTAACACAGATATACTCTTCGGTTTTCACATTGGTCCATAAATCAATACTCAGACTGACCCTTCTCGCAAGCTTTTCAAATAAAAGAAACACCTTTTTTCTCTCTTTTTCATACAATTTTACCACATCTGATTTTACAGTCCCAGTATCCAGAAACTTCAAATCGGGACAAATTGTGGTAAGAATTTTTTTCATACCATCTTCTTCTAAAATTTCATATTTGTACTCGTGTTGCACAATAGCCCGCGTCAAATTCTCCTTAAATGCGGTCTCATCATACTTGAAAGGTTTTGGGATTTGTGGCAGGTTGGCAGCTTGAACCGGTACAGCACGAGCTACCATGATTGGGCCCACATTCCGGCCCTTTGGGATGTGGTGGTGCTCTATGTGCCTGTGCAGGTTAGTGGTACCAAAAACAGGACTGACAAGGTATTCTCTATTGCATAAATTGCAACATGCCTTCTCCTTACCATCAGACCCCATTTGCTTCGTGAAGTAGTTCCAGACAGTTGAGTAGGATTTACGGTTCGGTTTTTTTCTCGCAGGTTTCGGGGTTTCTGCTTCAGGTTCTGTTTCAACAATGTCCATAGATTTGTTCATGTCCATGTTTTCTGACATTTTCTACGCAGAGAGAAATTAATTGTATTTAATCAGGAAAGGATCCAAATGGAAAGGCAATAATGTAAAAGTTAACAAAATATAACAGTGTAACACCGATTAATTATGCTCCTGCCATGAATGTTAGGTACATTACTGGCAGGACAGCATGAAAAAGACATCCTAGAACCGAGAAAAGGTGTGACTAGACCAGTATGGTGCCAAATTATAAGCTAAAATTCCTTCAATAACTGTGCGATGGGATAAAATTAGCCTCAAAAGCGCTAGAACCAATATCCCGTAGAAAAATCGAGTAAAAGAAAGGAAAATTCTTCGCCTCAGTACCTGACACGGATTGGCACCGCGCAAAACAGCGGAGGAATGGGCCAAGAGCGCAAGAGAGAGCTCTGTCCGAAGCTAATGTATTCTTGAACCAAAACAGAGAGAGAGAAGTCGCGTGATGGTGTTTTCTTGAACGATTTCTCAATTCTTAGGGTTTTGGTTTGGAAAAGGGAGATGAGAAGAGAAGAGAGTCGGAAGCTCGGAATAGTGATCGATTTTACGGAATCAAGCGACAAACGAGTCCCGAATCGTCTGTGGCCAATTCAGACTCGGCTCAGAGTACGGCTTCTGTATGACAAATGGGCCCCATGCTTTAATTTAAGACGGTATTTCTTCTGTACCCCTACAAAAAAATAGAAATCCGAAAACTGTCATATGTAACGCTCACAAATATAAAAATGTCATTGAATGTAAATTTCACCGAGTACCGTTAATATTCTAATCTCTACCATTACTTGACTACCAACTACCAAGCTCGTTTAGTTTATTTCTTGTCTATATTAATTTACCTTAATTGACATGAACAATTGAGATTATTTTGTAAAATATATTGTTTTTTGAAAATAAATGACATTCTAGAAATAGAACGCCACTAGAGGATTATCGAAGTTACCTGTTTTTGTAAAATAGTTATGATATTTCATAATTTTTTTATCAATTTGCGTGATATATTGAGAGTTTTAAGGTGTATATAAAACCTTTCGACATTATATTTATCTTCTAGTGCATACTTAGAGAATTTGAAATTGCAATTGCTTAAATTATTGTCGAGTCCGAACAATTGTATTGCTCGTGTCGATAATAAGCTATCTAATAGTGAAAGCTGGATAGTGTCAAAGTATGTCAATTATGAATATAGATGTCAAGTATTATGATAATTATGATGATAATAACGATAAATGATAATAATAATAATAATTTATAATTCGCTATTTGACTCATCCGTTATACTAGCTGCCACACCCGAACCAAAAATGGTACGGTTAGGACCCGACAACCCGCCATGTGTACACGAAAGACTTAAAAAAATACAATCCATTCATTTATTACAATAAAATAAATAAAAATTCATAATAACAGGCCACATTCAATATAATCCAAATATATCATACAAATGAAATGTAAAGTTACAGAAGCGAATAAATGTTCATGCAAAAGTTAATGGCACGAAAAGGGTTGCCATCTTAATCAGTCTCAAAATACAATAACTCCTAAAACTAAAAAGAAAAATAAAATAATAAAATATCTAGTGGTGCGTCCATCATGCGACTTCTCCTAAGTCGATCCTCACTGTCTAGCATCCAGCTCCAACTCGGACCCCACGACCATCGTGAAAACATGAGTGACAAGTCACTCAGTGCGATTTTACGTCCAGTCTTTATGATATCGAATACCTCTAGACTAGGACTTAAAAAACCCATTTAATTGATTTACAAAATATAATATAATTGTTTTGATTTAAATATAGTACTAGTTTAAGTTCATAAATATTGTGTGATGTGCAATGCAGAAAATTCATAAATATGCTCTACATGACATGTCATGAAATGAATTAAAAATTTTCCAAAGAAAAATATTTCTGAAATAAAATAATAACAATACGAGATAATCAAACACCCAATCATTCATGACTTTATGGGATCAAAATATTTTTAGAAACAACCAGCAATCCGTCAACCTAGCACCACAAAGGTGTGCCCACCAGGCAAATCCACATTCCAAATTTTACAAAGAGTTTTCGAGATCTTGCTCAGTCCTCACATAATATAATAATAATAAACGGCTCAACTTGCCATATAAGTAATAATTAGGAAAAATGGAGTTTACCCAACGTGGAACGATGCCCACATAACAATAAAAATAAAATCTGGACACCTCATGAGCAGTGCCATGCTTGCCATAGGTACTGGGTTAAACGAGGATGTTAATAATTACCAATAACATAATAAACCGGCGTAGCTCCTTGGTTAAAGATGACATGTAACTCATACTATAGCTAAAGTTGTATCCTACCACTCAGACAAAAAGAAGAGATATATATAAAAAGAAATATATAGAGGTGAGAGAGGGAAATATAATTCTCTAATGACCGGCGCTCGCTAGTCGGTTTCACTTACGGACTCCTTAGGAGAGAGCCACCATCATGTGATTGGGCGCTACTCTACTCCTAACACCCTCCCTAAGTGACACAGATCTAAAACACTCAGTCCATATCACTCATCCCATACTAAATTTAGTAATGCACTTTTAATATTAATTTAAGTCATAAGTCACTTTTAATTGGGTTAAAGTAACTATCACTAATGTTATAATTAAATATATTTTTATCTATGCAAGCGTAATACAATAATAATACTAATAATATAGTATCAATAACAATAAAGATAATAATAATAATAGCGATAATAATAAAATCATTAATATATCATGGGTTTAATTATTCCTTTTAGGTACAATTAAGGTTAATTAAATTTTCCAACATTAACAATTGAATTTATAACCTCTTTTAAATAATTCTTGCAGTTAATCTATATAACTATCAATAACCTATTCAATTTTATCCAAGATATAAGAAAAGAAAGTGTTATTAAATTAATATTTATTTAAAATGGTTGACAATTTACTTAAAGTGTGATGACTAACCCAAGCGTTGATGTGTAATTAATTAATAATTTAATATTAGTCTACACCTAACATTTTAATTTATTGCATCTCCTAATTTACTTTAGTTTAATATAATTTTCTACTATTTATTTCTAACTTACGAATAAATGTAAATGACATGCAATCGTCCTAACTATGAAATACAATTAAAATCCTATCTAGAGAGGTAATCTTAGTAGCAATCCGCGTTTGTAAAACGGGTAAACGAGAGGATCAAGAAGTACTACTCAACTGGCTCTCCTGCGGGGTCCTCTACGATGACAGCAACCTCGTCTAGCATGTAGTCCTCGACTGCCAAGTCGTCAATGTACTCCTAGGAACCTATGGCGCATAGGTCAGTTAATTAACAAATCTCGAGTCTATTTAACCTAAGTCTAGTTAGACTGGGTAAACCGGACAACAAGTCGTTATTGGCGTTATTATGTTTTAAGTTCAAGTAATACTTTATTTTACTTTTAGTTTATTTAAATTAAATTTAGTTTTAATTCACATTATTCGTTTAACTTTAATTTAAAGCAATCTATTGTAATGTAGCTTAATTTAATCATCTTTATTTAATAAAACCTTAACTTGATTTTAATTACTTTAGTTTAATTAAATTTATTTTTTCTTACTTTAATTTAGTTTAATGTACTTACTTTAATTCTATTTACCTAACTTTGTTTAATGTGTTTTAATCTAATTTTGTTTAATTAACTTCATCTCTTTATCGAGTTAATTATAATTTATTAACACATTGATTTTAATTATTAATTTATAAACATTTTACTTGGGCATTTATTAAATGTTAATTAATGTGTTGGCGTTTTAATGTGTTTGGGATTATACAAGCGTCCAATCCGATTTCCATCGTATATGTTCTTGAAAATAAATATCTTTGGACGGTATAATTATCTCCCAAATTCCTCTTTAAGTATTAATCAATTATTAGAGGCATCCAATTTAATTAGTGGTCCCTTCTAATAAATTAATTAAATCTTTAAATCCATACAATACATTTCGGCCCATAATACTAAAATTTATTAATTTTCAACCTATCTTTATTCATTCAATTGCTCAGTCCAATGTAAAAATCTGTTCTTATTTACTTATAAAATTCCAACCCACAATTAAATTTAATTATCGGCCCAAGTGTCAATTTTTTTTCTTTAAATTTAATTCTTTAAAATCTTTGGTCCATTACAATTAACAAATAAGGTCCAAAACAGATCAAATAAGGCCCATGCGCGCACACAATCAAATCAAGGAAAAATGTCCATTTTACAACAGAGCAGATCAGAGAAAAAACTCGAGGGTAGGCGTTTTTGCGCAAATAACCCCCTGACAAGGGGTTATTGGATTATTTACATTTTGGCCCCTATCACTTTACTGGTATTCACAAATAAGCCCCTGCAACAAAACATAACCCAATCAAAATCAAATCCGGGTGCAACCAGCACATGTACCGGCTGGTACAAGTGCCAGGAAGGGATAGGCAACCTCGGCAAGCTAAAATCAGATAACGGGAGTGCTGGTACGAGTTAGCGCCAGCATAAACAAGGGGTCCAGGCAATACAACATGGCCGACGCAACAATCAAACAACAAAGCACAACAAAGCACAACAAAGCAAGCAATGGCAACAAAGGCTCAACCGGCCACATCATCACACAAAACAGCACAGACCAGCACAAATGAAAAAGGTACAACCGGCCAAAGATCGGATCAGGGCTTACCAGTAAAGGAAAGGACCAAGGTGCTAGATCTGGGTATCGGCTTCGTCTCCCCCTTTTCGGCGACGTCGCCAGCAGCACCCTTCTTCCTCTCTTTTTCCTTCTAACTTTCTCACTAAAATTTTAGGGTTTTTAGTTTCTTTTCAAAATCGCAACAGAGCAAAAGAGGGGTGAAAGGAAGGGCACTGCCTGCTTTTATAGAGAGGCGAGATGGCGTTAGGCGGGAAGGGGGGGGTTGACCAATCCGGATTTCACGGGAAAAAGGCGAATTCGAGAAGAAAGAGAGATGCTCTCGGGTCAAAGGTTCAGAGGCACAGAGGATGGATGTTGGTGACGTGAGTGTCGCGTGGGAGAGAGAGTAGCGAGAGAGAGAGAAGTTCTCAAAGGAGGGAGGAGAGAGAGAGAGAGAGAGAGACGATCGGGGAAAGAGAAGGGATGGGGAAAGAGAGGGAGAAGAGATGGTCATTAAATAATCGGATTGGGTTATTTAGGATCCGATGTGGCATGATCTCATATGGTCTCGTGTATTAATCAAATTCAAAATTTTAAGTCTCAATTAGTCTTGTTAATTGATTAAATTTTTGCTGTAAAATTTCTTTAATCGTTTCATTAGCTTGAATTCTTTAAATTTTTATTTAATTATTTCTTATAATTATTTCTTATGTTTTTTGTTGGTTAATTTTATTTGTAGAATTTTGTACTTGCATTATTAATTTGTATAGTTTGTTCATTAAATTTTACATTTACTACTATTATTTTTTTCTTATTATTTATTTCGACGGGGTTTCACACTAGCAACTTGGTCTATTTTGATGCTATTTCGATGTTCAAAGACAGTAAAAAATCAATAGAACAAGTTAAGAACTCGCTGTGACATTCAATTTTAACTTTTGAATATAAATATATTGATTTAAAATGACATTAACAGCAATCAATTAAATATTAAATGATTTCATTATCAATGGTCCTGTTCCTTTACAATTAGCAATCCTCTCCATCAGCAAAATATAAAAGTAAGTGGGGACAACTTTTTTTAAAACCGCAAATCGATAGGTCTCATTTCTTTTTTAAAAAAAAAAGGATTTTATTTGTACAAAATATTTAAAAAATAAATATCAAAATTAATATATATATATTAGTGGGGCAGCTTTTCCTCCATCCAAGAAACTTGTGTTATCTTTTTGACAACTATTAATACAATACACCTCAAAATAATAATAATATATGAAAAACAAGATATAATCTCTATACTCTAATGATCTTCTTCTTTTTCGTAATCAAGAAGTATGTAGCTTCTAGACTTCTAGTATTAATAAATTCCCAATTGCATTGGAAGTTTTTTTTAGTTTTGCTAAGTTCGTATTTGTACAAATTGATAGGTAAATACATTATCTATATTGATCAAGAATTAATATCTTATGTATAAACTAAATTGCATTCATTTTTTGTCATTTAGCTTTAATAACAATAAGTAATTTCATGAATCAATATGAGTCTGTCAAATAATTGACCACAACAAACAAAAAAACCTATTACTATCTCAATGAAATGACAAGACCTTTGGCTAATGTGCAGATATGACATCAATTTTTCTATTAAATATAAATGTCATTTTCCAAAAAACCATATAGATCGGTTAAAAATCAACATAAATAAATATGATTTTGTGCGCTGGCATCAAACATGAGACTTCATTAAGTAGATTCTATGTATTAAATGTGAGATTTCTTTGTGGGAATTTTAGTCAAGGGAGGTATTATTAATCCTCACACTTCAATGAAAAATTATCAAATGTTGTTCAATTTGAATAAGAAATCAATTAGAGTTTTGATAAAACAAAAAAAAAAGAGGAGGATTTTTGTGGCACAATTACTATCACCACGAGTTATTATAATATCATTTTTTTCATTAATATTTAAAAAATCATTACAAATGAACAATTTGAATCATAAATTTTATTCCTTTTCACAAGCGATGCATTCAAACAAAATATAGTATTTTTATTTGTTGTATAAAAGATTCAGGGTTTGTGAAATGAACCGGTCAAATTAATTGTAATAAACAAATGATGCCTTCATCTCTAACCTCTTGATTTTGTAAACGTGAAATGTAAATCATAAAATTTTATTTAGATGCACTTGTCAGAAAGAAAAATATCTAAGTCTGGTTATGAACTATTCAAGACAAAAGGAATGCGTATTTTTTTGATGAATTTTAGCGTGTTTTTAAGTAGAATTTCAAAGTAAATTAAATAAGAAATGAAATAAGAACCTCGTGGAATTGATTGGCATGATTTGTTGGTGGTTTAAAGTCGATTGGATGAGAGAAAAAAAAATAATACAGGAGTACATGATTGAAATTTTTTATGGAAATTATGATTTTGGTTAATATGTTTTTATAAATATTTTGATCCAATCGTTTACGGCTGCTTTTTAAAATATCACAGTCAAAACATCGATTCAAGTAACTCAATAAATTTTACATACAATAATCTGATATAATACTTCAATTTACCATTTTTAGAACTTTTTTTTTTTACTATTTTCAGTAATTTTTAAACATGACCCTAAAAAAATAAAAAATATCAATATTTGAATATAAAAAAAATAATATTTCAGAAATCATTAAAAATAACAATAAATTTCTACAAATTGCAATTTTTTTTAGTATACTACAAGATTTTTTATATTAAGCTATTTGGATTGACATTTCGGACGCAGAATTTCGAAAATTGGCCTGTAAGTATTTTGATCGAAATTCTTATGGAATCACATTAGCCAAAATCGATAGATTATTTTTGTATTTTTTTATCTTAAAGGAATACAAATTTTAAAAATAATAAAGAATACAAAATAAGGAAAAAAACAACAATAGTCAATAAATTTACTCCAAGAAAGCTCACAATTTGTTTAGAGGTTAAGATAATCCCTTAAATAATAATAATAATAATATTCTATATTTAGTTTAGCAAACACTTGTCAAGAATCATGACATAAAAATGTAATCAATCATTTGAATCTTCTAGTTAAATATTTGTAAATATTGACAAATTATGGCATGTGAATCTTCTTCATAGAAAATAATAAAAGTAGAGTTAATATCATACGTATTAATTAACTTTTTTTCCGTTTCATATTTATCAATTAACTTTCCAACTTATTGTATGCAAATCTTTTATCTTTTTAACTCCGTTTATATTCACCGACTAACTTTTCAATATATCTAATACACCCTTCGACCTTTAAATTCTTTATATTACTCGTTTTTTTTTTAATTTATATTGTATATCCTTCCATTCTCTAAGTTCTCTTCATGTTTATCTATAAAATTAATAAACATATTAATTCTGATTAATATGTATCAAACTCATGTTGTGCAAGTAGTTTACTAAAAAATCGGCCATATTTTCTTCTTCTTCTTCGAACGAAATTAAATTTCTCTAATATTTTTGTTGTTTCTTCTTCAAAATAATAAATGAGTATCGAGAACAATTAACTTTTAAGAAGATAAAGTAAAATGATTTAAAAAATAATTTTGTTTAGAAAAATAAGATACATAAATCATAGATTGAGAATAAAGTTAATGTGCTCTTAAAAACACGGAGTCTCTCAATACTTTTAACTAAAAAAAATACCAATCAATTTCAAATGAAAAATTCAAATTACTCAATAAATTCTTCTTATGAAAATCTTATAGGATATTGAAATTTTCTAATTTTAGATTTTTTAAGATGATTCTAATAGTAATAATAAAATAATAAATGTTTATATATATAAATAGAATAAACCTAGCGTGCTCTTAGGAGCACAAACCTACTTATTCTTAACTCAAAGATCTATTAAATCGATTTCAAACGAAAAATTCAAGTTGCTTAATAAATTCTTTATATCAAAATCTCTTATGATATTGAAATTTTCTTAAACTAATTAAATCAATATTTCATCAATTTAAATAATTCGTAAAATTTCGATCCAAATATTATAAAACTATATTAATTAAATGTCCACGTTAAAGTTATCAAAATAATAATTTATTTTATTGTCCCAACGTACCTCCAACTATCTTCCATTTCCTCTCTCTCCAACATTTGTGTCATCTCCTCCCTCCTCCACCCACCTCACCAAATTTCCTCCACCATGGCCACCTCACCTGCCCCTCCCCACCCCTCTCCTCCCTCCTCTACCTTAGACCTCAATCTCAACCTTGTCCCTCCCTCAAAACCCCCCAAACCAGAACCCCTCCACATCCCTCTCTCACCTCCCTCCCAGCCTCCCTCCCAAACCCCTGTCCCTCTCCAATTCCTCCCCCCCAACCCCACCTCAACTCCAGACGAAGAATCTCTCTTCGCTGAGTACTTTCGTCTCGCCTCTCTCTACCTTTCCTCCAACCCCAACCCTTCCACTTCCTCCTCCTCCTCCTCCCAGGCTCTCATCCCCTTCCCTCTCCCACCTTCTCCCTCTTCCCTCGCCCTCCAAACCCCCCAAGCTCCCGTTAGGAAACGTAAACCACGCTCCTCTGACATGGTGCGTGTCAGCTCTTTAACTGTCCGCGACCAGATCTACTTTCGCGACCTTGTGCGCCGCGCCAGGATCACATTCGAGTCATTACGAATACAAATCACGCACAATCAGCTCAAGGCAGAGTTTCTGGGACTGATCGAACGCCAGAGGAACTCGCGCTCGGATCTCAAAGCATCCGCGCTCATGGCGGATCGCGATCTGTGGTTGAATAGAGATAAGCGGATTATCGGTTCCATTCCTGGAATTTCGATAGGAGATTGTTTCTTCTTCCGAATGGAATTGTGCGTTTTGGGGCTCCATGGCCAGGTTCAAGCCGGAATTGATTATGTGACGGCCGGGCAATCAGCATCCGGCGAGCCCGTGGCAACCTCCATCATTGTCTCTGGCGGGTAATTTTGCATCCATTTTTCTTGAAATTCGTTTTTTCTGTTTGCTTGTGTTGCTGTTCACTGCTGCCACCATTTCTACTTGAACAGGAGGTGTCAGTGTTTAGGTTTAATCTTTTTACTGTCAACTCTTAGAACTGTTGTGCTATCACATCAGCATTTAAGCAACGGGCCCATTCCAGTATAATGGGATGATCTGAATTCACATCCGCTGCTGCCGTTGAGGGAATATCAAATGGGACCCACATATTAATTATTAAAAATCCCTCCTATATTCTAAAATCTGGGCCGTTGTGATCAAGACTGACCGTTATGATTCTATGGGGGAGAGCAGCCGTTGTGATTCGTTGCCATAGTCTCACAATGGCAGCAGGTACGGACTCGGGATGATCCAGTCTAGTGTTTGCATTCATATGCTCCAAGGCAGCTGTTCTCATTAGTCATTACCTTTGTGTCTGTACTTTGTACCTTTGCAAATTTATTTATCTAATTTGTACCCCATATTCCCATTGGCCATTGTTCATCACAATTCAGCATTAGGTTTGTGATTGAGTGGGCATGTCCAGTTTTGTTTTGGAACAGTGATGGCCTGATGGTGTAGACCGTGAGTCCCTTTCTGGTGAATACCTTCCCACAGTCACTTCTGCTAAAATTACCGTTTTCTGCTAAAAGATGTCATATTTTGTTTTGTTTTTGAATCATGCATCCCTATTTTGTTGGATTGATGTGGAAAGTATTAATTGCATTACACTGGGAACATACACATTACTAGCAACGTCAAAGATCCTTTTACTAAGGATGGTATTTTTCTGAGACTATGTTTATCTTTGTATGTATTTTCTTCAGGTATGAAGATGACGATGACAAAGGTGATGTACTAATCTATACTGGCCATGGTGGCCGTGACCCCAATCTGCACAGGCACTGTGTGGACCAAAAGCTTGAAGGCGGCAATTTAGCCCTTGAACGAAGCATGGCTTATGGCATTGAGATCCGTGTTATCAGAGGAATTCGTACTAGAAACAGTATGGTAGGGAAGGTATATTTTTATGATGGCCTCTACAAAGTCGTGGACTGTTGGCTTGACAGAGGCAAATCAGGTTTCGGTGTATACAAATACAAGATGCTAAGAATTGAAGGTCAAGAGGAAATGGGCACTGTAAATTATCGGATGGCGGAGAATTTAAAGGTGAACCCATTGTCGATACGCCCAGTTGGGTACCTGAGTGTTGATCTATCAAAAGGACGGGAGGCAGTACCTATTCTATTGTTCAATGACATAGATGATGACCATGACCCACTTTTATTTGAGTACTTGGCAAGGCCAATTTTTCCAGCCTCAGCTGTTCAGGGGAAGTTTGCAACTGGAGGTGGTGGGTGTGAATGTATGGGGAATTGTACCATTGGTTGTTCTTGTGCTGAGAGAAATGGAGGTGAGTTTGCTTATGATGCCGGGGGAACTTTGCTGAGAGGGAAGCCGCTTGTGTATGAGTGTGGGCCATATTGCAGTTGTCCTGTCACCTGCCCGAACCGGGTCAGCCAGAAGGGGTTGAAAACCCATTTGGAGGTGTTTCGATCGAGGGAGACGGGCTGGGGGGTCCGCTCTCTTGACCTGATTCGTGCAGGTACTTTTGTGTGTGAGTTTAGCGGCATTGTTTTAACAAAGCAACAATCTGAGATAGTGACAGCTAACAGTGGGGAATGTTTGGTGTACCCAAACCAGCTCCCTGCAAGGTGGCTCGACTGGGGTGACATCTCTGATGTCATGCCTGATTATTCTGCTGCTGACTTCCCGCCTCACCCTGATATTAACTTCTCTATTGACGTCTCTCGGGCTAGAAATGTGGCATGTTATTTGAGCCATAGTTGCTGCCCTAATGTGTTTGTGCAGTTTGTGCTGTTTGATCATTACAATCCTGCATATCCACACCTGATGGTATTTGCGATGGAAAACATACCACCAATGAGGGAGCTGAGTATAGATTATGGGATGATTGAGGAGTTTGTAGGCAAGTTGACCAATGAGTAGAAGTGTGGACATATGATTGGTTGGATTTGGTAGTTAGAAGTTAGATGTTAGGCCCGTTAACCATTATCTGCTATGTAAGTTTTGAGGAATGTTAAAATGCTTTTGGAAATAGCACGGCACTTTCTGTTGGCTGAATTTCTCTCTCTCAAAGGTGATCAAACTTCTCAAACCTTTTATTTTTTTTATACTTCATTTCACTTCCTGTTCCAGTGGTTACAATAGAGAATTCTCAGAAAAGGACCTTCATATCAAAATATCCAGAAAGGCTCTATATCTAGAGTACTTCCAACACATTTCGTCATGCTATGAACTATTATTTTCTTTGAAGGTTCCTTTCCATTTGGCTCCTAAGTGTCAGTATATGTTAATGTTGATGAAATTAACAGATGTGAAAAGAAAACAAACTGTGATCTATTTTGGACATGTGAGAGTAAATGAACATATTTAGTATCCTGTTATCCTTCAACATAGGATGTTGGGGTATCCTTCTCATGGTAAACTTCCAATAGCGAAATTGTTGCATGAAGTGGCTCAATTCTCAAAGATCATTGGGCAGAGGACCAGAATATTGCATTGAGTCCTGCAACCGTGGAATCCACATTGATTCAACCTAACTAATGAATATTGCACTGAATCGTGCAACTGTGGAATCCACATCAATTCAATCTAACCAATAAATCTTCCTCGACTCTTATGTAGAAAGGTTTTCTGTCCCCATCATGACTTTTTTCCAGTTAATATGTAATTCAAATTGCGAAGTAGTCATTGAACTTTTGGTCTACTCAGCATTGGCCTTTTACATGTCTAGAATTATTAGGGGAGGCTTAAGAAATAGAAAACAATTGTGACTTGGTCACGCATGTCAGTACAATATATTTTGTTTTCTTTTCTTTTTAGAAGAGAAACTGAAAAGACTTTTGAAGGCAACCCACAAATTGAGAAGGGTAAAGGTGTTTATGGTTATCCTTGTCAAAAGTTCCTTCTCTTTGTTTATGGTTATTCTACTTTATGGATGCTTTACAGCATTAGAATAGGATAGCAGTTTAGTTTGGGATTAAATAGTGAGTAATGTGTAAAAGGGTTGGTAGAGGGGCTCAAAACTGCAATTCACTTGTTCAGGTACAATATATCAAACATCCACCAAATAAATAAATAAATCTTTTCTTAAAATGATGGAAGTTAATAAAGCCGCCTGGAAAATTTTATTTCACTTAGTTGATTACTATAGGGATTACAAGAAGTTTGGATGTGGCAACTAATTTTGTTGGATATCTAATAAAGAGGGTTGGTACCTGTATCATAATGATCTAGAGCTTTCCAATAATTTGTTCGTAGGACAATGGGCTTAAATCAGGTGATTTGCCTGCTTGGAACCTATCTTAGCGCTAAACCTACTCCAAACATGAAATGCACATTGACCTAACAGTCATAGTTAAGACGAACACAAAATTAGGTATATGTATCAGTTTTTTAGTAGTTGGTGTTATCTGTCATAAGTGATTGGCAGGGAATTCTCCTCCCCTTTACAAATAACAGATACTTACTAGTATGCTCCCGATTTCTTCGGCAGATAGATTGTGGTTGTATTACTGTCGAAGTTTAGGTCTTGAGAAAGATCCTGACTTGTTTAATTTTAATTACATCAACTTGAAGCAAGTACCCTGCTCGTTCACTTACTCTTCTCTTTAAGTTGCATCTATGAAAGCACTAAATATTTATAAAATTAATCATAATGTATCACTTTGTTGATTACAATTGAACTAATAAACTAAAGGGAAAACAGTACAATCACACTGGTTTTCATCAGGCATGGGCGAAACCTCACTTTTATCACCTTCTTTATTGATACATGTAGTGTCTTAGTTGGGGTTATGGACAATTGAGGGCTAAACAACAATTAGACTAAGTTGTACCTGCCCTGAACTTGTGTTCATGTAATCATGTTGCTGACATGAAATCACGTCAATTTGATGTCTATATATGAGATTTAGCCACTGTGGCTAGCAATGACATTTCCTCTGTCGGTAATTTATTTAATATTTTCTTTGATAACAGACCGAACTGGTACAATACTGGTGGCAGTGCCTTGAGTGATACTGCATGATTTGGGTATCTGTTTCACTTTCTCCCTTAGTGGTTACCAAAACAACTTGCTATACCATCTATCCTGTACAAGTAGTGTACCAACCAGTGCATACACAGGGCAAAGCAGTGATCCTTGGTATAGCCATTCTGGGTTTTTCTGTTCTTTTTTTCCCCGGATCTTCTTAAATCACTTGATATTCTAATGTATTATTTCTTAACTTGTTTTCATCTGTGCAGTTTAGCCTCTTTCAGCCGAAGTACTTCGTATGATTTCCAGAGCCGAAACATTTGCATTGGATTTAAGCTTTGAAAGTTGTATTTTGTACTCAAATATAACCAGATTACAATACCGACAATATACCCATCTAACCTTTATCCCCGAAAGGAATTTTTTGGTTGTCAAGAACAAGTTACGATTTTTGTTGGAAGCCTGAGGATCTAGATATCAGCTTTTGTTGTAAAAATGCTATAAACAAATCCTGTAAATATTTATACATTATCTAAATACTTTCCAATTTCTTTATTTATAATGTATATTTAGCTTGTCTCATGGGTATGTGTGATCATCTGATTATGTTCTCCAAAAGTTTGTTAATGAAGCTAAAACTAATGCATTCTGCTAATAAATTTGTTCCTTAGGATTAGAATGATTTTGACATCATAATAGTAATATGGAATGCACAAAGTATGAAATTTTGAAAGGTTCGTCAGCAATGCTTTCCTTTGGCACAAAGAAACTGCTGGTAATTATTCCATTTCTCTTAATACCACCATGACAGCTGATGAAGATCCAAGTAATGTATGAGGTACCTGGTGCCTTTCTTCTTACAAAAGAAGAGCATCACAAGCACAAGATTATAAGCCTTATCTCATGCACTCGTCGATGAATGTCGATTCAGCCGTAATTGCAAAGGGAAAAGTAATTATAGATGGGACTAGGAGATAATGCCTATTCTTACTCGGAACATGACCATCTGGCAGCAGATGGCACCAATGTCGGGGCAACAATGGCTGTTAGACGGGTCCCACAAATCGTTCGATCAAATGAGTGTATCTGTATCAACATCCATTTAAATAACAATATTCAAGGTGTAACAAATTCAGTGTTGCTAGGAAGCAAGGTGGTAATGAGAGACCCAGGAGCCCGAGTACGTTTTAACTGCAGCGAGACGGATGGCCGGGATGAAGATGTCAGATTTGGGAAGGTTGATCATGTGTTTAGGTCCTTGTGGGGTCAAGGTGGATTTTGGTTTGGTTTGATCGTTTCATTGTCAGTTGTTGCTGTGGCATGGATTTCTTTACAGAAATTTGGTAGATCTGAAATGTGAAGTTTCTAGATATTCAACTGTTGTTTAGGGGTTCTATTGTTGTTAATTTTTTTTAACTTTTTTCAATCTTAAAGAGTCATAAGAGTCCTATTATCACTGGACAATTACCCAGTCATGGCCTTTTCAGAGATATGTTGGTTTCTATTCTTTTTCATTTCTTTTTATTTGGAAACAACAATGTAGTAAAATAGAAAAATCTTACTGTTATGCAAGATCATAGATAAAAGATGTATGATGGCTCCATGTAGATCTGAAAATCAGCAGCAAACTTTTAGACCGGAATTTTTGGGTCAGGTTGATGATTTGTGATTAACAAGAGGTTCAGTGATGATGAATTTTCTCCTCGAGGTTTTGTGAAAACTTGCCTGTGTAGATCCACAGAATATTTTTATTTTTATATTGTTCACACATATTATTCTATTTTCTTTCTGTTATGCAAACTTCAAAGATACAGCTACAGTCTTTCTTTTCTTTCTTTTTTCTTTTCCCCTTCATGAAAGAAAGGAATCCAGGCCTCTTCTTCATAAAACTTCAACAATTCTGAATTTCAAACCTCATGCAGGTGACATTGTCATACGGCTCACTGTATAGCCGGAAGACAATGGCGACAGTCTTAGTGTTATATAAATTTGAAGATAATTGGCTTGTTCTTTCCAATGGCTCGACCGGATATATACTACCAATTGGCAGAACAACATACTAGTGTAGTCAAATATTTGAGCAAATATGCCAATGGAGCCATTTTGTATATTTCCGTGAGCTGAAAATGAAGAAATAAGAAGAAGCAATCTGCCCCCCTTTTTTCCCCCTTGAGACGTATCAAGTACCAAAAGGCAATAGTTCTGTGACTCTCAATTTGTCTTTTTTATCAGAATGTACCAACCAATAATCCAATATCCTCGGTTAAGCAAGAATGACGCGCAATGAAGAATTAATTCAAGACGAAATTCACTACATCTCCATATTTTTTCTGTTTTTAGATATTTACCCATGTTTATATAATAAAGTGAAAACAATAGTAATAATGGCGATTGGAATTGATGTCGATGTCATACAATACAGTGGCGGCATTACTCTTATTTGATACCATCAAGCCAACAGTTCTGTTAATCTTCATTTTTTTATTCACTCAAAGAACACAAGAACGATGGCGTACGCAGACAGTAATACCGATTTTTTTTTTTGAGAAAATATTAGGCGCATGGCTTACTGTAAATTATATTAATAGAACGTACAGGAAAATTATAACAATAAAATATGTAGAATGTACAGGAAAAGATGAAGAAAAGGAAGAAATACCAATTAATTTTATCTTTATCAAATGCAACCTTGTTTTACAACAGGAAAGTTAAAAGTTAATTTAAACATTTGATAAGCAAAGAATAATTCAAGGATGTTTTGGCGCCACATTGAAACAAAGAGACTCGTGACAAACATAAACGCCCCCCCCCCCCCCCCCCCCCCCCCAACCCAACACAGATCGAGTCCAACTCATTTCACCCACTTCTGATATCTCCAAGTAACATATGATCAGCTACAGTTCTTTTCCACCAATGGGAATGCCCAGAAATTCCAAACCTAAACATGGCAAATTTTAATATCAAATAAAACCCATAAAACTTGCTAAATATAAAAGTATCCCTTCTATACTAGAAATTAAATAGATCTGTCAGAACACAAACATCAGTAACAACATTTTGAGGGATTAATTCTAATGCCTCACCTATTGAAAATAGAGAGAACCCTTTGGAAATAAGGGAGATATCAAACCCATTTGTGAGGAAACAAATACCTAACCTCATCAACATCCAAAGAGATTACAGACTCCAGAAATGGATGTTTAAAATCTCATTTGTGTCATGGGAAAAGTGAAAGTCACCAAATCCCTGAATCGTGCCCAAAATAAATAATTCCTTGCAACATTTTCAATATTCAAACACTGGTTAGTTGGAATCTCACCTTTTCAATGGGTATATATGAGATGCCAAGATATCCTTTAGGATATACCTTTGACAGATTTTCTATTTTTCTCCTCTTTTTATTGACTCTGGATCTTAACCTTCTTTGACTTGTTTTTGTTATCTTGTGTCTTCTTTTTCTTGGCCTCAGGTGTGGTCCATGTATAATCAGACGGGATTGCAAAAGGATCTTGGATATCCTCTACCCGACAACTGCTGGGTGCGGTACTGGAGGCAAAGTTCTGCCGGTATGGCAGCGGTGCCTTTATCCATTGGATCCACGAACCGGATGGCGGCTGTAATGCCTCTGGGCTCTTGCTTTTGCTAGGGCTTGAAGGAGGGGTCGAGAACTCTTCTAAGGGTTGCAATTCCTCAAATTTTGTAAATGTCACCAAAACTCGTATTGTTGGCACCACTGGTATGGCTACCTATGAAACCAAAACAGTCAAATGAGATTGGAATATTGTAAGAATGAAGAAATTATATTATGGGCAATTTCATGACAATAACCAGACAGACAGACCACACACATTAGCAACACGTGCAGCAATTATGACAAATCCACAAACAACATCCAAAAGTAAATCAACTAATTTGATGAATCTTGATTGAGTTATAAAAAAAAAGTTAGGTATGACCTAGTCATTTTTGTTTCACATCTGTCTTAATCCACCGACTACCCAAAAAGAATGTCGGGTCTATTGGTAAAATGAGAAAGTGAAATATTTTATGTTCAAGTATATACGCTTATATTGTATAGACATGTTTTATACAACTTTTGATCTAACTGTGAAGTTTAAAATACATATTGTGATAGGAAAGACAGAATATTAGTTTTTAACCTCCCATTCACAATTCAAGTATGTTGACACCAAGCTTCAAAATAGCAATGATATTAAATTGCGATACCTTCCATCGTGGTATTTTGGACCTCTCATTAAATTACCACAAAAATTTTGCAATTTAGCAGATTTTAACAAGACAACAGATTTAGCACTGATCAAGCAGTTGAATTGACCATTATTTATTGTCTATAAATTTGATATGAGAGTACTTTTGGTATTTGAACCAAGGTACTACTTTTAACTTTTATGCTGAAGTATCTGAATCAAGTTGGCATTGACCAAAGTACGTAGTTGCTAATAACCATACAAAGTATGAAAATGTATGACGCATCCCCTTCAGCATATTAGAGACCATTATATAAAAACAATTAGGTATTTTTTTATGCTTAGCTATGCTATTGATAATTCAAGAGATTAAGGCATGAATAATTAGGTCTAAAAACTATACCAACATCACAATTTATCAGCCACCATATCACACTAAAATGCTATTTATAGCCTAGCCAGGCAAATATAAATGGCCATTGCTGAAGGAACGGATTCATATAACACCTCGGCAAATACAGAATTAATTGAGGTACCTCTGGTACAAATCAGAACCCTTTATGTATGATATCATAAAAAGGGGCAATTGAGCAAAGTTGCCCAAGCGTCCAATGTCAGCACCATAACATAGCCTAAGATGATTGAAGCCCAGAAAATGCAAGGAAAAGAAAAGAAACCATGAAATATTTTACTTGAAAATGGCTAGTAGGATTTATTTAATGTAAAATACCAAGCAGATGGACAATAATAGAAAGCTTAATAATAGCATAATAGCTACAGCATATAAAGTACTCTTCAGCATTGATTACAAAATTAGCTTTCTCTCTCTCTCTCTCTCTCATCCTGGTTTGGTATTGTTTCATATCATAATTTAGGTTTAATCTACCAATCAAGCATTATATTACCTCCAAATGAAACAGAGAAGCACACAGAAAAAGATTGAGAGTTGCCATTGGTACAGTGCAGGATTGGTAAAGAGGTCAGCTCTAGTCTAATGTATCACCAGTAATGAATAAGACACATACCTTGACGGGAAAGGTGCCTGGAGGCAGTTTGGTTGCGAGCAAATCCCTTAACCGCCTTATCGCCTTCACCTTGTTCGCTAAAATATCTAAGAGAGGCAATAGCTCCTCGGTCCTGAGAGGAAAGTTGGGTGAAAGCCACAAAACTGGCCTCAATCCCTTCTTATATTCACTCTCTTTACTTTCCTTCCTCCTCAACCCATTCTCCAAGCCTGCGCCTGTTTTCTTCACCTCCCGACCTGTGCCCACTCTACTCATATTTACCACCTCGATTGAATGCCGACCTGGAACAACAGCATTCTTTCGAGAAGGAGAATCAGGACCAAGCAAATCACTGACCTTCTCATCCACACACAAAGAGCTCCTTGGTGGTATTGTGCTGCCCATACCTGTCCCCTTCCTGGGACCATCATGACGCCGCCTGCCCCAACTGCTGAACCAACCCTTTTTTTCATGCTTAGTTTGAACAGTGGCACTGTTACTAGACTCACTTGCATCCCCAATTGGTATCTCTCTTAGCTCATAACAGCTGTGCCTGGGGCATGTATTTTTGTCCTCGTTAGCCTCTGCAGAATCCTCCAGATTAAGCGCTGCCTCCAACTGCTTCCTCTCCTCCTCAGTCAAAACATCATCGAACTCTTCACTCGCAGTATCATTCTCATCATTATTACAGGAAGATAAAAACTCCTCATCAGTCATGGCACCTGGGACCCGCCGGGACTTCACGCTCACCACTACATTATGCATGTCATAAACCTTTGCCTTCCAAGGGCCTACTAATTCGGTTCTCTCCTGGCGGCGCCATGTCAACTGGGGTAGAAGTACAGCTTCTGTCACATCAATGCCTGGTCGAAAAATATTTGTCTGCGACATGGCTGTGACCTCCTGTTCTACCTCCGCTTCTGAGGCTGGTGTACCAGCCCCTTCCAGAGCATTTATTATTTCTCGGTCTTTGTGATTAATCATGCAAAGAGATCCAGGAGGAATTTTACCATCTTCTGACCCTTCGCCAAGGAATAAAATCGTTTGGTCAGATCTTTGGATCCGGAACCCATCAAACCCAGCAAGAGTCATGTCAGCCCGAAGATTGGATCCTCTTTTCCAGATTTTGTATGTGTCAGATGGTGCTATTCTAGATATAAATGGTATTACCGAGCTCTCAAAATGGAATGTTATTTCCATGTAGAAGTCACGCATCCTCCGCATGGTGGCGACAACGCGTGGCAACCGGCGGCACCACTTGGCCCATGCCAGAGGTTGATAATGGCGCACAATGATCTTAGCTATATTTTCTTCTCTTGCACATATAGCCTCCTGCAAGGCACTCCAACCTTGCTCATTTTGCAAACTCCAGTCAGCACCTGCAGACATCAGCAGCTCAACTGAGGTGGCATCGCCAAGGCGTACTGCCAGGTGGAGCGCGGTTTCCCGACCTGGGACATCCCGGCGGTCTATCTGAGCAGAGATGGTATCAGCTTTCGATTCTTCTGCCAGTGAATCAGCCTCAGTTTGTACTTCTGACGGGTCCGACAGGCGAGGTAATGAGTTCAGAATTTGGCGCAAAGCTGTGTAGTCAAGCTTCAGCACAGCCAGGTGGATTGGGCTGTGCTCGTACTTCGGTGCATCGATTGAAGCCATGTTTGCACCAAAAAATTGAGGGTAGAGCACCGTATTTTATGTTGAAATATAGGCCATTGTATTGAGAGATTCAAATTTTCATTGCACTAATACTGTATTTTGAAGAGCTGGGTCTGATTGTCAATTTATAACGAATCCGAAGCAAGATCTGAGCTCAGTAATTTGAAATTAATGGGTTTCTCCTTTCTCTGGTAAGGAGAAACCCAGAGGTAAATCCAGTAGAACAGACTTGATTTTGAAGCTACTGAGAAGCTCAATTTAATAAAATCTGACCTCTGATCCGAGGGAAAAGGAGGAAAAGCACGCCTTCAATGACACGAGACCCCAATCTGACAGAAAGGAAATACAAAGTTAGATTGAAACTACTACCTAGCTACTAGAGAAAAGAATGAAATAGGAAAAAGAGTAAGAGAGCGAACCAAGCAAGGAATAGCAACAAGAGAGCACCGAAGAAAGACAAAGGTAGCAAGGAAAGCATGTAAGTACAGCTTTCAGGTTACTTTCGCTCTTTTCTTTTCTTTTCTTTTCTTTTCCTCTCTCTCTCTCTCTAGTTGTACGTCCACTCTTTTTTCTTTTTTTTCGCTTAGCAAAGTGGGCTAGAGAGGAGAAGGAATCCTTGAGATAGGGAGAGAGAGACGAAGCGACTTCTATAATACAAGACAGCACGAGAGAGAGAGAGAGAGAGGAGGCGGGATTGGGGGAAAAGGGGAAGTACCTGTTGTATTTTTTACATTTTTTTTCCTATTCTTGATCCGGAGTGGGGCCCGCAAATAATCTGGGTCGGCGTGGGCCGGCTAGACCGGCCTGTTACTTCAAAGGTGTAGATTTGCCTGAGATCTGTTTTAACGGTACAGATTGGAAAGAGAAGACGGACGTTAGGCCGGACTTCATATTTCTCTGTATTTATTCTCTGTAACTTATCCTGTCACGGGTCATTGACAACCACGGGCTTTGATTCCAGTTATTACTGAGAGAATCTTTTAGCCACTAGTGACAGCAAGTACTACGAAGAATATATAACAGATTGTTTCCGGTTTTGTTTGCGCGGTGTACAAGCAGAGGCGGGTGTCAATTGATCTCCATTTATTTTTCAAATAACACTAATTTATCAATAATTTTATTGTATTTTTTATACAAATGAGTAAATTGATCATTATTGACCCTCATATATACACAAAAAATTTATATTGTTGATTCTTATACTCTAAAAATTTATACAAATTAAGTTATAACCCATAAAAAAAATGTTGCCTCCGCCCCTGTGTACAAGTGTGATGAATTATGGAAAGGCATATGTGCACAAACAATATTTTTCCCGTCATTTGACATTTTGACCCGAGAAAAGAAAACAAAAACTTCAGCAGAAGAAAAATAAAATATAAAAAATTTCGATGTTGCCATGGCATGACGACCTTGAAACGGTTTCGCCATCTAGGACGGGTTCCGTTTTTGACACGGTCAAAGGGCAGAAAGAAAATTAAGAACTCTAACAATTTTTTCTCTTCTGAAAATTTGAGAAACAGTTGAACATGAAAAAGAACATGATCTAGAATTCTACATTCTACAGTGCTACTCCTCTCTCAATTAAAATAATAATTAGCATTGCAATAGCTGCTCAGTATCACAGTAATTGTCTCATTAAATCCCGGAGTGGTCAGGGGACCGACACGACACACTTGTTGTTTTGCAGATCAGAAAGAGAAAAAAAAAAAAAGAGAGGGAAAACAGAAGAGTTGGGATTTGGGGAGGCACTCTGTGAGACACTTACCTGTGGCGTTTTACTGACAATGTGTAGTTGGCACTTGGCAGCGAGTGATTGCAATAGTTATAAAGAAACAGGGAACGGTTGAGATTTCAGGAACTCGGACAAAAATGTAATGAGCTGAGAATTCACTGACAGTAATGGGGAGAGGTTATGTTGAGGCAACAAGCGCCGAGTAAAAGACAGGATTTGAGATTTTCCCCGGAGATTTACTTGGATTTTATTGGCATCGAGTGATTGGATAATTAGCAAAGGAATTGTTGCTAATGACAGTCAGAAGTCTATCTCTGAACGGAGATTTAGTACTTTCTAATAGTAATAGGAAGTTGATGTACATCTATCGCTTGGCATCTGGTAGCATGGTGAAAAAAGAGATCTCTATTAGTATTATTGTCATTTTTTATTATTCAATTTAATAGTTTCATTATTCATGTGTGACCATATAGATAAGAAATATACTGGATGATGTGGTAGAAATGTATGTTTCGATATCTCTAAACGGAGATTTAGTATTTTCTAACGGTAATAGAAAGTTGATGTACATTTATCTCCATTAGTATTGTTATCATTCTTGTTTATTCAATTTAATAGTTTTATTATTTATGTGTGATCATATAGATAAGAAATATATTGGATGATGTGGTAAAAATGTGTGTTTCGATAAAAAATAGCGCTCACATCACTAGCAAAATTTTATGGAGAAGTAGTTGATATTCATTTTAAAATGTAAGGAGTAGTTTTTTTGAATTAGAACTTAGGTTGGTGTTTGAATTCATGTATGAACGTCTTTTCTATTTTTATTTTTTATTTTCAAGTAATCTATATTGATTCTATTTCATTTAGAACTTTACTAACAAGGATATTATTACGAGTTAGCGATATTAGCAGCTATTTCATTAGTTTGGAATACTCATTAATATCTTTTGTGAGAATAGCAAAATAACAAAGAATGGCGACTATTTAATCTATCTAAATACGAAATAAATTTTAAAATAATTTACTGATTCGAATAAGTTGTTATTCCTCCCCTATGGAAACATAATTATAGAATATATTTGTAGATCTCATCTAAAAAATTAGCGAAGATAATACATGCAAAATTAAATAATGAGAGTCAATATAAGGTAAGCTAACGAAAAAATATAAAGCAAATGCATTTAATTCGTCATAATGTTCTTGATCGAACGATTAAATTTGATTGTAACATTCTTTTTATTAAAAAGTAGTGCGAAGTTTAATTTATTTGAAAATCCCATAGGTATTTTTCCTTAAGTAAACGCAAATCATCCCAGACATTCGTTTAATCAGAATATCAGCTAGATATTCATTTCTTGTAGTACCTCTCTACATTTTTCTATGACATCCTCTCTCAGTTTATGTCATATTCGATCAAAAATTATTACGTCATCAATAATCCAAACTACTCATAATCATAAGCGAGACAGGACATTATTATGTCATCAATAGAATAATCACTTGTCTAGCTATTATTATTCTGAGCTCATAACTTCCAGTACTCATTATCATTAACGTCTAACCAAACCAAAAACAAAAGAAAACGACATTAAAAAGAACAAGACGTTAACAACCCCCAGTCTTGCTGATCTCTGATATAGACCCAGTTCCTTCACACCACACGACAGTCGACAGGCCATTCATACATACAAACGCACATTACCGTGCGGAAATCTTGTGTCGGGTCAGAATCCCTTCTCCGCTATAACAACAACGACTCGCTACAGAGAGCAGTCACGAAAGAAGATAAAAAAACGGATAGAGGAGGGAAAGGAAAGGGGTCCGCGGAGGGACGGGGGGGACCATATATAGGAAGGAAGCAAAGCAAAGACGCGTAGGATGATAGCTGATGATAGGGGGTAGGAGCCCCGCAGCAGCTGGGCCAAGGCTAGACGAAGTAGGGCTGCAAAGGCTAGAAAAAAAATAAAGGGAGCCATATTTTTGTCCGCATGTGCCCAGGCTCTATGCCCACCGCGCGCACTGCACCGGTACTAGCATGCCCACACCAACAAAAAGCTGCCCCTTTTTCTTTCTTTCTTTCTTTTCTTTCTTTTTTTTTTTTTGTTTTGGTATAGGGAAGGGAACTGCCGTTTGCTATTTGGATTAGCCACTGCTATCTGGGGCTGCTGCGGATAAAAGAGTGTCCATCTCATCAGGGATTGGAGGTTTGAAGAAAGAGACCTGATTCTGATTGTTTTTATTTTCTTTTGGGTTTTGTAATTTGAAGCACCTGAATGGATGTATAACTGGCTTGAAGGGAAGGGAAATTTCAAATAATTTAGAGCTTCCGGTTATTATCAAGTATCAACCAATCTGAAATTCTGAATGATGAGATGAGAATCTTAAAATTGATTGTTTTGTTTAGAAATTTATTTGTTTGTCGATGGGATCCAATGTTTTTGGATGCTATGTGTACTATATAGTCTGTAGAGGTACAGGAGACAATAATGGGATATTATCTCAGGGTTATGAGTTGTGACCCTAATGATTGAAGAATGCAGATGCCAGTGGATTTGAACAAGAACTGCATTAGAATCTTTTGCGTATGTATTGTACTATTGTTGTTGTTTTTTTAAAAAATAAATAAATGCTTGCATGTATATCTGGTTTACAATATATTTCTTATTTATGAGACTATAATTTTTAATTGTGTGAACCCCAATCTATATAAATTGTGCCGTCCATTAAAAAACAAAATTTCCGCATACATTCAATTTAAATTTCAGACAAATCTTTTAATTGTTGACATATTTCTGGAATAGAGAAAAAAAAATGAGAAAATTTCTCTGTGAATGAATGCCCAGGGACTTCCTAGGTTTTACACATTTTTTGAAAGTCTTAAGGTCTGACTAGATGTAATTAGACGCTTTGAGGGGCGTTCCTCGGTTGGGATTAAGCGGCTCCCCTCCTTTTTAGACCAAATAATATTTTGTTTGAAAGAAGTGCATATAAAAATAGAAAAAATAGATGGTGTCCACGCATTAAATATTTACTCTTCCATTCATTTATTTATTTGTTAATACCGTTTATATAACTGTTAATTAAAAATATATTATTATTAATTAATAAATTTAATAAAAAAATATAAAATGATTAAAATTTATTAGTTAATAATAATGTAATTTTAATTAATAAATAAAAAAATAATAGATGAATAAATAATAAAAAAGTTAACTCCTCTCTAAAATTAGTAGTCTATAGTTTTGTTTGGGGGTTGGTACTTGCTATATTTAAAATGTTTTAGACCGTGTTGGAGTCTTAAACATGATTTGATTTCTTTTTTGTTTTTACATTGGAGCCGCTGGCCCATCATTATTTGATTTTGTTTTTTGTTTTTTTATAATTCAACATCGCTATCTGATGTTAAAATGTTGTCTATATTTGCTTAGGCCTAACTAATTTGATTTCCTTTTTTGACTTGTGACAAAGCTTGAAGAGTAGACCAAGCATTTTATAAAATTTGTATGCAATTATGCTTGCTTTTTCAGTGCATTGGACTTGAAATATTTATAGTATACTCTAGTATAAACCATCTTAAATGTATGTATATCTGATAATAACACGAATGAAAAATAATTAAATTCTAAATCTAATATCAAAGCTGAAGTGAGTGGACTTTATCCCATCTCAAATTACAAAAACATAGATAAAAATAATGAAATTTGCTTTTTTTTGAAGTTAAATAGCATATAAATTACAACAATATTATTAATATTATCATGCCCTAACATTGATGCTTGTCAAAATTTCAAACATCATATTAACCAACATGACCAAAAAGGAGGTTCCTAGCATCTACTTTCTGAAATAAAAGATGCTTTTAATTAAAAAAAGACTTAAAAATCTTACTCCTTTAGTCCTTTTGGCGTCAAAATTTGTAAAAATCAAACCTTTTCATATGCAAAGAAAACATTTTTCATCACCAAAAGACATCTGATTGCATGTTATTGCGATAATGGAAAATAACAGAGCATTAATTTTGGCTTTAACGAGTCATGCTCCCCTTTTTGGGGAGTCAAAGATGCTTGGTTTAAACCTCTCACCATTTCCCAGGATTTAAATTTAAATGAAAAGGTCTCTCTCATACACAGTATGAACCATTTGTTTAAACTTTAGATGGATTATAATTTTAATAATTTATACATATATGGACAAGAGTTTCTACTTTCCTAGTTATCCCAACGCCTTAATAATATATTCTAAAAATTATAGGTATCTAGGTTTTGAGCCATGCTTGATCTACCCAATTATGACCTTTAGACTATCAATGACATTTTTATGGGGAATTGTAGTTGCATTGTTGTATTCTCTTATCATATTTACATTTTATCCATTCACTGTATACTGTGAGAGTGTGAGTGAAACTCATAACTCAATTTGGTCACCAGAGAAAAAAAAAACACTTTTTTTCTATTAAAACTGCTCTAAGAGTTAAGAAGTGTCTACAAGGCAGCTAACATAAAATAAAACAATACAATAAGTTAATAAAAAATAAAAAAATATTATTGGTAAAATCATAATGTCAGAGTTTTGTTTTTTGACAGGACCAGACTATGACAACTCTCCCTCTACCTGGTTCATGTCCATTACCTTACACATAAATATTTACATATTTATTTTGAGTATGGGATGAGGGTCCATTACCTTACCTCACAGCCACAACAGGTACATAAATTTAGTTGTAACTTCTCAAAACAAAGGCACATGCTGACCTGTTACACTGTACTGCTCTGTCCTCTCCAGTGTTGGATATGCTGTACTGTACAGCCTCTGTATGCAATCAGGACCGTCTGATCTGGGGATTTTGAAACCTTTGTTTTGTTGTTACTTATCTACAAGACCTGATGAACAGGACTGCAGTTTTGATTGCTTTGGTATTTTTTTTTTTGACGAATATTTGTAGGATGAAATATCGGATGGTTCAAGAGTAATTAGTTTGTGGGATATTGGAGTTCAATATCTTGGGCTGAAACAAGGCTTGAGTGGTATTTCGGGCCTAGTAGTCGGTACTCTTTCGATTTCCATTGCACATCCTCTTTCGTTGATCGTTACTGGACAACAATGCTGTTTTGAGGATCCTGAGTTTCTACTATATAATATAATATAATATTGTGTTACACGAACCGATGAATAATGAGTTTTTTAAATTTATTTTATATAAATTTTGATATAATTGGACGGATAATGTATTATATTTATCTTCTGCTGTGTTATATCGTACAATGTTATATGTTATCTGTCCGATTACGTTAAAATTATGTAAAATAAATATTAAAAAAAATTATAATTTATTTATCCATACGTCATATAATATAATATAATGTAATATAGTATCGTATTGTAGAAAATCAGAACCCACAGAGATATGAATCCGGCTTTCGAATGTAAAGGTCGGTTTCTTCTTGTGAACCGTAAATGATAAAAGAACGCCGGATAATGCCAATAATTGTATTCACCGCTGCCTCAGATGTTACTCGTCCCAAATGAAATTAAACGCAAAAAGGTACTTCCTCTCTGTAAACCACAAATTTTCATGTGTGTCATTTGTCAAACACCGTCCAAACTATTTTCTTTTTATCTGAATAAACAGTCGTTTGCAATTTTTATATTACGAAGATCTGCCTCATATTAATTTTTCTTCAAGTTAAAACCGTTAGAAGTTAAAAAAAGTAAAGATATTTTGACTAGTTTTTTCAAGTAAAAAATGTTAAAGTAAAAGGAAGTAAAGAATTTCATTTCCAAAAAGTAGTACAAAGAATTCATTTGCCACCGCTTGCTGTTTTCATCCTATGAAATATTTAGAAGAGAAATGCGCTAATTTTAGAGAAAGACACCAAAGACCCAATGAATCTACATAGAATTCCAAGTTATTTTTGGTAATTAAACTACAGACCATTAATTACATCAGAATGCACACATCTGAAAGAAACACTTGAGATGACCTACCAAAGAGGTTGAACTATCAATTAATTTTTCCCTTTGAGATGTAAGGTCATGTGTCTCTTTCCGTAAGACTTTCTTTTTTTTTCTTATCATGTCTTTGTGAATATAAACCTTGTATCCTTTTTGTTTTTATATTAAATGAAATGCTGAGCAGGCATATCACCTACAAACTCAATTTTTTTTTAAATTAATAAAATCGAGAATTACTCATCTTTTATATAACCGATCCTTTGCTACAGAGATGTGTACTTGTTAAATTTAGTCACACAATGAAAAACTCCATCCATTTTTTTTTCATTTTTTATTTTTTTTGCATACAAAGAACATCGAACCACTTTGTTCCCTTTTTTTTCCATTCCTTTTTCTCACATAAAACTAGATGGCCGTTGAAAGAAGCACAAACGGTAGTTGCATATCAATATCATCATGCCAACTTTTTTTTTTAATCCGAAATGTACTTCCTAAGAAAATAGGATATTCTTTTGTATTGTTTGCACCCAGTTCATTTTTCAAACCAACAAAAAGTAATATATATATTACGATATCACCGCCCCATAACACTTTCCCATCAGTTAGCAACAAAAATAATTGACACAAGCACCACACTCACACGGAACTTTCACCAAACACTGTCAAATCAAATTCATGTATATCCAGATTCAAATTCTTCATCCCTCAACATCATAGAAGACGACAGAGAAGGATATATATAAATCCTTACTTGTTGCAAAACCAAATCTTTCAAAAACCACATTAATGGCCGCCACTACAAACATAATTCTCTTCCCATACCTTGCCCAAGGCCACCTCATACCTTTCCTCGACCTTGCCAAACTCTTAGAGCAACACACTCATCAATCTCCCTCCATTTCTATAACTCTCCTTAGCACCCCACTCAACATCCAAAACCTCTATCCTCTCCTCACCTCCACCTCTAAAATCCATCTCCAAAGCCTACCTCTTGACCCCACTGCACACGGCCTCCCGCCTCATGTCGAAAACACAGACTCATGTCCCTCCTCCTCCGATATGACCAAATTGACGTTCGCATCTAGATCTCTCCAGCCGCAATTTGAGGAGTTCGTAATACAGCAGCTCAGATCAGATCCGCATTTGAAAATCTACTTGATAACAGATATCTTTGTTTGTTGGACAGTCCCTATAGCAAAGAAGCTTTCCATACCACATGTGGTGTTCACTACTTGCGGGGCCCTTGGTACCGCTGGGTATATGTCGCTGTGGCTTAACCTCCCACATAGACAAACTGATGAGGAGTACTTTCGGGTACCAGGTTTCCCAGACTCATTTAGGCTGCACCGTAGTCAAATGTCCTACGGCAATCGAGTCACGGAAGGAACTGATGAGACATACAAATTCGTTTGTGGCCAAATAAGGTTGAGTTTACAATCCGACCTCATGATATGTAACACTGTCGAGGAGCTCGAACCTCTGGGTCTTCAGGTGTTGAAGGCTGTCACCGGCAAAAGCACCATTTATACGATTGGTCCTCTTGTGCCATTGCAAGAAGAGAAGTCGTACCGAAGAGCCGGGAAGAAACTCGGCATCAAGCGCGAAGCATGTTTACAATGGCTCGACACACAAGCAGAACATTCAGTCGTTTACATTTGTTTTGGGTCCCAGAATAGCATAACAGCTGCTCAAATGCTCACACTCGCTGAAGGATTAGAATCCTCTGGAGTCCCGTTTGTATGGGTAATAAGGCCACCTGTCGGCACTGAGAAATATGAAGATAAACAAGTAAATGAAGACAATGAGAAACGACAAATGCAACAATGGTTACCTCAAGGATTAGTTGAAAGGATAACCTGTACAAAACAAGGCTTACTGGTATGGAGGTGGGCCCCGCAACTGGAGATACTGACGCACAAGGTGATTGGTGCATTTTTGAGCCACTGTGGATGGAACTCGACACTGGAGAGCCTTAGCCGGGGTGTGCCGTTGATTGGGTGGCCATTAGGAGCCGACCAATTTCTCAATGCTAAGATGTTGGAGGAGGAATTGGGAGTGCTTGTAGAAATAAATAGAGGGATTGAGTGTGAATTAGAGAGCAGAGAGGTTGAGAGGGTGGTGAAGGAGGTGATAAGTGGCGAAAAAGGAAAGGAGATGAGAAGCAAAGCCACTGTTTGCAAAGAGATCTTAAGGAATGCCATGGCAAAGAAGGAAGAGACCAGCGAAAAAGGTTCTTCTCTCAGGTCACTACATGAGCTTGTTGATTTTTTCATGATGCATTAGATCATCAAGAAAATAAAGTTGAGGATAATAAGGATGATACCGAGCTTTCACTAGACAAATCCAATCAAGCAAGATAATGGAAATGATTGGTGCTGATAAGATGCTACAAGAGAAACCTGATTCTGGCACAACTGGCTCCTTCACTGATGCTTTAGTTTAATCCTGGGAGGTTAGAATTGCAATGCATTAATCAATAGCTTTTTTTTTTTTTATCAAAACCAATTGCTAGTTACACAGGTAATAGAGTTAGATTCTACACTTTGTTTCTCTCTTGATCTCTTGAAACATTTGCAACACTTTTTTTATTACACATTACGATTCATTAAAATGTATTCTAGAGAGTTCTTGTGCCCGACTTCTGAGCACATAAAATTACTAATACAAGAAATATAGTGGCATTAACACTACAAGATATGCGAAGGGTCTAAGGGCTTACATTAACAAAAGAAAAAAAGAAAAAGAAAAATGGAAGGCAGTGTAGAACTTCTAAGAAGCAATCCATCAAACACCTCATGTGCGTGCAGAAATTGACATAAATTCTGGCGATAAATTACATAGGACAATCCTGATTCAACATAAACCACACAACATTACAACAACGATCAAATAATGAGGTAATACCACTAATTTCAAGCGTTTGGTTGTATTCTCCACCCCCGATAGGGGAATATAGGAAACAAACCTCCAATGCAAGCTCTCTCCCTGTCTCTCTCTCTCTCTCTCTCTCTCTCACTCACACACACACACACAAGAGTTGCCCCTCTCAGAGTCTCAGTTCAGTTCCCAAAAAATTGCTAATTTGCTCCTTTCGCAAGAGAAATGAGCCCGCGAAAAGCAATAAATAAATCAAAATGACCTAGTTTGCATATAACTAATATCACCATCCATCACAACTTTATACTGCTCTGCTTGTTCAAAAAGGCCTACAGCCTTACACCGGCCTCTCTGTATCAATTTTGGGAATGGACCCATGTTTTCTGTATTTGGATTCAAACTCTACAAGACATTTCTTGAGCTTGCACAATATTTTTTTCGTGTTCAGAATTGGCCGGTAAAATTTTGGAAAAATAGGAGGGATAGAAGCATAATTTGTCTAGCAGAAATGGATGTTCCTAAAAATTTTTATTTATGACGAGTTAACTCTTGAATTTTTAATTTAGATAAACACATCTTAAATTATGCAAATAGTGACAACGACCTTGACAATTAATTTGTTATCTAATACTCAAGTATGGAATGACAAAATTATTTTTATATGCTTGTAATATATATTTAAAATATTTATATTTTATGAGTTATTAATTATTTATGACAAATATAGACACTTCATTAGATATTAACAGTACTTAATATGTTTTTAATTTCAATTTTAGTTTGGTTCTACATGCTTTATTTTTGACTTTATAAGAAAAATATAGTTAGATAATTAATTAAAATTGATAATTTTTTTTCATTTAAATATAAAAATAACAAAAAATGTGAAGTAAGAAAGCATTTTATTAATTTAAGAATGATGTTGAAAATTGCAAAGTATTATAAAAATAAAGCATAATTTTTTATCAATTTTAATTATATATGTAACTATTATTTTCTTATAAAGATAAAATAAAGCATATAAATCAAAATAAAAATAAAAGAGCAAACATATTATGTATTATGAATATTTAATTGTCTATATTTTTTTAAATAATTACTAACTTTATTTAAATTCAAAATTCATAAAATATAAATATTTAAATATTATATTATAAGCATGCTAGCGTAATTTAATCATTTCATACTTTAAATTTGAATATTAAATAATAAATTAACTGTTTGGAGATCATTGTCATTAGTTGCAGAATTTGAATGAGGAAGGGGACGGAAATATTTATCCAAATTAAAACTTCAGAACTAACTTGTCGTAAATCAAAAATTTAGAAACATATTAAAACATTACGTCTATATATTATTTGTGAAATTCATGTCTGAGTTTATCTATTTATCCAATAACATATTTACAAAATTTAAAAAATATCGTTAAGATTGTCAATACATAACCATTGTAATCCCTCCTATTAAAGTTTGATAACGAACAAAAGAATGGATTACCATGAGTAGCAATAGCAAATGAACATGGATGGTAATTGGTAATGCAGTACAGAAGTCTAATTAAGTAGTACCGCAGGCTGTACAATTTCTAAATCTTAGTACTCATGCATAGTACACATGCAGCGGGAAGTACAGATTATTGAAAAAAAAAAAATCAAATCCCAATAGATCGGGACTATAAATACACGCACAGCTCTAACAATTATCCAGTGCCAAAAAACCATGAGTTGTTGTTTTTTTTTTCCTTTTTTATCCAGGAAAACTAAAATTAAAGAAAGGAAATGAGAATTGACAATCCAGCACCGCTCCAGCGAGGGAGTCTCTACAGGAGCGACATGGGAATACATCTGATTTGATCGCACGGTCCATTATTCGATCGCATCGAATTTCACGGTGTGCTGAAACTGGGCAGAATCTGGACGGTCCGATCTAAATCAGGCTGACATGGACGGCTCAGATGTGTTCTCAGGTCGCCCCTGTTGGGCTTCCCACTAGATGTTCATCCTATCTAATTCTCGAATTTTTTCTGCATCTAACCCTGAAAATTAAACATTTGATAATACTACCCTTATTTCATAAAATTTGACAGATATATGCCTATATCGTAAACGCTGGCGTTCACGATTCAAACTGAACGCAAACGGTCAGATCAGGGAGAAAGAACTAGGAGAAATCGCTCGGAGAGGAGATGGTCGGAGAAGGGATTCTCGAATAGAGTGGTCTGACTGGTGCGTCGACGGCTGAAGGTGAACGCCGGCGCGCCGGCGGCTGAACGTGAACGCCGGTGCGCCAACGGCGGAACGTGAACACCGGTGCGCCGATGGCTGGATGTGTGGCTAGACGTGCAGCTGGACGTGAACGCAGGTGCATCGGCGGCTGTACGCAGCGGCTGGAAGTGAATGCTGGTGCACTCACGGCTCGACGTCGCGGCTGGTGATCGAAGCGAAAGAGAAGAACAGATCTGAAAATCGCGAGTGGAGAGAGAGGGTTATCGAAAAAGTAGCACTGAACGCTCGCGTTCAAGAACTAAGCATAGTTCTGTCAATTATTTCAAAACAGGTGTATTAGTGTGAATTGTTCCTTTTTCAGGGTTAGACAAAAAAAAATTCCCTAATTCTCCCCCCATATATATAATCTGCAGTACTCTCGAAAAGCTTTTCGTTTTTTCTCCGCTTTTACACGATTCTTAAAGCTTTCTTTTTATGTTTGTTATATCTTCTGTTTTTGATGCTTGATGTATATCCGTGAGGCAGCAGCGATAAGTGTTGTTTCTGTAGTCTGTTTCAGTTTAGACAATGCATAACCACAGAAGATCCGCTAAGTCAGTCAGTATGAATGCTTTTTTCGAAGGTGTGATTTGCTGTGGCAGTATATTTGTGTTGATTATGTTGAAGGTTGTATTTAGTTTTTCCGAGGCTTGCTACATCAAGTTTTATTTGTATCACAAAATATTTCATCTGTTTTGTGCATCGATTCTGGGGTGAGATAGCGACTTGGCTTCTGGCTAAAAGACATGTTTTGGCATTTTTGCGGAGGAACCCAATTAATTCCTCATTTTGGTAAACCTGTTTTCAAGTGCTACTTTAATTTTATTAAGTGCACAGGTTTTTTAAACTGATCTCTTTAAATAATATTTGTAAATTGTGGTGACTTTCTAATCTCAAAGTATATGAAAGGTTAATGTGATGTTTTGCCTTTTTTTCTGTAGTATTACTATAATTTTTTTTGGTGTCCTATTTTTATTTTTGAATGCAACATATGTTAATTGCTTTATTTTATAAATTATGATGATTCTGACTTTTCTCGGTGCTTGATTTTTATTTGGAGTTTCTTTTTGCTTGATTTATAATAATGTAACTTTTTTTTTCAGAGTTTTTATTTGCTTGATTTATATTCATATTCACATTTGGTCACGCGTGATTAACATTAATATATGAAAACATTATTTCCAAAATAATATGCATCTAAATGTATTAGAATTTCAACATATAATCACAATATGAACAAAAAAAATTGCGCCGAAGTAACACGAGGCATTGCATCTAGATTATTCATAAAAAATCTTAAATTAATTATTATTATAAAAATATCAAAATTTGTTTTTTAAAACGAAATAAAAAAATTAAAAATAATATAATATTTCTGAATAAGTTGGACATAACATTCAAACACAAGAAAAATATTAGATGTATTTTGTTTGATTTAAGTAGAATAGATACTGAACTTGACATAATTTTTACAATGATTTATGGCTATGTACTTTTGTTGATAATTTATTGAAGTTTTTTGTAATTATACTAATTATAAGGACTTTAGCAAAAACATCTCAAACTAATAATATAGGATAGATCCAAAGACCGCACTTCTGTTTTTTTTTATCATTTCTTAATTTATTCATTATATTATTATTTATAAAATTTTACCGAAGTCCTTAATTTATATTATTATCGCACACATATTCTATGACATATAAAAATCTCACATTTAAGCAGTGTTTACTTATATTATTTTCACCGAAGTCCTTTGACTTATATTATTATCACATACATATTTTATGACATATAAAAATCTCAACATTTATATAGCTTTCTGCTGCTACATAAATAGTCACAGCTGTTACGATAAAATCGTTAGAAAAATAAATAAATATTAAACACTGCTTAAATACAATAATCCAAATAAATAAATTTCAATATAAAATCTCTTATTTATTCTTAATAAAAATACACTCCAATCTCTTTGTTCTTTTGAAATTCTCATAACACTTATATTCCTAATCAAATGTATCAATTTGTGTAAAATAGACATATACGATATTTTAGTCTTCAAACTTTGAACTAACTTATAGTTTCATTAATTCTATTATTAAATAAATACTACATATTTCATTAATCTTCCGTGAACACAAACAACAACATGCAGTAACTCTTACTTATTTATTCTACTTATGCAAACAAATTTGTAAGTAAATGAATATAAAAGATATGTAAAAATATTTTCTTTAGAAACATATTATATTAAAAAAATAAATATACCTTTCATTCATAACAAAAAAAATTACATATACTTATCAATTTTTTAAATAATTTTATCATCTCTCACTCACACGTTAATATTATACAAATTTATAACATATTTAAGTATTTTCTATAAAAAATAAAAATAAATAATAATCAACTAAATGTCGTCGAAGCAGCGCGAGTTTTCTTAACTTAAACATTTTAATTCGCAAACTCTTGGTTTTTGATAATTCCTCTCTCTGTGAGTCTTCCCTTTCCACCGCCGCCGCCATTGTTCCTACCTTCGCAGCTCTCCTCTGCTCCTTCCCGCGTGGCCATGGCCATTAGTTAAGTTTTCTACTTTCCCTTTTCCTCCTCATCCCTCCCTCTCTTCGCCATGACCATTTCACCATCTCCTTCCTCTCCAAAATCCCTTGCCTTTTCCCCTCACTTCCCTTTCCTCCCCTCCATTTTCCATTTTACATGTCTCCGCCATGGATTCCTTCGCGCTGATCCCGTTCTCGCTATCTCTCGAGTCGGTGTGTCTTCAAAACTTCCTTTTGGTTCATGCCGTGAACCTGTTCGTGGAAATGCCACTGAAAGCCATCACTTCTTATAACACTCTCATCTCCTATTTTTCACTCTTGAATTCTCCTCGTCGTTCGATTTTTCAGAAGAAAGTGAGATGAGGGATTTAGAGCCAATGCATTTACTGTGTTGTCGATTTTACTGGTTTGTAGACTACATCATGGTAGATAAATTCATGGGTTTATTGATAGAAATGAATTAAATCTTGGATCAGATTTTCATATTTCCAACTGTTTAGTTATCATTTACTGTAAGATGTGGTGGGTAGATTTGGCAAGGCATATATTTGATCAGATGTGTGCATGGAACATGGCTAATTGGATAGTCATGATTTCTGGGTATGTCACAAGTGGTGATTTTGAGGAACCACCTATATTTTTATGAGAGATGGAATTTATCCAAATAAAGTCATGCTAATTAACATCTCTCATCTTCATTGGTTCTCTTGTGTGAGATTTTCTGAAGGGAAGAGCATCTGTGCTTGTTTCCTCAGGATTGAATTCAATCGAGATGCTTTTTTTAACAATGCCCTCATTGATATGGATGCTAAATGTGGGTGGTTAGATTATGCATGTAAGGTTTTTGACAAAACGTCTGTAGAGAGCTATCTCTTGGATATGCATGATTCCTAGGTATGGTCTCCATGGAAGGGGGAAGAAACGACATTATTATTTGAAGAGATGTGTAATAATGGGTTAACACCAGGCAAGATCATTGGTTTGTCGGTAATATCAGCTTGTAGTGCATGCTGGGTTAGTTGAAAAGGGGCTTGAAATCTGCACTCATCTTGTAGAGGATTACTTAAATTGTGCAAACAGTAGAAATGTCCGCTTGCATTGTGAACTCTGGGCTGAGCAGGCCAGATGAACCGGGCTTTGGGCTTTATTGAATCTTGCCTGTTAAGCCCGTTTTGGAGTACGGGGGCCACTTTTCGAGGCTTCAGTGGTGCATAAGAACCACTTCGAGAGTTGTTATATAATTCCATCATTGGGTTAGAGGACCAGAAGGTTCAGAACCCATCATATTTGTTTCTCTTTCAAACTTCCATGTCTTTTCTGGCAGATGGAATATGGTAGAAAAAGTGAGGCAAAAGATTGATATTAAAAAATGGAAATAAATTGACCTGGATGTAGGTCAGTTGGGTTGGTTAGGCAGGTTCTAACTATTCATAGTCCAGTATAGACCTGGTTGGTATGTTGTTGTAAATTTGTAATTAGAAACTTTACTGGGAGAAACAGTGGATCTGTTATTTTTGTACCAGTTTAGTTGGCTAAGATAATACTACCACACCAGGGTACCATAGAACAATCTATTTCGTTTTAGTTTATTCTACTGGTTGATACAAAGATGATATCAGATATGCAACTATCTATATTGTCCTTATAACGTACAGATTCAATTTGCAAGCAGATATTTTGGAGTCTGGCCTACAATTTTTTAATATTATGCATGTAGAATTGGCTAGATATTAATCTTAACAAATTGCAAAATGCTTACATTTTGTGTTTCATATAGTCTAAGCATTAAAGCTTTCCCAGTACAGGGCTTCCATAATGCTTGCTTTTAAATCTCTTTTTTCTTTGTACTTGTGTAATTTCTTACATGCTATATGTCTGTGTGCGTGCATGCACATTGTTCTTGGAGCAATATGGATGGTGCTTCCTACTTTTGGAAAGCACCATAGTTACTGCTCCTACATAAATAAAGAGGCTTCTGATGACTGCACAGTTTAAGAGATCTTGTGCAGACAGATACGGGCCTCACATGCCAGAGTTACTGTACTGAAATAGTTAAGATTGCTACCAGTACAACCTGGGTAGTACTGCCATGAACACTGTATGGCGATTTGTTGCATATAATTAAGATTTCAGGATTTGGGCAGTTTTGAGTTCTGTTTCCATGTTGGATGTATGATTTCTTATGGTGATTCTTTGACAAAATTTTGTAAACTTGGACTTGAATTGGGCAAATTATCAGATTTTGTATCTTTGGATTTTGCTAAATTAATTATTTGGTTAGATTAGCTCTTCAGATAACTTGGAACCGAGCTTTCTGCACCAAGAAATATTACATTTCGCCTGTTTACATTAGATTCATTGAGTTTTAATTTGAAATTGAGCCTTATTTGAGTGCCAAACCAGCAAACCAAAATGTGATTTCTCTTCAGTGTGAAAATAAGATGAGAATTGTCTGGTGCCTAGTTGATTGGTGCAACTTAGATCTAATATTGCAAGTCTTGACTAACATGTAGTAATTTTTTGCTTTGTCTCTAATGAGTAGCACTATTACTAATTGTTCTTTGGAGGGACCATTAGAAATCAATACAGTTCTCAGTCTCTCTCTTCACATGGAGCTACATTGCCTTCCCACGAATGAAGGTACTTCTCAACAAACTTATTCTTGTTTTGCAAACACAGATGTTAGAAATAGTCAAACTTGCTATTATGCAGCAATCAATACATCAATAGTTTTAAAAAGTGGTGGGACTTTGTAAGAAAAAATTGATATGAAATTAAAAATTCTAAATTTTGGTTATTAGTTGAATGTCTGTGCAGATTTCAATGGAGTTTTCAACTGAGCCCTTCTAAATTTGGTAACTTTGTATGTCCCATGAAAAACTTGTGAGCATTGAAATATCCTGTCTATCTTACAAAGATAGAAAACATCTGTGAAGAATCAAGAGGAGTGTATGTTTTGCATGAGGATTGTTCCGTTTTATGTGCAAGTATCCGGGTCTATCGTGATTTCTGAGGGTACCTATGTACATGAAAATTGTGAATGGTAGTTGTTAGTTGTTACACATCAACCAAATGATTATGTACTTCGAATATTTTGCTTAATAGTCCTTAAATGATACTTAAATGATACTTAAATGATAGGGGGTGCTGCTGTTTGATTGATTTTGAGTTGGCTTGTTGCTGTATATACTGTAACTGAGTTGTTGTTTTGGAGACATTGTACTAGATTTTTTTTTAGTGGGACTGTTTGATATGTTGATGTATTGCCACTTAAATCTCAGTGTAGATTGTGTATTAATACACACGTGTAAGCTTTTTTGGGAAAAGGGAAGTGTTCAATTGGGAGCACCTTTTGCAACTAACACACATGTAGTAAATCCTTGTGGGTCTTTTTCTATCCTTTCTTTCTTTTTTGTTGCTAACAGAAACAGTAACCATTTCAGCAGTCAAGTTTAGTGTCAGACTGCCAATATTTATGTTCTTTTTTTGGTGTATATACAGTAAAATAAAGCTTTGAGGGGAAGAGTAACTCTACATCCTGGAGAGGAGATGCAGAAGAAATAAGATTCACCTCCATAGTTAAAAAAAGGGAAAATGTGATGGAGATATCATTATGATACTGTCGTCAATATGGGCTTTTATATATACATTAAATGAGTTATTATGCATGTTAATGGTTTTATTATGTACAATATTTTTATTATTTAATTTAAATATCATTAATATACATAATAATTCATTTAAGTTACATAATGATAATATTATATAAAATGAGTTTGCATAATAAAATCATTAATATACATAATAATTCATTTAAGTTGTATAATAATAACAATATACAAAATGATTTTACATAATAAAGTCATTAATATGTATAATAACTCATTTAATATGTATAATTAAGTCCGTATCGATGACAATATCAGCAATCGCATCTGTGTGTCAGCTCCCTAAAAAAAGAGATGGATTTGTGTTTTTGTTGTATTTTCTTTTCCAAATTAATTCAATTTGACTGCTGTTAATCACTGTATAAAAGCTTGACAGGAAAAGGAATTTATCTGGACTCAAAGAACTTTTTATTATTTTTTTTATAATATACTCTATAAATGAATGAGATTTATAAGGATCTTTGTGCGCTTGATACCAAAAAATGGGTGAATTTTTGCCTGATACAAAAATAGTGGGCGAGTTTTTGGCAAAAATTTGCAATTTCTTTGGCACGAGCTTATCTGGTCTAAATGATGAGTGTTTCTTAGTTGGAGGGCAATAAGATTCAATGTATTAGCTGATGGATGCCTGTAATGGCTTGTGGTCCATGTTTATATCACTGTTTGCAAATGATTTTGGGCGCAAAAATTGAGAATTGCCAAAAAAACTACAGGTGTAGCTTTGAGTCAGTACCTTCTGCCCTTGATTAATACATCTTATTTTATTTTATTTTTTATTATTTTCAAGAGTATACACACTTTTTTTTGTAATACCACTTAAAACTACCTGGTTGGTATTGAATATTTGTCAGACAGTAGAGGTGAGATCCATTGGCACTGCACCAACAATGCTAAGACCACATATTTTTTAGCGCAATGTCTTACCTTTTATTATTTTAGAATAAGAAATACTACCCCTTTTGAATTAGAATTTTGGGCAGTGTTTTAGAATTTTGGTATTGGGTGGTGGTTGTCAGAGATCATCATCATCATCATGGTCACTATTATTGAGATTTCAACGATACCCATAACTTCTTGAAAGACCCATATCATAGACATTCCAATTGCGTTACTATTTAGGACAGAATGTGCATTTAATTTGATATCGCCCCCAAATCATTGTCTAATTTGTGACAGACAAGCAACAAGTAGCTACTTGTTCTGTTGGGTCCCTGGGTTTAAATGCCCGGAAAACTTTTACCTAAACCCCTACAAATGACAAAAATATCATTTGCACTGTATGTTACTTATTATTTTTTTAGCAATGCTTGTCACCTCCTGCCCCAATTTCTTTAGAAAAATGTACAAACTAATATTTTGTTCTCCCTGGTATCTGTAGAGAAGTTACAAGGGAAGCACTTACCTGGAACTGGAAGAATTGGTACTTCTGGTACTAATTCTTTTTTCCTGAGAAGAGGTTGTTTAAGTACCATTGTAGATACCGAACGATATATACTTGTATCAGTACTAAAATATGAGCAATTTAGTTAGTACTGATCAAAGTTATTTATACATGATCTCTGTTTATTATTTTCAAAGTTCACCTTCTACCAAAAATATAAGAGTGCCCGTCATATTATTTTAGTTCCTTTAATGGCCACATAAAGATAACTAGATTGGCACACTACAACAAAACGTGTGTACTATACAACAAAGGTGATACGACTGAAAATGGGTATATATACCAAGGCAACAACCATATATATGATGCAATTTGCATTAACGTTGTTCTCGGTTATTTCATTTCTTGATAGTCATGCTCGACCGTTCTTTTTTTTTTTTTTCTTTTTTGATCATTTGCTGGTGTGAAGTTAAACGGTTCTCTTATTATTTTAACCAAACTAGTTGACTAATCTTTTCCTTAATAAAGAAATAGGTATGTGCTTGATGGTTTTGGGATTATGTGTGGATACAAGATTTGAGTGACCTCACCAATAATTGGAAAGAACCCATGCAATGATTGGCAGTCCCCTCTAAGCCTAATCAGCAGTACCAGCATTTCTATGATATGGAAGTCAAGGTTCTTATAATATATTACTTATATGTACTCTTCTCATTAAACTATGTAATAAAAAAAATACAGACTTGTTATAAGAACCTTTATTCAAATATTTTCTATATTGTCATAGGACACACACACACACACAAAAGTTTTGCTTTTTGAATCTTTCACTTCAATCAATTTCAATTTTCCTCTTTATGAATTCTTTTGTCATGTAAATGGTGTGAATTGTGCTCAAAACTAGTGTGCGGTCACTCAATAAACTTCTCCAAATTGAATTAAAGGACATATGTGGTCCTTTTTATCTGTATAATTCCAACTTCATTTGATTCACCTAAATCCCGTCTTTTATGTGAAAAGCATTTAAATTTTGAGATATCATGATATATATATATTTCAGGCATTTTCTTATTTAATACTATCGTATATAGTAGTTATCAGGTTTTATGTTTTTGCAATCCACTACCTTAATTTCTAGCTTATTATATGATACAAGTACTGGTACCACAAAGGAATTCTGGTGCCATAATATCACATAATTAAGACTTGCAACGTGACTTTGGCATCTGTCTGCTACCAATATGGAATCTTTAGGTCTCATTATTCCCAAACTGAAATCTTAAAAGCATGATTGGGCCTCAATTAAGTTTTTATTCCGTGTTGTTCTCATACAGCTATGTACAAGCTAAATCCAGAATGAATGTTGAATGTGACCTGTCAAATTAAATACAGTTTCCTAATTTTATAAGTACCTCTGCTGCTATGTTCTGCAACAAAGATATCTGCTCTTGTACCTTGGAAAATTAGATAGAAGAATCATTGTTAATCACATGCTTGAAAGAAAGCTAGAGCAAAATAATCTAATATGTACGATATGTTCATGCATGGTTATATTATGATATGCTTTATTTTTAGCTTGGATTTTGGAGAATTCACTCTTAATTTTGCAAATCTAAGAGTTAAGATACATACATTTTTGACAGAACATGTTAACTTTTGAATACTGTACGGTAATTATGAAAAAGGGACTATCAGATTTGAGAGATGCAATATTCAGAGCCTACCTGGAAAGGATTGGTGTTTGACACTGTTAGTCTGAACAATATTTGTTCTTCACAAAAGAAATGTAAAATATCATTGTTAACTAGAAAGGTACTTGAAGCCTGATCAATATGATTAGTAATGATGAGCACGGTTGAAACCAAATATTCATTGGACCTGAGGTCAAGGGAATGATTGGGTTCAATAAATATGGCTAAAGTTCTCTGTACCGAAAGATGTGGCTCCTTAAATGGCGGAACGAAGGGACAAATGTACCAACTAACTCACATGGCAAGAAGAATGAGATCCGGACGTCCATTGACCGGTTGCATGTTTTTCATGTCCCTTTCTACATGGTTTTCCAACTTAATTATCAAATTAGGTTGAAATTAATTAAGGATTAAGTGTGGAGAAATCACCTTCAATTGTCTTCTTCGCCTCAGGAGCATCTTTATCCTTTCTAATTTTTCATCTTTCTTTTTTTTTAATAAGTGGGTCCTATGTGAAAAGCTTTAATGCAGTTCCTGAAACAGTGACGGTGCGCTTGCACATAAATTTTTTCCTGAAACAGTAACTGGGATGGTATTGATCTGGGTAGTTAGTGTTGCTTTGGCATTTCAATGTACAAGTATTGATTAACATCTCAAATTGATCAACCAAGCATCCAAATAACTAAACAGCAAAAAGGAAAAATACTATTTATTCTGGTCCTCCTTTATTGCCAAAGTTTCAGAACGTTTAATCAAATTCAATACCTCTAAGTACTGAAATGGCACCTAAATTGAGTTCTGTTGTCCTTGGTAGCAGAATCATGATTTCACTACTGATCTGTTGATTACTGTACAAAAAAATCTAGATCTGACCTGTTTCTATCGGTTGTCCAATACCTGATCCACACAGCTCCAAAAGAAACAGGCTCCTCTATGTTAATATAATTTTTTAGTCAAACATAAATTATGAATTCTATCATGTTTGATGCTGACATGGTTTATTTGGAACTTTTCATTTAATGGCACAGTTCTGTGATCTATTGGACCTTTCTGCTCGTGGCAATCTACATCAAGATTCGGTTCTTAAAGCAACATCCATAAAAATGTTAACGCTAAAACAATATTTTTTTTCTTCCAAACTTGCAGATATTCATAAAATTACACTGTACAGTAAATATCTATTGACCTCATTAATGCTGCAATTGTTGCAGACATCAATATCCAAGCTTCCTCAAAATTTGGTTCTATATTATGTTACAAAAACTAGAAAAAATTTCTACTAGCTAAATTACAATTTATATGCATATAATTTAGCAGTCTGAGCAGCTTCTCGTTTTACACGAGAAGGTCATGCTAGCATCTTCTGCTTCTTCTCTCCACTCTCTGCTGATATCGATCGCAACTTTAATTGCATCTGAGGAGCAACCGGAAAGACCTTTCCTAGTGTATCCAACAACATATAATCTGGAATTTCTTTTTGAGCCATTTTGCATGGCCTCCTTTGCGTACCCTTGATTGTTGAACATATCATTTTCCTGGGGATGAGATAATATCTAAATTAGAGAAGTTGCAGCTGCTAGATGACATACATACAACTGATTAATAGGGTTACTTTTTGTTTCACAAAAGAGGAATAAATAAATTTTGATTTCAATTTTATTTTATTTTCCCGAACTGCTAATTCTGTTCATTCTTAGCAGACTAGTGGGCGACTTTGTTCTTCTATTTAAGGAGTTATTATTATTATTTAAAAAAATACGGGATTATTTATATTGAGTTATATTCCTCCATATTCCTCTAATAAAACCAATCCTAATTATTGCCCCTATTTCAAGCAGCCTCTGAAATCTTTTATCATCCTATGCAAGCAAATGATACATGTGTCTCATACGTACCTGCAACCATTCCAAAACATTGGTACGATATCCAGTAGCAAAGACCACCAAATCTATGGGCACAATTCGACCATCAACGAGCTCCACACTGTGTTCGAAGAACTTCTTGACAGCTGGTACAATCTTAATATCCCCTGATCTGATCTTACTAAGAGCACCGATGTCAAGAACCGGCGTTTTTCCTTCTATATTCTTCAATGCAAAGGGTCCCTTGCTTGGTCTCTTTAGCCCAAGACACTCTGTGTTTCCAAGAACTAGCCATGTTAAAAACAGGACAATTTTGTCTGCTAGCCAGAGGGGAAGACATTGCATTAGTAAAACACCAATCTCAAATGTCGATTTGCCGAAGATTTCTCGCGGCAATATGTGAACCTGTAAATGGAGGAGACAACTATGATAAAGCAGGAGTTTTACTTGTCCATGCATGGAAAAAGAAGAGACAGGTTAGGTTATGTACTAAATATGATGTTGGCATTTGACCTTTGCGCAAACATTATATATTAGTTCGTTAATATAATCTATTGATGTGCTTTCAACAAAGGTCAGAAGTACAAGTTATTTTAGGAGCTCCAAAAGTTCATTCAAAGTTATGTCACTTTTAATAAAATACGTAAAATATAAATTTATTTCCTTGGAGCAGGCCTTGTTCTTAGTTCTTACCAGTAGGCCTTGTCAAGTCCATCACAAAAATATTACATATTTGATCAGTAACATATCAACATCTTTACCTAATCTCAGAATGATTGGTTTTTTGGACAGGAAAGCCATCATAAAACTACCATGCAGAACCTTTGAATATAGGGTTAATTTGAGCAGAATTCACTGAACTTCACCTTCCATTCGATTTTGGTAGCTCAACTTTAATATATTCAATTTTTTGGCTTTGAACTTTTGATTATTATGCAAATTAAATAATTGAAAGTTGAGCGATCTCTTATAAAATTAACCCTTTTATACGTAATTATAACACAGGATAATCAACTTACTGAATCTCTGACAACCATTGACGGGAATGCATTGTGCTCACAAAGGTCTACACAGATCTCCATGCCAGAGTTGCCGCAACCAACAACCAAAACTTTCTTGTCGCAATACTGTTTCCCGTTTCTATATTCCGAAACATGTGATATACTACCCTTGAAATCTTCCAATCCATCAAACTCTGGTATCACACACTCTGCATTCTCTCCTGCAGCTACAACCAGCCACCTGCTGATATATTCCACCTCTTCAACCTTATCCCTCGATGTCAATACCCACCACAATTTAGAAGCCTGATCGAACCTTGCAGAAAGCACCCGCTCATTAAACCGTGGCTTGATGTTGAAATGCTTTCGGTACAGTTCTAAATATTCGATGAATTGCTTCTTTGTAGGGTACTCAGGGTAGTCATCGGGGAAAGGAAGGAGCGGAAGTTGGCAAAATTGTTTTGGTAGGTGCAATTTGAGACGGTCGTAAGTTCGCTTTTGCCATAAGGAGGCAATGCAATTGGCTCGTTCAAGGATTACATAAGGAACACCATGTTTCGTCAGGCAAGCAGCAGTTGCCAAGCCCGATGGTCCTGCACCGACTATGATTGGTCCATTGACCCACATGCAACGGCGTGAAAACAAGTCGGTTGTGGATCCGTTTGTCATGATCGCATCAAGTATATATCTTGGATTGAATTGAGGTGACTTTTGGTTTAGATGGCTAGTGAACTAAAATGGAATGCATAGTTTGGTTGTTGTGGCATGAGTGCTATAGGATGGGGGCAATATGGCTAGGTTTAAATAGAGGACACACTTAGTTGATGGCTCACCTCCAATGACAAGCCTGGGAGCTAGCTTGCCAACTTAAATTTTGCTTCTTTTTTTTTGCTTTTTTTTTTTCAATTTTATAGAATTTAAAGTTGGTTTCCATGTGATATATATTTCTCCTGTTAATTAAGGCTCTTAAATATATGATGGAGATTGCCCGTGTAGTATAATACATATAACAAAAAGGTTAGGAGCACTGGCAGAATTGCATTGGTCCCGAGCATCTTGCTCTTTTTGATAAGGATTTTATGTCACATAAATCACATGAATGCTATTATATGTATAAAAACGTTGATGAATTATTGAGAAACACACTTAATATTAGTTCATAACAATTATAATCTATCTTGTCTCAATTTTGATCTAGTTGTAAAAGCAAAGCCTCTCTCAGACAGTTCATTCCACAATCCATACATAATTATCTCTAAAATTTTCAGCATAGAATGATGGAGATCCCTTGACAATCTTGATAACGGATTTTCAAATAATTCCAAAAAAAAACCTTGATAATCATTTTAGTTGTGCAGAAACTTGTTGGATACTTGTTATATATCATTGTTGGATGACATATTAGCGATAAAATATGTTGAGAGTTATTTATATGTGTTGGTATTTTTAGGATTTTTTAAGGGCTTATGGGTAAATAGGTCATTATGAAATAATCTAGAGTATTATTTGTAAGAGTGTGTGGTGAGGTTCTATAAGAACCCAAATCATTAATCAATAAAGGAACCTTTTTTCAGAATATAATATGGTATCAGAGCTAGGGTTAGGGTAGCCGCCATCACTTCAGCTGCCGGCCGCCTCCCTCTTGCTGCTGTTGTCACCACCACCACAACACACGCACAACTTCCCCACTCCCCTGCCGCAACTTCCTCCTCTAGCGCAACTTCCTCTCTCCTCCATGTGCGAGTCTTCTGGCGTGCGGGTCCTCTGGCGTGACTACGCTACTGCCTCATCTCAATACACGAATTCTCTACCATGCGACTACACGACCCCCCTCTGGCATGACTCCAGACGCGACCCCTCCTACACGTGACTCCGGACGCCACCCCCTCTCGAGGGACTTCCTTCTTCAACCTAGAGGGATTTGTTCTGTCTTTGTTTATGTTGATTGGGTTGAAGAAGAGATAGAAATCTCGATGTCTTGAAAGACCGAGATCTAATTAAGGAAAAGTAAAGATCGATTGAGGTTGAAAGTAAGGGATCCTAATCTTGATCTTGAGGGTGAAGTAGATCGAGATCGGGTCAAATCAAGAAAAGGAAAAAAGTCACGTGTAATCTGTGTGATAGAGACTTGGATTCTTACAATTGAAATATGAAGGAGATCATTAAAAAATTGAATCTGACAGAGGTGAGAACCTTGATGGAGTTGATGCAGCTGAGCGTCATGAGGGGCAAGGGGACATGAACAACCTATCCATAACCCGTGAAGCTCGATCTCCCTTCCGTGGATCTAAAATTGGATGGGCCAGCCACGTACCTAAGTTGGTCTCGTCGGATCAAGGCAACTTTAGTAGGGAAGAGGCTATATGGATACCTGATAGGAGTTAAGGTTGAGTCGGGGAGTGGCAGTGCCGAGGAAGATGAGTGGAGGACCACACATGCTTTGCTCTACACCTGGCTATTGAACTCCATGGTCCCAAAGGTTGCTTCATCAGTGGACGGCGTTAGAAAGGTAGAGGATATCTGGGCAAAGCTGAAAAGGACCTATGTCGGGGCTGAGAATCACATACGGGTGTTTCAGATCCAGCATGACATAGAGGCGGTGGTGCAGAGTGATAGATCTATTCAAGAGTACTCCATGGAGCTAGAGCAACTGTGGCAAGATCTTGATCACTTCTCACCGATGTCGAGCTGCAGTAATCCGGGATGCAAGAGTAGGGAGTTCAACTCACAGATGAGGATGATGCAGTTCTTGGCTCACCTGAACTCGGCCTTTGATCAAAGGAGATCGGTCCTTCTAGCCTAAGCGAAGTGGATGAGGCAGTCTCTGCTATGATACAGAAGGAGACTTGCATGAGACTGCACTCAGAGTCGGGTGTTACAATTGTGGGGAAGTGGGACACCTGAGCAAGATGTGTCCTAAGCCACCTAGGGAGAGAGAGATAGGTGGGAGAGTGCAACCTGGAGGTCGTGGCCGTAGTCGTGGAGGCCGTAGAGGAGGCAGAGGTGGGGGGCTATCGGGCACATTTGATAGTAGATTCACATGTTGAGGAGGAGACATGCTTCACCGAAGAGGAGAACGAGTTGTTCAAAATGCTCAAGAGAAAGCAGAGAATGGCAGGAGACGGAGAAAAGAAGGTCATGACAGATGAGATATCTACGTCTAACCCTAGGGGTAACTTTGCTACCTTTGCTCATTCTGTCACAAGTACTGCACACTCTGCCACAGGTATTGCACATGCTCTTGCCTCTGTACCACCCATAAGATCACTTGATTCAATCATAGATTCTAGTGCATCTAAACATGTGACAGGGGCATCTAGTGAGTTCACCTCTTACACTCACTTGATCCCTCTAGAAAGCATTCAGACGGCTGATGGTACAAAACAACCGGTGGTTGGTAAGGGTATTGTTAAATGTACCAATTTAGTGACCTTGTCCAATGTACTGCATGCTCCCTCATTCCTAGTAAACCTTTTGTCTATCAGTGCTATTATCTTTCAACTAAACTGTGTTGTTTCCTTTGATATTCCTAAGGTGATCTTCACGGAGAAATAGACGAGCCAGAGACTTGGGACTGGCACGTGACATAAAGGGTTATGGTACATGGACAAAGGAGGGTTGGATTCAGCACTAACATCTATGATGGAGGGGGCTGGAGTAGGAGGTTCTGGGATGACTGAAGATGAGGTGTTTCTACGGCATCATTGGCGTATGGGTCATATTTCTTTTTCTGTTTTGAGTATGTTGTACCCGTAATTGTATGAAAGGGAAAACAAAGGAAAGTTAGTTTGTGATGCGTGTGAGCTAGAAAAACATATTAGAAGTTTTTATCATAGCTCTAGGAATAAGAGTTTTGGGGTTTTTGATCTGATTCACTTTGATATATGGGGATATTGTCTGGCAAATACAATCAATGGTTATATATATTTTGTGACTTTTATTGATTGTTTTTCTCGTGTTAACTGGTTGTATTTGCTGAAAAAGAAAAGTGATGTACTTGCATATTTCAAAGATTTTCACAAGACAATATAGACCTAATACCGTGCAGTGGTTAAGGTACTAAGATATGACAATAGGACATAGTACACTAACAAGACGTTTGGGGAGTACTTATCTGCATAGGGGATATAACATCAGACTACTTGCCCATATACACTGGCACAGAATGGGGTAGCAGAGCGGAAGAACAGACACTTGTTAGAGGTTGTCCGGTGTATGATGATCTCAATGAATGTCCCAAACTACTTGTGGGGGCAAGCAGTCTTAATAGCTGCTCGGCCGATCAACAGAATGCCTTCGAGGATATTGGATTGGAAGCCCCCCTATGAGATGTTGAAGGGTGATAATGGAGGAGTTCTTTCCTTGAAAGTGTTTGGTTGTGTGTGCTTTGTGAGAGACGACAGAGCAATAGTGGGGAAGCTAGACCCTACGGCAATCAAGTGTGTCTTTGTAAGTTACTCTGCCACTCAGAAGGGTTATGTGTGTTGGAGCCCAGGAGAAAGATGATTGTTTGTGAGTATGGATGTGACTTTTCATGAGTTTGAGCCGTACTACCCCTCGAGAGTAGCCTCACCTTTTGGTGACTCGTCAGATGGTAGAAAAATCGGGCGAGAGAGGGAGAGAAACGAAGGAAAAAAACCGATTCAGTTAGAGAAGATGATATTGGGTCCGATTGTGAGAGAAGAAGTGGTTGAAGATGAATTGGAAGAAAATGGAGAAGTAGGGGTGACAAGAGAAGGAGGAGAGAATCAGGCTTAGGGGGAGCTGAGAGTATACCATAGAAGAAGAAAAATGAATATACCTATGCCGACAGTACTACTCGTGCTAAGTCTCTCGTCTCAGTCTTCTCCAACTCCTGAGACACCTGCACCATCCACCATAGACTCAGGTGATATGATTCCTCTCTCTTCCCCTCATGTACCATTAAGGAGGACTATTCGCATTAATGCGGGTAATCCTCTTGATCGTTTCGGATTTCCACATAATATTGACCAGTATGTTGGTTATTCTAACATTTCATTCACATACAGGGCATTTATTGCATCATTGAACATTGTCTCTATTCCCAAGTGTTGGCAAGTAGCAAAAGGAGACCCAAAGTGGAAGACAGCCATATATGAGGAACTCAAGGCTCTTGACAAAAACCGCACATGAGAGTTGGTACCACTACCATCTGGAAAAAGACAGTGGGATGCAAGTAGGTTTTCACTGTGAAGCATAATTCAGACGGGCAGGTTGGCGCTACAAGGCACGCTTAGTGAAAAAAAGGTATAGTCAGACCTATGGCATCGACCATGATGAGACTTTTGCACTTATAGCGAAGATGAGCACCGTCCGTACATTGATCTCATTGGCAGTGAATTGTGGGTGGAAACTATACCAACTGGATGTGAAGAATGCATTCTTTCATGGGGATCTAGTGGAGGAGGTATACATGGATATACCACCAAGATTTGGCGCAGATAAGAAAGTGAGTAAGGTTTGCAGGTTGAAGAAGCCTCTCTATAGGCTAAAACAGTCTCCTCAAACTTGGTTCAACAGGTTCTGGAAAGCTATGGTAGGTATGGGGTACCAACAGGTCAATGCTGAGCACACTGTATTCTTTCGACGAAACGGGAGTCACATTAACATACTTGTAGTCTCTGGGGATGATATGATCGTCACAGGGGACGGTGAGGGGGAGATTACCTAACTCAAGGTAAAACTAGGCAAAGAGTTCGAGGTGAATGATCTTGGTATGCTTCGGTACTTCTTTGGGATCGAGATATCTCGAGAAGAGGAGGGGATTGTTCTCTCCCAAAGGAAGTACACGCTTGATCTTCTTACAGAAACAAGAATGTTGGGGGTGCAAACTTGCGATTACACCGATTGACCAAAGACTCAAACTAAATGTAGAGGCTGGAGAACCAGTTGATCGCGAGAGATACCAGAGATTGGTAGGAAGATTGATCTACTTGAGTCACACTCGTCCCGATATCTCCTTTGCGGTGAGTGTGATCAGTCGCTACATGCATGACCCGTGAAAAGGTCATATGGACGCAATGTATTAAATCCTAAGGTATTTGAAGAATGCTCTTGGAAAAAGGCTGATTTTTAGGAAGAATGACCATGTGAGCATTGAGAGCTACTGTGACTCTAATTGGGCTAGCTGTGCAGATAATAGGAGATCCACCTCAAGATATTGTATCTTTATAGGAGACAACTTGGTCTCATGGAAGAGCAATAAACAGTCCTTGGTGGCAAGATTGACAGCAGAAGCAGAGTACAGAGCCATGACTTTGGGGGTCGCAGAGTTAATGTGACTAAAAGATATGTTGGTGGAGTTGGGGCTAGATCAAGGGGCTAGAATGAAGTTGTGGTGCGACAACAAGTCAGCCATAAACATCGCTAACAATCCGGTGCAGCATGATAGAACCAAATATATTGAGATTGATCGGTTCTTCATCAAAGAGAAGTTGAACAGCGGACTCCTGAAACTAAGTCATGTCTCAACCAACGACCAAACAGCAGATTGTCTGACGAAAGGGCTCAATTCGTTGAATTTAACTAGATGATGTGATAAGATAGGCTTAGTGAATATCTATCGCCTATCTTGAGGGGAATTGTTGAGAGTTATTTATATGTGTTAGTGTTTTTAGGGTTTTCTAGGGGCCTATGGATAAATAGATCATTATGAAATAATTTAGGGTGTTATTTGTAAGAGTGTGGGGTGAGATTCTATAAGAACCCAAATCATAAATCAACCAAGGAACCTTTTTTCAGAATACAATAAAATCCATCTAAAAAATATATATATACTAGGGGTAAATATATGTGTGTGAGGTTTATTCCTGTTTAGCAAATGTTTGGATATCATGCACTTTGAAACAATTCATGCAAAAAAGAAAAAAAATCAGGTACACAAGGCAAACATCACAAGTGCTATAAATACCTCATACTGTCATAAACAATTAATGTAGTGGTGATGTAAACATCATTTAACACTTTCTGTAGAATGCTTTGCTCTAAATAGTTGATCATTTGTTCAATGATTGCATTTCATATGAAATAAATGATGATTAACTTTCTAGTTGTGAAGCATTATTCGTATAACATGTTCACCTGACAATTTGATAAAGAGAAATCTTTTACTTCTTAAGACTCACAGAAAATGAAATTTGAATCACAATAAATTGAAGTTTTTGCTAAGAAAAATTGTTTGCTTTCATCTTTCCAGATATGAGGTACTGATTATTCCTTGTGAATTAGAAATGGATACATTTTTTGTTAGGCCGCTGTACTAAGTTTCCGGAACTTCTTGGTTTCCTTCTGATATTCAAAACAATAGTATAATTGTCAAGCTTCCTAGCCAGCCTCAACGGCTTCGAGTCTGATAATACACAGCCTGAATCTGGCAAAACCGTTTTCCTAAACACAACTGTGCCAAAAAATTAAATAATTAAAGTATCACTAGTGTACATAACTCCGGCTGGATGATATCTTATGAAGCAGGATAAGTTGGGAACTTGGGATGGGATCCACTAATCATACAAGACTTTTGGGAGGTGTTGTTTGCTTGGACAACTTGCTGATTAAGAGGAAATGTATAAAATGATGATCTCACATGAAAAATCGCATGAGATATGCATGAGTTATATCATATTAGGTTAAAAGGCAAAACCATGTAAATATTATAACAGTTCCATAAATCTTTAGTAGGGACACATTATAAGCATAACAAAAGTTATACAGGAAGCATCCTTTACACCAAAAATCATAATTAAGCACTTAATTGCTGCTGGATTGCACTCTGTTTCTGGCAGAGTTTAACCACAAGATGAGAAAGAGCATCAAAATGCACTACTAGTTAGGCTAAATATATTACTAGAACTAATATATGCAAAAACATTAATATCACAGCATCACCTCTTATGATGAAATCTGACCTTCAGCAAGTACTGCATCTTGACCTGTCAGAGCCAAAGACGCATGCAAGTCATTTTACAGAAGTAGGAATAGAAAAAGAAGAAAAGTAAGAGAAACAAACTACTTGCCTGAGCGGTATCATAGACAATGTACTCGTTATACATTAACTCAGATGTTTTCACTGTAGATGGGACAGGTTTACCACATGGTACTACTACATCTCTCCATTTGACAAACTCTGACTCAAGGGGCACCGTCTTCCCCAAGCCTTTCGTTGAGTGCTTCCCTTTAGGCGGCTTATCCATATACTGTACCACCATTCATATAAATGCATTAAGACTTATGTTTGCACAAGAAGACTATGTGGTAAAAGAGAACCCCTCAACGGCATAAAAGCATTATGTATTTAAGACAGAGTTCAGTACTGGTAGGAAAGACCAGAATTTTACATGTACACAAGGCTCAGGTACTATAGTCCAAGATCTGAACAATGGTATTCAGGTTTCTTCTGCCAAGTCATCTTGGTTCCATATCAATTGGAGCAATACCAGGCAGTACCTAATTCTCAGTCAGGTTTAAGTTTACTTTACCTAATTAAAGTCTTTCAATGTAATTACAGCACCAGTGCAATACCAAATAATAAACCAAACTTCATTCAAATCAAACCAAATCTGACCCAAACCAATCAAACTAAAACCAACTTGACCTAAATACAGACCTCTCAACTTGACAAGCTACCAATCTGAAACTGGGAAAAAAATTCTTAACTGTATCTATGATCAAATTTATGAAATTTTAGCCCAACACAACCAAGTTTGAAAACATGATTGCCCCCAACCCCAGCTTCATTTGGCAACCAATCCAGTAAAATGAAAAACTAACAAGCCTGACCTGGGAAAAACCTTTCATCTTGAACTCCAATAATATTGTCAACATGAAAAAAAACATATATTGAATCTAAACACGACTTTGGTCAGGAAAATCTCAACAGCAACACCAATCAATTTGGTCAGGATCATAGCCCAAAATGACCAGGGTACAGAATCTCATGACCATAAACCCAAGCCTGGTCAAAACTTGATATAACCAAAAGTAGAGGATAATCTGATGTGAAAATAACAAAACCTGAATTAAAATGATAAAAACCAGAAATGGCCTCACCCAGATGATGTGTGACCTGAAAATTGTCTTAACTGACAATGACCAAACCTGACCTAACACAACCTAACCAAAACAATGGCAGTACTCCTCGACTTACCTTGGCACCTCTCAGCTGGTACATCTCCCCCAAAGCAACCTCACTAAGAAGCATTAAGCCAATTGGATCTTTCCTGTCCACAAAGCAGTACTGTGCACTCTTGCTAACCAGGTCGGCGAAGTATACGCCTTTTCCAAACTACCATAAGATTTTGAACAAAGGTCAATTCCAGAAGTTAGCAAAACATCAAATTCCTTTAAGTTGGAAACACAAATACAAATTTTCACAACATAAGATCAGATGAAGTCCTAGATATTCATACAATGGTCAAGTATGTGCCAGTAAACAGAGAAAAGATGCCATTTTGAATTCCAATTGTCCTTGATCTTTCTTTAAAAAAAAATGTTCTCTTCATCCTTTCTTTTTCCATTTAGTTGTACAATTTGAGTGCCACTTGATGCATAATTTAACTTTGTAGGTCAGACGAAAGATAAACGGGCTACTTTACATATAGCCTGCAAAACGTCAAAATATCACCTGCAACCACATGCAAGGCATATGAAGCTCAGCCCTCCTAACAAAGAAAATACCATGCATAACCCAAGAAAACATGAAAAAATATCCTCAACAACTGCTCGTATTTCAAAAAATACCGAAACTACCCCTCCTTCCTCATTGGACCGCCCCAGAAGTAATACACACAAGGGAATCTATAGATGTTTTCAAGGAAATTGGAAGAGAAGGGGTACAGGTGGTAATTCATGTTTTTGATATTCATACAACATACTGATCATATTGCAGTGATATGTACGATATTTTGATGTTATGTACGTGAAGACACACACATGCATAGAGAGAGAGAGAGAGGAGGGGAAGGGGGGAACCATGTATCCAGTAGCTGGAGCCTCTGGTGGTGCGATTCTCAGGCCTTGACTCAAAATACCCACAAAGTTTGTCAATCTTGATCCTGAATTTACAAAGTAGTATTACTTAGAATAAGGAAAGAACCAATTAACAAAGTATTAATAGTGATAATAGGTGTTATTGTTGTGGTAAATTTTGTGCCAGTCATAGTACCATGCCACAGAAGCATCTTGTTCTGAAGTTTATCCCTGTAAGATGCATATCTATCAGTCTCTCCTTCTCTTTCAAGAGCAAAAACCTCCTCTAGTTCTAGGCTCCAATCCTGCCATGTAACCATAATAGACCATAAAAAACAGTCGAGTACTTCTAAATTCTTTTTCATTTTTTTCTTTTTAGAATTACAATATATGATCATGCTGTATTTCAAGATAACACCCGATACTTGATGCATTTGCAAATGAGTCCCAAAATATCTGAATATTTTCCAAAAATTTGATGGACAGGTTATGTCTGAAAATTTGGGTCATAAATCTGGTGCGCCGAATTGGAAAATCATAATCAACGCAGTAAAGTACCAATTAGCACTACACTGCAGGATCTGTCAAGAGTTCACTACCATTCCATAACAGTTCTGTGCATGTTGAGTGTATTCCTTGCCAAACTCGATGTTAAATCTCAATCCAATAAATAAGAAAAGACAAACACTAATACTTGGGTTGGTATGACTTTTGCGTCTCTAATAGCGTAATACCTTGTGAGTAGGAGCATGGGTATTCAGTAAGTAATTCTCGACTAGTCTATAATCACCACTGTCATGGGGCAAAGGATTGATATGACATTTGAGCTTCGTGTACTTAGCATCTAACGATTCATCATCATCACCATCAAAACCAACTATTCTTGAAGCGATTTCTATGTCCTGAAGGGCCTCGAGCATTTTCACCTTGGGAATAATAATAATAATAATAATATAAGAATTAAATGAACAAAACATGAAAAAGCCCTATCAAATTTAGTTCTCGGAAAGAGTATATCAGAGATTACAATATCACCAGTGGTCCAGTGGTTTGGTGTAAAACTCCCATCATTTTAATCAATCGGGCATCAAATTAATCTGGGTAAGCCAGCAACCAATATAGTATTTGAAGAGTTTCACTGGTGGTATTTGAAGAAGAAATGTATTGAAGTGTCAATCAGAACATAAAGTCTCAACCAAGACCATATACCAATTGAGAACCATATGAAGGCCAATTTCTGTGCGGCCCCTCCAAATTCTAAAACTTTTATAATTAGCCGAAACAATATGCATGTCAATTGTCAGCGGCAAAAACTAAAAGTTACCATACTGCATTTCCACCAAAACATACTTAAATTGTCCTCCTACCAATGTTTCTTTGTACATGGAAAGAGAGCAATAATGGTGCTTTTGATGTTCTTCAAGCAATAAGTAAAAGTACACGTGTGATATTCCCAATGTTTCAGGGATGTGCATGAGGTTTTCTCATTTTGCAGGAATAAAGCCAATTTGAGGTTTTTTGGGGGCAAAAATGAAGTTCTTCATAAAGAGAAAAATAAAGCAAGAAATGGCATGTACTAACTAATAAAGCCCGGGTCCAGTGCCAACCAGAAAGACACGCAAGTATATAACAGAACAGAACATACTTTGGCCTTAAAGTCAAACTCATCTCTGATGATGTGAGGGTGTACGGAAGGTATAAGTGTGAAAAATCGATTACTGGCTGCAACAAGCATGCTCTCCTTGAATGCAGGGTCATTGTAACTGTTATCACTCAACAAATTCTGAATCTCAGTTAATGCCTCAAAACCTGTAGAGGAAAAAAAAATAAAAAAAAGGCCCAAACTATCAAAATGCTTCCATATTATCATCACAATAAGACTAAGGGACAACAGGGATTTAATTAAATATCATGTACCCTTTTGTATATTCTGCTTGCTTAGCTTTCCAAGGGGCATTTCAGTCATATTAATTTCAAATTCCATCATTGCAGCCCTAGAATTAACAGAAGAAAACAAATGAGCAATCCAGATCAGCATCCTATAGCAAGTGTTACAAAACCAGATAGCGGTCAGATAAAATTTGGTCTAGTATTATCCCATCCTGCAACCCCCCTCCCACCCCACCCCTGACGTTTTTTCAGATCACCTTTTTACACTTTTTTTGGGCATAAGATTACATGTGTCAGCATTATTGAGTTTTAAACACCAAGTTTCCATCAAACTAAAAGACCAAATAACAGAAAAAACACTGTTATAGTATTGATACTATTGACCCTATGCACATAGTATGGATTGTACAGTAAATCTTGCTCTGTATTGGCTAACCAAATTCAAAGAAAGAGAAGATACTTGTATGTCTCGACATTAAAGAGCATCTTCATGAGTTCAACTAACTGAGGAGCAAGTGAGCTCTTTGAGCTGCTAAGGTCTCTCTTATTTGGTGCTTGTTTCACACCATAATCCTGCAACAAAATTGAAACATACATCATATATAGTTTGAGAAAGAAATATCAGCAAATTTACACTTACATTTAGTATGACGCCAGCAAGGTCTAACAAAACTGGTACACAGTATATAAGAATTTTATCACAAAACTGAGTCAAATTCGAAGCAAACTTGGCTTTACTAAACCCAAGCCAAGTTACCAGACAACATACCATATCACAGTTAGCTCTCCTAAAAATTAGGACGATGACAACAAAATTACATGCAGTAAAGCTTGTCCTTTAACTGTTACAATTTACAATTTTCATGTTTTGGTGCTCCAAAGTGGGCAAACTTTCCATTTTGGTCCCTAAATAAATTTGGTATGTATCCATTACCTACTTGTATATTCAGACAAAAATGAATGAACAGAATTTTATGTAATTTGAGAACACACGAAAATTGAAGGAAAGTGTACACTACAGACCAAGTACATGTGGATTCAGAGATTTTTTTCTTGGTCTAATAATGTGAAGAAAGATGCGACCAAAATCGAGCATCCTAATTTCAGGGATCATTTGTGTAATTTACTCAATAATTAATAACCAATAATAAATGTAAATTCATACAATATCAAGGGGGAAAAATCGGCCAGGTTGCTTCTCAAAGTTCTTTTTCTGTTCCCAGGCTTCCCATGGATTCCCAGTTTTCTCAAGGAACAATCTTCTGAATTCTTGAATTGCATCATCCTTCGACATCTCTTCTAACTTTGTACCTCCAATTTTTTCATTGCCAACACGACCCCACTTACGAAATACATAGCAATCTGACCCTTTATCCTCTTGGATGATTTGAAGAATGTAATAGCTTCACAGAAGGCAGAGAGTATACGCCATTACAGAAGAAATACAATTACATGTAAATATCATCCATTCACAAACTTTTTAGATTACTTGCAAATGCATTCAACTACTAGAAGAAATCATTAAGTGGAAAATGACCATACCACCCTTAATTCTATATCAGTTAATTAGCAATTAGAAAACAGAGGCTACACCTCGCGGGCGGGCGGGGGGGGGGGGGGGTACTCTAGGATGAAAGGCAGATTTATTAAACTTAAGCACAGGTTAACTTTCACAAAGTTCAAATAGGCTAAAATATCAGGTGGTAGTTGCAAATGCTGCACAACACAATAATGTGTACTGTATAACTTCAGAAAAGGATATATCATTTACCTGTTAATACCAGTAGACAAATCAGACATATTCAAAGTAGTGTTGTATATGCTTTTGCCAACTTCAAGAATATGACCGGTATCTTGCAGACCAGATGCCTCATGCACCGCACTCCTTCCCTTAACTTTGACCGTGACAACACCTCTAGAAGCTTCGACGGCTGACTTGACTTTGTACATATCAAAAGGAAGCTTTTGTTTCTTCTTCAGGCATTCCTCCAGGTATTCTTCCCTTACAATTGGTACCTTCATCCTCCTAGAGAATAAAAAAGATAGCAAAAATAATAAAACACTCAACAGTATGTTAAAATTATATAGATAAGTTCAATTGCACTGATAATGTTTTAACAAAACCTTGCTCTTTTTATTTCAGGATCCTCTTCATGAAGCTCTCCACAAACAACCAAACAGCTCGTATCTGCATCCAACAGAATCTAATTAGTCAACTTTCCAATCTCGAGTTGATTACAAATTACACTTGGAGTATCATGTGCTTTCTGTCTTGGTTGCTGAAGTAAAGAAGCTCCTATTTTGGAACTCAAGATTGGAATATGCACCTTTTCGGTCCCTGGCATTTGTATCTCAAATGCTGAACTAGTCATTTGGCATGTTTCAATAAAAATATCTCATCTCACATTGGCACCAGCTAGGTCCTAGATATGTGTCAAACGGGCTGTTTAAGTATGACAAATAACAATGGAATCATTTGAAATTCAGGGGTGAAAAGGAGAAGAAAATAATTGAAAATATATAAAGCAGAGATTAAGGGCATAGCAGTACCCTTCTTAACATTTGCATGGAAGCTAGCTCCAGCCGCATCAATTTTTTGCTTCCAATCCTCCTTACCAAGAAAAATATTAAAACCAAGTAAAACAGAAGATTAAGTAAAAAAAAAAAAAGCTGTCTGAACTGAAAGTATTGGAAGTTCTATAAATGTACTTACAATATCTTCATCAGATTTCACCAATAAAGCAACTTTCAATTTATCCAATCCTTCAGCAACAAATGACTGTGTAGTTGGGCAGTTCACGACTGAGCTACAAGGAGCTAAAGGAGGGAGAACTCGACTCGGTTTCTTCAACTTCTGTGACTTGAACCACTGTATAGCAACATACAAAACGAATATAAGTTTAATTGCCCCCAACGACGAGTTTTGTGTGCCAAAAAAGAGAGAGAGGGCATTAAATAAAGTAAATAACAGGAAAATGAACTCAGTTTACTTTTAGTAGAAAATCATTGGTTGTGCCTTCCGGAATTTTCCACTTGCCCTTCAGGCGAACAGGATCAGTAGTGGAATATGAGCATTTGCTCCAAGCAGATGCATAACCATGGCACAGATACTGACCACCGGCATATCTAATTGAGCCAGAACAGATTGGGCAAGGATCCAATGCGCCAAACAGCATTCCGTCAGCACTACATGCATGAAGATCAAAGGTCAAAGTCATCAAAATAGACATGAATTATTAATATTCATTAATAGGGAATGCACAATTACTACCCAACGGAACCTGACCAAATATATGTTACAAACCCAACAGTACAGGTTGGCAACTCAGGCCAGGCAGGTAGGGTTCACACCTGCACTCAACCTGAAATCAATCTCTTATTACTAATAAGAGAACTACTAAGATTACTATATAATTTTAAAAACTTACTATATATGCAGTTGATTATATTCTATAGATGAAAATGCTTATAAATTTGTTCAAATGCTCAAATGCTCCTCCTTAACTGGGTTTCCAGATAAAAGAAAGTGCTTGTGCTACAGTTTGGGGTTAGGTCAGGTCTGGAACATCTGGTAAAAAAAAAAATGCAATCCAAGGGAAGTCTGGGATGTCCTGTTCATTTTAAAATCCAAATAAATTTCATTTTTAATTAGAAGTAAAGAATTTACCAACGGTCTCTTAGGTTGTATTCAGATCCAGAGGGATCTTGGCCATTGGCCTCAAGCATGTCTCTCATCTCAGCAGTTGATACATTCTTTTTCAGCTCATCCTTTATGCTCCAAAGAAGGTCGCTCTGTTCCTTCAGCTTCTTTTCAAGGTCTGAGTCTGATAAGCCTGAATCAGCATTGCCTGATTTTTTGGCAACAACTTTCAGAGAACTAGTCTCTTCCAATTTCGCAGCTTTGACTGTCGGTTGCTCATCAGTCATGCCTTTCTTGCGTTTAGTTCCCTTGGAAGCTTTTTTCTCACCTTCAGCAAAAGAAAGAGCAAATAAATTAATGACATTACTCCATGATCACAGCACAGAGTGCCAAAGTATAACATATTACACATGCAAAACAATATATGTTGTGCTTATCATAAAAAGTGAGGAAATTCACATAAACACCCCCCCCCCCAAAAAAAAAAAACCAAAATAGAAAAAAATATGTAAGCAAGAAAGCTGACTATTATCTCTTCTTAAGGAAAAAGGAGGGTACAAGTGACAATTATGCTCCCAAGGAAATAGAAGAAAATTTCATTTTGCAAAGCTACACATGATATTATAATGCATTATGCAGAGTTAAATACAAACCTATAACTAAAACAAATAGCTAAATGTCACAGTTACAAACCTTCTTCTTTATCAGTATTGTTCTTCTTAAGAAGGGAAAGACAATTTGCTTTTTCTTCAGGTTCAAGGTTATCCCAACCGAATACTTTCTTGATATCTGTAGAAGGTGACATCTCTATAAAGCAATTCACATGGTACCACTGTAGGCCCCTGGCTCCCTTTCCCTCTCGCTTTGTCGAGATACGAATCTGGTAAATGAAATATGCATTACTTAGTCCTTTTGAATGCTCCATTAGTCAAAATAATGCAAACAAATAACATGTAAAGCCACGGAACATTGTTTTGTTTGAGATACCCCAATACTGATAAGTATATTCCCCTTATCTAAAGTAACATATCATCTAAACTAAAATTTGTTGTTTGTTTAGACGCAGATAACACTAGGCTGGACTATTATATTGAAGTCGGTCCCAAATTTATCAGGTTTACTTTGCCAGAAAGGATGCTTTAAAAAAGATAACATACTGTTTCTTTTTTAATCTTCTCATTGCACTTCTTGCAAGATGCTCGAGAAGAAGGGGACACGTCAATTGCACAGTCATTATTTGAAACAGAAGTAGACGAAGAGGCACCAGCTGGCACTGACGCTGCACTAGAGGAGCCATCGTTTATGTATTTTCTTATTTTCTCTTGATCATCCCACCTCAGCAAGTCAATTCCCTCCACGTCACCTAGCCTGATAACTCAAAAGTCATCAAATTGATTGAAAAACTGTCACATATTTTTTTTCTATGCTTTTGATATCAAAATTGCCCAAAAGGCCTGAATATGTCAAAACTTTCTAAGAATAACACTGCAAGCTACAAATTGTTTGACGAAGCTAAATTAAATTGTCAAAAACTTCTTTAATAAAGTTAACAAATGCCCCAGAACTAGTCTATAGCACCAAGAGAATGTCTACACAAGATGCAGATTCAATTCAGGTTTATCTCTTCCATGTTTCTTCTTTTCCCTTCAATTAGAATTTCCCATATAATTAAAATTAGAAGGCGTGGGAATGGCATAAAATTTAGGCATTGCTAAAGAGAACTAACGCTTTGATTTGGTTCTTCTTCTTCAAGATGCAGCTCGCATGATTCCACATCTGCAGAAAACAAAGGATCGGAAAACAGCCATGATAAGAAATAATCTAAATCTGAAATAATTGCTGAATTATTAATATTAGTTCTACCAAAAATTGCATAATGTACGTTTCAAAGTTAGAAGTCCATCAAACTTTTGAGCTATTTGTGCTCATCATTCCAGCAGGAAGTCATATTTTAGCAGAATATTTGTTAGACCAGACACTGGTAAAGTACATGAGCACGGTACATTGCATCAGTATATGTACCAGCAATTTGCAAGATCAATGACAACAAAGAAATGTATAATTGCGCATCCTCTCTGAAAGATAAAGAGGTACATTGCATCAGGAAAGTGTGCATATGAGCAGAATTCTCTCTTCAGAAAAGGCGAGTTGTTCAATTTTTTTTTTTTGGGGGGTGGGGGTTATTTTCAGAGGTAAAGTATGCAAATGTGTCGATCATTCATATCAAAAGGAAAAGAAAGAAATGACAAACAAGCCCAGTGGGATTGGCTCAAACACATATATTATATACCGACGTTAATGCTTGTAGAGAACTGAGTATCTAGAAAATAAAACAACAAAAAAAACCTGAAAATAAAATAAAATAAAAAATTGAACATTCAACAACATATTAGGAAAGATATTGCATTTTACAGGGCAGATAGACAACTCTGAGCAAAGAAAGGTAAACATAGGCAGGTTAAAACCAAAGTTGTTCAAACTTTGGTGAGCTTACAGGTTACAAACAAGAATTCCAGTAAAGACGAAGTAAAAACAGCAAAGTCCACTAGTTCCACAAAGAAGTAAAAAAAATGCGAAAGGACATCAGCAGAGAAATAGAAAGAAAGTGCAAAAAACAAGAAAGAGGAATTCGTACAGGCATGAAACCATCGAACTGGGTCGCGGCGACCATCTTCCCGAGGCGGAACTGGTCCTTTCCGATGGGACTCTTGCAGGTCTTGCACGACGATCGCGCCGACTTGGCGTACTCCGCTTTCCATGGCTTCGGCGGGCTCGCCATTGTCGAATCTTCTAGGCACCACCGCTCACAGACAGACAGACTGATCGCTAGTCTCGACTCTTGAGAGAGAGAGGGGAGAGGTTTTGTGTCAGAAACTCCGAATAGAGGCGTGAGGAATTTATTTATTTCTTTCTTTCTTTATATATCGCAAGTTCGTATAACAAGGCAAAGAGCTGGTTCCGAAACTAACAAGGATTCTCAGGGAAGAGTCCGACACAGAAGTCAGATCTTTTGAAACCGGTAAACCTGAAATTCTCGGTGTGGTTTATCACTGACACGAGATTCTTGAGAGTTCAAGCTGTGTGGGTCCCAAATGTCAGTTACTTGTTCGTGCCCGGTTCCCCGCCACAGAGGAATGGGGAGTGCGGGTGGGTCCGATTCCTCGTCTAAAGTAGCTTTTGGTAAAATTAATTTAGAATCATATTTGGATTTGTTAATACCGGATTAAATGTAGCTATCTGGATGCATCTGTTTGTATAAGTTGTTATGACTTGTGACAGTACATCACCAAAAAGAAAAAGAGTTATTATGACAGTAGTGGTGTCTAGGCTGTTTAAAATTGATATTTAATAATGGACTGATTGGTTCTTGCTTCTTCTTTTTTTTTAATAGATTTATTGTCTTCGTGTCTTGAGAAAGTTTCTAAATGGTCTGTCTTCCAATTATAATTTCAAAATTGTTTGTTTTTCCCTCGAAACTAAAAACATTTTATATTATTTTTTTATAATAATTTTAGATAGAATTCATTTGACTCATTGTTATCCTCCCATTGAAGATTAAAATTATAATTTTATCATCATTTCCTGTCTAGTAAAAGAAAAATATATAACAACCTTGCTCTTATTTCAGCATCTCTTCCATATTCTCTTCATTTAACAATGATATACTTTTTTCATCTTTTATTTAATTGGAGAATAAAATATAGTAATTGTAGTTTTTTACTGGTTTGATTGGCGAGGGTAAATTTATATTTTTTGTTCACTAGAAGACTAATAATGAATTAAGTGAATTTTAACTAATATTATCCTAATTAATGGATAAAATGAGAAATATGAGAGGTTCTGTAGCTTTGATGGAAGAGAGTAATTCTGAAGTTTGAAGTATTAATGAGGAAATAAGAAATTTCAAAAGTTTTGATAGGCATAGTACCAACCTGAAACAAACAACATAATACTACACCATTGTTATCTTATAAGTCTATATTTGATAAACAAATAGAGAGATGATTCTTATAACCGCTTTCAAATAAAATAAGATTTATTTTCTTATACTTTCATTTTATATCTTTTTGACCTAATATGATAGTACGGGCATGGATCCAGTATGTTTGCTCTATATAAAAAAGATCGAATTATATTAATAAAATCTTGCTTTTAAATGAAAATATAGCACATATGAATTCTGATATGAATATACTATAATTTAAGTAATCTTAGAAACATTCAATAACTTAAATATAAGGACATGTTAGATATTAGAGTTAGCAATGCATTTTAATTCATGAAAGTAAAATAGTAAATTGCGAATATTGAAAGTGGGATTTTATATTTCTCCATTTCAAAAGATTTTACAAATAAAGGCAGTGGAACTTTTTTTGTTACCTAGCTAAATATGTACAAAGAGTTCATAGAAACTATGCTCTTTTTATATAAAAGTTCTATTAATTTTAATTTTTGTTTGAAATATTTTTTAAAAAAATTAAATATATATTTTTCTGTAAAGAAATAAGATATATTATCACTAAAGTGTGATTTTAAAAACTATGCTGTCATCAAGAGAAACACTGATTTTCATTCATAGTCATGTAACAAACAAATTAATTTTAAGTTAACATATTCCGATTTAGACCAATAAAATAAACGGAATTCCACGGAGGTGCTGTCGGAAGTTCTAGAGGAAACGGAGAAGCGTCAAGCGACTTCCGTCTTTACGTGTCCGATCTCGGACGATTGCTATTTGCGTTCCCTCGATCAGGTAGGTGCTCAGTCTCAGTGTTTACGTGTCCGATCTCGATTAATAAGGTGCTCAGTCTCAGTGTTTACGTGTCCGATACGGTGATCATGCGACTTTTTTCGGATTGACTGTGTATTATTACTGGAGAAGGATCCGAAATGTCTGTCTATGACATAGATTTCAAATTCAAATCCAAAATTGAGAGCCTCGTGTTAAGTAACAGGGACAGATCCAGCACTACCGGAGTCTGGCGAAGGATCCGAAATGTCAATCAAATGGATTTCAAATCCAAAACTAAGAACCTCGTGTTAATAGATCGAGTGCGTTGGCTAGTTAGCTCCCCGAAAACGGTAACGGATCTCGGCACAATGGATGCCACGTTGTCTCGTACTGTCAGAGCAGGGAAGGAAATTATTCGAAACTCCCAACTTAAACGTCATATTTGACTATATGGCGTAATAATTCCGAGAGCTGATATATAAGTATCGATAATATCGTTCATACCGATTTTATTATTTATAATGAGATTTATGTTGATATCAAACGGCTCGTATTAAATAAAGACGTGGTTATATAATATTATTTCTTTCATCAAACGTTTTTGTATACTATTATAAATAATAACTTATTTTATATAAATAATAAAATCGATATCAATTACGATATTAATAATGATATCTCCTAAACATTTTTCAATAATTTTTACTCGCATAAAATGTGACAGTGGGATCAATGCGGAGCAAATTTCTAGAAGAGAATCGAATGCCTAAATTTTTTTGACGCATAATGGTAGTTTCAATTTAAGTGCCAGAGGCCGGTACTGAATGCGGTACCAACATTAAAAGGGAGGTTAAAAGCGTTTGTCATCCTATTTGACAGGGTACACCAACTAGGTATGAACTCTCATCTTCCAGAGTACACTGGTAAATTAAATTGTTTTCGTTATGCTTCAAGTAATCTATATCTAGTCTTCATCTCCATCTCCTATTCTAATAAAAACAATAAAAATCTTTTCATAATAATAAGTAAATAAGATTTATAAAGGATACTGGCTGCTAATGAGGTTCCACAAGTGAGCTCATTTACTCTTGCAAGCAAAAAAGGAGTAGCTTCGTTTCTGGTTATATTCTTTTCCCTGAACCAAATACAATTGCACCAGATTAAACATGCAATATCGTAAGATTTAATATTACTTTAAATAGTGCGATGGCTATGAAGAAAAAAGATGGAATCGTATTACTCATAAAACCACTAAAATATCACTGCCTCCTACAAAAGTCCGTTTCCGTTGTTTGTTGTTTTTTCTTTCCTTTTAACTGTCGTCTTACAAATTACCCCTTCTTAATCTTGCTTAATCTCACATGAAATATCATAATCATCACACAAACCACCGAAAATGTTCCACCTAGTTTTATTTCTCTGTTGGCCACCAACTTTTTGCTCAACTGCAATAACCTGAAACTGCACCTACGCCACTAATTCTTTCATTTACTTATCATAATATATGTTAATCTTTATATAAATTAAACAAGAGTTTATAATCATGGTAAAGGTGATGTCAAAATGAGTTCAATTAATGGACTCAGCAGGGGAATAACAGTAAAGTATAGATGATTATTTACTATATTGCGTTTTTGACAGGACATTATGATATCTCTCATTTTTTAGAAGCATGCATAATACATTTTTTGAGCTTTTGTGGGAAAGCAAAGTGAATTTTACCAAAATAATTGAGTATGAGAGAGGAATACTTGGCTTCTCTAATGGCTTGTCGTATGGCACGCTCAATCATACTTCCAGAAGCAGCATATTCTTTAGGAATTGATACTGCAATTAGGATCCCTGTACCGAGACTTAGATTCGAGTTTGCATCTGTATGCATAAAACATGGTCAAAATATTGTGTTCTCTGTGAATATTTAAATAGCTTGCTTATCCCTTATGACATTAGTCAGATGAAGAGACCTGTTATCTTAGTATTTTTGCGAATAGTAGTAAACAATTAGCTATTTGTAAGCTTGCAAAATGACAAGGTATTTTTTCAATGTTAACTGTTAACAATTTTGCCCCTGTCATCTATAAAGTACATTAATATTGGGTGTTCTTTTTAAAAAAACCATAGCAGCATCATATTTTACAACTACCAAAAGCAGAATGTTCTTGTTAAAGGTCCATAATAACATAGGAGTTACCTATATGCTTAGCACATTCCTCAGGAGAATCAACACGCATGGCGCCTGGATAAAATAAAGAGTTCATATAACAATTACTGTGTTAGCTCAAAGATAATGCATGAAAAAGTAAAAACGACAGCAATTTTCTGGATAAAATCCTCAACTGGGCTCTATTAATCCTCAAATATGCAACAATCTACAGCCATGACTTGTCCAATACAGCCTCAGTTAACTGACAACTGTGCAATTAAACATAATACTCCATTCTACCTCGTCAAACCTCAATGAGCATAGAAAAGAACAAATAATAAGATGAAGGCATTCAATCGGTACTGATGCATATGTATACAAAAACGTTAAGAAAAACTAGTTTCGCAATCATGTTCACCCGAATAAATGGGTGGCCAAAAGCTGCAAAGAATCATAATACCAAATATTCAAGGGTCCTAGGTATGTCCAAAATCGACTTAACACCAGCTGAGATCACTGTTACAGGAGTTTTTCCAAGCTCTGTCAAATCAGAAGAAATGTCCATATCTGAAAATGAGAAAAAGAAAAATGAGAGATTTCTATAAGTTCGTTCAAACAAATTCAACAATAACCAAGACAAGTTTATTGCGGATACACTATTAGTGCTCACTGCTTGGCACTTACTTTGCTCCACATGCCTATGCACGCTACCAATTCCTCCAGTAACAAATACTGGTATACCAACCTACAGTTACAATAGCAAAACAATTCCTCATTCAGTGCAAAAAACTTAATATTGGCAAATCTTATGGGCAAAGATCATAGTTGCAGAGACGGTTGTTGCACCATTACCACCAGCTGCAACCTAATAATATTACCACATAACTAATGACTGCAAATAAAATTATATAATAGGTCATACAATTTAAACAAAAAAAATCAAAGACTAAATCTTGTTAGTGATTCAATTCTGTAGGTAAATTAACAGTTTAACAGGTCAGTATAGCAGAACTGTCTTTTTGAAGTTTGGTACTAGAAGATAAATTACAGAGATAAATAAAAAAACTGAAAAACATTACAATTTCACATTTAAAAAAGGTTCAAATTAATTTGTATACTAACAATATGAGGAATATCTCTTCGAGCCGTCCAGGAATTGCCAATCTCTTCAACTGCTCATCACTTAAGCCTAATTTTTTTCTCAGATAAAAATCATAATACAATTCTATAAATCTCACAACTAAGTTCAGAGCCAGCTTAGCTTTCAAAAGAGGAGAGATTCGAACTGACTCTTTATTATTATAGGTTTCCCAATTTTATATTCGGCCCGGCCTACATAAGCCCAGTTTTCTATTATCGATCAAAAATAACCAAAATGTGCTTATCACCGTTTGGCGTGGCTCATTTGATCACTTTCTTAACTTCATCAATTCTCTCTCCCCCCGCAATTGTCGTTGATTTTCTCCAATACACTCCGCTTCACGGCTTATCCCCTGTTCCCAATCTCTGAATCTCGAGAGAGAGAGAGAGGGGAGGAATGGCATCGCATCGCTGTTGCGCGTTTCTCGAGATAATCCTCGCCATCATACTACCTCCCCTAGGCGTTTTCCTCCATTACGGGTGCTGCTCCGTAAGTCCCTTCTCTTTCCTTACCCTCCCCTCCGATCTCCTCCTCTCCAGTTGTACCGAACCGGAAGCGTCCTTTTTTTTCTCTTAGGGTATGTTTGGATGGTGTAAGAATAGTGCTAATCCAGATTAGTAACTATTTTAAATTGCTGTTCCGTATTTAGATGAGATGATAGCTATTTCAAATCATTGGGTTAGGGTTAGTGAACAATTCTTACTATTGTACGATTCCAACTAAAAGCTGAGTTAACTACTATTCCGAATCTTTAAAATAGCTACTAATCTCACTAACCCACCCATTTATCCAAACACACCCTTAAGGTTTGGCCGTGTAGGGTTGCTGACAGAAACTGACGGCCTGGATTTTTGATGGATGTCTCTAATTTTGGTCCCCAATTTAGATTTCGTTTTCTTCATCTCCTTTTACTATGTGATCTCAGTTTGTCGGTTGAGTTTCAGCCTTTCGGGACAGTGTTGTTGTTCTATGTCTATTCCGAAATACTATTACCTGCTTCTGGTCTGGTGCCAAAGCTGGCATGTTTAATGTATAACTTTACAGGAAATATACTATTGGAAACCAAATTTTATAGTGTTGTCTTTATGAAAAGTGCAGTTTTGCGCTCTGTAATATCAATTTCAGTGGAGAGTACAAAGGCAACTATTATGGAGAACTTGTTTTGAAATGGTAACCATGAAATTTGTTACTTAGATGGGGCCATTAAGAAAAATGAACTTGTCGGACAAATGTGTATAATTGAGGCCTCCTTCCTCAAGATCTTAATTTTGGCATAAGTATACTGAAGTAGTGATACCACAATTGGCTACTAATGTTATCAGATATCATCCTTTTTACCAACTTAGGTTCTAGGACAGAATTTGAAGTTCCGGATTTGATCAAAGGTGTTGTTAAATCCGGAGCTCATTGACAAAAATGACAACCAGATTTGTAGCACGAAACAATATTTAAAACAGATGTATAAATTGAATTGACGGTCATTACAGGCTTTGTAGGTTTGCTTATGCATATGGAATCAACACACATAGTACTTGCTCTAGATGAAATCCCAGAGACATCTTGTGGAAAAATGGAAACTTACTGGAGTTATATGAAAATAAGCAAGGTTGCTTGGAATTTGAAATTATACTATTATAGCGCAATCTAATACGTTTTTACCTTTGCAATTTACAGATTGAATTCTGCATATGCTTGCTATTGACATTACTAGGATATGTGCCTGGTATAATATATGCCATATATGTTCTTGTAGCCACACAGCCTGATCGTTACTACTACCGGGGTTATAATGAACCCCTTGTGTAATTCAACAATTCAAGAGGCAGTTCGACAAATTCATTGTTAATAATGAGGGGACAAAATGTACCTCCTTGGCTACTTAATAGCTCTGAAATTGGGGGTATTATGGACATAAGATCTTGTTTTCATTATGCATATGGTTAAACAAACACTCCTGTAACAAATTAAAATTTACAAAAAGTTATACATTGTATTTTTTATTTTTTTGTGAACATAATTCCAAAATTGTGGGTTTCTCTTTTATGAAGCTTTCATTTTTTTTTTTATTAGTGCGCTTTATAGGGGATAAAGACTGGTATGCTGCTTGTATATGTTTGCTTCATGAGCTTAAATTTATTTTTGTTTTGATCTCCCTTTATTTGAGATGAAGTGGTGGAAGGCATCAACAATGATGTTGGCGGTACATGATAGGTAAGCATTCAAGTGGTACTACTACTCTGATTTTAGACTCAAGGTCCATAATTTATATCCAAATCCATTATAGGGTATTGTCTTAACGTCTTCTTCATTCAATAGTTTGAACTAATAAATTTTAGAGTACCCAAAAAAAACAACAACAAATTGGAGATTGCACCATTCCTCTATTAGGAAAGATTGTTGGGTGTGAAGTTAAAATGTAATTTTTTAATTATTAAGTAAGGTGATAGATTATTTGGACGTTAAGTAAGGTGATAAATTTCTTAACTGTTAAGAAATGCGATAGGTTATTTGACCATTAAGTAATGATATAATCGTAAATATTGTTATTAGCCGTTAAGTAATGTCATAGTCATAAATATTATTTCTTAGTTTTAAATATTGTTATTTAACCTTGTAATGGCATAGTTGTAATTTATATGAATTAGGTTTGTTCACCTCTAAGAAATCTCTAGCCTATATAAAATGGTCTAGACACTCTTGTAAGAATATCAGAAGAAACTTAGTCTCAAGTTTATAATTCTCCTCTTAATTCAATAGTATGTAGGCGAAATTTATGGTTTTTGATCATCCGTCTGATTTTTCACAATTTTAGTATTTTTTTTCTCTTTCTTTCTTGCTCTATCTTGTTATTGTGTTGTGATATTGTCAGCTGCCTCGAAACTTTACAATTGGTATCAGAGCTCTTGGTTACGGGGGTGAGGTTTTGTTGGTGTGCAAAGTCCAACTGAATGCTTGTGAAGGAGGTAGTGTTGTTTGAACAACTACAACAAGATGGAAGATGGCAGGTAAATATTCGTTATTTCAATGGCAAGCATTTTGGTTAGTGGAAGCTACAAATAACTGATATGTTGTACGCTAAAGAACTGGAGGATGCTATGTTGGAGGAGAAACCCCAAAAGCACTGATGAGAAGGCGTGGAAGAAGCTAGATCGGCACGCACTTGGTCTCATTCGGAATACCGTCTCCATGGATGTGGCTTCACACGTTGTGAAAGAGACCACAACCTTTGAATTTATCAAGAGACTATTCGACTTTTTTGAGAAGCCTTCAAGTTTGAAGGGGTCAAACATGATTCTAATCATCTGATTGTGTACATTCATTTACAGGTTCAAAAGCAGGGAATTTCTATTGCTTGAGAGGAATACTTGGATGCTTGTATCATGAGCTCTGAGTGAGTAATTACAGATGAAAGTGGTTTGTAATTTGTTCAGGTCTTTTTGACTGAATCAACCAACAAGATATGCGCTACAATGGTTTGATTTTGTTAAATGATATTATATTTTGGTTCAGTTTAATAACTTATAGAAAGTAAAGTGACCAAGATTTGTGCGTTGATACTTTGCTAGCATTTAACCTGGCATAATTGCGGTGTTAGTTTTACTGCTCGAACAGTAGTCCAGTACTGGTATCTTGCAAAAAGATAAAAATAAAAATAAAAATCCATCCACGTCTTGATTGCTTAACTTTATAGGTAAAAAAAATTCATTGATTTTCTGAAATGAGAGTGCTATGCTTAGATCTTTCAAACTAAAACAAAAGGACATGAATTGCAAAGCTCATCAAATCCAAATCTATCTTGGGGGCAGTAGCAAAATATGAAAAAAAGTGAAAAGCACACAACAATCTCTGTAAATCAAAACTAGATATCTATTGATGATACCAAAAAATCATTCATGATGAAAGAGAACAAATAAGAGGAAGAGACTAACCTGAGTTTTTTGAGGGTTTGAACTACTGCGATATTTATCTTAATTGAAAGAAAATAAAACCCAATTACAGCTTTTAGCCAGTAGTCTTTCCAGTGAACGGCCAGAAATCGGGCTGGAAATGGCAGAGAAGAAAGTCCTTTTTTCTCTTCTGAGAACATGCAAACTGAAGGGTTGAGAACAATAAAAAGTTGAAAAGAGACGGCCAAATCAGCTAACATGGAAAGGAGGGGTAAAAAATAGTTCCATACTATTCACAATTACACTTAAAACGCAATTCCAGTCCCCTCTAGAATTGAAAAACCTGGAAGAGTTTTCGATTCATTCCTCCCATTCAGCTCTATTTCGATTCTCTTCAGATGGAATTAGAGAATCTATCCTAATCAATTCTACTGCTGTGGTGTAGCTGAACATGCCCTATTAGTTGCTTATTATTATTATTTTGAATGAAATTTTCATTAACTAGCCATATTCACTATTCATGCAACTGATCCCCACAAAAAAAAATAGATATGAAAAAAGGATCCAAGACAAACTTTCTCATGATCATTAAGCTGGATTTGAAGAAGAGTGACCAACCAAATACGAACCAAAACCCCAAACAGTTACTACCAATGATAAAATCTTGAATCTGCTCATGGGGTCATGAAACCAAATCACTGCTGCGATACTTGTTATTGGAACCCTAACTGCATTCAAAACCCCAGCCAGAACAGTTGATGCCAGAAAAAGCACACCAGTTCCACCCAAAACGCCCAATTGAAATGTAACAGCACTCCATGTGATCACCATCCCATATGCCACCTTGCCATGTTTAAAGCTCCTTGCCTCAACCTTCATCCCAGTAAAATCATCATTTACCAACAAACCAATTGAGGTGAAAATAAATGCCGCAAAGGAAACCATGACCTGTTGCTCCAATACAACATGGAAGGATCTCCGACCGAGAATTTTGATAAAAACAAGTTCTGACAGTGCGAAAATAAGGCCGTGAAGTGCTGAACCAAGAATGTCCCAGACAAACCCTAATATGTATTGTTTGTCTGTAATTCCTAAGTATCTATCAGAGTTTGAATCAAGGGCTATTATGACCACACCAGCAGTAATGACCACGATGGCATTTATAGAGGAAAGGTAAATTTTGTTTTTCACAATAAGATATCCAAACAAAGTTGAGAATATGAGAGAGGATGCAGCCAGAAGAGAAGCTGTTGAAGCTGGCAGGTATGCATATGCCCATGCAAACATTAAATTGTCGGCGGCGCTCAGAAACCCTAGAAGAATGTACCTATAAAAATGGTCGCAAGATGAGTCCCACATGCAGGTATCAATTTTGACCTGTACCCAGACATTATATGGGTATGCACAGTAGTGGGCCCCACTGGCACATTTCAATATGTACTAGCCCAATACATAGTACCAAACAAATATACCAAGTACTCTACTGTGCTTGCCTTTTATGTTATATATGTTGCTACACCAGCAGTACCGACCAAGGATTACAATTTCAGTAACTGGTACTGGTCCTGAGTTTACTGTGTTGACAAAGCCACATACTGGTAGAATTACAAAACAAATAGTTAAAAGTACCAGAATGCAAGTTTCAAGGAAAGAGGGGTAGGGTGGGATTTGGTGAAGATGTAAGTGGGAATCAGGAGAATAGCAGTAAGTGGCCATCCTGCAACAGCAGCCCAGGAAAGTATCCACTTGCTCTGACCTCCATAGTTGTAGTATAGGCGTGACAGTAGGCTCGAGGCAGGAAATGCGGTCAGCATGAGGCCTCCAGATAGGGTAAGGAGGAGCCAGTGCGATGCAGGCTTTGACCGATATGTCTGTAGGGCTGATATGGCAATTCCTGACAGCTTAGAGAATACAAGGTTTTTTGGTTTTGTTACCTCAATTTCATCTAAAACAAGGAAAAAAAGAGAAAAAAAAAATAAGGTGATTTAACAAGGTTGCAACTTTAAGTAGCTTATACAAAAGATGACGAGTCCATTTAGATTGTTAATCCAAGTCTCAACTAGACCAATTTAACAGTTCAAGCCTCAATTTAACTCTAATTGTGCCATTATGCTGCAACTTTACCCAAATTTTGACTCTAATGACCTTCTGATATTGAATTTGGTGAGGAGGAACCAGTACAAGATATATCTGAATTGGTAGTTCTCTGGGGCGGAAATGGCAACTCCTGATTCCATTCCATTTCAATTATGTTGTTAGATAGGTTGCACATATTTCAGCTAGATCATGATTTTGAAATGCTTAATTAAAAGTTTAACACAGAGAGAGGAGTTTGCTTATATTTGAACAAGAAAATTTTTGACATAAAGCAAGTTTGCAAATTTTGGGCGCAATTAAGACCTTAAACAAGCAGAAGAAACTCCTAATTTACCCTCAACGGCACAATTAGGCATCTAATTAAGCAAATGTGAGCTCAACATTCTGATGTACCCTTGAAATGTGCAACATAAACCCTTAAGCATAGATAAAGTCTGTCAGTAGTGCAACTAAGACCCGATTAAACCAAAATTTGACCAAATCAGACTCATAGTTGCAAACTCTTTTTAAGCCACAAGCCCACAATTGAGCTTTTAGAAATATAAAACACTGAATTCATATAATAGCTGCTGTCAACAAGCAAAGGAACATCTTTTCTCATTAAGTTATTACGCACTGATCATATAAAATTATATAACATCACATTTCTTTTAACAATTCCTTAGTGTGCTGAGTGTGTTTTACTGTTACACCAAACAATCATTGAGGTATAGACATGTATATTAGAAAAAAAAAATTAAATATAACATATATATAAAACCAATAATTATAGTGTCCACAATATACAATTTTTATTTTATGTTTCAACGAAGAGAATGAAATACTGAATTCTCACCTAATCTAGAAAATCAGCAAAAAATTTCCAAAAAGGGAAAGATGAATAATTACTTTCAGAAACTGCTTCTAACTTTAACACACGCAATTTCGCAACAACTTTAAAACACAAAAAGAAATGGAGGATTTATTCACAAATTAGTTTCTACCTGTAAGCTGGGTTTGAGGGAATTGCGCGCTCTCTGTCTCCATTGATACTTTGATATAGCAAAGGAGCTCCACAAGAGTAGTTAGTCCAACACTATGATAAAGGTGTGAAATCAGAATATAAAATTGGAGTAAAAAAATATGAGGAGAATTCTGTTGGGTGGGTCCCGATTGGGTTTGAAATGATGGATACGGCGAATTAAGTTCTGGGGCCCACTAGTCCATTTATTTTTTTATTTTTTCTGGGCTATGGACCATGATAATTAAATTAAGAGTGGAATCTCTCAAAAACTATTATCTTAATAATTTTAATAACTAATTTTTAAATAATGTTAATAGAATCTTTCGAAATTCTCAAAAATAGAAAAAAATTGACAAACATATTTTTTAACTTATAAATTGATTGTGTTTTAAATTTCATATAATTTAAAGATCATTTGATATTCCATCAAAAATAGTTAAAAACTGTTGTAAATGTCATGTAATTTTGATGGTCTTTAATGGAGTATGAAATAATACTTAAATTATATGAAATTTAAAATATAATCTATCTATAAATTAAAAGAATATGTTTATAATTTTTTTCTATTTTTAAGTTTTTTTTTTGGAATTATTTCAAAACCCATTAAAGATTTTTTTTGTGTCTTGTCTATCGCGATTTTATAAATAAATAATATCAATATTTTTTACTTTAAATATTTAACAACTCTATATTTATTTTTTAACGCAAGCGTTCACAATGTACATCAAATATCGTAAAATTTGAAAATGAAAGACTCTAAACGTACACGTTCACAAAAAACCTGTGAACATGAGAAATTTTACATTTCTTGCATCTAGACTCTGCGTTTAGAAAATAGACATAAAATTATCAAATATTTAAAATTAAAGATGTTGTTATTTATTTATAAAATGAGGATAGACAAAAAAAAAATTCGTAGTAGATGGAGTTCCAATATGCTGTCAAAACTGTGATGATCGGGATTTTATGACACGTTCGATTTGGATCCAATGCACATAGTTCAAACATACTTGTGCTGCTGCCTTCCTCATCAATTCTAATTATGTGAACAACACAAATGGGGATTTTCTGAGTACTTCATTTGGACCACTCAACCCGAGTCTACCACCATAGACAGGAAAGGAGATCAGATCATCAGAGGATGTTAAGATTGTAAAGGAAGAAAGAGAGAGACAGTTCATTGATTTGTATTTTATTTCCACTGTTTCTATACACTGGATGCGTCTATTTTATAGATATATTATAATACCTAACTGATACTATGCACCTAGACACTACTGTTGTACACCAGTTTGACTTTGGTCAACTGGTAATTTATCATCCTCTAATAGAGATTCTTTTAGAATTCAAAGGCTATCTTCCTTCAATAGCTAGCAGACTGTTCAGGGGCAAAAAATACTCCTTTCTTTTTCTAAATCCGGAGGTGTAAGCTTGTGATTATTTGCAGATTGGCATGCTGTATTAAAGATGATTTCTGAGACAATGTGTTGCAAAAGTAATGCAACATGTTCATCAAGAAGAGAGATATAATAGTAACAACTAGATTCGTTTTTTTGTATGACAAAGTATATTTTTCCTATAATCTTCTTTTCGCATTCATGCAAGTGGAATGCATATTTACATCATTAACTTCCAAACTATGCAAATCTCAAGTCATAAAAGGCAAAGTGGCATGGCGTTGATGTATTAACTATAACGTTGTTTGTACTGAATCTACTCTTTTGATAGCGATTACAAACTGCATTTCATAGAATCAACCTTCTCTGCACATTTATTTTTATTCAAACTTCACTGACCAATGCAGGAAACATGAAAAAATGTCTCAAGTCTTGTCACTATAATCTTCTTTTTTGTTTTTAGTACAATTCTCATATCCGGTTGGTTTTAAAAAAAATAACTGCACTTAATGGCTCTTGTTTGTTTCAAACATTTTGACAATGCAGTACTGACACCAAGGGAGAACATGAATAATTATTCAAGTATCACTACCATTCTATCAATAGCCATTAGTTAGTTGGAGTGGATGCCACTATGAGATTAAGACCATATTTATCATCTGAAATACAAAGAGGAGACATAAAATGATCATGTAATGTGATAATACTTCAATTGATATTGTTAAATTTTTTTTTTTGGAAAAAAAATGGCGCAAAACCAAATTGAACAATAAAAACAAAGCAAAAGAATAATGCATAAACATGCTAGCTTGCTCAAATTATGTAAATATTAATGTACAGGCTTTTGAAACTTGCCATGCACCCAAACTCTCCGCATCTCCTTCCCATTCCGGCGATTGATGGACCTCACACAGCAATATTCAAGCTGCACCTATTGAATAAAAGAGAAAGAGAAATTGTAAAATGCCCATTTGGAAACAAAATTTTAATTTAGCATAAGAAGGATCACTGTCATGTACTCATGCTACATCATGTAAAATCTCTACACCAAGATGGGCAGTTGGTATTTATGGTCAAGAAAGAACAAAAAAAAAAAAACATTATCAATAAAAATAACAACTAATTTGAACTCTACAACAAACATTATATCCAGTATCGAAGTATTGCACCAAATCAAGGCAATTCTTCACTCTTGAAAATCTACTGGTACTGCTAACATTTATGGAGCTTAATACCTCAATGAGCCCAGCTTCACAAAAGAGGTCTCTTGTAACATCTAACGAGAAGAAATAGGAAAGAGTTCCATCCGACCGCATATATTCTCTAAATCCCACTTTTTGTTCGGGTGGAAATCTGAGCATTGTCATATCATACACTCCTGAAAAAAAAATTAAAAAAGAAACCCATTGGAATGTTAATCGCGAATAATTTGTGTGTGTGTGTGTGTGTGTGAGAGGGAGGGAGAGAGAGAGAGAGAGATGAACTGTTGTGCAGGGGGGATTACCATAGTCTCTAAATAAAATCAGACCACCAGGCTTTAAAACAGAGATGCATTTTTGTATAATAGAGGGCATCTTGCTCAAAGGTACGGCTGATAAAGTGAATATCTGACAGAAATAAATTAAAATGAAAAATGTATTATGGCTAGCTCAGGCATAATAAATGATAAAAAAAAGAATCTGAATCAAGGAAAGAGAGTGAACACCTACCAGGGTAACAAAATGGACCCCACCAACGCAACAACTGTTTCCTTCCAAGATAGTAGGATTTATATATGCTTCATTTTTATGGCTATAACCTGGGACGCAAGGGAAAAAAAGGGATTTAAGAGAATAACTCAACATATTAGAAGCATGTATGATGGTTCAAAATTTAAATTGTTTTGAAGACATCAATATAAACTCTACATGGCAAAATACTAGTAAAAGGTTTGTTTGGCAAATTGTGAGAATAATGGAAGGATAAAATGAGAATAGGCTTTTTTATATGCACTATTCAATGATTGTTAAGCATGAAAAAGTGGAAGAGTGGACTTGTGCCTATTCTGGTCCATTGGAAAGGCACTCTTCCACCTACCCTACGTTCTACACTATTCCATCCATGACGAATCGGAAGCGACTGAAGTGCCAAAAGGAGGGGTTTGACAGCAACTTTCCAATTCCACTTTTTCACAATGACATTCCAATCCCTTCCAGCAAGTATGTTAGCATAAATCTACACTCTTCTACTATTCCTTGCTCACCGAATAAGCCATAAGAAAAAGACCATATACAAGAACATAAAGTATAATACCTGAGCTGGTACTATTGGTACTTGAAGAACTCTGACATGAAGTACAGAACAACCATTCTGGAAATTCATTATTATTAAAATCCAAAACAAATGGAATAAATCTATCCCTTGAAGTAATGCCCTTGGCGGTGACCACAATCTCCTTTGACTTCTCTAGAATTTCTTCACTACAATCACAAGCATACACTATGATGCTTTCTCTTGCACTGCATGAAAGGTCATATTACTATAATGAGTTGAGATGAGTTATTTTTAAGAAATTTAGTTTGTAATCTGTATTTACAGCTTTCACAATTCAAGATGAACTTGGTGTATTTTTGCAACTCCACACAGAATGGTGCAAAGGACCAACCTTTTTTGGGAGGAGTTCAAGGACCAAAACCCAATTCTTTTTTAACAAGCAAAAAAAAAGCCACATGGCGAAACTCCAATTATATGGTGGACTGTCACCAACTAGACCCACTCTGTGCTACAATCCAACATGAAGTGGCACTTTCACCATATATGCACTATATGCTAATAGAATCAGTTTTACTAGGTTAAAACTTCTAATAAGAGAACAAGCTCACTGCTTGGTCAACCGCACTCCAAACTGTTTTAGGGGTGAAACTAAAAAAGTTTTTAACAAATTCACTCCATATAAAATTGTCAAAAGCAAGGAATTCACCGCAATATGGGAAGAACAGTGCTTCCATTCCCACATCCGACCTCTAAAACCTTCACTGAGTCGTGACAGTCCAGCAATTCAGGAAATTCCTTTAAAAGGTACCTTCTTTCCTGTAATTAGAAGAATATGTCAAAGGGTTACACTTATCTTAACCTTCTCCACTGCTAATAAATTAATCTGAAAACTACTTCATTTCTTAATGAGTGCTTAGTTGAACTCTTTTTGACGAGTAAAGAGCTGAATTGAACCGCAAACGACATTTTAGTGTAAGCTAATTGTTCAAATTGATCTCACCAGATCTCCAACAGTGGATAATACTATGTTAAAATAACGCAAACTCTTCCATAAAGAAGTTCACGATGTAACCTTGAAGAAACGAGCAGTGGAATGGCGGCGGTGGAAGCGCCTCCACGAATCGGCCTCAACAAGCGAAGAAGAATCAGAAGTGGAGGCGCCGCTGTGAGGCGAGAGGTGATACGAGAAAGAAGGAATCTTTTCGATCTCTTCTCTAAGTTCTTCCCAATCGAAATCGGCGCTGTGATACTCCGCCTCTCTCTCCGATGAACTGGTCATCTCCATTTGCGGGTTCTCACGCACGAAACCCGCCAAGTTTTCTTTTCTAATTTCCAAGTATTCTCAACTCAACAAAGGTAATTAAATAGTGTGTCATGTTGTTTTTGAGACCAGGCCCAATGAGAGAGAGAGAAGCCTTAGGTTTCATGAAATCAAAGGCCTAATCAACAATCCAATCGGACCTAGGTTTTCACGACTCATGAGCACAAGCATTAGTAGTTTACTCCTACTACTACTATTATTATTACATTTTAATATAACAATAGTGATATAAATATTATTTTTATTTTATTCTCCCACTTACTTAGCCAAACAAAAATAAACTTAAAATAACATAACTTAACTTTACAAAAAAATTATACCTCCCTAATTTTACACCCAACCAAACATGGGCTTAATGTTTTACTCTCCTTAAGAGCCTCCTTAGAGCAATTTCAGATTTGTTTTTGGACCATTGTACCCTTTATTCGTACTGCTCCTTATGGAGTAACCCTTTTCTTTGTTTTTTTTTTTATTGTTTCTCCCTCAAATGATGACACGGAGCTCTAGGCATGAAAATAAAAATATCTTGCTAACTCCAAATGAAACTATCAGTTCTTTACTAGAAAATTCATGAATCTAGGTGTTACAAATAGCTTTGTCTTTAGAAATTATTTCTATAGACATCCATTTTGGTAGGTATTTTCGTTTTCTTTATAAATTCTCATTAAAATTAGATATTCTAATTTTTCTGTTTTCTCAAACTAATTGATTTGTCAACTTAATTAACTTTAACTTTAGCTAAATTTAATTATTTACACTGACTAGTTAATAATCTGTTGGGAAAAATAGTTACATTCTTCATTTTTAATCCTACCATTTTATATAAAATAAATACTCCTTAACACGAATTAAATTCTTAATTCTTCACGTTTTAATCGTTGATGCCGAACAAGCATGTTATATTCTCTCTTCATGAACTGTCTCGATCAGGAAGCATAATTCTGGAAAATGATGTGGTGTGTGATACAATGTAGTGCGAGATTGTGAGCCCAAGTGGCCACATACAATAAAATGATGTGGTCTGTGACTCTATGCTATAATTGTATATTTTTTTCTGCGAAATACTATGTTATACGATATACGGATAGATAAATTATAGAATTGTTTTTAAATTTATTTTGTACGAATGTTAACGCGAATATACAAATCTAATGTTCTGTTATACGGTACAACGTAACAGAGGATATGAATCATGCAATCATGATTTCTTAATACTGTCATTTGAAATTTGTTGTTTAAAAGGATTTCTTGAAAGCATGACATGCAATCAGGATTTCTTTAATACAATATTTTGACAAGAATTAGATTCTTTACGTTATATGCTTGTACCTATCAATATTAATTTATGTAATTTTGCCAGTACAGTGCAAATTATAAATTTTGTTACCAAAAAAATTTATCGGATGATCAAAATTAATTCCAAAATTTTTGTGTATAAAATAGTGCTACATTGTAGCAAAATTCTAAAAGCCTCTGACAAATGATTAATATACAGTGTCAATACAGAGGCACTGTTAAATTATTCAAATGACAAATTACACAAGTGATCTGCACTTTAATGAGCTCCGTTAAATTTATGTATTCTGTACAATTGTACATCTTGTCTAGCTTTTCACAATTTGGTACACAACTATTCAATATTGTAGGAACAAAAAACTAATTATAGCTTATTCTCACCTAAATTTGCTCGGTTTCAGTATATGACGGTATAAACAATGCTATCTTGACAAATCTCGTTCCATGACTGGTATTCTGCTTACCAGTTGTGTACAGTTCCGATGTTTCTGTTTGTAAATTTTGAGTTTTCATTCACTAAAAAGGAAAAATAAGTTCCTAGGAGTTGCACTTTTGACTAAAAACTTCTTTTGTTATATATAAAAAAAAGAGAGAGATTTTTCTGTACAAAGAAGTAAGTTCAGTTAAGATTGAAAAAAAAATTTCTTCTTGGTGTTCTCATGTCTTGAATTATCTTTGACACCCATTTTTTCTTGTTTTGTATGCCAGCAAGGTGCACCATAAAATCTCCTTCCGAATAGGCCCCTGTTATAATATGATATAACATTGTGAGTTTAAATTCAGAAATAATACTTTTAACCAAATAATTTTTTTAAAATAAGGGTTCTCGTTAGTCTCAATATTTATAATTTTTTAAATATTTTTTTGCGGGACTTAAATCTGTATATTTTCGTAAAAGAATGGAGCCTGTCACTATTTGTATTAGGCCGAGGGTTCTTTGTTAATCAAAGAAATTAATTGTACAAATAAAAACAAGAGCGCTCACCTTGCCAAGTTGTCCGAGGGGATAATATGAGTCGATACACCGATTTCTTTGACGGGAACCATGGATACGAGTTAAATAGACATTGCATCGGCGAAATTCGGACATGATCTCGGAATTCCTCTTTGGGAAGGTTCTCTATTAGATACATTAGTGCAGAATTATCGCCACTCTTAGTTGAGCCGAATTGCACAAATGAGGTTTGATTCCACCATGTGTTGAGAAACCGCTCACTCCATTCTGATTTTCGAAAGAAGAAGATGCCTAAAAGCAGAGAAAGATTTATTCAATGAACTTGATGATAATTTAAAAGAGGACTTGTTGTTGAATATATGAAAATATTATGAGAAAGTAGATGCAATTTTATTTTTCGGCAAGGTAAATTCGAAGATATTTGTGATATATCAGAATGAGAATATTTGTTGGAAATACTCATTTAAGTAAACTCATAAAAAAAGAGGGTTTTTCAGAAATGTTCAAGACCATCCTGTTAAATTTAGTATCACTTAAACAAATGTAAAAGAATTATTTTGTTAAATTTTAGTAAGTGGATATAATATTCCTATGATGTGTCTTTGTGAGTGAAGGCAATTTAATAAATCCTTCTAGAAATTTGAATACTAGAGTGTTATAATAATATATGCAAAAGAGAGAAGTCAAAAACTAACTGAAAATGGATTTGAGCGTAAATAAATAACTATAAATATAATTCACTATCTTAGCTTAGTATATAAGTTTAAAACTAATGCTATGTCTATATCATCAGGGTTTAAAGCAAGTCAATTTTTTCCATGAATGTTTTTATTTATTAACTTACATTTTGATCCCTCCAAAATCTTAAAATCTCTCACTCAAAATTTCGAGTCCCTTTCATATTTTATCTAATTTTACTGTTTTAATTAAGAAGGGAGCTGATAGACAAATACTAAAATCGATATTAACTTTATTATTCGGATCAAATGAGTTGTTATTCATATTAATGATTTTATTATGCGATTTATTTGTATAATACTTTTGTTATTCAATTTAAGTGAGTTATTATTCATATTCGTGATATTTGAGTTGAACAATAAAAAATATTGTAAAAAAATAAGTTACATAAATAAAGTAGTTAATATGAATAATAACTCATATAATATGAATAATAAAATCGATATCAATTTTGGTATCTCCCAAATATTTTCCAATTAAGAATAAGAGAGATTACCTGCATTCACACCATTATAATCTTCAGTGAGAATAAGATCCGGAGTTGAATTGAAATTATTTCCCCCAATTAGCGCAAGAAGAATATTCTCCTACAATTATTAAAAAAAATCACATAAGATACTTATTTGTTAAGGATTTAATTAATGAATAATCCTCTAAATATCGTATTAATTAATATACACAAAGACGTAGGTTATCAATCGATTATTTCTTACAAGAATATGACCCGTATAATTCTATGTATCAACATATCAATTTTTATATATAATATGTTAACCAACATGGCAATAATTAATGAACAAACTGACTGAACAAGAAAACAGTTGATATGATGTGACAGATTTGCTGCACATTTTTTTTAATTTCAAAAAAAAATATTCCTTAAAAAATAAGACAACTTGGAAGTCTTAACTTCAAACATATATATATACATATTCATATATATGTATATGTATATGTATATATGAGAGGTTACTAATTTTATTGAAATACGACTCTTCTTTACAGCTCATCATCCAATGGAATTGATGCGTCAAATTCAAATGGTACAGAAAACATTTTATTATCCTACTTTTCAAGACTAGTTATAAGTCAAGATGTATAATAAATACAACAACCAAGCGTATATATTCCTCAATTAATTAGACCCATGCACATTAATTTGCTGTTCTGGAAATATCAATTTCCACTGGGGCAACAGTTCAAAAATGGTTTTATTACTTTTTTTTTGATATGACAATATATTAGACCGAAAATTAAGGAACATGCATATGCTATTTTTTTTTTAAAAAGAACTCATTTAAAATAAATTCGACCCTTTTTAACTAGCAGGACAGTATATAATTTCAAAATGATATTGCCACAGAAAAATCGCATGTAATTTAACCACATAGCACATCCCCTGTTGTTGCCACAGAAAAAAGGCATTTTTGTTAAGAATTGTAGATTTAATGCAATAATGATAGATCTCATACAGATACATAAATTTAAATTTTATAAAAAATATTTAAAAAAAATAAATATTGAATTTAATAGAAAATTTTATTTATATATATATATATATATATCATGTTATTTCACAGATTAAGACATATATATAAAAGTTTACTTACAAGGTATATGTCCGGATTTGTCACCAAGGTGTCCTGGAGAAAATAAGAGGAAAATATGTTTTAAGCCTATTTTATTTAAACAGTCAAAATGTTGACCCAAAAATTAATATAAACCAAGCACCTCGTAATAAACGCCAAAAAAGAAAAGGCAAAAAAAAAAGAAGATTCATCTATAGTTAATCGGGAAAATTTCATCATTTGATCCTAAATTTTAAAAAAATAATAATTTAGTTTCTAAATTTTCATTTATATCAAATTAATTCTTGAACTTCTTTGAAAAAATCAACTTAATCCTCAAACTTCTTCAAAAAAATCAACTCGGTCCTTAATCTTTAAATTATATTAAATAAATCTTTAAACTTTTCAAAAAATATACGTTTTAGTTCCTAAATTTTTTCAAAAAATCAAATTGATCCCTAAACATTTATTTTCATATAGAGATATCAGTTTTTCGTCCTACCCGATAAACCGATTTTATCCAACACAACCTGATCTGAAATGACTCATGAAAATTTGATTAGATACGGGTGTAATATTTTTTTTATCTATCACAATCAATTGAGTGATATTGGATCCGACCTATTTGAAAAATAATAAAATAATATCAACTTGATTCATTTGGTTTCTTTTGAAAAAATTCAGGGACTAATTTGGTTTCTTTTGAAAAAATTTAAGGACTAAAACATATATTATTTAAAAAGTTTAAGGACTTATTTCGTATAATCTAAAGTTTAAGGGCCAATTTGTTTTTTTTAAAGAAGTTTGAAGATCAATTTTTTTTTTTTTTGAAGTTGAATGATCAATTTAGTATAAGTTAAAGTTTATTGACTAAGTTGATTTTTTTAAGAAAATTGAGGCACTAAATGATGAATTTTTTTAGTTAATAAAACACAAAGGAATAATGAGCAGAAACAACTTATATAACATAATTATTGAAAAAGTAACAAAAAACAAAAAATGATAAAAAGGTTTATATACTGAAGACGACACAAGTTAGTTACTCTTCTTCTTCTTCTTCTTTTTAAAAACATAAATAATTAGAAACAGAGAAAATTGCATGAAACGATTAAGCACTTACGGCGTCGTTCCAAAACACCCAGTCGTGATCCCGCAAGGCCGACTTGACGGCGAGGATCTTGCTCCAGCTCGGAGGCCGGCTGCTATCAACCATCCAACTCGCATCGATAAAACGGTACCCCATCTTTTTCGTATATGCTTTTTTATTCTTCCACACCACGTCCTGCACCCGATTCGACAGGCTGACGATCGCCATCCTTGGACGACCTTCGACCGGTACCGAAGAAGCCGTCACCCTCGGCGAACAGCTTCGGCCGAGGGTATTGGCATGTCGGAGCGCAAACGACACGAGGTCAAAGGTCAAGACGGAGAGGAGGAAGGCGAGAGTTACGAGAAGCAGCCATGGCCGCTGGTTCTTGAGTTGGTTCTTAGATGGGCACCGAGCAAATGGTCTTGGAGAAGACATGTTTGATTAATTTGGCGTAGGAGGTTAAGAGGAAAAGAAAATTTGAAGGATGTGTTCTATATATATAGATATAAGAAGGTTACCAGATTTGTATCCTATTTTATTAATTTACTATTCTAATGATGTTTACCAAGCTCTTTTTTTTTATTTTTTTGCAAATTTGTCCTTATATGCTTAAATACTTAGTAGTCGTTAGTTAATTAGTGATCATATTTTTTTTTTTTCCTTTTGAGTGCCATCAATTGTCTCATGATCCAGCAACATATATAATAATAATTAAAACGAGGGAATTAAAAATGCATGCATGCAGTAAAAACAGAGGAGTGATAATTGTATTTTTTTAACTATATTTTTTTTATTTGTATTTGATATATATTTATATTTCTTTCAAAAAATATTTATATGTAATGATAAAAATATTTATACATTATATTATTAGAATTAAAAATTATACAAATTATATTTTTATTTGTACAACAAAGTTTTTAATTTGAATTTTTCTATAATCATTTAGAAAAGAAAAGGTGATAAACACTTCTATACTAATTATAAACACTTACAAATTCATATATAAATAAATTATTTATTTAGTATAAATATTTTTTGTGTGCAGATAAGGGGTCGAAACATAAAGTGTAAGAATAATTTCTCTATATTTATTTTATTTTTTATTGATATTAACCCATTACTCCTTAATTTTGATTTTTTATATTTCCGAATCAACGGCGTGCAACTAACTTAATTGTCTTTTGATTTGCTGTCATTAATTTATCTAATTTGACTCGCTACACTATATCTGCACCAGACTCTCCACAAAAGAACCCGAAATGTTATTTTTCCTCCCCTGATTTCATCAACGAATAAACGAAGTATAATGATAATTTATATATTATATATACTATTGTTTATAACTTTAATTACATTATCAAGGAAGCTAAAACAATACACATAAATTCATGTTCTACTGTTTTATATGCAACACATTGTTTGTTAATGCACATTCTTCATAGGGGAGAAAGAGTATTTGTATTTGAAAAAAATATAAAATATAAAAATATAAAAAATATATAAAAAATACAAAATTTTAACATAATACACTACAAATCAAGTAATATGTTTCAAAATTATATTCTTCCATCTCATCCAATTGAACATCTGAGCTTTTATTGATCTCAATACCACATCTTATACATACTTGAACACAAAATAATATCAATGGTTGTCACCATAATGATAAGGTTTATGAATAATACATGTATTATATCCGGATTATTCCTTTCGGATATCTCGTCAAATTAATCTCAAATATGACGAATTATATGAATAACACAGTATTTTTTTTTCATATTGTTAATAAATTTTATGAGCATTTTGTTTATCACTTTTTGAAAAATATCAAATTTGTGATATATTATTAATTATATTAAAAATAACACATTTTTCCAAATTCAACACAGAATATATATCTATTCATTTCCTATAACCTTTTAGTTAAACAAACTTATTCTAGATTGATTGTATGTTATGTCATTCCTTGACAAGTTTAATTGCTCAGACCATAATTAACTATTATAATTGCCATGGACTGTTGTGAAATAATGGATAAAGATTGGTGTAATTTGCAAAAAAACAGGATTGCGGTTCGCCTGCTTCTAGAAGCTGACCTAAGCCAGACGGCTGCACTCAATAAAGACTTTCGGGCAGTTAATGACTGGTTGTAGTTGACCGTGACCGCACAAACGCACATTGGTTTTCTTTTCTCTTCTTTTTTTTCAATTTTATAATTGGTGTAGACACGGAGCAGCTTGGGTGGCTACACCGGCTTAGTCAAGTTAAATGAAAGGTCAAGGATTTTTTTTTTAAAGTAATTTTAGCGTACATTGTATTATTATTATATCCATTTTTTTTTTCTGGAGTGAATTGAAATTTTTTTACTACATTTTAAAAGAAAAGAAACAAAAAAAAAGAGGCATTCGAATTGAAATTTCATGATCAAAATGAAATCAGAGTTTCAAAAATAGTCACGCAATATAGAAGATCACGGTGTAGGAAAATAGTAATAAGAAGACAATATTATTCGTAATGAAAAGAAGAATCTAATATTGTCTTTATTAGAAAAAAAATCTCAATAAAATCAAACGATCAACGAAATTTTACTTGGCAAAGCAGAAAGACAACAATGGGCGAGCTTGACTGAGAACATGCATTGATTCTTGTTTGTATAAATATCTATATTTATCACGCAATTTCCAGACATAATTTGAGGAATAAGAAATCATACTCTTCACCTCCTCTCCTTCTAACACGATGTGAATTCTCTTTTCATTTTGCATTTGATGAATCACGTCGTCGTTCGGAATCAAGAGTTTAGTATCTTTACAATTATTGCTTTAACCACAAATTTATAACAATAGATATATTCTTTGTCATTAGAGTATGTGTACTAAATTTGAAGCAACTTAATAGTAAAAGTTGTTAGCTTCCTATCAAATAATTAAAAAGAATTAGCACTTCTATTTAAAGACTTAATAAATGGCTAATTTGTCCTAATTAATTAATGTACTTTGCCAAAAGAAGAAACCTCTCATGATCAATCAAAACTGTATGAAAGAAAGACTGATGCCCCAAAATTAAATAGAATATCATGTATATGAAAATAACAAAATTTTAGACATTTATCAAATGAAATAACAAAAAAAAACCCATTAAATTCTTAAATTTTAATAAAAATGAAAATGATGACATCTTACGTAAATGTTTGCATGGATTCATTTTTTTTTTCCATCATGTACTTTTCTTCTTCATTTAAAAAAATATCATCAAGTCAAATAATCCTCATTTTCAAATAAACACGGTAACATGTATGTACACCAAGTAGAGGGAAAAAACAGAAAAAAAAAATATTAGTCAAATCAACTTCCAGCTTGTTTTATTTTTCTTATAAAAGACATCTCACTAGAAGATCAACAAATGAAATGAAATGAAATGATGGAGATGTATAGTATTGCAAAGATCATTGATGATGTCATGTTGAATTAATTCTTGAATTTTTAATTGATTGTTGAATTTTAATTGTTGAATTTTTAATTGATTGTTGAATTTTTAATTCCTCTCCCCTGGCTTGGAGCTTAGGTTACTCTTACTCGGTATTTATACGTGTCGTTTTCCACAATTGAATGTTCTTTTAACTAACTTCTTTAATGTATATTAAAATATTAGAACATGGAACTGAGATATATAGCATACCTAATTGTCTCTTTAATGTAACAATAACATCTTTAATTTAGTTTCAAAGCTTAATTCATCTTCTTAATTTAAGCTGAGAAATCATTAGCTTCTCTTTTTTTTTGTGGATTTCTTTCATCCCAAATAATGTTGATTCAAAGTATTACTTAAACTGTTCAGTTTTTATTAGATGGTTCCATAAATAATAACACATTAATGTACTCTCATCCCAATACTAAATTAAGAGTGTCCAGTTCTTTCCCATTATGCCAATAATAAATAAAAAAGGCCAATTTTTTAATTTGGACTTGTTTTCTTGATATTTCTGAAGTACAAGTATATCCTTCCAGATAATTATTCTAATTCATGTTACTATCAGGAGATGCTAATTAGGTAATAATAATTAATTCCTTTTTTCACTGTGCACGTAATATAATAAAAAAGAATTTTCCTTGCTAGTATGGATGGATGCAAACGACTGAAAAGGACACCATTTTTGTTGACTTATTACCAATTTTTTCTTTTCCATGAAATGGAAAATATGGAAAAAAAAATCTGTATAACGAGAAAAAAATTAATTTTACATATTAATCTTATGCTTTTGTGTTACTATTTGTTTTGAAAATATTTATATTTTAATATGTAAATTATTTATATATGAGTTTAGAAGTGTTTACATTTAAATATATGAAATGTTTATATTTAATATACAAAGTGTTTATATGTGAATTTAAAAGTATTTATATCTAATATTCATAGTGTTTAAAAAATACTTATCACTTTTTGCTCTGAATGATATAAGCAAGTTCAAGTTGATTTTGTTGAATAAATAAAAGGAATAAATTTTTAGGTTTCTATTATTAGTAAGTTAAATTATAAATATTTTTATTATAAAATATAAATATATTTTAAAAGAAGTATGAGTATGTTTGTGGCGTAGGTGAGGGGTCCTTTAACACTCCTCCAATTAATATAGAATGAGAATAATATTGTAATTTTGTTAAGATCTATATCTAACATGATTGATTGATATAATATTTTTTATGTAATAAGCTATAAGTTGAAATTCAATGTCTCTATTGAAAATTATTTGAGAATTTTAATTTGTTTCTCATGTTCAAAAAAAATCCTCTATTTATATTCCTTTATATTTATTGAAAGCCATCCAAAGTGGTTGTTATTGTTTATATTAGTATTAATTAAAAAAAACTAAACATATTAGTAATTAAGAAATAATTTGTATGTGATAAGACTATCATTACTTAGAGCTGACAAAAGTTACAAGTTTAATTGGATGAACATTTGAATCACAGATTTAATATAAATTATAGCGTTTCTCGCTTCTCTATAAAAAGATGTATGTTTAATTTTCATAATTATCATCTGAAATAAATGGATGATGATGATGATGATGATGATGTTAACATCACCCTTATTTTAAAAAAAAAAATACAAGTTCCCTTCAATACGTTACTAGAACCTGAATCAATCGTTTTCATAAAATTTTAACATATAAAGAAAATATATTTCATATAGTTATGCAGTTACTGGCACCCATATTTCCATATGCTCCTCTTTAATCGAAATATATATTAATTAATTTTCTGAAAATTTTAAACATTAGTAAATATGTCTATATATTCACTGATGAATGTAGAAAATGAAAAGAAAAAGAAAAGAAAACATGCACCTTATTCATTAAAATGAGTCGAAAGCTATTAATTTTTTTTTATGAAAAACGAAAGCCATCCGACTTAAAATATTCATAAAAAAATTTTCAATTATTTTGAAATTCGTAAACTTTTACATAAATAACATTATTTTAATCACTAAATTAAATATTGAATTTAAGTCTCTCAAGTTATAAATTAAAAAATTAATAGGGACCTTAAAATTCAGAAAAAAGATAAAATTTTCTTCGGCTGCTAGTCAAAAATACAATCCTAACACGTTATCTATTGGAAGCTTAAATTAGAAGAATTCTCAAGAAAACGATAATTTCTCGCTTAAAACATGGGGACAATAAACAATAAATAATAGTCCAACCGAATTTTCAAGTGAAAAATAAATGCTGCTTTTTTTTTTCTTTTTTCTGTTTGAGTTATCTGATTTAATTAAAATGTACGGACCTGATGAGTCTGCTGACGTTGATCGTGACAATATTTCAAATCGTAAATAAAATTATACTTTTCTGAGCCAGAAAAATAACACAAATTAATGAAGGCGCACAAAAATAGAGAGGGAACATCAATTTGGAAATAATGAATTTCGTATTGAATATTTACTTTCAAATTTTCTTCGGATAATTTCATTCGCTATTTTTTTTTGGTTTGCTTATATGAGAAGGAAATCTGACTAATTCTTTAGAAATTTAGATGTAGAAAATTTAATTTGCTTGGTGCAAAGATTGAAACCAAATTAAACAAGTATAATAAATAACTAATGCAACTGTCAAGTCTGTTACAAAAATAGTATACCAAAAATTGATTTTTTTTTTCTGATTAATTATTTATTTAGAATCCTCTAGTATCTCTTGAATCCCTAATCCAATAAATTATGATGATAGCAATAGAAGGAGAAACCATCACTCTGAATTCTAGAAACTAGACTTTTCTTTGTTATATATTGCCAAATATTAATTAATTCTTTTTGCGTGGAAATGTTCTATTTTATTAATTCTTAAGCTAGAAGAGTTGACAATGATGAATGCAAGGTACAAAGTATGGCATGTAAAGCCAGATCTGTATTCTCTGCTGCGTTGCACCGTGTAACACAACATATTATCTGTTCGATCGTGTTAAGATTTATGTTAAGTAAATTTCAAAAAAAAAATCCCTATAATTTACTCATTTATACATCGTACAGCGCAGTGTTGCTCCGTAAAATATCAGAATCCTATAAAGACCTTCTAGAGTATGTAGTCAATGCATATAGAAAACAAGCAAGAATTATTCTCAATTCTGAATTCATGGTGGATTCGAGTTGTGTATTTATGTACGAGACTTATACTACATTTAATTATTTTTAGTATGTACGAGTCTTGTAGTTCATTTAATTAAGTATTTTAATTAGTACCACATGTGAATTTGTAATTGAAACATTTTTGTACCATCATCGTATCTGTTGGACTTGGTTCTTCTTATTACAATATATTACGTGAAATGTTTGAAACAGTAAAATATAAATGTCTAAAATAATGAACTAACTTTTGATTTAGTGACGAAAACAATGCTCTCTGTGTGGGAGGTCGCGGGTTCGAAACTTAGAAGGGAGTGCTTTATGGACATTTAAAAAATTGAGTGACTTTCACTCTCATTTTTATCTAAAAAAAATAAATGTCTAAAATAATAATAAAGTTTACAAGATGACACCAATTAACATAATTATATTTTATATTATAAAAGTACAACTTATGAAATATGACTTCAATTAAACTAGGTCATATGGCTAATTTCAATAAAAAAAATTTAACATATGTGATATATGTTTTAGAAAGGTTAGAAACAAATTTAATGTAACAAATAAAAATGAATTTTCGGAATATGTCAATTTCAATAGGAATTTCTGCATTCAATATTTTTGTAACAAATAAAAATCATTTTCTGAACTGTGTACAATTGAAAAGAATATCATCAGTTGTCCAAAAGTATTTTTCACAGGAACACAAAAAATACACTATATTTTAAACGAGAAAAAAAAAATAAGAATAAAAACGGACTGAACAATTGATTTCGGATGCAAGGTAGCATAGCTACGGAACTTGAAAACACAACTATCTATATATACTTATAATTGTTAATTTTTATAGAATTATCCCCATCTATTGAGTTTTATTCCTCCATATATACATATAAAATTTGCTCATGATGATACAAACTTATCTCTAATAACATTAAAATTGAACTCCCATAGCCGACAATTTCATTCGTAAATTATTTCGTCGTGTAACTAACTATTGCCCCAAAGGTGCCCGATACACCCGCACCATACAAAATTACACTGTCGTTCATGCAAACACGTTGCATATAGGTAATTAGATGCTGCGGCGAAGATCATTGCTAGAGTAGTTACCAGTTAGTGCGCCGCAATAAATTTAGATGTGCTTGATATTGTCAATTGTTGCGACCACGATTTTGCCAATTTGGCCAGTATAATGGATACTGGCAATACCAATGCTGTCCCCAAACCCCAATACACTGTCAACTGGCTTGAATAATAAAAAATTAATAAATCAAGTTAAGGATAGGATCCGTACCCTTCAAATCGAGAAGCTCCTAAAAACTATGCTAATTCTTCTGTCTTGACCCCCCCCCCCCCCCCCAGGAAAAAAAGGAATCTTCTTAATTTATACGAGTTGGGGCAGGTTGGAACTAGATCTAAATGGATCAGATCGGATCATACGAGGTCATATCACCATGTAAGTCACTAATGAAGTATTAATTATTGTCCCGATCAGAACCCAAATCAATCCATCTATAAACCCTAATTATAGGGATTCTTTCTGTTCATATTATTTCAAAAGGTTCTTTTTGGTCATCTTGTATTTCCCAATTTTACAAAACAACTTGTTCTTACAACAAATTCTTCTGATCAAATCGTAAAATTTATCAAACAGATTTGTTTCCCAAAGCATGTTTTGCATAACTCAAGTGGCTAAATTTATCAGGCAACTTCCTAATTGAGATTGTTGATTTTCATATGAGAAAAGTCCATACTAAACAGAAACTAGAAGGTCTCTCAATCCCCAACTTCCAAGCATGAGGAACATAACAGACAAACAGTATAGAAATAATCTCTAGATTGTATACAAAAAGTTGGTACAATGCAAATAGGCAAACTCACTTGTTCAACAAAATTAATTCAACAAATTCACTTACCTTCACCACTTCCGGCTCCACTTGCAGGCCTTGCCCATTACACCTGTCCAATTGTCAAATTATTGGTAGCCAAGATAGCACCCAGTTTTCACTCTCACTTGTTCACCCGAGACTCTTTCAAACTCTAACCATGTTTCACGCCTTTAAGTCTCGAAACCATCATTAATTCCCTTCCAGTTTGAAACATTGAATTACTTCCCTTTCAGTAAATCCGAGAGTACTGACAAGTTGGATTTATCATGGAGTGAATCAAGCGAAATAGGATTATTGAAGTGAGAGGTAACAAGCCTTGTTTGTCCCCTCAAGTTTCTCCCAGCTGCCTACACCTCTCCTTGTGCCACCCCGTACTGTCATATAATGCATTGAGGCATACAAATACCACGAATTTACACTTCTTGAAGTAATTTTAGTGCCCATCCTCTCTTGTCATATAACACATTGAGGTTTGCAACATGCTGATATCTTACAAATACCGTGAATTTACGCTTCTTGAAGTAATTTTAGTGCCCATCCTCTCTTGTCATATAATGCATTGAGGTTTGCAACATGCTGATATCTTACATATACCATGAATTTAGTTAGATGTCATATGACTACCGTGCATCATCTGCCATAAACTCAAGAAAACCAGCTGGCATGCATGCATATCAGCCACCGTCTATTGGCGGCCACAATTCAATTTACGCTTGATGAAGTAATTTTAGTGCCCATCCTCTCTTGTCATCTAAGCCAGCCAAGTGCACAATGAAGTCTCCATCAGAATAGGCTCCTAAGGGGGGAAAATTACTTCATATTCAAAAAGGATATTTGCCAGAATAGTTTGAACCCTTAACCATAGTAATAATATTCCCTGACTGTTTTGCAAATGATAGGCAGTCTGATAGACTTTGTTTTTTTTCTTTTTTCTAATTTTTTTTTTGGGGGGGTTGGGGGGGGGGGGGGGTGGAACAAATGTAACTAAGAATTTTTACAAGAATCAATCAAACAATCAAAAGAGAGATGAATTAATGCGACAGCTCAGGTACTACGCACACAGGTATCCTCCTGGTAGGACACATTCATCCTGTATCTGAATGCAATCCTTGTAATTACAAGTCACAAAAATAAAAATACTGAAAGTTAATAGATACCTTGCCAAGTCTTCTGAGGAGAGATGACTAGACGGTACAAAGATTTCCAGGATGGGAACCAAGGGTAAGAGTTAAACAGGCATTGCATTGGTGAAATGAGAACATGGAGATGCAATTCCTCTTGAGGAAGGCTATCTATTAAGTGCCTCAGAGCCGCATTGTCGCCACTCTTTGTTGTCCCAAATTGGACGAAAGAAGTTTGAATCCACCACTTTTCTAAAAATCTCTGGCTCCAATCTGATTTACGTATAAAGAAGACCCCTAGAGAGATCAATTCAACAATTATAAGTGATTGGCATTTATTTACAGGAACAATTTTTGGAAATGTAAATAAAAGAGGCATTTTATAAACATGGAATGGTCATGATCAAGTACCTACAGTGTTTATTTGGGGGACACAAAAAAGAAAATGGAAGAACAAGTACCTACCAGATCCTAACAATTGAGGAGAAAAGGGCAGTATGATTTCTTAATACATAATTGAGAATTAAAAGCAATATGATTAGTCTATTTAAAATAAATGTATGACATTTACCTGAATTCACCCCGTTGAGATCCTCTGTCACGACAAGATCAGGGCTTGAATTCACATCACCATGTCCAATGAGCCCAAACAAAATACTCTCCTACAAGAAAAAGCTGTGAAGTAAGAAGAAGACTCTCGAAACGAAAATTCTAAGTTCACTGGTGCAATTTTTGCACATATTCATAATTCAAGATAGGAAATGTTTAATCGCTTTGCCTATTTAAAACTTACCAGTGATACGTCCAAGTTTGTGATCACCGTATCCTAATCAAGCACATCAAAGAAACAAATGTTAATTAGAAGAAATTTAAAAGAAAATAAGGACACCATCATATTTACTAGCTAAACATTTAAAAATTTCAATACAAAGGTAGCAGTAGACAAAATAAAAATAAAAAAAAGAAGAAGAAGAATCACTCACTGCGTCATTCCAAAATATCCAGTCGTAAAACCTCAGACTCGAACGAACTGCCAGTACTTTGCTCCAGTTAGGCGGACGGCTCCGATCCACCAACCCTGTAGCATCCACAAAATCATAGCCCCTTCTCTCGGCGTACCTCCTCTTGTTTCCCCACACCGCCTCCCTCACCCCGACAAACGACCGCCTCTTCCAACCACCGGGGTAGTAGACCTCAGACTCCTTCGATTCGTCGGAGAGAGTCACGATGGCGATTTTAGAACGAGGAAAGGATATGCAAGAAGGAGGCAGAGGGGGGTGGCAGCGGCGACCGAGGGAGTTGGCGCGGCGCAGGAGGAAGGAGGCTGAGTGGAGGATGACGAGGGAGAGAAAAACGACGAAGGAGAGGTAGAGAAAGGAACGGAGGTGGCGACGCTTGGCGATGGAGCGGCGTAGGGAGCACCGATCGGACAGGCGCGGTGGCATTGGGTTTTGATTAGTAGTGCAGTGCAGCAGAAATTCACATCCTCTGTGTGGTACTTCAGGGTTTATTTGGGCAAGAAGCACCCCTACAAAAATTCCGTGCGAATGTCAATGCTGTCCGCTATTACAATGTTCGCTGCAATAATGCTGTATAATTTCTGCCGACTTCCTGTACTAGCCCACTCCACTACACAGATACGGATTCGTGCTGTCGTGCAGAGGAGAGTGCAGCGGACTGGTGTAAAACTGTCAACCGTCAACCATATATGATAGGGAGGGATTCTTAACATTATTTTTTTTTTTGATAATTTTAACGATTAATTTTTAAATAATTTTTAGAAACTTTTAAAAATAAAAAAAGTTGATAAATATATTTTTTAACTTATAGATTGATTGCATTTTAAATTTCATATAATTAAAATGTCATTTGATATTGAATCAAAAACTGTTAAATATTATCCGTTGTAAATGTTATATAATTTTAATGGTTTTTGATGGAGTATCAAATAATGGTTAAATTATATGAAATTTAAAATACAATCAATCTATAAGTTAAAGAATATATTTATAATTTTTTTTCTAGTTTTAAGATATTTTTTAGAATTACTTAAAAAATAATTATCAAAATTGTTAAAATAATAGTTATCAAAAATTCCGCCTGGCCTATGAGATATATCGAATTCGTCTTGAGATCCGCGCTAAGATTCGGTATAAAAGTATCAACATTCGTGATCGCTGCTGTATTTGCAGCGCGCAGAGGATCAGAAATTCAGAATCCACAATATATTGCATCTCTGATCTCTTGAATAGGATGTTTCTATCAGATATGTTTATTGACGATATTTATATCATCTGTTATCAGAATTAGAACTTTCAAAATTATTCTTTTATTTATTTAATGAATTGTTCGTTTTTGAACTTGTTGATTCATAAAAAATAAGAAAGTAATACACACTTTATGTGTTTAATATAAATACTTATGAATTCAGCTATTAACAACTTAAATATTGAGAACAGATATTTTTGAATATGGATAAAGAGATACAAAAATAATTTCGCTATTTTTTTATTAGATACTTAGAAACATGATAACTCAAAATAACTTCTAAAATTTTCTCATTTGTGATTGTAAGTTCTAATCTCTTTTACAACTCTGAAAAATGAAATGCCATCTATCTGCCAGGTTTCCAACTTCTCTTTTCTTTTGGATTTTGTGCTGTTATTCTTTCTGCATAGCATTACTGAGTTGTAGAATCGACGCTACATAGAATATCATTTGAGGTATATTATGTTTGAGCCTTAATTGATGCACAACCATGATATTTAAGATGTTCTGTTTTATTACATTTCTGGTAAGTGGTAACAAGATTATCACTTTAACAACACCAGCTCTGGAAAAGACAAGTAGAGAATAATTTGTCAAAAGGTAGTCTCTATGATTGCGAGAATATATACGTTCGTTTGGAGCGCTTCAAGTCACAATTCATGAATGATATTATCAAGAATTTTATGCCATTTTTTTCAATTATAGCAATGTAACCTATTTAATTTGATGCGATAATTAGGGCTTTCTATTAATGTATCCTTTAAGCAACTGTTGCTTTAATTTAGGAGAAAAAGAATATTTCGAATAACCTAATTAAATAACTAATAATTGCACAAGCTCAAGCAGTGGTTTTTCCTTAATAGCTAGGAGCTATGGAGGCTTCTATTTAAGATGTACAAATTTTAGAGTGATTTCCTATACACATGTTTAACCTTCATTCCAAGCGAAATTACATTAATTGATTGTGCTGAAGGTTAAGAGCATCAAGTTAGATCTGGCACAACAGAAAAATGTAACAAAACAGCAGCTAGATAATCAACTCAAAATGACAAAATCAACATGCTGATATCTTCAAATATATATGCAAAATTGCAAACAAAAAATGCACTTCAAAACCCGATCAAAACCCGACCTAACACCTGCTGTCACATGATGGCAGCATATGACATCACTAAATCAGATCTTTCTTTTTTTTAAAAAAGAACCAAAATAATCAAAGTATGATATCAGTAGCTTGAATTTGATCAAATAGTTGGCACAGATAATTGGCACATCTGCTGCCATATATAGAAATAGTCATATAGCAAATGAAGCATCCTCAAAACCATTTCTTATTTGCTAATAGATGAACTGATCCATACCTGTTAGCAACCAGAAGGATCGAGCCTGTGAGAGATCACAGATTTCGTGATTTCTCGAGTTCACCAGTTCACAATTCTGAATTTTCACTTAATTGACAGTAGTAAGCTCACTGGCTTATTAAATTCCTATGTAATATATATAAGTTGATTGATGAAGTATTTGCAATCACAATCACAGTAGGAACGGAATTGCATCGAAACGGTTGTTGATTTAAATAAATGCTAAATCATAATGAACATTGCAGCATAAGAGGTTATTTACAGACATGGTGCGTGATTCAGTAAATGAGCATCAGAAATTTGTTTCTTTGCTCATCATCATCTTTTCTAAGAAAAGAGAAGAAAAGGAACAGTTGAGATAGGAATGTACAGGAGTTTGACACCCAATTAATTGACTACCAATTTAATTGTCCTAGAGATCAGGATTACCGACAAGAGTCTCATCACCTGACTCTGAGCCATCTTCGCTCATCTCATCATCACTCACATCTTCATCGTCAGCAGCACCAATGTCTTCAGGTTTTGCATATCTTTGGCAATATTCTAACATTAAAAACACGTCAAACCGGTGTGTTACATGAAAGAATTACACACTAATTACGGAGTGATTTTTAGAATGACCCTCCTTTTATACAGTAATCACAAAAACAACCTCTTTAGACTGATTTACAAAGTGTGCTCTCTGGTGCCCACAATTTGACTGCCATTATGGTCGAAGAGCATTGTAAATCAAAACTCAAAACCCTATATTGCAGTTCTCATCCAAACAATACCAGTAAATATTTTTGACTTCCTTGGTCTTTCTTGCATTTCCAAGTTCTTCGATTGTTATATATTATACACAAAGTATGTGAAATTAGATAGGATACAAAATCAGCTAGTTGACGAAAATGCTATGTTTATGAATATTATAGAATAATAAATAAAGTTTGGATGCTAATTTTCTCGTTCCAATACATTACTGTTTTCTGGTTAGAGACAACTGTACTAATAGAGAGCATGGACCATCTGTACTGCATTCTGGTAATGCTTTAGGGATATCTGAAACTCTCTCTCCGTCCATCTCTCTCTCTCTCTCTAACACACACACACAGAACTCTCTTCTTCCCATTCTCTCTCCCTGGTCTCTAAATAAATAACTCACTCTCTCTTCCCAAAAGCACCCAATTGAAAGTAATTTCTCTCAATAAAACCAAAAACTTAGGGGAACTGACAATTTGGCTCTTACGACATGGGTCTCATAGTGTCAAGAAAGTAATTTCTGCAAAGGATTTTGGAGAGGGGTCACTTTTTAGTTCCATTTACATTTTTCGAAAGGAAGGCCTTCTCAAAAAATTTCTCAGTTCAGTGGATGCTAACAGTACTGATAAAGGGTTAAAAATGTCTTTGGTCAAAATATTACATCATTTTTCTTAAAAAATGAAAGTGAAAATCTAAATACAATTAATAAACATAAACATAGATGAATCACCTTTCACTTTCTGTTCATATGCAGCTCGATCACGCATCATCAGTGCGGCAGCCTCTCCATTCAATGGATCTGACGGGTTTGGGTACAGAAGAAGTTGAGGGAGGAAGACTTCAAATACATTCACAAGGTCTATAACATGCACAGAATGAGTATCAGTGTATCACAGCAATAACTGTACATCTAAATAACTGAATGTTTTAAAATACTCTAGAAGTCAGAACATGTAAGGTTTCATCACTGGAATTACTTATTTTTGTACCTTAATTGTTGCCTGAAAATTTTCTAGTCGATTTAGGTGAGTCAATTAAGTTTTTCTTACGAGCTTAGTTATCCAATTTTCATCATAATCAGGTACTGTCTGGGTCTTCATACAAAATGGTAACACTCATCAGATAAACATTAACTGGCCAGTAAACTTGAACAATATACAGTAATAGAAGTGAAAGGATTAAACTAATACCAAACATGGGGCTCCAAGTTTGGTTGATGACATCCAAGCAGACGGATCCAGACCTAAGTACCAATTCCAGAAAAAAACCAGTAAAATTATCAGCATTATGTAACTCCAGCAAGCTAATCGGGGACAAGGAAAAGAATATACCATATTGTCTCAATTGACTACCTAAAACCTAGCTGGTACCAAACCAGCTAAGCCTGGTACATATTTGGTCAAAGATAAACCAAACTGCAACAACAGCTCGTACCAAACCAAAAGGTCCAAAACATTAAAAGAATGGATACTGGCAAAGAAAAGTCTGGCAATGAAATACCACGTGGAACTTTTCAATCTCAGCATTGGGGTGTGTGTGTGTGTGTGTGTGTGTATACAACTACAATTTTATTGACAAATTAACAAGATCTCACATTTCATCGACATTGGGGTGATACATCTTATTGACAAAGCCAATAGATGGAGATTTGTAGGGATAAGCATCTGGCAATTCAACTCTAATCCTCCATACACCCCCTTGGTATAGACCTGGAAAGTTACCAGTAGAGATGCCAACAAACTCAGAGCCAAATTATATATAAAGAAACCAATTAATATCTCAGCGGTTATTGCGTTCCGATTAATTTGTTACAGTTAGGAGTCTTGCTACTGTGTATCCCTTTCCGTCTTCAGTTCTGATTTCTGATTAACGGTCCCAATAATTATTATATGAAAACATATGACTAAATTCACAAAACTGAACACATCAGTAAATAAAGTCAGTTGAAAGATTTGTAGAATTTGTAACCAATTCAAATAACCAATTTATTAAAAGGCACCCTGACTTCCACGAAATTTTATTTATCACGGCATTAAAGCAAATATATACACGAATAGTTTTTTTAAAATTAAAAACGTACTGTCTTTTGGCCCATGAAAATCTACAAAAAATTCGTGAATTCCATCATTCATCATCTCGACCTTATAATCGCTCATCATCCTGAAGAAAAGGAAAAAAAATAAAAAACAAAGAATTCGACAGTAAATCAAAAACGAAAAATAAACTTAGAGAGAGAGATTTTAAATTTCAACAGCTTTTTATTGGTTAATTAATACAGTTTCATAAGATCCATTTCGCGGCGCTTGCTTGGTGACGACATCTTAAAAAGCTTCTGACTTTTTCTTCTCTATAGATTGGGGAAGATATAAGAGGTATAAGAGATAAAGAGATTAGACAAGGTATAACTCAAAAATGAACCTTTCTCTTCCTTTTCTAATCAGAAATTTTGAAGGGAAAGGTACGTGTGAAAGAGAGGACAAGCTCCCTCCACAGTGTATGAACACTTTCCTCTCCATTTTTCGTATGAACTGGAGAGGTCAGGATATAAACACCAAGCACCGAATTTCATTTGATGAACTCGTGAACTGGAGAGCTCGACCAACGAAAGAAGATGCCACAAGCATGGCTACGTCGGTAACACTCCTCCTCCTAATCCGTGCTGTTCTTATATTTAAAAAAGTTTTGGGCTTCCGTGCATATGTACTATTGCTAATGGCTATTCACCGAATCACAGCTTGGTCTTGCGGTCCAATCCATCCGTCTGACAATTTACGGAACGACCCTTCTAAGTTATTAAATTTAGAAAAGAAGTTAACGAGATGTTGTTAATTTATTGTCCTGACGATTTTACGATGAAAATAAGTTCATCTGTTTTAAATTATTAATGGTCTTGTTTAAGATTTTTAAAATAAATAAATAGAAGCTTATAATTAACCTTCAAATTGATGAAAAGGTTTTGTAATGTTGACCTTTATATTATAAAAATTAAGAAAATTAGATAATATAGAGAGTCATAATACTGATCTTTCTAAATAAGTTTCTAATTTCATCCCTAGTCCATATTATACTCGTTAAATATATTAATATGAATCGATCCATTATTTTCACATGCAAAAAATTCTCATATTAATTTTATTTTGATGGGACATCATACTTTTATTATTGATATGCTCACACGTATTTTGTTAAATATTAATTTTTCATGCATGCAACAATATCATAAAAAATGAAGACTTTAATATGTTTTAGGAAAATATAATAAGACAAACTTAACCAGCTTATTATTTAAAATAGTTGAAAAGTTCAAACTATGTAACTGACAATAAATATCGATCAAATTTCATCATTTAATTATACAAAATTCATATCATCTATTATTTAAGAAAAGAAACATTTCTCCTAATACTATCAAGTTAAATAAATTAGTGATGCGACTTAAAAAAAACAATCTTTAGGCTAATTATTTCCTTCTTGAGTTCTTTCTATAAATCTCAAGCTTTAGTGCATGTCTATAAATCTCACACTCACAGGGACGAAAATGATCTCATATAATTTTATGAAGGACATACAAGTAAAATTACTTTTTTTTTATTTTTCTCAAACTAGACATGCACTTTCTTTAGACTCACTCGCCGCTTTTAACGTCAGCTGATTGGTTCGCCTCTCCATCCCTCTCTCTCATTTTCATGTCAACGACTTCCGATGATGTATGTTACAGTGCCTGTACAGTATCCGTATACTGTACATTTTAGAGTGTATATGCACTCTAAAATAAAACTAAAACAAAATTAAATATAAATTATTTTAAAATATTGATGTTTAATAACAGTGAAGTAAGTATATAAAATAATGAAAATAAAATGTGTTAAAAATTATAAATTTTGGTGATTTAGTTTTATTTTATATTTATAAATGTTTTAATTTACTCTTTTTTTTTTACTTTATTTGACAAACACACATATATCATGTACTTGATAAGTGGAGTAAGGATAGAGTAAGTATTTTAAAACGCTTTAATACATCAAATAAAAGTGATTTAAGATGAAATAAGTTAAAGCATCTATAGAGATAGAATAAAATTAAATTATCAAATTTCATAATTTTTAATATATTTTACTTTCATTACTCTATCTACTTACTGCATTACTACCAAACATCAATACTTTAGAGCGATTTAATATTTATTTCGTTTTAATTTTACTTTAGCAGTTTTCCTGTTGGCCCGTTGGTAGATTAATCAAGATGAGGATTGGATTACCTTGATTGTTTTGAGAATTTTTTTAAATTATGTGAAAGTAATTTTTTAAAATAAAAAATTATAATTATATTTTTTTTAAAGATTTGTTGTGTATTGGTTTTCGTAATATTTAAAAATATATGATGTTACAAATTGCTGCAATTATATGTCATTGGAAAATAGTAAAATTTATATTAAATATCATTACATTTTTATGTATATAATATATATAAAGTATATATTATATTTTACTTGTGTTGAAAATTATAAATGATTTATTAAGCTTATCAAAGTTATCAAACAATTTGTTGTAAATAGATATCTATCCTTAGAAGTTATATACGAGGTAATAACTTCTTGTTGTAAATAGAATGAAATTAATAACTTCTCAGATTTCTATTTCAATTTCTTAAATAATTTATATAAGATGTATCAGTGTGTCATATTGCTTCAATTCAACTTCTCTTTACAAAAAAGATTCTTTATAAAGAGACACAATTTCATTGAAAAATATTTAAAAAATTAAATATATATATATGTATGTATGTATGTATGTATGTATATGTATATGTATGTATATGTATGTGTATGTGTATGTGTATGTGTATGTGTATGTGTATGTGTATGTGTATGTGTATGTGTATGTGTATGTGTGTGTATGTGTATGTGTATGTGTATGTGTATGTGTATGTGTATGTGTATGTGTATGTGTGTGTGTGTGTATGTGTATGTGTATGTGTATGTGTATGTGTATGTGTATGTGTATGTGTATGTGTATGTGTATGTGTATGTATGATTCAACTAAATATTCCTTGACGCAGAAGATGTGGGTCCGACTAAGATGGATCCTTCACAGAAGCAATAATTGGTTGGTAAAATACCTAATTTCCAAGCTCCATCTCTGTCTCGGTGTCTCCAATTGTTTTCATTTATTGGACCCATGCTAAAAAGGGGTCGATAATGACTGAATGCAAAAATTGTGGAGGTGTGACCAGAAATATGTAAAAGCATACTTATGAAACGAGTGATTGGATAAGCTCAAAATATGAATAATAAATCATTTTCAATTGTTAGATTTATCATTAATTATTGTTAAATTTAATTATATCTCTAAAAAACATGTATCATTTTACTATGCAAATGAGCCATTGCAAATTGTATATATCTCGTTTTTGAAATATTGTCAACCAAATCATACGCAAATTGATACATCTCGACAGCTATTTTAAACGTCTAAAATTACTATCCAAAAACATCTCAAATTATTGTGAAACTAATATACGCTTGATTATTGCACAACAAACATTTATTTGAACGAAATAAAACCTTGTTGATTCAAACTGACATACACTTATTGTTTCAGTCAATCTAATTTGTACATTTCATTCTTGTATAATGCACATTTAGCCATTTGTTTTTGATAAAAAAATAATTAGAAAATATTTGAAGAGTGAGAATTTGGAGATGACTATAATATCCCTAAATAAAAATGGTTAATTTCTTATATCTCCCTCAACTCTTACAAATTTTCTTATTTCTCCTTACAAACTTGAATTTATCTTAAATGCCTCTTTAAGTTTTTAAAGTCTTTCTTATTTGCCCATCTTACTAATTTCAAATTATTTATATTTTTTTCTCGCAATACTCTTTTGTTCCTTCTTTTTATTTTGTTTTCCAAATTTCCTAATCTCTTTTCTCCCTCGTGAACCCAACCTTTTTTTATCTAATGTTTAATATACTGATGCCAATGCCACTTTGTATCAAAAGAAAAAAAAATAGAACTGCTACTTTGTACTAGCAGAGAAAATTTGTAAAATAAGTAATGTTTGTAGCATAATTATACATCTCAATATCTAAAAAAAATTAAGTATGAAATACCCATTTTGTGACCCCATATTTTTTCAGTATTCATGCTCTTGAAGTTGAGAGATTTAATGGATATAATAGAGAGAGAGATAGAGCAAAATAGTAAGAGAGAGAACCACTCTTCAAGTTAGGGTTTAACAGACCTTCAAGAATTAGAATTGGAAGAATTCTTCAATTTAGAATAAAGAGAGCATGGCGAGAGAGAAAGAAAAGGAAAGAATAATTCTGTCATTTAATTTCTTAATCAGAGGCAAATCAAGCGCTTTCTATTATGCTCTTATTTACACCGACTAAACTTATTGTCAATAGTTGTTACAACATCATTTAAAAAAAATGGATGTGGAATATTTAATTTTGAGTTCTCTATAATTATGGATGGTCTTATTTGTGCAAATTTAACTTGCTGTTAATAACAACTTAAAACATGGTGCATAGTGGCTAGGTCAAGGTGTTTTATCTAATTTATAACTATTTATAATTATGAATAATTTTATTTACATCAATTAAATTAGTTACTATTAATTAATATGACAGTCTAGTTCATTGCAAAATTAGAATCCCAATTGACACAATTGGAACATTTCTTCTGTTTTTAAAGCGAAACACTGAAGTTTCAAATACACTCATATCAGACAACCAATTAAGACATTATCTAGATATAAATTACGATCAAACTTTTAAGCATCATAACAAAATCTTTATTTTGTTCTGAGATGAAAATGAAATCCATCATTTAAGCATAAGCCCTAAATTAGAAGTTGAATAAGAAACTGTCAAAAAATTGATTATTGCAATTTTTAAATTCTGAAATGCAAGTGTATATGTTGCATATCCACTAAAAAAGAGATTGAAATTTATGCAAATATCAGAGATGAACATAAAGATAGTACAAACTTACACAAAAAAAAAGATATAAAAAGTAATAAAAAATATTATAAAAAAGTAAATTTTGGAGGACTAAAAGCCTTCGTAGGAGGATTATATTAAAAAAATGAATGAATGGAGAATAAAAATGAAAAGATTATTTAAACTCTTTTGATGGCGACTGGTAAATTTGATGCTAACATATATTTATCTTAAATAGCTGCTCATTCTGAAAAAGAAAACTAGGTAATTCATAGCGTTGATAAAAATTTGAAAATTTGTATTTGGGGATGGAGAGTTGGGGAATATTATTTTTTATCTCAACAAAAAAGTATTGAATCATGATGTCAGATAGGTTTCTGCTTTTGTGATTAACAACATCATTAATTCCCAGTTACAATAAAAAAAACATTCATTAATAAGGAGGTTGAAATAGGGAATGATCCCTAAGTTGTCAATATATATATCAGTTGGAGCATTGTAATCATCAATCACGATCAACAATAATTCAATATTCAAAGAACCTGTTTGCGTATAAAATAATGCAGCCAAGTGCCAGCAAAGAAAAAAGTCCCACACGATTCTATTTCATAAATTAATGATCGAAACTTTGAATATTAAAAGTTCAAGTTTGGTACGAATCTGTTTATCCAGCGACTTTTAATTAAACTTGAATATTAAAGAAGAGAAGCTGATATATTGATATTATAGTTGATGCTGATTTTATTATTCGGATTAAATGAATTATTATTCATATTAACGATTTTATTATATAATTTATTTATATAATATTTTTATTATTCATATTAGTAATATTTAAATTAAATAATAAAAATACTGTCAAAAATAAATTACATAATAAAATAAATAATATGAATAATAACTCGTTTAATCTGAATGATAAAGTCCATATTAATTATCATCTCTGCAAGACATTTTCCTTAAAAGAGAACCTGTCAGGGATTAGGGATAAATTAAATCACGCTGCCAGTTCCCTGATACCTTAAGGCATGTACTGTCAGCTATGGATTTAATTAAATTATTAGGTTTTCTTTTTCAAACATAGTCTCAATTTAAACAAACTAATAAAAATTTATTAACGAATTAGAGGAAATTTTGTCAAAGCAATTCTATAGCAAGTCGATATAGTCTGAATAATTGCATATATGGAGGCATATGAACCACACATTTTACACTGATTGTTATTGCTAAAGATCCTTTGATGCTAGAATTCTCTGTAGATGAATGAATGCATCATCAATGAGGAATCTTCTTCTATGTACCATAAAGACAAATTGTCATATTGCAGAAAGAAAGTAATAATTATTTCAAGTTTTTGCTAAACTCTGAGATGTCAACAAGCTGTATCCTTGATATTTCTTGCGCCTCATTTCTCTCTTTTTCAGTGTTGTAACCCCATGTTCCTGTTTCAAACAAATCTTAGGCTCAGCTACGACTCAATCATCGCAATTTTGGTACGTGGAAGAATTTGGTTGGTTTATTTGGTTATACTAGTTGTTTAAGTGGAAATTGAGCTTCCAAACAACTCTTTTTATTTTTATTTTTATTTTTTGAGTTAACAAAAAGGGTCAGGATCTCGGTTTCCAGTACCCAACCAAAATCATGATTGTCAGATACTCCTGCAGTCAAACTACATCAAAGCTAACAAAAAAAGATCAATTTTTTGTAAACACATTATTGCAAGTCTTAAGACCAACCTAAAATAATTATTGAAGTTGGGGACCAAACCGTAACTATTGAAATATGGGGGCTAAACAAGGGGAAAGAATGTTACCTAGGTACAAGTTCCACTGATTTAGTGCTGGTTCTTTGATCACATTCTTAAGTGTTGCCAGCCTGTCTTCTACGAAGCTGTAAAAATATAATATAAATAGGAGGAATTGTAGAGAAAGGAAAATGAAGAGTTTAGTTCAGGTTCCAGAACAGAACTAAATCACAGTATTTACTACCAATATAGAACACACTAAAAACAATTGCAACTCACAAGCATCTTACTCCCCTATTGCACATGTGATCAATAGCGGAGCTTCAGCCAAAATCTGGGGGGGGGGGGGGGGGGATGGCTAGGAAATGACATCAAATACTTTAAAAACTTTGCTTTGCATGTAGATAAGCCTAGAATTATTATTGTTACTTTACTAATTTATGATTTAAAGGGGAGGCCACAACATTGGCCATAATGAAGCTCTGCTAGTGCACGTGATTAAAGCTAGCATTTTTTAAAATGACTACTTAATGCTATTATGTGCTTAAACAATGATGCAATGCAACATGAGTCACATGATAAACTTACTGAAGTGTCATCCCAATGTGTTGAGGCATTGCCTGAAGTTTCTTTAGTACCTCGACTTTTGGTCTGAGAAAGTGCAAAAAAAAGTGCATCTTAAATATTACATTACAAACCAACGAGTGAATAAAACTATATGAGTTGGACACTAACCCTGTGCCAAGACCATAAATTTTTTCAGAAGGGAAGTTGATTCCTGCCAATTCTCGCAAAAGCGCTTCAGCAAACCTGCTCTGTGGAAAGTAAGAAATAGACTTAGAGCTTGTTAAGAGTTGCAATTGCCATCAGCATGTGACCCAAGCCAAAACCAAAAATATTAGACGGTCTAGAGAAACTACAAGGGCCACAGCACTGACTGTACTACAGCAGTCATTGAGGTAGCTAGATTTTTCAATAGTCCAGATATAAATTAGACCCAACTTTGCAAGTAACTCTGATTTCATGTTCATTCTATTTACCATTTAGTTTGGTTTCAGGTCACTGAACTCCCATATAATTTGATCCAGCTTGGTACTACCTGCTTTGTTGTAACAATGTAAACTTCAGAGCTTGAAAATCTCAAAGCATCAGCAACCCCTGGATAGAATCTGCATAATACCGTCATATCTTTGTTATTGTATAATCAACTAGGTTTTTGGTCTGTAATTGCTAAATGATGTTATAAACTAGCAACAAAAGCAATGGAAACACCAAATTTAAAAAGTATAAGATATGAAGAAAAGGCCCAATCGTCAAACTGAATTCAACCAGTGTTCAGTGCTGGATAAGAAAATAGCATTACTACACTTAAACAGCCAATATAACATTTATCATATACTTCAGAAAAAAACATTCTCTAGATAACTATAACGATGAATATATTCAAAAGCTACAATACATGCATGCCCCTAAAATTATGTCCTCTTACGGTCTGACCTCTTTAATCATGGTAAGCATATTAACCTCCTCTTTAAGTCCTTTCAGATATATCAAAACATATCTTCTATAGTTCCTCATCTATGTAAGAGAAAAGCTGTCAAGGATGGTATTTTCAAGAAGATGGAGAGCAGAGGGTATATATAGATACCATTCATGATTTGTGGGATATACAGGGCATTTTGATTTTCGTATTACGAACTTTATATGAAAAAAATTCCTGTTTCAAGCTGTACCTGTTAGCCCCCATCCAAGCTGACAAATCATTATCCATCCATTCATCTCTTACTCTCCCAAATAAATCAATTAGAAAATCTTTATCTTCATTCCACTCTAACATAATTGTAGGTTTTAGTTTCATCCAACTCTCCAGTATTGTTCCAACAGTGAGCCCTTCTGCAACCTTTGAGAGATGAAATTAAAAACAAGATTTAATTAAGAAGTGGGAAAACCAGGAGTTCAGGTTCAATTCAGGTCATATCCTATCTGCCTCTGGATCAAATTTGGTTCAGATCAGTATCTGGTCAATTTCTTTTGGGATCACATTTTCTCAGATTTTGGGTTAGTGAGATTTCAGGTTCTTCTAGTTTTAGATGTAATTCAGGTTAGGTCATTGTCTGGTCTCAGATCAAATTCATTTTGCTCAGGCCATTGAGCTTCAGGTTTGGTCAGTGCATGGTAGAAACTTAATCTAATTTAAGGCTTCATGTGCATTGGACCTAGGCCAGGTCTAATTCAAGTTTTTTGTCATTTATGTTTGTGATTTTTTCTGGTTTTACAGACTCTGGGTTCAAGTCTTATTGGCTATTGGTCAAATCTCAATGCCAACACTCAGGTTTTACATTCATCTGGTTTCTGTCAAAAGTTAGCTTTTGGTTTTTGGCGTTTCAAATCAGAAACAGTTCAGATAACATTGGCTCGGCTCCAATCAGAATAAGTTCAGCCGGATTGTCCTGTCACGTCTTAATTGATATATGGTTAATACCTCAAATAAACAGGAAGTTTCTCCCATTGATGTAAAAACAGAAACCATTACTGGTATAAGAGAGATTAGGCTCTTTCAGTCTCCATAAAACTTCTAGGATTTTATGAACAATTTATGAACTAAGCTCAATAAACACAGAACTTGGTTAAACAACTCTGAATTACACACTAAAACTTAAAAGAGGATTAAAAGAAAATCAGAATATGTGAAAAATAAAAGAGCAAGAGATATTTGCAAAAGCAAATTAAGTACCAACGCACCGAAGATTTTCTGACAGATGGAACCTTCAGCTCAACCAGCAATCTAACAAGCAAGAGATTCTCATAACCCGTTTCGACCACCGGACGAAGCTGTCAAGAGAGGCCAAATAAACAAGTCAGAAATATACATTACTTGAAACAACAGTTGGAAAGCACAGATGAGGAACTTACGGTGTGCATTTGATCAATTATCCATTCTTCCATGGCAGGATCAACTTCACCAAAAAGGAAAGGCCATCTTATCTTTGCTGCCTAGTCAAAGACAAAAAATTTCAAAGTTTAAAATTACTAATAATTTCTTCCTAATTCAGTCATAATAATTGCTTAGTGATGCAATCTATTAGATGAATTACTCATCAGATATATATGCAGTAAGAATACACGGGATAATTTTAGGTGATAGTATGTAACTGAATTGCAAATTAGCAGGAGGATTTATGCAAATATTATAATGTGGAGACTTGGACTTGGAGGGTTGAATCCGCAACAACCAAGAGAGATAGCGAGAGATAGCGAGAGAGAGAGAGAGACCTTGAGAGCGGAGAGAGAGCTCTCCCCACAGCTGTCGCAGAGAACGCCATCAAAGTCGAGAGCGTATAGATGACCGCTCGCCATTAGATCTCTCTCTCTCTCTTCTCTTCTCTTCTCTGAGTTCTCTCTATTGTAGACTGGTATGTGCGGTCAGTGGCGCGATAGAGCAGATATCGAACTAAAGAAGCCAAAATTTCTAGTTATATTGAATTTCAAAATTAAAAAAAATAAAAGTTACTATCAAATTATTATGTATTTCAAATTACTATATACGTCAGTCAAATAATATGATGGAATTTTCAGTTTCGTGATCTCCTTTGCCGGATGAGTAGATGACGATCCCCATTATTTTGTATTTTCTTGTTATTAATAACATTTTCGGTTGACTAAGTGTTACTGTATGTACTGTATAGTATAATTGTACAAAATACTTACTCACGTTTGACAAATAAAATAAAAATAAATTAAGTATTTTAAAATGTTTTAATATATTAAATAAAATTTATTTAAAATAAAATAATTTAAAATATTTACAAGATGAAATAAAATTAAATCATTAAATTTTATTATTTCATTTACTTACTTTATTATTATTAAATATTAATATTTTAAAATAATTTAATATTTATTCTGTTTTAATTTTATTTCACTAATTAAACAGGGTAAGGGGGTGGGGGGTGGGGGTTAAGTTGTATCCTAATTGAGCCACGCGGTCGCACCGTCTTCTTTTGCCACAGAAAATCCCCACCCCACCCGCCTCCTTTTGACTCTCAAGACTCCAAGCTGAGTTCTTTCCGATCGCTCCACCTCCTCATCCTCCGCTCCCCTCCCCTCCCCTCCCCTTCAGTTCCCCCCACCCTTCCTCCGATGTCAAACAACCCCATAATAACCCTCAACATAGGAGGCACTCTCTTCCAGACAACTCAACAAACCCTCTCTGTCACTGGGCCCACCTCCCCTCTCGCCTCCCTTCCCCTCCCTTCCCCTTCCTCTCCCCCCCCCTTCTTCGACCGCGACCCCGACCTCTTCTCCCACCTCCTTTCCTTCCTCCGCTCAGGCTTCCCCCCTCCCTCCTCTTCCCTCCTCCCTGCTCTCCTCGCCGAGGCTGAATTCTTCTCTCTCCCTCCTCCTCTCCTGTTGAAACTCTCCCTCCCTCTCCATTTCAATCCCTTCTCGCTCTCACCATCCCTCTCATTGCCTCTCAACGGTCGTAACCGCATCTCCTCTGTCTCTGTTTCCCCCTCCTGTTCGGTTCTCTCCGTTGCACATGGCTGTAAAGTCACCACCTTCACCGCTTCTCTCCTCCACAAATCAACGGTTCTCACCCCTCTTCCTTTCATTGATACGGTTCTCCCCTTGTCCCCCTCTCTCGGCGCGGCTGGTGCAAAGGATTTTCCAGGACTTCATCTTGTTAACCTTCTAGAAACTTCTCCTGCCGAGGTCCTTCATTGGTCCCCACACCCTTCTCTAGCGAATTCTTCCACTGTTCTGGCAATTGGGTATTCTCCAAATCTTCTCTTCTCGAGCTTCGAGTCATGCCGACGCAACTCAAATGCAATTCTTGCATTTGATTTGGAGAAGTTTGAGCCGGTTTTGGAGATTGGGAGGAAGGAAATATTTGCTGCGGAGATTGATTCCGCTATACCTGCCACAAAACTGAGCTGGATTAACAGTTTGGGTCTGTTAATGGCAGCTGGATCGCATGCGGGACCAGCTGGGTTTTCAGGCTATGTCAAATTTTTCGATACCAGAGCAAATAGATTAGCATATGAGATCCAAGAGAAAAATTCTGATTGTTTCGCTGATGTGGCCGCTTCAGATTCGTTGTTTTCTGTTTTTAAAGTCGGAGTCAGTTCAGGCGATGTGTACATGGCTGATTTGAGAAAGATTGAAACTTTTGATAATTGGGTTTTTATTGGAGGAGAGGGGAGAAGAGGTGGTGATATAAAGAAAAAGGAGGGATTGGATTGTAAAGTGGAGTGCTACGAGAAGACTGTGTTTGTTTCCAGGGAAGGGGAGATGGAGATGTGGTCGGAGGCTGCCATGGCTGAAGCGGAGGAGAGGGTAATGAAGAGAAATTTCATGGGCAGAGGAAAAGAAGGTGACAAGAAGAAAATTACTCACTTGGCGTTTGGTGGAAATAGGATGATTTTAGCGAGGAAAGGCGAGATGCATTTAGAGGTATGGCAGAGTTGATATAATTGCATATAAGATCCTAGTAATGCTTTATTCTTGGGTTTATTTACTCTAAAAAGATAGATGAATATCGGAGTAACAGTTAGTTCCGAATGGTGTTGTACTGGTAGGTTAAATATGATTCTTGATATGTTAGTCTCTGTTTGATTTCCTCCTGGAATTCTTTCGAGCAAGCACTTTGTACGAGGTCTTTGTGTAGGTTTTGTTGTAGTGTAATGTTATTCCTTTCACAAAAAAACATTCTTTAGTGTAAACAATTTTGTAGTGTAATTTCTTTTTTTGGTGAATTGAATTGATTTTATCTATATGCTGTTGATGAAGTAGTAAGCAACTAAGCATACGTATCGGGTGCAGTACACTGTACCAGCAACGAACCTCAATAGTGTGGTATCAGTTCCCTTTACTACATCCTTGTTCATTTTGCTTTTTATGAAAAAGAAAAGGGCTTGATTAGTTCTTTTAATATGCTATGATTAGACATAAATATTGAAGAGATTCATGGACAATTCTCTAGGGCTTTTTCCTGCTAAAGATTAAGTTCTCAATTTTGTTATTGGATAAATATTGAAACTATTAAGGGCTCTCTCAATTCAGTCTTCTGCTTAATTAATTGTTACTATTTCCTGTTTTGTACCAAACCTGACAAGTACAAGACCTGTAACGTTTGTTGACATTCACTGTACCTTTCTCTTTCTAAACATTACATTTGATTTTTATTTCCTCAACTATGGATCAGTTATTCTGAAATTATGCAAATATGCCAAGGCAAAAAAAAAAGAAAGAAAAAAGTTGAGAGTTTGTCAGTCAATTACCAGTCATCCGCAGGGTGCGTCGCTACATCGTGCACTTGTTGGATCTCGTCCAGGCATGGATTTCACCTTGCAAAATTAGTTGAAATTGCGATCTTTAACAATATCGTGCAGTATATGTATCTAACCAGTAGAAAACAATGCCTTGTATTTTGAACTCAAATCAGGTATCATATATTATTCATATAGCAGGATTGAAAGTTCTCAAATCTTGCTAATAGATACCTCACAATCAGATTATCCATAATTTGAAGACAAGAAATGACTAATTAGCTTCTAAGGTAACAAAACCAAAGTATATTGGCTGATCCAAGAGCCTGTTTTAAGTACCAAATTCTGTTCTCATGAACTGTTGGGAAATTTATTTAATGCAATTAGCCAGTCATGCGGATCCACATAGCATATTGCTGAGAACTCTGTCGGAAATGGATGATTTTCAAGCAGTTTTTTGCTTGAGGCAAACAGAACACAAATGCATTGCAGAAAGAGAGCAATGTTTTGCTAGTACGTACCAGTGTTATTTTTAAGTCATTGCTAGTTGATAATATTGGCAAGCCATGTGAACTTTGTTAAATTATCTTGCATCTGTTGATATTCACTACAAAACATATCTTTGAATATAATTATGAACCCAATACAGGCCCCTCTCCTTCCTCCACTACTATTTCACATTCCTTTGATTACCAGTGGACATGCCAGTAGACAGAATTCTGACCTTCTCTGCTGTGAATTAAATCTGACAGGCTCTCTCTACAAATCGGATTTGTATCCTCTGTTATGTTGCACCGTGCAGCATAGCGTACTGTTCGTTCAATCACTTCAAAATTTATGCTAAGTAAATCTAAAAAAAAACTCCACTATAATTCATTCGTCTGTACGCTATATAGCGTAATGTTGCACAACAGATGATCAGAACCCTTACAAATCTATTCATTCATTGATAGAACATTCTGGATACTCCATATTTCACATTTTTGTTTGTTTGTTTGTTTGTTTGTTTGTTGCAAATATTATTCTTGTTAGAATTTAACCTCCATAAACATATTAAAAGAAAATCTGTATCCATGACATATTTTCTGTTAGTATATCTAGATGTATATAAAAGCGAGGGTTCTTGAACTGATTTGTACTTTGGTACATTTCTTTCATGAAAGAAGTTTGCAAATTGGAAAGGCTTTGCACTACAAATTTTGCCCCTTTATAATCAAAAGGTCAAATACGAGATGCACATCTTATGAAACTAAGCAACAACGTTTCTCATAATTTCCACACTTTGGGATTCTCTCCTATGAAATAAATGCAAAAACTTCTCTATCAAGAACCATAAGTGCCTTATAAAAATGTACACCTTTTTGTATTTGTCAACCATGATGGGCTAAAACAAACATTCTTATTCATATACCCTAAAGTAAAATTAAAGTGAAATAAATATTAAATTACTCTAAAGTATTGATGTTTCGTAATAGTGAAGTAAATAGATAAAATAATAAGAGTAAAAATTGTTAAAAACTATGAAATTTATTGATTTAACTTTACTCCATTTAACTTATTATATCTTAAATCACCTCCTTTTAATATATTAAAACACCTTAAAACACTTAAATTATCTTTACTTTCACTTATTAAAAGGGGGTTAGCATGTGCTATATACATTATACAACATTGAAGCATACACGTACACGCTGAATCTTCTTATTAAGGGAAATCACATTGATGACATCCTGGACCTGTTAGTTGAGTTGACTTGATTAATTAAATCATAATTTAACCTTCTATTGATAATGCTTGCTTATACGTCTAGCAAATACTTGCATATATTACACGTTTCCTTGGGTATAAATTTATATATTGGCTCACTCAAAGGTATCAAAGAACTTGTATTTCTGGACTCGAAGTAAATGAAAGGAAACTCTTTTGCTTCATTTTTGTCCTAGAATTAGAATAATTATTTTTACATCTACAATCCGATAACCCATACCGGAATTTCTATACCGTGTTTGGCTGTCATTCTGTGTCTTCTTATATTTTATTAATTTTGTTGACCGTGAGAATAAGTCAGATCAACCATTTGAGTTTTGTCAATTGATTTAATGTTGAATGAATTTAAAAAATCATAAAAATTTTACATATGTGCATCTTTTATAAAAATAAATCAGATAATGATTCAAACAAATTTGAATTTTAGATTTAGAAATACAAATAAAATAATTAATTTGTAACATTTTGTAACATCAAATATGTGTGACATTAGACCCCTCCCCCCCCCCCCCCCAAAAAAAAAAAAATTATAGTTCCCTTTTTTAGAGAATTAGGTAATCATGCACAAAAGTTGCAGATACTGGCATAAACCAAAGGCTTCAACAAAACTTTCACCACCGATGTACTGAGCAACACCAAATTCAAATCCCGCAAAAGACATTTGAAAAAAAATAAATGTCAAGGTTAATGGAATCCTTTATATCTCAAAGACAAAAAAAAAGAAAAAAAAAATCTATGTACCGAGAGGTTGCTGAGTTTCAGCTAATACACAATCTAGTTACATTGCAACAAACCAAAGCTTTCAGGCGCCCAACTGACTCAATCATTGATCATTTATATGTAAAGAACATACTTAAAGAAGGTAAAACTAGGTAAGCTTCCCATAAGAAGATAATCACAATCGATTAATTACCACCCAATAATCACATCTAATCATAATTACATTATTTAGTTTTATATAAACAACCCCAAGGTTAAACCTGACACTGACAGCAATTGAATCTAATAAAGGAACAGAAAAGCTTCTACCAGTTCAAATCTTAAACTCTGATACTTGATCTGTCCCTGACTAGTGAGCTCCAGCATGTAATCATTCCAAAGTCAATACCAATGCTCGAGCTTCGATGGTGCCATTTAACAGGGTAACATACTGAAATCAGTCAGTTTCTTCAATTTCATGAATAACAAGGGAAAAAAAGGAAAATAAAAGACAGTACAGTTTGGTAAATCCAACCCTCACCTACCCTTCCCGACCCAAACACCAAACAAAAAGTAAAAAATATCTCACATTTGCCCTACAAAACTTCACCAAAACTAAGTCATCCTTCCTTCACAATTTTCTTCAAAAAGGCACCGAATTATGCCCCCTGTATCTTGTTCTCTATCACATTACCAGGGAGTTATGAGGAAATAATTTGGACACTTTAAAAAACAAAAAAGAATAACCACTGACAATGATCTCCCACAATTGTAGGGATATCCGCACATATCTCATTCTAAAGTAGAATCAGGAACATTCAGGGTTTTGAAGATATAACAAAATTTTGCAAAATAAGAGAAAGGTAACAAATTTACCAGAGCACTAAAAAACGCCATCATGAATTCTCCTCTTCAGACCTTGATCTGACAAACCGCCGTCTCCTCCTCCTCGCAGAGTTGTCCTCTTCATCTCTTGCTGGTGGCAATCTCCTCACCTCCTCCAACCCCCTTCCTGGGCTCCGCATCATGTTGAATAACATGTATGGGGCCCACAAATGACCCTGCCCATCACTATCTCGGCCATCCCGCTCCCGTCCCCTTGAAACCCTAGAATCATCAACCCCTGTTTCGATCACATAATCCCCAAACACAATAGCCCCAGGCATGGCCGACCTAATTGCACTGAGAATGTCACCATACTCCTGCCTGCGCTCGAGTCTGCGCCAGGCACGCTGTCTCGTTGGGTCCACTGCGCCAGGTCTAGTGAGCGGATGGGCCCGCCTCGCATGCCTCCTCAACTCTCTGTAGTTCCCAGTAAACATACATGATTCTCGGGAACATGACCGTATTTTCTGGTCGAGACATTGTCTCGCCTCTTCTACCACCATCCATCCTAGCACATCACCCCTGCACAAGGGGCACTTCAATGCCTTTTCAGGGGCATCATCGTCATTTTCTTTGAGGAGCTTCTTGAAGCGGTCAAGACAGTTGGAATGGCGATAGCTGGTGTCACAGACATAGCAACGGCAGCCCTTGTCTCGAGAGCTGCAGATAAGGACGACAGTGTTGTGCGGGTGGTCCATGCAAATAGGGCACCGCGCATCGTCCCACTCCTTGTGCAAGGTTGCTAGGTCGGCTGATTCCTTTGTGCCAAGTAATTGTTTTTTCGATTCTGTTGTCATCTTGACCAACTAGAACTGTTTTTCGCATGTTGTTTTAGTCTGTCAGGCTATGGTCTTTCACGGAATCAGTTGTTTTTTATGGTCTTTCACATAATCATTTTTTTTATGTTTTTTATCTATTTTTTTGGTTCCTACTTCCTACTTCCTGATATAAAACCGCCTACTGATACAGTGGAGTTATGAGACTAATTGTACCCAATAAATAAAAAAAAAAAGAGAGAGAACAGTGACATCACTTACCAGAAAAGAACCTTTTGAAGCTGGGAAATCCAAGTTATTGTTAATCCTTTATCTACGGAAAGTGTTATATCTGATTCAACAAATTATCTGGAATCCTTTCTTTCTTCTCGCAATAAAATTCTTCTTAAAGCATGCAACAAAGAATCCAATTTCCTAGAAATCTTCAAGAAAGCATAAACTTGTACACAAACCTCTAAAGCTTAATCAATGGTCCACAGTTCAGGTGGCTAGACCCCTGCACTGGAATTGTGGAACAACCAGAAAAAGGTCATCTAGAGGAGATTCAACCGTTTCAAAAGAAAGAAAAAAAAATGACATGATACTAAAGAAATATTGACCACAATACCAGATGTTTTAGTATTTCGCAGATCTAACAAAGTTTCTAAAGGGAACTTAAGTTCTGGTTCACATCTGAAACAAGTGCACCTATAAACTAGTTGTTCTGACAAAAATTCCAGAAACCTTTTTAATCTGACTCTTCCACACCAAATTCCCATCTCAATTACACTTATTATATGAAATTTGACCTCTACAAACCAAACTGAAGCAAGATACAACAAAAGAAAACTAAATTTAAGAGATTACGACCACAGGGGAAATGAAAGAAGTCAGAGAAATCTGAAAATTTTCAATTATTGATACTTATTACTTAATCAGGGCTCTTTTTTTTTACCAAAAAATGGAAGTAGGTCCAGATATTATACAAGGTATAAACACAGGAGGAGGAAGGAATCCGATCTCTCGCTCGCTCGCTCGAAACGATCCGATCTCTCGCATGAAACGATCCGATCTCTCTCAAATTCGTTTTGACTACTTTTAATTTTGAAACCTTGTTTCCTCCTTTTGTTCTCTTTTTTTAGCCTTTTCTGGGTATAATAAAAGCGGTAATGTGCAAGAGGCGGTCTTGTAAGGTAATATAATTATATAGCTGGAAATTGCAATGCTAACATCATAAGGGGATCTAGTTTCTCTCTGCCAAATTTCATATTGCTCAAGGTGAAGCGAGTCAATAAAAAATTCCAAATAGGTTTCATCTTCTAATTTTAAAGTGAGCAAAATAAATTGGAGATAATTCGGAGATAAAATTATTTTAAATCTAGGAATTATAATTTTAAATTCTTTAAAAAAAAACTCTCTCTCTATTTTCCTCTTTCATCTTTTTTTTCTGAAACAAATAATAAATTTTCTCATCGGTGGCACAACTTTAGTTGCACTGTAGCAATTTTGGTATGGCAATCTGCCTACCTACTCCATGGTCCATGTGATGTTTTTACAAATCACGAGCACCGATTCACACGTGCGCAGACGTCGTACTTGGTTACTTTTCCAGCAAATAGTTAATGAGTAACCATGAAATTAAAAAAAAAGGCTGGTTTCATGTATTATTTATTCGGAAAATATTTGAAAGATGTTAATGTTATTATTGATATTAATTTTATTATTTATTTAATAGGAGTTATTATTTATTTGTAATGATTTTATTATGTAATTTATTTTATAATGTATTTTATTATTCAATTTAAATATCATTAATATAAATAATAACTTATTTAAGTTGAATAATGAAAGTAGTGTATAAATAAATTACATAATAAAATTGTTAATATAAATAATAACTCATTTAATCTGAATAATAAAATCAGTATCAACGATAATATCAATAACGATATCTATACATCAGGTCCTTATTTATTCAGGTCAAAAATTCAGAAAAGTCTTTTGTTAGTAATGGAAAATGCGGATGTAGTTAGTATTCATATTTTATTTTGCTTTCTGCGTACAACATAGAAAATATATGGATGGATAAAATATTTAAATTGTCCACCTGTTGTAAGTAATTAATTTAAATAGTAATGCTTCATAACAAAAATCATAATATTTTAAGCTTAAAGAATTTAAATACAAAATCTAAGAGCTGAGGGTTTCATATGATTAATTCAGTATTGACTTTATTTCTTATGTTGATCTTATACAAAATAAACTCTAAATTCTATAATTTTGTTGTATGCATTAAATTTGACATATATAAGATCATCCTTCACAGTTCACACTCATCATTTGAAATCTGAATTCTGGACTACTAGTGCCAAAAAAAGAAAAATAGGTATGATGTGGCATAGAAAAAGGTGAAATGCTTCTCTTGTAGAACAAAAAAAAACCATTAGATTAATGCGTTGCTCATCAACAAAAAATTGTAAAGATTGGAAATAAGTTTAATAGCAAACTTGATTTGTTATTATAAATAGGTCCAAAAAAACATTTTTCTTATTTTTGCAATATTTCTGACTTGAATCGGGAAAAAAATATTGTCAAAATTATCATAACAAATAGTTTATCGCAGGGATCATATTTTTGCTCAAACATATACAGCTAGCTAAAGAATGTTGAATTTGAACTGTGTTATAATATAAAGTGAATAATTCGGATTGTCCAAAAAAAAAAAAAATTCGTTCAAATTCCGTCCAACACAGTATTCATCATTTTCTTCATTCAAATAAAGGTTAACATTGTACATTTGAAGAGTTATCTCTATACAATTTTTTTTTTAAATTAAGAAGAACTTCATACTTAACAAAATTATAATGTTTTTTTCTAAATGATAATTAACATCCCTCTAAATGTAATGCCACTAAAATTGGCTAAGCATGCAGACTAGCCAAATTGAGATATGCATGATAATTTGCGAACTATGATAAATCAATCGTTAACTCAACATTCTACAACAGATGTCAAAACTAAAGACTATTATATTAAGAGACTCAGCCAATGACTTCTCGCAGCACAATGCATTGATTGACCACATTAGAAGCCTCATAACATAGTCAGCTTTTGCTGAGAATAATAGAAACACCATCTGCACACACTGAGACGGTACTTAATTGAAAAATTAAATATATTAAGAATTGATTTGTCCATTCTGACAATTGTTGAAAAGTCAAAAATTACTTGCAGTTATAAATCATACGTTTGAAATATAATCCAGAGTATCTAAGTATCATACACAAGAGAAGTAAATTGTTTTGTAGTCCAATAAATAATACTCAAAATGCTTAAAATTAAATAATACTCAAAATGCACAAAAATTGATACCAAAATAATCTGCAAGACCAATAATATATATCTGTAATTTCTAATACTCTTATTTGAGTAAAAACTCTTGTCAAGATTGTCTAGTGGAACTCTTTTCTCACCAAATCCCGACCCATTATCAATAAAGAAGACCGAATTTGAGCCGACAATTGGAAGCTCGACTTTTTACATTAACAATGTACATTTCAAAAGGATAAAGTCAAAGAAAGGAACTACCTTTCAAATAAGTCCAGCTTGTTTGTTCTAGTTCAAGCAAAAGGACCATAAAATTCTACAGCAAATTGAAAAAAAATAAATAGAAATAAGAAACAACACCTTCCTCGAGGTACAGAAAAAATGCTTATAGTAGATTACAGCTGGAAGTGTACGAAGCGTCTAAAATCAACCCAATTTGAACCAAGAAAATCCCTCAACGCCTGTATCCTAGAATTTTGCTCGTCATCTGTCAGAAAACATATTAATTCAGCATTACATTAAATTTTGGCTGAATTAAGTCCTGATGACTGTTGTCATATTACGCACGCCCTAATGATGAAGACAAAAATGAGCAAACCACATCCTAGGGAAAGTTCAAACGTTTTACCTAAAACCTAAAACGAATGAGCATCCCGAGAGAAGGATATATTTTTTTTTCACACAAATAACATATAGGTATTGATATGTTCTTTAAATCTTATCGGATTACTTTTGTTTAGTTTCTTTCGTGTACACTTAGTTTTATTTCAAGTGATTGGTGCCACTGTGCAAGGTTTCTAATTGATAAAATCTTGACAAATGTAGTCCAAAAGGAATTTCTTTTTTCGAGAAGAATCATGTAGACACATGTCTTTCTTAAGTTATGCTCATAATTTTACATTCCAAGCCAGACCATAGCAATGTACAACACCATAGTATTTTGGTGCTTAATCGAGACTCGATTATTAACCTCTATGCACAAAACATTAACCAACCTAATGAGCAGTACCATACCATACCAATACATAACAAAGTGGTAATGCTGCCAAAGACTAGAAAAGCAAAAACAAGTGTACTTAACTAACTACTTGTTGCTCATACAGTTAAAGAAAGCTTTTATGTGGCCTCATGTGGAAAGAGAATAGCTAAGGGATAAAATGTTATCACCACCTCTCACATGGCATCCTTCTTCTATACATGGCCATGAGGGTTAAGTCGCAACATATTTTACTCAGCAGGGTTTTAAACTTGATGCAGAATATTGAAAATATAGGAGAACAAAGTCGAAAAACAAATAAACAAAAACAAAATGATTGACCCACCTCATTGTTGATATTAAATCTCCATCTAGAATTCACCTGAAACTTCTCTTTGTGCCACCTGTGGCCCAAAATGACGAGCCCCATTAGAGCAGTAGCCACAAGCACCGACCAAATCGTATTTGCCTCCTTCACATTCTTATATAAACAAATGGCATGTCTCTTCCACCAGGCCTCACATGGAAGCACCTTCTCCCCGTCTCGTTCATTCTTCGTGCCATTATCATCAACTAATGAATCGCCCATTGAAAAACAAGTCAGGATAGATAACATAGGAAATAATATACAACCATCCTAAAGAGGACAAATATCATATATACCCTATACATTGCAAATAGCACATCTGCCCCTTCTCGCATAAGTTTTCCAGTAAGTACCCAAAATACCTTTCGCTGGTTCTGTAATTTATGTAGTGAAAAAGTAGTGGCACTTTGTTGCATTATTTGGAACCAAGGAGATACAGATCTCCTTGAAATATACACAGCATTTCATGTTTTTAGAAGAATGGTCGTCTTTCTTTCGTTTTTTTCCTTTCTTCTTATTTTTTGTGTTGAGATCTTTCAGGGCTTTTATGAAATCACTTTTAACCATTCCTGCATCCATACCTTCTTCTCATCATTGTCATTTGGTCACTATACAATACTGTACCTATTGACAAACCAGATAATTTAAGAAACATAAGATTGTACAGTTTAAACATTTGGAGCAGTTTCATTTTTAGCTCCAGAAAACCTAAAATTATCATTCATTGCCCCAAATGTTGGAAATAGTAAACAGCTTTCAAGAATGAGGCTTGCTAACAGACATCGTGGGAAATTTTTGCCCCTGGCTTGCCCAACAATACACCATATACAAAATTAAGTATGAACCATGTACAAATTATCCTGATAAGTGGAAGCCCATTGGAAATTTAAACTTGCACATGGTTCACACTTTTGGGCCCATTGTCCATTGGAATGTTGTGTTCCTGTTTATGAGCCCAGGACGAGTGGCGATCAAAATGATTTCCCTTCCGAGAATATCATCACATCAACCCCTCCCTGATTTCTTTTGAAAAATGGCTAATACAACTGCCTTGGTGCCTTCCTTGTTGTTTCCTTCTAGATAAGTGAGAAAATCAATAGATTGAAATTCTTTTGGACAATATTTGGAGAGGATAGGGTCTAGGTATATTCCCCATGTATGACGTATGAAGGGCAATGTCACATCTATGATTTTGTTTTCATATACTATAGCAATTCAAATAAGTTTAAACTACAACGGGGTACATTAGTCCTTTTTGTATCAAATAATCTTGAATTGAACAAATTTATGTCTTCTGCAAGCCACCTAACAAATGCTGGTACTGTTCGACCGCATATCAGTTGTCAATTCAGAAGCAAAACAACACTAATGACTTGATACCATAACAAATACCTATCTCTTCTTCGTCAGAATCATGAATAGTAACACGCTGACCCTCTTCGAAAAACTTAATTCCTTCTGGTGAGGATAGGTACTCGATACTCTCTCGAAGTTGCTCTTCTGCTTGTTCAACTACAGATTCCGGTTCTGCATCGGGCTCAGGCTCGATCACTTCGGGTTCAATCGGCAAGTTTTCGTGCTCGTTTGGAGGGAATACAAAGTGGCCTGACATGAAGAGAGACTCGGTTGGTGGCTCTTTCTCAGTGTATGCAGAAGAAGAGAGAGAAAGCATGTCCCATTCGGTTTCTTTAGAGGTTGATCCTTCAACCCCTTTTTCGCTGTCAGACATTTCTTTTTATATGATGAGATTCTTGACCTTTTGTTTTCTGAATAAGCAACAAGAAACTAGCACTATGTTAAACAAATTCAACCATGCAATAAAACCACAATTTATAAGCTTAGCAGCTCAAATCGTGAGGAGGTCTTTTGGTTCAAATCCCTTGGCGCAAATTGTACAAAATCATGGATGTGAAACTTGTGCGAGCTTTCTCCGCTGATTGATAAGTAAAAGAAACAAAACAGCTAACCATAAAGATAATTGATAATGAGATAGATCCAGAAATTACCCCCCAAAAACGTATTGAACTGTTCTTAAACGCTTGGATCGGAAGAGAGACACCGTCCGAGTTGCGCCGATTCTGGCTTCTCTAGTTTGTTTGTGACTGATTAAACCAGATTTGATCTCTCTTACCAATCGGATTCTTCAAAGGCAAAGGTGGATCTATCTGATTGATTGATTGATTGATGATCGGAAGAGATTTGGTCACAAGGCCATTTGGTGCGGATAGAGGTGAAATATGTTTTCGTCGAGGAGAAAGAGGAGAAAATGGTCGGTAGGTGTATTTTGAGTATTATTGGGCCAGTTTGTTTATTTTTATAATTTTATTTCATCTAAAAGGATTATGTGCATGTATAAAGATAAAGTTTTCTTTTATGAGATGACAGAATTAGTTAATGTTAGCTGTATCAAAAGATAATCAATTATACAGAGATATTTATATTTCTGAGAAGTAGACATAAATTCTCTATTTTCTTGAGAAATTGATTTATAAAACACGGATTCAAGATGTCTTTAGTTTAGCTCGTAAAAAAAAATATAAATATTTAATAAATATATTTAATAGTTTATCTGTAAATTTTGATTATAATTAAAACTAAGGCTTAAATTGATTTAAAACGTGCAACAACATGATAAAAAAAAACACTTTAAATGCATTCTTATGCTATTTTTGGCATAATATAGATCATTTTTATTTAGTTTAGCTTATAAGAACATAAAAACAATTAATAACAGCTTATTTATTAATTTTAGCTATATCGCATTTATAATAGACTTAAATTGATTAAAAACGTGAATAAACACATTGAAACACACTCTAAATGCATTTTAATTCAATTTCAGACATAAGATAACTCATATATTTTTAGTTTAGCTTATAAAAATATATAAACATTTACTAAATATATCTAACATCTTATTTAACATGAAAACATATATTAAATTGCATCAATTATATAGTTAAAGGAAATGGTAGTTCACATAGCAAGATAGAGGAAAGCCGTTGAGTGAAAGAATATCCAACATGAAAGAAATTGTGAGGGCTGCTCTCATCCAGTGTAGTGTAGAGATGAAAATAGATTCTGCATCCGGGATAAATGATGAAAAATGTTTCATTGATAAATGATGATGATGAAGTGGTGATAGTGATGGTGATGGTGACAACGACGACGATGATGATCATAATAATAATTATGATATACTAAATTGGGTAACCTACCTAAAGAAGTGTTATTTAAAATTTAATTTAGTTTACTTAGAAGACTCTATATAAGTTATGAAGACATCATTCTCCCCTAATTCCACTCATGCACGGTTAAGAGGCCTACGAATTATCTGTGTTTTGTCAAGCGAGGAAGAAGTTACCTTAGTTTGTTATGCCCCAACAAAAACTTTAGAAAACACAATATATACTTGTATCAATAAACCGTTTTACTCTTTTATCGACCTGCCGGCATTAAAATCCTGTAACGTCCTCTCTGTTAAATGATGTTTAAAAAGCGATTAAAGTAATTAAACTGTTAAATGCCATTCAGCTGTCAAATGTTTTCTCTCTCTTTTAAAAGCTTGGCTCCAACAAAACATGTTCTAAGCCTGTAATCCTCGCATTACCCAAAACCAAACCTAAATCATAACATACGTTGTGGCAAAATAAATTACAATTGCAACAATGGCCAGTAACAAAAAACTCTACACTATTTTTTCTTTCCTTTTCCTTGCAAAATGTCAGGGAAAAAAAAAGAAGAAAACACTGAAAGTGATAAAACAAGAATATATTACACCAGCGGTTACGAACTCAGCCCTCATTACAATTAAAGATACTTCTATTTCTCTCAATTTCACCCCCTTCTACCAAATTGTACAACCAGAAAATTGATCAACCTTCAGATCAAAAAGATCCATACAGCAAAACGACAAACCATGAAGTGGGTAACAAACAAAACAAATTACAGATGCAGATTTTGCATGAGAACATGATCAAGAACAAGCCACAAATCTCTTCAGGGAGTCAAGAACACGGTCCACGTAACTGGGTTGAGGCGGACTGGGCTGAGATGGCAATGCTGGAGGGAGATGTTTCAAAAATGCCCTCACAGCACCATTTATGCCATCCTCAGATTTCATCGCCTCAGACAGCTCAATTGCTCTCTCCTTTACCTGAGCATATTTTGAAAGTTAAAGGGTGTCGCTAGAAAGATTGAATGAGGAAGGGCTCACATATTCTACTACCTTTTAGACACTGTTGATAAATTAGAGCCTTACTCAAGCTCTATGACTATAAAAAAAACAACTTCAGAAGGCTCAGTTTATATGGTATTAACAGCACCTTAACAACAACATTAAAAACTCAGTAAAAGTGACCGTAATTCTAACCATTGCCCATACCCCCAGGATCTCTTGTGGCAATTATTTGTTCAAATCTATAACTATTATTCCGTCAATGTCACAAAAAGTATCAGTACAACAATCATCACCCTCCACAAGACTCACCCAATGCAGCATGAGCAAAAAAATTTGCCCTGTTAGCTCAATTATCAAACTAAATAAAAATTTGGTTTGCATTTGTTAATATATGGTTGAAATTTACAACTGTTGATACTGGTTACTATAAGTTAGTTTATAAGCCAAGCCAATACTTGAAAAAATAAAGGTCCCCCAATATTCTGATAAGTCAACAAGTTCCCTAATAACTTGGGTTTCTCAAAGAGAAGGTTATCTACAATTTCCAGAAGAGACCTGGGGGGTAGGGGGTGGAGATGAACTAGAATTAACAGTACCTGTGGGTCCAACATGGAGTTTATCGCATCAACCAATTTCTCCAGAGAAAACTGATCGATAGGTATCGCTGCAGGTCCCACACCTCTAGCATGTACTTGATCACCCCAAAAAGGCTGGTCTCCAAAGAATGGCACAATTGTAGTTGGACACTACACATATTGACAAAGCAACATTAGAACCAAAATTAACAGGAAGGTATTGCATGAGAGAGAGTGAGAAGAGTACCGCAGCCTTAAGCCCAGCAGCAGTTGTTCCAGCTCCACCGTGATGTACCTAGAAGAAATTACCATATTAAAAGAATTTACATATAAAAACGTCATGAAGAGAAGCTTATAAACGCAAAAGAGAGACTAACCACAGCTTTGCATTGCAAGAAGAGCCAATCATGCGGCACATTGTCAAGTAGATACACAAAGTCCTTCGGCTCTTTCACTGCCAAAACATATACAGTTCTGTATAAAAATCCGTTGGGCTCATTTTATGTTCTTAGAAAAATATATGTTGGGCTCATCAAATTGTGCAGGATAATTAATGCATAAAACTGAAATGAAACCATTAGAGTTAAAATCTCGTGCCAGCCCAGCGGCCAACACGTGCTGGAATTAATAATTGATACCTCCTGAGAATATTTTTTTTTGCTTCCAAAATTCTCAAAACAACTAAACAAGGAACAATGGAAAAAGTGCTTACGATTGCCAAGCCCACCCCAGCCCTTGTTAATGATACCCCTCTGTCCTGTAATTTCAAGTGCTTGTACAATTATCTCCGTCATTTTTGCTGGTTCTTGAACAGGCTAATAAGCACCACAAGAAAAAAAATAAAGAAGTTACAAGAAATAGTCAGTTCATGAAAAACAATAAAAACATTCATATTAAACAGAAAGTTTGTGTTCATGAGTTCAATCATAATATATCTTTTGTTATTAGAAGAATTCCAAAAGAGCATGCATTTTGTCATCCTATTCCTGATATAGTTGGCATAACCAAAATTTTGGATTCTTGGACAAATTTTTCCATAATTCATATCAAACCACTCGACAGTAAAAGATAAAATTTTATTAGGGAAAAATCCAGTAAATGGAACATTTTAGGGGGAGGATGGAAAAAAATGCAAATATGTTTTGTCTAGGGGGGCAAACAAGAAGTTTCAGACCAGTAGCTAAAAGTGTTAACTAGGAGAAAGCAAGAAGTACTTACAAGACTACCAAAGCCGATATAAATAGGTTTTTCACCAGCCTCAAGCCATTTCTTAAGTTCCTCAGGAGGTTCATAGTTGGATGCGAGGTCAAGGAAGCAAAACCCTACCACATCAATTTTTGGTCCCCAGTCTGAATTTTTGAACATAGCAATCATAATAATAATAATCATTAGCACGGAAAATGTTATTCAGAATTTGACAATTTTATATGTAGCAAAAACTTGTCAACGGAACAAATATTCTATCAAAATAAATAGTAACTAATCCATCTTTGATCAATGACACATCAAATAAATCCAAAAGACCACATGAAACCCGACTCTTATTTTGGTGTGGCTACTTCAGTTGTGCTTTGATTGCTGCACTGGGGCAGAACTCATTGTTTTTATTAATATTATTATTCTTTCTTTCTGTCTTGATTCTTTTTCCTCTTTAATTCTTTATTGTTCTTCTGTTTCGTTAAATGGAGGACAGACCTTTTGGTTTAGGCACAAGGTGAGGGCTCCAGATATAGCCATGCGGTATGTCAGAGGTAGAACCCTGTGCACCACTCAGGTACGTGACAGGTCGTAGCTTCAGTTTCTTTTTCCTGAAGTCGTTTATCATGCCTCTTATCCCCAGCCATATCATTGAATCCACAATTTGATAAGAAAGCTGAAGAATGAACATAAAAAGTTTACCATTGCAAACAGTATATCAGTATATTTACATCATAATTTTAGAAAGCCTCCTACCAATAGGAATGACTAAACTAGGGCCATTACAATCAACCACTACACAGTGGAGGTCATACCACAAATCTTATTTGAATTTTTAAGTTTTCTGTTCTCTAATAGATTCTCTTTACTAAAATGGGAAGTGCAATAAAGGGAAATTCCTAGTTGGCAGTTGCAAATGAAGAATTCTCATTGGTTGCATTTGGAGGCACAGTGCTTTGGTTGGCATGGACAAATATTTTATCTCACGAAATATGTAGAAGTAACAAAACAGAAGTAATAGAACTTCTTATAAAGAAGAAGACGAAAGAATGCTCTGTACTCACTCTGTACCCAGCTGGTTGCTTGACGCGAGAAAGAGGGTGAGGAAATTCACTAGTGGGTCTGCTCAAATATAAGTATACAGATCGTAAGATATAAGAACTGGATTAATTAGCCAGAAAGAAAAAGAGAGAGGAAGAGAAGCTTACGTCCAAGGCATTGTAAAAAATATGTGAATGGGAACTTTAAGTGCCTCAGCAACATGTACATGTCCTGCAAAAGAATTTGCATAGTGAAATGATTTTCAACTCATAAATCCTATAATTCAGTTATACAAATTATGTTGACACTCCCTTTGTGGGTCCAGGAGTAAGTGAACAATTAATGTAATGTTTATCGCATCCTCAGCAAGAATTTCAATAATAGATCTCACACCAGACAGCTGTTAGGGGTCCTCAGCATGATGTACCAATCAATACCACAATGATAAAACCATGCCCTGAACAGAAAGTTATCACCAAAACTCCGTGATGCTTGTATTATTTATAGGCAATAATTATAAAACAAGATACCCAGGTACGACTTCTATGTACTGGTACCATCAAAGAACTAGTATATCAAAATTACCATATGCTGGTGGATTAGCAATTATAGCATCAGCCTTGAAAGGTATGCCAGTATCCACATCTGGATCCTTACAAGCAGCAAGCAAAGAGAATATAATATCCTTTATCTGTTTCCTTTGAATAGGTATGTCTGATGGAGCTGATGGCAGAAATCCTTTGTTTTTCACCATATCTGCTCAATTTTGCCAGACCTGTTCTCTGTTAATAAATAATGGTCGATGCATAGGAACAAAAATATATAGATTCTTTAACCAGATGTTGATGCCTAATCTTAAGATGAATTAAATCCGACTACTTGAGTCATCAACCCAAGCTCATAGTCATTATAGTACTTCAAGCAGGTATAACAATTCTAGAGATCAGGTTAGTATCCCTGAGAACAAAGGGTTTGTGTGCCTTTTCATTTACCAAGCACCAGAGTACATAAATCAATATAAATAAAAACATAACAAAACACGTTGCATCTCTATTTAATACTCTAGTACTGTACAGTATTGCTATTAGACATGCTGGTTCTTGAAAATAAAAGATTTTTTTTTCTTGCAGTCTGCAATGACATACATTCAGCAAGAACCTTTGGATCTCCGCCGAGAGGGTAGAATTCTAGACCAGCAGTGAGAACAAACTCCTTGAAGTTGGCATGCGTAGATAACCTCACACGATGCCCATAATCCTGTTCAATAAAAAACAGTGAAAATGGCATGAGTACATACTTGTACAGCAGCTGACAGGTAAGTTCTTTTCTAAACTCTAGCCTATTCTTCACCAAAACCAATCAGACAAAGAACTAAGACATAATAATCACTTCAAAGTTCAATTCTGGTAGCACTTTTCCAAAAACAGATACCTGTAGGCGTTTTCCAATGGCAACAAATGGTTGAACATCCCCACGTGTACCGACAATAAGTATGACTACATTCATTGGTGGCCGATACTGTACATCCCCAGCCTCAGCCTCCTCATCTACCACATCAGCACAGAAGTCCTCAGCAGGGATATCAAGAGATGCAGGTTCCAGATTGCTTGGTATGTCTACAACCACTGTACCATCATCCTTCACCGTGGCTATCCGATTTAACATTTTTAGCTGTCAGAGAGAGAAGAGGTGGAGAGCGCGATTATGGTGGCAACCCAGAAAGTACATATAGGATGCTGGTGATTGTTATGTGTTAAATTGCAAGAAGCCAAATCTTTCTACCTGGCCTGGAGGAACTTGCAAATTGTTCATGAGAATTTTTTTTTTGACTCTTTGAACATCACTTCTAAATAATCTTTGGAGCTTAAAAATATAGCTCTTAGAATTTTCAAGGGTGACACCTTCGGCAGTGGGTATTGACCCAAATTTCTTGCATACACTCTAATCCGAATTTAAGTTCCTTTGCTGTGTATTGTGCTAAACAAGGCTTAAACATTGAGGTATAGCCAAAGTCATTAAAAAATGCCTAAAACCATTACATCACAACTCCTTTATCATAACAGGATTTGCCCACTGAAATTAGCATGGTTGGTTCAAACCTTCTTCTTGGCAGAAATTTTATCATCAAATAGCTGATTGGCATGTTTTTCATGTGGACTGGTATTAGCCTTGTGTCTCTCTGTCTTTGACCTCTCAAAACTGGATGGACTTGAAGTCTTCACTCCTTTCTCGCTATTGTCAATACCTCCCGGCATAGTGTTTGACCTAGGTAAAACTGGGCTTAAAAGGAAAAATGAATCAAACTTTAACAATATACTCAAATATTCATTTTCTATGCTATCAGATTTTAATTTTAATTTTTTTGCCTGGGGCCTAAAGGTTTCCCTCAGAACTGTTCTGTAGAAACTTCTTTTGCTCTCTACTAGTTAAGAAGAACCAACTACTTCAAAAGAAAATTATTATCATTCAACAAAATATAAAATGTTCAACTTTATTTGCCTGGTTGTAACAGAAGCAAGAGTTCAGAGGCCAATTTTTATACGCTCCACTATCTTTTATGGAATTTTCCAGGGGCCTAGTATCACTCAAAGTTTCCTTGAATAGAAGAGAGCAACCTATGCTTTTTAATCTTAAATTAAGTATGTAAACACATATTAGTTCTCATAAAACTGGGGGAAATGGCTGGAGTTTTCCATCTAAATATCTCTACTTGTCAGCCTACTAAAGTTATCTAAATTCACCTAAACCATAATTACAAGCAGAGCCTTCAAAGCTTTGACTGTTCAAGTCTGGCAATTATAACTGAGACCTACAGTTACTGTTATTATAAATTCAAGTCATAAATACCTATACAAAAATCATAATAAAGTAAGAAAGAGGGCAGCAAAAGGGGAAAGTCGCAAAGCTAGCATTTAATATTGTACCAAATTATTCTTGATCTTGGATGATCATAATAATCTAGATAAACCATATATCCAAATCTTATTCAAACAACATCAAAACCCGGTTTCTAAGCTCTCACGCAAAAGTACATAAACATAAACATAAACAAATCCGAAGTTAAAAGGACTAATGAGGCCTGCATAAAGAATGCAAGCGATTGAAAGTTACCCTAATTATTCGAAGGATCAGAATCTGAATAACGAAAAAGGCACAGATAAAGGGACTACTCACCAGGAGGCGAAGAGGTGCCACCATCGTAACTGCTCTCCTCCATCCCGCTACTCGTCTCCGCCATGAGCGAGAGAGGAGAGAGGGGGGGAGGGGGGGGGGCGAGAAGAGGAGACAGGGAAAGGAAGGGCGATACGAGAAAGGATTCGACAGAGAGGGTCCTGTCGGAGAGAACTGTGACGCGCACCAGAGAGAATTTAGTGTTCCTGAACCCGGTCTTCGCGCCTCTACACCGGCTTGCCTCTTCTCTTTTGTTCCCAGGATAAACAATTTTTTGTTCAAACCCTCGGAACTTTATACTTTCCAGTTTCCACCCTTCGTAGAGTGAAAGGAAAAAAATAAGAATTGAGAGGAAGTAACTGCTCCGGAACGAATAATTAATAACAAATAAGGGGCTAAAATGAACTTATTCGGTACTCGAATGGGGTTAGACAAAGAAAGCGCCGACCATGTGGTGGCTAGATCAGAGGAGCCAGCGCATGCACCGTCTTCTGGAAGTAATAAAAGCTGCTTGAATCCTCTCCAGTGTTTTTCAAATGGAGATGTCCACGTTCCACGATCTGAAATAAATTGGGTTCGTGACTTCGTGGATAATGGCGGTTAACATTCTTCATTGAACAGTTCAAAACTTCCAAATTTCAACACATATATTATATAATTTCCAATCCGAATATCATAATTAGTAGTTTATCAAGTACTCAATAAGAAACTGGAGTGAATCTCTTGGAAAAAGACATAAGAGGGACTGCTGTTTTTATTGAATTACGAAGAAAATGTACAGATTGCATTGATTAATTAATTTTAAAGGGTAGTTATGGTGTATATTTAACTTTTAAAGTATTTTTTTTTGAAAAGCTATTTTTTAAATTAAAAATTAAATGGTAGATGTATTCTTTATTATTATTTAGATAAAAAATGTATTAATTTTGAGTAAATTTAGAATTTAATTAATCATTCATCATAAATTCATTAAAATTTCACCATTAAAAATTTAATTATTTGATGGAAGTCAAAATATCTTTCAAATTAATCAAAATTTAATACATTTCTATCTAAATAATTAAAAATATATCTGCGATTTTAATTTTTTAATTTGAACAATATTTCTCAAAAACATATATAATAAAAAATATATTATAAAAGTTAGATGTATAATGCAATTATTCTTATGAAAAAGATGAAAAGATGAAACATAAATAATTTATGTAGTTCATGAAATGCTTGTTTTGTAGGAAAACGTGAGAAAATTGAAGAAATATTCTTTTGTCTTCAACTTAATTGAGTTTAATACACCAAAATTAAACAAAAAGAAGCAATTAGCACAAAAAAAACAAAATTAGAATATGATAAACAGTCAAAAGAATGCGATACTTCTTTGCAAAAAAAAAACAAGTAAAATACAAAAGAAACAAATAGATTTCCCCCTCATTTTTTTTGTCATGACAATAAACAAAAAGAAAAACATAAATCTGGAGACTTTTCTTCAAAATCCAAAATAAGATGTTAAATTAAATATTTAAACTTTTTAAACACGGAGCAAAAGCGCACTTGGATTTGGCAAAAGCCTCCATACATAGTTGCTCATGTAAGCTTTATACAGGAAAGAAAATTAAATTAACTTACAACTAAAATCAAAATTTAGTCAGAGAAAGTATTTGAAAGAATCAGAAAGAGAATGCAGCTAGGATTTTTGTCATGTTATTGATTTCTCTTTTCAGTCCTTTGCATTTTGCGAGACACGAAAGAGCTTTTGAATTTGAAGTGTGTTTTAATTTGAAAAGACCTTGAATTTGGTTAATGTTTAATTTCCCATTGCAAAGGCTATAGTCTACACTATAATGTTTACACCAAGTGCAATCAGCAAAAAGATAGCCGTCATCCCGCATTCCCACTAACTACACCCAAAGGTCAAATAACAGCTAGCGACAGGGATAATTAACTCTCTTCGGTCCGGTTTATACGGTTTGGAAAAGACCGAAACGGAACCAATAAACAAAAACCTAAGAGCATCTTTATATTTGTAATTATAAAAATAAATCTATTTATAACATCAATAATTTTGTAATTTTCAACATATTAATTTCAAAATAATTTTATTTCACTGATATGATAATCTTTAATAGTAAATTTTTTTATAATTACAATGATAAAAATTATATATTTTAAAAAAAGTTTGCTAATTTAATAAAATTATTAATTTAACAAAATTGTTAAATTTAATAAGATTATTAAATATTATTTTTGCATCTTATGTTTTGCACTACTTATCTGTACACAAAAAAATTATACTAAATAAATAATTTATTTATATTTGAATTTGTAAGTATTTATAGTTAATATAGAAAATATTTATTACCTTTTCTTTTCGATGATTATGAAAAAATTTAAGTTAAAAACTTTATTGTATAAATAAAATTACAACTAAAATAATTTTTAATTATAATAATATAAAATATAAATATTTTTATTATTATATATAAATAATTTGAGATGCAGATGATGAATACAGTTAAAGATATAATTTCACTCTTCATTATAATGTAAAAAAAATATAAAAAAAGAGGATGGTAATAGAGTTTTTGAACCGAATCGGACTCTTTGAAAACCCAACGTCATGCGACGGTTCGGTTCGGTTCGGTTGATAACCACATAAACCGATCCATCTGATCTGACAACCTCATTCCCATCCCGCTCGCGTCTTTTGGACCTCTTTTTCGAATATCTTTTCTCGCCACGCAACACAAGCGAGCGCGCGCGGGAGGGAGAGGGAGAAGGAAGACCACCTGATTTCGAAAGAGGGAGAGAGTTTTTTCGTCTCTTCTTTCTCGTGTCAGACGAGAACCGCCGGAGTCAATTGATCGCCATGGAAGAACCTCTTGATTTCGAAAAGGAAGACCTCCTCTTCCATGCGCCTCGCCTCACCTCCAAAAGGTATGCTTCTCGTGATTAACTGTAACTAATTGGTTAATTTAATAGGTAACACCTTTTTCATGGAGTTGATTAGGCAGATTATGGAGTTTAGTTAGCTTTAGAAAAGTAGCATTTTTAAGGTGTGAAAGTCATTTGCCTATTTGGCGAATTTCAAGTTATTGTTGGGAATTCATAGTGTAGAAAGAGCTTTGGAAACATAGAGCACCTTGTTGCTAGGGTTATACAGTAGGATTATAAAACATGAAGCCCCTTGCTAATGCCTGATGAAGTTAGATGTTTAGCAATGATTTTCAAATTGATAGTAGGATTATCAGAAGAAACCTTAAGTTCCTTTTTGCTAGGGTCCTGTACTTACAATGGATCTAAGTAGTTATTTTGACTTTCTGGAATATTAATACAGAGTATGTATATTGTTCCATACTGGATTTGTTTAGTAACTTTCTCTCTCCTTTTCTTTTCTTAAAAAAGAATTTACAAAGAGGTGTTTATACCTGAACAAAGCATTACTTATTTGTGAGTCTCAATTTAACAGGAAAAAGCGCAAATAAACAAGATAAATAACTCATTCCTTGTATTAGATTGCTTTCTAATGGTCTCGTTTTTATTCATTTGTGGAGCCGTGTAGGAAAAAAGTGATTGGTCTGGATGATCTTCTAAGTGATTTCTACGGAGGGAAAAATAAGACAGTGGATAAGAGCTCCAGGCATTTGAAAGCTTCAAAAGGGTATGATTCAGATGAGGATGATAAGCGGGTTCGGGAAAATGAAACTTATCTGCGCAAGTTTGTTGAGGACTGCGAGAAAAAAGCAAGTGTCAATCTCTTACCTATCTTTCTCATCATTGTTACTGATAGAGGATTATTGTTAAGCCCCAATTTTGTTCTTTTACTTCTAAGGACTTATGTAATTAAACTCAACAGATCTTCACTGAAAATAATAAAATTTTGATGTGAAGAAATCCAGCCAAAGCTGGTCCAGTATGGCATGACATTGAGCTCTATTAGTGGTACTGCTATTGTAAAAATTGCAAGAATTGAGTAGTATGTTTGTGTTAGTGTCAGAAAAGGTCACTTTTTGCTTTTTATATGAACATTTTATATACTCCAGTTATTTTGATTTAGAACCTTTATTAAGATTATAAAACATCATTTAGCTTAGATATCAATTCACAGGTGAATCAGATTGGTTCTGAAGATGAAATACCTATTTGGGATCGAAGAGCTTTTGGCATTCAGGTACCATTTCTCTCTATTTTAAATTTGAATTGGAAATCTTTTCATATGTTTAAATTGCTACTGAGAAGTCACTTATTACAGAAAGCTTTTCCACGATTGGAGAAACCCGTGACTGCAAACAGTGACCTTTTTCGGCATTTTTCTGAAACTGGTGCTGGCTCCATTTTCAATTTGAATGGTGCAAGTGGTTTGTATCAACAAATATTTCTTACTAGCTTGAACTGTTGGCAAGCTCTTTTCATTTTCTATTATTAATCACAATATATGTTGTTATTGATGTAGTGGAAAAAATTTTGGAAGGTTTGTTAACTAATGGATGGCTGTCACACTTGGTCGCCACAAGAGCTTCTCTGGAAGATTCTATTGCTTCTTGGATTTTTCACACAAGTTGGTGATTTATCCCTTCATAATGCAACTATATGGTTGCTGATTGTTGATTTGACCCAACTCAACCCGGTTAAGGCTGACTGGTGGCTAACTGTTTGGGTTAAAGCCAGGGTTTCTTGATCTGCCGCTCAGCCATGTTTGACCTGACCTTAGGCTTGTTTAGCTTTGTAATATGAAATTTGAACTTCCAATTAACCAGTAGTTTTTCATCATTAAGTACATACAAGTATGAAATGTTTCTTTTATGACCATATTTTTTAGATTTTGGCAACTTGGAGCCATAGTGCTTCCAGGATTCAACCTGATCTGATGCATTAATTAATAGGGCACGTTCAGTTTTTCTTGGCCCACTGATATGTAGGTGCAGATCTGCCAACCTAACCAATCAATGACAACTCTACTTTTCTAATGTTTTATTATTTCTTTCTTTATCTTGGTTCCAGTGCTTTACTCTACAGAGGAAGACTTGCATGTCTCAGCATGTGATTTCTGGTGCAAAATTCTCCTATCTGAAAATGAGGTAGTTCTAACCTAATAGACATTTTGTGTTAATTTCTCTCAAGCAGACAGTTCTGGGATGCAGCAAAGATGACAGATAATGGGCGATAGACATTTAAATTAGAGTAATCATGCTGCATGATTTAATTTATCTTTGCAATTCACCAAAAGAATAGGAATGAACTTACAAAGGAGTTGAAGTACAACTTGAGATTTCCAATAGTAAATTAATAAGAAATGTTGGAGGAGGGAAAACAAGAAACAAAAAGAAAATCTTAATTTGGGATAATTCCAGAGTTAAAAGGACAGGTGTTTTGGTCGAAAGTTGTAATCCATATCAAAATTTTATTCGAACCAGAAACATTTAATGAAAAATGAACTGAGCATGACGTAATATGTGAGGCTACAAGGGAGTTGATGGTAAAGTTTTTATCCTTTGTTTTTCTTTTCTTTTCTTTTATTTTTTTTTATGGGAGACTGTGATGCTCCATGCTGCTGCATATATTTGGAAAAGGAAAAGATAACCTTAATTGGTAAATAAACTTTCAGGGTGATCAACCACTGGCAAAACTTGGGTGGATTCCTTCTTATTCCGTACTAAAGGATGCTATCTCAAATTATGGTTATTTATGGCCCACTTGCAATGACACTGTTTGTGAGGTTCCGCAAGGTCAGTACAGGCTTTAATGCATAAGTGAACCTTAATTGTCAAATATTTTGATACACAATTTTATTTTAGGTTGCTTTGCATAAAAAATGTATTACATTGTTTTTTTTATTGGTGAAATATATGTTTATTGCACAATCTGGGAGTTTTGAGCTTAACATGGCTAAGTTTTTTGGGTTTTCAGATTGTGGATGTGAAGGGCCACCACTGAATATTTGTTCATGGATGAGAGCTCTTTCAGCTTGTTGTCAAATTAGGTAAATTTTGGCACTACTTATAGCAGAAAGGATTACCTTACTTGATACCTAGTTTATCAGTCAAGTATTGTCCTGCTACTCTCCCTTACTGGTTTAGGCATGGGTTTTTTCTCATTTTTGCAATTTGATATGTTTACTTTGTCATTCTCTTCTATGTTTTCTTCTTCTTCTTCTTTTTTTTTTGGTAGTAGGCAAAGAGCCTTTCTTCTATACTTTCTTAGGAGCCAGTTCTAAACTAAAAGGGAAATGAAATACAGTATATATTATTGACAGTTTGGTATCATATTTGGTTGGCAACTTATGAAAAAAAAATCAGGCAATGGACTTTTTGGAAGAGGATCTCATATCTGATTTGCACATGCTTTTTGTTTTTCTTCAGAAATATGTACCAGATTTTCTCCACAAGTGAAATGGAAGAGTTACTAGAAATGATAATCTGGTTCTATTTGGATCGGCAACTTCTTGGTTTGGCATTGGAATTAAATGGATGTCTCCATTCCATTGTTCACTACTACTTGGATGCTGAATGGGAAGACAGCTGCTCAAAAGTAGCCGCATCTATTGCTCTCAGGTAACAGGTTTTGCTCAGCACACTTGTACTATTAAGGTCGCAAGTTGATCACAGGTTCAAGAAACATATTTCTACCTTTTTCCTGATTATGTCGGTTTAGCTGTTATCTCCTGAGGCCTAAACATTTCGTTCAATAAGAGCCTCCAAAAATCCCAAAATATTGGTGGTGCTGTTATGCCAGTTATATCTAGCACTTGAACACAGTACCCATATTGTGTTGATGATGGATGAAGGCTTAATTAAGTCTTTAGCATAAAATCTGTAAGAATGAGCCTTAAATCTTGTAAATTGTTTCTGTACCAGAGAGTGCTAGAATGATTTGTTCTTGGTGATGATTTTATAATTTTCCTATTCATCTGCAGGGTACCAAAGGATCTGAACTGTTTACGAGTTGTAGAATGTATTACTGGGACAGATAACCGAACCAAATATCTGAGAAGTCAGCTTGCACTTCATCTACTCATTGTTTGTTTCGATAACGAAGTAACGTCAATTGTTTTAGCTTCAATTCAGCATTAGTCGTTACACTTTTAAAGTAATGGTAGAAGAAAAGAGATGTTTTCGCATTTGGTATTGGGAGGGCTGATGGAGAAAAGTTGAGGGATTAACCATGGAATGACTTGAAAAGTTTTAAGGACTATTTTGGTCAAAATAGAAGTTTAATGGCTAACTTTGTCTTTTGGTGATAGTTCAGGAACTAAAACCTAATTGTCCTTATTCTTAATGATTTGAAGTGATATTATGTGTATATATTCTTTAACTGCTTCTGAGTTTAATGTTGGTTCTTAAGCTATTGAAGTTGCAATGGTGGCATTGCTTGAAACCCGTACCAGTCCAGGAAAGACTGGCATGTACAATTAAGCCTCTATTTTCATTTCCATAGGGTTTATTGGTCTTGAATTGAGATTTTAGAAAGGTATTAATCTTAAATGAGGCTAAGATACTAACTTGCAAGCCTACAAATAAGTACTTTGATAATCAAATTGTTCTTTTGTGATTGGTATTTGGATTATCTTGCTGTCATAACTTTTGCTTGTTCTTTATTTAGTGGTGCTAATTTTGTCTTATGTGTAGGTGAGAAGTGCAGAGGAAATACTGAAGCTGCTCGCTTCAGTGAACTTGAAAGGAAATAGCTGTGATTTCTTCAAGCTTTACATTTACTTGGTTTTAACAGAGAACCTTCTCTTGCTTTACCACCCATTCCAAGAGAAAACTAAAATAATTGATTTGTGGTGCAAGTATCTTCGCAATTGTTCTACCCAGATTACAAGCACCGACTGGAGATCTTATGCTTCCAAGGTCTTTAAGCTATTTGATTTCATTTATATTTTGGTATTACTTTCATTCATTCATTTTTTTTAAGGATTATAAAAACCTTACTCTAGCCTACATAAAGACTTTGGTCTATATGCAAAGAAACCACAAAAAATTAACAAAAATAATGATATATGACCAAACCAACATATGGTATTGCAATGCTCTTCCCAGAAAATGCGCAGGCTCTTAATTGACAATCTGACATAAACACATATACCGACTCTATTGTCTGCACTTTAGATTTTGTTTTAGTACTGATTTGTTTTTCTTTATCATATTTTAGGTCCGAAACAAGGCATCGTACCTTCTACAAAACATGACACTGAAAAGTAGTAGCTGATCATCTCTATCTTACCCTTTTGACCTCTCTGATAGGGATAGTAGCCATATTGGAGGCATTAATTTCCCTTCCCCTATATGCCGTTGGTGTGGGCGATTTTGTATAGACTTATCTTTTGTTTTAAACGGGAAAAAAATATAAAAGGTAATGTTAATGTCTCTAAACTAAATGCAACTATAACTTTCTGATTCTTTTTGGAAGAAAACTTTTTTTTTAACATGGTGTTTACTATTTAGGTCTTAGTTTTAGCATGCTTTTTGGGCTGGGCCGAGCATTTTTGCTCTAGTGGTGGGGTCTTGAGAGACTACTAAGAAAGCAACACAAAATCCCTTCTTTTCGTTCATCTAGCGCATACTAAAAATAAATGAATGATGATCGACCTTATATCTTACGGGGAGAAAATATATATCTAGTTTCAGCAAGTGCTTAAATCGAGAATTCACATTCGCTGTCATATTTCATATTTTTTTTATGATAAGTTTGTACCATAGAAAATTTGAGTAGAAAATTTGAGTGGGTGACAAATGAGAATTAGTAAATTATAAATAAAAAAACATTTTTATAACTAAATCTGGATTGTTTATTTCAGATTGGATTGTTCAGTTTGTACCATAGAAAATTTGAGTGGGTGACAAATGAGAATTAGTAAATTATAAATAAAAAAACATTTTTATAGCTAAATCTGGATTGTTTATTTCAGATTGGATTGTTCAAAAATTATGACAATCTCATTGTCATAGCTTCAAATGGCAGCAGATATGGATCCATTAATTCGAAATTAATTTTGGAACTTATGTGAGTCCTTTTTTTTTTTAAAAAAAAATACTAAAATAAAATAAAATAAAATAATAGTTTCTCCGGTTCTTGATTACCATGGCAAAGATCAATTACATCTGGTGATGCATTTTGAATCCCCAAATACCTAAATAAGAATATGTATTCTTTTTTGAAAAACAAATTTGGACGAATCTTCTGCTTCAATTTGAGGTACGAGTCTGATTTTTGTTGGTTTCCTATATCAATTTGTGCGGCGACTTCAAATCCTTTTTCAAGTATAGCAACATGAGGCATCATCCCAAACTAAAATCTGATTACAAATGTTAAAGCTATCTGATCTTAGAGATTATTCTCTTTTTTTGGAAAAAAGAAAATAAAAAAAATCAGAAATTAAATTGCAAAAAAATTCAAGCAGAAAAGACAAACTATGAGAGTCCGGCTTTCCTTTTGAAAAAAAGACCAAAATCTCAAATTCTTCTTCATTTCTAATTGACCAGTAAAAGGTGTGAAAAATTAAAGGAAAAATCGGACTTTGAGAGTCTTATCTTTCCTTCCATCTAAAATTAAATACTAGAAGTTTTTTCTTTCTGAGGAAAAAAAATACTAGAAGATTGGTTTGAGAAAATTTATAAAAAGAGAAGACGAATTCTCATAATACGATTTTATATTTTAATTTCTATACCTCTTAACCTTCCTTGAAAAAAAAGAAAAGATAGCTAAAATGCTGAAATCTGAGAATCCGGCCGGTTTCTTAGAGTCTACTTTTTCTTTTTCTCATTTCACTAAGTTTATAATTCCGTTTCCATTTCATATATAACATTGTCTTTCTTTTTTCCGACAAAAAGAACAATATCAATCTTAGAAATTTTTGCCTCTGTTTATCAGATCGTAGCACATAGGATATGGACTCTGGAGCTGTAGCCTTTTAGGTATATATATAGTTTTTTTTGCCAAACTTTTAGGTATATATGTCGTTTGTGCTTGTGCATGAACTCACTGGTTCCTTAATGTATAATTTGTTTTTTTGCTATAGTCTTTGTCTCGCTGCCTCATGGCAAAAACTCTATGCTGAAGCAAGAATGTTGTGCTATGCTATTCGATTGGTGAAGTCATTGTTGGGAGACAAGGAAATGTCACCAGTTGGAATAGTACAAGATGTACATATATGGTGGTGTGAAAATTTACATATAAGTGCATGTTTTGTCATGATTATTTTAGAATAATTTTTAGAATACATTCAATATTAATGATATATATGTTTTAAAAAATATTATTTAAATTAAAATTTTAATATTATGGATGTGATCTCAATTATTAGATAAGCGTTTGATTGATCATTTATTTTAAAATTATTAAAACTCGATTGTTAAAATTTTAAATTGTTTGATGAAAATTTTGACATATGTCATATCAATTCAAATTTAATACATTTCTTATCCCAATAATTGAGAACATATTAATGTTATTTTTTTTATTTTGAATAGTATTTTCAAATATATGTATCATAAAATTCAAATTTACAATAAAATTTGAATATATATTAAAAGTACTCATTTTTTTTAATTCAGTAATGGCGAAGAGAAATTTTGTCACATGTCTGTCCCACAATATTCTACGTACCGCACATTGCTTGTACAATATTCAAAAGTCTCAATTTTGTACAAATAAAGTCAAATTTGTACTGAGCTGACACTGGACAAAAATACAGTTGGCATTTGTGGATATAGGACGTGTTGTTTATTGATTGACAAATCAAAAGCAAAACTTATCATGAAGAACTGTTAGAAGCTTTTTTTTTCTATACTTCAATAAATTTCCAATTATTTTAAAAGCCTGATACAAGTGTGACATATATATACTTTTAATAATTTTACAATTAGTTGTTTTAAAAGCCTGATACTAAAATAAACTTGTAACACATAATGTTAGTCGAAGTATTATTAAATTGAAGCCTCAATATTCCATAGTTTTACTATGGAATAATTAATTTTAAAATTATTCCATAGTAAATGAAGCCTCAATATTCCATAGTTTTACTATGGAATAATTAATTTTAAAATTATTCCATAGTAAATGAAGCCTCAATTTAAACAAATACAGTATTAAATTGATGTATTCCAAGGTCGCTATATGTATAAAATTGATATTACTTAATTAAACATAAAATTGTATAAAGAGGCTTATAGTTCTATGATAGCTAGTTAGCTACGTACACCAAACTTACGCCACAGCATGCACTTCTTCGGATAATTAATTTTGAAGATCTTAGTATAAATTAGGAAGTGAGGGAATTCAAACATCCATCGAATTAAATTTCAATTAGATGAGTAAAATAATTATTCGATGATATTGAAATTTCTTGAAATTTAGACGTCTCTAGGATAGCGATAAATGCACCAACAAAATTCGCACAAAAATATTTCTCCCATATCTTAATAATTATGCAAAAAATCAGATTTAATAATCCAATAGTTGTTCCGTTGTTCGGATCCAAATCCAATCCAATAGAAACTAAAACTTCCCAGTTCCTGTATAAATCAATCCCATTAATGCAATCCAACCTGTCGGATTAGAGGGTGATTAACTATTAACTATTAACTAGCATCCCTGTTAACATATGAGCATAGAAACCAAGGAAGGAGGAGAATTAAGTAATCATGAGTAATCTCTATTTTGTCTTGTAGTGTACTTGAACTTGTAACAAGGCGATCGATGGATCGACAGCTCTGCAGCTTATTAAATCTTCCCAGCTGCCTCCTTTTCGGACCACCCAGTGGATCGCGCATGCATGCCCCCAGCAGCAGTGAGTATTTACTGTTTCTCCTCCTCCTTGTACGTTGTACCTGGTAGCCCCCACCACAGGCACTGTTATATCCATTGTGTGCAACAGTCTCATATGTTGCGCACACGTATATATGCTCGCGCAATTCATAGAGCTATAGAGAGAGCGAGAGAGAGGGAGAGAGGAACTTGTATGTGGTACCAGACAATTGATCAAAGAGATGAGTATATAAGATAGCATTGGTGTGTGTACATATAACTGTGTATATATGTATATATATCTTCCTGTATATATGTAATTATGTACGTATATATGCAATGCGGTCCAAAATCTGCAGGCATGTGAATTCTTGCCCCTGGGATCTGATCAGAGACACCTTTGCGCGTCGGGGTGGTATTGAATTAAGAAGAGAATCAAGATTTTTTTCTTTTTTTGTTAATTCTGAAAAGTTAGATGGAAGCATATATGTGTAATATTTCTTTGTTTGACCTATATGTAAAACCTGACAACTTATATGACCTAGTGAAGGAAGATCAAAACTTATATCGGCATAAGCAGATATAGAAGAAATACAGAACTCGTATAAGATTATATACAAATTAAAATAAAAAATCATAAAATTAAAGGAATTGTTCGTCCTCAATTGATGTATAACCTTGTACTGGAAATGGATAGCGATTAGAAGTTAGTTCATGCTTCGGTAGTTTCTGTACTACTTTCTGGTTCTCTGCCATAGGAGATTGTGGCCTCTGCCTATATGGCAAAACAAAGAGGAGCCACAAGGCCCACACCCCTGTACACCCTTTTTGGAATGTATATATTATGTGTGTGTGTGTGTGTGTGTGAAATAAAGGGTGTAACCCTACCAGTATGATTGCTACTATATATATACATATAAGTAAAGTATCTAGCTATAGTTGGAATCTTTAGACGTGTTTATTGGATATAAGGATATCCCTCATGGCTCTTATGTTTTGTTTGGGTGATAATTGATGGCTCTTATGTTGTGCCAGTTATCTTTTGATATGTATACTTGCAGGTACATGTTTATGATATGGAAGAATAGAAAAAAAAGTTTTTATTATGGAATATGGACATTAATGTATATGATCTCCTACAGTACTATCGTCCCAATCTCCAATCTTTAACCAACCAACCAGCTAGTTAATCAGAAACTTGAGTTGGATCAGATGTAGGCTTAATTAATATTTTATATCCTTAATCCTCTTGGAAGATGGACTGTGGACGCATGTCAGAGAAAAAAAAATTAGGAAAAAACTGAAAATCTTAGTTGAATTGGAACTTATATATATAATCATGATAATTAACCAACGGCAGTTTATGATAATTAATTGAGCCATCATAATTAAGCTAATAGTGAAGGAACATATAGTAAAGTAACTAAACTCATACAAGGATGTGAGTACACAACAGCGAGCTAGAACAAAATATATTTTATTAAGGACAAAGAAGAAGATAACTCATTGTTACTCAAGTCATTAATTTGGCAACAATTAATGTAATCAACAATACAAATTAGAGAATATTTAGTTAAAAGAAAAGGGAAAAAAAGAGAAAATTAAGCATGATGTTACAAAAGGACAGGAACAAATAACGTCAAAGAATCTTCCATTCAGCAAAGAAACAGAAGATGTCCCTTGCCTGCCAACACACATCCAGATAGATCGATGTGAAGATGACGAGAGTAATTAAATGAGTACTCAGTAAATGAATTGTACCAAGTTCTAATTAATTATGGGTTTTGATCTATAAGGCAAATTAACGGAACATCTCCTAGCTATTCATTGCTGTGATATTTATCTTCATATCATAATTCTGTGTTGGCCTTACGGCACGTTATGGCATTGCTGTGAACTGCGGCATATCGTTCCAACCAGAAGATCCTGCACCATTCCAGTAGTTAGGGTTATTACCATTATTGCCTGTGTTGTTTATACCATCCTCACTGACAATTCTACTCGCACCCGGACCGGAAGATGCACTGGTTGGCAAAGCAAAAGAACTGTCGGCAAACCAGGCCTTTTGAAGCCCGCCGCATTCGCCAAAGTCGGGTGATATAGGTTGCATCTGGCCTTCTGCAACAGGAGCTCCCACATCAGCTGCCTCTTTAGCTTCTCCTCCAAAGAGCATAGCCATCCTTTGCTGTTGTAGCTTCAAATGGAGGTCTTGGTTTATGAAGCTCAAGGATTCTATTGAGGAAGCTATGGCACCGCCAACTCCATGTGAGGATCCGTTACTCGTCATTTTGCCGTAAGCTCCGGCAGATGAAGCCGGGTAACCTAGGCCAGTTGCTGAGATATTTGGAGGAGAGAAGGCGGACCCGTGAGAAGGAATCTCCCCGGCTGGCATGTACTTGTTTGTCGTAGACATATTGTACGAGTTCGGAGAATGCAACCGAGAGAAAGGGAGAACCCCTAACTGGAAATCTGACGCAGCTGCAACCAACTGAGATGGAGCGGAGAGCAGGTTCTGCAGGCCAACTCCAGAATCAGAATAGTTTCCGACTATATGATCGGTGGGAACGAGAGAGAGTCGAGAAAGTGAAGACGACTTGGATTTCTTGTTCTTGCGGCACCCACCGCCTACCGGGACATTGCGCAGGGCCCCACCCTTGGTCCAGTAGCGCCGACAGGTCTTGCAGAAGTGGCGTGGCTGAGATAGGCTGTAGTTGTTGTAGTAACAAAACTTGGTGTTAGGAGAGTTGCATCGAGGGCACTTAAGGCCTTGTTCCGGGGGCGGCATAGACGTAGCCGTGTTAGGAGCAGTAGCTGGAGTTGAGCTCTGACCGGTCTCTGTAGCCGGTCCCGATCCCGATCCATCCGATGCCATTCTCTATAATCAGGAGCTATATACGGTGTCACAATTGCTCTTGTAAATTGGGAGGTGTAAGAAGATTTAATATGTGAGGGGAGAGGTGGATGAGCTGGAGAAGGGGAGAGAGTGCATGAGAAGAATTGAGGTGAGAGGCGATTGGATGGTGGAGGTGGTTTTCCTATGGAGAAGGGAAGGAGCTGGAAGCTTGGCTTGGGGGTGGGGGGCTATTCAATGGTATCATGCATGGGTTTTCTGAGACGTTAAAAAGGACGTCTTAGATTGGTGCTTGTGATCTCCATCAAGTGTTGGAGGGGGCTGAATCTTATCTCTACTCTGGAATTATTCTAAGGTGAAATCAAACGCTTTTAGGTCGGTTTTTTAAGAACAATATCACGAGATTCCCCTGGTTTAAGAGTACAATTAACATGATATATATGACAACTCGAGTAATTAAACATAATCAATTAATCCTTCATTCATCCAATTCCACGTGATCAGTAGGAAGAGTATTTAGTTTAACTATGGCATGAATTATAGTATATCTGAAGTCAACCATATTTCTTTTAATTAAACCCTTTTGTTTATTAGAGAACAGAAGGTTCACATTCTTCATTTTAACCTTGAACTAACGAAACCAAAGAAAATGTGAACAAGAGATAAATTCTATCCACAATTACATAGTCAAACTCTTTAGATAATTTCTGGATATATACGCCCGATCGATGCATGCGGCAGCTCATACCGTGTCTGTAGCAGGTGGGCCCCGCAGAAGAACAAAAGGAAGTCAAAACAATGATCACCAAGGAAGTAATTAAAATGTAATGAAAGGGTGCATGCATGGTAGTAGCCCACTATGTCAGAAGTGACTTGCCACAAGGGGTAACATCATGTCAGCCACAGAAGATCCACATTCTGTGTTCCTGGAGAAGCTAAGGATATTGTGCCAATTCAAAAATAATAATTAGACAAATAGTGTTACAGTTGGGACTGGATCGATCGATGCATGGTCGGGTCTAATAAGTTGTGGGTCTTTATTTACTGAGTTGTCATAAGTGAAGTCTTTATTGAGCACTCAGAGAAGGAGAGAGAGAGAGAGAGAGAGAGAGAGAGAGAGAGAGAGAGGGATGGTAGTGGTACTGCTACCAGAGAGGAATGTGAAATAATATATAGAGCAAAGTGTACTAGGAACTAGGAAGAGAAGAGAAAAGAGAGAATCGACAGGGAGCAACTGTGTGCAGACTGCAGACAGGAAGAACTGAATTCTCTGGTTTCTTCTGACACCACATAAAAACAAAAGTTGTAATTGTTGGAGCTTTGTGGGGTTCCAGTTAATTAATTAATCCATTTTCTCTCTCTCTTTTTTTGAAATATATTTAATGAATGAATTAATTAATCTAGTTTATCAGAACTTGAGACATGCATCATGAACAGAAGGTTAATTTCCAGCTAGGGTAAAATGGGAAATATGTGAACTAGTATATATATGTAAGAGTTTCAGTGGTTTCTAATTATTTCATGTCTATATATATTCTATAACAATCATTTCAAAGGTATCAGTAAAAAAATTATTACTGAGTTACTGTCAAGTTGTCATTGGCCCGTTTCCTTATAGCAACAGGAACATAAATTCTGCTACTAAAACCTTTCATTGTGTAATAATGGAAATGGTGATTTTATCTTTTTATTTGTATTTTTTTTTACTTGTTTCAACCTTGGGGAATGCACACTAGGTCAAGTAGTGTGCTTAACTCTTAATCCTTTAATTAATTAACTGTAATGCTTGCATGCTTCAGCCATCATGGACAGAGATAAATTAATATAACTAATGGGATTCAATAAACGTTCTCCATATTTTTTTATCAATATATTTTTACATGTATTTTGGGTATATTATAGACATTTTATTTAACAAATTTATACTTAAACTCCACAAAAAATAATATAACTATAGTTCCATTATTGACCTTATTAAAAATTTCATATTTTTAATATAATCACAATCTTGATAATATTTTTTTTCAAATCAATTTAAATAGTTGAAAATAAAAAAAAACTTATAGGTATGTGATTGAATATATAGATAATCTAATTAATAATCAAAATTTATTGTGCAATTTTGGTTTCGTTTGGTCATGCATCAAAGACCACTAATTTTGAAATGTTAAAGTTTCAAGTTTCTTGATATACAGTGAAAAGTATACAAAATCTTTTTATTTTTTGTATGGACATAATATGTGAATCACATATATTATGTCTATAATATCTGATTTCATATTGAAGCTTCATTTTTTAAAATTGTCAAAAATTAAAAAAAATGATTTTCCAAGTGATCCTTTCTCTTTATACATATATCAAATATAAGTATTTGATCTGATAAGAATAGAATATATAAAATTATTTAGATATAGTTTGTTCATCGAGTCAAGTAAATAAAAATATCCAACAACGACTTGTCGTTTTATAGCATGTTGCAAATCAGAAAATCATGTGAGTGGGATCTCAGAGATATGTGAATCCAGAAATGAATATTTCTTGAAAATCGCATGTACAAAAAAATATATAATAGTATATGGAAACAAACTGTTTCGTTATATCATGGAAATCATGATAGGAATATTATTGAATTTTTTAAAAATATATCATTTAAATAGAAATTCCAATAGTTTTTTTTTGTGAAAATATATTAATTATCTAGATATTTTTAAGCTAGCAATAATAATTTATGATATCTTTGGTTTTTCTTTTTGCAAATTGGAAATATTCTTCATGGAGAAGAATTTCATATCTATAATCAAAAGCACATTATACTAAGGACGAAGTGTTATTTTTTAAAAATTTTGTTATAGAAAAATATAGCAGGACTCTGCCTAATAATTTTCTAGAGAGAGAAAATAGAGGAGAGAAGGTGATACTTGAAGAAAAAAAATTATCACTTAATTGAAATTGAATGTTTAGATGAGAATTCTAAGCCTAGTGAGATTTAAAAACTACAAGTCTATAATACGAAATAAAAAAAAAATAATCTATTAGAATGAGAACCAACATAACCGATATAGGGTTTATCTTTTCCTGAAATAATCGACCAATTCAAAAAGGATCTATTAGTAAAAAAATGCTATAAAAATTGGTATAATACAATAAATTACCAAAGCCCCCAAATTCGTAGTTGTGGAAAATAAATGAATATAATATTTTTGTAATTTTTGGTGGGCCCGACTAGTGTTTTCGCTTGTGGTGGGCCGCCTACAAAACGAGAACAGCCAACGACGAGGGGAATAAAATTCAATATGGAAAGGAGTAATATTATATGAATAATTCTAACGTAATTTAATTTATAGTACATCTAATTTTTATAATGAATAAATTATACAAATGATTTTTAAAATATTATTATTTTATTATTTTAGTCCTTCAAATTTCAAAAATATTAATTTGGTTCTTAAATTTTATAATATATATTTTTTTAGAAATATTGGTCAAATTAAAAAATTAAAATTATATATGTATTTTTTTATTATTTAGATAGAATATATTTTTACCTTCCATCAAATAATTTTAAAATTAACGGTGGAGTTTTAATGTCTTTGTGTTTACTGATCAATTAAATTTTAAATTGACTTAAAATTGATACATTTTCTATCTAAGTAAGTAAAAACATATGTACAATTTTATTTTTTTCTAATTTGAATAATATTTCTAAAAAAAATACCGTAAGAATTGCATGTACTGTAAAATTAAATGTACAGATAGAATTACCTTGCCAGTCTGCTAGTTTATTGACGACTGATTATTTTGACAATTATTAGAAAATTTTATATTTTCTAAATCTAACAAGTTAAATATAATCTACACTTTATACATATCAAATATAAAAAAGATTTAATTATCAAGGATCCCCATCCATTATAGAAATGTGCATTAAAACAGAGTAATGTGAATTCAAGAAAAGGTTTAGAAAAATAAGTATGTTGACTACTTTTAGAGCACACCTTCTTAATCATACTTATTTATTATGCTAAAACGTAGTAATCTATCTTGTTGATGCATCTTTGTCTATAATATTGATATCATTAGTTTATTTCAGTCAAATACGTGTTGACAATTGTTAATAATGTCTTAAATTAGTTCTCTAAACTCTTAATATGCAGATTTGCTTGTTCAATTTTTTCTTAGAAGTCAACAAAAAGCAGTTGGGAATTGTTTAGATGCCATTATTTCATTTCATGTTTGGTTTTCTAGAACCTCAGAAGTTTTATTTTGAGTCAATAAAAATACCCTAGTTGGCATCACCTTTTTTATTATCTCTATTATCATTATCTTTAAACAAAGTACATCCAAATGACAATCATCACAAAATATATGATACATCATTAAAAACAGATGCACTTGTTAGTCCCAAAACATGAACATTCTACATACACACATTGACTGAATTTTCAATTTTCTAATTAAGTTTAATGTTATGATATCTAGAGAGACATAAAACTAAGGTCAGAGGCGAAATTTAGTAGAGATCAGGATGGACTACAACCATCCTAAATTTTTTGAAAAATAGTTATATGTATAAAGAATTTAAAATAATTTACCGTAATTATACTACATTCAAATCCCCTCTCCTCTGAAATTTTTTTTGAGACATATAATTATACTAAAAATAATATTTTAATCCCTCTATTATTTTGATTAAACTCTGCCACTAGCTAAGGTAGCACGTATAAAATACTGTACCATTACTGCATACTCTGAAAATGTAGGGACTAAAACAGAAGATGGATGTACTTCCATGAGCCATTTTGCACTAATTTAATTCATTCAATTGGGAAACAAAAATAAGAAAAAATTGTTATTCAATTAATGTAGTGGGCCGTGTAGACTATTGAATGGGCCGGCTGTAGAGGGTCAAATAAGGCATGGAAAAAAATTCTACTTATGCTTCAAAAACAAGGTGAAATGAAATGAAATGCAAAAAATGAAAAGAGAAATTAACAAAGAAGGTGAAATGAAATGGATATGGAGAAGATGAATAGATGATGTGTATTCATATTCATTTAAACAAATCAAATAATGTGAACTCAAGTATGTATGAGCATAAGTTTATTATGCAAGCTCTTGAGGTAATTAATCAATCTTTTGGAAAAGAGAGAGGAATTAAAGTACAAGAAAACAAATTTATGAGGAATTACCAATGATTTATATGCAGTTGAAAAGGAGGAGGAACTAGTGTTTCCTTGGTCCGAATTCATATTCTTTGCTACGCTGTACCGTGCAGCGCAGCGTGCTATTTTTTCAATAGCGGCAAAATTTGTGCAAAGCAAATATCAAAAAAGAGACTCCCGTATAATTTACTAGTCTGTACATTGTGTAGTGTGTTGTGCAACAGAAGATTAGAACCCCCTCTCCATATTTCTTTATTAAATTTCCAGATCCTCTTGTTGGCCAAAAACAAAATTATATAATTATTTGTTTTGTTTTGGAAATTAAACGGTGGTGCAAAATTTCAGAATGTGCTCTGGCCTACTAAAACACACCACTAGTCTTTTTCTTTTGAAGTAGTAGGCAATGTGAATTTCATTAAATTAAAAACTATTCATTATTCATGTTCAGAATGGGGTCAGATTTATTATCCAGAAAAAAAAAAAACTGGGTCAAATTTGTCAAGCTTTGCACTGGACCCTATTTTATTAAAACTTTATTTGAGTTTAGTATTCTATTCTTGTATTTATTATATATTGGTCAAGATACAGGAGTTTTGGTTCTTGATTCATGTACTTGAATAGAGAAATTGGATATATACACTATTGGATCTAACTTGGACTTTATTGCAAAAAGAACCAAAAACCATCTTAAATGTATTGTATATAATAATTAATAGGACCAATTAATTGAACCAGTAAATGGAAACAGCAAAATTAACTTTTTTACTTTCCTAAGAGGAAACTAAACCAAAATACAAATTTCCAATTTTGGTGTCATTGGAATATGAATGAATTAAATGGTAAAACATCATAGGTACCTTGTGATTTAACTGTGGTTTTGTCTGATAACAAGATTCCAGTTTGAAAGAATGGAATAAGAAACGGGAACAGAGGTGTAAATGAGCTGGAATGGAAAGAAATGGTTCATGAAGAAATGCAAGGATTGGATAGTTTTCTTAGTTTTCCTTTGAAGAAGGGAAGGAGGAGAAGCTCATTGAATGGTATCATGCATAGGTTTAGAGATGCTCATTAAGTTCTAGAAAGTGTAGGCATGTGATTTCATTAATTTTGTTTTCTCATTTGGCAAATTTGAAACATGTAATATGCACCAAATTAAGCAATAAACATTAAGAACAGAATTAATTCTTAATAGAGATGCTTTAAAATTAATTACAAATGTAAAACTGGACATTATAGAACTATTAAATAAGGCTAGAAATTATAAGAATGGAGATGATATGAAACTTATTAAGAAATAGTTCTTAAAATTATTGACGTGACAACAAAATCACCTTCTGTAATTTCAGAAATAAAGATGTTTTAAAAGCAATGATAATATATCACAGCAATATTTTTCTTCAGAAAAATATTCCAAATAAAAGAAGATACAACACAGAAAAAAAAAACATTGCAAAAATTCTTAGTCAATTTCTATTTTCTTAATTTACATCTTTTTTTTTCCAAGAACACTTCAATTTTTTCACTTTTGACAACTAACTAAAAAAAAATACTTATGAGAGTTCATCTTTTTCAAAAGGGAAAAAAAATTGAAGTTTGATTATATTTGCTTACTCTAATAATATGAAGAAGAAAAAAAAAAGAAACTAGGAGAACCGTTTGTTTCACTTAAAATTATATAAATTAATCCATCAATGTCTAGTCCAGAATTCATTGCTTCCACCTCAAAACCATTAATGGGCCTTAAAGTTATGAGCTCCAGTTAATGGGCCATGAAAAGAGATCAACATTTACGAATCAATTAATGGATCGTTATTATTAGGCTTTGATTCAAATTATAATGTGTGCTCCACGCGTAGCCAAACTTGCTGGATCTATAATAGTACCGTTGGGACCGTTATAAGGCATGATAAATGACAGAATTGAACTTATATTATAAGACCTACAAAGGTATTCACCAAAGAATTATTATTTTGATAATTTTGATAGTAGTTTTTAAATAAATTAAAAAAAATTCATATAATTATGGATTGGTTATATTTCAAAATTACAAATAAATACATATTTCTAAAATTATAGATTGATTGTGATTTAAATTTTATGCAATTTAAATATTATTTTATATTTATCAAAGTCTGTTATATTTGAATTGTTATAAATTTCATATAATTTTGTTATCTTTGATGAAATATCAAATGATTTTTAAACTACATGAAATTTAAAATAATAAATTTATAAATTCAAAAATATGTCTATCAATATTGTTATATTTTAAAATCATTTTTTAATTTATTAGAAAAATTATTATCAAAATGATCAAGTTAATCATTCTCAATGAATCGCTATCCTTTGCTCATTGTTGTAAAATACAACTTTAATTTGCATGTTGCTGATATACTCTCTGTCGTATTCAGGTCAATCTGTCTAACAATAGAATAGTCCTAGCATGCATGCATTGATGCATGGGGGCTGATATACAGATACGCTTATTGATACTGTCATCGATACGGACTTAATTATACACATTAAATGAGTTATTATACATATTAATGACTTTATTATATAAACTCATATTGTACAATATTATTATTATGCAACTTAAATGAATTCTAATGCATATTAATGGTTTTATTATACAAATTCATTTTGTACAGTATTGTCACTATGCAACTTAAATGAGTTATTATGTATATTAATGATATTTAAGTTAAATAATAAAAATATTATATATAATAAAGTCATTAACATATATAATAACTCATTTCTTATATATAAATAAACCCGTATCGATGAAGGTATTAATAATGATATCTTCATAATATTTTCCTTGATGCATACCATAATACATAGATCGAACTTCTGTTTTCAAGAATACCATTCTCCATAGTCGAAATTGGGATAATTGGAATAAGACCATGCTGATGTTTTGGAATTTATAGGAATAATAAATGCGAGAGATGATGAAAATATAATATTAACATCAAATCGTGCAAAATCGTGCGGAATTTACATTAGTGTATCGCCACTACTAAGATATCACAAGTGCTAATATAAAAATTGCAATATTAATTAATGGGAAGGCTTAGTTAAATTGTATGAAATTTGATGGTTTATCGTGGATTATCAAATGGTACTTAATTAAATTGTATGAAATTTGAAATACGATTATTCTATAAATCCAAAAAATCTTTCTGTAGACATTTTTCTATTTTTAAAATTCCTTTCGATTTATCCGAAAACTCATTGTCATAATAATCATTGTCACGTGATCCCTCATCTTATTTAATTATTGTGTGTAGAGTATTTGCTAATTTAATAATCCGTCTAAATATATAAATATATATGTCACATTAGCATGCAGTAATTGATGACTACAAAAATTTAAGATTTAAAACTACAGACGCTCACAATTAAAATTAATCACAAGGATGAAAAATGATATGAAAATACTGAAGTAAATTACACACATTTTATTTTTTACAATTCCAAGCATAAATATACTTTTAAAACGTTCTTCTTTGGAGCAGTTGGGATAGTGGTTGGCATTTTAATTTGATATTTTATAATACTTATTAAAATATTTTTATTTAGAGAAATTTTTATTATCTTCCATCTTCTGTACATTATTTCTATACCTCATGATCTAATATTAATAATAAGAGTTACAAGTCATAGCAATATGATTTGATATATGTTACGACCCGTAATAATATGATTTGTTGTGTCATAACATATTTAAATATTATTATAAATATTTTTATCATGTATATAAATAAATATATTTTAATATTAGTATAAACATATTTGAATGATAATGCAAACATATTGAAATGTCAGTATAAATACATTTGAATGTTGTATAAATATTTTTATTTTGTATATATGCATAAAATGGGGAGTGAGTTTTGGAAATTTTGAACATTTTTTCTTCGATATACAGAATATGTGTCTAGAATCTTGTAGGGTACAGAATTTGTGTGCAATTATCACACCTCTTTTATTTAAGAAGGCAATCAACTTGAAAAAAATAACTTTGATTTTATAATCACACATTTGTACCGATTCATCTTGCACATAAGAGTCAATACTGCTTGATCAAATTATTCAAATTATTATCATTTTCATGTCAGGAATTGGTCTTTGTTATAAGTTAAAACATTCTAAAACCAAGGTTGCCTTTTGAAATTAAAATTTCTAGAATGGTTGGATATATTCTCCACTCTTTTGCCCATTTTATTTAGAGAAAAAAATATTCTTGTATTTCATATTTTACATGTATTATTTGCATATAAAAATATTTATATTAAATAAATAATTTATTTATATCTAAATTTATAAGTATTTATAATTAGTATAGAAATTATTTATCAGTTTTTTCTTTCTAGATGATTATATACAAATTGAAATTAAAAATTTTGTTGCATAAGTATAAATACAATTTGCATAACTTTTAATTTAATAATATAAGATATAAACATTTTTATCATTAGATATAAGTACTTTTTGAAAAAAAATATAAATATATTTAAAATATAAATAAATAATAGATACAATTATCACTGTTATAATTTAAAATACATCCAGTTAATACGGTTTATCTCCATCAATTGCCCCTGGTAATGGTGTGACTCTTCAATTTTGCAAATATGTACCTAAACTAGTCATAATAACGACAACATTATACGAAAAGAAACCAAGTTGCCATACAGTAGCCTCATCGGTCGATTGATTCAGTCTCAAGAAGAGGCAAACTATTAATTAACGGCTAGTTAGTACAACAGATGCAAAGAATTATTCCCTCTTCCCCTATAAATTCATCATCCTTTTCAAGGAATTTGAATGGAAAGGTTCAGAAACGACTACTTTTTCGTAATTGTAGAAGGGTAGAATAGAACAGAACAGAACAGCTCGTGCTATAATATACGTGGTCAACTTAATTACATGGTCAATTAATGGATAAATTATGGAGACCCGCCTCGCGTTTACCAGTCACACAGCTTCAGTCAAAAATTCTAGACGAAGCAAAGACATGAAGATGTGTAATAAAGAAATAAAGACACGTATATGAACCAATCAGAACTCGGCACGTGTTGGCGAGACCGCAGTAAGCGGGCGTGCCGACGTGAGGTTTGCTTCGTTTCGTGTTTGCTGTTTGGGGATTTAACCGCCTTTTGCCAGGCTGATGCTAGAATGATCCCGTCTGTATTTGCGCGAATTGTCCGGTTCTCTTACGCGACCTTTACGACCTTTGACTGATGCTGAGTTGGCACTGAGTTGTGCCTGCATGCTTATGTTAGTTATCCTGAACCCTTTCTTTAAATTCAGAATCAGTCATTGACGTGCCATGAGTAAAAGAAATAATTGATAAAAGATAGTTTTGAGAACATAAAAAAAAAAAGATAAGAATTATGCTTAACAGTTACAATAGTTAGTTGAGATATTATTTTGTGGGTAAGGAATTGTAGGTATTAATAGATTGTTGCAATATTATTAGAATTAAAAGTAAGGATTGTATTTCATTAATTAACAATAATCACACAAATTCTTATTCATCTTATATTGTTTACCGGATATATTATATAACAAAAAATTATAATGTAATAAATATGTTTATATTTATCAATTGTTAGTATTTACGTATCCTTTAGTTTCTCAATTTTTTTAGTAACATAAAAGAATTTAAAATTTATATATTAGTAAGTCCTGTGAATAATTTTAATTAGGTAGGAAGAAAATTATTTTCTAAATAATTAACTTAATGTGCATCACATAATTTTATAAATAATCTCAAATCAAGTTTTGTATTTTTTTCGTTACTTATTTCATCCCATGATAAAAAAAATCTAAGGACCTGATAACTTAGTGTCCCTCTATATAAATTATTTATGTCCTTATTTAATTTAGTTTTTCAAAAATTTTGATTTGAGCTGCTCTTTGAAATTACCTTCTTAAATATCAACATAAGTTTATCAGCAAATAAGTTTTAATTTTAATGTTATAAAAAAAATATCTTGATTCAATACTTCAGTTATTTTAAGATTTTTTTTATAATTAATGAGGAGAATTCAAATATCTTCAGTTTTAGTGCCTCCATTTTAATCCTTCTTTTAGAATAAATATGAGTTAGACTGTTGATTTGTTTCTGAATTATTTAATTTCACTGTGAGATTAAAATTTTCTACATATTAATCCGTTCACTTTACTTCCATCTATTAAGATGTGCTGGCGGTATATCTGAACTATGAAACCCAACTTCCTATATAAATCAAAGCGTATCTGTCCAAAATTGGCAACCAAACCAGAAGGGGAAAAATCATATACAGAACGAAAACTAGAAAAGAAAGCAAAAAAAAACAAAGAAGTAAACAGTTGTAACACTTGAAGTGCTTCTTCCATGTCATGCTTCGTCGCGATTCCGACCTCGCCGTCGCCACCGCCGCCGTTATCCTCCACTGAGATTACAACTCTAAAATCGCCTTGTCGCCTTGGGGCGGGCACTCTCCGTGCATCTCCTCTTAGCGCGATGGGGCTTGGTCGGGACGAGTTACCTCCCAAATCGAGTTCTCTGAGCATGAATCAGGTCAATTCGAAGAGGAAAAGAGCTCTATTGATCGAGATCCCTAAGGAAAATGCAAAGGGTATTTTGGCTATGGGAGATGAGCTGAGGTCGGATGGGAGGAGAGAGGTTTTAGAAGAAGGGCTAGGGTTTGCTGTTTGTAGTAAGAGGGGGAAGAAGAAGCATCAGATGGAAGATAGGCATCTTTCCATGCCATACATCAACGGAGCCGCGAAAACGGTGCGTCTTTTTCTTAGTTCATCTTAAAATGGACTCCTCATCAGTTTCTTTTTTTTTTTTATAGGATTTTAGTATACCTTTACTGGTGGACAAAAATTAACTAATTAGATATAAAATTTCTTGACAAAGGCCACTAAAATATGGTTTACCGTGCCGGGAGAAGGATGATATTTCATATTTGACATTTGTGCATTTTGTTTATTGAGATGTATTTCAAAAATTGGTCAAAATTCGGAAACCTTCAATTTTGTACCAGTACTTTTTCTAGTAGGACAAGACCAAAGTTTGAGCTGAATTATCAGTCCATTGAATCAGAGTTCCTTTTTTAGTGATGCTTTAACTTAAAATGTACTCAGTATTTTCTTGTGCTTAAATTTCAGGCACTCTTTGGTGTATTCGATGGCCACGGAGGCAGCGAAGCAGCTGAATTTTGTTCTAAAAATATGGGTCAATTTATAACAGATGAACTAGCAAAGAGGGAAGGTGAAAGCTCGGAAGCCATAGAAGCAGCTGTTAGAAATGGGTACCTAAGAACAGACAAAGAGTTCTTAAAGGGAGACTCTAAAGGAGGAGCTTGTTGTTTGACAGCCTTGCTTCACAAGGGCAATCTTGTAATTTCTAATGCCGGGGACTGCCGTGCAGTTCTGTGCAGAGGCGGCCAAGCTGAGGCACTTACCTCTGATCATAAGCTGTCTAGGCAGGATGAGAGAGAACGAGTTGAGCAACTTGTAAGTCCACTTTTGGTAACTTTTTACATGTTTGTTTACAGGTGCTCGATCATCTATTTGTTTCTGTTCTTTTCAATATTTTATTCAATTGGTTTGAATTTTTTTGTTACAGGGTGGATTTGTGCATTCACAGAGAGGTATTTGGCGTTTGCAAGGCTCACTGGCTGTGTCAAGAGGAATTGGGGATAGGTTTTTCAAACAATGGGTTACACCTGAACCTGAGACCCGTTCTGTCAAGATCGATTCTCAATCTGAGTTCTTAATTCTGGCTTCTGACGGCCTATGGGACAAGGTATGTTTCACCGTTTGACCCACTTATGTTGTATAATTTGTTACGTTTCATGATTATTGGGATCTTTGTCTCTTGAATGATTAGATTGAACAACTTTGAAATGAATTACTGAGCTTGGAACTGTCCTAATTGTTACCAAAGAAATAATAATAAAATAAAATAAGTAGAAGACAAATATTCATTGTATTATTGTATTGTGCTTCTAGAATTCATATTGGAAGTTCAATTAGTTGGTGGGTGATATTTGTGTCTTCAATTTTAAATGGAAGTTCTGTCTTTAAAATAGCTCTAATTTTCATTGAACTCTTTTTGTTTCAGGTTAGCTGTCAGGAGGCAGTAGATATAGCAAGACCATTTTGCATGGGTGACAAAAGCAATACTTCTCTACAATCTGCTTGTAAAGAACTCGCAGATCATTCCATTAAACAAGGCTCTTTGGATGATGTCAGCGTTATGATAATTCTTCTACAACAGTTTGCTACAAATTAATGAGTTTGGCTAGCAATAGCGTGGACTTGGTTCACAAGCTATCTGTGAACTCGGTTTTCTTTCAACTTTATAGTTCAAAATGGAAGCCCAAATGACAAATTAGAACGGTTAACATGACAACAGATGCATGCATGTCGAGAATCGTAAAATTTATTTGTTTCTTACCAGATTACAAGTTTATTATGATAAAACCACTGATCTTTTGCATTCTTGATTTTGAAGCATAACAAACTTCGAATTTTGAATTCTCGACATGCATGTGTATGTTTTTGATTGAGGAAAAGGATAACGATTTGAATTTGTCATTTGGGTTTTGGCTTTGAATAATCAGTACTGAAAGAAAAATTGAGTTTACCAATGATTGTTAAACTAAAGTCCATAGCCAAACTAGATTAAGAGGTTTGACCTGCACTAAACTTGTACAGTACTAACTGGTGTGGCAACTTTTGACAAGTCTTCTTGCTAGTATGTTAGTTGTAAATAGTTGATGTTGATATCAGAATACTGTTCTAATATCTTAGCACTTGATAGCTGTAACATTGTGTTCTGAACATTTAGTCTTAAAAAGCATTAGAAATTACCTCTCCCCCCTTTTCTGTTTGATGTTTTTTTGTATAAAAATGCAATTGAGAATTGCATAGTAACAAGGACTATGAACCTTTAATTAGGAATGAACCATCTGTAATGGTATGTATGATCTAGTTATGATGATTCTTTTCAATTTGCTTATTAGGTATACTCAATCTAATGACTGTGATGCATCTAGATTTTAGAATCCAAATAACGTACTTCAGAGTATCAGTTTAGGCAGTATATGATGATGTTAAAGATTTGCCTGTGTGTGCCTTATAGAAGATGGCATGAAATTACATGTCAGCTGTATTACCAGATTGGTTTTATGAGCCCTACCAGCTGCCAGTTACCCTGAGTTCAATAGCCGTTGCCAACTTAAAAACTAATTTAGTCTTTCGTCAACAGCTTATAGTTATTGAGTTCTAATAACTTTTTGGTGAAAACTATTCTCAATTTCAAATAGATTCAATTTTGATCCATATCTTACCTAAAGGACGAGGAATAATCTACAATTTCAGTATTTTCAATTAGAAGAATATTTTCAGCATATCTCTTGACAATGTTTATTTTAACAATCTTAACAATCTTTAAAAATAAAATTTAAATATTATAGAGACATAATCTGTATTATCTACGTATCATATTTATAAAAAAAAAGATGAAATATGGTACATGTTGTACCGAATCACCAATACATCAAGTGATTTAAATTTCAACATCACGACATTATTTTTGGGCACAACATTCATAAGAATTGAAGCATAATTACTGCGTTCTGTTTGAGGATTGCCTCACTTTGAAGAGCAATGTTCGACTTTTTTTTTTTTTTTCAGTTTTGCAAGCGAAGCAACAACAAATTTCCTATTGTAGAGTAAAGTCCTTATGCATTGTTTCTCAGTAGAATTTTCTTGATCCTCTGAATACAATCCTATAGGGATCGAATTCGTCTTATAAATAAAAGTAGCTCTCAAACACAAACGAGGCCATGATTTCCTGTGGACCTATAATGCGCAACATGCCCAAGTTAAGTTGTTCGACAACCCGCCACACAGATACAAACACAGAAAACGAAACAGGTTCTAAGAAAGAAAACTTCCTAGTTTAATCGGACAGAGGGTAACTGTCCAGATCAAAATGTTATGGAGATAATGATACCGTCATCGTCGATACGGACTTATTTATATATATTAAATGAGTTATTATGTATATTAGTAGTTTTATTATGTGTAATATTTTTATTATTTAACTTAAATATCATTAATATGTTCAATAACACATTTAAATTACATAATGAAAATACTGTATAAAATGAATTTACATAATAAAGTCATTAATATGTATAATAATTCATTTCATGTGTATAATTAAGCATGTATCGATGACGGTATCAATAACGATATCTGTGTATCAGCTCCTCCTCCAGTATTCTCATCTAACGGCCGAGATTCAATCTAGACATCTGGTCTTCCATTTCCAAAAATCTTAGCAGGAGGATTTTTATTCCAAATCCTTGGGGAAGCGTGACAGCAAATCTCGGATGGAAATGGGGCCCACATGTAAGGGAAGTGACTCCTTCGCCAGTTAACATGACTGATGTTTGTTGATTCTGAATTTAGAATATGCTTTGTGAAAACTGATACTTCATAGAGAGATAAAACCACCAGTTGGTAAGTATCATACAAATGGTTTCTACGATGAAAAAGAAACAATTAACTAAAAAAAGAAAAAAGGAAACAAAAACTAACCTAGAAGAAATAAACAAACTGATGAGTACCAATAAAATTTAGCTTAAAAGGGTTCACCATCTGAGATTTAATGCTGAAATAAAAATTAGCACCACCTCTTATTTCTTCACAGAATAGTACACTTGCACGCCTTTCCAGCCCCTCTAACAGCAACATTTTCGGCTAAACTACATAATTTCAAATCAAAACAAAAATGCTGAAAATTCAGTTATGGAAAGTATTATTTATCTGCATCACCTATGTACACATTACATATGTTTGTATTTTCTCAAAAAATATTATTTTTGATGTCAAAATTGTTTACATATCTGAGATTGTTAAAAATGAAAGCTAGGCAAAATTATATCTTTATCTATCCTCCGAAGTGTTTAATTTGAATTTTCTTATAATCATTCAGAAACGAAAAGATATTGAATACCTTGCATACTAAATATAAACACTTGTGAGTTCAAATATAAATAGTTAGATGTTTCAGTATAAACACTTTTAAGTATGGATGAGGGATATAAAAACATTGGATTCAAAAATACTTTTTTTAAGAAAAATAAGAACAACAGACCTTCTTCCTTTCATTAAAAGAAAAACAAAAATATCACTTTATAGTTTATATTACATTAATAATATATATTTCAAATCTTAAGAAAATAAATCTAAATCATTGATATTTCTTAATATCACATGGAGTGTTTGTTTACAAAAAATTACAAAATCTCGAAATCATTTAACACTAGATCAAAATGTGAAAAATCAATGGACAAAAAATTATTCAAACTAGTCATTAATTTGTTTGACATCTTGATCTTTTACTAAACAAACTCTAATTTAATAATTTCTTGTGCATGTATCATGTTTGTAATAAGGAACAAAATTAACAATTAATTATTATAATTTGAAATCATAATATTAAATTATTGACATAATAAAAAATAATTAAAAAAAAATAGTAAAAGAAATAGTCAGATAAGCTCTCAATTTGTGCCCTACTAAAAAGTTCAAACATAATAAATACATAGCAAAAATCATTCATGGTAAAGTTGGCTTGTCTACGTTTTTACGAGTTTCCTTACTTCAATAAAATTATCGTATATTTTCGTATGAAAAGTTGCAGGTTTAAAACTAAAACATGAAAAATGAAGAAGTCTTTTACTCTTTTATAAATATTTATAAATCGGATAACTTAATTAGGTCTTATCTTTCATAAAAAATAAAAAATAAAAAAACAAAGTTATCGCATGCTTGGTGCAGGATCCACTTTGCAACTTTAATTACTTTAAACTATAACAGAAACAAAAAAGCAAAAAAAAAGAAATCAACAAATCCATTTTGCTTTCTTCACACCATTTCAAAACGCCATGATTTCCTCTACTTGAAATATAGTGGTTGCCTGACTCCAAATAAATTACTAACAATATGATAGCTTGTTATTTTAATCCAATTAAACACTAAATACAAAAATGTTATTTTGGATAAACTGTTGATTCAGATGGTAGTTAAGTATTAGATAAACAAATGGCATATAAAGGTTTTACTTCCCCAATATTCCCAAATTTGTAATTTTAATGATGTTGTGTACATAAGTTTAGGGTTTTTGAATGAATATATATGCCCACTAGCTTACACAAAAAAAGTATTAGATCGGACCAGATTAAAAAAATTATTCAGACAACTGAAATTTCAAGGAAAAAAAATGGATGAGGTATCAGACTGAAATATATCAAAAAATCAACAAGATCAACATAAAAACTAAATTAAGTGCATAAAAATGACAGGTGTCGATCGCGCATTCGCAACACATTAACCTTTTTGGACGACGAAGAACATATTTATCTAAAATATTAAGTCTAAGTTTAGTTCAAAAAATACAAAAAAATAAATAAGGAGCGAATAACCATTTCACGTAAGAGTGTTACATGATGAGAAAATTTTCTTTTCTTTACTCTTCTCTCTCTAAAACAGAATTTAATTTATTTATTTACTTTTTTTTCTTCATTCATATTCTCCCGATATGATTCTATTTGTTGCATCAATTGGTGGATGTTAGGATTCTAAATCTTAACTTTTAAGATTCAAACGATAGATTAGAGTCATCAATTTGATCTAGTTATTGAAAATTTGTTGGAAACCAGATTTTTTATATTTTTTAGAATTTGTAACTACATTTTTTATATTAAGGAAATCATCCATATTGAACGGTGTAGAATTTAGAAATCAATGATCTATTTCTATGAAGAAAATAATAAAAAGAAAAAAATATATAATATGTAACTCCACAAAATTCCAATACATATATTGTATTGAACGGTTGAAATCAACAATTCAAGTTTCAAAAATCAAAATTATAACTATAGCACCTACATATGGGTACTAAGCGTAGCAACTTAGCCAAATTTTTTTTAGTAAAAAAAAAAATCAGAAATCAAGGAAGTAAAAGTACAAAACAAAAATTTCTATCTTCAAAAATATACCTAGTGGTTTTCTCAAAAAAATATACATATATACATACCTGGTGGGGAACTCCAAAATTCGTGCTAGATCCTTTCCATGAGCATCTGACCATGTTACTCTTCTCTTCTCTTCTTGTTTTCTTGGTGTTTTTTTCAGGTTGCTTTTAAGCGGAGAGTTTACAATATAAGAGAGCTCATCATCAGTGCAATTGTTGTTCTCACGAGGTAGACTCTGATCAATTATTAGCTTCTCTACTCTTCGCTCTGCCGGAGAGGAAAAGCCGTCATGTGCAGGTTGTAAACACCGCGAGCGTGCAGCGGAGTTGCACTTTCTCTCGTCTGTGGTGGCCACCTCTGCATTCGAGAGTGCAATTAGAAAGAGTGCGTGCATGTCCGGCAGTGTGCATGCGCGCATGTGCGTGCGTGCGTGTGTGTGTGTGTGTGTGTGTGTGATGTTTGTTTAGGAGTGTTTTGATGGTAGCTATGGAGACATGTATGATATATTTGGTTTATGAACAAAGAGATAGAATGGCAGCATATATATATATATATATATATATATATATATATATTGCTATTTAAGGGCCTTGAAAAAGGGTGATTAGTGTCTAATTTCAGTGAATGAATTGTAAATAAGATCAAGGGTGCTAATATAGTATATACCATTTTAACCAATTATGTAATTAAGTCCATTGAAACTTTTGATGTTAGATATTTGCCTATCAAAACTATAAATTTTAATACTTTACTATAAATTTGATATTAGATATTTGTCCATCAAAACTCAAATACTTTTATTAATGTCCCCATCCTCAATTTAGTAAATTCAAATTACTAATTAAAAAAAATAGATGTTATGTCCTTCCTTCAAATGAAAACCAAAAAAAAAAGAAAGAAAAATGTGTGCATGCTCGTACCATTTTCGAATTAATTTACAGCGCACAAGTAATTGACTGACACATAACAACTGGAGTTATTTATATTCTAAACTTAATTATTTTATCTCTAATTTTGCTTGTTTCATCTACACCAATTGTTGATTAAGGGCACAATAGTCATTTCCTTTCATAACTGATAATTTTGATTTATTTATTGAAATGAAAAATGCGGACATTAATAAAACTTCCCGGTCTTGATTGGTAAATAACAAGTTTTATAATTTTGATGAAAAATATTTAAGGAATATTATATGTAGTTTCCAAACCCTCATCCTCTAAATAATCTCTAACAACTTTTAGTCAACTTAAAAAAATAAAATCAATAAGCAAGTATATATTGGCACATGGCTAAGTGTGCATTGGTGTTTGGAAAACAAGCTTGAAAGATGAAGAGAATTGTTGATAGCTATCAAAATATATTTTGATTAGAACAAAATCGCATGACAGATGTTAACATTTATGTCTTAAATTGAAACTATAGACATGTGTATTGATATTATATACAAGTATACATTGAAACAATAGACATGTGTATTGATATTATAGACAAGTGTACATTGAAACAATAGACATGTGTACATCAGCACAATAGGCATTTAGTTAATTGATGAGTGATAATTACATTCCTTATTTGTATCTCTTTGTATCCCAAATTAGTTGATATTTTTACTGAAATTGCTTATACAATTTTTAGTTCTACTGAATTTTATTTTTTGGTTGAGTGATTGAGGTGATTTGATAACATGTTGATTTTGTGAAGAAGTGGTGTTTTTGGGTGATTGGATGATTAATGGAGTTTATGAGGAAGCGAATTATATTTCATCTTGACTTCAATTTTAAACAATACAATGATTTATTAATAACAGCACAGAATCTTTAACCCACCCAATCATTCAAAAAATACAAATTTGTCAAAACACCAAATCTTCAAAATTCTAATTTGCCAAAAAGTTACAAAAATTCTAATTTGTAACCACCTTTGTTAACATAAGTGTTTATACTTTAGATTAGATTATATGGTATTAAAGATCTGAAAGTCGTACGCCTACTTAATAATATAATGATGAACGCTTTACGTATTAGTTATACACTTATAAATTCAAATATGAACAATTTGAATTAAGTATAAACACTTTGAAAAATATATACAAGGGGTGTAGAAAATGGAGTGTAAAAATAATGTTCCCAATAATTTTTCTCATTATTTTTATAGTACGGACCGCAACCTATTATCTGGTGGAGTGGTGCTAAGCCGAAAGGCATATAATATAATCGATGAACCACAATAGAACAGGTTTGCTTACAGGTGGTAAGCAATGATGGAAAATCCATTCAAAGTGGAGAGTGTATCCGAACTGAACGAAATTAGATCCTCTCACCAAATGGTAGTCTGAAATCTAAACACAAAAAGTTGAAAAAGATTTTGATTACAGGTCGCTTTGGTGGTCCCAGTATTTTTAAACTTTGGCAGGCTAGCTTAATTAGTTTAGAAGGCATGGTTTCTCAGTGGGAAATGAATTGGATCAGTCTATCAAAATTCAATATCTAGCACACAAGTTTTTGGGTGCTTGGTAACGCCATCCACCACAATAATGTAACAATATTTTTATTTTTACGAGACAATTTAACTGATGTTACTTTAAAGGACACAACAACAATACTTTTTCTTAGTTTTCAGCGAGGTAAGAACTCTTTTCACACGAAAGGCATGTCCTTATTGCAACTTGTATACTAAAAGTTAATGCTTGATGCTTTCTTATTCTTATTCTTTTTTTTTCTTTTTTAGAAATAATATGCGAATAAAATTACAAAAATAAAAAGAATAACGTGCTTTTATAGAATAAAATAAAAATACTGGGTTGGTAAGACCGACGATAACAGCAAGTAAAAAACATCCACAATTAGCCACAACCTATCGGGCTTTAAGGAAGTAAAAATATATATATATAAAAAGAAGGATAGTCTTGCTGAAAAAAGAAGTATGAACCAAAATGGCATAAAGGATATGATTAAAATGCACAACTCAGTGACAGCTTGCAATGTTTAAATTGACTAAGTTTGTTTTTTAAGTTCTGCAAGCAAGATTTTGTGTTCCTACACTGCAATATATGAATATACTTGGAACTCTATACCAAAGTTTACAATCTCCATCATCATACTCATCTTTTACAAGGAGGAAAAACAAATCGCAATATCAAGCTCCCATTTCTGAAAATGGAGCATCACATCTATTGGCATGGTTCTTCTCTATATATCAGGTTAACAACAACATGCATCTATAGGATTGCTTACAAAAATACAGGGGCCATAACTAGTGTTATTGTAGCAAGCATTTTTATGAGAACATGAAGTGACGGCCCTGCAGTGTCCTTGAACGGATCTCCAACTCTGCAAAATATAAATAATTTAATGGTGCTGATACAGTAGCAACCAACCCAAGGATACAAGACCACAACTCATAACATAACAAACCAAATGGGCATCTACTTTCATGTAATCTATAACCACATACAAACACATGAAAAAGACTGATAATGACTGTATAAAACGGTGCCAATTCTATAAACTACTAATATTGCTTCAAAAAAAAAACCAGTATCAGATCAATAGCATTTGGAAAAAAAAAGGGTACTGTAAAGCAGTATTTCAGTGATCACACTATATAGCTGGCAAAATTATTTCACAAAAATGAAGTTAAAAGAAACTTACGTGTCACCAGTGACAGCAGCCTTGTGACAGTCACTACCCTTTCCACCAAGGGCACCTGTTTCTATGTATTTCTTCGCATTGTCCCAGGCACCACCAGCCGTGTTCAAAAACAGCGCCATGAGAATCCCAGCAACTGTGGCGAACATAAGCATTGAGGCAACCACCTTTGCTCCCAGCAGGGGCTGGTTGGTTAGATTGCCCAAAATTCTGAATATAAGCCCTGTAAAAACACAAGGATGTATAATTATGAACAGTATAGATAAGTCAGAGTTTATTTAGTAAATGATGCCAAATTTCAATATTATTTTTGAAACAAGAATGCAACTGTTCTCATAGTGCCAAATTAATAACCACTTTTGTTTCCTAGTTTATTTAAAATAATCCTAATATCCTCGGTATCTTTATTTTGAGTATTTCTTACAATACTAAAAGCATAGTCCCCTTGGCATTTTTCCAAAGGTACTACACATTTGCACAAAAAAAAAACACAGGGCAAATAAACCAAATCCCATAGTCATCATGTTGGCATGCTGACCTGCCCTTGCTCAACCAGATTTAGGTCAACAACTCAGGTTTAGTGACTGGGTTTGTGTCGGGTCAGATAATTTTTCTCTTTCTAAATATTGAGCCAACAGAAAATGACTAGTTACCACCCCTAGCTCAAAAAACAAAAATGAAATAATACAAATAGCGCATACCAATAACGATAGGTGAAATGATGGCCAATGCACCAGGCTTTATCATTTCTCTGAGAGATGCGGATGCTACAATTGCGACACACCGGCTGTAGTCAGGTTTCTCTTTGTAATCCTGGATAAAAATGCCTTAATCAGCACAAGCATACTTCTAGAAAAGATTCCAGGTTCTAAACCCCCTTTAATTGAGGAATATCTTCATGCCCCTAAAAAATGTTGTCACATGTCACTTCTCTTAATTTATTTTATTTTTTCCCTTTTTCTCCTTCTCCAGAACACAGAAGTAACCACTTCCCCTCACTTTTCAGTCAAATAGAGGGAGAAGGAAGTAACCTTGGCAGCTTCAAAGAATATGCCAAAGTTAAGATAACGATATAGTGCATCCCATTTTAGGAGGTATATGACAATTTCATGTTTCTAAATGTTCTTTCTTAGAACACATGAAATTATTGTAGTAGTAATTCTTTCATGGTTTGTACTGAGATTATAGCATTACCATTATTCCAGGCCTCTCAATAAATTGCCTTCTAACTTCATTGACCACCTCTTGAGCAGTTCTGCCAACAGCCGAACAAGCCCAAGCACTAAATACAAATATAAGCATTGACCCTAACAAGCCTCCTACAAAAACCTCCGGCACCGCAATATCAACCTGTAAAAATAATGCAAATAGTTTCCCAGTAAATCAGATAATGCCCTCCTCAAATGGCTTACTGAGCCTTTTATTGATCTAGTCTTCTGTTATTTGTATTAGAAGCCTCTTGGAAATCAACTAGCCTTTGACTGTGAAATGATGCCTTTTGATTCCATATAATTTCTGTGTAGGGTTTTAATAAACTTATTGGTTTGGGTAAACTTGTGGATGATGTTACCTTTGATGACACTTATCCAGGTTAATTGAGAAGAATGCAACTAATCAACAACAGGAATAAATATGAGAAATCCTGATCCAGAAGAATTTTAGGCAAGGACAATAGTGCTCTATTCCATTACTCACTTATCATGGCTCATACCAGCAGATTGCCACTTAGCACCAATCAGGCTGCTGGGAGTTCTGCTAGAATTTAGATCAAGATGTTGATAATTGAAGTACCTGTTCAAAAGCGACGTGAGCAAATGACGCCACCTCATCCATGTAAGCACTGAACAGTAGGAAAGAAGCTAGTGCAGCTGAGCCAATTGCAAAACCTTTTGTTGTGGCCTTGGTGGTGTTACCAACAGCGTCCAGAACATCTGTAATTTCTCTAACACTTTCCGGCTGGCAGAAAATATCTTTCAGTTACTATAATGCTACCAAAAAGTAGATTACCAAATTATCCTAGCACCTTATGAGCTTTACCCATGATGAGGTTATAGAACATTAAAAAGAATGCAAACTTCTGTAAAACATTGCTACCCCTTTTTATTATCTGTCTAGTGTCTAATAGTGTTTGGTTTTTTCTCTGATGACAATTATGATGGGCGTAAATTGCACCTCCAGTTAAAGGACAAAAGGATACCTATATTCACAACTAATGGTAAATTGCTCTTACATTGGGTTCCTAATGTGCTTAGTCGGGTCTCTATGATGGACGTCAATTGCCTCCCAGTACAAGAAAAGGGCAGAAGGTGCATCTATGCATAAAAAATAGTAAATTACTATATAACCATACCTGTCGACTCATCTCCACAATCCCACCAGCATTATCAGCAATTGGGCCAAACATATCCATGGTCAACACATAGGCAGCAGTGCTTAGCATCCCCATTGTCGCTACTGCTGTACCAAATAAACCCCCAGTTGGGTTGCCGCTCTCATCCACCAATCCCGAGCTGTGCCCCAGCCAATAGGCTGAAACAATAGCGACACTTATGACAAGCACCGGAAGACCTGTCGACTCCAGCCCAAGGGCAACACCAGCAATTATGTTGGTGCCATGGCCAGTAGAACTGGCAAGGGCAAGGGTTTTGACAGGCTCATGCTTGTAGTCGGTGTAGTATTTTGTGATCCAGACAAAGGCATAAGCAGTAATTATGCCAACTAAGCCACACAATGCAAAGTTGAGCCAGGCTGAGGGGGCTTGTTCTGTGTAGAGAAGCCATCGTGTTGACTGGTGAAGAAATGGAATGGTAAAAACATCACTTTCAAGATAAAGTTGATGGAATAATTAGCTTTTTTTTATTTATTCTTTCTATTATTCTTCTTTGGCTTTTGATCTCAATCCGGACTTCTAGGTTTGGAATTAGTTACTAAATTTTTTTACAGCCAAGACTTACAAGGATAGAATTCAAAAAAGTACAGCTAAATAAAACCAGCTAAGTATACATATAAAGAAAATGAGATGCCCAATAATATTGCGGCAGAAGAATGCCATAAAACTCAAATGAACTGCTACTGGATAGCTACTGGCTTATTCTTCAATTTGTAGAAAAGAATAATGACCTAGCATTCCATAATAGAAAATGGAGGTTCCGCTATTTAATTGCAAAAATAGAAAGCTTACATGGTCAAAAGGAAAAAGAAAAATAAGAACTCAATAATTTAAATACTTCAACTATAACAAACACCTTTTGCATGAAAAGAAAATTACTCACCACACCAAAGGTAAGAACAGCAAGCACAATTGTGACAGAATAGCCCTTTTGTAGTATGTTCATTGGATCTTCAATGACACCAAGTGTTCCAGGATCACGAGTTCCCCTGATAGATAGTATCCCAGCCGATGACACCACCAGGTCAAAAGAATGAACCACCAGAGGAAAGAGAATAAACCCAGAAGGATCTGAAATAACAGCTTTTCTGATTAGATGACAAATTCAATTTGAATTATAATGTAAAATATTAAGTATTTTATATTCGTAGATCTACTAGTTGATGCGATTTTGAACTTCAGATACAATCAGTAAAAAGTAGCATATCATAATTTCATAAAAAATGTTAGCAAACAGATATTTACTGCCCTCTCAAGTCCTTAGATGTAAGGAAACTTATATCAAACAAAGTAAGAATAGAAAGTCGATGCTGTATCAGTAATAAATTTTAGGGTCGAAATACAAGTGATAAGAAAGCAAGTCACAAGCAGACAGCAATTGAAAATGGTCAGTACTGAACTCGTACAGAAATCCCTAAACTTACCATCAATTTTACATTTTTTAGCCATTGTCCCGCCGAGAATCATAGCACTAATTATCTCAGCTGCAATGCTCTCAAAAAGATCAGCACCACGAGCTGCACAATCACCCACATTGTCACCAACCTAGAATATTCAAATGAAATTACATGAGATAATTTGTATTTGACTGTTTTCAACTTTTCAGAAGTACACAGAGGACCTTAGAAACTAAAAAAGAACATGCCAAAATTCTCTCTCCAGAGCTTCATTAAAAACAAATGATTGTCAGACACCCAATAAGGGGAGAGGACCATTTTAGACATGACTTTAGAAATTACAATTGTAGAAGCAGCAAACTCAAAGTGATGTAGATTAGTCATCCCGACAACTGAAATGAAAATGAGAAAAAAGTAATCACCAGATCTGCGATAACAGCTGGATTACGTGGGTCATCCTCAGGAATTCCCTGCTCGACTTTTCCAACAAGATCAGCCCCAACATCGGCTGCTTTGGTGTATATACCACCACCTAACTGTGCAAATAGAGCCACAAAGGAGGCACCAAAACCATAACCAACAAGGAGAAGTGGCACTACATCCAAATTGAAGGGAAAAAAATGATGTTCTTTAGATAATATTAACAAAGACAAAGTGAATCAGAGAAATAGTCTCGAAGATATAATAAAGAATAGAAGTCATTACAGTCTGTAACCCTCATGGAGCCAGGAGAGTCGACATCAAGCCAGTAATAGAAAGTTGCATATAGAATGGCTACACCAAACACAGCCATGCCAACAACAATAATTGCAGAAAAGCCACCAGCACGAACAGCAACCTGTTACCGTAATAGCGCAGACTCCAAAAATTCAATCTTTTGAGGTTAATAGAGAAGACTTCAAAATTTTAATTAACCACACCCTTTAAAGTTCGTTCCTATAAAACATAGGACACCATCACTTTTATTCCTTGGCACGTGATATCCTATGTTGTGCAGGTATGGATGCTACTTCTAGAAATTTCGAAGCAATTTTGGTTCTAACTATCAGTAACTTAGTTATATTGGAAGGTTTGGCACAGAGATTGCAAAATACCTGTAATGCTTCTCTTGCAGAACGGCGAGCAGCACTAGAGACCCTTACATTCGCTCGAACAGATACCCACATACCAACATAACCCGCAATTCCCGAACAAAGAGCTCCTAGAAGGAAAGCTGCCACTGTAATAAATGCTGATGACAACCTGTGCAGTAATAAAAATATAAATTTTGTTAGCTGATAAGATAACACCACACCTCCATTGTGCACCTAAGCCTAACATTCTTCAATTATGCAAATATATGCCTAACTTTGACCCAAACTATCTAAACTTGCCAGCCATTGGGTAACTAGATACCCAAGAACCAAGGAAAAACAGTACATAATTAACCAAATTAGACTAATAAGATGCTGGTTGGTACATGATAATTCAAATCAGTACTAGATCTTACCAAAAGGGTATTAAAATCTGTTGTGCAATTTTTGTTGTTTGAAGTGTTTGTTGGGTTGTTTGATGCTTCTGTGTTGTTAGATGTTGATGTTGTGACCTTAGGTAGCTTGTTGTGATTGATGTGGTTGGTATTGTCAATGTCAGATGATGGATATAACTTTATGTTTATTTAATGATATTATACTTTGCAGCATCTGCCAAGGTTTCAAAAAGAAAAATAAGAGGGGGGGGGGGGGGGGGGGGGGGACCTTCCAATGCCTGATGCCTCTTGTTGTGGGCTGGGGGTGCGAAAGAGGTATATGCTAAGGATAACAAATGCCAAGAGAAAAGCCATCTTGGAGATAGTACCATACTGTGTCCTAAAAAATCCTTCAGCACCATCCCTTATGGCATCTGATATCTGCGATTTTAAATAAAAAATATAATATAAATCCATATCACAAAAGTGGTCAAGTAATCCTATTGTAACCGTTAACATTACAAACCAAAAGAAAACTTGTTGCAAACTGTGATCATAAAAATGAGATGCTGTATGTAGAAACATGAAAAACTTAAAAATTCTTCTTTCTAATAAAATTCAATTCAAAATTTGCAAAATTAGAACAACAGTGATTTGGAAATTATATGGCCATTATACACAGATAATTAAGGTTCCAATTACAATGGTATTGTACTATTGTTCATGTTGAGGTTTTCCTCAAATAGATAAAAAAAGGTGGATTAACAGATGATGCTGTATCTAGACAGGAGACCCTACTGCAACTTAAAAAGATACAAAAATGCATTGTAACAAAAACACAAAATAAAGGTGGTATACAAGATACCTGAGACATTTCAGGAGGGCCCTCATCCTTTGCGAGAACCCATTTGGTGAGATAAACTGAGAAAAAGAAGCTGATTATGCAGATCGAGAAAACAAAGACAATAATTGGTGAAGTTCTAGCTCCTACATAGAACACTCCGCAAAAGATCACAAACAGAAAGATAGCTAAGAACCGCGGGTTAATTCGTCTCAGAATCCGAAAAATCTGCAAGGAACAAAATGTCAGTTAAGTAAACAACTCAACTGAGGGGAAAAAAAGAAGTAAACTACAAGCCTAAATTAGGTATATTTCTATAAGAGATCTACTTAATCGAGAAACTAAAATATTTGCAAATGTTGTTGAGCTATTATGAGTTATACTTGTTTTGTGTAGGTTGGCAATTTGGTATGGTTTTACATATGCTATTTTGAACTTTGTTAGAGCATTACTTAAAACTATACCACAGACTGTGGTCCACACTTCCACATCCACTGGCTAACATGGTAAAGTTACCTCCTGAGGTAAATAGATCATGGTAGATATAATACTAAAAAATATCCTACTGCAATACAGGGGATTCATCACCGAAAAGGCAGGTTCTAACTTCTAACTGTTTCTATGACTGTGGTTTCATGCTTAACACCTGAACTGATCGCCAATCCGTTCATGGATATTAATGAACGTAAACCAAAAAAGGGAAGGACAAAGAAGATGGAAAGTCACAAAACTAATATCAGACACTGACAGAAGTAAATTGTGAGCATACCAAAGGTGAGTAAGATTTGCTCCTGACAGCAGAGAAGGTCCTGGTCCTGTCTTGGTATACTGATCGCCCATTCTCCATGTCATCGTCCATCATCATCATTGCGTAAGAGGAGTTAACCCGCCGAGTTACTGGAAAAGGAGCAAACTCCCCTGCCTGGGATAAGTCGCTCCCAGATCCTTGCCTCTCTATTTTGGAACTATCTCTATCAGTCTATCCAAACTTATACCAAATTGAGCTAGATGTGAGCTGTGTCGTGTCGAGCAGAGACACAGAGGTATCAGAAAGCGGGGATTTGGCTTCTTGTTCTCCTGTTAATATAAGACAAAACGCTAGATTACATTTTGGCTCTTTTTTTATCCTGATATTGTTACTACTTTAGGTAAAAAGAACAGCCGTTACAAACCAGAACTCTATGACATATCAAGGGCATTTTGGTAACTTCTTATAGACATCTACAAAAGTTTATTTAAACTTCTAGATACAACATCTTTATAAAATGAGTATGTGACATTCTAACAACTAGTCAGGAAAAGAATGAAAACATAAATCATCCAGAACTGGACTAAAGAGGCTGGTACAATCAGGTATAGTATGAGTACATAATAAGTGATAATGAAAGTCAATCAAAAGAAAATAAAGCTCATGATGTTAAGGCAAAACATAAGCATGTGCCATTTCCTGACTTACACAAGGTACTTCTGAGACCATAACTTGTTTAGTAAAATTGTTCCATCATTGCAAATGTCCCACTTTATGTGAAAATAACTCAATGTAAACTAACCAACTCAGGCTACATTTGGATGCCAAAAAAACATTCTGGTGCTCCGGGGTAAATTAAATATAAAGAACTTAGAAATTAAAAATCAGACACACCGAATTTACCTTCAAAAACAAAAATCTGTGCTTACTACCGTGTTAGATAAAATCAATTCAGCTAAGCTCAACTGAGACTCAATTAGTTCATATAATGTGTTTATGCAGATGTTGACCCTACTAGTTAAGCCTCAATTTTCCTCAATTTCACCATCCATTGTGCAACTAGATATCCAAATTCTAGGAATTCCAAATCATACGCCCCTCGCCAATGCAATTTTTTAAGAGAGTCTCACCTAATTTCGTTCTTCATACGGGGATCAAACCAACGCGCAACAAAAAAATAGGCAAGATCCATAACGCAAAAAACAAAAAAAAACAAAAAAAAAAACAAAGTGGAGACAAACGAACTAACGAATCCAACCTCGTACCTGATCCTGGGAAGATCGAGAGGGGGATTCGGATTCGGCGAGACAAAACGCACCGAAGGATGACGGATCGGGTCGAATTCTCTCCAGATCCGATACGGCTAGGTCGCAGTTTCTTTCAATGGAGGAGAGACGGAGAGTGCGTTTGTATCATCTTCTTTTTTTCCTGAGAATAAGAGACGGATGTAAATGGAACTAATAAAACGAATGAAGTCACGGACTGAGCGCAGGATTTGTGTTTCGAGTTTTTCCTTCCGTTTCCTTGACAGAGAAGAGGAGAGGAGCTCTCTAACGCACTAGCGGTTCGGTTTTGCTCTCCAGTTTATCAGGTACAGGAGACGTCCGGCGAAATTCGGATTCCACGAGGTTTGCACATTTCTCAATTTCCTTTCCGTTCTGTTCCGCGCAAGATTTAACCAAATTTGCGGATAACACCCCCGTATTCTAGTAATAATTTCATTTCATTCTTTATTTACATGATAGATGTATTTATATATATTTTTAAATATTTATATCTAATAATAAAAATATTTATATTTCATATTATTAGAATTAAACATTATACATGTTGTACTTATATTTATACAATAAAAAAAATTAATTCAATTTTTCTATAATCATTTAAGAAAGCAAAAATAATAAATATTTTCTATACTAACTATAAACAATTATAAATTTAGATATAAATAAATTATTTATTTAGTATAAATATTTTTAATGTGTGGATAAGTGGTATAAAATGCGGAGTGTAAAAATAATTTTTCTCCTTGAATATTTGTAATGATAATGTTTTTCTTTTGAAAAGTTATAACACAATTTATATGGATGAAAGTGCAAATTTTAAATAAACTATGACATGGTTGACCATTCTTAATAAACTTTTTTTTTAGTTACAAATATAGTACGGATGGTGATGTGTCTCGTCTCTCTGAAATATAGATTCAAATTTTCCAAAAGATACATTTTAAAAAATAAATATTAAAACTAATGAAACCTTATTTTAAAAAAATAAGTTAAAAAAGATGAACTTTGTTATTGGAATAAATAATTCTAATTTAAATGAAGGGCAATATTAAAAGGTTCTGTGCCGTGTCGATTTTGATCCCGAGAAATATGGAGAACAGCAAACTTGAGATGTTGCAACTGGCGAAGAACGCTTGCATCTGCATTGCTGACACGTCGTAGCTCCTTTTTTATTGGCTGAAGCATCTTCCGTGGGGCCCATCGTTACTACGTGGCACGAATGATTTTGACCGTTTACGAGAAGGTTTTTAAATATTTTTTTGTTTAAAATTTTTATTTTAATAATTTTGACAATATAATTAGTAATGATAAACTTTTACCGGTTAATTTATTTATTTATTTATTTATTTGCTGCTTAATTTTAAGTATAAAATAATCAAAGGACTTTCATGTTGATGGTATAGTATTTAAAGTATTTATAATTTATGGTTTTTTAGTTTGTAAAAAAAATAATAATTTCTTTAAAATGTGCCCAGTTTATAAATATTCATAATATATGAATTGTTTGCGGTTTCATTTTTTTTAGTTTTGATAGATGTTGTATGTATTTTTTATTTTTATAGAAAAAAATAGTTTTGTAAATAATTAAAAATGATAAAATTTATTTTTAAATGAAAAATAGTAAACATTATGAAGTAATAAATTATTATTATTAATTTATAATTGATTTCAAAAATTATAAAGTATTAAGCTCTAGTCATTTCATATCTAAAGTTGCACATTAAATAGTAAATTAATCATTGAGAAGATCATTTGTCACTTATTAAATAATTCGGATTAAAAAATTCGGAGAGGAGGATGATTATCAAAATTTTGTCATAAACTAAAAATTTGAGAACTTCCAAGGTATCATTTCTAATCTTATTTTATGACGAATTACTACTTAAGGTAAAGAATTTGCTGAAAGCTGAAAAAGACATTATTTGTTTTAGGTTGGATATTTCTATCATAACATGTGCTCACGTGATAAGACCAACAAATTATGAATTGTCATTTGTAACTAGCATACTACTAATTGTAAGATCATCTCCATCTTGATTGTAAAACAATTATAATGTAGATATGATAATTGAAATTTCAATTATAAGAATATAAAGTAACTACAGATTTTACAAAATTGCTAAATTATCAACATGTCTCTACATTATTTCAACTTAATTTTATAATTTTCAAGAACTATCAAAATTCACGGTCAGAATTTTAGCAACTCAACCCATTCTTTATGACTATCGAAATGAAGTTGAAATACTATCATTTTTTTTATATACATATAATTGAAACCATATAAAAGCCACATCTAAAAGTTCAAATTTATAAAATTTATCAAAAAAAATATTGACATTATTTGATACCAATAAATAATAAGAATTGAATCTTTTCTGGAAAGATAACTTTGAAATGAGAGATCCAAACTATATACATTAAGATGCTGACACTGTTTTCTTCCTCGCTGGATGCTGGTAATTGTGAAAAACGAGGAATGGAATTGTTTTTGGAGATACCAGCAGACGCCTGAGATAGTTGCACAACTCACTGTGCAAGATATGAAACTTTGGAGAGAAAATTCTGTTAATGTTTAGTGTGTTTTTTATCTGCTTGATGCTGGTTATGTATCTGTTACTGTATTTTCCTTTGGTGTTTCTTAGATTTAAACAGCCACTTTAATGCATTGGAGAATTAAGGAACATATGTTATGTAACCTATTGCTGTAGTTTCTTTGTTTATTTATAAATATATCATAGCAGCATCTGCCTATTTCACCTCAAAAAAAAAAGGTCAAATTACATGGCATTTAGTACATTGAATGAGACTTTCAAAAAGAAAAGTACATTCAGTTCAAAATAACTACTAATATAAGTATATATTTTATACTATTATTCATGTATATCTTGTTAACTATCTTCACTGTAATTGATACTTATTTTTTTCTGCTAACCTTCTTGCTTTTGATTAAAAGTAGCTTCTGACATAAATAGTTATTTTGTTATGTTTATTGTGTCAATTATATCGTCAAATTATTGCAATATATAGGCATCAGTGTTGTGAAAATAAGACTGATCGATGACGAGCATAAAAATATTTGAATGTATCTAGGTGAATGCACTTCTCATTTTTTTTTTTACTTGAAAAGCATATAATGTCAAGATTTTAAAAAATATTTTTATAATCTACATATGTATCTAGCTACTACATGTGCTTTATTTTCTTGGTTCTTTAATTTATTTTGGTCTAGGAAAATTTTGCTAACAACCTGAGAAAGAAATTGTGAAGTTTACAACTGGATGAGAATATGAATTTGTAAAATGTGTTTCTTATATTGTCTATGTGTAGAAATAGTTTCTAGAATTCGGCTAATGTACTTTTATAAACATTTAAATCACAATGCTTACGTATTAAATTTTAAAATCTCATATTTAAATGTCGATAGAAGTACCTCGACAAAATATATATATCAAAAATTTATAAAATACTATCCTTTTACTATTTTTAATAAATTTTTGAAAGATGATATTGACATATAAATGTCAATATTTTTCTATTATTTTTTGGGGGTCATATATCTTTAAAAAATCATTAAAAATAGTAAAAAAAATCTAAAAATATTAAAAGGTTTTATTTTATAAATTTTTTATGTAAAATTTTATCGAGTTATTTGAATCAATATTGCATACCTAAAATTTTAAAATTTAACATATAAATATTTTGACTGAAATGCTTATAAAACCACTTAACCAAACTCCTATAGTTTCTAATGTCAAAAAATATGATGCCAAACGGCGAGTTAATTTGATTTTTACATGGTGTGTGCGGTTGTTAGGAACGTGTTTTTACATTGTGTAAGCCTCTTTATTATTACGAGATGAGATACAAAAAAAAAAAAAAAAGATTCTTTACTTTTTCAATTTTCTCAATTGTATCGTTAGATGGAAAGAGTTTGTACATGCATTAAAAACCTGAAATCTACAGGTATGGGACCTCTCTAAGTGTCCGTACAATTGGAGAGGAGCCCAGCCCCAGAAAAAAAAAGGGATTCCTTTAAATCTTTCCTAATTGCTTTTAATGAGAGAAGCTAGAGAGGCCGAGCTAGGTTTTTGATTAATGGTGTATTGCTTGAATTGGTACTGTACGTGTTTCTAACCTCCAAAGAACAACTGTTGAGCCTTCAAGAGCTCTGTTTCTTAGCATCACATGTGATATTACATTGTAATTCCTATTCTTGTCTAGAACCCTCGGAATGTACTAATCATAGACCCTCTTGTACCAATCCAGTATTATAATTAATTAGGATACAACAGATACATTGATGCACATGCACATGCTACCCAGAGGGTTTATCTATTATAATAGAAATTGTATTAGGTATTAGAATGCTTTATTTTTATCCTTAATTATCAAATAATTTGTATGAAGGAAGGTGAGAATAGAAATGCACCTCATGCAAGGCTCAGGGGTACACAACCACAAAAGAAGAAAAAAAAGAAAGAAATAGAGATGCACTTAAATTAAATGTACAGAAAATTTGCTTTCCAGGTCTCATTGCTGGGGAAGTTTCAAGGCTGCTGTCTCAAGAATCTCTTTTGGAATAGAAAATTGTGAGCATTCCTTGTCTTCAACAGCATTATAAATCTCAAACAAAGTGAATGGAATACTGCAACAGAAATCAAGTCAGTGAAGATGCATTCATTTGGAAAATAAAACACAGTTATTCGATGAAAAAATTTTAAAATTACAAAAATGGACTCGGTATATACCCAATTTTTTAGGTCAAGTACTGGGAGAAATCCTTTAGTAATTGTATTAGTGATAAATATATTCAATTAATCAGCCTGAAAACATTTTATTTCTGCCATAATAATAGAGCTTTGTTGTAGTATTTGTACAAGAAATTACTTGACTTGGAAAAATCTAAAAGCTATCAAAATATTTGTTTCATGTATCACATACAAAAGTTTTACCTTGTGTCATCGTCCAACAGAAAGGCACTACTATCAACATCACTTGTTTCATCTGTCATTAAAATCCTCATGATGTTTAGGACCTGAAATCAAACAAGCCAACTATTAAATTGTGTTGTATTAATGCACAAAAAAATCCTAAATGCAAGAAAAAGATTGCTCACATTAGGTGCAACGCTTTGTGAGTTGTACTTATCATCCCAGTACTGGGTACAAATCCTATAGAGCTGTTGGACATTTAATGCCTGCACAGAAAGGAATAAATGTCACTGTGTGCATTTGTGTATCTGTCAATTAATTCATATATGCTTGGGGATTTTAATTGGTGAGTGGTATCCAGATTTTGTGTATCATGTGCAAGTAAGAGAGATTACCGGGCATATATTCTGAGTTAATTCTTCATAAGAAACTTTGTACTTCTGAAGGGTCACCTGTGAAGTGTCATATGGAAAATTATTAGTCCAATTTACAAAGTGGAGGAGCAGAGCGCCACATTTTTGAAAGAATCATGCAAAAAAGTGCAAAAGCACAGTGCAAGAAAAAACAATTCCATGTGATACTGCAACAAAAACACTATTTCACCCCAAAAAGATTGTTATGTTGTGCCAAGTACATTTGGTACTTCATGGAGACATGGACAGATGGACTGAAGAGTACAACTTGGCTGCTGCTACAATTAATCTCATATGATATATATTCTTTGCACATTATCTCCTGGGTTTTTTTTTTTTTGCATTTAGTGACTCAAACATGGCTTAATTTGACCTTAAGCATTACTACATACTGTCATACTGATCAGTGGATTCTACATGATAAGTTACTTGTGAACCTTGATATGAAAAAAGGTAGTAAATTTGAGGCTGTATATATTGAATGAAAAGTAAATTTTTGATAGCTTACCAAGAATGCTGTGGCCTGCTTTATGTGCTCAAGCTTATCCCATGCTGATCCCATGTGCTGCTTGTATTGAATTAATTAAATTTAAACAGAGTTGTCGGTAATAAATGTAAAAGATCCTATTATCATACTTGAATCCATACCTGTTCTTCTACTTTTTCACACCATGACTTTAGTTCAGATAAACCATATTTCAGGTACTCTCCGTTGCTGAAGGTGCAACACTCACGTCGTAGGAGTATACTGCATCGCCATAAGACAGTAGCTTAAGATGGTTGCTCTTTTTCATTTCCATTTCCAAATATTTGCATTTTCTTTATTGTTTTTTTATGGTGCTTAAGATTCTCATGTGCATCATATTGGTTACTATACTAATTGCCAATAAAAAGGATCAGATTCCATAGAAAACAAAAACAGTATTGATAATAAGTTAAACAGGCTGAGTGCATATATCTAGAACCTCAAGAACTCGAGTTGATTTAAAAATAACTAAGGATCAGTTATGATGCTTGTAAGTTGTAATAAAACCCATGTGCATCTATGTTTCAAATAATCCAACCAAGTCATTGCACCTGTTGAAAAGTTGTACGTTGATAAATGAGAAAATCTGGCACATCATCTTCTCAATTAGAACAGCAGGAATCTGAAACACATGCAAAACAATGCAAAATTACTGAACAGCGAGAAGAAAAAGAAAAAGAAAAGGCAGCTTGATTAGAATCTATCATGGTACAACCATACCCCATTCTCTTGCAACATGATATAGGAGTCGCTGAGGTTGTCAGTGATGCTTTTCCAGTGGGATTCTTGCATCGAGTTCTTGAATGAAAGTGCCCCCCTTACATCTGAGAAGCTTTTCCTGGGAGATTCAGGAATCGAGTTTGTGAACAGACTCCCTCTCACATCAGAAAAGCTTTTCCGTGGGGAGTCTGAAATCGGGTTTGTAAACGGACTCACTCTTGCATCAGAAAAGCTCTTCCGTGGGGAGTCTGAGTTTCTGAATGACTGTCCTCTTACTAGACTAGCTTTTGCAGCTCTCGGTGCCTTGTGTTTGCAAATTGATCAAGCCAGAATAGTTAGAGTGGCAATTGCACATTTGGATAACTATTGTTTTCTGAAACCAAACTACAGATGCTGAACATAGTAAAAGGAGTCGAGGAATTCCGTTTCTCTTCGATATTACTTCACAGGTTTTGCAAATTTATTAAACCATTATATGCTTAATGGTATCTTGTATAACCTTGATAAATGATGGATATACCTCTTACAGCCATGGATCTCAATTTCAAATCATCCAAAGTATTATAAGTGTTCAGAGCAATATGTACCTGAATGGCAAGAGAAAGCAAGGGAGTGAGGTCCTTCTTCAAGTTCTCACGTATAATGCTGTACATCGTCTCCACTAATGTCGTGAGCTGCAGCTTGAATTGCAATGCAGGGTATTTAGCTTCAACTCGGCGTTCCATATTTCTATTTGCTGATGAGGCACTGGATCCCTAAGTATTATGTAATATACAATATTTTCTTAAAGAGAATTTTGTTGGGTATTTAACAAAATGTATTGTATTTGCCATAATATACTTGTTCTGTCTTTGATAATCCTTTATGTCTTGTCAAACTTACCTTTGTTGAGGCTTTCAGGTTTGTTTGCAATAAGATAAGCAAAGTAGATGCATTTGCCAACCAGTAAGCAAAATCATCAGCACCATTGTAGTTCTGTACCAAGTGATATGTAAACAAAAAGAAGATATGTCAATGATTAAAAGGAGAAATATTTCAATTAACAATGCAGGGTAAATTATCTGCATAAAAGAAGGAATATGTGCAATCGAATGCAGTGGATTTCCTCTTATTTCATCTTGTTTCATTCATTTATCTTACTTAGTATTGAAATTCTGAAGCCGTGAACATAGGAGTTATAATTCCCTGTATCCTAATTGGCATTTTGACATTTTTGACAACCCTGAACTAAAACAAAAGGTACCTTTGAGGCAGATTCCATCATCTGCAATAGCCGGTTGAAGATGCATGTCTTTTCTGATTCAAAGGATTTCCAATTAAGTAGGCACTTGTAAATGGTCAAAGCAGCCACTGGCTTTCCGGGAACAATTCCAACTCTGTGCACCACACAATCAATCAGTGCTTCAATACCCTCCTGCATGAAAATAAATTCTATATATTATAGGATATTTCATTAAAATTAACAGAGGAATGATAATTAATTGTTCTTTGATCAATAATGATATTCTATTATCAGACCCTTTTGCAATCATTTTGTCAAGTGAAGAATCTTCCAATCTCAAAAACAACACTAGGAATAGCTGAGCAAAGTAGTCATAACTACTTATAATACCTTATTATCGCGAGCAGATAACTGATCGTTGCTACTGCCACCGGAATTCTGCGAGGTTTTATGATGAGAATTAATAAATAGTGACCCATATGTCATTTTGAAAAGTCTGATATATTTTTAAAAACTATATTTTGTTTGACAGAATATACCAATATTTGCTTCCTTAGAACCTGATTTTCAGCTTCCATCAATGCTAAATTTTCTTGGAGGCTGTACATGCACAAAATATTAGATGCTTCAGAGTTACAATTTCAAATTGCGCAATATCCATACTGGAAGAAAAATGAATATGTCAATTCAATTCACCTTTTTACTAAGTTGTTCAATTCAAGCATCTTCATTTGTGTCTTTTGTTCTTCCATCTTCTCTCTGGAGTCTGGAGAATTTATATGTCTATTTATATAAACAAATTCAGGAAACAATTATTGCATTTGATTCATACTTAGTGTGATACAGAATCATCACTATCCTAAATAGACGAAATTAGTACTTGTACTCTTTTATCAGAAAAAGGAGTAATTGTATTCCTTTTTTTTTCTTTCCGAAGGTGATTAAATTTATCTCAGGCATTCTTTTGGGCATAAGTTGGTGCTGACAAATAAATATTAGGTTTCTGGTGCAGAACATTGATACAATACAAAGCATTTAAATTATTTTCTAGCTTACCAAAAAAAATTGACGATTAACTACTAGCTGATAACATAATATATGTCTCTAAAGAAATATAGGCAAGTAAACAAGCAGAGTAGAAGGCAAACAAAAAAAGATTGAAAAGCTTAGAACTACCAGATTTTGATTCTCCTATCACCAAGGGATTGGCACAGCACAGATGAAACTAATAGTCAACAGATTTCAAGAGAGTTGCACAACTAATTCAATGAACTTGACATAATCTTAGAGATAGTGGAGATAGAAATATTGGTAAGTTGAAGAGGGTGGGGGGGGGGGGGGGGGGGGGGGTTCAGTGTGAAGCTGGAAATGAGTTGTTTCATTGAAAACTGAGGGCTGGGTTGCAGTCATGCGAGGGACTAATTGGCTCTTTCATGCAAGAGACTAAATGGCTTTTTCTTTTTTCTCAGGAAGAACAATAAGACTTGGTACATGAGAATTAATATTGGCTCATTTATTTTAAGTTGTTAAAATTGTTCACCAAGATTATAAAGTAAGATATATTTTACTCCTGAATTTATCCATGTCGCGCAGATTGTATTGTTGTATCCATGATTTGACATCGCCGCATCCGTATCCTTCGTTTTCAAAAATTTCTATATGACCGCACCTGCATCCATGCAACATAGATATTGATCGTTCTATCTGCTTCGTTATTATTATCGAATAATTCATATATCCTTATTTCTCTCTCTTTAATTAAAAATATATTTATTATGTCTGAGGTATTATTTAACTTTTTCAAACGATATAACACTTTTGTATTACTATGTAAAAAATTTTATGCAACTAATTGTGTTGTTCTTAATTATACATAATATTATTTTTTGAGAGAAATATTTACTTGTTTTTTGAGTTTGCCACATGATTAGAAATTGTTTTATTTTAAAATATTTTTTCAATAAACGTTTTTTTGGGAGGTAAGTCTGAAAATAGCCCTAATATTAGTAGTTGAGTTTCAAGAATTCTTAATCATTTACGACCATATCTAGTAATAACCGTTCGATTTGCTTCGTTCTTCTTATTTATCTTAATCAAAAAGTTCATGTACTCTTGCTTCTCTCCTCATTCAGTAATGTTTGTTGTATACTTTTGTATTACTCTGAAATAATCCTTGGGCAGTTAGTTAAGTTCTTCATTATGCATATTTTAAAGTTCTTCATTATGCATATTTTAACGTCAATGCTATCTTGAATTACTTGGTAATTTTCAAATTTCTTCATTCACCCATTAAAGTTTCCGTTTTGTCATTATACAATTTTGGCCTACCACGTATCTCTTCCATGACTGTTAATGACCGTTACCCCATAACAACAATTCAACTAGCTTCTATATAATAAACCTGACACATAAAATAAAATGAATAGATAAGGCATATGATATCAAAATAATGGCATGTTGCATAAATGGTACCATGCATAAAAAGGATGTATGCTAGAGTAGGATAGTTTACATAGAAAAGGGTATCACCATTTAGCTTAGAGATTAGAATAATCACTCTATCCAACAGAGAAAAGAAATCAAAACATACATCTTGTCAGAATTTTACTTGGTTCCGCTTCTAGTGACTCTACGAAACATATCCTTTATATTTTGTGACTCTACTTGTGCTTTCAATTTCTTGGGCGGCCTTCCCTTGGTAGATTTGGCACTTTTATTCCCACCATTAGCCTACAAAGTAAGATTCAAGGGATATGCAACCTAACACTTAATGCATGTAAGGTAAAAATAGGTCAGGAGTTGAAGCCAAAGAAGTGAAGAACAAGAGCGTACCTCCATAGTTTGGAAGGGTGTAGGAGCCGTTTCTCCAGAGAATGAAGTAGTTGATTGGCTTGGATTCTCATAAACTTCTTCTATAACAATGCTGTTGAGAAAGTATACAAGTCAAACTTAAACCATATTCAAGCATTTACTTTCATGTTTCAGGAAAAACTGGAAACTACGCACTATAAATCATTCTATGAGTTTGAAATTACAGCAAACATTCCTAAACTACAATACTAATGCCCAACAATCAAGTCAGAGTCAAGCTTTGCAAACAATGACCAAATTGCCCCAGATGTTTTGTTTCAATTGGGTTCACCCAACAATGGAAAGGGATAATGCTTACCAATGAGGGGGCAATTTTGTCAAAATTTGCAGGAATTACTTTTCGTTATTTGCAATGTACAAATTGGCCTAGAAACAATGGTGGTAGTTGAACATATGAGAAACATTGGGTTTAAATTGAGAAAAATATTATAACATGACTTCATTCTGTTTACATTTTAATTAACTGGTACCAGTATAAAGAGGTCACTATGATATCTTACTTCAATTTCCTACAAAGAAGCTTCAACCATGGCTCCTTCACATACTCTCCTAACATTAGGATAACTTCCCTCACTGAAACAATTCTATTAAGAGTTAGAGATAAATATGACAGGGTTTCATAGAAAGTCCAAATGAGTAGAATTGAACTTTAAAACATACACAGGTCTCTTTCTTCTTGAGCAGCATAGTTTTTACCCAATTTAGGAAATGCTTTCTTTAGTTGTTCTACCTGTAAAGATCAAATAACAATTAGTAAATTAAATTGTATTCACTCGAACATTGTAATTGAAATCTATGAGTGTAAAATGAAGACACACTATTACCTATGAGAATTAAATGCCAAAAAATCCCAGAAAATAAATCCCTCAAAAATGTTCAACTACTTTTTGTATAAGATGTAAGCAGTATAACCAAGACAGGACCTTGTCAATAAAAAACATAAGCAGATGTTTAAGAACCAAAAAGATAATAATGCAACCTTACAGTATAACCAAGATAGGACCTTGGAATCATCCAGCCTATAGAACCTCTCAGAACCGATTTCTGTATTATAGAAAAAGATATCCAGACCAAACCATGTTAACTTAAATTATATACAAATGCCTTTAAAAGAAAGATAAATAAGATTCAATGAGTAAGAGCTTAGTTATACAGTCTATTCTCACACTAAGAATCACCAGATGGTAACCTGAACCACAATAAAGCTATCATAAAGAATATATAAATATAGAATCAGACCATCATACAATTGGTTGAAATCATGCTTTTTCCATGTCTAAACGGTCAATCTAAGCCATTTGATTTGATCTAAATATTAAAATCTTGCCAAAAACCAGATTTTACTATTTTCATAATTTATAGTTTTATATTATATTTCATATTTTTGAAAGAATGACCCAAAAATAGTTAAAACAAAAAAAATATTTACATATCAAATAGGACCATCTTCCGAGAAGTCCAAAAAATTAATTAAAAAAATTCTAAAATAGTAAATCTCAGTATTAGATTACATTGAGCGACTTGGTTCAACCATTTGGACATGAAAATGCATGATTTGAACCATTTTTTATTCTCAGATGACATACAAATATGTCTCCCTGTGTGTGTGCTCCTCCACTGATAATTTCCATACCTTAAAAGATAGTAAAAGACACGGAATGGTATCAATCCAATTTCTGCTTTTTGAACCATCTCGGGTCTACATTACAGGTTAAAATTTCAGGATCAACAGATTCTCAATATAACCTTATCCAGCTGGCGGAAAAAGAACCATCATAAGGATTTTAATTTCAAGGAGGGTCATCCAAATGTGCCATTAGTTCAAAAGAAATTTTTGTTCAAAAATGTAAGTTTAAAGTTTACCTTTAACTTCACAAATCATTTGCATCTGATCCATTGCAATAGACATAAGGTTTTGGTATCCAGGATATCCATCTACATACAAAATTTCGTCCAGCTGTCTAAACTTTGCTTGGTCATTACCATTCTATAGTGAATAAGCAAAAGGGAAATATTAAGATTAATTACAGATCAAGTAATGAGCTATATTTGCAACCAAATGTCCTTCAATGATAAGTGAAACTCAAAAGAATGCAATCAGAAGAAACAGAAATTTACATGAACAATATACCTGGGGCATTTATTGCAATCTTTCAATGAAACAAGTTGATTTTTATCTGACTATAGAATCCAGTGTTTCTAAGGTTAGGGTTAGATTTATGGCCTTAAAGAAAAATTTTCTGTCTCAATTAATGAAGGCCAGCTCCAACAGTAATGTCCATACAACACAAAAATGACCAGTAAAAGTACATTTGTGCAATAAGACCCCTGTAATTATAACAAGATACAGTAAGTGACTACCTAAATCAACAGGAACTTTCTGTTTAATAAGTAGTTTCAAGTGTCAATAAAACCTACTAGAAGAACATACTCCAACAAAAGTAGATGAACAAATACTTTCTAGCAAAAGTTAGATTAAACATACCGAAGGGTGCAAAGAAGAAAACAAAGGCAAGAGAACAAATATAGGATCAACAGGAGTAAACATGTACAAGCTGCCATCTGTAATTAGCAAGAACAGCAAAAGCAATCAGGAGCTTTGTTTTACAGCTCACATGATATTACCTTATAAAATGACCGGAGGAACTTAGAGCATAAGTTTCTTTCTGTTCAACTTGGAAAGCATAATAAGTATTACAAAAAGATTTAACAGATATCTACCAAACCAGAAATATATTAATCTTGTTTATAAGTTTAGCTGTTTGGGTAACAATACTCTGTACTAATCTGGTACCTGTTTAAAGATTTCCTAATTCAATATACCTAAAATATCGACTTTGATCATAAGCTCAGAAGAAACAATTCTATACGTTTTGGTACAATAGTAACAGTTGTTGGAATTAATTTCTATTAATTACAACATATATGGGCTTATATGTAATATAAATATATATTGAATAATAGACTGTTAAATATCTAATTAAATCCGTTATGAAATGATCAAATTAAATATTATTTATCGGGTTTAATATGTGTCATGAGAAGTGGGGCTTTTAATGTGTAGAATGCGTATTAATAACTTTATAATTTAGTAATGATCTAAATTATATAAAGTTTGGTGATAATACAATTGTGTTGTCAGTCCCTGAAGAACACAACTAATAAGCAATTTTCTGATTACGAAAGTAAACCCAATAAAAGAGAAATTGAATCTGATATGAATCCGTTAAGGCATAACCGTTGGTTTGCCAACCTTCCAATTATCAGCGCCCATTATATATTTAGAAATAGAGTCTCCATAAAAAACCACCCACTATTTTCTCTCCATTTTCTACAGATCTCTCTCAATTTTTGGGTTCTGGAAAGAGAAAGAAAACTGTATATACCAATCCTCTCCATCTCTCTATCGGATAAAAGGAAAATCACCGCAAAGGCTTAAGGAATCCAATAATCAACGGGATTGTATTTTTCTGGAAGACCGACAACATGGATCTAGATAATTTTAATTCAAATTAAAGGTTCGGTTGAATTCTATCAACAATATATCACATACTGAAAAGAAATCATCACCTTCGCAAACATAATCTCCCAAAAACCAAGAGCCAAAAGACTGCTTGAACCAGTTCACTTCACAAAGATCATCGCCCATTAAAATGTAACATCCTTCCTCACCTATTAAAACAATACATTACCAATTAAGTCAAAAACAAGAATCCTTCATCCTTTTATACCTACTTGATACTCTTCATTACAACAACTGTAATTTCTTTTGCTCCCAATGGGTTCACATTTAGCATTTTTTTTTCTCAAAATAAGGGTTTCCCTGGGGTTTATCTCGCTAACTAATGTTCCAATTTTTTTTTTACCAGGATAACATGATTTCAAAGTTGACATAGAACAAAAATTTGAAAAAAGTTACAGTGACCTGATTTGGGATGGCATAGTGACAGCATTGATCCCCCTTTGGAAGCACAAGGCACTATCAGAAAGATTTGGACAAAAAAAATGAAGAAGCAAGAACGTCATGAGAAAATAAAAATAAAAAGCAAATACAAACTATTAGTTAAGGAGGATAAACACATTCAAGTGGAACTATATGACTGCCAATCAAAGTACAACTAAAACAATAAAACACTGATCGGCAAAGCCAGATACAGATAATTGCTTCAGCACGCTGGTTAAGCACCCGCTGGGTTTAAAAATTTTCATGGTTAATTTGGTATTTAAATACACGACTGAGAATTAAGCTTAACTGAGCCCGTACACTATCAGTTAAAAAACCAAAGGGGCTGCTTCCATTCAAGTGATCTTTCTAAAAGAAATAAATAAACAAGTTAATCTGAGAAAAGTACATACTAATACAAACAGTCCTTGCACCACCACCTGAGACAGTAGATCCAGCCATCTGAAATATAAAATGACAAAGTACTGAAGTACATTAGTAAAGCCGGATAAATTTTACCACATCAATACCCCACTAAAGTAAACCTTAATTAACTTTCTTAACCATTACTTGCCCCCAAAATTACAGATATGCTAGTTATAATCATCAGCAGCAAAATTATTGTCGAATTAGCTGTTCAGTTCAACAATGCAGTTTGACGTTGAAAACAATACAGACTCCTTGTTTCCTTTCTCGTGGATCGAAAGAAACATGCGAGCTCCATTAAACAAAAAGAGAGAACATGATCATTACTGAAACAGCTCACCTGGAACCACCTGTTGTTCTCTCCAAGCACCTTTGGAATAGACGAATATAGAGTGATCGGTGGCCTGATAGAGGGGGAGGGGGGGAGGGAGGGAGAGAGAGAGGAGGGGTGAATTAGTGGAGTGAGAGAGAAGCCTAAACCCTAGCTGAGCTTGCGCGGCAAAAGCAGCTGACGTGTCAGACGTGTGCCCTTCGGGAGGTCGCTTCCCGCGTGAGACGACGAGGAAGGGGATGTTTCGGGTTATGGGTCGGATGGATCCCGAGCCCAATAAATGAAAGTCTATCATCAAATTTAGATATAGGAACTAACAAGAAGCCCAAACAAAAGAGGTAGGCGTGAATTTTTTCATAAATTGTCCGATTCATTAATTTATCTGTATTAATAGTCTGTGATTAAATTTATTTTTATTAATGACTTAAAAATAGGGAAATTACTTTTCATCTCCTTCAAAATCATTAAAAAATTATATTTTATATAAATTGTGTATAAAAAAATTTAAACAGTGAAAATACTATTTACGTCATTTAAAATCAGACCAGAAGATGAAAACACGCACTTAAAAAATATATATATTTTTTTTAGATGTTACTATTGACATACAATATCTATAAGATATTTGCCTCCTTAGTGTTTTTTACATAATTTTAAAAGGTGAAAATACTATTCACGCCCTTAGTATTTTTTTTCTTTTTTTCTACAAATATATTAAAACTATTTTTTTAATAATTTAAAATTATGAACAGTAATTCATCTTTTGTAGGTGAAAATAAATTTAGCAATAAATCATTAGTATAGATAAGTTGATGAGTTCGGTTATTTGTGAAAAAATTTCTCAATATAACCCCTCTCAAACTACTTTGATTTTTTTTTCATCCAAAAAAATTTATTTTGATTTTTGACATGTAATATCTAAATATTTAATTTTTAAATTTTGTTAATTATCTTTTCCAATGTTCAATTAAAGACAAATAACTTAATAGTTTCTACAATATTAATAAAATACTTTAAATAGATTTATCATTTGTAAATAAAAGCATGTTGTTTTCTGAAATCTAAATATGTGGATAACAAAGGCGCAGTAAACAAATGCTTTGTCTTTCTAATTATTTTCAATTATATGATGGTCCGATTAGCGAACAAAATTGTTATAATTTATTATTTTATATCTAAATATGTAACATCTGAGCAGTTTTATATTATGTATTTAAGCGGATGTTAATATATGATTGTGTGTTTATGATTAAATAGTTGGTAAAAATCAAATTGTCAAGGATGAAAGAAGTCCACTTCATAAGTGTTCGTGTTCATTTTTGGACGTACCTAATGACTAGTTCGATATATGTATTGTATATCTAAATATTTAGCTAGTTATCTTAATTCAGTATATCTTCATAAAAAATGTGGTCATGTGACGTAATATTTTTTGTTACTCCAAAAATTTTGATTTAACAATCTTAAAACAATATTTTTTTTTTTGAAGAAACATGCTTTCTCTATTTTTGTGATTTTATTAGTAATCTTAAAACAATATTGTATCATTCTTATAATTTTCTCTTAGTTCCATTTATGAATTAAATCAAGAGAGTATTGAGTGTGTCAAGCCCCCAAATATGTTGAAAATAATAGGAATCGTTCGTAATAGAATTAGGCAAGAAAGAAGGGAGAGAGAGTTTTGGAGGGTCATTATTTTCCTATGGTTTATGTAATTTTTTCAAGCTATATATAAAACATTGGTGTTTGACAAACGAAATAAAATTAAAAATAAAGTAAATATTAAATCATTTTAAAGTAATTAGTTTAATATTAAAGATAAACATCTATGTGATCATATTTTCAGTAATTATATTGTTAAAGCAACTAGTTTAGTGCTAAATGACGACTAATTAAGTGTTAATCACATTTATAACATATATGTTAAAATCTACAAGTTGTGGGACGCATTTAGAGATAGATAGATGTAAGGTGAACATCTAAGAATAAATACAAGATGTACATTTAGAATAAATTGACTGAGTTACCGCCAGGCCATGAAAGTTTTTAATTTTCATTAATAATAGTTATCAATTCTCCGATCTTTGACTTAGTAATAAATATCATAATTTTTATATAAAACGTCTGAGATTCAAAACTCAGATGGGACTCTTTTATTTAACATTCAGTAACTTAAAATTTTCATTCTGATCTTTTAGGCCGGCAAAACAATCTACTCCGAAAGTTATGCTGCAAAGCGTGTCAGAGAAGAGGATTTTACTCAAGGGAAAGAAATGGATAGCCATGGGTGGTGCAAGCTATGCGTGACGGACGGTTTTATATGAGATAATGAGAGAAACATCGCTGTCATCGCAACAACGCGCAAGCTGGAGTGGTGGAACTCTGGATCGATGCAGCTGTTCCATGATGTCCGTCTGGACCTGGACAAAATCAACCAACCAGCTCATCTAATTCCTACATAATTGCAAATGCATCCTCTAAAGGTTCTGTATTTGAACTGATTTAATTTCAACGATATATATTTCGTATAGATGCTTCGAAACACTTCTTCTTCAAAATGTGAAATACAAAGAGATTCCATATATGCAGAACTATCATAAGTCGATGACTTCGCTGTTACTAGTACATAAAAAAATAGTTTGTTTTTGCTTCATGATAATTCGTTTTATCAATTTTGTAAAATCAAAATTTATCTCACATCCTCCTCAAATATTTATTCGAGCGAGCAAGATTTAGTGAGCAATGTTGGAAAAAGAAGATGTTCTAAACAAATATGCTTATTGGGTAACAAATGTAGCCTCTTCAAGTTGTTTAAAAAAAAGACGCGATATTGCAAACGTTAGATCAACAAAGAGATAAATATATATTTATAAAAAAATGTGTTTTCATATCCAAATTATAAGTACATGAAAATGAAATTAATTTTCTCAATTTCTTTTTTCCGTTACAAATGTCATTGTATCTCTTTTATTAATATGAGAAGCTAAGTATTTGAACAAATAGAATAAACCCAATACTTTTAAAGAATATTGCAGAATAAGTATTATTTTTTTTGAAGAAACCTTATTTAATTTTAATGAGGAACTCCAAGTTTTCTATAAGACAATTTGAGGACAAATTTAGTAGAAGGGCAATATGGATAAATAATCATGATAAAAGAATATCCTGGGCTAATTTGAATAATTGACTCGTTAGACAAAACTTTGTACTTCAATTCATTGACCAGGTCGGCCATCGCTACCTACTGTCACCCTCTCTAGTTTTGTCTCTGTGCTAATTACCCTGTAGCAAGTCTCTGAATGTGACCCCAAAAACACATCTATACGGAGCCCAGGTTAACCCGTCACATATAATAAAGTACAGAAATTTTTACATAAAATCAACCTCTATTTTCGGAGATCTAAAACTCCTCTCCGTTTCAGTGTCTCATAGCAAGTTTCATGTTTTATTGTAGTGGAAAAATGCACAGGGGAACAAGAGAAAGAAAGACCTCGACGAACTAAGCCTTTGCGGCTGATTTTCCCTTTTCTCTTCTCTTTACCTCTCTTTCTTTCATTTTCTATCTTTAGAGAGAAGCTGGAAAGGGGGGGAAACACAATTTGATTTTCTTTCCTTTTTTTTTTTGTTTAATCCGATCGTGATCTCCATTCGGACTTCCTTTTTCTCCTCTGGTCGTTTTGCTTCAATGGAGATTGCCTGATTGACCTGATTCGAATCGCGGATCAGCTCCAGGCGGTATTGGAATTCTCCGAAGCTCAATGGAGTTGAGGTAGGTGGGGGATGAGCATAACGATTAGCGGGAGTAAAGTTTGAGAGAGGGGAAGTTTGAAGCAATTTATCCTGCTCTGGGATCCGGAGCTTGTTCAAATTCAAGCGATTTCGTGTAAATTGAGTACAGAATTTGGTGATTTTCCTATTGGACGAAAGCTGATTTAGATTATTGACTTTTGATTTGACCGCTTCCTCCTCCCTGAACCCCATAATGGTATGTTTCTCTTTGTTCTTCAACAACATTCGCTTCAGATTTTGTACATCTTGATGGGGATGCATCTGTTACTGCACCTTTTAATTGTTTACGTACAATGCTTCATTACAAAACAATTGTTTATGACCAGAGATTACCTGCATTGGCAACAAGAGATCCTTTAGAATTGCATTTTGTTTTTGCTGTCCCAACACACACACATTCAATGGAAACTGACAGCTGTATGGAACTTCATTTAATGCAAACTTGCATATATGAAAAAAATATTGTAATACTTCTAGCAGCGGTAGAAGATATATATCTTTATCTTATCATTATTAAAATGGCTGAAATAGATGTTTCTAATAGGAATGTAGTTAGAAGCAGTTTAGTTTGTGTTTACGTTATTTAGCACGTCTTGCTTGGCATGATGTTATTGTGTAAATTTAATCTTAATTTTACTTGTTGATTGTTTGTTTATTTCAGGGAAGTCAAACACACATAGTGATAGGGTCTCAGGTGTGGGCGGAGGACCCTGTTGAGGCTTGGATTGATGGGGAGTTGGTAGAGATCAATGGAGATGAGATAGCCATCAACACTTCTTCTGGCAAGACGGTTGGTTCATTTAAGTATTCTTTTCCTTGTTGTTGTATACCAACTGTGCAGGCGGTAGAGGGAAATGTCTGAACAGGTTCTTTTATTGTCCATTTGTTTCCAGTGGCTTGCTTGTATTTGCTTGCACAATGGAATTTGAGTTGTAACCGTGTAGTTAAGGGAAATTATAGTTAGTTGAGGCTAAATTGCAGAATCGAAGTTTACCTAATTCGATCAAAGGGTTATTGCATATTTAATGTTTAATTAGGTTTTATTGGGACAAAATCAGAAATTTGGGTTATACACATGAATGAAGTTGACAGAAATAATCGCAATGACCTGACTGGTGCATAGTGTGATGTAAATCCTGCAGTGAATTATTTGCTACATTCTTCAACGTGCATGAGATCTACACATTTTTCTGTTGTTTATATGTACTATTTTTTTTTTTTGCTATTCTCAGGTGACAGCAAAATTGTCAAGCATCTATGCCAAAGATCCGGAAGCCCCAACATTTGGGGTGGAGGACATGACAAGGCTAGCATACTTGCATGAGCCTGGTGTTCTTCAAAACCTTAGGTCCAGATATCAAACCAATCAAATCTATGTATGTTGCATGCTTGCTTTTTTTAAAAAATGATTTCTATGAGTTAAAAAAGGGATTTCTAAAATGGTCTTCACTGGGATGGTGTATACACAGTGAGAAATAAGAAGAAATAAAACCTGAAAGTTCCAACAGAATGAGGACTGTGGATTATGATGAACTGCTGATTCTTAATTTTTTGAAGGAAAACAGATACCAAAAAAATGGGAAAAGAAAAGCAAAAAAAAAAGGACTAAACACACTAATGTACATAGAAAATTATTCAACTTACAGTCAAGTTATGAAATTGCACTATCATTTTGCGTCAATTGTCTTGTGTTTTGCTAAATATGTTTTAACATATGCATCTTTCTCTTATATTGTTACTGAATCCTTTTTTCTCTTATATTTTAACACATAAATCTTTATTCTTTATACTTCCTCTTTCCCCCTTATGTATTTTGCATTTCTGATGTGTATATGGTTGAATTGGCAGACTTACACAGGGAACATACTTATAGCGGTGAACCCATTTAGGCGGATGCCGCATCTGTATGATAACCATATGATGCAACAGTACAAGGGTGCTGCCTTTGGTGACTTAAGCCCCCATCCTTTTGCTGTTGCTGATGCGGCCTACAGGTTTGAATCTTACTCTAGGTGTTGTAATCTCTTTTGTTATCCAGGTCAGGAAGCCTATTTTCACAAACTAGAAACAATGAAGATAAATTTAATATAATAAGTTGAATCTGAAGCATTAGCAAAGAGTTTGAGCCAGGATAGGAGGGGCAACAGGTTTATTTGTGTTAAGTTTAGGTTTTTACCAAGAAATTTGACTCTGGATTAAGTACTACTACTACTACTACTACTGTTCTGTACTGTACTCTACTGGTATAAAGTGGAAGTTTTTTTGTTGGTACTAATCACATACCAGGGTCAGTTTCTTACCAGCTGAAATTAACTCCTTGGTAAAGTTCGAATCATGTTGAGTGTTGACGATGGAGGGACCTGCATGTTATGGAACCCCTGACATGATTCACAGTTTATTTGTCTCTGAAACCTCAGACAAATGTATTGGCGTTTAATTTTTCCTGTGGCGGACTAAGAGCATATATTCCATGGTATTTTTTTAAATAAAAGACCAATTTGCTAAAAGAAATGGGGATCTATGCAGATTTCTTAAGCCCTAGGATCCGGGGGTTCAAATGACCTGGATTTCATTGGGACTTGGGGATTCATGTGAATTCATATACCCAGATTTCTAATCTAAGTCCTCTCATCAGGAGTTAGCCCATTGAAGGATTATGGATTCTCTTTTTAAGAGGTTAAATAAAATAGCCATTTAAGTTATTATATTTTATGTATTACCTTTGGATCCTTGTGATGATTTCTATTGAGCCTTATATGATGATGCTACAAAGATCATAATGTTTAATATGAACAAGTGAATGTTAGTGACTGCAAATTGCATTCAGGCTTATGATCCGGGATGCAAAGAGCCAGGCTATACTAGTCAGTGGAGAGAGTGGGGCTGGCAAGACAGAGAGCACAAAGAGGCTCATGCAATATCTTGCTTTTATGGGAGGTCGTGTAGGAGCTGGAGAAAGGACTGTAGAACAGAAAGTTCTTGAGGTCAGTCCTTAATCTTAAGCTTCAGTTTATTTTTCTATTTGGTCTTTCTTTCTTTTCTGAATTTATAGAAGATTACTTGTTTGTTAACAAAGCATTGTTTTCTTGCTAGAAGCAAGGTAAAACATGTATCTGTATCATACTAAATAGAAGAACTGAACTAAACACAAATCAAAGTTAAAGTACCTAATTTTGTAACAAGGTGTCTGGCACAGATGGTCAGTGAGACCAGCATTTTCCCATAGGGAGCTGGTTTAAATGTTGCAAGTTGCAAGGGGCGCCGGAATTTTTAGAAAAATTTTGCTAGGGAGATAAAGGGAGTCAATATGGAGCATTGGGTGTAAAATAGGGGGTGACATCTTCTAATACCAGATTTGCTCCTCTAAGTGAAGGCCTTGATAAAAAGAAAAACTTGGATGAAGATCTGGTCAGGATCTCAGGCGAAAAATTAGAGGTGCAACTAAGCACAAATCAAAACAAACAATTTTAAAAAAAATAACATTGTCTGATTTTCATAAGAGAATAAGGATATAAAACTAAAGGTATTCATGACTTATTTAGTTTGTGAATATTTTTGTAAAGCGTCTATTTTATCCTTTTGACTGTCCTAACTTGAGAACTATGTCTTGTTACAGTCAAACCCCGTTCTGGAAGCATTTGGTAATGCAAAAACTGTCAGAAATAACAACTCAAGGTAAAATCTCTCCTTCTAGCTAATCTCCATTTTCCTTGATGTGCCCTTTTTTCTAAATGTTTCTTCAGGTAACTTACGTTTTCTTAACATACCAGTCGCTTTGGCAAATTTGTCGAGATTCAATTTGACAATGGTGGAAGAATTTCCGGAGCTGCTGTTAGAACTTATCTTCTAGAAAGGTCCCGTGTATGTCAGATTTCTGACCCTGAGAGAAATTACCACTGCTTCTACATGCTGTGTGCTGCCCCACCAGAGGTATAGTTATATCGTCTCATTTTGATTTTGCTGCTTTCAGGGCCTTAAAATTGAATATTTGTTTGTCAAGTAAATTTCTTTTCTGCGTATTCTTCTGTAGAAAAGATAAAATATCCTATCGACCATTTTTATTCTCAATCCAATGCTATCTGCAATAACAAGTTAAGAAAGGACTAATAACTCAGTGGGTAGGATGTGATATTTTCCTTGTTCTCTTTATGGGGATATCATCCTGGTTATATAGGTCAATTGTTGTGGTATATCTGATGTTTTTCTTGTTTTATGGATGCATTGTATATCTTTAACTATTTAATTAAAAAATATACTTGATAATAAATTTATTAGGGATATATATGAAAGATTTTCTCTAATGAATAATTATGAATACAGGACATAGAGAGGTACAAATTGGGGGATGCAAGTACATTTCATTACCTGAATCAGTCAAACTGCATTGATCTTGATGCATTAGATGACGCGAAGGAGTACCTCGAGACCAAACGGGCTATGGAAGTTGTTGGAATCAACAAAGAAGAACAGGTATATGTTCTCTGGGTAGAACTGATGCTTTGGTGTTTACCATTTTAACTCTATAGTTTTACAATTGCAACATAGAGAAGTCAGATCTCTTTGATATTTAAGAGTAGATAGCAACTTGAGTGACAATCTAAGTCAAGTACGATTTAATCACGGTTCCTTTTTTTCTTTCTAAAATTGCCTCCTTTACTTCATTTTCTGTGAAATAACTTCTTCATTTGCACAAAAGAGTTGAGCATTTTTCTTCATTGGAAAGCGTCTGTCCTTAATATAGAACTCCAAATATATTTGGATATATATTTTGTTGTACTTTGCCCGAGTGTTGAAATATTGTATAAATTAAAGAAATATTTTAACACTGAACTACTACTTGAATTTTTATATTTTTTTGAGACAACTATGGATAATAGTTAGAATTATTAGATCCTTGTTATTTCTTTCTGGTATCATTTTTGTATTATAGTTCCAGTATCCAGTATTTGACATGTACTTGCTGAAATGCCATGTTAACTAGTACGTGCTATGTTTTTGAGTTGGCATAACTTTTTTCCATCTAGGATGCAATATTTCGTGCAGTGGCTGCAATTCTTCACTTAGGCAATGTGGAGTTCTCTGATGGTGAAGAAAATGATTCCTCTGTGCCAAGAGATGAGAAATCCCGGTTCCATCTCAACACAGCAGCTGAACTTTTCATGTAAGCCTGTTCTATTTTGTAACAGTGAAGTTATAACTTCCAGTCTTCTGACTTTTGCAAATAGCATTTCATTTTCATAATTCAAGGCGGTTACTCCTAGCATGTTTTTCCTTTGATTTTAGTAACAATCAGGTCAAGTCTGGTGCACTAGATGACTAAGACCTGAGACCCAGTCTGCTACTTGTCTAACACCCAAATTGGTACAATACCTGCTGGTATTTGATATTTGTTATCTAACTTCTGTTTTTGTTTATTTATATAGGTGTGATGCAAAGGAACTTGAGAGCTCCTTATGTAAGCGTGTTATTGTAACCCGTGGAGAAAAGATCACAAAACATCTTGATCCAAAAGCTGCAGCTTTAAGCAGAGATGGACTAGCAAAAACTGTCTACTCACGCTTGTTTGATTGGTTAGTGTTTAATTTATTTATCATAAGTATCATTTGTCAGTGGTGCTACTCAAAGGGACAAAGTTATATGTATCCTCTTAAAAATCATAAAAATTAAAACACATGCTGCTATAAAACAAGACACTAATTTGACCCTCTCTCTACATATAAGTTGGGTAATAAGTGGGGCTTATATGTGTGCATTCTTCAAAGAAATTGGGAGAGAATGGGTATAGGTACTTTTTTCGAGATTTAGAAAGGATTCATGAGAAGTTTATCATTTAAACATTGTGCCCATGATATCTCCTAGTGTAGCAGAGTATAAAATAGTTGTTTAATTTAACAGTTATAAAGAGAGCTATATCAACTTATTGGTAATTTAGTAATTGATACAATCTTTTTTTCACTGAATGGCAGGCTTGTGAATAAGATAAACAACTCATTAGGTCAAGATCCCAACTCAAAGTATCTCATTGGAGTTCTGGACATATATGGCTTTGAAAGTTTCAAGACAAACAGGTGCTTAGCTGGTACGCCTTTTGTAGCATTTGTCATTGTTGTGTCAAGTTTCACTTCTAGGGCTTTTCCATAGCCTGACCCCCACCCCAATGGCCAAAATAAAGAAAAAAAATGAAACCCACTGGGAAAAAGAATGATGAACCAAGATACTGGCTTATGAGTAGGTCTCTATAAGAAACTTTTTGAAAATCTAGTGTAGGAACACTAACAGTTTTTCTTATGGCATACTTATTTTGTATTTTCTAATTTTGAAGAACTTGTTCTAATCTTGAATTTCTAACATGCTTTTGTTGGTGCAGCTTTGAGCAATTTTGTATCAACCTAACAAATGAAAAACTTCAGCAGCACTTTAACCAGGTCTGACTTGGAAACTTTAGGTCATCTGCTTTATTTTGTATTTCTGTACAATTGGATAGGTTGGACTGTCCTATTAATTTTGAAAGTAATATGCTATTGACACAGATGCCTCATTATCCTTGTATTATTATTGTGAGAAGAAGATAGAAACTTAAATTTTCTATAATTTAATGAAACAGCATGTATTCAAGATGGAACAAGAGGAATATACAAAAGAAGAAATTGATTGGAGCTATATTGAGTTTATTGATAATCAAGATATTCTTGATCTCATAGAGAAGGTATACTCTTGGTGCTTTATCAAATAATATGTGAATAAAAGTTTGATTATATGAAATTATTCCTTCAAAATTTAAATGTTATGCAGAAACCAGGTGGAATCATTGCTCTCCTGGACGAAACCTGGTATGTGTTTAGTATTTCTTTCTCTCAAGTTCCCTAATTAATTTATACTGCATCTAAAGTTCGATTTTATATTTCTTTTCTTGTTTTGTAGCATGTTGCCAAGAGCAAATCATGAAACTTTTGCTGAGAAACTATATCAAAATTTCACAAAGAACCCACGTTTCTCAAAGCCGAAGTTGTCTCGATCTGACTTTACAATACATCATTATGCTGGTGATGTAAGTAACATTTCAGATATTCTATATGCCATTTGTAATTATAAACAGCATTGCAACAAAGATACTGAAATAGCTTCTTGCACTTTTTGCATATTTTCTTTCTTGTTTCTTTACTTTTTCCCATGTGGGGGTTCTTTTTAAGCTTCTATTGAGAATTATTGGTGCTTGCTGAAATTTCTCAATTTGAGCCCTGTAAACCCACAAGGAAAAGGGAACAAAATGAAAAGTAAAAGAAATTGATATTGAGGTTTGGTATTGCACTATTTCTGGGTACTGTGCTAGACCTAGACATGACAGGTACAGTACCATAAGTCATTCTTCCAGTACTTGGTGAGTAGAATTGTGCTCGAGAAGTGAGTAAATGCCAATTGGCAGTTAAATTGTTTGGTTTTTGTCATATATTAGGGTTTTTGTGTATTGAACAAAAATGTTCTGTACGTATAAAATTTCGTTTCTTTGTTTTTACAGGTGACGTATCAGACAGATTTATTTTTGGATAAAAACAAAGATTTTGTTGTTCCAGAACATCAAGCCTTGTTAGGTGCCTCCAATTGTAACTTCATTGCAAGCCTTTTTCCACCTGAAGACACCGCCAAACCCTCAAAATTTTCATCTATTGGTACCAGGTTCAAGGTACAATTATACTTACTAAAGGACTATGATAACATCATTGTATTGTTGTATCTCTTTGGGTTCATAATAGTAGCAGATGCAATAGGATAGTGAAAAAGAAAGGAAAGTTGAAGTGTCCAAAGAAAAAGGATTTAAAAAAAACACACTCAAGCTGTTCAATCAACACAAAAAAATATTATATAGCAACAACTGCAAAATTCTTGTTAACTGGTGAAACAACTCTCTTGTGCATAAATTCTTATAATATGACTTAAGTTTGTTTGTTTATATGTTTTTGACATAAACAGCAACAACTGCAAAGCTTATTAGAGACTTTGAGTGTCACTGAGCCACATTACATTCGTTGTATCAAGCCAAACAACCTTCTTAAGCCAGCCATTTTTGAGAATAAAAATGTCATCCAGCAACTCAGATGTGGTGTAAGCACCTTCCTTTTTACATCTTTTTTTTTTTCTTTGGAGTGCTATCGTACCATTGCAATAGTAAAAGGTGATTTGATGAATTTTTGTTTTGCTGGAAGTCAACGTTAAATCCCCGAATTAGACCTTATTCTTACATTAGGGCTCAGCATATCTTCTGCATGCCGGTACTTACTGCTAAAAGGCAAAATGTTCATACTTAAATCTTCATTTGGAAAAAATTTTAGCTGACACCATTACACTAGAACTCATCTACATCTATTACCATTCAATACTTGATTGCAACGTGGAAGTACTTGCAGGCATCTGGGAATGTTTTAATGTGGATGCTATTTTTCTTAAACAGGGAGTATTGGAGGCTATTAGGATTAGTTGTGCTGGTTATCCAACCAGGCGTTCCTTTGATGAATTTATAGACCGTTTTGGTGTTCTAGCTCCTGAAGTATTAGGTGGAAGGTAGAAAATTTAACAAACTAAAAACTAATGACTTCCTTATTGGTACTTTTTTGAAACTGCTGTAAGTTTTAACTGTTGCATGTTATTTTAGTTATGATGAAATTACTGGGACAAAGAAGCTGCTTGAGAAAATACAACTCAATGGCTACCAGGTAATAAATTTATTAATTTCTGGTATGTAAGATTGGACTAGTTTTATACTGTATGTACTAATACAAAATTGAAAATCTTCAATGGCACCTAGAAAACTCAAAACATAAAGGACTCATAAAGTTTTTGCATTCTTTTATAAATTGTCGAAATCTTCTTAGACAAATTTTACTTTTGACTATTGAGCTCTGCCATTGTGCTTCCTATGGAGCATATATAATTAGAGAAGAGGATGTTTCTGTCCTATAATTGCTACTGTTGTATAATCTCTTTGCAGATAGGCTTGACGAAGGTGTTTCTACGGGCTGGCCAGATGGCTGAGCTTGATGCCATGAGAAATGAGGTACTGGGACGATCTGCCAGCAAGATTCAAAGGAAAGTCAGGTCACACCAAGCTCGCAAGAACTTCATTCTGGTTCGTTCTTCAGCTGTTCACCTCCAAGCCATCTGCAGAGGTAAGCATACTATGTACCCGACTATATTGTAAAGTACACCATTTGGGTTCTTAGGGTCAGAAGTAGGTCTCGGTCCATGTAGAGTAATGCAGGTATTTTACCTGGTTACCTAACGGGTATATTCTGGTACAAATCCTAATTAGTTTGATATAGAGTCCTATATGGTAATCCTTCAGAGCGTATAATATGTTACTTGAACTATTTGAAGTACTCTGATACAAGCTGAATCAAAAGATTGCTTCATGGTGTGGTACTGGTACAGTGATTGGTTACTCATCAGTACAAATAGTAGCAAGTGCTTCTGGGTATCTATGGTTAAGTGGGCATACAGTCTTCAGAGAACTGCACAAACTGAAAAAAAATACAAGAAACAACAAGCTGGACATACAAAGTACTGTTTAGAAAACACCTATTTTATCTGTTTATGAAGTAATTAGAAATCTTTGGTTCCAAATTGAAGGAACAAATGCAAGGAGACTCTATGAGAACATGTGCAGAGAGGCAGCTTCCATAACAATACAGATGTACATTCGCCGACATCATGCAATCAAGGCTTTCAGAGATTTGCTTTCTGCATCTATTACCATTCAGGCAGCTCTACGTGGCATGGCTGCTCGAAAGGAGTTCATTTTCATGCGCCAAACAAAAGCAGCAGTCATTATTCAGGTTGATTTTTTTGTCTTATACTACTAGTGACTAAGTTGACCTCAATAAAATAAAATTAAACACAAAAAGAAAAAGCAAAAGGGAAAAGAGAATTGGATCTTGCTTTTATCCCAAAAGGTACAAATCTTGTACGTCAAGGTGCACTTGGATACTACTGTTTTAGATAATAGCTTGTAAAAGTTATTTACAAGTACCTGTGATAATGGAGTCGAGCTTTCTTTTTTTGGTAAGGTTGGTGCTTGCTTGTGTTTGTTATAAACCATAATATCTGTTACATATATTTTCTGGCATTTTACTATTGCAGAGCTGGTTCAGAACCCATTTGGCAAGGTCAGATTATATGCAGCTAAAGAAAGCAGCTATTTCAACTCAATGTGCTTGGCGTGTTAAAGTTGCTAAGAAAGAGCTTAGGAAACTCAAAATGGTAAAATGCAATGCTTATATAATTTCTTTGTACCTTCTTTTATTCTTCGGTAGTTCAGATTGGTTGATGCCCTAGTTGTCAACACAGATGGTTCTTCGGGTCTTTCTCTGAAACTTGATTCAGTACTAAAAAAAAAAAGAAATACAAGATTCATCAATCCTCCTCCAGAGATATTATTCTATTGTACCTTCTTTATTCTTGAGTAGTGTGGAGTGGTTGATCGTGGTTCTTCTTTGGCTTTTCCTTGGAAACTTGATTCAGTGAAAAAAAAGAAGTACAAGATTCATCCATCCTACTTCTGAGATGTATTTATTAGTTATTACATTACTAATACAAGTGGGATAAGATGTACATTTATCTAACCTGTTCTTGTCTGTACGTAAGGCATGCGGAAGATGGTTTTGTTCATATTTCCTGACCATTTATGAGCACATCTAATGTAACAGTGACTACTGATGAGCAAGTCTTACATATGGAAAGCAATGTGCTATTCTCTAGGATCCTAATTAAAACCTAATAATTTCAGGCTGCAAGAGAAACCGGTGCTCTACAAGCTGCCAAAAACAAACTTGAGAAGCAAGTTGAGGACTTGAGCTTGAGGTTGCAGTTGGAGAGACGAATGCGGGTATGCCATTTGTTGTGTGTGTGATATTTACAAAATGCAACTGATTGTTTCTGTATACTTAATTTACATGCAACATTTCTCATTTTTGCAACATACACACTAGCTCCCCCACCCTCTCAAGTTTCAAATAACACACAATTGTTCATGTACTTAGAAGAGTATATTTTATTAGATGTGGAAATTTTATATCTATTTCTTCTTTCCCTCAAGACTCTAGATTCCTACTTGTGTAAACTGGTCAAGGAGCGATTGTACTGGGTTATTATGGAATATTTCTGGGCTATTTAGCCGATTTTGTCATTCTCTTTGATCTTTGTTGAAAAATTATGTTGCTTCGGAGGTAGATTTTGTTTGTCACAACTGTGATTCTTGTCGGTTATTATTTTCATATATACAGGAATTAATAGAGATTGTTTACAAATTTCTTTCCAATGCTTGGAGATCATTATTTCCTGATTTTTCCTCTTGTTTTTCTTCTTTCTCCTTTTTGAAATTGAACCTGACTGTTCCCCTGCTAACCTCAAAAAGAAAAAAAGAAATTAAACTTGACTGATGCGAAAATTTGTTTCTTTCAGTCTGATGCAGAGGAAGCAAAATCACAGGAGATTACGAAGCTGAAACTAGCTTACCAGGAGATGGAGCGGCAAGTTAAGGAGACTAAAGAATTGTTGGCTAAAGAGAAGGTGGCTGTTAAAATTGCATCTGAGAAAGAGGCTTTAGTTAAGGAGGTGCCAGTTGTTGATACTGCCCTTGTTGATAAACTTACTGCTGAAAATGAGAGTCTTAAGGTACTCTATCCCTCTACCCTCTCCCTCAAATTTAGGTCTGTGTTGAAGTTCTGAAATAAATGTATGCTGGAGAGTGCTTTAGTAATCTATTGCTGGTAGTTTCCTGTAGTTAAGCCTTTGCACATGCCTGACTGTACTAGTTGTTTGTCGGTTAATGCTTTGATTCTTTTAGTAAATTCCACAATAGCAACCCATTTCAATAGCATTCTTAATGCACAAGTTAAAGGCCGTATCAGTTTCCTTTGTTTCTTTTGTTTAATGCTCTTTTTGTTGTTAAAGGGAATGGAATATTAAGTCCATTTCAAGCATTCACGTTATTCTTTTGTATCTGGAACTGTTCTCAAGTCTGCATTAGCTAAATATTACATTAATCTTATGATGATTTTTGTAGATGGTGGTAACTTCTCTTGAAATGAAAGTCCAAGAAACTGAGAAGAAGTACGAAGAATCGGTGAAAGAAGCCAAAGAAGCAGAATCAACTATAGTTGCATTGAAAAATTCAGTACTAAGGTTGTTATAATTTTAGGACATCAATGTTGAGGTATGGAAAGTGAAAATCTTTCTGGCGGTTTATAAAATTCAATCTGTTCATGTGCAGCCTTCAAGAAAAATTGTCTCAAATGGAAGCTGAAAAACAACTTCTAAGGAAACAAGCTCTGCCTTCTCCTGCCAGACAAATATCACAAAATGGAACTACACTATTGCCGCCGTTGAAACAAGTGCAATTTCCTTCTCAGTTGCTAGTTTCACGATTTTATAATCTAAAAGTCAATAATATGCATGATTTTTAATTTAATTTTCTAAATGATGCAGAGTTTGAGCACAGTGAGTAACGGCCGGCCATCTAATGAAGATTATAAGGTCTTAAACTAATAAGTTCACCTATATTTCATTGCTTTCTTGTATTTGCTTGTTACTGAAATCAGTGTGAGATTATATTACAGGAACACCAAAGTGCATCACCGATGAAACAAGGCTCATCACCGATGAAACAAGGCACATCACCAATGAAGCAAAGCACTCCTTTGAAGAAGAATGCTTCCTATCTTGATAGGCAACCTGTATGACCATATAAAGTTTGATATATTTATTATTGAGTGAACTACATAAATGGTCCTTAATGTATCATTCTTCCATCATATTGGTCCCCATGGTGGTTCAAGTTCCCATTTTGTCAAATTTGATCCAAGTGGTCCTGCCATTGACAATTATTAATAAAGGTGGAGAAAGTCCATGTGATTATCGTGTTAGAATGCTGAATTGATGAAAATGAGGATGCTAAAGTAAATGAAATTCTGGATATCTGGTCGATTCAGGATGCTTAGTTGTCAGAGACAGCACTGACATCCTTAAGATAAGATATTGATGTTGTCATCCACATCATCAGGTAGCAGTGATATGGACATTGATGTCAGTGTCTATACTATCATAGAAACACATGATCCAATCACTTCTTAACACATTAGCCATATTAGGTACAAATTGAAAACTTTAGAGATGAAATACAGGAATGATTAAACTTTAAGGGACAGACTGGTTTTTATGGACCATTGTGTAATATACTCTGCCATTTTTGTTAGTTATCTTTTGGTAACCAATAATGCTAGGTATTTTCTTCCCTTACAGGAGAGTCTTGAAGCACTGATCAACTGTGTGGTGCACAGAGTCGGAGTTATTCCTGGAAAGCCAGTTGCTGCCATAACCATTTACAAGTGCTTTCTTCGTTGGAAGTCCTTTGAAGCAGACAAAACAGGTGTATTTGACCGGGTGATACAAATGATTAGTTCTGCTTTTGAGGTAGATGCCACTTCCATCATTTTCTGTTTTCTAGAATGCATAAGAAACCTTATTGATCTTTTGAGAATTAGATTTTTTTTTTAACTTAATATGTCTTTCTTTTTTCCTTTTCCTGAAAAATATACTGTTTCATCATTCTTAGTGGATATGTCTTTCTGAATGTATGTACCCTTCTCATGCTATAAATTCATATATCCTTTGATCCTTTGATGCCTCATTTGGTAAATATTTATAGGTCAACATTATCACCATCATCATTATTACTCCAGTATCTATTGTTTCTATTTGGGGCTTCCAATTTGCAATTTTTCAGTGTAAAAGGGGCATATGTAAAATGATCATTCTAATATATAAGCAAACATAAATGTTATTTTAAAGTGCAGTTGAACATGGAAAATACTGGACCACAATGGAAATCTGACATATTTTGTCGTTTTTGTTTTTTATTTGTCACAGAACCCCGATAATAATGATGATCTTGCATTTTGGCTGGCTAATTCATCTACTCTGGCTATTTTGCTACAAAAGTGCCTTAAAATGTCGACTGGCTCTGGGTCCACATCACAAAAAAGATTACCCCCTTCGACCTCTTTCTTTGGAAGGATGGCACAAGTATATCATTGCAACTCTTAACTAATTTCTTTCTAAAATAGATATACATTAGCATCTATTTCGGAAAGTAACAATAGTAGCCAGCGTCTGATTTTTCAGTATTTCTTATGCTGGCACTGGGTTTTTAGTTGTGTGCATGTGTTTATAATTTATATATGTGGATTCATTTTCTAATTTTTCCTATGAAACATATGTAGTTTCATATTTGTTATAGACCGGTACTTGTAAGCCAATCCATGAAACACTGCTATTCCGTACAAGATGAAGAGGAAAAGAGATATAGTTAACGTTCTATTGGATACCAAACTGCAATTTAATCTAGCCATATGTGGTATTATATTTAGGGATTTCGTGCCTCGTCAGCAAGCATGTCTTATGAGGGATCAATTGTGGTGCGCCCAGTGGAGGCTAAGCAAACAGCCATGCTTTTCAAACAACAATTACAAGCATTTGTGGAGACATTTTACGGCATGGTTCGTGACAATTTGAGGAAGGAACTCACTTCCCTGCTCTCTCTTGCCATTCAGGTATGCTTGGATTCGGAGGTCATTTAAGAATTCTAGAAACCTGCCTTTTAACTTACTCTTTACTGTTGATGCACAAACTATTTTAAACTGATGGTCTTTCACCTTGGCCCTCTTAGCTCTGAGAAACAAAACAAACAGTCGTTCCACTTGTTGCATTGTCCTTACCTTCCATGAGCGAACATCTTAATACTATTAATATGTTAAATACACCATTTCACCCAGATTCCTTTTTCTCAGTCTTCACAGTCCCATCTTTCTAAGTTTGATTAGTACTGTTGCTCTAACAATTTGTATTTGATGAATTTAAAACTGAAGGCACCGAGAACTGCAAAAGCGAGCATAGTGAGAGGTCGCTCAGTAAAAAATTCAAACCTAAATAGCCATTGGAAAACACTTGTAGACATCCTCAATGACTTCCTTGAGATGTTGCAAGAGAATGGGGTATGTATTGTTCATTGATTTTGTTTTTAGTTTAACTCACTTGTATGTAATAAATTATTTATGATCTTGTGATGGTGTCTCAGGTACCAATCATAGTAATTAAGAAGTTAATTGGTCAGACTCTCTCTTTCATCAATGTTCAACTCTTCAACAGGTACATTTATTCATAGTTGTCATAATATTAGAAGAGTCACTTTTCTTGCTAATCAAATGACTTTCTGTAGCAGTTCCACATAAATTGCCCTACTGGGCATCAAATGTGCTTGGTCATATATTATGTATTAGTAATAGCTTTTATAAGAAACTTCTAAATGAAGTGTGTTTTTTTTTTTGCATATTATGTGTAACCATGTTTTTACAGTAAATTACTTGAATTTCATTTTGTAATTATTATCGGCTGCATTACTTTTATGTTCTTCACATTTTCTGTTATTAATGATATTTAAAATGTGGTCAAATTCTAACTTCTCCTTTTTGGGACCTAATTCTTGTGTTGTAGTCTACTAATGCGGAGGGAGTGCTGCTCCTTCAGCAATGGTGAGTATGTGAAATATGGGTTGGAAGAACTCGAGGCTTGGTGTGGAAAAGCGAAAGAAGAGGTATGTGTAAATTAAACTTCTTTTCCTCTTTTTCCTTGTATGTTAAATCTAAACATAACCAATGCAAACAGATAATTGGATCTGCGTGGGATGAACTCAAGCACATTAGGCAAGCTGTTGGCTTCTTGGTAAGCAAAATTTTAAATGCACTCAAGACTTGATTGAACACTTTTAAGAAGTTTTATATGCCAATTTTCAATTTCTTTTGGCATTGTTTATGACTTTCAGGTGATCTTTCAGAAGTATAGAGTCTCGTATGAAGATCTAACTAGTGATCTCTGCCCCGTACTCTCTCTATCTCTCTCTCTCTCTCTCTCTCTGTCTCACACACACACAGACACATGCATGTGCGCACATGCATGAACACACGATCACACACGCACACATGCAAGTCGGATGAGCTTATTAACTTACGTTTGATTTGACATGAACTTCTATAGGCATTGAATGTTCAACAGCTTTACCAAATTTGTACACAATACTGGGACGACAAGTACAACACTCAAAGTGTGTCACCTGATGTAAGTCAAGACACTTCAAATCATAAAATTATTTCTCCAGCTGCAGTACAGATTTCCATATCCATTATTTTTAAGTTCCACAATAAACCTGAACTCCAGTAACAATTATCTTCATCGATCTTTCTAGGTTCTGAGCAGGATGACGGATGAAACAAGCGATGATACTAGCAATGCCTTTTTGCTTGATGATGATAATAAGTAGGGGAAAAATATTATTACAATTACATTTTTTTTTTATCCCTTGAAATAGTCTTTGATTTGTGTTCCTTTTGTTGCAGCATCCCATTCACTTGGGATGAGATATCCACTGCTGTGGAAGACAAGGAGTTTTCACAAATTATCATACCAAATGAAATTCTGGAGATACCAGCATTGCACTTTCTACAGGACTCAGTGTAGCATTTTGCACACGTTTAGGTGTTGTGATCAATTTGATTCCAGCCACTCTTTTCCTTCACATTTTTGGGGCTACTATGTTCATTTTATTTGTTTAGGTCATGTAATTATAATTATTGTGGCTTGGTTTTGTTGTTGCAGTTGTGGTCGATTGCTGGTGTTGCTGTTGTTTGTTTGTTATTTTATTGGATTTAGGGCTGTATGTGGCCCTTTATTTTGCTTAGAAGCAGTACCGTGTAGGTCATGGAGGGAATATAAAAGTTAACATACATTTTGGGGGCATATCCAAAGCATATTGCTGATTGTACAAAACATTGGAGGGTCAAAGAAAAGAAAAAGAAATAGCAAGAATTAGTCTCAAAGAATCAATTGTTTTTGTATTGATATGAAATTTTGTTGACGGTTCACTCTCACAGATTTTTTTTTCATTTTTCAATCTGTTTAATGAGATTAAGAGGCTAAATAGTGAATATCTTGATGCTCATTTCAATACTATTTGATCTTTGGAATTATACAAAGGAAATTTCAAAAAAAAATTTGTGTTCAATCTAACAATTTTGAAGTTAAGCTAATTAACTTTTTTTGGTGAACTTAAGTTTTAAAACTTGTTATTAAAAGGAGTCTTTTTAAGATAATCACCCAGAAAATTTTGCCTAATACGGGGTCAATTTTTTTGCGCTTGAAAAAAATATAAATTCTGTACATTTTAAGAGTGATCTATGTACACTTTCTAAAAGGAAAAAAGAGTAGCAATTTGCCTACCACTTCAAAAAAAGAGGAAAAAAGAGTAAGCGGTGTACTGAGCAAAATTTAGATGATAGGTAGCATCCATCTTTTTCTTTTCAAATTGAAATTCATAGTTTCTTAAGGGCTATGATTGACCTATGGCATGATTTATAGCTTCACTTGGAAAATATAGAAAGGCAATTGCTTCATTATCATAATTAAACGTGCTGTTATTCTCATCACTTCTGTCATAATTGAACTGAAGTTTCACCAAATCAAAGATCAAACCGAAGAAATGGATCCTTCCGTTGTTTGTTTTGAAGTGGTTCCCAGTTAAGTTACAACTCTTATCTCTTTATATGATTAATGTTAACATGTTGGAGACTCGAGTACTACATTTGAAAAACGGGAGCAAAGATTTCCATATAATCACTCCTAATGCATCACAATTAAAAGTGACTTGCCAGGGTAGACATTACCAACAATCAAATACTTGACAAAGATAGCAACATTACAAAACCAAATCAAGATATATCCTGTTTGAAACATGAAATCAGAAAACAAAAGGGTAAACCAAATTCTATGCAACTCCTATCACATTTACAAAGAAATCATGCCGTGAGAAGATTCAAGATTTGACAGGAAAAGAAAATAGCAAACATTTTTCTCTCTGATGGCACATTATTCTCACGTTGCTTGTTGACATTCCTGTCAAGAAGTCCGCCACTGTAGTTCAATCTGAATTCGACCATTTTTGGAATCAATTAGATTGTATTTCTCATTGATTCTCTTGTTACTCACCACATCTCCAAGGTTGATATCCAAGTACCCCAGATTTTCCTTAACGCCAAAATATAAAATAAACAAGTAAATAAATAAATAAATTTATGAAATAAATAAATTTATGAAATAAATAAATTTATGAAATAAATAAATTTATGAAATAAAAAAAATACGTCATGAAAAACAAGACAGTTAAAAAGAACTCTTCCATTCAAGTTAAAAAAATAAAATAAAGGGTACCTTTGAATGGATGCCAATGCTCGAAGGTCTACTAATTACCTCCACGTGTAATTTGTCATTCACTGGGGGCTCCTCGCACATAAATTCGAATTCTTGATCCCACCTAGGATCTCTATTCTTCTTAATGTGCTGCAAAAGAAAAATAAAAATAAAACAAAATATTATCCAGACACAATAACTGAAATCAAAGAAAGCCAACAAATTTCTTAAAACATTCAATCTGATTTTATTTGACTACTAAGAAATTAATATCTGAGTGATTCAATATTGGTACTAAGAAATACTACCAAACAATGTGCAGATTATACCTCAAAGTATCTATCTTTACAAAAAAGAAAAAAAAAATGACCCAACAGTAATCTCAAGTACACCCAACTAAAGACACCACAGTGAAAGCATGGCAAACTAAATCACTCTACATATTATACCATCTTAAAACAATAAAAAGAGCTCATTTCAGTTGGGTGTAAAGTTGCCTACTTAATGCCCTTCTTAGACAGTCTAAAATTGGACGATACTAAATCATCCAAAAATGCAAGAAATGTTGAGTCCTATTTACAAAAAACTATAAAGGATAACTACATACCTTTGTTTTCTTCTCCTCTCCTCTGAAAAGCAATCGAACAAACGGATTTGTATGATGTTTTCCCTCCAAATCCTGAGCTTCATGAACCGTAACTACAAGCAAACCACCTCCCTCAGGTGTCCCTTCTGGAGCCTTCTCAACAGTTCCATTATTGGAATCATCACTCATATCCTCATCAGTATCTCCTTCCTTGAAAGGCCGGTATGTTACCTCTACAACTAGTTGGCCCCGCATCTTTTCATTTTGAGGATCATTAGAATCCATGTTTTTGAGGAGATCTAGAGTTAGCGATTTGGATTCATCCGGGGTCAGGTCCTTTAGTGCAATCACATTCATGCCTATCTTGTCATGCTTTCCGACCTGCAGTCATGATAAAATATTTTTTTGGGTCAATTGGAAAGTTCTGGCTGGTAGCCTGGTACAATGTTCACATCAGGGGAAAAAGAATCCTCAACTTCTGTCTCAAATAATGATATGTGAATTAGATATTGGTAGATTTGGAGATTGTTGAGGCATGTTGACTGCAAACTAAGGCTTGGTTGCCACCAAGGAACTGCTATTGGAACTATACCATTGAGTTATAATTATATACAACAAGTCATATAAAATGGGAACTTAACAAACTGTAAAGCATTTTTCAGAAAAGAAAACCAAAAACAAATGAAAGTCTACGAGTTCCCACCACAATACATTGGATTAAATCAAACACCTAATTAGGTCTAAAGGGTAAATATGGCGAACTTGAGGCCTAATACATAACTGTGAGCTCTGTAGCAGCAATTTTTACAAATTTAGTAAACTGGCTCTTGTATTGCATAATTGCAAAACATATACTTTACCTGTTCCCAGTCATAGACAATAAGCTGAAGGGCCTGCGACTCGGGGTCCTTGACAATGAGCTTGAACTCCTCATTCCACTCAGGGTTGAGGTTGCTGCGCTTCATAGTTGTCTTTTTTGATGGCATTCCGTCTTCTGTCAGCTTCAACTTCACGTATGGATCAGACTTCCCCATAAAGTCTTTCTTCTTCAATTTGAATGCTTGGACAACTTTTACATGTAGGATGCCCACCGGCTTCTTCATTGCTCTGTAAAACCACAATAGGGAAGGGGAGAGCAGGGTTACAAATTTGAGAATCTCAGCATATGGAATCCAAAAGTGAACTCAAATCAACAGTCCAAAAGAATGAGTCTCTATGCAAATATAAAACCCAAAATTGACTACTTAAGAAAATTTACTTTGAAAGGTCCATAATGGGCACTTCTAGAACTTTAGGCCATAGGTACATCCTTGCAACTTGAGTCTTGATAATCTCCTGCAGATCAATCAGTCCCCCATATGTATCAAACTTGATGCCAGACTTATGGCTAAGAAAGCAAATATATAGAGAGAAAGATGAGAGCACCTGAACAACTCGGTACAGACCAGGAATTGCCATCACATCTGCTCCCAGGAGTTTCAGTCCAAAATCAACATGGGGCTGAAAACAAAACCAAAGTTTTATTTAGTTAACATTCTCTAATGAGCTGAAAAGCCCTTTAAAAGGAACGTTTTCTGTTGTTATATTTTCCTTGCTATGATCTTCTGCATTATCTTTCATGGTTGTACTACAAGTACTAATTTGACTTAGAGTTGATTTGTTTACCTTGTCCATAAGAGAAACAACAATTTTGGCGAAGCAAGGAAAACTAGGAACGAGTGGTTTCAATGTAATCCGTGGCAAAGCAAAGACTTGGAGGTCAATTACCTGCGCTAATTATTGCTTTAGTAAGTTGAGTACAGGAACAGAAACATCATATTTTGCCAAAAAAAGATAATTTTTCTTTAATGTGATTTATGATGTAATTTTCAAGGATAGACCTGAGCTGTAGCTTTCAAGCCAAATGCCTTGACAACAACAGTAATATTTGGGTTCCCAGCCCATTTAATAGAAGGCTCCATTATTAACTCTTTCTCATCTGTTATATATACCTTCATCCCTGAAATTACAAAAACGATAATAATAAGGTCAGCAAAGATCAACTTGAAACTTTCTAAATATCAAATTGAAGAATAACAAAAATAATACCTTGGAAGGTTGGAGGTAAGGAACCTAAAGTCAACGTTTCAAACTCAACCGAATCAATTTTGTACTTGACAGTGTTCTCAGCAATAATTGGCTTCGCAATTTCCTTAGCCATTTTGCATATGGCCTAAGAAATTATCAAGGAATAAAAGGTGAAGAGTCAGATTAGCACTGTATAATGTTTATTTTTTTTCAAACTTTTTTTTTATACATGAGGCACTATAGGTATAACTGAGTCAGATGTATTTAGCACTAGAGGCACCGACAGGGTCAGAATAAAGCAGCACTTATTTCTGGGGCAAAATTAGCATTGTCTAGTGTTTATCATTTTAAACTATTTTTTTTTCATTTTCCAACAGCAAAAACAAAGTAAAATAAAAAGAAGAACCACTCAAAAGTCAAAACTTCTCCTATTAGAGCAAATTAGCAAATTTGCCCCTACATGGTCATTTGTAAAATGAGAATAAACATTTAAGAATAACACTAATTACATTACCATAAGTACATAAATACATACCTTGTCAAGGTAAGGCCACATGTGCTCGATGAACTTATTTAGCCAATCAATCTTCAAAAAGTATTTTTTAACAATATTAGGAGAAAATCTACTTATCTTTTCCAAATTTACAAAACATATTTTGGATGAAAATGTTTACTTATAAAGAATCACTGAAGTAAGAGTACCCTATCAAAATCTGGATTTTTCACCCAATTAGGGATTTCAGGCAGCATCTGCTCCAGAGATTTGGTGTCTAGCTCCACAAGTGGCCTAATTTTTGGATCCTGCTTTCATCACCAAATATTGTATTACTCTAATGATACTTATCAGTAAAAATATAATTAAAATCAAGGTTCAAATTCAGAAAAATTCAGTTGATGAGGGCTGAATCCGTGAGCTATTAAATGTCAATCTACAAAATATGAAGTGAATTTCTTCTGTTTTTACCCTTCTTTCTAGCCCTAGAAAACTAAAAATACTCCCAAATCTAAAACCTAACTGATTTCGAGTTCAAATTGAGAAAGAGAGAGAGTGTGTTTACCTTGACATCAGTAGGCTGGAAGTAGATAAAGAGGTAGTATCCTACGACAACACCAATTGAAGTACCGATTCCAAATCCGAAGAAGGTAAATATAGTGCTGAAGAACCCCATCTTAAACCCCCCTCTTCACTTCGCCACAATTTGAAGAGAATTCTGAGATGAAATAGGTTTCCTTCGGTTTTATCCTGGCAGCTTTAGCTAATCACATGGGAAGGAGAATGGACAACGAACACTCACAGGTTAATTGCGCCAGAGAAAACGAAAGAGAGAGAGAGAGAGAGATCTGAATTTGAAAGGGGAAGCAATAGCAATAGCATTAATACTGGAATTAATAATATCTCGTGCTCTGTTTAGACAGAGAGAGAGCTGTTTCCAGTACAAAGGGGGAGAGTAATAACCATTCGTGCCAATTAAAGCAATGATTTTATTTCAGAGATAAAAACACGTATATAGATATAGATTTGATCTTATGTGGGAAGAGCGGTCCCCATCTGTTATTGTTTCTTATTGCAACAGTGTAGAATTTTGGCCATTGTTGGTTCCACTTGCTGGATTGATGTTACATGTACTCCAACCATGTTTGTATAATAATTGTATCAATATTTCTAAAAAAATAATTCTAATATATATTTAATTTTTAGCGTACTTTTAATTTTTAAGGTACATATTTTTTTAGAAACATTACTCAAATTAAAATAACTAAAGCACCTCTACTATAGATTAAAAATTTTAACAGTTAATGAATCATAACCGTTAATTTTAATCCGATCACTTCGTTTATAGTATAAATTCTAATTCATAGCAGAATTAATCAAATTATAGATGTCTTTCTAGTTATTTAGATAGAATATATATTTATTTGGATCAATTTGAAAGAGATTTTATCTTCCATCAAATAATTTTAAAATTTTAGTAGTAGAGTTTTAATGATTTTGTGATGAATGATCAATAAAATTCTAAATTATCTCAAATTTGATACACATTATATCTAAATAATTAAGAACATATCTACAATTTTAATTTTTTAACTTGAATGATATTTCTCAAAAAAAATATATCATAAGAGATGAATGTACCATAATAATTGATATACGTTAGAATCACTCTTTGCAAAATACAAGATAATTTTATTTTTTGGTTTCTATAGGATTTATTTTTTTTAGGCATGCTGAAATCCCATACACCTCTAATTAGGAATTGCAATTCTCAAAACAATACTTAAATACTTTAGATCTGGTGATGTTTGACTAAAATAAATATACCATAGTACATATTATAATAAATTCAATTTGCTTTCGTCAAAATTGCAGACTTAGATTGGGGAAATAACGGATGCCTGGAATTAATTGGGTATTAAGACTGTCGGTAACGTAATTAATTAGTATGTGCTGGGGGCTTTGTGTGGGGCAGTTTGGTAACGCCGATTGAAAGCAACCCTCAAGAAAATTGTATCCACAACAAAGGTCCTGATCTTTCCTATTAATTACACATTATACATGTAATAATGTGGGAAATTTTGCAAAATAGTCCTTCTGTGTAGATTGCTATACGGAATAATCCTCTCTCGGAAAATTTGTACCAAATTAGTCATAAAATCAAATTAGAATCCCTATTTATGTTATTTGTGAATTTCATTTCTTTCTTTTTGAAAAGTTCAAATGTTTGTTTTAGAACTATCTTTTTACATTAGAAATTTTTAGCAGTTGTTGAACTCGATTTAAAGTATACAATTAATGTTATATACTTAAATGTTATGTCTATAAAGTTCTTTTCCGTAAAGTTATATCATGTGATATCTTTTATATAGCCTTATTTTGTTAGAAATTTTATGCAACTCCTTAAATCTAGTATATTTATAAAAGTTTTTAATACACTTTTCTGATTATATAAATGTTATTTTTTTTTATTACTATGCAAAAATTTATGTCATATTTAGCTCCTTTAGAAGATGAAAAGAATCCAAAAATTAGAAATAATATCCAAAATTTTCTTTAAAGCAAAAGTAACATGTTTATGTAGCTGAAATAATTAGCAATTAACAATAACAAATATTGTGTAAATATGGATTTCATATCTTCTAAGACATTTTACTGAACAAGACATCATCTCAACCATAAACCGTGAAATTAAAAATTAAAAGTTATTTTTATGAACATTTAAATTTGAATAACTTAACCCTCATTTTCATCTAAAAAAAAGAAACTAAAAATTATTATTTCATAAAAGTAAATTGCACATTCAATCGGATGCTTCAAGTTTTTCAAACCATCAATTAGAAACCAGATTAGTTGAAAGATGTGGACATCAAAGCAAAGTTTATAACGACAAATAAGAAATAAAAAATTTGCAAGGACAAATAAAGAAACCATCTTTTGTCTCATCCCCTTCTCACAAGTCATAACTAACCAATAAGCCTCCGTTACTTTCTATTATGAAACGAAAAGGATAAGGAAAAATAATTAAACACAAAGATCGCCAATTACTAAAAATATCTTCCCGAGGGCAAAAAAGGAAATGCGACCATTAGGTGGATGCATCATGCATACCTGGCTGATCCTTTTTGCTTCCAATCTCCGAAGCTTCACACAATAAAAGAGAAATATAGATAACCGTGTTGGAAAAAAAAAATAATAATGTGGAGGGGAGCTGCTCGGCATGTGTTTGGATTTGGGAGGATGAGAGAGAGAAATCATAAATGTCATGGTACCAATGTTTAAATTTAACTCGGTAAATAAATTCATTTACCGAGCTCTATTGAAAGTAAAATAATAGTTTGAGGTGTGATAATTGTATATCAATTATGCATTTTAATTTTATATTTTATAAGATTTTGATTGTAAATTTTATAGATTGTACACGAAATATTCAAAATTTTCAAAACCTCATGCTTTTCATCCGGTGCATATACAAGAGATAAACATATTTATATTAAAAATTAAATATTTTTATACTAATATTTTAATGTGTTTATATTATTATTCGAATGTATTTATATAAACATTCAAATGTGTTTATATATAAAATAAAAAATATTTATACTAATAATTAAATATAGAATAATGACACCAAATCACAGTATTATAACCTATAACAGATTGCTACGAATCGTAACATATATTAAATCACATCGCTATGAATTGTAACATCAGTTATGGACCGCAATGCATGAGATGTAAAAATAGAGTGCTGAAGATAAAAAAAATAACAATAATTTCTCTAATAATTTTATCTCAAATATATTTTTTATGTTTATGATGTACGACAATGTACAGACTTTAATTTTAAATTCAAGTACTTCTGTATTGCAAGTTCTTATTGGCACCAGTGAATAATGGCCATTGATTATTTCTAAAAGCACTAATCAAATTACATAAAAATATGAATCATGTACAAAAAGAAAAATGAAATAACAAACTCTTGATGCGCATTGGGCAGCTCATGCCAAAAATGTTTTCAAGAGAATAAAATTTCAAAAGTAAAATAGAGTTAACAAAATAATGAGGCCCAAAAACTAACTCTTGAATGGATTTCTCCTTTGCAGCCTAAGTTTTATTTTCTAACATATAAACCTCGGCCTTATAAAATCCAGCCCTTCTTTCTTCTTTCTTTTTTTTCATGTTTTTTTTAAATACTTGATGGCTCTTGTTGTCAAAGAAAGTGTGAACCATCTGATCAAATTCCGACCGTTAGATGAGCTCAACAAAGGTAAGATATCCGTATTCTCTGTCGCGCTATACCGTACCGTACAGTATGATATTCGTCCGATTAGATCGAAATTTATGTAAAGCAAATCTAAAAAAAAAAAAATTTATAATCCATCCGTTTGTATGTTGTACAACAAAAATCAATATTGTAATTAATGAAATGTTTACATTCTTTTTTTTTTTTAATTTTAGAAGCGCATTCTTAATTTAATCCAGATACTATTCCGAAAGGAATGCTCATCAGCTTCCATTATGATTTCTTCTTCTTTTTCTTAATAAAAGGTGGAAAAGAAAAAGGTTTGTTTTATCCCAAAAGGGTCCAAAGAGGAGAGATTGTTTATGTTGACTCGGCAGTGTCTGTTACTGTAGCGGGTCAATAAATAACATATCTAGTTTAAGAAATGTTGCTGGAGAGCTGTGACCCAGGACCAGTGATTAAATGGTAAATAATTAAACATGATATTAATAATTCCATTAAAAATTAAAAAAAAGAATTGGTTAATTACAAAAGCCATCTACAAATTTGTTTCTATCATGATTAATTATGCATTATTTCGACAAGAATTAATTATTTTCAAAGGCAAAAGCATAGTTGTCTGCTTGCAATTAGTTGGTATGGAAATAAGTCAAAAACTAGGTGCTTGATTAGGTTTCCAATCATTATTTCAATTAAATTGAAGAGCTTTATCATTGGCTACTTTGGATATATAAATATTAATGAGTGGAGAAATAAAGATAAGCAAGCAATCAGACAGATTGCTTTGCCAAAAAGAGAAAATGGTGGTGGAGTCCAAAAGGAACAAAACTACATTTATTTGACAAGGATATATAGAGGCCAAGAAAATAAAAAGAAAAAGTATTGAAGTTGATATAATTACAATTTTATAATTTTTATTGTTATTGTTATCACTATTATTTTTTATGATTCAGTTTAATTTGTAATTCAATTTATTTGAATTGATCTTGTTTAATTGCTGGATGGGAAAAATTAATAGTCGAAAGTCCAAAAAACTGAAAATAAATAAATAAAAGAATAATAGCTTAATAGCTTTAAAGTTCAGTTTAATAGCATACTTAGGACTTAGTTTAATAGCTTTGAAATTCAATTTGATGATTTGAGAATTTAATTTATTTGTGTGATTTATCATGAAATATTGGTTTAATTTAATGATAACAATGATTATAAAAACGAAGGTAGCATCGGAACATTTCTCAAATGATATATCTTTTCAAAAATTAGAAGGACACAATTAGTCCCACTTTTTAATTATACATAAGTTAAGTTAATTATTTAATTGGCTAAAATACGTGCCACGTGTCAATCAAATATTGGTTGGTCCAGTTCCAGTAATAACAAGCAACATCCAATATAATTATTGAGATTGCGAATTTAACCATGGTATATATGTATGATTCCACAATAATAACATAAATATGATTAAAAACATGATCACAGTTTCGAAACTCGGATAAGAGATTTTTATGGATATTTAAAATTAAGTGATTTTGGCTTTTATTTTTATCTAAAAAAAAGGAAGAATAAAAAAATGCAGATCTTTGCGTGGCATTCTTCGGCTTTAAAGATCAAGTGAAATTAATTATAGCTAGACTAGATATAAAAATTTAGACTAAAAAAATATATTTTACCTGGATTAAATAATTTTCATTTAAACAAAATATCCTTCTGACATAAATATGTCTTTAACATTTATGTACCTTTTAAATTTTTTGACTTAACATGAAAAATCATGAAAAAAGTTGTCAAATTCACCTATTAACTACATATCCCAACCCTTCACATAAAATCTTACAAGAACACCAAACATAGCTAAAATGATCATGCATGAGGAGAATTTTACAGAAATTGTACCAAAGAAAGGGGAAAAAAAATCAATTTTAATTGGTACTGATGATGGGGTGTAATATAAGGCTCATGTTAAACCCAATATTTATTATTTTTTCAATATTTTTTATGAAATTTAAATCTATATTTTTTTTTATAAAAAAATGAAATCTATTACTATTGTGCTGCGTCTGCGGTTTGTAATATATTATCTCTCATTGAACCAAATACTGTACAGTATATACTCACATGATAGAGAAATGGAGATCTCCAGTAGTTGGTTCACACTGGAGAAGAACCAAATTTATAAAAGCGAAGGCATTTCTCTGGTGACTCCACTCTCATATGCCACTCTCAGATTAGAATATACATTATATACTATAGAGAATAATAATATCTCAATTCTCATATGAAGCAACACAAACAAACACTAATCTATATATACGAGAGCGTACCAATTATTACATGACAGAGAAAGCGATCATACAATTTTTTTTAAAGTTGCATTTGATGGAAACATCATCACAAGATGAAATGCATGTAATTCATTCCTGCATTTGATTTGCTCCTCAGAAATGATAAAATGCTCTCACTATCCTTTTGTATATTATTACCATCATTTCATATAAACCAATAAAAAATTACTGAAAAAGGAAAGGGAATCAGGATAGCATTGTAGTGGGTTCTTTGTATGAATTATTTCATGTGCTCTTCTTTATTCTTTGAGAACAATGACACATTCATGTCATGATTTTCGCACATTTTTAGTACCCGAGTGCATCTAACTCTTTCTTTTTTTTTCTTTCTTTTTTTTTTGAAAAGATGAGTGTATTTTTTTTTGAGATAAAAATGCAATTAAATATTTCAATTTTAAAAATCTATAAAAATCGACCAGTTGAATTTCGAACAAGTGATATCAAGGATAATTATATGTAAAATTAAATTATAAAATTCATGAATCTTCATGCCAACTTTAATTTTGAGATATAAATCACACTTCCCATGCATATTTTCCATGTGTGACGTGTGATTTGGATGTTATATTTCAGAGATTTCAAATTGGAAGGAAAAAAAAAAGAGATAAAATGTGCACTCAAAAGATGTGTACACTTATAAAGCTATAGTTTTCCTTCCAAAAAAAAAAAATGGATAAGGCAATAGCCGTTACAAACCCACTACCTTTCTGTTCTCCAAAATCACAAAACTTCATAGATTATCTCCTCATGGCCTAGAAAAAGCACTTTCATGATTTCATATTTAACTTCTTGACGCACCATGCTTTCTACAATAGAAAACAAAGAACAAATCACTCTCTCTCTCTCTCCCTTCCAATTCAATCAAACATTAATTTCCTAGACATGCATCCCCACTCAGTTGCTCACTCGCAGGAAGCGCCGCCACCATCATCATGTCCGTCGTCATCGTCGTCGTCATCATCACCGACCCGATCATCGTGGATTTCCTCAGCAATTCAGACAGTCATTTCAGAAATCCACACGCAACGAGGAATTGCGTTGCCTCTAATGGCCATGAATCTGGCATGGTTCGCGAAAACGACGACAACAACTGCATTTCTCGGTCGGTTAGGAGAGCTCGAATTGGCGGCCGGGACGCTAGGTTTTACTTTCGCTAACGTCACCGGATTCTCGGTCTTAAACGGACTTTGCGGGGCCATGGAGCCTATTTGTGGTCAAGCATTCGGGGCCAAGAATTATAAGCTCTTGCACAAGACACTCCTCATGGCTACCATACTTCTTTTGGTGGCCTCCATTCCAATTTCTCTTCTATGGCTTAATGTTGACAAGATTTTAATTCATTTTGGACAACAAAAGGAAATTGCCACGCTTGCAAAGAGGTATGTAGAAAACTCGATAGACATCATTAAATCACATAATGTCAACATAGTTTTACAAATTAATTTTACTGAGAAAATGTTGCCAGCCATGACCTACTAATGAAACAGGCCCTTAACTTCTCTGTTTTTAATAATAAGAGAAATGAATGAAATATATATCCACCTTTAAGATATGAGCAAGACTAGAATTATCACCTTTTAGGGACTAAATTGTAAAATCGCATTTATGTAGGTTAACTATATCTTTTGAAAATTTTCTAAAAATCATGGCTATCTATTGGATTTGCTATGAACAATTCAACCATGATACTACTGTATAATCATAAATCTGTACCCTTTGTCACACCTAACATGTAACAGTATCATATTTCAGTTCAAACCAATGAACCCCAAAAACAAAGAAACATGGACAAAATCATATCTATGCTGTGCACTGATCACCACAGTGTAGTGTAAATAAAACCTAAAAAGTGGAAATCCATCAACAGATATACCCTGATTTCAGAAAATAATATAAAAGTACAACTTAGAAATTCTACAACCTTTCTTCTTTTTTTCTTTGAAAATTCTAATCTTGGTTATACAAATCATAAGCTATTGGCATTTACGAATAAATTTTTTTGGACTATATAATAATTTGCAGGTACGTAACATGGCTTTTACCAGATCTGGTAATAACCTCCTTCCTGTGCCCTCTGAAAGCCTATCTGAGCTCACAAGGTGTCACACTACCTACTCTTTTCAGCTCCGGCATAGCTCTTGGCCTCCACATACCAGTAAACATCTTGCTCTCGAGTAAGAAAGGAATAGACGGTGTGGCAATGGCGATTTGGCTGACGGACATGAGCGTTGCGGTCATGCTATCCGTGTACGTGCTTGTAAATGAGAAAAGAAAGAATTGGGTCGAGAAAGTGACAGTTGGAGGGTGGTGGGACCAGAGAGCGGCTGACTGGATGCGGTTGCTCCGCCTCTCCGCTCCGTGCTGCTTGACTACTTGTCTCGAGTGGTGGTGCTACGAGATTCTGGTTTTGCTTACAGGACGCTTGCCTGATGCCAGGTATATATTGACTTTTTGAATATGTATGAACAGAGAAAATTAGAAATAATTGTTAATTATTAGCAGTGCACACAAATGAAACAAATAACAAGTTTTCTTTTTTAAAAAAAAAATAATCAGTACTACTCACCATTTAGAAAATCAAGAGAGTTTTTTTGGTAGAATATAACCTCTTTCTATTTGGATTTAATTAACAATCAATAATGAATTTGTTAATTATACGTGTCAGACGGATGGTGTCAGTGATCGCAGTCGTGCTGAATTTCGACTACCTCCTATTCTCAGTAATGTTATCGCTCGCCACATGCGCATCCACTCGAGTGTCCAACGAACTAGGCGCCGGAAACTCAAAAGCCGCTCGCACATCTGCTTTCGTCTCAATCAGCTGCGCTGCATTGGCCGGTATTATCGGCGCTCTCACCATGGTCATTGCACGGCACGGTTGGGGATATCTCTTCACCCATGATGCAAAGATCATAAAAGGTGTTAGCAAGATGATGCTAATCATGGCATTGCTTGAGGTGGTCAATTTTCCTCTGGCAGTGTGTGGAGGTATTGTTAGAGGCACAGCTAGGCCTTGGTTGGGTATGTATGCTAGCCTTGGTGGGTTTTATTTGATTGCACTGCCTGTGGCTGTGATTCTGGGCTTTAAAGTCAAATTGGGCCTTGCTGGGCTGCTGATGGGCTTTGTCGTCGGTGCGTCGGCGAGCGTGGTTGTGTTGATTTTGTTGGTGGCGGCTTTGGATTGGGATGCCGAAGCGAAGAAGGCGAAGAGGTTGGCTGATGCTGAGACCAGGAGTTCTGAGTCTTCAGACGGTGTTACAATTTGATTATAAATGACAAAGTGTTTAAATTGTCAAAATTTGATGAGGAAAATGATATTGTTTTTTTTATTTGTGTTTTGCTTTCTGATTGTGAAAATATAGGATGTATTTACTTAGGAACAAATGAATCTCTCTATGTTGTTGATGGTGACGTTCCTAACCTATAGGTTATATTATGTAATATTTTTTTTGAAATAAAAATAAATTCAAATTATCTAACTTTAAATATTTATAAAAAATTTCTCCTCTGAATTTTGAATGTATTAAATATCTAATTATTCAGAATCATGACAAGATCCTAAAATATCATGTCAACTATGAAGCAGCAAAAATTTAATAAAAGCTACGATCTTCCGCATAAAAGTCATATATAATACTTATGCACAAAGTTGTAATTTATTTTTCTGTATAAATAAAAGAAGCTTTTTTGTGGGGAACTTTATCCGGAAAATAGAAATTAAAGCAAATTTGATTTAGTTTTCCAGCTGAGCTACTTTTTGTTTTTCCTTTCCTTTTTTCATTTTTCAGTTGAAGGTCTAGTGTAACGCAACATTCTTTTTTATAGACCTTTTGAACATAAAATAAGACGAGAATCAAAATTCATCCACTAATTTTAGTACATGCGCTGATGACTTTTTATGTGAATGATAATGCTTTATTATTGATAGATTTAAATAAATGGTGCCAATGTCCCCATTTTTATTTTTCTTGATCAAAAAATTTATATATAATATTGTTGGTGTTCTTATAGATGCGATTTTAAATCTTAAGATACTGTATATTTTTTGACCTTTATAAAACATGAATATTGTCTACTCATTGACCATTATAGACACAATTTATAATATTGAGAGAGAGAGAGAGAGAGAGAGAGAGAGAGAGAGAGAGAGAGAGATTTGAATCTCCAAGAAAAATTGTTCAAATTTCCTCCAATATAGAGTTTATCCTTTTTTCTTTAAGGTGAATCGTGTACATTTAAAGAGCTAACAATGCATAAGTTTTGAATAAAGTTCATGATTTCTTACATCCATTTCCATATCAAATTCTGATTGGGGTGTAGGATTTCAAGCTTATACTTTCCTAAAATAATTAAAACGAGAACAGAAAAAGAACAACAAAAATCAAACAAGGCGACTCACAAAGTGCGTTGTAAATATAAACATACATACATACATACATACAGGCCAAGACAAGAACATGTATGAAAATGGTGCATTCTTATTGGACCTACTTATGGGCCTATATATATATATATTATATATACATATTTATGGCCTATAACATTTTGATAGTGTGCATGTCAACATACCTAGGCATAGGCCTATATATGCCAACTTGTTCATGGTTTACTATTTGCAACTAGTTGCACAAAAGTTTTCAAACTTAACAAAGGAAAACAAATTTGACATAATGCTAATTTGGTTCAGGGTGTGGTTGAATGTTCGTCAGATTAAATTTGATTTTAACAGATAAAATGATCGTTGGATTATCAAATTTGATATTTTACATGATTATTAAACTATTAGTTGGGGATTAAGGGTTTGGTAATAGGATTTTGAACTTTTTACTTTTATTTTCTTTTGTAAGACTGATTTTCTGAGAAGAAATGGAAAATGGCAGCATTGTCTGTTTTATCAAAAAAAAATTAAAGTGGGATAGCAAATTTTTTATGCAAATCTTAATACCATCAAATGATTATTTTATTTATCGAACTCAAATTTAATTTGATGGACTTCCTTATTTAAGTGCTCAAAGAGATACTTCAAAATGCACCATTTTTTCTTCTTCAAGAATTCAATGGTTTGTTAACACATGCGCTATGTTTTTTTGCTCAAATTAAGCACTGTTGAATTAATCAGTCATCAAATCTTGTTAATTTTAATTAAGTGTCAACAGTGAACACCCGACCAATTTCTGTTTTTTTGAAAATGAATATGTCAATATTAGTGATGTGCGCATGTGGGTATAATTATTGAAACGTGCTCCCTTTTCTGGTAATTAAAATATCAATGATCTTGCTTGATTGGTTCTTTATTTTACCAAATATTTTATTTTATTTTTTTTGGTTCAGATTACATAAATATTAATACTCCTACAATTAACTAAAAGGAAAAAAAAATTATATGAGATAATCTTCACACTCAAGTTTAAATTATTCATAAAAAAATATGGATAATTCTAATATATATTTAACTTTTATGATATATTCAATTCTTACGGTATATATTTTTGAGAAATATCACTAAAATTAAAAAAAATAAAATTGTAAATATACATCTAATTATTTAGATATATAAAATTACCCAAAAAATATATATTCAATACTTATTATTCATTTGATAACTTTACAAATTTGAACAAAAAGTGCCCCTTCAGATGCTTTGAGAAGCAACAACCATCAATTAATTAAAAAAATATCTGAACATGCCCCTCCATCATATAATCCGGAAAAATAGTGTCAAAATCCCAAAAAAAAAAGCAAAAAAAAGAAGAAAGAAAAAGAAAATGTCACATTGCATGTGATGGAATCGCCATGATCAATTCAACCTACCCCATGTGTGCTCAGTGCCTTACCAGATCAGAGACATAAGACCCCAAAACACCTAAAATTAGATCAAGTGGATCTATGCTTGCTACAAGGTCATCAATAAGACAGATCCAAATTTTTTTTTTCATTTTTTCTCTTAGCTAACATCCTAGGATGCAGATATTTAATGTGATTCATTATTCTAGCAAACTGATTTAAAAAACAAAAATTTGAAAGAAGAACTAGTTGTTGGTGTTAATAAATTTGTAACCATGTATGTTATAATTTGTTAGCACAACACTGATAATAATTTTAGAAATATTTATTTTTCATATCAGTTCAATTCAGTCACTTTGATATTGATCCAAAATTTTTTATCACATATTTTCACAGTATAAAATATGAATTACAATTAAATAACTTTAGACAAGTTGCTTCAAAATATCATCATAGGATAAATTCTCATTGACTAATTAATAGAGGTCAAATATCATTATTCACATGAAAGATCACATATCTAAATTAAATATTAATGCATTTTACTAAAATGGTATAAAGAATTTACACTTTATCTCATTCTAAAACGAATAAATAAATAAATAAATATACATAAAATACTAAAAATTGGAATCAACAATCAAGAGTAGTCAAATAGCAAGAACTAGAACTAGAATCAAGTAGTTAATTAATTAGCCATATATTGTGTTGGAACTTGGAAGTACCATATATATGAGCATGGAATCAAAAACCAAAAATATCATGATCAAAGTGCGTGTGAGTGGAGCATGACATGTGTATGTGTGCGACCTCTACACTTTAAATTTTGTCAAATTGGTGGGAGCACTTGATATTGCGTCAAGGTTAAGTTGGAGTGGAAATAATGATGGAAGGAGGTATTGGGAAGATATATACAATTACTAATTTTCTTTCCCATTTGTTGAAATTTGTGTTGAAATTATTCTTTATAAATTAATTTTTATAATTCGGATAGTTACAAAATAAACTAAACTAAATTAAAATTAATAATTAGAATTATATTATTCAGATCATATGATATTGTCACTGTTTTTAAGTGTATTATGTATTCTATGTATAAGGCTTGAAATTGCAATTAAGATAATCCGAGGTCATTTTTTAGAGCATGATTATGGAAGTGGGTGATGATAATTTCATAATATTCAGCGGAATATATTGGAATAACATTTGGAATAAAATTATGAAAAAATTACGAAGAACAACAGAAGTGAATTAATCAATAATTTCTGTATTCTCCTTTTCTTTTCTTGTCGAATGGAATGGGTTATATATATATATATAATCAAATCAATTAACGAGTACAGACCATGACCTGGTAGTTTTAAATGAGAATTAATGGTAATTACTAATTACAGATCAAATGGATACACGTTAGCAAATTCAAGATTAATGTAATTAAACGGATTTTAATGTAACATAATATTAATTGTGAATAAAAATTTTTGAGTTTCTAACATTATATTTCCAACAATTTGCAAAGGTCAAACTACAAATAGCCATCTCAATGTGCTTCAGGTCATGTTATGTATATCAAGTAACCAATATAGAAAAGAGTAATTTCAAGCCAAATAAATGAATACATAATGTAAAAAAAAAAGAGAAAGAAGGGAGATGAGAAAAAAATATATAATGCTCTTTTCTGTTTGAAATTTATCTTCTACGTTTTTTTTTTGTGAAATTTTTCTTTTTTTATTCTCTTGTACTAGATAAAAATGTGCATATAAACAACTTCAAAAAAAAAAATTAATACCTATTGTTATAAGTTTCTTGTCATAAAACTATGACATGCTATTTTAAGCATTCTTATAAATAATGCACAAATTTCAAAACAAAAATTCTTCTAAAAAATTGTATTATTCCGTATGTATTTGATCCGAATTAAATGCTTGAAATTGCACGTCATAAAATTTTTATCATGACAAAAATATAATAGCATGTACTAATTCAAGAGAAAAGAAAAAGAAAGAAGGAAAAACACAGTACCCCACTGTAGTTCTCATCTAACACATATGAGGCCAACATGATTTGTAGAAGAATTAATGAAATAGACTACGGTTGGGACCGCTGCATAACATTTTTTCATATCTAAAAATAATAATGTAAATATGAGTGTATAGTACGTAAAGAAAATAAGAATAGTTATTACCGATTTAATTAATCGGATTACTGTTATTTAATTAGAAAGTTTCATCACAAGATTATAATACTATCACAATATATGATAATATATAATTAAGATTGACTAAACTTGAAACATTATTTTCTTTCATTTTATTATAAGATTTATCACCGAAAATATATAACTCATTATATTTAGTTTCCATTATTATTCATATATGTGTGTGTGTGTGTGTGTGTGTGTGTATTGAATCATAAATTTTTTTTAGTAAAATGTATAGGAATAAATCTCTTAATTATTATTTTTTTATTATTACGAGATCTCCAAATCAAGGTACAATTAGTGTAAAGCTTTACCTGTACATAATAAATCTCTTCACAAATAAAATTCTTTTGGAAGTATGTACCAAGCATTAATTAAGACATTCTTCTTGTTCCTTCTTTCCAAGAAAATTAATTAACATATGACATTCCCTATCTCAGCCATTTGAGTATTAACAAAAAATCAAGCATCAATATCTTCCTTCCAATTCACACCAACATCTTAATTTGTTCATTAACAAAATTTATATAACAGAAAACTATTTCTCAGTACAAGAGTTAGAAAATTAAACAAACTATATATGTTAGTTGATCTATTCAGCATGCAGGAACAATCCCTGAATTCATAAAGGAAAAACGAAATAATTAGGAAAAATTATTAAATGCATCCATGTTCACCAAATTCTTGATTTTCTACTTCTCCATTTTTGACATCTTGAGCTTTTTTGCACAATTCTGATTCAAATTGAATCAGTAGCATCTCTCGCCGGTACTCCATCTCTTTCTCAAAGCGCCAGACATAATTGATCCCTACTAACAACTCGACAATGGCGGCTTCGACCTTCTCACGGTTAGCGAAATGCAACGTTTGTATGAGAAGCACGTTTGCCTTTGACCGTGCGGCACCATGCCTCTGCTCGAAGCTCCTTTCAGTTTGCCAACGTATGGTTGCGTGGGCCATCGGCCCCAACCAACCAATAATACTGTGTAAAGCACACTTCCATTCGGTAGCGAGACTAGCATCGCTTACTGCCTCTGGTGCCCACTCAACCCCTCTCAACCTTTCACGGAGCTTTCTTCGGATACTGGTAGTAAGCATTGCATACATGTCATCCCGTGTATCGGCCCCTATCGACCGGGGAGTGCGTATCATTTTCTCAATTAATATAATCAGATTAGCGCAGTGTGTTGCCAATGCTGATGCGCCAAGTGTCATTGGAGGCGGCACAAGTGCTTCCTTGTTAGACTCAAAGAAATCACATGGTCTTACAATTTTATTCGGTACCAGAGGGCCTGATACACATTTCGGTTTCGATTCAACTGCAGGCATGTCTGAGGAAGGGTAAACCGTTGCAGAAAGACTGACACTCCGGTACAGTGGTACCGAACTCTCTTGTCCGAAACCAAAGACATGTTTGATCCGAGCCATAACCATAAAAGCCGACCGAGCCATTAGTAGAACCATAGCATCATATGTGTAGTTCCAAAGCGATGTTTGTTTGAGGTACTTAACCTCTTGCTTTGACCAAAATATCTTCTGCTGGAGATCGGCAACAGCAGAGATCTTACCGCCTCGTACCAGATTTCCTTTCTGAACCCCTGGGCTGCACTGAAGCAGCTTCTTCAAACTGTGCTCAGCATCGGTTAAATTATCCATTTCTTTATGCAGAGAAGAGGTGGCTGTTATGAGGCGATCCATCTTTCTGGCTTTTGAATCCATCTCCCTTTGATTCATCAGCCATCGGTTGCGGTCGATCCCGGTATCAGCAAACTCTATCAAACAATTCTTAAACTGCCGTAGTGATGAGTCGGTACACTTGTAACTCAGAGCTGATATTGATTCTGATACAAGACGGAGAACGTCTGACAGCTCGGCACAGACAAGAGAGAGGAGGAAGGCGTCGTCATCTGATACAACCTTTCTGATGCCTTCTGACGAGATGGTCTGGTGGTGGAGGCGAGAGAGCTGTGAGTCGGTGAGGCTCTGCCATAGATGGAGCAGCTTTGACATGAGAGATGCTGCTTCAAATGCCAATATGCCGATTCGGGTTGATGTGGAATGCGACGGATTCAGTGTGGATCGAAGAGAAACTGCAAGGCGGGGTGACACAGCCGAGCGGAATTTGGCTAACCATGAATCTGGAGCCATGGCTAGAGAGAGAGAGAGAGAGAGAGAGAAGAGATTAGGAGGGAAGTTGGAGAGGCGTTGAAGGAATAATGGATGGTGGCTTCTCTGGAAAGTAGATAGATATAACAAAGAGAAGAGGTGAAGCAACAGAGAGTGGAATGGGATGTGGACCACAGTCTCAGTTCTCTGGAATAATCTTTGGTAAAATGAATGAAATTTCTTTCTTATTGAACCGTTGAGAGTTTAGAGGGTGACAAATTTGATGAAGATCTACTGGCAATTAATTAAGATAAATTTTGGAAATCTCATATATACAATCTGGAATCAATGAGGATACAAGAAAATATTGGAACATCAATTTGAAAAAGATGATTGAAACAAGAGTTCATTTAGATAATAACAAAAAGAGATGGAATCCTATAATAACTCCATATATCCTTACAAAGAACAAATACAAATGTAAAGCTATACAATATTACAAATCTCGCTAAAACCGCTCGTTTTTTATCAGAAGCTTGTGATTTACTTTTTGATGAAGCAAGTAAAAAAAAAACATTTTAGTCGTTGGTACTAAACAATTACTAGTCCTGACAATTAATTAATAGAATTTTGATAATTATTAGAAATATAGTATAAGTGTGAATTCAATATTATATCATATTAATCTATATTAATGTTACAAATTAAGTTCCAATATTTTAATATCATGCTGAAATAATTCAATTGATTTGGAGTTTATGTTTCTATATTATTGTCCAATATCTATGCTTCTATTCGATTTCAAATTCAATATTGCTGTTTTAATAAAACAAGTTGTATGTAATTTATAAAAAAATGTAAGAATTAATATATTGAGGGAATCACTTAACAATTAATACCTACTCTGATAATATTTTTTTTAAAAGTTCAAATAAAATTATTTACTTTTATTATGATTTATTTGGTTCTTCAAAATTGATTTACAGCAGCCATAATATATTGCACATATATTAAATATTTTGTAAATACTTGGGGTTTACATCTTTCCTCTGAATAGTTTGAATCTTTTGGGTCATTTTGTTATTTAAACCATTTCAAACTGACGTAAACAAATCATTTCACGCAACAAAATTGTACCAATATGGATCGGTATCACTCCACCGAACCCATGTATTGACCATATATATGTCCATATCACACCATATTGTGGGCTGATATCTGGTTGATAGGTAAGCGCCAACAGGGAGATGTTTCATTGTTGTAGATGTTGACTTGCATTGGATGTTGCCTCAGCCATTAGTGCAGAGAGCTCTAGATAACTTTGGCTCTCATCCTCTCCACTGCACATTAGGTCAAACTGAGCCATCACACCACTAAAATTTTTAATATTAGCGTAGATATGTAATATTAATAGTGTGGATAGTTTAATACGCACGTTAATAATTTTAATTTTGAACTATATTTATGTACGTATATCTATATAATTAAACATTAATATGGAAAACATTTGTGTGCATAATTACACACGTAAATACTTTTCACGTTATTGTTTGGTATACGCACGTAAATATAGTTCAAAATTAAGGTTATTGACGTGCTTATTGAACTTTCTACACCATTAATATTACATATTCACGTCAATATTGAAAATTCTAGTAGTATCAGTAAATGCAACTTTTTGTAAATATTGATTTGAGCAAGTCAAATGGTAAAAAATGAGTTTACATTAATTTGCATTTTTTTTAGACTTGAGGCTTATAGTGTACATTATTACCTTTTGGGAAGTTATTAAGTTTTAATATCTCCATAGTTTTTTTTAATTAATAATAGTATACAAGTTGGACTTTTAGAGTTTACTATACTAGGCACATGTATTAGGGTAATTATGTTTTCGGTTTGGAAAAGTGTTAGTTAGAAACCTTAGATTAAGGCTTTTAGTACCTTAACATTCAAGTGACAAAATATATTATTTTATAATCTGAAATTTCTCGAGTACCAAAAGTTTCTAATTTACATCTCCTGATCTTGATTTCCTAAACCGTCAAATTTCAGCAATAATAAATTTACTGAGGTCAATTAAGAGGATTTTCTTTTTGAGAGCTACTAAATAGATATCGCTATTGATATTATCATCGATACCGATTTTGTTATTTATATTAAATGAGTTATTATTCATGTTAGCGACTTAAATTAGTTATTATTCAGATTAGAAATATTTGAATTGAATAATAAAATATTATACAAAATAAATTGCATAATAAAATCATTAATATAAATAATAAAATCGATATTAATAATGACATCAATAATAATATCTCTCAAATATATATTTTTTTTCATCAGACCGGAGACAGAGAGAACTCAAAATACCCAAAACCTTAGTAACCAACTTCTTTTTTCCTTTTCTTTCAAGTAAACAAAGAAAAAAAAAGAAAATTTCAGTTGAGAATTACTGGTCCCAACCTGTGTTGTACCAACGCGTGCAAAGCACCAAAACTAAAGTTATAGTGCAACACAAATGGTTGAGGTTGAGTTGAACTATTAAAAACCTTTTTTAGAGGGTCAAAGTGGAGTTTTCCAATGCAGATTTGACCTTTGCTATTTTGCTTTGATATTTTATGGTGGTATTAGTTAAGTGCTTTTGTAAAAGAGTCAACTGTCTTCTTCTTTTTCTCTCCTTTTTCAAGACCTAATTTTGTAAAGCAGAGTACGGATATAAGAATTATGAATTGATTTTCTCTAGGAATCACATCTTGTTTCCACATAGTTTGGGTCGTTTTGTTTAGACTCACTATATATTTAATAATTAATTATTAATTCATTCCTGATATTTTATGTAATAAGTTTGCTGTTGGCTGGAGACTGGGAGTAACATGGCAGCTGAAGTCAGATGCATTCAATTCACCTAAGTTTTCTGTTGCATTTTGGTGTAACAATTCGTGTTGCAAATTGACTTGTCTCATAATTTTGTCAATTTGGTTAAGACAAATTTATAGCAGAATGTTAATATTGGGAGTTTAATTTTGATTGGGAGTACAGTGCTAGTATAGGATTTTGATCTTCCTCTAAAAGAGATTTGAAATTTAGCATCCCTGCAAGAAAGATTTGATTGATATTGTGTTCTGATCATACCAGCATCAGCATGATTGCAAGAGATTTGAATTTTCTCCTTCTTTAAGTTTCAAATTAGGCTGACTGCTCAAAAATTTTTGCTTTGTTTGTTCTTTGGACAGGCAGCACGATTGGAGGCCCGGTACAGCTCGTCTGATGATGCTTTTGCTTGGGGCTGGATGTTGATTACTTTTTTTTTTTTGTTGACTGTTTTACTTTTGAGAGTAGATTTTTTTGATAACTATTATCTCGATAATTTTAACAATTAATTTTAAAATAATTTTTAAAAATTCTCAAAATAGAAAAAATTGACAAGTATATTTTTTAACTTATAGATTGATTGTGTTTCAAATTTCATATAATTTAAAAATAATTTGATATTTCATTAAAGACCGTTAAATATGAACCGTTATAAATATCATATAATTTTAATGGTCTTTGATGAAGTATTAAGTAGTACTTAAATTGTATGAAATACAATCGATCTATAAGTTAAAGAAAATATTTATAAACTTTTTTCTAATTTTTTTGAAATTATTTGAAAATTTATTGTCAAAATTATCAGAGTAATAATGATCGAGAGATCCCACCCTTTATTTTTTGATCTGTTGATTTTTGTGCGTCAGCTTGTTTTAGCTCCAGTTCTTTTGTGTTTACTCGTACAGGTCTGGGTGAGAACTGGTGTTGGCTAATTGGAGGTTTTTCTGGAGCTGTACTACTAATTAAACTCTTTATAATCATATGATTTCAGTGATGGAATCGGTGATCCTTGAGATCACTTTTTTCGAAAAAAAAAAGTTTTGAATTAGGCTTTAAGAGAAATTGGGCCTTCTATACTGATGTTATAAGAATGCTAAATTGGGTTTACATTTTCTTTTTCAATTTCACAAGATTTAAATATTATAATGGTCTTCAAGTTCGTGACACTATCGCTAATCTGACGACTTGTCAATAACACTGCCCAAACAGGAAACAGCCTCTTTGACATGTCAAAAAGTGTTTGATCAGAAAAATTGAAAGAATCCATCTTGTGACCTATACTTAGTACCTTTTGTTTAATCTAACAAAGAATAACTAAATCAGTTGCAAGAATAGTTCTGGCAATTTGTTTGGCTTGCTCACGTGTCAAAGAAGCAGGACCTATGCGGGCAAAATTTTGACATGTCATCCAGGAATTATTATACCACTGAAGATTATAGATAGGTTCACAGACTTGAAGACAATTTTAATGTTTAATACTTGTCATGCAACAAGGTTAAGGACTATTGATCAAATGAAAAAGATTGAAACATATTGGCTTCTAGAGATCGACTCTCACCAGATGAAAAAGATGCCAGATATATTTTCTTATTTTTAATTCCCATAATTTTATTAACATAATTATTACGTACAATCAACTAATTCCAAAAGAGAAGGTTAAATATGGAATAACTGCAGTTCAAATTTTGAGAACCTTTCACATATGATTGTAAGCTGATTTTCTTTATCATAAAAACAAATTGGAATATAAGATTGCAAGTTTGATTCTGGCTTGCAGTTTCAGAATATGTATCTGTACAAGAAAATAAATTTCATCGAAAGTTACCATATATTGACTTGAAGTGGCCTCTTTGCACACCCATTTGCCATCTCACACAATAAAACCAATCTTCTCGAGCATCATGTCGTTTAGATACAGAAGAGAAGATGCTAAATGTGGTAAATATGTGGAAGGCGGAAATAGAAATTATGGGTGAGAAAGAATCATGAATATCACGGGTTGAATTGCGGCTACAAAAGATGGAAATATTTCTAGGGTTTTACTTGATATTGTTGGTTGTGCCTCCTTTTATAGCATTCGACTGTCAGGATATTAGATTCTGAACGGTGTGGATTTAATTCTAATGCAAATTAATACATGGGTGGAAGTTGCTCCCCTCTTGTTTGCGGATAAGGTTTTAATTCGAAGAATTAGATACACTGACTTTATGGTTGTGCATCAAACGCTCCAGATTCACTTCCTGAGAGATAGTGCTCCCCTCTTGTTTGCGGCTAGGGTCTTAATTCGAAGAATAAGATACACCGACTCTATGGTTGTGCATCAAACACTCCAGATTCACTCCCTGAGAGATAGTGCTCCCCTCTTGTCTGCGGCTAGGGTTTTACTTTGAAGAATTAGATACACCGACTTTATGGTTGTACATCAAACGCTCCAGATTCACATCCTGAGAGAGAGTGTTAAATGTAGGGTTTAACTTGTGAAAAACAAAAGGGATCACCATTTGGCTTAGATTTGTACTCATAAGCAAGCCAACCTGAGCTCTAGGTAACAAAATTATTGCCATCTTTGCCATTCTACTTGTACCTTTTCTTTCAGAAGAATTAACACTTTTGGCAAGAATTTGTGAAAACTTTTTTTGAAAACCCCTGATAATAACATATAATTCCGAAGTATTGCAAGGATAAATTGAGGGAACCAGTGCAACACAATGTTTAACACTTATCTAAATTCTGGGAAATTTCTGGCTCATTATATTTCCTGTCTTTGTTTGATTTCTTAGACTAGGAATTGTAGGTAATTGACAGAAAATGTTGTTTACGATGAATTTGTATGCTCACCCAGTCGGTTCTTGGCTATCCAAGAAAATGTATATTGCATAATAATTTAACATAAGAGCAAGGTGTTCAGTCTTGCTGTACATAGTTCTGTGACCTTGTTGATGTCGTGGAGCGACATCCCCTGTTTTTTCTTTCATGAACCTTCTCAGAATACCATCTCTAGATATTTCCATATACTTTGCATAATTTGTATGAATATTTGCATGGTTCTCTTCGAAAATCACATTAATATAAAAATCATAACTAAGATCTGAAATGGAGGGGTCCAGTGACTTTTGTGCTTTACTTGTTGTGCCATCTTGGAAATAACAGATATTTATCATCAGTGAGCCAACTTGTGTACTGTATACCAAATGTGGCTTATATGACTTAGATCCTTGGTTATGTCAACCTTCATTTTGGGATCACCTGTTCCAATTCGATTGAAACCATATAAAAAAGTAGTTAATCTTATCAACCCTGGTTTGCCATTTTTGTCATTCTAATCATAATCACTGTAGAAGAATTGATATATGAGGTAAGATTTTCATGAATTGAATATGAAAACCACCAACAAGAAGATAAAAGTTCTTGCATTGAAAAAAAAATATCTTAATTCTGGAAAGACCATAGAATTTTATAAAAGATAAATCTCATTTAACACGAAAAGAAATCCAAGAAGAAGAGAAGGCATAGATTATATCTAAAAAGTACAGTTCCCATTGTTTGCTTCTTCAGATTAAGTACTGGAGATAATTGTCGAAAATACTGTTGACGATGGCCTTGTAAGCTCGCTCAGTTGGGTGGTAGCTATCCCAAAATACATATTTGCTGACATCAGAGCAAGTTGTTGCAGTCTTACTATTACATAGTTTTGTTACCTCGATTAATCCCGTGCCACAACATCCCTTGGTTGCCTCCTCAAATCCTATAAATTTATCAGTCATATTAAAATTCAAAGATGAAATCTTTTAACATGTTAGAATAGTTGCATAGTCAAGCTAATTCAGGCTAAAATTTAGCTTGCACAGAACTCTTTTTGTAGTAGTTATTCATTTTGCATTTGAAGGTCTAAGCAATTGCAATTGCGTTTGGTTGTTGTTATGCTTCTGATTGTATTTCAAATATTAAATCATTTAATCAAAGGGTAATTGTAACCTACACAACTTCGTTTGATAGATGTTATTCTTCTGATTTTATCTCAAAACTGTATCATATAATCAAAGGGAAATTCAAACCTACAACCAACCATCATGATACATTTATTCCATATGTTCAAAAATGTTGTTTGAAATATAAAAGAAAAGTGTAGATCTGTTATTCATGTCTAAAATAGCACGTGTATCAATTTGGACCAACTTGAAAGTCGTTACCCTTTTATCAAACAATTTAAAATTTTAATGATCGAATTAGAACGGTTTTTTGATAGATGACACCAATTAAATTTCAAATTAATTCAAAATTTAATGAACGCCATATCTATGACGGAAAATACATCTACATTATTTTTTTAGCTTAAACAGTATTTTTAAGATATCAGATGGATGTACCATAAACATTGGGTGTGTGCTAGAATTATCCTTAATCAAAAGAAGAAACCAAAATTTGAAGGGTATTTACCATAATAGCCGGGCCGTTGGATAATGTCGAGCAAAATGTTGTAAATGTCAATATATACGATCTGTTTTCCTTTGGCGCTTGGCTCTTTTAGTATCTTATCAATTTCCTCCTGGATTTTGTAGTTGTAAAGTTGTGCAGCATAGTTCCGTTTTGGTTCACACGCTCTTTCAGGTCCTCCTCCAACGGTTCTCTGGGACGGCACACATCCTATCGGTGGAAGACCGACATAACCGATCTTTTGTGCTCCCATTGCTTGAAGTTGCTGTCAAAATAACAGAATAAAAAAATAAAAAGCAAAGCACGGTCATTGTCCTGGAAAGCCTCGTTACAGCAAAGTTTTGGTGAATAATAGAACATAGAAAAAGAATAAAGTATGTTACCAACAAAACAGAGTATCTCTATATCATATAGATTATATATTGTGTTTTCTCTACGTAAATGAGAAGGGGAAGCTTAATTATTTCCCCTCTTTATTTCATTGTAATAGACACCTTTATGAAGCTACTGGCGTGGGTGACGAGCAAATTGACATAAGATGGTATATCATAATCTATCACACGGAATGGGGTTGTGAAGTATGTGTTTGCAACATCATCAGTCCCAACACAGATGACATACAATGCATCCGATAAAATCTTGGCTGCCTTTTGTTCACCAGCTATGGCTTTTAGCTTCTCCTTGTACTCGGCAAATAACTTCAGTTGATCAGTCATTGGTATCACATTCTGGAAAACACGAAAAAACAACATTAATTTTGCAATTATTGTTTCATTGAAATCATTCAAAATGTTTCGAATGGGAAACGACATTATCAAAAACTTTCTGAAAATTCTCCTCAATGGAGGTAATGAGGAGAGATTGGGAGGAGGTTCATGTTATCTTTTTGTGATCTTGTTCTATTCCTTTTTTTCCCTCCCTGAAAGAAATGGTGTACTAGAGGATAGATTTACACATTTAGTGTATCTTATTTAGTTTTATTTTTTTTCCCCCAAGTAATTGTACGAAAATTATACCACAATGACAGGGGTAAGAGGGTCAAATCCTGTGGCCCCAGAAGCAAAGCTAACACCAGTGAGGATGTCTTGTGGGGTAAGCTCATAACCGACATAAGGAGGTAGCAACTCTTTTACCCCTAGTCCTGAAGCTGAAAGAAAAAAGAGAGAGTATTTTTTAGAGCTTGAAATATATACATTTTCGTAGATGGTATATATGAACAGATTGCAAGTTCGATGGAGTTAATGCAAGGCAGGTGAATTACATGTGGAATTAGATGCTCAACTATATAGTCCTTGAAGGCACTTAATTCAAATTTTATTCGTCTTACAGTGATCATTGGACTTTTACAAAACTTTGCTCGCTCCGTATATATAATCAAAACACATAGTATGGTTGAATAATGAAGAATTGTCTCCGATCACAGCGATGCTGCATCAAGTAAGTGATTTTTTGTATTTTTATGGGTGAATAATGGGATTTAAAATGAACATGGTGATTTAGCTAGGTATCATGTGTTTCATTCCATATATATAATCAAAACACACAGTAGGAAAAAGAAGGTGAATTACATAAAAAAGTCCTTAAAGTTTCATTTTTTTTTCTCCTTTTGGTCCCCAAAGTTTTAAAGTTTTCAATTTTGATCCTTACAACTTTTTTCGTTTATATTAAATATGTCAGCATTGGGCAGATGTTGATGAGTATGACCAATTCAGACTGTGTAAATTTAGAAGTTTTAGCAATCATAGAAGGGGGAAGTGTGACATTGTAAGGACACTTTTGTAATTTATTACAAAAAAGAGAGAAAAAAGAGAAAGCAATTAAGAACCCTAGGGTGTTTGAGTAAATCTAGAGTTCTATTTTTTGTGTATGAGTAAATCTAAAGTTCTATTTTTTGTGTATGCTACACTGTCTATTGTGTCAGTAAAGAATGAACTCCTCAAAAACCATATGCTATAAAAGTATATGGTTACAAATATGTAAAGGTATTTGGGGATCTCAGATGCAAGCTACATTACATGCTTACTATAAAGTCTATGAGCAGCCTGCCCATCCTTAAGATTCTCCTCTAATAGCACTGAAATTAATTTGAGCACAATTTTGGCTTGTGCATGGATTTGAAAGGACTAAGGATTTAATGAGGTAAGGGTACAGCACAAGTTGGATGATTAGTTATTTGATGCACATGCCCATTAATTTATGAGGATGGCCCCAAATTAATAATGTGAAATTCGGTGGCAATGTTTTGTCCCTAGCTTTTTTGTTAATTGGCTCTCTCAAATGTAGTTTACTAAAGGGAAAATTATGTTAATTGAAATATGCTAGTAATTAAAAAAAATGCTTGACAGGAACAATAATATTACTAGGAATGTTAATTTTAGTTTTTATTTTTTTGAAAAATAGAGAGAGGATGTGTACTAAATTTTCCTTGAACTAAGTTCAAAGTTGATAATATTTATATAAAATAATTTTCAGTAAATTAAGAACAAAGAAAAATTGGTTGATAATATTTATATAAAATAATTTTCAGTAAATTATGAACAAAGAAAAATTGGTGGATAACAAAAAGAGAAAAGTGAGATATGGGAGCTGTTCAGGATTACAACATGCCAATAGTACAGTTTTTTTTAAAAATAAACAAATAATTGATCTCTTAACATCGTTAATGGTACATTTAAAATTTGACAATTTTATTGTTTACAAAATTACTACATGTCGTGTTATTCTGTGAAATAAAATGGTGGCCGTTAAAAATACTCTTAGTAATGTCTCATTGCACTAAAATATAAGAAAGGTTATGAGTTCTAAAAAATTTTAAGAGCCTTTCTGTTAAACTGCAATTTTGCACTCAAACAAAGTTTTAAAATACCAGCTGCATGTTCACAGTTCAGTAACCGTCAATCCCATCTTTTGTTTTGTTTCTTCTTGTTTCCTTTTCTTTTCACAACTCTTAAGACTTAGTTGCATGCTTACCGTTAGCTATAGCTACATGATGCAACTGTACGAAATTGCTACAGAAAGAGAAGCAGAGACTCAAAAGCTTCTCTGCATTGACCAATTGGTACATTGTCACTACCCCAAGGGGTTCAATACATACATGTGGTATACAATAGAGCACAGGAGCACACGACCTAAGCTACATTTGTGGACACTATTAGAATTTTTAATATTTGCGTGGGTATACAATATTAATAGTGTGGGTAGTTAAATACACACGCAAATAACCTTAATTTTGAATTATATTTACGTGCGTATACTAGACAATAGCGTGAAAAGTATTTACGTGTGTAATTATGCACACAAATGCTTTTTACGCTAATGTCTGGTTATATAGGTATACGCACGTAAATATAGTTTAAAATTAAGATTATTTGCGTGTGTATTGAACTACCCACACAATTAATATTGTATACCCACGCTAATATTGAAAATTCTAGTAGTGGAACTATTGAATGCATCTGTTCTTCTTCACCTTTTTTTGTATTGCCAACAACAGCAATAATTATGCACAATTAAATCGCCTTTCATACACCATATTGGTACATTCTGTGTGTGTGTGTGTGTGTGTGTGTGTGAGTGAGAGAGAGAGAGAGAGAGAGAGAGAAGACTGGTGCTTGTTTGTTTTCCTGCTCTTACATAAAGAAATATATATGACTATTTCATTTTCAGACAACCTTATCTGATAGAATCTTTTGCTTCTCTTTGCAGTTTGTCACCAAATCATTCCTTAGTTAGGCTGATCATATCAAGTTTATATCACACTAACCGACGCTTTTATTTCTGCTAATTACATAAGATATGTTATGTTCATGTCGTATCATGTAAAGTACATAGGTGCATTATATTTGTAGTTAAATATTATTGTAAAGTACATTGTTTCTCTTTTTAAATCCAACTAAAAAAATAATCAAAGCCAAGTATATATGTGAAGGTTTAATAGATTAGTTACCAATGAAGTCGGTGGGGATCTTTCCGTTTGAGAACCGTCCGGTTGCTTTATGCCCGTAAAAATTCTGACCATATGGCGGGAAGTTACATCTGATCGGTGTTTTGAGCGGGTTGTTGTTCCCCGGATCAACAATTGAATCACCGAAAACAATAACAGCCGGTACCAATGGTTTTGTCTGGTTAAACGAGTATGCCAGTGCACCTGACATGTGATACAGAAAAAATAGAACAGAAACAATCAGTCTCTTTCCCTCCATCTTTTTTGTTTTCTTGATGGTTTGATTTTGGTTGCTATCAGATGCAGAATGACATCTCCTTTTATAAGAGATGGGGACTTGGAGGCATCTTCAACTTTTTAGTTGTGATGTCCCCACATATGCTTTATAATTGTAGTTAAAAGAAAAAGAAAATGTTGGGAGATACTATCATTAATATTGTCAACAATATTATCTTTATTATTCGGATTAAATGAGTTATTAGTTATATTAATGATTTTGTTATGTAACTAATTTTATATAATATATATATATTATTCTATTTAATTGAATATCACTAATCTGAATAATAATTCACTTAAATTGAATAATAAAAATACTGTATAAAATATAAATTACATAATAAAATTATTATCACAAATAATAATTTATTTAATATAAATATCAAAATCGATTAAGAAAATAATTAAAAAAAGAAATAAAGAAATAATTAAAAACCATGAATGAAGTAGCTGTCAATTAAGAAAATAATTAAAAAAAGAAATAAAGAAAAAACTATATTGGTTTGGTGCATGAGCAGTTAAAACCATGAATGAAGTAGCTGTCAGTTCGTGAAACACAGTAAAGAATTAGAAACGTAATAAAAGACAACAAATAATGATACTTTTCTACTATTCATTCATAACTTTTCAACTCCAACATTGTTTGAGCCTACAATTTCTCTGACAAGAATGAACTTCATTCCAACTAGGTGAATAACATAAGCACTAAAAAAAATTAATTCATGATTGAAACAGTAATAAAAATAATATTTTTTTATAAAAATCACATATTCGAAATATCAAAATTTTTGTTGTGAATATTTTATGTCTGATATTTTGATCCAATCTTCTAATGCTTATAAACAAAGTTTGTCAGTAATTGATCAACATAATTAAAAGATTATGCAATTTTTTTAAGCTTTCCAATTTGTTCCAAAAATCAATATTATATGTGCATAAGTTTTATTGACATATATTATTACTAATTTACAATGTGACTGATGAAATAATGTATATACTTCCATCTCAAACTTATCTAAAAAAGAAATCTCAAGGCCACTAACCAATTAGAAGCCCTCAAATAGTCAAATTCAACAGTTAATAATAGGTACTAGCACTGTTGATTTCCATGACAGATCTTATATTCTACTTCAAAATTAGATATTCATATTTCTTTGGTTGCAAATTCACCATTGCACCGCTTATATATGTGGGCAGTTGATGACAATTAATGTACAAAATTCTGGTGATTTTGTACTAATTTGTTATGGTAGTAATTTAGTACTAGTTGAGAACCTAGATATTGACACACTTTTATGACCAAGTAATTTTAAATCCTAGTTATATTTTTACTTCAAAATCTGTGATGCGGTTTGTGCAAAATGAAATGAGTTTTTTATCAATGAAATTTATGCTACTTTTTTTTTCATTTTTTTTTGTAATAATCCAAACTCTTTACTTGATTTAACAGTAATAATGATGATGATGATGATGATGATGATGATGATGATAAATTAACTAGAATAAAACAATTAAATTTAATATATTAATGTCTGACTTGGACTGACTAAGACATTTGAAATATCACTTTTCTCATGAAAATCTCTTTCTTCTCTGCTTTCAAATTTTGTCGGACTCCAAGAAGTATAGATATTGACAGAAATGAAACATTAATTAGCACCATTAATTCACCTACTAACAATTCATATATATTCTTTCCATCTTGAAGCACACCTACTACGTTTTTTTAAATACCGTTTTAAAATACATGAAATCATGATGATTCCAACCTAAAATTATGGAACGGGACAACAGTCCAACTAAAAAAATTCCCTTATATAATGGAAAACTAATATTCGATATAATGATAAAGTTATTATTTTCTGGATTGAAAGTTACAGGTTTTAATTCGAATAAAATTTTTTTATTAACAGTTAAAATTGAGTGATTTTGACTTGTATTTTTATCTCAAAAAAAATTTAGTATATCTCGGTCCAAGATCATACTTACAACTCACATTTTTTGGAATTATAGTTGTAGGTACATTCTCGAGATTACATTCATAGATATCATACATAGCATTGGTTTACTATTATTATTGCTCCACTTTCGAATTCTAATATTCAAATGACTGATCTAAACCATTCTATTTGAATCAAAATTTTGTAAAAAACCAAATTTTTATATTCTTTTAGAAATTTTTTTTAACCTTTCTTTAAAATATAGAGGAAATTGTTCCTATTGATGTTCTAAGATTTGTAAAATCAATAGAAAAACTCTTATAATCAAGCATTCATAATGAAAGTTTTAGACATTTATAATAAGGTTTGGTGCTATTTACACTAATTAAATGTCCAAAAAGAAATCATGATATCTAGACACTTAATTCTAAGAATAAAACATTTTTTTCAAACTTAATTAATGTGACATTGCTCTAGCTGCTGTAAGAGCCTTAAATTTGCATTGGTTGCAACCATCCCAGTTTTGCATGTTACCATTTTATTCTATTAATTCATTTTAAATTAATGGATCTGAGTGCTTATTTATGATCAAGCTTGTTCAATTGCTCGTAAGGAAATGTACCATGAAATCTTTAGAAATTTTTATTTGTCTATTCCAGAAAAGCAACAATAATATCTCATATTAAAGTTTGATAACTCTGCATTTAATTTTTAGACGCTAGTCTTTAAGTTATATATTTTTTATTTGAGATAAAGATTAAGGTTAAGACATTCAAATTTAAATATATATAAAAGATCCTCCATCCGAATTTTTAATTCTTTATGTTATATAATTAAGTACTATATTTCGAAAATTGAAAATAAATTTCATAAATATGAGCAAAATTTGAATGCATATAGGTTCATGATAAATTGTGAACACATAATGTATTGAGAAGTCCACTTTAAATGTATACATTCAAGCAGTCTTAAACACATTTGAAGATAAATTATGAAGGAATAGTCTAAATATCATCCCAATTCAATTAATCATCATGGCTGGCCCCAAAAATTTTTAAAAGACAGCAAACAAAAAAATAAACCATTATAACGATGAAAATGACAATATATTAGTTCAGCTAACTTGTATAATATAAAAAAAATATTATTATAAAATACAAGTGCATGGGTCCAACCATTGAAAACTAAGAAAGAAAATGTTATTTAAATTCTAACAAATCTCATGGTTGTACTTGAAATTAATAGAAAAATAAAAATTACAAAATAACCTTATAAATTAGCAAATTCAATTATGATGTGCAACCAAAAAAAATATTCAATTTATTTCTTAACAAATAACATGTTAGTATATATAAGAATAATTAAATGTTAATATAAGACGATTGTCTCTTAATTTAAGAATAGTATTTTATATGGTTTACGCATGATTAAATAAATTTAAATAGAGATAATGCTTGATGAAATAACTTCTTACATGGATCACACCATTTTAGTCAAGGGTGAACCGGGTATTTTTTTTTGTCAAGTATATATATAATATATTATCCCATTAACTGAAAAACCTATATATATTAGAATATGTACTTTATTATTTAAACAAAAATAAAATAATATCAGCGTCATTAAAATAAATCAATAAAAGCTTCTGTTCGTAGAAAAAAAAAATCAAGGAATTAACACGTATAACCACTTTAAACATTTTTGTTGAAAGCATATTTTCCCAGCAAATACTATAAAAAAATTATTCTTGCATCTCAAATTTTGTAACCCTTATTTGTACTTAATGTTAGGTATCAATACTTTTCAAAATATATATTTTAAAATTTAAGTTAAAAATTATGTTGAATAATTTAAAATACTTAGAGTGCGGATAGGGATTAGAGTGCGGATAGGGAATGGAGTTATTATCACTCTTGTTTTTGTAAACCATCCAATTTTTTTTGAAATTTTCATTATTCTTTAATTTTTCTTCTCGTAAAAGTAATTCGTGATGACAAAATTTTATTAATATTTTCTCAAGGAAGAATTTGCAATATAATGAGTTCTCCAATTATTAAAACATTTCAATTTCCTTTCTTCAAAAAAAAAAATCTTTTTATTCCTTGTACAGGGGCAGGGGCGCAGCGCGAAGCCGCGGAGACACCGACACTGAAATATTTCCTCCGATCTAATGCTACCGAGGTCGCACAGCGAAGGCAATCAGAGCTCATCAAACCATAAACAAACAGCACAGATCATGCGTGACAGACACGGCGTTGTCTAAAGATTGGAGCGAATCCATCAACGCAACTGAGGCAGTGGTGGCCTGGTGCAACCCTCCGTTAGCGTCACTGTCTCTATAGCATACCAATTAGATTCTATCTTTATTAGAGAGAATCAACTTAAAGAGTTAACACCACCAACATTTTCATGATTCCATTACACAAGAGCAGCTCAAAGTGACTTGCTATGATTTGCTGCGTTATTCTTTGTAATTGGAGTGTTGCAAACATTGTAACCTTTTACTCAAAAATTCGGAACTGGGAAAAAAATTAGTGATCGGATATAACAGAAATATAACTTAATAAAAGTTTCTTTTTGTAGTACATAAATATATCAATCTAAATTGTAAGTACTAAAAAGATCATAATAGATTATACAAATAATCTGGAAATTATTCGCGAATAATTCGTATAATTCAAAAAAATTCTAAATAATTCAGAAATCTTTTTAGTTCGTCAATTTATTTGAAAACTTGTTGCAAAACAAATAATTCACTAATTATTTGCAAATTTTATCACTATACCTAACTGTGATCTATTTACAAAAGTTGGAGAAAATGAAAATAAATCTTTCATTTCAGTTTAATTTTTGGGTCTACAGCTGTATAATTGGATTTAGATGCACAAGTACGCAATTCCAGTTCATATTTGCAACCACACCGTTGGAACAGTTTCTTTGGGACAAAATATTGTTGTGATTATATGATATATATACATTATTAAGTCAGAAGCAGGTCATAAAATAGGAAGGAAAACATGTGACATAGCAAGCATTTTTGAGCAGTTAGAGGTGCCATATTCAATAAAGGGGACCGTTTTAGTAGAGGTGTAAGATTAGGTAAGTTATTAACTTATTAGTTATTATTGTTGTTATTCTGGAGGTTTCGAATAAAGATGAGGTCAAATTATTCAATTTTAAATGTTTATGAAAGATTTTTTTTAAACGTGCGAGTTGTTATTTTAGAATTAGTATTGTAAATAAATTAACATCATCTAAATTTGAATCCATTAAAAGTTTCATATGTAAATTCATAATTTATAATGACTTGAAAACTTAAATACAAGTTTGTATCTATTGTCTTAATAAAGTCGAATTTTGAATCATGTTTTGAATCTATTAGTAAAAATTAAAATATGCTTAAATAAAGTTGAAATTCATTGACAATCTTAATGAGCTACACAAATGACATCTAAATACTAAATTTGACATTTGAATTTGATCTATATACATATATGTTTCATAAACACTAAAAGTAATGAAATAAAATGTAATTTTTTTTTTACTTTTCATCCAATGATAGAGAAGGTTTTACAATAGTATATATTTGATAGTTTTGATGAAATAAAAAACATACACCTATTTTTTTAATTTTCAAAATTTATTTTGACTTGATTTGAAAAATAATTTCAAAATTAATTATCAAGTTAATCTATTGTTTTGCATCTCAATCCTATTTAATAAATCAAATATTCACATGTACTACATATTGGCTATTGGGCATATATTGGATTTGGATCTTGTTATGTTCAAATAAAAATTCAATAATAAGGACGAGTACCCTTTCCAAATAATGTAAATCCTTGAATGCTATTAGGATCCACTCATGGGACCGTAGATATGGATTTAAAATGGATTGTTAGATCGTAGATTTTAATTGAAATCCCTGCCTGACTGGCTTAATTAAGTACATGTACATGTAAGCATGGTTCTTTAACATCAAAAGAGGGGGGGGGGGGGGGGGGGGGGGGGGGGGCAAATTACTGAGTCTTGAAAAAGACTGAATAGTACTTGGTATGATTAATTTTATGTTGTGGGAGGCTTAATTAAGACGGATAATTTTCCTAATTATTTGAGCCAATTTTATCCTAATTAAGTTTGTCCAACAACTCATCAAGTAAATATTAATAATGACCGCGTATCTTTTTTTATATATTAATTGGAGAATCACCCCTGAATATCATAATGTAAATATATAATTATTTGAAACAATGAAGGTTTTCAAATGAGGGGGGGGGGGGGGGGGGGGGGCAAATTACTGAGTCTTGAAAAAGACTGAATAGTACTTGGTATGATTAATTTTATATTGTGGGAGGCTTAATTAAGACGAATAATTTTCCTAATTATTTGAGGCAATTTTATCCTAATTAAGTTTGTCCAACAACTCATCAAGTAAATATTAATAATGACCGCGTATCTTTTTTTATATATTAATTGGAGAATCACCCCTGAATATCATAATGTAAATATATAATTATTTGAAACAATGAAGGTTTTCAAATGAGGGGGGGGGGGGGGGGGGGGGGCAAATTACTGAGTCTTGAAAAAGACTGAATAGTACTTGGTATGATTAATTTTATGTTGTGGGAGGCTTAATTAAGACGGATAATTTTCCTAATTATTTGAGCCAATTTTATCCTAATTAAGTTTGTCCAACAACTCATCAAGTAAATATTAATAATGACCGCGTATCTTTTTTTATATATTAATTGGAGAATCACCCCTGAATATCATAATGTAAATATATAATTATTTGAAACAATGAAGGTTTTCAAATGAGGGGGGGGGGGGGGGGGGGGGGGGGGGCAAATTACTGAGTCTTGAAAAAGACTGAATAGTACTTGGTATGATTAATTTTATATTGTGGGAGGCTTAATTAAGACGGATAATTTTCCTAATTATTTGAGGCAATTTTATCCTAATTAAGTTTGTCCAACAACTCATCAAGTAAATATTAATAATGACTGCGTATCTTTTTTTATATATTAATTGGAGAATCACCCCTGAATATCATAATGTAAATATATAATTATTTGAAACAATGAAGGTTTTCAAATGAGGGGGGAGGGGGGGGATAAATAAATTAATGAAAGTAGTTATATGTGTCCACAAAAAAAGACGGCACTATATTGGAATATATATATTAGAAATAGAATTATTTGTGGCACTTTTAAATCAAACACAACTCCCACCTGATCTGATCATGACATTTAACCAATTTGAACGTGATAATTTAATGCCCCAACAATGGTTTTGTTTCCCAATTTGCTTTAATTATATGTCCTATTATATATGTATGTGTGTGCACTCACTAACTCAAAATGCTTGATTCTTCAATTTAGACAGAACTCATGGCATCCAACCAATGCTTCACTTGCTCTGAGTTACCAACAATTAATAACACACATAATTATATGTCAACTGCACCAACTAACACTACGAGACTTAAATATGTTTTGTATGATTTAGACGAAGTAATGTAGTTTGCAAATAGATTTTTTGCACTTTGAATTGGTAAAAGTCAAAAAGATAAATTTCATTATTTAAGTCAATTAATATTTGGTTTTTTTTTCATTTATTGATTTAAGTTATATTTATTTGCAACTAATTAGTGACTGGAGAAATTTCAGAAGTAAGTTATATTTTTTATATATAAAATATATAAAATATTCAATTCATATTTCATCAAAGATTATTAAATATGATTTGTTATAAATATCATATAATTTTGCGAGTCTTTGATGAAATATTAAGTAACATTTAAATTATATAAAATTTAAAAAACAATCAATCTATAAATTTAAAAATGTATTTATAAATCTTTTGTATTTAAATTTTTTTTAAAATATTATTTAAAAATTCATTATCCTACTCTTGTCTAATACCGAGCAAGTCTACATTCTCTCGCAATTTTCCTTTTTCTTTTAAGAATAAATAGCATATAATTCTAATAAAAAGACAATACTAAAAACTACTAGAAAAGTTCAATGTCCTTTTGCTTGGACTTAAGTGCTTAAAATATTTGTTGGAAACAAATACAAACAAGGTACAAATATGTCAATGTCAATCTCTCTTTTGAGGATTGTAAGTGTCAATCTCACAATTGCGATAAATTTTTTGTTACGTTTCCGCATTAGCAACATTGATTAATTAACATATTTTTTTAACATTCAGTACCAATTTAACTTTATTAATTATAGCTCATTTTCTGTTGTTGTTGTCATCTAGTTAACTTTATGAGAAACTTGTGATTTCAATATATTATATTTACATATGTGTTTCTACACAAGCACGTGAAACTTGTGAAAAAATTTCATCAAGTGCTTTTTGCTAATTAATTAATGGTACAAATTATATTTAGAGAAAAACACCATTGAGTCTCTTGGTCTATTGTGATCTTTCATCACAAGTGCTGCATGTTATGATCTAATAACCTAAGCATCAAAATTTAATTAACGAGATTAAATAAAAAAAGAAATTATTCTTGTACTTTACGTTTTGTATAAAAAAGTATTTATACTAAATAGATAATTTGTTTATATGTAAAGTTATAAGTATTTATAATTAGTATAAAAAGTACTTATCACATTTTCATTTCTAAATGATTATAGAAAAGTTAAAATTAAAAATTTTATTGCACAAGTAAAATATAATTTACATAATTTTTAATCCCAATAATATAAGATATAAATATTTTTATTATTAAATATAAATATTTTCTGAAAAAAATATAAATACATTCGGGATGTAGTTAAGAGAGTGTAATTATCACTTCTCTAAATAAAATATCAAAATTATTATCAAAAACATGAAAGTGCCTTTTTGTCCATATTGAGCATCCCACTATATTTTTTTTAATTATTCCAGATCCTCCAAACAAAATATAAAGAGTATACACTTTTCTAAATCATGGTAACAATTAACAAATGTGCTTTTCACAATGCACACCTCATGCTTATTAAGTAATAAGCAATAACGGATACCTTAACCACTCAATTTATATCCAAGTGCATCTTCCTTCAGTAATAAACTAATAATTGGTAATTACTAATTAGAGTTGATCCATCTCGCATGGTTCTGAAAAGAAGGTGGAGCATTGCATTGATGATGTAGAGTGGGCATTGTGCTGTATCGGCGGGAAGAAAGGTGAAGCATTGATGATATATAGCTTCATGGTTGAGATCTGAGTAAATGATTTGTGGAGTTGGTTATCCGTTTTCTATAAATCTGAGCAAATGAATGTTTCATGCATGGTTCACTATCAGAAAGAAAAAAAAAGGTTTGACATTGGTTCTAAAATACATTTAACACCGGTTATGGTACCGATCCCAATGGAAGAGTTGTTGAAAATTGATAACAGTTGTTTGGATAGTCATTATTAAAGGTAGGACTTTCAGCATCGGTTATTAACCAAAAACTATTGCCAAATGATATATTTTTCGTAATAGTTATTTGTTAATAACCGGTGTTTTTTTTAAAAAAAAAATCCCATAGCCACTATTTTTTTTAATAACTGGTGCGGAATGTATTCTTTTTTTTTTAATAATATGTTCATTTTCTGTGACTAGCCCTATAATTGCCAGTCGAAATTAGGCATATGCCACATAACACAATTACAAAATCCTAATTTATATGTACGATATAACCTAATAATAACATATAAATAATATTCACACAATCACAATATTAAAATCATACAATCATATATTTTAAATTCACACAATTAATAAAAAAAATATATAATTTCAATGTACAAAATTAAATAGTGTAAGTAATAAATCTCGTAATCATAGCTCGTATCTCCTCGATACCACTCAGAGAGTATGACAGGAGCTCCATAATTACATAAACTAACAACATCTAATATAAATTAATTACATAAACTAATTATATAATCTAACAATTTAACATCTAACATAAACTAATTACATAAAAAATTAGGGTACTAACCTTAAGAGAGAGAGAGTAGTCAAAAAAGAGGGGCAAGGAGAGAGGTGAAAACAGCGGCTCGACTGGGATGCTGGACGCGACGGAGAAGGGTTGTGCACAGTAGCTCAGCTGGGAGGGAGACAGGATTTGAGAGAGTAAAAGTATAGTCGGAAGAGAGAGAGAGAGACAGAGTTTTAGAACTTAGAAGTCTCGACAAGGAGTGAAGGGATTTAAGAGACAACTGTCAAAAATTTCGAAATCAAGCACATTTAATACTGACGGGAGATTTCTCTCCAGAACATTCAGCATCAGTTACTTAAAAAGAATAGTTTCTGAAAGTTGAATATTCGGCAATTTTCTTATAATAACCGTTGCCGAAAGTTAGAAAAAAATTAGAAAAAAATAAAGATTCAGTAACGGTTATTAGTAAAAAATCATTTCTGAAAGTTGAACATTTGGCACCGACTTTTTGTAGGGACCGTACTGAAAATCTTTCGTTTTTTTTTATTTTCTAGGCAGTTATTTAGCAACGGTTATTTCCTAACAATCGTTATTAAAGATTTCAGAAAAAATTTCAAATGCCACCAAACACTTTCATTAACGATTTTCTTGAGTGATCGTTACTAAAAGAGTGTTTACGTAAGTTAATTTTGTAGTAGTGGTTAATCACATTATGTTGCAACAAAAAACTATTTGATTCATAACATAAAAAAAGTAAGTTGTAAGTTGTAAGTTGTAAATCAACAAGATGAGAGTTCTGATGTCACAAATTTTTAGGATCACAAATTTATTTTTTGATTTATATTTTCAAATCTGACATCCAAATTTGAAATTTAAACCGTCAATTTTGTTCATATTTATAAAAGATGTATGCATATAAAATTTCATAATTTTTCAAACATAATTTATATTAGATCAAGTGATAAAAAATAAATGAATCTTGTTAAGTATGATTGATTAATTTTAATGTATTTATTTTTTTATCACTTGATCTAATATAAAATGGACTTAAAAAAATTATTAAATTTGATATGCATGCATCTTTTATGAATATAAAAAGATCAACTGTTCAGATTTGATATTTGAATATCAAATTTTGAAATATAAATAAAAATATGAATTTGTGACATCTTATAATACAAAAAAACTTGTAGTATTAAATACTTCTCAATCAATAAATGGTCTTCACCAAAATATTCGATTTCTGTTCGTACTGAAATTCAATATCCCAATTTTCACTAATCATTATTCTTTTATATTTACTGAAAGAGCGAGAGGACTATTCCTCTAAATGTCCATGAAGCATTCACACTGATAATTAAATGTTATTTAAACGGCTATTACTACTTCATAACAGATAATTAATTATGTTTAATCATCACCATATTTCGTTAACATTTCCATGTCTATTTTATCTGTCTATCTGATTATAGTTATTTTCTTTTCTTTACTCAGATTAGCTACAATTCCTTATAATAGAACCCACTAAAATGTAATCCAATTAATTCTCAATAAATTATGCAATGGACCCACTGGACCGAGACACAGCTGTTAATTGCGTGATTTCACACTTGCAATAGTTAATTTGGAGATGGACATCATTATGCTCAATGAGGTGTATCCACTATACTTGAAAAGATAGCTGAGAGCTTAAACAGAGAAATTATAAGGAATATTGGATGGATCTTATTAATTTGAGCTTTAAAGTGTGAGATCTGTTAACTATTCTATCCTATATTCTAGCCTTGCATCATTAGCTTTTTTTTTTAATATCACATTAATATTTATAATTTATTTAGGAGAATATCTTCATTTTTAAAATTATATAAAATTATTTTCTTGATGAATTAAAAATCATTACGTTAATGAATTAATAATTATAAAAAAATATCCTGAAATTAATATATAAATTATGTGACAAATAAATTTATTTTTTATAATTGTAGAGATGGTCTTTCTTTTCTTCCTGTCCAATCTAAGCATGTAGATTAGATAAAAGGATTTGTACATGCTTCAAAAAATATTTATACCTCACAAATTAAGTGCTCATATTGTGCGCAATTAAAAAAAAATAGTTCTAAGTTCTTGCGTCCAAATTCTTGGTAAAGAAACACCGACCACCAACAACCCAACACAATAATTGACTGGATGCTATAAAATTATTCGTACAAGTGTTTATGCATAGGAGAAAAGTCTTTATGAATTGTAAAAATTACAAAACTAAAGAAATAAAACAATGACAGCTACAATATCAACCCGGTTTTTGGATTTACAAACAATATTTCGAACTAACAGATCAGCCCCTTTCATTGCAATCGTGTTTATATCAACATGAAAACACAATCTTGCATCTCTTATAGCTTGTAGTAACAATGATATGTGAAAAGATTGGCTATATATGATCTTGGATTTACAAACTACATTTGGAACTAATAAATTCAATTTGAAATTTAACTAAAAGACTGAAATGTGACACAGACTTAAGGGATATAGAGGAATTGTGTTGAGTCAAGGAGGTGCTCGGAGGCCTTCATAAAATTAGACATGTAACAGAGAGAACCTTAAATCTGACATACATTCGAACAAACGCGATCGTAGATAGACCACTCGAGCAAGGACGAAACCACCAACGACAGTATCAGAATTATGAAAATGATAAGACAACATCTTAATTAGAAACATAGAACAAGAAAGATTGCCAGATTTAAGGTTGCATCTTTTCAAAACACATCAGAGAATATGAATTCAGAAATCATTGGAAACTTTCTTTTTCTTTATTCCAATATCTTTATAAACTATAAGCCACACATATCTATCGAAAATACCATCAATTTTGAACATGTTAGTGTTGATGGGCACAATACGTAGACTATCAATAATTGTTTAAATCAACAAAATTAGGTAAGTATCTTGGAAGACCACTAAGTTTTGTTTCACGCCGCGGATGATTGTCAATTTTATTAAACACTAAATTAGGCAATTAGCACTCAGTTTCATTTATTTCGTTGAAGTCACACCAAAAAAGAAAAAGAAAGAAAATTGCATGACGACTTGACGAGTGACAGGAGAAATTAAACTTAGTGATTTCTTGCCTTATTTGGGGCCCAATTTGTATTGTAAGGTATAGACTAAACTGTACAAGCGTGAAATTTACCTCCACCCTTGACCTTCAGAGAAAGTTTCCTACGGAAATTCATACTACAAGTGTGACAAGATGCTGATTTGTCACGACTCATGACATTCACATTTTCGAGCAAGTGGTACACTCATTTGACCAACGAAATCATACATCGACATATTAATGCTCGCAATTTATCACAGTATTATCTAATGATCACTAAATTCTCTATATTAATACAATATAACGTTTATTTGAAATAGAACAGTAAAATGTCAAAGTAAACAAATATTGGCAAGAGACCTTGCACTCAAAATAATTGCATAAATAATGAAAATAACAAAGATAAACGGATAAACTTTATTACTAAAAATCAAATAACTGAGAAGTCCAAAACAGAACCCGTGACAACTATTCAAAAAATGCAACCTAATCCTAAAACACCATAACCAGGGACAAGAAATATATTGATTCAACCAAATAAAGTCCATAAAAACAATACCAAAAATAATTACTCGATAACATATGAAGAAAAGCCACAAAATAGAGAATAATAATATTATTTGGTAGGAAACAAGTCTTAGCTTCAAAATTCGAATGAAAATAATGAGAGAAAACAAAAACAAAAACAGTCCCAAGATGGGAGACTCAATAATTCATTGCCATCATTTTCCAAGATGTCAAGTGAGAACCCTCACTCAAAAATGGAGGTTTGCAAGTCGCAGCCAGGGGGAAAAACATTAAAAAGGGTAAATCTAAATAAGAAAAAAGAAGAGGAAGAAAATAAAATAAAACAGACACCATCACCGCCTCAATGCTCTCTGGTATTAGATGCAAATATGTTCATACCATCATCCCACATCCATTCTTGCTTCTGTTTCAATTTTACTGCCTTCAACAACACCCTCCCCTCCCTCTCCCGATACTCACTCCATCAAAAATCCCACTCTTCACAATCTCCAGATATTTCCCAACAAAATTTAGAAATGTCTTCATTCGCTGCATTCTTTAAAACTCAGGAATGTCAATTTCTATCTGTATGATCTGCCTCTTCTACTGAGCTTTTAAGATTATTTCCAGACTCAGATCGGCTAACACCACTCTGGTTAGGTGACCCTGCAAGACTGACAGTTTGAAATTGAGCTGTCAAATTGTCAGTGCTGTGTGTGGATTGAGATGGTGTGACAGGGGTCGAGGCAGAATGGTTCTCAGGTGGAAGTATCCAAGTCATCCAATCGCCACGTTTCCTTATCCTGTCACCCTGTATTTGACAAAGACATTTTGTTATTTTTTTATATATGAATGGAAGCCATTACATACTGACAAAATAGCATGCATGCAAGGGATAGTAGGAATGAAACAGATAACTTATATAAACAGATAAAAGAAAAATGGCCTGCATTGACACACAGATAATATATAAATGTCGATTGTACAATGGCATCACAATGCTGGTCCCAGATGTTGACAAAGGACAAGTATACTATGTAGCACGGATATGGTACCAGGCGTCCAACAAAAAACAAAAATGGATGAGCAATATGGCACTATATAATCATTGTTATTTGGGAAACATGTGATGTAGGTGTAGTCTTGGACACAGATAAGGTACATGTTATACATGATTAACTTGCATTTTTGTATGCACCCATTGTTACATAACAAGTAAATAAGAACATAATAAACAATTGATGTATGTTGGGGGAAAAATCACAAGAGTACTTCAATTTAATTGAATAATTAAAGTTGAAAGATTAACCATGTCCGAGTAACCTGATCATTGTTTAAAAAATATATATGATACTAAAGTGTAAAGGGAAATACAATACAAAGTAAAAGAAAAAATTAAATTTGAGAATAGTATGCCACCTCCATCTAAATTGTTTTATACTTGGTGATTCCTTTCTTCTCTTTTTGGAAAGGTGTAAGGAATATTCAAGCAGAAAAACTTGACGAAGTTAGCAAAGCTGATGATCACAAGAGATGGCAATAAAAGCACCAATCAGATGCCACTGCAGATAGCAGCATTGCCTTGGATAGGACAGAATTTTGGTTCAGAGCCATGACTGGATATTGAAAGAAGAAAATTGCAGAAAGGCTTATTTTCCTCTATGCATTATCTCATCCTGTACTAAAAATGAGACAACAGACTAGGTTGCTTATTTTTAGTTTCAATGTGGGTTTTTGGGTAGCATTTTGACATCTACTAGGAGCTTCTATTATGTTAGGGGTTAATGGGTCCAAGTTATTATTTTTTTCTGTATTGTAAAAACTTTCGCTATCTCCGAAAAGAAAGGGCAATAGGTGATATCTAGCATCACTTTCTCAAAAATATGTGTGTGTGTGTGTGTGTGTATAAGTAGGAGAATTACCTGTACTTCCACCACAGATGAGAGCCGAGCAACAGTCTCCGATATAAAAGGTATATTAGTTGTTATATGTTTGACCTACAAAACAGTACAACCCACAAAATTACCCTGCCATTTAATGTATCTGTCATATATCAAAGAGTTATTACTAAAAATGATCAAATCTTGCCGATTCCAAGAGAGAAACTAACAGGGACAAGACAAAACTTTGCAGCACTCAAATATGAGAAAAAAATGGACAAAAAGACAAAATCTATATAAACAATGTATTTTTACCTTGTTAAATCCTGCAATCAAGGAAATAGGAACCCAGCCTTGTTCATCCATTTGGCCTCTTAACCATATATCTTTACATAGATTGTCAGGGCTGCATATAAGCACACAATAGGAAGCAACAAACCATCAACAAGTAATTACCAATTGTCCCATCATACAAATGTGCCAACTATAGTTTGTCCATCTAATGATCAGTTAGATTAGGACATAAAAGTTCCTCATGTTTAAGTGTTCTAAATCCTTCATGCAAAAATAACCAGCCATATAGAATGAACTTCTAGAATTATACAGCTGAAACTAATTTACATACTGTCTGATGTGTAACAGCACTTAACCTTAGTAGCACCACCTAGATTAAAAGAGGTTTTTTGCAATTGGGTTTTCCCTGTCTTGAACAAGATGGTCCGACCAAATGAAGACATGATATAGGCATTGAATTTTGAATACTGAGATCAAATCAGTACTTGAGCTACTAAATTCCAGTTAATTATCCATACAGGATAGTATGGCAACATCTGCTTGGTACCTGAAATAATAATCTATTTGCTTCAAAAGAGCAGCACGCTGTGGGTCAACCGGGTGAGGGAAGAAGACAGGAGGGGGTCCCACTGGGTGAGGCACAAAAGGTGAGGCTGCTGCTGGTACATAGTACACTGGAGATGGCGGCATCTCTGAAAAAGATATTGTTCGAAGGTGTTAATACTGATATATATTAAAAGGGAAGAATACCAGACAGACAGAATGATAGCTTCAGAATTGTTACTGGATTCTTTGGTGTCTAATTGTATAACTAAGGATTAGTAGCACCTTGGAGAATAATGGTCTTGGTCTAATAATCCTCAGAAAACCTCGACAAAATGTCAAACATGGAACTTGGCATATGTGTCCTTGCAAAAACACTATCCACAGGCAATCAACTTTTTACTCTGAACATGAGAACAGTTGTCTATTCACCTGTGTTTTGTCCTTTTGAAAACAAAAGGTGGCACCAATCCTTTCCTTTGCAACAAAAAAAAGTTGCAATAATAAAATAAACCTTAGTAACAACTGCTGTCCTTACCAGGGTATACCATAGGTGCTCCAAAGGGTGGACGAACCGCTGGGGATGAAATAAAAGGAGCTGGTACAGCTCCTGGCAGAGGTGGTGGTGGTGGGGGCCTAACATAGGGTGGCGGTACCCCAAATCCATGGGGTGGTGGCCCATTCAACTCTCGACCACCTAAGTTACGAAATTGCCCCTCAAACCCCCCGCCACTACGTCCTCTGCCACCTCCATGGTGGACCCCACCACGACCATTATTACCACCTCTTCTATTCCCATTATACCCTCTTCCTCCTCTTGTGGTATTTTCTCTATTTCCTTGGCGAACTTGTGTGTGCACATCCCAGTTGTCAGTGGCAGCCTTCTCTGTGTCTGAATTTGGGGTACTCGGAGGTGGCATGGTTGGCATGGGCCCGTTGGATGAGGGAATAATGTTACGCCTGGTTGATTTTTTAGAGTTTGTGGGTGAATTAGGACTTTGGTTTGCAAACTGAGGCTTTGAAGGAGATGAAGAGGATGATCCAGCAACAGACGTCTGAAATGATGCATATAGATATCAGTACAGACTCTTCATAAATTCAGATCATTTCATAAAATAATCAACAGATTACAGTATCCACAAAAAATGCACATGTTTTTTGTTTCTAATAGGAAAACCCAACTCAGAGGAACAAGGACAAGTAATTAATAATGCAATAAACTACAAAGATGGCAGGCTTCTGAACCGCTACTTTTCAAGCTCAAATGCAATATCACTTTATTGCTAGAAATGAGAAATGTAATATGCATTATCAAAACATGAGGACATCTATGTATAATACCCAATTTAACACATATTATACCCACAATTGGCCATCCCTAATCATCATGTATGTCTACACAATTGAGACAAGGTAGTTCTCAATATTTTTGAGAAAATAAAGAGAAAACGAGAATAAGTTGCTGTACATTAGATTGAAAAGGCACAAAAGCTTTTCCTTGCATGAATATACAAATAGTGGAATAAAACTAACCAAAATCCATAAAAAAGGGAAATAGCATCTAAACTTAGAAGCCAATTGATAGACACAAAAGTTATTTAAAATATAAATATAGAATATCTAAAAAATGAGAAGGATCTACTGCAGATAAAGAAACAATGGTTGCAATGACTACTTCTCATGCAGGTTTAGGAACTATACATCAAAATCAGAAACAAATTAAACACAATCTCACCTTAAAAACCAGTAAATTTTGCAAATTATAATTCAAAAGAGAGAGATCTCACAGGGGTAGATCCATCGGAAGTTTTCAGAGGAGACTTAGCGGATTCGGAGAGAGCTGGCCATGAGCTCTCGTCTATGACAGGTGGCTTTACCTCGATCGAGCCGTTGGAGGGAATATTCCAAACAGGCTTCTTCACGGAAGCGACTTCCAGCGGCGGAGAGGTGGCTGGGTCGGGAGCGGCGTCCATGAGATAGAGAGAGAGACAGACAGACAGACAGAGAGGCGCCTCTACAGGGGTTAAGTTAGGGTTAGGGTTAGGGTTTTGTTGGTAGAGAGAGGTAAAGAGGTGAGGAGGGAGGTGGGAATGGAGGTGGTTAGATGCGGAGGAGAGGTTTCTCTCTATATTCTTTTTTCTTCTCTTTTTTTATTTATTTTTCTCTCTCTCTCTCACACCTGTGTTTGTGTGCTGGTCCGACCGTCCAAGTCTTAGTCTGTCTGGTCTATAGTGCTTCTTTTTTTTTCTTTTCTTTTTTTTGTCATGAAACTTATGTTTACATTTCCTTTTTTTGTTCTTTCTTTCTAGAAGCTTAAAAGTCTTCATGTGTGTGTGTGTGTGTGTGTGTGTAACACAATAAATGTGTGATTATTATTTTTTTATTAGTAAACATTTCAAGTTAAAACCATGTAAGTTCCTTGGGAGTTTACATACATTTTCATTCATTGGTCATTACATAGAGATATTTCTATATAATTGGATTTGTTCAGATTTAATAAAAAAAATTACCTTAAAAAAGATTGAGGTTGCAATTTTGAATGTCACATTTGAACTAACCGGTAAGTAGTTTTGCTAATCTACAATGTTATTATGTCATCCAATATTCTAAGTGCTAGTTTTCCAATTTTTTTTTATTTTTTCCATGTTTGAACGGCCGGTCTAACTTGATCAATTTGAGTTACATATCAAAATATTAAAAAATATTAAAATTTTGCTATGTTTAGAATTTTACAGATATTTTTTTTCAATTTTTACAAAATGATCGTAAAATAGTAAAAAAAAAATACAAATAGGTTATCCTTTAAAAATCCGAAACATAATAACAAACTCTAATAATAGTAAAATTAAATATTCTATAAAATTTTGATATACAAATCACATCGAACAACTTGGATCAAGTGCTTGAACATAAGAAAATAAATTCTCAAACTGTTAACATATTGGATCAAGTGTTTTAATATTTACATTAAAACATTGACAAAATCTGTCAGTAAATAACAACAACAACAATAACAATAATATAGTATCATCATGATAATACATAATGAAAACATATTTGAACTTATTTCATGAGCGGATTTTCAAAGTGCGCCTTAAGAAGGAAATATAGGAATTGTAATTAAATGTAAAATAAAATAGTATGGGAAAGTTTTTAATTAATAAGTTCATCTAATTAAATGTGCTGATAAAAAACTATCTAATTTACTTACAAGAGCATATATATTTCCTGTATGAGTCTTTCTTTCAAATGAAAAGATATAAAAACCTATATATAGATATAGCATGAAAATAATAAATGGTACAAAGTACAAACAACAGTATCAATCTTTTTCAGTCCTATAAATTACAGGACCAAAACGAAAATGAAATTATCCTGCAAAAGAAGTAAAAAATTGATCCAGGACCAGTGCTTGCATATATGTACTGCACCAACCCTCTTGTATGATAATATGATATGATATGATATATCATGTAACAAAATCATTAAACATCATTTACCAGCACCAGCAGTTCATCAGACATCAAATAAGTACCTCAGCAAATAAACATTTTAGCCCTAAAAAAACCCAAAATCTAGGTCAGTCTTTTTAATCTCAGAAAAGTGCAGTATTAAATAAAATGCATTGAAATAATATTTTCTCAGCTATCATAAACCAGCATTGACCTTTGCATGCACTCAAAATCCATCATTAACAAAGCAAACATTTAACATCATGTGAGATCACTTCACTTGACAAAATCTGCAAATTAGGGCCTAATTCACAAATCACCAACTTTAAGTAATGGGATTATCATAGCTGCCATGGATGTCACAGTTTTGAGTCTAAAATTATCAAAATTAAGACTTTTTCATTCAAGCCATATTCTCAATTAACAAAACTAAAAGCTATTTCAAAACTTTTTCGTACCTGAACTCGTATATGTCGAGGAAATGAGCTTTTTATAGAAAGATAATTGACATCTTCTTCATTATTGCTAATAATGCACTTTAACCTCACTGATCATTCTCTGATATTCAAAGGATAGCGTGCATCTTATTTTTACGATACATTCAACTCTAAGAATTATCGTACATATTTTCATAAGATGAGGATTCAAATGCTTTCATATTTTATGTCTCTATCATGCTTTCATTTTTTAATTTTCTACTAACTCTAATTTTAAAAAATATCAAAAATAAAATCATTAGATGTGATGATCTATATCACTTTTGCTATGTATATATAAAAAATTATGATATTTTGATATTATTTTATTTGACATTGAGAGCCTACAAAAAATACACTAATGTGAATAATTTATGGATGTTGATTTTTTTAACTTATTGATTCATATAAAATAAAAATAAGAAATATATCATAAGAATTAGATGTATTATAAAAGTTAAATGTATACTTAAAACACTCTTATTCAAATTAGTAATTACCTTTGTCAAAATAAAAGACATGAAAATGGATAGAAGCTGAAAAGAAGAACAATACATAAAAGAAGAAAAAAGAAATATGATAGAGAGACCTTGGGCCAATTTTAACAACCCATCTAAAAACCCAGCCTTAGACATTTTTTATCTGTACAAACCAAATTTTGGGTCAGTACTTCTAGCCAGTCTTAGGCTACAGATTACCTCTTAATCTTCATTCCTTGAATCAATTTTGACTCAAAACTTCACGAGTCAAATCACCTAAATTCTTTATTAAAGTTTCGTTCTTCAAAGTGCCAACATTATAATATCATGCCAGATATAATTAGACCAAACATGAATTGAAGTTTCTTATAAACCGAGATATTTAGATGAAATTTAGGAGAAGATAACATCTGTGTATACCTACTTACCAACAACCTCAAAGCATGTACTTATTGCTCCTTAACTACAAAAAAAATTAAGTACATGCACAATTTATTCACAACTCCAAAGTCAAGCCTATAAATAAAACCTTCAAATGAAATAACTACACACATTCAGTTCTCACTTCCTCTCATTCTCCATCCATCAATCAATCAATCTCATAACAAATCCCAATCATGGCAAATAATGGAGAAAGCAACAAGATCTTTAGCTCCTCCAATTCAAGAAATGCAACTATCTTAGCACTAGGGAAAGCATTCCCTCAACAACTGGTGATACAAGACTACCTCGTCGATGGCTTCTTTAAGAGCACCAACTGCACTGATCATGAACTTAAACAAAAGCTAACTAGACTATGTATGTTGTTAATTTCATTATAAATGGTGTTGACTTTTGATAATTTCAATTTCAATTTCAATTTCATTTTGTGTATGTAATCATTAAGAATTTGGTATTGATCTTGGTTGAGCATACTAATAGAAAGTTACTGGAGATAATATTTGTCTTTGTTTAGAACTTTGAATTAACACCAATGAAGGGACAATGGACATTTTTTTCTTTATAATATAAATTGAAAAATAATAAACATTTGTTTTGTTTTTTGTTTTCTTCATTTAGGCAAGACAACCACAGTGAAGACCAGGTATGTTGTCATGTCAGAGGAAATCCTAAAGAACTACCCAGAATTAGCCACAGAGGGTCTCCCCACAGTCAAGCAAAGGTTAGATATCTCCAACAAAGCTGTCACCCTAATGGCCATCGACGCTTCCATCTCATGCATCAAGGCATGGGGGAGGCCTCTCTCATCCATAACCCACCTCGTCTATGTGTCATCAAGCGAGGCCCGCTTTCCAGGCGGAGATCTCCACCTGGCACGAGGCTTGGGTCTCAACCCAGACGTGCGTCGGGTCATGTTAGCATTCACTGGCTGCTCAGGTGGAGTTGCGGGTCTACGTGTGGCGAAGGATCTGGCGGAGAATAACCCAGGAAGCCGTGTGTTGCTCGCCACGTCAGAGACAACCATTGTTGGATTTAGGCCACCGAGTGCTCAAAGACCGTATGACCTTGTTGGTGTTGCTCTTTTTGGGGATGGAGCCGGAGCGGTGATCCTTGGAGCTGATCCTGTACCAGGAGTTGAGAAGCCATTGTTTGAGCTCAGCTCAGCAATTCAACAATATCTGCCGGACACTGAGAAGACGATCGATGGCCGGTTAACTGAGGAAGGAATCAAGTTCCAGTTGGGCCGAGAACTACCACAGGTTACGCTTAGCAAATTACATATGTAACTGATATATATGTGTATATTGACTTGGTGACTTGTGCTAACAATTGATCAATTGAGAAACATTCAAACTAGATAAATTTGGTATACTGATAATGTTATCGTTTTACCAAAAAGGTTCTTATTTGATAAGTTATCAAAACATAATAATAAATAGTTCATGTCCTGCACATGTTGATCAGCTAGCAAAAACATCAATTGTACTTACATTAGTAACATAAAATTTTAAGGAGCTCGGTAAACCTTAGCTATATATATGGTGCTGATATATATGCATAGGTGATCGAGACGCATGTAGACGAGTTCTGCAAGAAGATGCTCAAGGACACGATATGCAGCGGTGCGGAATACAACGATTTATTTTGGGCCGTACACCCAGGCGGGCCCGCAATACTAAGCAAAGTGGAGGGGAGGCTGGGGTTGAAACCGGGCAAGCTGAGCGCAAGCCGAGACGCTCTACGGGACTACGGTAACGCAAGCAGCAACACGATTGTGTATGTTTTGGAGAACCTGGTGGAGGAGAGCAAGAGGAAGAGAGAGAAAGGGGAGGAGGAGGATTCTGTGTGGGGACTGATTCTGGCATTTGGACCTGGGATTACTTTTGAAGGCATTCTTGCAAGAAACTTGGTTTATTGAGTCTTTGAGAGAGAGAGAGAGAGGGAAGCGATGTTGCTTTCTTTAATTTGTTTTCATTGTTCTTGACCAGAGGTGAGGTTGAGATTATAATGGTTCTTGTTTCAGTACTAAATAGGTAGAATGGTCATACTTTTTTAAATTTTTCTGTGAAAGGAAACAATTGATTAATTGTATGTTCGATGAAAATTTGATGTTCAATTTTCCAAAGATGCAGAGAAGTTTTCCTCTGTGTTTCTGACAACACTACTACAGTGATGGTGACATATTCAGAGTTTCATAGCCCAGACATTCCTGGGCAGGGCAGAGATGGTATTTATTGAGCTTCAGGCGATAAGGGTTTCATTTGAGCCTTCCCAAATCAAAAATTTGAGAATCTGTTTTGGGTCTTTAAGAATCCGGATGTTATGAGAATATATGATGGGCTGCATTCTCACCTCTCATATATCCATGATATAATAGGCCTCTTTTACATTTGAGCCTCATTCAAAACTCTCTTGCTCTTTCTTGAATTTTGACAATATATATATATATATATATATATATATATATATATATATATATATATGTATATATATTTTCAAAATATATATACTATGTTAATTTTAATATTTATTTTTTTAAATATTTTTTACGAAACTTCTAGTTGAATCTTTTCATAAAGAAATAAAACCTATCATCACTATACTTATTAATACTAACTTATTTAATTACGTTTATTGCTGCATATTAATAACAATAATTTGTTTTTATGCGCATAACAAGCACATAGTATAATTTACATTTCAAAATTTTTTATCTTAAAATAAGAAATTGCTTTCAAGTTAATTCATTATCAAATGTTATCCCACCGTTATTTTTATAATGATTTAACTTGACAATCTTATCAATTATTAAAAAGTATTTTTTCAATTTTGAAATCCAACATTTGTTTGAGAAAAATGTGAATTCTATTATACTAATGATATCATGCTCATAAAATTGATGCTATTTGATTTTTACTAGTTTATCAAAAAGACTCAAAATTTACACCAACATAAATTTAAATTATCAAATGATGCTTATATTGTATTTGAAAACATTGATCACTTTTAACACCACAACAAGGTCTAATTCAATGTTTTATATGTTAACTACATAAAACCAAGGGGTGCTGATATTTTGTTGCGTAATACTACGCTACATAACATACAAATGAATAAATTATAGAAATTTTGTAAATTTATTTTATATAAATTTTAATGTGATCGAATAAGTAATATATTATATTAATGTAATGAAGAATATGAATGATTAGATTTCAACCTAGAGGATAAAATAAAATTACCAAAAAAAAAATTATTATCACGTGCCAATCACGTTACCCTCACTTGATGCAGTTACGATTTTCCCAATCTACCCCTCATTCTCTGGACACAGTTGCCACTAATCAAAGGTCATATTGGTCACCCGAATGTTAGGTGGTGGGAATATATCATGAGAATCTTAACTATGCCAGGCACAGCTTCTCTCCATTCCGTAACACTGGAGATGTCTCCTGCTGAGGCTCTTATATTTGAATATTATAGTTTTGCTAAATTAAATCATTTATTAGTTTGTTATGCGAGATTTTTTTTCTTCTTTTTTTTTACGTTTAGTTGAATATTATGAACCGTTTTCAATAGAAATTAGATAAGGATAATTTTAATTTAAGTTATTTTTTAAAATCAAATATGTTTTTATCATAACCTTTACACTGATAATAAAAACAAATATAAATAGACATTTAATGTATATTATTCAGGCTCGTTTTATCACTTATTGGTCAACCAATATTTAAATACTTAGAAGTTAAGACTCACATATATGCAGAAAAATCTACCAACTAAATAATTTATTAGTAAGAAAAGAGTGTGCAAAATGTGTAAAAGAGAAAAAAAATATTAAAAGATAATATAGACTTCACTTACTTTTTATCCATTAATTTGCATTATATAAAAAATAACAAATAACTAATTATATAACCATAGAACTTTGCATACTTGTAATATCATTAACTTTTAGTAGCCATATACATTAGATATATTAATACTTTATCTCTCAAGAAAACAAAAAGAAGGGAAAAAAAAAACTCATAACAAAGTGTTTATAACATTGAGGACAAATATTTTGAATCTCCAGTCATGGAGGAAATGGAGAGGATCGCATCCCCAAATATAATGAGTCCAAATGGAAATAGTATTTCTTTGTACCTCAAAGCTGACGAGCTTGTTTTTTGCTTGTCCCGTGCGTACGACGTAATGCCTCCTATTAATCCTCGCCATGGGCCCCACTATGCACGTGCCAACATCAATCCTCAATTCCTCATATATAGTTAGTTCCACATCACACTGTCTAGTCTACAATTCTAGATTTTGCTATTTTAATTGTAACAGAAAGATAGTTTTTGCTATTTCAAGATTTCGTGGAAGGATAGAATCTTCACTTAGTTGTGATCTTCTGATACATAATATTGCGTTATATAGTATACGAACGATGAATTATAGAGTTTTTTTTTATTTTATTTTGTATAAATTTCAATATAATCGGACGAATAACATACTGTAATATACAGTACAGTATAATACAGCATAAAATATGAATCCTCACTAGATATGATGGATTTGTTGAATTAGCATGCTTTAATATAGCATATGTACGTGTACAAAAATGAAGAAAGAAAATTTTTTCACATTTAGGATTTGTAGAAATTAGATGTGAATTTATGACTCCAGTATAAACTCACTGAAATGAAAAGAAGAAAGAAGAAAGGTATATTGGTCAATATCTTTTTAATTAAGAATTATAATTTGAATGTTTGGGGACTTAATCATAGTTAATTTATGACAATTTAAATTAAAAAAAAATGAATTTTTTGGCAATTTGAAAAATAAACTTGATTTCACGTTATCTCCTAATAAATTAGCCACTAACAATTGAAATTAATGCATTTACACCCACTAACGGAGCTTGATCAAAATTAATAGGAGGCTTAAAATATTTTCTCCAGTATAATTATATATTTCAAATTTCTTAAAAAAAACTAACTACAATATAATTATAATAAAATATTTTAAGTTTTTAATATATATAATCATTTTTTAAAATTTTTGAAAAAATTATAACTCTTTCTGATCTCTATTAAGCTCCCCTCCTATTTATACCTACATAAAATTTTAGAGGAGGCACAATGATGTCCATGAGGCGCCTTGCATAGTAGGTTTTGCTTATCATCATTTATTACTATTATTTTTTGGTCTGAGATCTCCTATGATATAAATATAATTCATACATACATTGGATCCGATCCGATTCTGCATGCATGCATGAATCATGTCCGTTCTTTCAGTTCCAGTTTTCTCTATTGAATCTTTTAATTAATCACTAATCTTTATTAAAAAATCAATGTTAATTAATAATGAATCTTATCCTAGAAATTCTGAAATGATTATTGTACCAAGCCTTCCAAGCTGCATATTTATAATAATAATAAAAATAATAATTATTATTATTATTAATAACAACTATGTCAATGATGATTATTATTAATAACATCATTTTTTTATGACTAATACAGATGTAGTCTCATAAATGGTACACATAATATGAAAGTAAACATAATATAATTAGTAATAGCTAGCTAGCAAGATCCAGTGCTTTTAAAATATGATATTTTCAGGATTGATGAGAATTGAGAAGAGCAATGGAGAAGACAACATGCGCATGCATATGCAGTTGTCCTTTTTCCATTTTTTTTATTTGGTAGAAATTAGTAGTATTTCACTATTTCTCTGTCATTAGTGGCTTGACGCTATTAATAATACCTCAACCACCACCTATATTTATTTCTCATATATCATATCATATATGAACTAATTCCAAACAGTGCGAACACAGAATTTTTTTTTCTTCTATTTATGTATATAGAAAATATTTCGAAAATATCATCATTAATATTTTAATAAATATCAATTTTATTATCTATGTAAAATAAATTATTATTTATATTAACGATTTTATTATACAATTTATTTTTAACGATATTTTTACTATTAAATTCAAATATCACCAATATAAATAACTCATTTAAGTTAAATAATGAAAATAATATATAAATAATTTATATAATAAAATCGTTAATATAAATAATAATTTATTTAATTTGAATAATAAAATCGATACTTTCGATAATAATATCAATAACGATATCTATATATCAGCTCCCTTTTCATACCAAACAGTGCGCAAGGACTCTTTCACACAGAATTTTTTTCTATTTATGTATATATATATATATAAGCAGGATACATAGAGAGAAAGAGAGAACAACTGAGAAAGATCAAGAAGCTAAGAGTGCAAAGGTGATGGGTGAAGTAAGTCGCCTTCTTTCTTTCTTCCTTTCTTCCTTCTCTCATTAAATCTCTTTTCTTTCTTTCTTTCTTTCTTTCTTTCTTTCTTTCTTCGTTGAGGCATCATATCTTGTCATAGTAATTAAGGATATTGTTGTATTTTACTCTGTTTTTAGAAAGGGAAAACAGAGGGAGAGAAAGAGGAGAAGAAGCAAGAGGAGAAGGACAAGGGGAAGGAGGAAGGAGGAGGAGGAGAGGAGAAAAAGGGAGGAGAGGGGAAGAAAGCAGAGAAGGAGAAGAAAGGGGAAGGAGAGAATGGAGGAAAGAAGAATAAAGAGGTGATATTGAAAGTAGATTTGCACTGTGAAGGATGTGGCATGAAGGTGAAGAAAGCCATCAAAGCTGTTGAAGGTTAGCACCATTAATTCTCTGTGTGTGTGTGTGTGTGTGTGTGTGTGTGTGTAGGAAATTATTTTCATTTTTGTGTTCTTAAGTTAATTAAGTTGTTATTTATTCTTGACCAAAGAGAAAACTCAGGTTTTTCATCGCTTAATTAAGTAGAATAAAATTAAATTATCATATCTTCTCTAGTAGATAAGAGGAGGGATCATTTGACAATGGTTATTTTGACGATTTTGACATTAATTATTTTAAAAAACATTCAAATAAAATTGAAAATTATAAGAATAAATTTGTTGGCATATATGTTATTGCACCACTGCCTGGTAAAAAGGAGACCAAAATTTGCAATGGTAAAGAGAAAATTAATAGAAATAAGAATTGAGTATAACTGCTCATAATTTTTCTTCCCTAATATATTTTGCAACATTTGTTAGGTACAAAGTACAAATATATCAGACTGTTGGTTGACACATGAATTTCATGAAAAGAACACTTTATTTTCTGGAGAACTCTGCTTTATGCAGAGCTGTAATTCCTTAAAATTTAACTTTCCATGTAATTAAAGTATGTTATCTTTTTTGTTTTGCTCTCCTAAAAAAAATACTAACTTTTTCAACTTGGAAAGCAAAAGAATCAAAGACAAAGAAAAGGGATTGGTCCTTTGCATGGTAGCATGTGCCCCTGGATTTATTTTGCTTAAAAAAAAACTTTTCAGTATAGTTTGCTTACTAGTTAATTAATTAGTAGTTATTACACTGCATTTTTCTATTATTATAGAAAAGAAAAGTTAAACTTAATTATGAAGTAATCTTAATAAATAGTCAGATTTGAAAATTTTATTTTATTTTATCTGATATATATAGGTGTTGAAGGTGTTTCATTGGATTATGAGAATAACAAAATAACAGTACCAGGAGAAGCAGATCCCTGGAAATTAAAAGAAAGCATAGAATCAAGGATAAAGAAAAATGTGGAGATAATTTATCCAGTGAATCCTCCAAAGAAGAAAGATGACAGTGATCAGAAGAAACTGGTAACTACTGATAACAACTGCACAGATCAGAAAAAGAAAGGCAATAACAAAATACCAAAAGAGGTAAGTAAATGTTAAATGTAAATACAATTTATTTTTCTTTTTTCTTCTATTTGTGCAGAAGAATATGTCTATTTTGGACTAAAGAACTTCAATCGATCAGGTACCGGAGTCGACTGTTGCGCTTAAGATCCGACTCCATTGTGAAGGATGCATTGATCGGATAAAACGGACAATTTACAAGATAAAAGGTAATAATTTTTCTTTAGAACCAGATATTTTATCAGATTGAGTCTTCAATTTGTGAATTTTAAATTATTTTTATATGCAAAATAATCTCATTTTTCTTTGGCAGGAGTGAAAGAGGTTACAGTTGATGAGAAAAAAGAATTAGTTACCGTGAAAGGCGCAATAGATGTAAAATCACTGCCAGACATATTACAGCAAAAACTGAAACGCAGTGTCGAGATCATTCCTGCCAAGAAAGAGGATGCGGGTGACAAGGCAAGTGTCGAAAAGAAAGAAAAAGGCAGTGAAAAAGATGAAAAAGCCAGTGAAAAAAATGAGAAAGCCGATGAAAAAATTGAGAAAGGCGACGAAAGCGGGGGCAAGAAGGAGAAGAAAGATCAGGGAAAAGGAGAGAGCGAGACCGGTGGCAAAAAAGGCAAAAACAAAAAGAAAGGAAAAGAGGCAAATAATGATGAGAAAAAGGATAAAGAAGAGAAAAAAGAAGAGAAAAAGGATGATAAGGAGGAAGCAAAGAAAGCTGAGGAGAAACCGTCGGCTGAATTGGTCGATCCTGTTAAAGGCCTCTCGCTACCTTCGGCTGATATGATAAACAGATTTGATTTCTTTCAACCGTATGGCTACCGCGGCTCCGAAATCATGCATACACCTCAGATCTTCAGTGATGAAAACCCGAATGCATGTGCCGTGATGTGATCGTGATATTTAATTAACTAGCAAAGTATGTTGTTTTAATTTGGTGAAGTAGTGTAGATATGGTTAATTAGTACCAGTAAATATGGAGGGTGAGAGCTGAGTTTGAAGCAAATTTTGGAGACTGTTTGCTATGTCATTCTCATCCTTAATTTTATCTTTCTCTTCTCTTCCTTTTTTTGTTTTTTAATTTTTTTGGTTATTGGATCCTTCTCTTTGATTTTGCTTTAGCTGAGATCCAAGCTAAATTGTTATATTTCCTTCCTTTTTGGTTATTACTATTAAAACGCAAGGCATATTTATCTATACTAAACTTTTTAGTTCATATATAATTAATCCTCCTGCACTGCGAGCAAGAGAAAAATTAGGAATAATAAATATTGGTATTCTGTTACTTATTTATTTGATCCTTATAATTACTCTGTAGGGAACAATATGTTATGAACTTGTGCTAAAAAGTTCTTATTAGTGGTTGATATACGTTACTACTTACTACTATGTTAATTTTGTTTTGAGAGGGATCTCTCGATAACGAATTTTCAAATAATATCAAAAAAAACTTACAAATAGAAAAAAAATTTATAAATATATTTTTGAACTTATAGATTAATTATGTTTCAAATTTCATACGATTTGAATATCATTTAATATTCTATCAGAAATTATCAAAATTACATAACATTTATAACGGTTCATATTTAATAGTCTTTAATACAATATTAATTGACACTCAAATTACATAAAATTTAAAATACGATCAATCTATAAGTTGAAAAATATATTTATAATTTTTTTTTCTATTTTTAAATTTTTTTTAAAATTATTTAAAAATTCATAGTCAAAGCTATCAAATAACTAGTTTTCAAAAATCCCCTCCCTTCTAATTTTGAAAACAATCAATTGATTATATTATATAGAGCACGAAGTATATAAAGAAATTGTCAGTATTTTGATTTGAAGATCTCAATTGTAATTCAGACAGCTGATTAACGGAGTCATTCGTTGTGATTTACATATTAATATCTCGTAGAAAAATCACTCTATATATAATGAATATCTTTAATTAACTTTTTCAATAAGATCAAATCATTGTTATTGAATGATTTAAAATTATTTAAATCGACACATTTTTCTCACTACCCGGAAGATGATAAAAAATATTTAAAATTTCTACAATTTTTTTATAGAAAAATTTAATATATATATATACATAAAATCAGTAGTATAACTATTTGCAGTGACGAAGAGTTATAAAGGAGGGGCCAGATAATTATAAATTTATAATACATTAAAACTTATTAAATAAAATTAAACTAACATAAAATAAAAATAAAAATTTAATATAAGTTTCAAACGAAAGACATATTTTTTTAATAGATGCATCTTTTTTTGCTACCAAATGACACTATTACTGAAAATTTAATAGATACATCTTTTTTTTAAGATAATTTTATTTTTAGAAAATAATATTCACAAAAATAAAAAGCAAATATTATCAGTCCAATTAAAGGAATACATGTCCGGGAAAATTTAACATTCTTTATTCTTATGCATTATTCAAGGCTTGTTTTTTTAGAAAGTAAATAATAATAATTCATTTGCAAATAATTTAATAACTCAAGAGAGAAGAAAAATGATAGATATGTTATAATTAATGGAATTAGCATGAATCATGGGGCCCTCCAAATAACCCCCCCCCCCCCCCCCCCCCCCCTCTCACTATTTGGTCATGGAACTCAAAAACCAAAATGTCAACATATTTTTATGAATTTTAAAATGCACCATAACTAAGGCACAGGCTTGGATTTGTACAAGGGATGTGGTTAAAAATTCCTTTTCTTTTTTTTGGGGATGTAACGACATATATGGACAGAATCTTGTCTGATAAATGTAATTTTGCTAAAAATCAATTGAGTGCAACAACTATGTTTCTTATCTTATTTGCCTAGTATTCTTTTCATATATGCTATTATATACCCTTATTATTATTATTATTATTATTATTATTATAACATAATCTTGTACAATCTGACCTCTGACGAGATCTAGAGATTCCACCAATCAGATTAAATGAGGATAAATTTAGAATAAATTGCAATTTGGAAAATAGTGGATGCAGTAAAAAACAAAGGATAAATAAAAGAGAAATGTTGGGTAGTTTTTTTTTTTTTCCTTCAGTACCATTTTTTAAAATGAAACAATATTCGGCACATTGCTTTCAATTTTGTTTTGTTTTAAATTGAATTATAGTAAATCAAATTAAATGCCTTTCTTATTAAGGTAATTATGTGCATAATGATAGGAAAATGGACAAGCTTTTGAGGTTTAATTACTACTGCAAGAAAAAATTTACAAGGTAATTATTTTTGAAAGCTTTAGATATTATTTTCTTGAGATATTTTTACAAATCAAGTTTTGTACTCTTTATTTATACTCCAAAGTGAGATATAAATATTTTTTTTAAAATACATGTTTCAAATTTTAAATTAGAAACTATGTTGAATACCTTAAAATATACGTTTTAAAATTTTTAATTCTAATAATATAAAATATAAACACTTTTTAAAAAATAAATATAAATACATTTAAAGTGCAGATAAAGAATAATTGTGTCACCTTCAAAAAAAATGAAAATTTATATACATTAATAAATTAACAGAAGGGAAACGAAAATAACACAACGTGGGACAAAACTTATCATGCTTTTTAAAATGAGACGTAATTATAATTTTTATTTTGGACTTATAAGCACTATTTTGCTTCTTTTTTTTTGTTTCCAAAGTAGCATAACAGGAATGAACAAACTATATATATTTTTTTTGTTGGGTCATGATACGGTGCATTATATATGACCATGTTGCTATTACTAAACAGTAAATATATTCTTCCCACTTTACAGAGTAATATTAGGTGCAAATTTTACCTATTACCTGGTTAAACTTGGTAATCTGCATTTGTTTTCCATAACAAAGATGTGTTAGGAATTTAATTTACATGAGATTTGAGTTCAGTGATTTTTCGAACACCTCTAGTAATGTTCAATCTGCTTTTTTCTAATTTTTAAATCCGTTATGACGGAAATTTGCAATTAAAAATTTTATACCTCATAAGTTAAAATATTATCGACAAATTTAACGATACATTATAAACGATCAAATTCATGAGAAAAAGAAATCATAAGACGTTATTGCAAAAATAAATCAAACTAGGGGAAAAAATGTAAAAATAAAGACACCACCAATTTCAAATGGTTTGACGGAGATTTACTCTATTAAAAATTCACAAACCGACGAACTTCACTATTTAACTAAAAAACTTAAGTTTTAGCATATAATCACTAAATGTAAGTAATCATTAACCTTTTAAGTTTAGGATTTAAGTTCTCTCATTCTCTACAATAATATCTCCCTCAATCTCACAAAAACTGAACTCCTTTTTTTCCCCTCTTTTTTCACACTAAAAATCTTAGATACAATGAATGAGCCTCCATTAAACAAAAGAGAAGAAAAAGGCTTTTTAATGAACAGTATATTCAACATATATAATAATATATTTCGTCTCTTTATAAAAATACGAATTCAAATCTTTATAAAAAAATATTTAAAAATAAATTTATTTAAAAAAAAAAGTGGTTTTTAACCAACCAGTCTAAGGCTGGTGTTTGGTTGGGCCAATTTGGGTCAGAACCCTTACAATCTACATCAAATATTTAAATTGGAACACAAATTAATACATCACACCTATACCTTTTCTTTTCTATTTTTTGTTAAAATGTTGGTCTTTTGTGGCGACCATACAATCTCAAATTGTTGGTCTTACACCGTTACACAGAAATATGGCCCAAACTCAGACAAATCTACCTCCATAAAAATAAATATGGGCCAGAATATTTGTTTGAAATCCATGAATTTTGTTGCTCTCTCATTTGAATGCTATGTATGTATCTAAAATAAAATTCCACAATATGATCAGTAACAATCAACAGAATTTAGTTTTAGTACCTTTTTTACAATCCTATATTCTTACTAGTGAAGAGATATACTCCTTTCTTTTTCTAATTTTATTTCCCTAAGAAGGAAGATGAAACAAAGAGACTCAACTTCTATTCTTGTTCTTTGTATCTAGTTGAAATCAATCTAGTCGTTCGACTCGCATCGTCCTTCTGATTTATCGATTCATCGATCGCCAATTATACCGAATCTCAGTAGACAATAAGCAATGTAGAAAAGGAAATAAAAAATTTAAAAGAAAATATCTAGAGATAAAAAGTTTCCATTGCAAACACTTAGGTGCATTTGGATTGAAAACAAAATCAATTAGGTTAGCGACTAATTTTCATTCATTCAAATATGAAATAGATTCTAAATAACTCGCTGATTTTGAAATTTTGTCCCGTCATATTACAATTTCCAATTTTATCCATGGTGATTGCAAATTTCAAATAAATTTAAATTACAATCAATTACAATACATTGCGCATACAATACTTTTGAAAATTAAAAAGGTCGGATATGATTTCAAAAATCAATATTCAAGAAATCAAGGTTAACAAAATACATAACCCGCTCCTCAGATATTACAAAACACTATCACATATTCACACATCACATCCATGATACATAGGTCAACTTTGCTTACAACCAATCTGTCAGGTGGGCCCACCCAAAAGCATCATCAGCAAAAATGACACAGACTGGTGCACCAATGGAGCTCCGTAACAGTGGTCATTATTGGAGGAGGAGAGAAAAAAAAAATGACAGGCAGACAGACCAGTACGGACACGGACACGCCTTCATCAGTTTGTCAGAAAGTGGGACTGTATGTTATTGAAACCGAATCAATTCTCTTCTCTGAGTTCACAACTTGAGTTTATCAGTCTATTATTACATCCCAATTCTTTGATGTGAGGAGGAAAACAAAAGGAATTCAAGACTTGAAATATGTTTTTTTTTTTAGTTTTCTGGCAAATTTTGGGAAAATACAGTGTGAAGAAAAATGAACTACGTTTCTTCAATTTCTTAATTTCATTGCGAGCAAAATCAAGAAATTTTGATCTTAGAAAGTTGATGATTTCCTCTATTTTCCTTCATTTTGTAGCACATGTAAGAACCCCTCAGAATTGTCTATTTGTTCTGGAAAGTAATTACTAAAACATACTATATATAAGTTTCTCCTTTCAGTCAGTAATAAGTTAGAACCATTGATTTGAATTTAATAGCAGAATAATTGACAATTTCTATTTCAAATTTTGTGTTTTTGTAGTTAATTCAATAATAAATTTATCTTCTAAATTATGTCTTTTGTGGTAGATGAGTTAAATAATTCACATCAATTGTTGAAAACAGTTAATATATTGAATTTTTTTTTCTTTTACTTAATTTTATTAGTTTTATGAACTTACACAATAATAAAATTTAACTATTATTATCTAAAATAGTCAACGGCAATAGCGAAACTTGACTCAAATATATGAGGTTAGAATAGTAGAATATGACCTTCTTCTTAATTAAATCATATACATTAAATTTTGGAGGGTCTGGAATGATAATTTTATAACATAATCATAGTATAATTATTCAGCTTTCTAAGAAAATATAGCCAATTCCCCAATTTCTTTTTTTTTGGGGGTGGGGGAAGGAGAAGACAGCAGTCTCTTCTGTTGGCTCAAAAAATTCAAAATTATGTCACTTCTAGTGACACTAGATCTTTTTTTTTTATAGAACAATTATAAGAATATATTTGTTGATCAAAATAATTACAAAAATATATTTCATTTGAATATTGTCCGTTGTAGTTTTCATTATCTGTGATAATTCTTTTTCAAACTTCCCTTCGGTAGAATAATACTCGCTAATTAGAACATTGAATAGTAGTGAAGTAAATTTATTCATATTGAATAAAAAAAATAAATTATCTTCATATGCTATATTATGGCAAAACATAGAAACTTAGTACTTTTGAATTAAAAATATTTACGGTTCTGATGTAATTTTATCTTAAAACACCTTCTTTTTAGTGTCTTAAATTGATTTAAAATATTTAAAACACTTCTAAAATGTTTGCCTAATGCTCATTAATTAATTATTCAAACAATGTTACTCTCTGATTAAATAATTAATGGAAGCAATTTTTCTTGCTATCTGACTTCTGCAGAGATTCTCTTGAGCAATAAAATCTGTGTAGCTTACAACAATCTACCTGAAAACTGACATAATGTCTAGAGATATTTACCTTTTAATAGAACACCACATTTTATCTTTTACCTAAAAACACTGTTAGCTATGGTTGGTTGTGTCTAGGTTGATATGTAGAGTTTTTTTTTTTTATATGCACATTGATGGGAGGATTTTTTTTTTTTGTTTCAAATGGGTTTTGTTATTGGGTTTTTTGTGTAAATTTTTTTATGATGTTTTTTATTATAATAGTTTTTTTATTTTTTCCGTATCTAAAATTTGAAATATTGATTAAAAAAGTATAAAATAGTCTATAATATATTCAATTCTAATTTATTTTCGTATTTACTAAAAATAGAAACACCGTAGAAAAACCTTTTTCGAATATATATAGCTCGACGGATCATCATTCGACAGTTCATATTATTTCATATCATTTTAGATCTGAGATGACTTTTGCTCAATTTTTATCAGATAGACATGAATCTTAGCCTAGTGCTTTTCAAGGGGGGAATATTTTATTGAGATAAAAAATGATGGTCAAAATTACTTAATTTTAAATTTTATAAGCTCAATTTTAGATCTGCAACCTCGACATTGAAAGCAGTAGCAAAATTTAAGCTCAAAATAAAAGAGTGCTAACTTAACTAAAAAAAAATCATAAAGCAAAACTGATTAGGAGGGCTATTTGGTGACTCAAATAACAACAAACCAGAAAATATATTATCTCTGTATAAAATTTTGGATGAAAGGAGAGGTCATGACCCACTCTGATTAGAGCAAAAATCCGCCACTGATCGAAAGCGTTATCTTTGCTACTACATTAAAAGTTGATCTCTTTTCAGAGAGAATATTATAGCCCTCATCAACTAACAAACAAAGGATACAATGATCATTATATATAATGATATTGATGCATTCAATATCATTAGACTACATTATTTGTGATACTCTCAAATCAAAAGCAATTACAGATGAACATTCAACAAGAATCTGCTGCTCCTTAATTATAAAATTATTGTTTTACTTAGACCACATCTAATTGTTTATGTTAGCCGGAACAATTAATGATGTAAGATTTAACTACTTTCTTCTCTAACAAATTAAGTTCTGTTAATTTCCTCGATCAAAACATATTTATTTCGTAAGTTTCTATTGATGATGTTGTCTCTATACATGATGAACTTTGAGTTTACATGTGCTATCTTAATTAATATTATCGACTATAATATACATCCGGATTTTAAACCTATTGTGACTTTTTATACGAAAAGTATTATTTTTATAGATCAAAAATTAATTCTCTAAAATTTTGAATGCACATATTTACTTAATATCACTACACGTATACCCCTCGTATGACAAGAAAAGTAAAATTAAAGCAAAATAAGTATTAAATTATTTTAAAATATTGATGTTTAATAGTAGTGAACTAAGTAAATAAAATGATGTGAGTAAAAAGTATTAAAATTTATGAAATTTGATAAATTAACTTTATTCTATCTCTCTAAATATTTTAACTTATTCCATCTTCAATCATTTCTGTTAATACTTAAAATATCTTAAAACATTTAAATTATTTTTACTTTCATTATTGAACGGAAGATATGCTTTGAAAAATAAATATGACATAGTCAACATTAAATACTTTATTGGTGTATTCTTGTGACGATGAGGGTAGAAAAATAAGATCTTGTTGTTCGTCGTATGTCATATATTATGACATCAAGGTAAAAAATAACTAGGGAAACCTTATTATTTTATTTTCAAGAACTTCACAAAGTTATAATATTTTTAATTTAGTGTTTATTATTTATTTTTTAAATAAAATGAGAATTTAATCTATCTAATTCATTATTTTTTTTATTATACTCGTATTTTTCCTTGTATGAATATTCACACATCCACTTTATTTAATCTAATAAATAAATTTGTTTATAGTTACAGAGTTTGAACTAAATAAATGGATGCTAAAATATATTTCTTTTCTTAAGTATTCACATCACATCAAGCGGGGGAGACCTAAAATGATATTTTTTTTTAGTACAATCACTAATCACTAGTATAATCCATCAAATTCCTAAAACTAATTACTTACACCACAAAATCTTTTTTTTTTTTTGGAGGGGGGGGGGGGGGGGTGTGCAGCCCCCTTTGTCCCTACGTACCAAAATTTTCAAAATCACACGTGGTGATCTGTTAATTTTTTAAATCAGAATAATTGTGCTATATATATTTAAAAAAATATGGCATGGACAAAAAATTAAAAAAAAATCTAGCATTGTGTTATAGAGCTGTGGTTGCTAGCTCCGTAAAAGGTGATGGCAACTCCTCCACCTTCCTACAGCTAAGCTTGTACGAATTCGGATCTGCTGTCATTAAAAACTATGACAGCTATATTATTATAATTTTTAAATTATCCGATTCAATTTTAACGGTTCAAATTTAAATATAATTTTTTTATAATTTATTGAGTGTCACTTATAGTGATCTAAAATTAATTATGATAATATTTTATCATAGAAAAAATATAGCAACGGATGTGAATTCAAGCTTGTACCTCTTCAACCAATTACAAAATGAAATTCCATCTTTTTTTTTCGTATTGAAACCGGATCTTCTGTTGCATGCTTATGAAGTTTGAGCAACTTATGTAAATTTACTTTTGGGAGGGGATCATTTGACCATAATTATTTTGACAATTAATTTTTAAATAATTTAAAACTAATTTTTAGAAATTCTCCAAAATAGAGAAAAAATCACAAACATAGTTTTTTAACTTGTAGATTGATTGTGTTTCAAATTTCATATAATTTAAAAGTCATTATTTCATCAAAAACCATTAAATATAGACCGTTTTAAATGTTATGTAATTTTGATGGTCTTTGATGGAGTATCAAATAATATTTAAATTGTATGAAATTTGAAACATAATCAATCTATAAGTTAAAGAATACATTTAAAAATTTTTCTATTTAAATTTTTTCTGAATTATTTGAAAATCCGTTATCAAGATCGTTAAAGTAATAGTTATTAAGGGATCCTAACCCTTCACTTTTTGTGGTACAGACAAACATAGTGGCAAATTAGAAATTTGAGAATAATTCGATGAGGTCTAAAATTAATTTATGATTGAGATAATTCGGAAATAGTTCATTTTCTTGTAAGACATGTAGATATATATCAAATACCAGAAGCTCTAAAAAAGAAAATAAATTTTGTCAATAATTCGCAAGTATTCAAATAATTTGAGAAATTAGAAAAATTCGAAAAACATTTGGAAATCTGTTTAATTTCTTTTTTTTTCATTCGGATAAAACATTAGCAAATTATTTGTAAACACTATTATTATTAATATACATAGTCTACTAGCAAATTATTTTACAAGCTTTATTTTGAAATAAGTGTTTAATGTATTTTGCAGGTCTCTATATAAATTTTTATTAAAGTAGATTTATAGCAATTTTTTTTTTGAATGGATTAGAGGATCAACTTATAACTCAATAAAAGATCCAGTGAAGCTCATGCCAAGTTTAAGCTCATTAAGGAAGATTGGTTTTAAAATCACCAATATCTAAATATTAGTGATGCACTTGAATATCAAATTTGTAAATTTATGAGTTCATTTTGTATGAAGTCAGAAGATAAAAAAAATTAACGAAAATTGAACATACTAAAATAATTTTTAAACATTTATTTTTTGACTGCTTGACTTAATACCAAATTAACATAGAAAATAAATTTAGGATGTAGATGCAACTTGTAAAATAGATCACTTTCATAGATTCATTATTTGAAATTGTTCCAATAAATTTTAGGATTAAACTCAAAACCCATATTGGTGGGGTTGAGCTTATATCATTTTGCCTATAAATCCTATATATATATATAAATAAATTATCGACACAAAAATTAAAAAAAAACAATTTCTCTTAAATTAAAAAGTAGATTCGAAATTTGACGGCCCAAAATATCAAAAAAATGTTTAAAAGGCCCACTTATTTCAACCTCCTATGAGTTGTTTGTGCGGTTGTGCCTGTGTAAACATCCGTGTCGCTATTTCTCTTTTTCTTTTTCTTTTTTGGTTTTCTTTTGTCTTGTCAATGATGCACACCTGATTACATTACCAACAGGCGACCGCACCAAAGCAGATGTAATTAATCCAACGATCCAGATTGGTCTCACAATAATTGAAGGGTTTTAATTTCTCCTCATAATTATACAACCCTAGACCCTCTCTCTGCCTCTCTCTCTCTCTCTCTCTCTCTGTGACTATCAGTCTATCTCCATCCCCCTCCTCTCGATCTAGTCACTACCACCTCCGAAAAGATCTCCTCGCCATGGCCACCGCTCGTGATCTGGCTTTCATATCAATTCAAAGTTTGTCATGTTATGTTATAGATTGATTATCTTTTACCAGTGCTTATGCGCTAATTCCAAGTCTCCAGTCTTGCTGGGTCTTTCCTCTTTAGAAGGTTATCTATTTTCTTTTCTTCTCTCCGTGAATCTCCATCTGACACCCCATCAAACATAAATTTCTAAGGCCAGAGTTTCCAATCTGAAGGCACGGGCAACTCGATTGTTTCATGTGTTGCGAGGTCTCACCACCCGCAGTCTCTCTCAGACGAGCACAGAGACACAAGAGTATATACCTCATGGAAAATATGTGCAGTCAATGTTTGCAGGTGTGGCATCATCAAGATTCACACACACGCACAGATCCAACCACTAGCGTTGAATCAGGAATTAATTTTGTGTGAGAATCTTGATGATGCTGCATCAGCAATAAGTGACTTATGATATGTTGGCTACCTGCTATTAAATATTTTGGAGAAGAAGTAATTTCATCATACTTTCTTAGAGGTACGTAGTTCTTGATGATTAATTACCAGTATTGTATCTATTGTCATTCTTTTAGATAATTTATGGTTTCAAACTATATATTAGATGGACTGATGCACAAACTTTCAACTACAGTACTTATTTTTGTGGATTTTGTACTGATTTCTCATTTTGGATTTTCAGAAAGTTGTGGAAGAAAGAAATTCGTCAGAATTTAGTTCACAAAAAGGTATAATCATGTTACCTATAGTCATAAATAGAAAAATCTTGCATAATTTTAATTCAATGCCTTATAGCTTGACTCAAAGAAGATCCAAATTTAAGTTTTCGGTACCACCCCCCCCCTCCCCCCCCCCCCCCCCCCCACCCCAGCTGATTGTGAAGGGGACCTTGCCAACAAATGAGCGGCATGTCATATATATCTTAACCCTTGAGCGTCATATCATGCATATTTTGGCTCATGAACAGCATGTTATGTATGTCTGAATGACATATCATATATGTCTAGGCTCATGTCTGAATAATGTTACAATGTTGTTTCGTATGTCTTGGGGTGAGGGGATTTCAAAAAGAAGTTTTCGGTAGAAATGTGAAAAAAATAAATTTTCTTTTTATCATTGGAGAAAGATATATAGTAAAATCTTATCTATAAGCAACGTGTTTTTCAATTTAAAAGACAATTTGAATCATGTTATATATAACGGAGTTCATGCAATTTCTTACAATTAATTTAGAAACTTATCTTAGTGTTTTCTTTCCCTTTTTTTACCTTTTGTTATGCATTTTGCTACTGTATTTCTGAAAAGAAATCGAAATCGCCAGGCGCTCCCTACTTCTATAAGAAAATAACATTTAGAAACTTATATCTTTTATATTAATTTTACCAATGTATTGTTAATACATATATAAATAACTCTATCCATGCAATCGGTGTTAACCACTCATTTTCCCTTTTTTTGGAAAAATTTGAGGGTTTATGCTAGTAGTATATATGCACAACTATAGTAAGTTGTCATGCAGAGTTTTATGATTGAATAATACTTCCATCAAAATTATTTTGTTCTATTAACAATGAAATTTTAATTTGGACATAACTGATTCCATTCCAATTTCCCTTTTTTCTTTATGTTTGCTTAACAAACTGAGTTAAATTTAATTGACATATGTCAGGTTTCTTGATTTCTATATATCCGAATATTGTCATACAAAATAACCAGAAATATTTACCCACAATATTAATGACAACCAATAACAAACATTACATATCTGCAAGCAGAAATCCTGATGAGGAGCATCAGGGACCATGTACCATTTTTTGTGCATGTTACTAATAATAAAAAATACATGGTCCTCACGTAGGAGTGACACTGTCAACCTCTACTGCTGTTTTGACAGGAAGTACTCTCTATGCTATGCATGTACAATCAAACCAATATTGTTCTCATTAGTACATACTACACATAGAATACTAGGTGCACACTACAATACACAAATACTAACTATTTATATTTATGGGAGGATATTTATGGGAGGGGATTCTTTAATAACTATTATCTTGACAACTTTAACAATTAATTTTTTAAATAATTTTTAAATGACTTCTACAAATTCTCAAAAATAGAAAAAAAAATTTGACAAACATATTTTGTTTCTTATAGATTGATTATTTTTCAAATTTCATGTAATTTAAACATCATTTGATATTACATTAAAGACTGTTAAATACGGACCATTATAAATATTATGTAATTTTAATGGTGTTTGATGAAGTATCAAACAATATTTAAATTGTATGAAATTTGAAACACAACCGATCTATAAGTTTGAGAATACATTTATAAACTTTTTTCTATTTTTTCTATTTTTTCGAAATTATTTGAAAATTAATTGTCAAGGTTGTTAAAATAATAGTTGTCAAGGGAGCCTACCTTATATTTATTTATATTTATGCTTCTCTTCTTATGTATCCACAGTTGGTTATTATTTTCCTCTCCTACCGCATGCTTTGCGAGGTAACATATATATACTACATACTATAGTGAAGATGAGCTCCTATTTTTTAATTTAATTCTTGTTCTATGTGTAACAAAATATGAATTAAGGGTACCAAAATCAAGGCAAAACTTCTAAAGTTATTGATTTTATTGAGATCAATTAAAATTATTGAGAGTGTGCTTCAAAGAGGATGAATGGTGAGAAGGAAAACGGAAGGGAAGCAAAAATCACTTTTCATCTTGCTTTGAAGTTTTAATTTTAAGACGTAAATAGAAAAAACTCTATTTATTTTTTCAACAATTATTATAATACATTGATAACAATAAGTTGAGATAAAGTGCTTTCAGACTAACTTTCTAAAGAGATTGGGACAATTTTTTTTTTTTTTAGTATAGAATGAGGTCAAAGTTTTTTTATCTTACTTTTATTCTTGGTGCATGCATGCACTAAATATCAAACCTGAGAAATGGACATAAAGTTAATAGTCTCTCAGACTTTTTATGTTCATATTTAGAAATATATATATATATATGTGTGTGTGTGTGTGTGTGTGTGTGTGTGTGTATTTAATTGTAATTTGCAAATGAAAAGGTACATGGTCCTGTGTATATATATAAGCATGGTTAAGTCCTACATGTGTATAACAAGTAATGTCCAATTAATTGTTATTTCATGTATCATACATACGCAAACGTCCTGGTAGGCATTTCTTTTCAATATGGTTCTAGAACTATATACTTCAAACATTAAAAATTATAAAAATACGCTTGAATTTCAATATAATTAAGAAATTTAAACTCTAGACCACAAAATATTTAATAAAATATGCTTCGATTCCTCTACTTTATACATAAAAATCAATTACAAAAGTATGCTTCATTTTTAAAATAATTATAAATTATGCCTCACTTTGTTCCATGACCTGGTTTTGCCCCTAGAAAATTGGTTATGCATCATATATATTTCCTAAGTTTTTGTTGTCATATATAACTGAAATGTAACTAGCTAGCATCACATATATAAACATGGTCTTAGATCAGTTGTAATTAGCTTATAAGGGGTGTGGCAAGTTTATACAAAAGTTTTTTTTTTTTTTTGAATAAAGACTCTCACTGACCCGACATTTATTTATTTTTAAATATTTATTGAAGAATTTGAACTTATATCTCTCCATAAATAAGCGAGTACTATCACAATATTTGTGCTGAGCATATATGCGGTTCTTTTATACAATGTAAGATCTATTTGAGAATGGCGCTTTACACTTGACAAATATGAGATATATCAGATATATCACCTTCTTAATTATCTCTGTTTTTGAATTAGCGGAGTATTGATTGATGGATGTGTTGTCCAGGTTTTAGTAAGTCTATAGGTTTCAAGTCATCTTTGACTCTCAGTATATAGTGGGGTTAATTTTTGTGGTCAGATTTTCTCAGTGACAGTAGTTGCTTCATGTTCCAATTCATTGTCTTTGGAGTCATTTTATGTTCATATTTGACCTCTAATTGTTCCTGGTATATGTGTTCGAGTCATGCAGATATATATGGATATATTAGATCAATGGTTGAATTGATATTCGACCGTTCGGAACTTGGCTATATCATGTCCTCATCATGATATAAACCTAGAGATGAAAACAAATCTGATATTATTCGATTTGTATGCAATCCATTTCCGCGTATTTAGATATAGATGCAAATATAATTTTGAATTTATGAAATGGATATAAATATGGATAATATCCGATTATCAAAATAATATAATTTATAATTTAATATTTATTATGGAAAAATGTTGTTGTTTACCATCATAGTTAGATACAATATGAATTTTAATTATAATAGTATTAAAATTTTATTTTATAATAAATTTGATGTATTTTATAAAATTTAAGCACCTTTACTTTTATATCCGAACTATGGTCACATTTGTATTTATTTTTTGTATATCTTTAATATTCAATTTGTATCCAATATCCGAGTTTTTTCAAATCCATATCCATATTTGAAAATTTTAAATTAATATGGATATGGACCGACCATTACCCCTCCATTTATCTAAAACATAGAAATACTAGATTGTTTTCGAATTTTGCTCTGAAATTTTTAAAACAAGTTTATTTCTAGAGCTATTAACCAGTTTGGCCACAGTCGCTCTTTCAGCGAGTGGACATTATATAGCTATATGAGGTATTTAATGTAAATAAAAATTTGGAAGCACGCAATTTTATATCAGAACATGTCTTTCTATGGATAATTATAGCATGCATCTAATTTTATTATGTATATTATGTTTTAGCATACATTAAGAATAAATAGTTATGAATTAATTTTTAAAAGGACTAGAAAAATATTTTCAATAATAATATGAAATTGAATACTTCTATAAAAGGAAATTTGCATTATAGACAAGCAAAAGATTATATTAAGGCCACACATTTTGATGCCCATTGTTTAAAGTTGAAACAAAAGATTATATCAAGAAATTACAGAATGTTGGCAAAACTATTTATGTTTGATTTGTCTCATACATTGACAAGTTAATCCAGACAGAGGTGTGTATATTTTGTATGGAAATGTAAATGTATATAGCAATGAAAGCATCAAACACAATCGTCACAGAAAAGCAAAAACCCTTTTGTACAAAAATTGTTCCTTTATATAACATTTTTTTTATTATTAGATGGGTTTTACAATATCCATGAAGTAAACTTTTTTCTGAAATTTTTTTTGAGATACAGATGAGTATTAAATCTCAGAATTTTAAATATTTACAAGACATTTCTCAGTTGGGCCTTAAACCTGCAACCATTTATACAAAGAGAATAATCTTAGCCGCTAGAACAAAGACCAAATCTTATCTTTTTTGAAGCTATATTCTATTTCTATATAGAAATAATTAAAATACAATGAAAATTTTCAATTTAGAAACATTGAATATGCTGATAAATCTTCACTTGAAGCAATTTTCCTCAGCTTCTGCAGTGCACAACACTCTATTTGTCTTATCCTTTCTTTTGTCAAACCAAACATACGACCAATCTCATCTAGAGATTTTATCTCTCCACCAAAGAAACCAAAACGGTATTGTATTATGGTTCTCTCTCTAGGTTTTAGCATATTAAGGCACTCATGTACATGTTGTCTTCTCAGCTGCTCAAATACGGCAATATTTGGTTGCTCTATTGTCGGGTCAGCAGTTATCTCCTGCACAAAATAAATGATTTTTGAAACTTTCATACTATTCTGCTCACAAGAAAACAGTGATATATTTGTTATTCTTTGTTACAACTAAGGACTGACAGAAATGATGATATCACAGCGGTCATGTCAGGCACTGAAGGTTGCAGTAATGCTTTACAGTCAGTTGGATTTTCGTTTTTTCAGAACCTGTCTTGTTAAAGCCTTACATTTTCCACCTTTGTTGTAGGCTTTTTCTGCTAACTCAAAATTTTGAAGATTTAAATTTTCCTTATTCTTAGCATAAATATTTTGTTTTGGAATTCTTAGAGATATTTTAGTGGTTCAGTAGTTTTAAATCTCAAAGCGTAGAAGACTAACGTTTTACTTTTCAATTTGGGATCTTTGAGGATTAATTCATCTCATACTACAATATTTGGCCAAGAACAGCAACCAATTTACCTGATTGGTACCTACAAAAAGCAGGGGATGATACAGTAACATTCTGTTTGAGCAACAAAAGTACCTGGTAAGTGACATCCTCACCATACCATGTAATCCGATCATTTAGTGATATCGGTTCTCTCCCGTACCAAAGCACCTTACTTAATTTCTGAGTTGTAATACCAAGCCGCCTCGAAATTTCCTCATTTGTCGGTGCACATCCTTCTTGAATGCATATCATCTTTTCTCTCTTGATCTTTCTTAAAAGATCAAATACACGTGCCTGCAAAAATTTTAAATGAAAGTAAAGCATTTTTCAAACATAACCATGCAATTTTTCAAAAGTTCCTTATGCAATTCTGGAAAAAGAGGACTGTCATGTACATTCCTTGAATACGCACAAGCTCATTGTCAATTTTGCAATAATCACGAAGAGCTGGAGTAAGATCTCATTATCAAAAATGTTGCTGCTTGGTACTTATCCCGTATCAGTTGGTATGGACACCATATCAGTTGATCACAACATTTGAATGAATTTCATTGTATGTGGACCTACGAGTGTACGAGTAAATACTACAACATCTTCCAGCCTGGTACTTAATCTACAAGTTCAAGAAAAGTGCTACAAAAATTTGCCATATTAAATTCATACCGGCAACCGAATTGTCCTAGAATTTTCTTGTATAGCTTTTCTTATGGAGTGACGAATCCACCAGTGTGCATAGGTTTTGAATCTACGCCCTTTACTTATTTTGAATTTCCTCAAGCTTTTCATCAATCCTTTATAACCCTCCTACAGATCAAGCAGATTTTAATCAATTTAAAATTGACAAAGACATATTAAAACATTAGATTTGTCAAACTTTCAAATTTCCACAATTAAGAGGATACACAAAGAATGACACTTTAGCAACCCCAGAGGTAGATGATGAAATTTGTTAGTATACAATGTGAAGAAAAAAAGCCAGGCACCATAAGACAAAAGGTCTAACTTCATAGAAATTATAGTAATAAATGAAAAGGACAAATTAGTCAACCTGAACAAGGTCTTCTATGTCTACACCCCTCCCCACATGCTGTTTAGCAATATGCAACACAAGTCGGAAGTTGGTCTTAACTATCTTCTCCAAGCTACTCTTTCCTAATACAAGACGTGAATCAATAGCCTTACAGCTTAGGCCAACGGCCCGAGCCCACTCGATTGACGTGGGTTCACGGTTAAATTGAGACTTGAACCTTTCTTTCGCTTCCTCCAACTCAATTAGATCCTGTCCAAGTTTATACAGTAGATTCCTCAGAAGTGCTATTGAAAGAGGGATATTTCTAATAAACTGCAGAATTGGCATCCGTCATCCTTGGTTGACCCACATCAAGGGGTCTTAGCCATAATTATACTAGGAATCTGATGTACTAAATGACCACCAAATTTATCAGCTTAAGCTTTTAGAACAACAAGCTGGGTAACATAAAAGCATGAGTCATAGATCCTGAGTTGAACCCAACAAGCCTCTTATAAAACAATTTTCTCCCATCAAGCTATTGCTCTAGAATGAACCGCTGCGCTTGAAAGGACATCTATATTTTCTTAATATAGAAAAAGGCAATCAGAGTGTCAAATTAACTAAATTATAAATATGAACATAACTGCACAGAGGGACTAGCATTACCTAACTGAACACATTCTGACCACTTTACAAAGAAAATATGCAATCCACTTTCTGCTTCAAAATTTATAAAGTTCCACGTCAGTGGATTAAGTGTAATACTAACAGACTAAAAATCAACTGCAGAGACTACTAGTTTTTATCTCTGCAATAATAAGGCAGATTTTGTTTTTGATGGAAAGCCGGGGCCATTCTGCAATTTCATGATACTATAGGGGTTTTCTTGGACAATACCTGTATATTAATAATTGCTTCTCTCTCTTCCTCTCTTGAGAGAAACTTCCTATACACAAATCCCCAAGAGAAAAACCGAAGCGGGTCGCTTGAATTGATGCATCTCTCAATCTTCTTGCTCAATTTACAACATCCATTGCTAGAATTAGAAACCTCATCATTGTATTTCACATACTTTGGTATTTTTGTGACCTTACGCTTCTTTAGGCGTCTCTCCGTCACCCGGTTAGATCTCACAACTGCCACCTCGGTACTAATTTTTGCCTTGTGTGGTTCTACATTTCTTTTACCCCCGCTGGTTACATAGAAATAGCACAGTTAAGATGACAACATTCTATCTATTGTTTTGAAAGTTCGTTAATTTTTATCACTTGGGTACCTTCCACATTAGTCTACTATATTTGATCATTTCCTTCTTCATTTCACTGTATAAAATAATTGTTCTTTTGGAGAAGAATCTCATTTTGTTCGGCTTATATGAGGATTGAAAGAATTAATTGTTTAATACAGGACTCTGGACCAACCATTTATAGAGCAAAAGGAGATATGTTCAAAACAGAGGATGAAATATGAACTGAGCAACTTATAAGATAGGCACTAATGGTGCAGGGAATTGACCTTGCTTCAAAGAAAAACCATTTTTGAGCCAAAATATATCAAAGAGAATCCAGTAAGACATGGTAGTACGTGCTCATGTTCCAGCACAACTGGTCATGCGCATAGTAACAAGATTCGCTTATTCATGAATTAGATTTATTCATCAATTATTCATTTCAGCAACTTTCTGAATGAATAAATGAATTACACAGATTTCAAAATTTTCCCAACTTTTTGCAAATAATCTGTAAATGTTACAAATTCCGGAACTGTTACTGAATTATTCACAGAATTTGTTTTCTTTTCTAATTCAGAATTTTAATTAACTTATATGCATTATAAGAAAACGAATTATTCCCGAACTATATACGTATTATATTCCAAATTTTAGGCCTCGACAAATTATTCTCAAATACCAAATTGTCACCTTGATCATGATTCATGAAGGTATGGTCTGACTTTCCTAAAGAAACAAACAGGGAAACTGAGAAATATGAAACCTTAAGGCAGAAGATTTATGTGTGACACGAGCCTCCTTTTCAGAAAGATTTAAAGAAAGAGATGGTGTGAATTGACCTCCTTCAAAATTCAGAGCAGCTTTTATATCAGTTAAAGTCAATTCTCTTAGCTGTGACCTGAGATGGAAAAGAACACAAGGATAAAAAATCTAAAAGGATCTTGTGTATTCCCTTTATACTATTGAAAGTGAAGTTTAAATATTTTTATATGCATATGTGACAAGCAATACCCACTTTCATGTTCATTTTTTTGTTTCTGATTTTCCATTATTTTTTTTTGGCATAATCATCTATCAGATTACAGTCACCTAAGTATAAGCATGACTTCCTTGGAAGTATGAATTTTAACAGAGAAGTTTACATGATAGAACAATACAAGTGAACATTGTGACATACTGAGAGTATGACCATTAAAAAGGCATACTGCAACCTTTTTATCTTTTTGCATGTTTGCTGTGTGGATCAGTGTCATCTAAATACCTAATGCATGCAAAACTTTCTATAGTGTAAAACAGTTCAACCAAAAAAAAATGACAATTGCAAAAGTTGAGGACATATTAGCATGAGCAGATTATAAAAGAGATCAAAAGAATCAGAAACTACTAGCATACCAGTATAATAATTTAGACTCAGCATACTCCAAATGCAGCTTATGTCGATGCTGCTCATCAAGAGTTTGTATTTTCGCTAGTTTCTCCTTATCTGCAGTTGCCTTCAATAGTTAAACAGAAGAAATTAATTGAACCTTATAGATCAAAAAGATAGAAAGAGAAATGAAGTATGCGACCATCGGTCCAGCATCTTTCAATACCATATCAGTCGGTATGGTTACAATGCAAATATCTTGATTTTGTTTTTTTAAACCTTTTTTAAGAGCAATTGAGGCCTCTGTTTAGTAAAGTAATTAACATGCCAAGAAAAACACACAAAAAAATCACAAATAAGCATGGAAAAGGGTTTCATCCCAACCACTTGATGCAATTGACCCTTTTATTGTGAGAACGAACACCAAACAAACCATTGAAAATAAGTAACACATACTGAGTAATCCATTACATAAGGACAAAATCATGTTCAAATGTCTGAAATGCAATTGATCTCTATTAAGCAGCTATGTTAATAGCAGAATAACACAGAATGAGAACTATTAAATAACAGCCATGCAATAGCTACAAAGATATGGATGCACATTAACTAGAATATAATCTTAACATTAGTATATACCAGCTTAATTTTCTCTTCCTTCAAGATATAGTAACCGTTGTAAGTTTCGCATGATTCTCGTGTAAAAGCCGATTTGGGAAGATTGCCAACTGCAGACGGAGCTGGCTTGCTACAAACTACATGAAAAGGAGAATCAATTTAAACAAGTTGATCATAAATCTAACCAGAGAGCAATCAAATACGCTAGCAGGAATAGCAAGGTTAACGATTGATAAAATCTAGAGGATAGAGTCTACCTTGAGAAATCTTAGCGGTACATGAGATAACTATCTGATTTCTTAGCGGATTCCTTAGTTTAGAGGGAGGCGAAGGGGTGGAGAGGAGGCTCCTTCCCGCTTCCATTAGACGAAAGTAGGAGGTAAACAGAGAAGAGGAGAGAAGATATTTCTCTACAAGGGCTTGAAATCGAGATCGGCGTGCTTGAGAGAGAGCGAGAGAGAGATGTGTGGTGTGTGCGTGAGTGTGGGTTTGTGATAGCGCGCGTTTGGTTGAGAGAGGCTCCAAAGAGGGCTAGTGCTAGACTGTTGTCTGTGACTGTTAGTTGCATTATTGAGTCTGATTTTCGTGTTGCTTCCTATGTTGCGCCACAAGCGAAAATGATGATGTAATGTAGTTAAAAAGGTTTAAAATCTAATTATTTGTATGGAGTATAGATTTATCGTTATTATTATTATTTTATTTAAAACCAATATCAATATTATATATCTCCATCCTAATTCTAGTTCTAAGTATTACATAAGTTTTTCTAATTTTTTTTTTAAGAAAAGGCCCGTGGGAAATAATTGAAATGGGTTCATCAGAATTTTAATAAATATGCGTAACTGAGAGTAAAGCGAGAAGTAAGCAAAGCCTATGAAAAAAAACTTGCACAAGGAAAGAAGATCAAACAATCAAGTCCAGCACAGGGAAGTGCTCCAGACAAGACCACAGAAGATCTGCCCCCAACCAAAAGTAAAGATCTTTTTCTCGTATCTGAATGGAAGATTAAAGACAGTGATAAATTGCATTGTCTTCTTTAAAAGAAAAAGAAAAAAGAAATCCCTATCTGGTTTTGTTTCTTGGTTAAAAAGAATGGCTGGCGGGCCGAGCCTTTGTTTTTTCTTCTTTAATTTTATCTTTTTGATGCAAGTTCATAGCATCGTATTATCGGAGCCCATGTTCTTGCAAGGTCCATGATTCGTCTCAAATCCGTGCTAAATCATTAATTCTGAATTTTGTGAATGTATCATTTGGTTTCAAATTCCCCGATCTGACGATCCAGATCTCTGAGCCACTGCCACGTGTTAAGAGGAGATAGCTTGGTACCATTTGGTCCATTTCCATTTAATTTCTTCTTTTTTCTTTTTTCCTTTTTTTTTTGAGGTGAACATTTACATTTGAGTTTTGGGTACCTTAAATTTTACAATACTACCGCCTGATTAGTGCAGAGGGAACTTTTTTTTCTTTTTTTTTGGGATAAAGATGGAAGTATAAATTATTCAATTTTAAATGTTCATAAAAAAATTTCATTTGGGTTTCGAATCTGCAATATTCTATATGAAAAACATTATTTTTGTCACTAAATTAAAAATTATTTATTCAACGGAAACTGTTTTAGTCATCTTTTTTTTCTAATTTAAAATATTTGGAAGCACTTATCATGCATTTTCATTTTACTGATTTTGAGCACTAGTTATATTTATTTATTGGTTGATTTTGGTGATGTTAATTTGAAGTTTGTCTTGTTTTAGTTAAATAACCTTCAACATTTAATTAAGATTCGATGCTTATTCACAAAGCATCATGTCATCACCACAGGTTCTTTCTTCATTTGTCAAGAATAATTGCTTTGTGTATAAGGTATCAAAAGGTCTATTTTTTAAGAGCTTTATCTACTTATATGTAATGAGAATAGTCACTGAGATTAATTATTAGTTCTTCAAGGATAATGCCAATAGATTAATTATTGTGTAGATGACTAATCAAACATTGTTGACAACTTGGCTTTTAATCAATTCCCCAAGTTTTTGGCATTACGCGTTGCTTCCATAGTTCTTAATTAAATTTTGATGATAATAAAGCATATTACTTGCCCGGTTAATTGGAAAAGGGATTTTGATGATCGTTTTTGGCAGTGTATTTGATGTTCAAAATATAGTGTCATTATTTATAAGAAAGTTTTGAATCTACACTTCATTGCACAATGAGTGGGTAGTTAAAAAATAAATTGATTAGTTATGATTTATAATTCACCTCAAATTATATCAAAATACATTTAAAATGCATTTGAACATATTTCTACACATTTTCAATTAATTTAACCTCATTTCTGATTTAAATTGTTTGCCATTAAAAAAATTGCCAAAAAATACACACAAATTAAATTACATGAAATTAACAATGTAATTTCATGTGATTTTTATACCAAAGATTTGAAGCTATGAAATTATGCTCAATTTCATAATTCACTATATGTGAAAAATATTTCTTGAAATTAAAGAAAAATAATTTCATGAAATAACCATGTCAAATATTAAGTCATGAAATTATGTTCAATCTCATGATTTATTACACCTCAAAATAATTTCTTGAAATTGAAAATAATTTCATGAAATAATCATGCCAAAAACCCCTTTTTAAAATGTGTGCAAAAAAAATATATATACACAAAACCCTAATTATATGAAATCAAGAAACAATTTCATATAATTAATCATGCCAAATCCAAAATCATGAATTTTATTCATGAAAAATGCTCCAAATATTATTCCTTGGAATAAAAAAATAATTCTTTGAAATAATCATGCCAAATATTAATTGTATAAGATTAATATGTCTAATCATGTGTAATTAATGAATTAAGTGAAATTAATATCTAATTTCACACCCAAAAATACCAAAATATTACCTAAAAATAATAGAATCATAGAATATATTTTCTGTGATTTTTCAGTAATTTTTCATGGATTTTTACATAAAAAATAAAATAAAAGGGAAGATGAATAAAGAAAATACAAAAAATCAAAGTTGGAGATAATTCTGTGTACAATTTGGGGGATGCACAACATTCTGGATGCAAATTGGGGGTCTCAAACGATTAAATAAATCTCTGGACTCACCTGTCATACACTCAAAGTATTAAGTGCGATTTGAATAAACCTAGTACACATACACCAAGCCATTGACAATGTATTTTGATGCATGAGAACCGAGACTACAGGTTCACCCTCAGTTTTTCGTTGGTTTGAGTCTCATTAAACCCGACGTGTAGGACCCTCCCTCTCAATCTCACTGTCAAGGGGACCCCAATGCCAAGGGGACCTTCAGCCAGCGAAAGGAAAAGGAAGAGAGGAGGAAATGAGCGCGGCACATCCTCTCTCTCTCTCTGACAAACCCGAAACCAAGGCACAGCTTACGTGTGCCAAACCCAAGCAAAGGAAACCCTTTGAATTTAACTCTCTCCCTCTCTCCTTCCTCCCCGAGTTCCGGAGCTCGACCAAAGCTTTGAAAATGGAGTATGTGTATACAATGCGAATTGGTTCAAACTATTTTGGGGACTTAATCTACACCTTAAGGAGAGTTCAATGCCACAAACAACATTAAAAATAGTAAATTGAACAAAAAGAAAATTGAAGGAGAAAGTACTTCGACCTTGAAGTCGACAGGGCAATTGAGAGTTCGAGATGCCAAATCAACACTTGGGGAAGCTTCAAAATACCTCCATAACGCTGCCTGAGGTGTCAATTTAGGATAAAAGGTGCTCAATTAACGAGTTCACCAATTAGTGCTCGGGTCTGACTCGGGTATGGTCAATTGGCACGGCCGATACTCAAATTATCAAATTAATGTCTTAGACATTATGTATATTAAAAATTCAGTATTATAACTTACTAAAGAAGTATTAATTACGTTTTCAGACCTACAATATCATATGTAAAACGTGTGATATATATATTCCTTATCTCTTAGGTTTCTAATAATTAAAATAAGAGTTAATTATATCATTTTGTGAGTGATTTTTTATTTTGGGAGCGGATATACATATACGGTTGTTAATATTATTATCGATAGGGGCTTTATTATATACGTTAAATGAGTTATTATGTATATTAATGATTTTATTATGCAAACTCATTCAGTACAGTATTGTCATTATTCAACTTAAATGAGTTATTATATATATTAGTGATATTGAAGTTAAATAATAGAAGTATTGTACAAAATAAAGTCGTTAACATGCATAATAACTCATTTAACGTGTATAATAAAGTATGTATCAACGACGGTATCAATAACGGTATCTCCTTAACATTTTCCAAAGTTAAAAACCTCTTGTTAAATAATTTAAACAAGACGATGATATATGTTTTGGGATTATTTAAACGAAAGGCATAATATAAAATTCTCGGTAAGCAAATTAAAATGGTCAATTAATTAAATGGGTTTGACAAGCTTGATTTAGATTTAAACACAGCTACGCCTAATTAAAGTTCTAATTACTAATTAGGCATGCTAAAAAAAGCGCCTTATTTTTTTTTTGATAACGCAATATCTTCTTAATGCTATCTAGAAGAAGGACGTGCAACATGTGCTTGGTGTACTACAACCAACCTAAAGAAGACGGTTAGCTATGAATAATCCTCAAATTAATTGTGAACTAATCTAAATGTTTATAGCAAATTATAGGTAGTTATTGAGCAAATTGACAATAGTTTAAAACCTTTCTTATTCCAATGAAAAAAATTCTCCTTACAACTTATCAATTAATTAAATTTGAAGTCAATGTTAAAGTTTGATTAAAATTAATAGAAAAATTAAAATATTATTTTCAATATAATTATATATTTTAACTTTTTTTTAAAGGAGACTGATTAAATATAATTACTTAAATATTCTAAATTCTTAATATATATAATTAATTTTTAAAATAGCTCCCCCGTCTGGTTATATATATAATTAATTTCCTCTGTATATCTCTTTTATAATTCCATGTTATGTATATCTTGAAGGAAGTCCATCCTTTAAGTGAACGCTAAAACGGACACTTAAAATGTTGACTGTTTATTTTTTCTATCGAGTCATATATACGTGGCCATCCTCGATGTATGAATTGACACGTGTGCATGTAAATAGTCCTGACCATTTTTGGACTTAGGTCCAAAATTTGCCAGAGGCCAGAACAGTTCAAGTTCTCAGTTTATCTAACTTTTTGATAGTCAATATGACTTTTGCTTAAAGTTCAATACTTTACTGATAAAAATGATTTGACCCGTCTAGAAATGTTGTCCACATTTATGTTCAAAGTTCGAAAGATTAGTTAGTCCGATTTTATTAGATACTATAATTTAATTTATGGGGTTTTTTTTACATATGTAAGAAAATGGTTTATACAAAAATATAGGATATATATTCAAAGACTTAATTTGTAAAATTAATCAACGAAGAGAATACATGATCATTTGCAATAAGAAATGGTGTGCTGGAAGAAGTTATCTACCATTCAAATTTAAATAATAAATTGACTTTTTATAATATTTTTATTTTATTTTATTTATTCAAAGTTGACGATTTAATTTATGAGTTAATTATTTTGTCATGTTCCTTCTACACTTAAATATATTCAGACAGAAATTCATCAAATTGAAAGCTAATATATACATAGTTATAATATCAACATCATAAATATTTGGCTATAAAATTCCAAAAAAATAATAAATAAATTCTAAATAATAAATTTTGACAGTTATTATATTTAAATAAATCATATTTATTAATTTTAATTTTAATTTTTTTTATTTATAATATAAATTTGTATCTATAACAGAATTAGTCATAATAATTTAATTATTTATATGTGAAAGTAAATCCGTATTATGATTCAAACAAATATATTCGACCACTTAACCGACACAACAAGTAAGAAAGCGGCGTTTCATCTCATTCCTCTTTAACCCTTAGTCTAAGGTTTCTTTCTTCCTTCCTTTGCTATAAAGTTTTCATAGCCTTCCCTTCCCCACACCCCCACCTCAACCTAATGTCACTTCCACCAACTCTGTTATCAGAATTTTTGTCTCGTTTTATAAATAGTAACTTGTTCTTTGCTGATGATCTATCTAGAATAATTCTCGATTAATTGCAGTACAGTACTTGTCTGTATAGATAGAGAGATGATGGCGCATGTCACCGGCCCTCGCACCACCATGTCACCTCTCTTCTATGGTGAGGTAACTTACGTGCCATTGCGAGCTCTTCTTTCATGAATTGCAAAAGCTTGAAACATGTATGATATATTCATATATAGCATGTTCAGAATGCATTGGGAAATTAATGTAGAAACATCCTTATGTGTTTAATTTCATGATATATTTCTTAATCCATGTACATATTTTTGTAGAGAAAGAGGAATGGAAATGTGCAACAGAGAAGGTTGCTGTTAGAGAAGGAGGTAATAATTAATCACTTGGGAACCTCTCCTTTCCGAAAATTATCCAGTTTTTGCACCTCTTTTTTTTCATTTTGATGAAAACTCAGTTACTTTCTGCATAGAATTAATGATATGCCATTCAAACTAATATTAGATACATGTTATTCTTGCTTAGGATTAGTGACTTGTTCCTTAATTAGGATGTAGATGTATTTAGCATCCTAAACTTGATGTATTTTTTATGATGTTTTCTTCTCCCCTACTTTCTTGTTGACTTGTAAGTTTTTTTTGGCAATGAAAATTAGGTAGGCGAAAAAAAAAACAATGTTGTTCTTGCGAATTTGTCTCCTTTGCTGTGTTGTACAGTGCAGCGCAGTATGTTATCTGTCCAATCGAATTAAGATTCATATAAAGTAAATCTCAAAAAAAAAAAACATATAATCCACCCGTCCATACGCTAAACAATGCGATATTATGCAGCAGAAGATCATAACCCTATTCTTGCATATCACTGTATGCAAAATAGCAGGGCTGGTCAATTGCTAAAATTATAAAACTTCTATTAGTTGTATGAAAGAAAAGAATAAAAGAAAGAGGGAAGAACTAGAAGTCTCTGTGAAGAGAAAGTACATTTTAAAACTTTAGCAAATAATTTAAAGAATAAGTAAATCTACAGGTGGCTGATTTGAAGAAAACACTAGAAGATGAGAAGAAAGTACATGAAATTCTGGAACGGGCACTGCTCCCAAATTCCTTCCAATCCATCCGCCAAATTCCGAATTTCCTTCCAAACAAGGTAAATTTTTCAAAATTTAAGCTGTAGAAGTTAATTTTGCTTCAAATACATATGTATTATGTTGTAAAACATTTTGATTGTTTGTATTTTATTATTATTAGCTTGGTAATACGGTTTTGTGATCCAAGATCGGTGCTAGATCTAACTGGTATGATATTTCTGACTCCTTAGACAAAAGAATTGCTAGCAGAACTGGTACTGGTTGAAGAAGAGGTTGCTCGGCTAGAAGATCAAATACACAAAATGAGAGGGGGCTTGAGAGAGATAAAATCCAACCCAGTTCCAGTTCAGGATTCTGTCAGCTACGATAAAACCAACCAAACTCAACAAGATACATTGCCCAAGGAAATGAAGGCCATGTTCTTCATCAACAGAGCAATCAATGAAGACCATTTGAGCCATAACTTGGTTGAATCCAAAGGTAGAAAAAGCATAGAAAATACCCGTGATAGAAAGGATAGCCTGAGATGTTCAGAACATAAGGAGGCTACTGCTAGCCCGAAAAATAGCAGGGTTCTCTTAAAGCCGCCTTCTCTAACCTCGTCTCCAAAGAAAGCAAATGACAAAGTAAGAAAAATATCAGCTTAAATTATGTCATTCAATATTTTGTTTTGTTCTAGACCATAATCTCACCGGTGCTATTCAATCATTGTTACTGATTTTTTTGCTTATATTGTTTTTACCTATATTGTGTTACTGTTGCTCTTTTCGTGCTTATACTGATGAGATCAGCTACTCAGCCCTTTAGCTCACCTGAAAATTGATCAAGATTTAGTTACATCGAGGATAACTGAGATTAATTTGGTTAATTCAAGGCTGTAGATTAGTCTAATTGAGAGCTTAATTAGTTAAGATGGGACTTGACAATTGTATTTTTTTTCCTGGTAGAGTGCCATCAATTATGGTAACAGTTCTCAGTACTAATACTTGGTGTACCTAGTGAAGTGTTTATGATAATTACAAATCAACCATTATGATACAAACGGCATTCATGAAGTAATTTTATCTCACAAATGTTATCCTCAAACTCTTACTTGCATTTCTCCTTTTCTTGTTCTATTCCGGCTCTTTAGCCAACAGATCTTCATGCTGAGAAACTTCTAAAAGTTTTTCAAGAACCATCTGGAAACATACTTTCCAAGAAAATCGATTCCAGGAAACTTGCCCTCCAACCAAACAAACTTTCTGAAAGGATTTTGAAGTGCCTAATTTGCATCTTCCAAAGGCTTCTAAGAACATCCCGTGCGGCAGAGCAAGAGAAAACAAGCAACATTTCACGAACGTCAGGTTCTTTATTTGATGGTGCAAACACGAATATCAAAACAGGACAACAGGATCCTTATGGAATCTTCGAAGTAGAGGATTCCATTTTGAGAGATATTGGATCTTATAAGAATCTTGTGAGATTCGGTCCAAGTTCGCTTGACACCAAGCTGCTTTCTACTTCTTTTCCTCTGTTTAATAAGCTGAGGTACCATAAATTTTTTTTTTGATATGAAGGTACGTTCATATTGGTTTCAGTACCATCCCAGTCCAGCTACATATTCTGGCTTATATCAGTAAAACTCACAAAAAAGTTGACAAAATCTGAATAAAGGTGAGATATTAAGGCAAAAACCAGTCTATACCAATCAGTACCAGACAAAAGACAACAAGTTGTTTTTGCCTTACAAAATTTAAAATATGTTGTAAATGTCAGGTCCATTTCCAGTACCATTACCATACCATCACAAAGAACCAAAGAGTTCTTAGTCACTATCTGTTATATGTATAAAACTATTTACACGGTGGTACTATTAACTAGATTGGTTTTAAAGAACTCGCACATAATATATGTTGTAGCTCATTAACTCATTACTTTTCTCATGTCAGGGAATTGATGGATGCTTTGCAACTTGTCGATTTACATATTTTGACTCACAATCAGAAGTTGGCATTCTGGATTAATGTGTATAATGCGTGCATTATGAATGTATAGTATCCTAACTACCCCCTTTTGCTTTTCCATTTGATAACACAAAAAGAAAACATTTCCTGTGTGCCTCAAGAAAACATCTTAATTAATTAGCATGTTGTGCGCTACAAGTGAGAAATACCCTATGCTTTTTTTTAAAGCATGATGAATATTACCTTCAATGAACTTGTTTATTATTCATTTATGGAGGACAAATGATAAGTAAAGATAGATCACTTGGCCATGTTTGATTGTAGATATTACAAGTATATCGTTGGTCGAAGGTTTACATGGACTTATTTTTATGCTTTATGGTGAAATACAATATAGATCCTAATTTTGGGTCTCTATGATATTATATTTCTCATTCTGCAACTTCTAAAAAATATGTATATTTCTAACTCTTCAGAGCGATACATACTTATTGACATCCTTTCACGGTGTACATGAAATTAAAACTTTAAAAAATGAATTGATTGAACTACTTCTGTTTTTCTAAAGACTTCTGAACCTAACCTGTTCTGAATTGATGTAGGGATTTTTGCAAAGTGGTTTGCCCTCAAATTCAGAAAGAACTCTGACGGTAAAAAATAAGGCACGTATTATTACTACTCTACCTGTAAAAAAGATTGGCATCAATTTTGTACAATTAACTAACATAAATTTTTCTCCTTAAACAGTCACTGGTCAATGTTGGAGGCATCAAACTTACAGCTGAGGAAATAGAACACTCCATAATGCAGTATCCGTTGAAAGTGAAAAATTTACAAGCGAGCAAACTTACCAGTGAACAGGAAATACTGGTAAAGGATAACTTTGGATTGGAAAAAGAAGAGCCTAACATAATATTTGCATTATGTTGTGGGACCAAATCTTCTCCAGCTGTAAGTACAGATACTTTTCACTGAACCGGTTTATTATGCTTGCACGTGACCTGTTATTCTGAAATGCACATGACTTGACGAATATGTCAGATATTGTCCTAAACCTTTTTCCATACTTTCAATTGAGCTCCACATTTTTTGAGTGGCCGACTCACAAATGTTCTCTCTATTGTCCACTAAATAATAAAACTATACAGAGTGTTGGATAAATATACTTAACTTTAAGTTATAATTTTCAACATAAGAAATTTGCATTTTTCTTATGTGTGAGTTTACTTCATTGCATGCAGTTGAGGATATATACTCCTGATCGTATCTCTGCTGATTTGGAGAAGTCCAAGTTAGATTACTTGCAAGCTGTGTTAATCGTGACGTCTACAAAGAGGCTTTTAATACCAAGTCTCATACATTCAAATTTTATGCACAAATTTGAGAAAGATTTGGAATCGTTACTACAATGGATACTCAACCAGCTCCCGACATCTTGGCCCTTGAGAAAAGCTATGGTGGAATGCTTGAAACTGCAAAGCGGTATAAAGATTAATGGATTCGTCGAAATCATGCCATATAATGATGAATTTCAATATTTATTTCCTGTCTAATTATAAGCATACACAAATTCCTGTTTATAAGGTTCTTTCCCTCTTTTGTTCAAACTTCTTTTTTCTTTATTTTTTTTTTTTTGGAAGGAGCGGCTGTGATATTTTTACATAGATAGTGGATGTACAGATAAAAGATGATTTATATGATTACATTTGAAGTTTTACACCTCAATAAAAAGGGCTTATTTTGGTCATGATTCATGAATTCCTACACAAATTGAAATTAGACCAAAACAGCGAGTACTGGTATGTCATGAGTAAAATTCATGCATGTACTGGTACCATACTGGTACAATACTGTACAGCCAAAGAGACTGCATTGCATGCCTTTGTTCAGAAACTCTATATGTCTGTCCTTAATTATAGCATCCCATTTGCATCAAATACCTAACCAGAAGTTGGTACAAATTACAAAACAGACATCTAACTTTTAAAAATGTGAGAAGAACAATCCAGATTCAGTAACTAATGATGAATTTGTGATGATATATCAGTTAATAACCTTACAAATTATCCCCAGTTAGATTATAAGCTAAACCCCATTCATAATGGTTGGATTGGGCTATGAGATTCGGATCTCATGGAACCAAGCTAAACCCAAAATTGTGCAACTTGTATGTTGGTTGGAGTGCCACTTAGACATCTCTTCTTGGGCCTTCGTAGTTACTATTTCTTCTTTTCTTTTCATTTTTTTTCCCTCGTTTAGCAAATAGAAAAGACTTCTTTTCTTTTCTTTTTTTTTTTATATAAGACTTCTGTTAACCCGACATTTATTTTTTTTTAATGTTTTTTACAAAATTTGAATCTGTTTTTTCCCGTAGAGAGACAAAATCTATCACCATTATATTAGACTTACGGTTCAATAAAAAAGACTTTTAATTAAGAGGTGTTAATTAACCATTGTTCTGTTCATGAATTATGTTGTCTGGCTTCTCCATGTGTTGAATTCTGACTGATCATGGCAATCATCTTTTGGAACAAACTACAATTGTTGTAGTTGGATTGTAGGAGGAGAACAGGGTAATTTGGAGCGAATTAATTATCATCTTAAAAAAAGAAATATTCCATCATGAGTTTGGATTTATTAAAATAATTTGTGGGATTTACTTTTAAATGTACTAAATTGATTTCAGATAAAGAATTTAAATCGTTTAAGCTATTGAGCTTTACAAGTAATGCACTCTCTATTTTTAATTCAAAACACTTGCTTGTTCAAAACAGCAATAAATAGGTGTCATAAAATTTTGACCAAGTCAAAATATTTTTTCGAAATAGGTCATTATCGGATTCACATCCGCTGTCGTAATTTCCTACCATAGAAATTATGATACGTGATCCGAACCATTTATTATAAATCTGCATGAATCTCAGAAAAGTCCATCTAAAAATCGTAGTCGGGCGAGTTGAATCTTAATCGGACGGTCAAAATTGTGATTAGAACTTTTGGTCATTAACTATTTGAACTTTATACTTGTTAAAACGATCTTAAAATGCACACGTGATTATTATAAAAGTATATACTTGACCATTATACAATGTACATCTGAATTTTATTCTTTTTAAGTATGCCAAATATGGTTATAAGTATTTAAAAGTTAAAAACTTCATAAATAACTATAATATTGAGAATCAGTCTTTAGATCGGTAATAAAGATAATATTCTTCATATAAAAAATTACAAAAATTGATCGGATATAGTTTTTTTATGAATATTTAAAAATTGCTTAATTTGTATCCTCATTTTTATCTCAAAAAAATACTATATATATAATATTATAATGTATGATAAGACAAGCTAATGAAAATGATTTAATCTATATCCATCAATGTTAAATATGACATTAAGAGTCACGCTGAAATAATTGACTAAAACAATATTCACTGTCAGAAACTGTTAGAAAGTAATAGGTTTGAAATTTCACATTAACTACAAACTTAATGGAAAAAAAAAAGTATTGAGCCATCTCTTTGCTATACAAAAAAAAACAGTTATTGTATATGGTACGAATCACTAATTATATGGTGAATTCTATTGACACTCCAATAAAAATTGCCACGAGTCAATAAAAAGAAATATTCGTATCAGCAAGTAACTCTACTTTCTTGCTTAGCTTCTATTCATTTAAATTCCTCATTTTTTTTCGTTTTAACTAATTGGATCATCCTTCATCTTTTTGTTCGTTTGTTCTAAGCTAAGATTTTGGTATAAGAAAGTCTTCGGATCCCATTTTTCTATGTTTGAATTTTGATATTTTGATATATTCCAACAAAAATTCGGACAGTTTTTTTCAAAATCTTTTTGAAGACAACGAAGGATTCACAAGTGCTAATACCATATTTGTCGGCGCGGGTCCCACCAGCTGAGAGATTACCGAAGCATTAAATTCAACCGCTCCATTTCTGTACTACAGGAGGCAATGAGCCGTTATATTAACAATGAATGGAAACGTCCTGTGAGAACTAAACTTGAGAGAGACACAAATCACGAAATCAGGCACTTCTTTTGACTCATGGGATCGTGTCCGTGGTACCAACACGGACTAGCCTCGTAAAAGAAGCGAAGACGGTGGCCTCCATGTCACGTGCGCATCGCTTCGTTTCGCTTTTCCCCAACGGAAAGTACTTCCTTTGATCCTTTCCCCCAACGTGGCGCTCTTTTATTGGGATACTCGGTATCACGCTGTTCTCCCTTCTGTAGCTTTCTTCCGGATTTCTATTTGTCGCGCCGTTTCATTCTTTCTTTTATTAGTTTATAGTTCTCTCTGGTATATATAGGCGGTTTCTCAATTCAACAAAATCGGCGGGTTGATTGTTCGTTCTCGTTTGTTCTTTTCAGAATCTATACTTGTCGCTTTGGAAAAGAGATTGCTTCTGCTCGAGGTAAGTTCCTTTCTGTCCTCCCTTTTTATCTCCGTCTCTGAATTGTGGGGTTATTTTTCCTTAGGAAAGATGAGAATCAGACTTGATCAGTTGCTCTTTGATTTAAATTTGGTTTAGATGTGGAGGATTTTGATAATAGAACTTCAATTATGATGCTGATTGATTGTACTTGGTGTACTTTTTAGAACCAGAATGGGGGATAGTACTAGAATTTATCAGCTCCTATGAAGTCTTGGAAATACATGTTCTGTTATTCTAATCCGTTGGTGTATACTTGTGAAGGAAAATTAAGAAATTTTGACATAGGACTTAGGCCTTCAAAAAAAAAAAATACGTAAGATGTGGCAAAGAAAGAAAAATTTGCTCTTGAAGCAATGCATAATATCTGGCAAATGAAAGAAGTAACTTAACCTCCACCTCACCATGACATTGACAAGCCTATTGTGGCTGGGATGTCATGTAAATTAATATCGAGAAGAGAGAGAAGAATTCTATCTTATTGTAGGGTTGACATAAATCTGGCTTAAAACCTACCAAGTATATAATAAAAGAAACAATCTTGAAAATTTATTATTTTCTCTGTAACTGAGAAAATATGGTCATAACACATCATGTAAAATATTCTAATTAATAAGAAGTGTTGTGAAAGATTTCTTAACAAGGGGCATTTTGGAAAAATGAAAAATCACACATTAACGCATTGATTATCGTGTATTTCAGGTTCCTGATACACAAGGAAAGTTACAGCATACAAGCACATCTTAAAATCTTCCTTTAATCTCAGCAATTAATTTATTATCATGTGCGAGTATGATCCAGAACTTGTCAGGTGGGGCCTACACCTTCTCCAAGATGCAACAAATGATCACCCTACAAAAGCCGATTCGAGTTCTGATCCCAATTATAGTTCCAGTGCTGATTACTATTGCAATCATATCCCAAAAGAAGATACTATAGTGATTGAGAATGGTCACATGAAAGACCAGAATATGGTAGAAAATGATGAGGCCATTGCTTACACTCTTCAAGAGGAGCTAACCCAATTAGCCAAAGAAGAAGCTTCTGGAATGTCACATGAGAATTATGAGCCAGTTCTTAACCAAATTTGGCTGAATGACTCTACAGGAGGCAAGTCCTAGTATTACATCAAAATGTGTTTGATTATTTTTTGCTGTATAGAAATTTATTCTTTAATGTTGGTTATGATTGTGTTCAGCACTATGCTAGTGATATCCTTTACAGTTTTGTACCTTTGTGTGCCCGTCAGTACTAAGGTTTTTTATTGCATCCAGCAACTGGTAAGGTTCACAGCTTTTGCTGTGTACAGACAACTACTAGAGTGAATCGGAAAATGTACTGAGATTTATGAATAAAATATAGTTGGATGTTTACCAAACAAGAAAACTTAGTTTTGGTAGCTACTAGCAGACCAAAGGTAGGTCTAAGATTGTCGGATTATTCATTTTCAGGTAATAACAGACATACTGTAGGGGAAGAGGAACTGGAGGCCACTGATTGTTCAAGTCCACCAGATAAGTTGGAAGATGATGGTGAATTGGATGGTGAAGTAGGCAAACGATTGAATGATATGGTTGCTACACCTGTAAGTTTTTGTCTTCCTTTTCTTTTCTTTTGTTTTTGTAACCTGTACCTGTAAGTTTCTTCTTCACTTGTACTCACTTAAGTTGTACTGGTAATAACATTCACGGTTATGGTAGATAGTATGCTGAGGCCATTATCTGATAAGTGAATCAGTGTTGTATGTTATGGAGCAACTGCTGGCCAGTTGCCAGTACAATTGTTGTGCCAGTATGGAAGTAATTTTAATTAAACCTTGTTTTGTTTTGGTTTGCTACTATGCAGCATGTTCCAAGAATAAATAGTCAAATTCCTACTGTTGATGAGGCCATGTCAGATCATGAAAGGCTGCTGGAGAGGTAAAAGTATGTTCACTAAAATTGTCAGTAAAGGATTCTGAATAATCTGAACTTTCATTAAAGAATAACTTAGTTAATTTAATGCTTGCCTGTGCAAAGTACCAAAGGACCACCTTATGCCTGCAAAATGGGAAATATCAAACTTCAATTCATACATAGATATGGATTAGGTCTGGTGCCAGAAACAATTGTAGTTTTATGTACTAATCTGTCTGCATATTGACAGTAAAATATAATGATTGTATATTTTTAAATAATGTTTATTTTAACAAGGAAAAATGTCAGTGGGATTTATGTAGCTCAAACCCTTGAGGTCTTAGTTGCTAAACATGAGAGAACAGGATGAGTGCTGGAAATACTAGAAAGTCTGGAATGCACGTTAAGTTGTGTGTAAATCAGAAAAATGTAAATAGGGTATAATTTGGAAAAGAATTTCTTCATGAGGAATAACAAATGAAAGGAGATCTCTTGTGAGAAATATCTTGTTCAATATGCAAGAAGAAAATACTTACTTCTTATGTCTTATAAAGCAAAGTTACTGATTTTATGCCTGCATAAGTTACTTGGATTCTTTTACGTATATATGGAGAGAGATTGGGACAGGAATCAAATACAGAACACAGGGTGTGAAGCTTGGGACATATTACATCAAATGTCTGATTAAGCTAGTGAATAGAAAATTCATATTCCTGTTGAAGACTCAAACCTGTCTTGTTTTACTGATATGAGAAAAGAGGGAGAGTAAAAGGGAGATTGACTATCTAACAAGATAAAGATGTTGCCAGTGAGAGGAGAGGAACAGAGATGATATTTTCTAGGGGTGAGAGCGGTATGCGAGATATTTCCTGTTTTGTAGGCAAGTATGTCAATGATGCTTTCAATTTTGTAGGGGCACCTTTGTTAAAAATATATATATATAACCCTATATATATATAATATTTGTAGGGGCACCCAGGAAATCTTTTTCAAGTATTTTTGTTTCTACTACAACTATTTTAATTTGTCATTCATATTTAGATTGAAGTTGTATGAGCTGGTGGAACTTAAGGTTCATGGAGATGGTAACTGTCAGGTTTGTTCTTTAAGAAACTTCTGGAAGTTACTTTTTTATTTGATGTTTTTTGGGTCCATGGGACTTTAGCACCTTTTCTGATAATATTTTTGACTTTTGAGCACATAAAATAAGAAATATATGGTGCTTATCTGCAGTTTAGGGCCTTATCAGACCAATTCTACCGTACACCAGAGCATCACAAATTTGTCAGAGAACAAGTTGTCAATCAGGTTATTCAATTTTCTTCTCCTTTTTAATCATTTGCCTTGCATATATTTTGTTCGATTATGTACCAGATTATATGTAGCTGTTTCAGGAACCAATGTTTACTTTGACAGATTGATACAAGAATTTTTTTTTCCCGGAAAATTGCTGAGTTCTAAAAAGGAGCCAATTTTTAGACAGTTTCACAAGCACAGTTTGAAAAATCCTTAAAAGGTCAAAAAAGTAATATAGAAATTCCGAAGGAAACATATATGACATGAAATTGCTAGAGCTGTTTAATTTCTGGCAAACATGTTATTGAAAATGACTCCGTGTGTATATATTTTTTTAATTTTATTTTTAGTACATGATTTCATTCTTATCTGGAAAATAAGTGCATGAGAGATGAACCTTCTTTTTGCTGTGTATTATCTCAGCTAAAATCACATCCTGAAATATACGAGGGATATGTACCTATGGGCTACGATGAGTATATCAAAAGAATGTCAAGGTGAGTAGTTAATCTGTTTATTTAATTGCCTTTAATTCTTTTTTGGTTAATGTAATATTGATTATGTTTAAATACTTGTAAGCAGGAGTGGTGAATGGGGTGACCATGTCACTCTTCAAGCTGCTGCTGATTCAGTATGTTCATTTTCAATCGATTATATAAAAATTCCACAACTCAATGTTTTCATTTGTACGTTATACCCTAAAAAAAAGAAACTCAAAATTTCATGTATTTCTGGAAGAACAATAGGGAATCCTCCTGTATAAACCACGAGAAATTACTTACATGTAACCTGTTCTTCTTTGTCATTTGGTGTAGTGTGGAATTGTTAGGAATGAATGTTAGCTTGGTGATATCCCTTGAAGAATCCTTAGATGGGAAGGGCATAGGTGACAATTTGCATTATGTAGGGACATATGCAATATTTTGTGAGGATACAGATGGTATTGCTTTTTGCAGGGTTAGTATAGGATTGTTGGTTGCTTAAAAACAGTTTGCACTTGAGGCCCTTTAGAATTGCACCTGCACTACATTGAATTTTAGTTGTCTCTGTATTTATTGATTTTTTTTACCTTTTTTCTATTTCTTCATAATAATTTTTAAGTTAACTTATTGTTTGTTTGCAGTATGGTGTGAAAGTATTTATTCTTACATCTTTCAAAGATACATGCTACATCGAAATATTGCCTGTTGTGCAGAAATCCACCCGAAGTATGTAGTCTTTTCTATTTTTCTTGTACATTTTACCTTATTAATTTAGTCATGTGTTATTTTGATGTTAGAATTGAGAAATTAAAAATCAAAGAAGATTCCTTGCATGGGTTGTTAATACTTTTGAAGACAACAATTTATTAATTAATAAATTATTTCTTTATTGTTATGTAGTAATTTTTTTGAGCTTTTGGGCCGAGGTGCATTACAACTCCATCTATCCAGAAGGAGGTAAATTTTTGCCTTCTTTAAGTTATGGGAGCTGATATACAGATAGTATAATCGATACCGACTTTGTTATTCAGATTAAATGAGTTATTATTCATATTAGTGGTATTTGAATTGAATAATAAAAATATTGTCTAAAAGAAGTTGTATAGTAAAGTAGTTAATATGAATAATAATTTATTTAATCTAAATAATAAAGTTGATACTGATTATGGTGTCTCCCAAACTTTTTCCTAAAGTTATAGTCATTGCATTTTTTTCCTCTCTCTTGCGTGATTTTGTTAACTTTATTATATATTATGTGTCAAATGTAGAGTTTCCGATAACAGAGATGAAGAAAAAGAAGAAATGGTGGCACCATTTCGGCATCTAATATTTCCCGAGAAGAAATAACTTGGTTCGTGTTGCATTTCTTTTCGCCATTCTTTGCTCGTTTTTAGTTATCAGGCGCAATTTCAGAATTGGGCCATTGACAGGAGGAGATTTAACCCTTTGATTTCATTTCATACTGTTTCTTTTACCTTCTATATATAGGGAAAATGTGTAGGGTTATTTTCATATAACATGAAATATAAACTAATAAAAGAATATTTCTTTGATAGGTTAATAAAAGAATTTCATTTGTACAGTATAGCAAAAGTGCGATTTATTTTTTCAGTTCTAGTGAGCACGCCTCAGCCATCTAATTAATAAATTGATTGTTTTGCAATTGTACACCCATCAAATGTGTTAATTAAAAAGCTGGAACTTCTATTGGACTGATTTTTTTGTTTATTACTTTTGTACCTACTTTCATCAAATGTTTAAATAGCAGATATGAAAATGCACAACTGTGGATATTTGCTATAGAAGATAGCAGCCAGCTGTGGCTCATAGCAAATATGATTTTTGAATTAATTTTTATATTTCGTAGGCCAAGAAAAAACCCAAACAAAATATTTCAAAGTAATATGACAAATGTCATATTGCAATATCAAATTTAATAATTTTTCTATATATTAAAATAAAAAGTTTAGAACTAATAGTTATAATGACAAATTATGCAACAAATTACATAATAGCCAATTAAAATAGAAAATGTGCATTTTAACTATATGCATATTTTAAAAATAGTCATTGTCACAACAAAGACACTAAAGGGAAAATAAAATAGAAGCTTATTAATTAAAATTAAAGTTGGGGAATATTTTCAAAAATTCTGCTAAATTAACACAAACGTCCATATTCTTGCTAATATTCTACAATGATGCATAACAGATTTTGCTACTGTAAAAAAATGCTAAATTAAATATTTGGAGTTCGCAACATCGCACTTGTCAAATAACCCTGCTTACCTTTATAAGTATACCATGAATTGAATAATAATAATTACAAATTAAGTTATTGTGAGTCGAACAAATCAACCAAAATTATTTCAATTTTAAGCTCGAGTCGAGACCAATTAAAAGCTTAATCAAACAAGTTTGAGCTTGCTCCAAATTCAAATCAATCTCAAACGAGTTACAAGTTTGAGCTTGCAAATTAGAATCTTCCAAAAAGTTATTGGTTCAAACCGTCATGATAATACCCAAAAAAAAAAAATTGCAACCATACAAGTGATATTAGACAATAAAAACCCTGATCCTTTTCAATTACATAACACCACCAGAGGGGCATTAGTGAAAACAAATATAATTTGTCCCAACTCCGAAAGGATACAGTCCGAATGTTCTGGAAGCCCCTACAACATTGCGTCTCCTTCTCTCCATTTCATCCCCTTCTGCTTTAATAAAATCCCCCCTCTAAACCCTCAAAGCCGCCTCGCACCTTATCTTTTCTCCTAGGTCTGTTTTCTCACTCTCAATCCAGCGACCTCATTGTCTCTCTCTCTCTCTCTCTCTCTCTCTCTGTGACACAGATGGCGTCTGCGAATGCTCTCTCCTCCGCATCTATCCTCCTCTCTTCCCCTCTTCAGGTTCGTTTCCTCTCGATTCCCTTTACTTCGTCTTGAATTAGCTTATGCACTTTACGTATATACTTTGCTTGCACAGGAGGGAACTCGTAGGTAAAGGTTTTCTCGGGAAGTTAGGTCTGGAAAAGTTTATCTTAGGTGATTTATTACGAACTTAGTGGCCTTATTGGACCCCGATTTGTAGTAAATCTGAAATTACTATTCTGTGAATGATATAACTGGACAAATTTTGTTGCGCATTGTTTCAGTCTTGCCTTTTTGTTTTCCGATATTCCCAAATGTATATTGTTGTGCAGGAATAGTAGTCCAATTAATTCCATCTTGTAGTGCGTCTTATTCCAGTAGTAGGATTAAGGCAAGGAAATGCTAAAAGTTTTCCCTGGAAAAATTTAGCTGCATTGTAACCATTCTCCTTTCGATTTAGTCCAGTTCTTAGTTGAATTCTCAAGCTGATTTATTTATTTGTTTCCTTTTGCAAAAAAAAGAAGGGACGCTTGAGGGGGAAATCCAATGCTCGCAAGAACTTTGTAGTCAAAGCATCTGCCAAAGATATAGCATTTGATCAGAACTCAAGAAGAGCTCTCCAAGCTGGTGTAGAGAAACTCGCAAATGCTGTGGGTGTAACCCTTGGCCCGAGAGGTAACCAGTCTTCATATTCACTTGGAGAAACTAACCAGTCTTCATATTCACTTGGAGAAACTATGTGACCTGTTGTATCATTGGTTTAGTAAAGCCTTTGATAATCAACAATTAAAATTAATGTGACAGAAGTACCCCTTCAGAAAGAAAGAGTATCACATTTGCTCATTTAAAAGTAAACAGATTGAAGATTCCAAAGAGTGTCACTATGTAGCCTAACATATTTCATTGTCTTTCGGTATGGGTTCAAACATATGATAATGTTCTTTTTATTGAGGATGTTGTTAATGTTACGTAAAGGTTCATTTTTGCCAGTTTTTGTTTGTGTAAAGCTCATGGTGCATACTTACATTATTAGTTTTCTTCTTTGTAGGGAGGAATGTTGTTTTGGATGAGTTTGGGAACCCCAAGGTGGTAAATGATGGTGTCACCATTGCACGTGCAATTGAACTTGCAGACCCAATGGAAAATGCTGGTGCAGCCTTGATTCGTGAGGTACTCCTTTTTTCTTTACTTCGATATAATTTTGCTTATACTAGATTACTTTTCAACATTCCATTCACTCTTTACATTGCATTTGTTTTACTGCTTACTTTTTGTTTCCTTCCTTGGATTTTGAGTGGAATAAAATATAAAACAAATAGTATTTGTGTGCAAAACCTCAAATTCTGTTGTATTCTCTTGCAAAACTGGAAATACAATTCATGCAGTACAAAAAAGGATGTCATTTACTGCCACTATGAACATTTATTGGATGTGTTCAGCTACCTTCTCATTTAATTTAAAAGAATCCAAACAAACTTTTTAGAATGCTCATCTTTGTATAAAATGACAGAATATTTGGGTGCAGTTGTGCATGGTATATTTCTCTTTCAGAATATAGTTGGTATTTATGGTTTTAGTGGCCCATATGATATTGGAGTTTCCCTGCGCATGCAGAAAAAACTATATAAATTTATAATTTTAGGCCTAAACAAGGGACAAGAAAGAACACTTAGTTGTTGCATTCTATTTAGTGATTCTTCTGTAATATATCTTCCTCCGAACCTCATTTGATCAACAAAAATTTCTTATTTCTTTGACAGGTTGCCAGTAAGACCAATGACTCTGCTGGTGATGGTACTACAACTGCCTCGGTTCTAGCACGTGAAATAATCAAGTTGGGGCTGTTAAGTGTCACCTCTGGTGCTAACCCAGTATCCCTTAAGAAGGGAATAGATAAGACCGTGGAGGGTCTAATTGAGGAGCTTGAAAAGAAGGCCCGACCTGTTGAGCGTGGAGATATCAAAGGTATATTTTGACGCAGATGTATATATAGATGAAGACCTATATGGATCTACTGTTATACATAGATATATCTTATTATGCATAGAGGTGCAGCATCAGAAATAATTCATTTGTCATTGATAGATTATGATTTAAAAGTTATTTATTTGTTTTGATACTTGTAGCTGTTGCCTCAATTTCTGCGGGAAATGATGATTTTATCGGGTCAATGATTGCTGATGCCATTGACAAAGTGGGTCCTGATGGTGTTCTTTCAATTGAGTCTTCTTCTTCTTTTGAGACTACTGTTGATGTTGAAGAGGGGATGGAGGTTTGATGGCAACTCTTAATTTTGTTCATTTTGGTTGTCTACTTGTCAACCCAATTGTCTTCTGAATGCTACTTGTCTAGTTTAACATAATATTTTATAAACTTTAGTTCCTAGGACTGTATATTAATGTTTTATTTTATATATTATCAGTAAGGATATATATAGGATAGGATGTTACCTCTATGAAGAATGCAAAAAGCCATTTTATTTGTTAACAAATACAATCAAATGTGCGTTAAAATTACTTCAATTTTAGCAACAATTAATTCAAATATTTTTTTTGTTATGTATAAATTAACACCATTGTTCCACAAAATATCAAATGATGTCTCAGTTTAAATCTTTAATGTCTATTGAGTTCTTTCTTGCATGCTGTAGAATAACAGAAGGATTTACAGTGAATTATGTCATGTAATTTTGTAGATTGACAGAGGATACATCTCGCCACAATTTGTCACGAACCCTGAGAAACTATTGGTTGAGTTTGAGAATGCACGTATACTTGTGACGGACCAGAAGATCTCAACTATTAAGGAGATCATTCCCCTCTTGGAGAAGACTACTCAACTCAGAGCTCCACTACTCATAATTGCAGAGGACGTCACTGGCGAGGCCCTTGCAACTCTGGTCGTGAACAAGCTTCGCGGTATTCTCAATGTGGCTGCTATTAAGGCACCGGGTTTTGGAGAGAGGCGCAAGGCTCTTCTTCAAGATATTGCCATTGTTACCGGTAAGCTTTTGCTTTATAATATATATTTCAAGTAATGCTCTAGGTTTTAGGCAATTTATATAGTTGTCAAAGCTATAGAATTGTCAGGGAGGTAACGGATTGCTTCTGTTTTCCTTTTAACACTCAGGTGCTGAGTTCCAGGCGAAAGACCTTGGCATGCTAATTGAGAACACATCAGTAGAGCAACTTGGGACAGCTAGAAAAGTGACAATTGGGAGCACATCAACAACCTTGATTGCTGATGCAGCCACCAAGGATGAGATCCAGGCTCGTATTGCCCAGCTGAAGAAGGAACTTGCGGAGACTGATTCTGTCTATGACACCGAAAAGCTCGCTGAGAGAATTGCAAAGCTGTCAGGTAGATTATCCCTTTTTCTGTAAGCTTCAGTATTTGAGCAATTCTTACTAGAAAGCACAGCTGAGGAAGCTGTGGATATATCCAACTAGATCTTTCAGTAGATATATCTGATGTACTTGCCATTAATCAGGTGGAGTTGCGGTGATTAAAGTTGGCGCTGCTACTGAGACAGAGCTAGAAGACAGGAAGCTGCGGATAGAAGATGCAAAGAATGCAACCTTTGCGGCCATTGAGGAAGGCATCGTGCCTGGTGGTGGGGCTGCATATGTGCACCTCTCAACCTTCGTACCAGCAATCAAGGAGAAGCTTGAGGACCCTGATGAGCGCCTTGGTGCTGATATCATTCAGAAGGTATAGAGACGATCCATTAGATTAGCTTGCTGCCTGGTATTGTTGCGCTTGGGCCTTAGCAATGAGTGATTATTTTCTAAACTTGTATCCCAACTGATCCAACCCAAATTTGAGAGACCAGCCTGACTGGAAGGAACTAACCATAAATGTAAATTTGGTTATATCTGAACTGTTTCTTGGACTGGCTGAACCATAAAGAAGTGAACGCAACTGACTTGATAACTAGACAGACCCAAAATCCAAATGATCAGAAACTGATAGAAATAAATTTGATGCACTGAGAACTAGAACAAAACCTGAAAGGCTGAAAACTAAGTTAAACCAACTACTCAAAATTTGGGCTGAAATATAGCTTCAAACATGATCCCTGTCCATACGAGCTTTTCACTGCCACAACAAAGTGGATGCTATTCAAGCATTATTTTTTATGTGATCTGTGTGTGCATTCTATTATGTATCTTGACAGGCTTTGGTAGCACCAGCATCTCTGATCGCAAACAATGCCGGAGTAGAAGGTGAGGTGGTGGTTGAGAAGATAATGGACAAAGAATGGGAGATTGGGTACAATGCCATGACTGACCGGTATGAGAATCTGGTAGAATCTGGTGTCATTGATCCAGCTAAGGTGACCCGCTGTGCACTTCAGAATGCAGCTTCAGTTGCTGGAATGGTTCTGACAACCCAGGCTATTGTGGTGGAGAAGCCCAAGAAGAAGGTTGCTGCTGCCTCAACTGATATGCCTGAGGGCTCTCTTGCTGTTTAAGTGTAGCTGATATTTTTATTTTTTCAAAGTGTTGTGAGAAAATAATAAGATTCTAGGGTGGTAGAAGGGGAAAATTTTGTAGTATCATGGGATTAATGTTAGGTGGAAACCGTTCATTTATGGTTGATGGTGGTTGATCCTGAATTAAGTGTTTGATGGGTGAGTAATTTGAGTTGTTAATTTGTTTGCCATAATTGACACCTCGATTCATGCATTAGCATTGAGCATCACTTGTATCTGTGCTCTTTATATTAGCTTGGAGTTTGCTTCCAACAATGTAGACATCTGGAGCTCTCGCTCACAAGATTCATATCACAGCCGCCTGAGATAAGGTGCGACACGTACATATTTTCGTAAAATAATTTAGATGGTCACAGCGAGGGTAGTACAAAATAAGTACCAAAAAAAATTGGCAGAAAAAAAAAAAGGAAAGGAAAGGCTCCCCATAGATCGTCAATTTGTGCATTTGTTTCCTACAGCACAAGTTTAGGTAACTACAGGATGCTTGAGACGCAACAAGAGAGTAAGAAAAGAAGGAAAGAAATGTATACGAGCTGCAACATTATATCTTCGAAGTACATTAGTCAAAATGAACTAAATAAGTCTCAAGAATTATATCGACCGTGTGGTGATTTAATTTGGAACTTTGAATCCCTCTGTCAAAAGATTACTTATTCAAACATAATGTTGGCAGGACGGCCACGGCCTCTCCATCAACCGCAAGACGAACCTCATTTGTAAAGCACTTTGTTGTAAATTTAACACTGCCAAGCAAAGATCAGTGAAAAGGTAATTAGGATCTTCAAAAAGAAAAAAAAAAAAAAAGGTAATTAAAGCAAGCATGGCAGTAATGGTACAGACATGGAGATAATATGAGCAGTAGCCCCCTACTGGCACAGTGACAGTATGTTCTCTGTACCAGATTGAAACTAGGCAAAACTCATATATTCTTCGATTTAGGTCCTTCATTACTCCTATTTTTTTTTTTGCATAAATAAGGCTTAAAGAAAACAAAGTATAACCTTTCATACCACCATGCAGACTGGTCTCACACTGTCTACATGTAGCGGGTAATGATCATTCTCAAGATGTAAAAGAGTAGACACAGTTACATACATGTATTTTTTCTTTATTTGTTTGATGTTTATAGCCTGAACTTCAGCTGCTACGTCATCTCCTACATAAACAGGCAGCTTGAACTTTAGGTCTTGGGAAGCATAGACTGCTCCAGGCTATACAGTTCAGTTTAAAGACATAAGTTAGGTTATAGTTGATGATGAATCACACAGAAAATGATCCCTTTTAATATGGATGTGAGGCAAGCCAAGAGATAAATCTATATTAGTCATCATATGTCAAATCCAACACTAAATTCTTTTTGAAAAAAATTCAAAAATTTGAATAATTTAATTGGGTGCAGATAATAACAGGCTAATAATCAAGCTATACACACTGTTTGTATGGCATTGCACGTACCAGTTCTGGCACTGTTGGAGACTGGTACTGGATGGCAGAAAAAGAAGACTAAAATGCAAGTTGAATAGTGGTGAGCTAGATGCAAAAATTATTTTCCTTTTCTGACTTGGCTGTTTGTATAGCAGTACAGGGAAACTTGTTACTAGGTTTATCCATTTAGGAAAGATGCGTGGGGTGATTTTCTTGTAATATTAGGGGATGACTAGCAATATGTAAATATTAGCGAGTAATGAAACAAGTGACCAAACAAAGGTTGGTTATTTTCAAAAAGAATAAGAAAGAATCAGCTGTTATTGTACCTAATCTAATATCAGATAATTACATTTGTTTTTCTTCCTTTGGTCTGTATGAACGAATTAATATGACAGATAAAATAAAGACATACGACTAATTAAGGTGAAAAGTCAAAAAGGGAGTACAAGACATGCCCGACAGATGTTTGACAAAATGCCTAAACGAGCAAAAGAGGAACTTTCGAATGTAAAGAAACATACGAAGTTAGAAGCGATGATAGATGGAAACAGGGAAGCAATAAGCATGCCATGGACGACCCTCCCTCGATCAAACCCAGCTACACTTGTCGCAAACTCCGAGTCTAGGTGGACCGGGTTGTAGTCGCCAGTAACCTCAGCGTAGCGGACCACATCCTGGTCCACAAATCTCCTTGAGGCACGCAGCACATGGCCGATGGAAAGAAGAGGAGGTGAGGTCGAGCCTGGTGGTGGTTCGAACGGAGGTGGCGAAGGAGGTGAAGAGAAGGAATGAATGGGGAAACGAAACTGAGAACGGGAGAGGATGCGACTGAGCTGTATCTGTTGCATTTCGCTAATTTGCTCACGTGTCTGATGCAAGTGTGTGAATCTAAACCCTGTCCAGGTCAAATAATGAGGCATGGAATGGAAGGCCTAGATCTAATTCGGCCCTGACTGGTGGGCCCAGCTCGAATTATTTGAAGCACAAAACCTGCCCTGTCGAAATGATGCCCAATATTCATCTCTCAGGCATTGTAAAGGAATGCAAAAGAGCCACACCTCACTGCCTCTGTTAGTGCACAAGCTACAAAGGCACAAGACAGTTGAATACAGTTCATAGCCTCACACAATGACAAAGCATCTTGCTCTAGACGTTTGTTTCATTATTTCCATCACAATTTTGTACTTGGGTATAGAAGTATGCTAGTATTTTAGAGTTAAAAGTTTAACAACCCCAAAACTCTCAGTTATAGCAATCCAAAAACTTGACAGTTGATAATCTTGAAACACACCGTAAAAATATGGTTAATAGTTTATGGAGTTAATAATAAAAACTATTTTTAATCTTACACATGCACACTCTTCAGAAGCTAGCACAAGAAGTACCATTATACCATAATTATCTAGGCAACTAACCTTCAAGGGTTAATAATGTTTTGCGCAACACAATTAATGAGCTCACTTAACAGAAAAATGAGTCTCTGAAAAGTGAGAGAACAATTCAAAACTACTCTGAGACGAGGAAGACAAAACGAAGGTGAAAAGTTCTCAAATTCAAAACACACAACAAAATTTTTCTATCTAATTCTGAATTAAACAATAACACCGGCTCCATTTAACATCATCTTAATTCTTCTTTTGTTTTTTTGGAGGTATCTTGCCATAAGCTTCAAGCCTTGATTGAGGCAACTTCAATTCAGCTTGTCTCTTTCTTCTCCTGCTCTTCCTCGACGACTGATCTTCGCCTTTTTCATCCTCATCCTCCAATTTCTGAATATTCTTTTCTTCCTTTGTTCCCTCTCTATTTTTCTTATCACACTGTTTCTTACCGGTCTGTTCATCTTTACCGAGTATCAGATCTTTCTTCTTCTTTTGGTGGTACGTCACCTTCCACTCTTTCTCCTGATAAGGTGCTATTTTCTTAAGGGAGACATACTGGTTCAAATCCTTGTCCGCTGAATCTAAAATCTCCCAAGGCTTCAGCCCATACCGGTTAGCTGGTACCGACCGGTACTTGAAGCGGGTTTTTAAGTCCCCAATTGTATCCTCATAATCCAACTTATAGTACTCCTCGAGCTCCTTATCAAGATCCACTTTCTCCTTGTAAGACATCTTTCCTTGTTTCGTTATACCCTCTGCATCGGCACTCTCTCCTGCTTTCTTTTCCAAATATCTCTCTCTTGCCTTCTCAAACCCATCATCATTTGTCTCGATAGACTCATTAGCCAAATCCCAACCTTCTTCGAGGCCAAGCAATTCATCTTCCTTGCTAAAATCAGGTTTTTCCAACTCATCCTCCTTGTCGGATCCAAAAACCGGATCTGCATCAGTTGCCTCATAATAATCAGATCCGAAGACTTCTTGCATCTTCTTGTCATAATCATCAGGGTCAAACTCCTCCTCCAAATCAAGAGCACCCAAGTTGCACCCAGCTGCATCTCCTATACCAGCAATTCTTTTAATCCTGTCGAGCTTTTCTTGTATCTCTCTCTTCTTTAAATTCTTCAAGTGCTTCAACTCCTCTCTCCTCTCTTTCTCAGCTTGTTCCATCCTCTCCTTCTTACTCTTTCTCTGCTGCTTCCTGCTGCTGTCCTTTTTCCTAACAGATCCTTCTATGACTCGTGAATGCCCCAAAACACGATCCGCCATGCCTTCTTCTTCATGCCTGAAATTATACTCGGCTTCATATTTTTCTTGTCTTTCTATTTCATCCTCATCTTCAGAAATATCATCAAGTCCCTCCCTTTTTTCATCTTTCCCCTTTTCTTTGTCCATCCAAGACTTCTTTCTAAAAAACTCCTTCAAGAACCTCTCATTCTCATCCAAGTTCTCATCTTTGTCGAAATAGGCATCTAGATGTTTCTCCACCCCAAGGACTTTTTCATCATCTTCATCATCTTCCCCTTTCCTCTCCTTCTTTTTAAAAATATCATCACTTTCTTCATTATCAGACCCCAATGCCTCTTTCTCTGCCTTCATAAAGGCTTCAAGACCAGCCTTTTGTTCTTCGTTGTACATTCTTTTACTGTACTTCTCAGTTATTTCTTCTTCACCAGCAAATTCAGGACCGTTTTCTAACAAATCCCTTGCAACGATATCCTTCAAATACATAGGCTTCTCCTTTTTCTTTTTGCCCTTTGTTTCCTCCTTTTTCGACTTCTTATCACCTTCCTTGTCATCATCTTCTTCTTCAGATTCATAAAACTTCACATCCGTTTTCAGAACCTCCGGGTCATTATTCTTCAAACGGGTCAATATGTCAAAAAACTTACTGTCATGGCGGGTCAGATAGGTCTCTTCAGAGTCTGAGCTAGAATCTGAATCAGAATCCGAACCAGAATCTGAATCAGCTATCCGGCCTTGTTTCTTGTACTCCTCGTAACGCTGCAATGCCTCGCGTTTCTTATTGTGCTCCAATCGGCGAGCAAAATCCTGGTTTATCTCAATTTTGCACAAATCAGAATCAGAGCCGGAGCCTGAGCCATCACTACATGCTTCAAAGATATCCATTTTTGCCATGATTGGTGCGCTGTTGGAGAAGGGAAAGAGACGCTAGAAGAATTTCTTCGTCACTTGATGCTCCACTGGGATTTTCAGTTGGCAGGTCGAAATCTATCCCCCCTGAAAGGATTTTAAGTTTAAGATTTTAAGGCATAGAAGAATTAGAGTTTAGGTTAAAATATGAGATATCAAGGCATAGAAGAATAGATGAGTTTCAGATTAAAGTTTCATACGTTATGGTACAGATTTTTTATGTTTCATATTGTGCCAAACAATCAACTATAAAAATTATAGATCTGGGGTCGAGATTAACATCATCTTTTTTACAGCAGAAAGAGATATGGAATTGAAACAAGGGAACCCCTCACTCTTTCAGCTACCATAGAAAGGAAAGGAAAAAGAAGATTGTACCATCAAATCCAAAATAAAACTAAAAATGAGATAATAGTTAACCCATCAACATAACAGTGCAGTGATACCGGGATAAAGCTTGGGTTGGTAGTACTAAATGTTGTTTTTGTGCCAATGAGGAATCTGTTACACATTTATTTCTCTTATGTCCTTTTGTTCAGAAAATTTGGTTTTGGATGGGGTTATGCCAACGTGAATTTAATCAAGTGGATAACTTTTTGAAGATATCATCTCGTATGCACTTAACCCACAATAAAAAAATAGACAAAGGGCATTCCTTTTGATCACTAGGGTATGAGCTTTGGACCCACAGATGAAGGATCTAACGAAGCACTTGGATGCCTGAAGATTTGGACTTAAATCCCAATTCAGATAATGCAGCCTCCTCTGATGCTGGATAATTAGGATAGAAGATGAGATGCTACCAGTTGCAATTTCAATGAGCTGAAAAACGATGCCTAGTTTATTCAGTGTTCTTGACAGAGTCTCATCTCATCCTTGTCAACAGTAGTATCTGTTCTTTTGTTTTGTGGACTTGATTGTAATAAAAGCTGTGATCTTTATAAGTTTATAAGTTTATGCTGTCAAGGGGTTTTTCATTTAGAGCGTATCTTTTAATTTTTCTTGCGTGCATTTTTTTGGTTTCAGTAAGTGAAACGAATGTTTTGCACCTTTTATTAAACAAAGAAAATGCCAGGTTAAAGCCAAATTTATGGAGCGAGTGTCGATAGAGCGAGCGCGCGCGAGAGAGAGAGAGAGAGAGAGAGACTTGCCTTGACTGACGGAGAGGGACCAGCTTTGTTGAGGGTTTGAGATTGAGAGAGCGAGCGCCGCTGTCGGTACCAGATTGAGTGGAGAAAGAAGGAAGGAAGGAAGGAAGGAAGGAGGAGAGCGCCGAACTCGAGGGTTTGAGAATCGGGCGGTGAGAGAGAGAGAGAGAGAGAGAGAGAGAGAGGGACTATGGCGGCTGCTATTGTGCTCCCTTTCAAGTTTTTTAATGACGGAATTGCCCCTGACTTTTAGATCTGGTAAAATTGATCTGATCGAAATAGTCCGTCCGATAAATCCCATATCCAGATCTAATTTGAATCTACTAAAAACTAAAAATTTAAATGATCTAACTTCATAATTGATTGAACCGAAAAAATTCGAATCTAAATAAACTCGTAAATATTAAGTATCTGAATATGAATTATCTGAATCGAAATGATATGTTATCTGAAAAAAAAAATCTGAAATTATCTGAATGATACCTGAACCAATAAATATTCGAATCTGAATTGACTCGAACCCGATCGGAGAACTCAGATCCAAAAAGCTCAGGCCCGATTCACATCTTCTGAAGTAATTGTGTTGGTTCAGCCTGGAATGGAATCTCAAAGCAACGTCGTCTCATGTAAATCTGCCCGAAACTATAATCGGATTATTCGGTTTGGATAGCATTAAGCGACCGATTTCATGTTGTAAATTGCTTCAATGAACAATTGAGTACTCACTTCATTCAGGCCTGAGAGGTGATCTCTAATGATTCGGATCTCAATTCAGAACTCATGTCTTATTATAATATCTATATATTTTTTTTTCAAGTTATGGTTAATACTTTGGAAAAAAAATATACATGCCGGGTTAATACGAACTTTATATCAAAAAAATAATAATAATACTTTGACTAATACTATTATAAATCAAAATTTATATTATAGATGAAGAAATCAGATTGTGATTTTTTAATCATTATAACAAAACTGTTCCTACTTTAATGATGATACATGGATAATAAAATTAAGGAAAATGTTATGGAGATACCATTAATGATATCGTCGTCGATATATATTTCATTATATATATTAAATGAGTTATAATGCATGTTAATGATTTTGTTATGTATAATATTTTTATTATTTAACTTAAATATCATTAATATGCATAATAACTCATTTAATATATATAATGATAATACTGTATAAAATAAGTTTGTATAATAATTCATTTCAGTTACATAATGATAATATTATATAAAATTAATTTACATAATAAAATTATTAATATACATAATAATTCATTTAATATATATAATTAAATCCGTACCAATAATAATATCAACAATTATATATGCGGATCAGCTCCCTAAAATTAATTTGTGAAGATAAATGTATTTAATTGACAGCGCATGAAAGACAAAATTAGTTTAGAATTAATAAACTAATTTAGGCCTTAACACCTACAAATTCAGTCCCAAATTATGGGCCCTTTTGAAAAGCACATTTCAGTATTATGGGCTCATGGGCTGGGGAAAGAGTACATCAAAAATGTTATTATTATTGCATAATGTTCAAATACCATTGTCATCGTCATCAATATCAATTTTATTATTTAAACAAAATTATTATTATAAATATTAATGATTTATTATATAATTTATTTTATAAATTATTTTTTTCATTCAACTTAACTATCATTAATTTGAATAATAAATCATTTAAATTGAATAAGAAAAATACTACACAAAATAAATTATATAATAAAATCATTCACATGAATAATAATTTATTTAATATGAATAATAAAATCGATATCTCCGCTCATCAGCCCCCATTTCAAGTGTATTAAAATGCAGAAAACAGAACTTGAGCATGGTCATATCCTCCATACTCGGTGTCACAAAAGCACGCCAGAAAAAGAAGCATATACCAATCCATATTGGATATTCGTTAAGGTGCTATCAAACTCTGTTTCTACACACAAGTTGACTTGTGTAAATTTTCACCATTTGTCACTTAATCACAGGTCTCGATCGTTCCAAAAAAAAGGCACAGCTCTCATGCGAATCGTGACTAACACTAACAAGCAACAAGGTGCATTGCGAATCGACCTGATTTATCAAAATATGGCTCTGGTTTGGTTGCTTCTGGAAAAGGAAGATTGCATATGATGATCCCCACAAACTTCACTGTCTAGACTTTCTTGATTTGGAAAAGCAACTACATTTCAGATGGATACTTTGTAAATCAAAACATATAGGAATTAAAATAGGGAAATGTTTGGAAGATATCAAAATCGATATCAATTTTCTTATTCGTATTACGTGAGTTATTATTTATATTATATAAGTTATTATTCATATTAATTACTGTATTACACAACTTGTTTTTAATAGGATTTTTATTATTCAACTCAAATACCACTAATAAGAATAATAACTCACTTAAATTGAATAACAAAAATACTGTACAAATAGATTATATAAATAAAGTCATTAATATGAATAATTACTCATTTAATCTGAATAATAAAATTAGAATCGATTTTGATATTAATTATAATATATGTTTATCAACTCCCTTTAAAATAATCTTCAGAAAGCATTTGACATGAAAATTCTAATAATATAACATTACCATCTGATCAAATAAATAGCAACTATGTAACAACAAATATGGAGTATAATGATACATCGAGATGATCTTAAACTCTTCTAAAAATATTTGTATGGCATGCATACAGAGATTTATATAAATTTTGAACCATATTTTTTTTTGGGTAAGTAGACAAATCACCTACTTAATTTTCATTTCATTGATAAAAAGTTTTCTACATTGGAAAAAAGAAAAAAGAAAAAAAAATCCAAACCATATAGAAATTAAAATAATTTTCATAAAGCATTTGGCATGAAAAAAATTCATCATAAACAAATTTTCGCTACGAAATTATTTTTATATCCTCGTCATTAATTCGATATTGTTTAGAAATTATAATAATATAACATTACCATTTGATCAAACAAACATCAACTATATAACTAACAAGAAATCAGAAAATTTATATTCTGATACATCATGATGATCTTAATTAATTCATTCCAAAAATATTTGTACCATATATACAGAGATCTTTATAAATTTTGTGTTGCATAAGAGAACTTTCTCAATCAAAGAAAAATAAGTTCAAAAGAGTTCATAAATGGACCACACGAACCGAGGTTTTCTTTACCAATTGAAAACTATGATAATATGATAATATGATAATATGATAATATGATATGATATATCTACGCATGAAAGGAGCTCAAATGATTGGGATTATATATTTGGTTTAATTTACCAATTGGCAACTATGAGATGCATGCGTGATTTGATTTCCCTTTCAACATTTTATTGGTGGAATTAATGGTTAGAGTATCTTTGATTTAGATGGATAGAGTTTAAATTCGTGTAATTGTAACATGAAATATTTCAGTGAAAAATGAGATGGGATAAATTTATTTTTTTCTTTTATGCATCGTGACGAACATGTTTTATTAGTTGTATTAACAATTCAAATTTCATTAGCTCAAACTGTTTTCTTTGAGTTTGAAAAAGAGAGCTTAAATTGTCACACGAAGTATTTGTTCATCAACAATTATAAAATTCAAATTATTTTTTTTAGAAGTATAAAAATTGAAGTTAATTGCAACTAACTAATAATTTTTTGACATTTTAATTTTATAATAAACAAACTCTCAATGAATAATTTAAAAAAAATTTCAAAGAAGCTTGATAAAATATATAATAAATTTTGAAAGAAGAAACTAAAATAATTCGTGAAATTTTTTTAGGACCGTATGAAACTTTTCTTTTACATCTCGCTCGTTTCTCTACTTCCACTACAACTGTCTTATGAATAAAGCTAGCGTGAGCCTAAACTCACTAATATTTTTAATGAGCTGAACTCAAAAAAATATCGAAACGGCTCTAAACGATAAATCTAAATTGCTCAATAAATTATTCATATCAAAATATTATATGATACCAAAAATTTTTATTTTTAGAATTTTCTAACTATTTTTTTCATTTTTTTAAGATGGATCTAAAATAATAATAAAATAATGAATATTTAAATATTAGAACAGGTCATTTTGAAAAAAAAAATCTGAAACAAATACTTAAAAAACTCTAAAAATAGATTTTTTTTGTATTCTATAAGATTTTGATATAAAGAATTTATTGAGAAAATTAAATTTTATCATTTAAAATTCATTTAATAAGTTTTTGAGTTAAATTCACGAAATTTTTTAATAAATTTAAGCTCATCCTCACCTTACTCGTGTCTTATAATTAAAGATGTAGAACTTGCTGGAACTTCAATTGCTGCCTACCATCCACTATTTGGTTGACAATTTGATGCCTTTTCTATTCTTAAAGTGTAAAAAAGAATTCAATTTGATGCCTTTTCTATTCTTAAAGTGTAAAAAAGAATTCAATTTGATGCCTTTTCTATTGATTTGGTAGCAGCACTTGATGAGATTTACGCAGAAGCAAAAGGTATCTAATTTTCTGGATCAGAAATTGATTTTACACTCAAATTTATTAATTGAAGGTCAACACATGACAGCATCAGATTTTAGTTCAATAAACATCTGACCTCCTCTATTTCTGATTTGCATCCTCTTATAAAGTAGAAAAAGATATAAACAGAAAAATGAATTTTTTTTTTAATTGAACAAAAACATGATGCTTTGCCTGTTTTGTGTTTTTATTAACTTAAAAGAAAAATTACAGGATGTATATACATCATTGAAGTTGAAAGAGAAAAGAAAAAAATTCTAAAAAAAAAATCATAAGATTTAAACGACCATCCTTTTAATTTAAATCCCTATCAATAATATGCTATTATAAATGTGCCATCCAGCTAGCAGATTAGCTTTTTAATTTAACTAAATAAATACAAAGTTGTATGTTTTTTGGACCTCCAATGTGCACATGACTGAGAAATATATTTGAAATCTCACTTTTTTTGTTCCTTTTTTACAAAGAAAAGATTTTGTGTCAAATGGTATAATGAATTTTAGTTTCCACATGAACTGTTGTTTTACTATGTGAATTGGTGAATTTCATATTTCAAGCACATAATGCATGGTTTTTGGGATAACATAAAAATGTCTCCGTACTTATCTTCCTATTTCATTCACTATAATCAAGTTTTTAAATAAAAACACTTATATTTTGTTTAAATGCGTCTCAGACCCTTTAACATTAAATTTTGAGAAAAAATGGATTTAACAATTTTATTGTTGATAAAACAGTTAAAATCGGTTTTATATTTCAATGTGACTAAACATCATGAAATTTGAGTAGCGAATTTTATGTATTCTTAGCAATTTGAAAAGTTCAAAATAAAAGGGATAGATGTTTATGATTGAAAAATTAAAGCCAATTTCATTATGTTCATCTCTCTAAGTTTTTTTGCTTTGTTTAAACTTTTGTAATATGGCATTATTGTAATATTTAAGACATTGAATACTTAATTGTTACTTATTTTTCATTATTTTTTAATTATTAAATATAAACATGCATTACTTAGTTTTTGTAAATATAGAAAAATGGATCTTTAAAAAATGTCCGTATTAGAATTTAACAGTTGTTTAATTTCGTTCAAAATTTGTTAAAAGTTTTTTAAAACTTTAATTATAATCGATTGTGGATCCGACACAAAAATTATCCCCATCCTACATCTAATATATATAATCGGTGAAACGAGAGGAAGTATTGCGTTGCATTGTAGCACGCTCGGAATGGATTTGTAAATAGACTTATTTTTTAATGTAAATCTGAACCATTTAGCACGAATCTTAATAAAAAAATCAGATCTATTCATCTATAGATTGTAGTGGTACAATACAATAGAGTATTTGAACTCAGCACTTTTTTCTTTTGATAAAAAAAATGAAAATCAAACTTTCAAATTTTATAAATGAGAACTCAGCACTTTGTAAGACCGTTGATATTTGTTTTGCCAATCTTAGTTTGAATTTTGAAGGTTGGCCAATGTAATAAAAAAATAAACCGGATTTCTTTGTCTTTTATTTGCATTTGCATTAAATATTTGAAAGTTCAAATTTAATTGTTTGATAGTCTCACCATAATTGAGCCCGTCATTCCAATGCAATGCATACATCATCACCAAAATTTGAAAAGAAATAAACATTGAAATGTAGAAATTGTGCAGTTAGATGCTTTTTTGGTACATATAAAACATATATGCGGCGACAATTTTGGGGTCAATTTTTGCGTTTCATGAATTCAATGATTCTTATAATCTTTCAATTTTTGTGTAGGTCAGAAACGCAGAAAATATGGACTTGGTGTATAATCATGAAAATGAAAATGAAAATGATAGAGTAGCACAGTCTATCGTTATCAGCTTTTATGATTTAAATTATAAAATGATAGAGGATACAATAACCTACTTAAATAAATCAAAATGTTATAAAAAAAATTTAATTATTTTTTATAAGATACAATTTAAGTTAGAAACCTATTAATTCATAGCATGATACTGAACACTGACTACCCATAAATCTCATTTAATTAAAATTAGTTCATAAAAAGTTTTTTAAAAATTATTCTTATACCTTAAATTATGCATCTCATATAAGATTCAATTTAAGTTAAAAACCTTTTAATTGATAGGCGTGATAATCAACACTGACTACCCATAAATTTCACTTAATTAAATTTAAAAATCAACACTGACTGCCCATAAATTTCACTTAATTAAAATTAAATTTTAAAAAAATGAAGAAGAAATTTTGCTTCCAAAGACAAAAAACAATGTCAATTTTGACAAATAAGTGAACCAAGAAGGGGATTATAATGACTTGCACTATCACTTGACACTTTTTTCAACGGTGCCTTTAATTTGACACCTCACTTATTTTTTTAATTTCAACCTTTCTTCCCCCATGTGCCAATACTTAAAAAAAAAATGCAATCTTTTCTAGCCACATTATGACATCAATGAAGAAAAAGTTGACAAATGTGTGGCCATGGCTGGCTTTTCTTTTATATTTTTACAAAAAGGAGAGATCACTTCAAAATAATTATTTTCACAATTTCCATAATAAATTTTTAAAAAAATTTAAAGAATTTTAAAAATAGAACAAAATAATTTATTTATAGATATATTACTGAATTTATAGGTTGATTGTATTTTAAATTTCATATAATTTGAATTATATTTAATAGTACATTAAAGATCATTAAAATTTATACAGTTTATAATGATCTATATTTAACGGTATTTGATAAAAATATCAAATATAATTTATAAATTATATGAAATTAAAAACACAATCAATTTATAAGTTCAAAAATATGACTATAGATTTTTCTACTTTTAAGAATTTTCTTGAATTTAAATGAAATTCCATTATCAAGATTATCAAAATAACGATTATTAAGTGGTTCTTCCCTAAAACAAAAACACCCTCTATTAGAAAAATTGTGTTTTCTTTTTTGCAAAAATAATTGTAAAGAAGGCCCAATTATAATATCTCAAAAATACAGCCCAATTTTGTAAATTGTCATCCGAATGAATTAATTGACTTACCAGTTATCGCAAGCTGCTTTTTAAGCATTGTCAGAGGGACCGCATAAAATTGGTCCATTCTGACTTCTCCTCATTTGGATCGGAAAATGTTACGAAAATATCATTATTGATATTGTTATCGATATAGATTTATTTATATATATTAAATGAGTTATTATGTATGTTAATAATTTTATCATGTATAATATTTTTTATTATTTAACTTAATATTATTAATATATATATAATAACTCATTTAAGTTACATAATGACAATACTGTACAAACTAAATTTACATAATAAAATTATTAATATACATTATAATTCATTTAAATCGTATAATAACTAATTTAATGTATATAATAACTCATTTAATATATCAATAATATCTGTATATGTGTATATCAGTTCTCTTTTGGATTAGCTTACATTTAGTACACATTTAATGAGTTCAGAGAGAACCAGCTGCCATGTGAAAGAAAAACTATGTACTGGCCATTGGATCTTCTCAGTTGACTTCATCCAATTAATTGTGTGCAAAATTTCTCAGATTTTTTGTGACAAGCATGTTATATGCTTCTGTAGGTCAAGTGATGTTTATGTTTATGAGATGAATATATTAACTGGAGTTATTTTTCGGATTTTGTTTCGAAGGAAAGTGTTTAGTGAAATGGGAACTTTGAAGTAAATTAATATTTATATAAAATTGTTGTGCATTCGAAAAAAAATTGAGCATAAATATTTTTTTTCAGAATATTTAAGAAGTATAAATAACACGATTAATCACACAATAATTCAATAGAGAAATATGAAAATTATATTGCTTTAAGAATTATGATACGTCTTATGCACATCAAAATATATTATTAATTTTTAAATGAGAGAAAGAAACATCAAAAAATAAAAAATGAGGAGAGTTGAAATTGAAAAAATATAACAAAATATTATTAGTTCAGTTTTTACTTTTTTAATGTGTACACAAGGTATTCAAAGCATCAAGGGAAAATTTAGTATGTTTGTTCTATGAAACTAGTAATTCATATAAAATATTAATGGACACATGTGGTAGGTATACAAAAGACAAGAAGATATATGTACAACACAGTGTCAATTTTTTATTTGTAGCAATTCGGCCCAAACACAATTTAATTTGAAAGCAACCATCAACCAAATTTGTCATAACACAATTTCTTAATTTTAGTTTGAAGTTGTTTAACATAATTTTTAATTAAAATTTTAAAATATATATTTTTAAAAACTATTTATATTTAATACTGGATATAGATAAAGGGTGCGGAATTTGAGATATAAAAATAATTTCTCTATAAAAAAAATGTAGAGTTTTGATATTAATGTGACAATGCACTGATGTCAAAAATGCTAATTTAGTGACGGATAAATTCGGAAAGTGATTTAATTTTGATAACTTGGCTATTATATGATCATGTGATGTCATGGTTCACGGTTGTAATTTTGGAATGATTACTTTAAATTCACATTTCTATAATTAAGTTATGATGCTTATGAGTTTACTTTCCATTTTCAATAGGATAAAATTAACAATAATTAGGTTAATAGTTCTCCTCTGTACCATTGCAAAGCTTCTCTCTTAACAATTTTTTGTGATCTGAAGCATTTTATTTTTCTTACGATTCTGCGTATTCAACAACTAATCCATCGAAGGTAACACCATTTTAACAAAAATTTGGATTTTTTATCTTCAATTAAATTTCTCAACATATTAGGGTTTAACACCACCTTAACAATTTTTGGACTTTTAATCTTTAATTAGATTTCTCAGGGTATTAAAATTACAAAGTTTATCTTTTTTGTTTTTTGGGTTCCGTGCTTATTCTATTTTATCACCATTATTTTTTTAAAATAGGAAGTTTCAAATCCAAAGTATATATATCGGAAATTGAAATCTAGAATTTTTACAAATAGAAAGTTTGTGAAGAATATTCGCTAATCATATTTTTTGGTTTGCAGATATTGTTTGCATATTCATCTGCGATATATTGTATAAAGTGAATTTACGTATTGATAATATTAATTCGCGGATAATTAATGCGAATTAAAATTAATTTGTAGACAATAGATATGAACTTTGTATTTTTAAATATGTATAATTACAAACTCCATTCTTCTTATTTTTATTTTTACATTATCATATTAGTAAAAAAAGGTGATTTTATTAGGTATCAAGGAGAGGAATCAACCAGTTATTGGGTTTATTTATTAACTAATACACTGTACCAGAAAAAGTTGTGGAATTAATTAGAAGGACAATTATATGATCAGTTTGGTTAGAAAGAAATAAAATAGTTTTAATGGGGGTAGAAGTAAAAGTACAAAATCATTAGTTATGAGTATTATTAATTTGATGAAATATTAGTGTCAGTTAGGAAAAAAAATAACTCCTAATCCTATCTTAAGGCCCAATTGGTTTTACTTTACGATGTTGCAGATCTGCCCCTACAATTAGGTGAAATTTCTAATAGTCAATTGGATGCTAAATAATACAATAATTAATACATTAATTAAAGGAATTAAACCAAAAGAAATAAGTGCAAGGAAGATTCCTACTGACCAACTGAAGATAAATTGCAAGAAGCAATCTTGGGTCTGAGTTCGTACTAGTGATATTATAAAATAGATTTCAGCTTAATTAGATGAAAAAATATCATGAAATTGCACACTTTTTTTGTTTTGCAACAACCATTTATAATAAGTTTTGGGCCAAAAGAGTAGTAAGAATTTCAAACAATAGAAGAGTGAAAGATATAGAGACATAATTTTCGAAGAAAAACTATTAGAACTGATAAAACTGATATTGCAGGTTGTTATTTTTGTGTATACCTATGGTACCAGATTTGATTTATATTATGTTATAGTTTAAAATAATTAAGTAGGTTGATGCTTAGTAGTAATTTTAAGGTATAATTCTCCTGAGATGTAGTACTTAAAAATAATTCTAATTTCAATATGAAAATGATGGTTTAAATCATTTTTTTAACAAATAATAAACTAATACACGGTACCTTTTCTTTGATAAAGCAGGTTTGAAATCAGTGCGTTTGGAAAATCAGGGATTTATAAAACCAGATACCACCACCAACCAAACAGGTAATTGGTAATTACTACGGTACCAATTAGTATAGAAGCCTAATATTCTAAGTTCTTGATTTTGGCCCCTGTACCTGTACCTGTTAGTGTAATCGGTACCCCTAGAAACTGACATAAAAACTAATACGCGAAATTACGGCTGGGTGGGACCCAACACGCGTCCCTTTGACTTTGACCAAAGAGAATATTTATTAGAATATCTATTTATTCCTTCGGCAGCTCAGCTACTCTTTCCACGTAACATGGGTTTTTTTTTTTTACTATTCTGATCAATTAATTGTGGGAAAAATGATAAAAAATAATCAATTAATTCTGATCCGTTGAAAGTCGGTGCAAAACTTTTCCAAATTTTGTAGAAAACAAGAGAGATTGCAAATTTTGTAATAATATAGGGACTTATTTGAAAACTACTTAATCTGTCTTCCTTCTAATTAAATACCAACGCTCCACCGCTGCTCATTCCAATCAACTTCAATTCTTCTCTCTCTCTCTCTCTCTCTCTCTCTCTCTCTCTCCCTCTCTCTCTCTCTCTCTCCCTCTCCGAATTCGCTCCGATATTTTTCGTAGAGCGCACACTTGGCGTTGATTCTCAACAAGCAAGTTCTTGCAAGATCTATAAGCAGGTACTTGAATTAGATATCTAACATGCGCATTTTACTACCGAATTGATTAAGATCATATATAGATTCGATCAGTTTCGTAAGGATAGAAAAGTTTCGGAGGAGAAGAGAGTAATGAGACTTGTATGATTTCTGTTCATTTGAACGGAGATAACAAAAGGATCAAATCTTTTTCGTTTGTCGAAGTGTTTTTTCTTTTAATTATTTGGAAGTCGTAAACATATTGCACAACGGTTCTTCATCGGAAGTAGGTTTAAACCACCATCGGAAAAGAATGAGACTAGGTTTAGCGTCACAGATCAATCATCAATGTCTTTTTGTTGCTTTTTTCTTTCTATGAGAAATATTTTGCACGTGCACATTATAAAATAATCTTTTTTTTCTCTTCTCACTTTTCCTTTTTGTCCTATGTTTCAAACAATCTGGCACTTTTTTCCTTTTGGATTTTGTCTCTTTTCCATAAATCCGGGAGGTGATAGATAATAAAACCTATTTCGCAAACTCCCCAAAATATTTTAATTAAAAGGTACAATTAATAAAAAATCTTTTTTCTTTCACATTCAAAGTTGTGATTTTCTTTTTGTCAACTAAATTGTTTCTTTTTCTTTTTAGATAAGTCCTTTCCAGTCTCTCCTCCTCTAATTTTCTCTTGGTACTGATGCATTCAAAATAAAGAGATTTTTTTTACTAATTGTACCTTTCAATTACAATATTTTGGGGAATCAAAAGAGAGCGTTGGGAACTGGAAAGTATTAAACTAGGAATGTATTGTTGACCTCTAGTCTACTTTCCCATGCATTCAGATCATCTGTGGCATGTAATGGTTTACTCCTTCACAAGTTATATTTGTGCAACATGTCGGGGCCCCCCAATTATTCAGTCCCACAAAATCCTAGACGCTCAAACTTAAGAAAAAAACAAGGTTCTACACAGTAACACCAATGATTGTATGGAAGTACTGTACTAGCTGGTAGCACAGCAGATCCAAACCACACATGAATCCAAAAGGTTAGAGATTGAGTCAGTTTCACACTGCTCCCAGTTGCTTCCAGTTTTTAATTTTTTCTGTCCCCTGATCCCGTCTCTCATGCCCCTTGTGTATTATTAAGTTCAGAACATAGAAGAAGCTCCTACACTGCTAACACAGCTACACTAAGCATCTATCTTATCTGTACCATCAGGTACCTTTATACTAGCCATGGCGAGGGACCAGCTACAGGTGTTGAATGCCCTGGATGTTGCAAAAACCCAGTTGTATCATTTCACAGCAATTGTGATTGCTGGTATGGGATTTTTTACTGATGCATATGACCTGTTTTGCATCTCCCTGGTGACTAAGTTGTTGGGTCGGATTTACTACTACAGACCTGGGTCTTTAGACCCGGGTTCATTACCGCCCAATGTTGCTGCGGCGGTGAACGGTGTGGCCTTCTGTGGGACACTCTCAGGCCAGCTTTTCTTCGGCTGGCTAGGTGACAAAATGGGAAGGAAGCGTGTTTATGGCATGACTCTCATGCTTATGGTAAATTCATGACACAAGAGATATCTTTATAGTTCTTGCACTATTTGTTGATTTGTTCAAGTTGTTCTTACTGCTACCAATCTCCTTTCATCAAAGGTGATATGCTCGCTGGCGTCTGGACTGTCCTTTGGCCACACACCGAATGGGGTAATGGCAACGTTGTGTTTCTTCAGGTTCTGGCTGGGATTCGGCATAGGTGGTGACTACCCTTTGTCAGCAACCATCATGTCAGAATATGCAAACAAGAGGACAAGAGGAGCATTTATTGCTGCAGTTTTTGCAATGCAGGGCTTCGGCATTCTCACTGGTGGTGTTGTCACCCTCCTTGTCTCAACAGCATTCCGGGCCCGCTTCGACACTCCCACCTACCAGGTATGAATCACAGTTTTGATTTCCGATTTATAGTACGGCTTAGTTGAGTTTGTGAATTATTCTGAGGCAGTTATGTTTTATGCCTCTGTAATTTATTTCTTTCTTACATCCATTCATATTTCTATTTTGTTTGTGGCATCAGGAGAATGAGACAGCATCGACCCCAGTTCAGGCCGACTTTGTCTGGCGTATTATCTTAATGTTTGGTGCCATTCCTGCGCTGCTAACCTATTACTGGCGCATGAAGATGCCTGAGACTGCCCGCTACACTGCTCTTGTTGCAAAAAATGCAAAACAGGCAGCCTCTGACATGTCCAAGGTCCTTCAAGTCGAAATTGTCGAAGAACCTGACAAGGTACTCCTTTTATTCATTTATTAATTATTGCTTAACTTTTTGCGATCAAGTAATCGAACTAACTTCTTGTATCGGAGAATTAAAGCACTGATAAATTACTGTTTCAGGCACTGATCAAGATTTTTCTATCATTCTGGTAAAATATAAACTAGAATGAAAAACCTTTTAAATGAAAACTAATGGTAACTTCAATTGGAAATGCAGGTTGAGGAGTTTACACGTGACAAGGACTTTGGGCTCTTCTCCCGTGAGTTTGTGCGCCGGCATGGGAAGCACCTTTTAGGCACGACCATGTGTTGGTTCGTTCTTGACATTGCATTCTACAGCCAGAACCTTTTCCAGAAGGATATCTTCACCGCCATCAACTGGATTCCAAAAGCGCGTACCATGAGTGCTCTTGAAGAAGTCTTTCGCATCGCACGCGCACAAACTCTTATTGCACTGTGCGGCACTGTACCGGGCTACTGGTTCACTGTGGCCCTCATTGATGTTATTGGTCGTTTCTCTATTCAATTAGTCGGGTTTCTCATGATGACTGTCTTCATGCTTGGTCTGGCAATCCCGTACCACCACTGGACAACTCCAGGCAACCATATTGGTTTTGTGGTGTTGTATGCCTTTACTTTCTTCTTCGCTAATTTCGGGCCGAACAGCACCACCTTCATTGTACCCGCTGAAATATTCCCGGCACGGCTAAGGTCGACCTGTCACGGTATCTCTGCTGCAGCTGGGAAGGCTGGTGCTATTGTTGGCTCATTCGGTTTCCTGTATGCGGCTCAGAATCAGGACAAGACGAAAACAGATCATGGGTACCCGCCCGGTATCGGGGTCAGAAATTCACTTTTCGTGCTTGCTGCATGCAACTTACTTGGTGTGCTGTTTACTTTCTTGGTGCCCGAATCGAAGGGCAAGTCACTGGAGGAGTTGGCGGGTGAGAACGAGGAGGAAAACGTAGAAATGGGTACGGGGCACACCCGAACCGTACCTGTATGATTAGTGCCTGGCTGATCTGACCGGGTTCTTTTCTTCTACTTTGAACTGTTTAATGATCAGATGCCAGTTTAGTTAATTCCTTTTTCTATGTTTTAAGACTTAAGTATGTATATGCTTTTCTAATTTAGAAGTGGTATGAAGGTAGCCAAGAACTGTCTTATTTATGCTTATATGAGATCAATTTTGTCAAACTCCAAAGTATTTTGAATTGTATCATTTTCCATCTTTGAGAGAAGTGAATAACTGTTACATAGTTACTACACGGGTGGTTTGTTAGTAAGATTCATATCAAAACCATTGATGGTGCTAATTTTCAGGAAAAATGTATGAATATAATTTTTGAAGTTTCTTTCATACTTGATTAAGTGGTAAATTAAAACTGAAACAAAGATAAAATTAACTTTGATGGATTAATTTCACTGCATTTTATTTTAATATCTAAAAATTTGATATAAAACGAGCTATAAAAATAATAAAATCTTATGTGGCCGCGTTCTTTTATGAAAATGAATAAAAATGATAACTTATATTCCATAATAAAATTTTAAATTTTGAAATATAAATATAACAAATGAGGTTATGATTGTGAGAAGAGGAGGATTTCAATATCACAAATTTTTTATGCCACAAGATGTTATAAATTTATTTTTTTTAACTTTTGTTTTAAAATTTGATATTCAAATTTCAAATACAAATTGTTGATCTTATTAATTTTTATAGAAAATATATGTACGTAAAATATCATAATTTTTTGAGTTTATTTTATACTAAATCAAATTGTTACAAAATAAATACATTAAAATTAATCAATCATAATTAACTAGATTCATTTATTTTGTTACTATTTGATCTAATATAAAATTAACTCCAAAAATCATAAAAATTTACACACACATATATATATATATACCACTAAAATTATCAAGATCAAGCATTTAAATTCAAATTTAAAATTTTAAAATATAAATTAAAAATATAATTTGTGATATGACATTAAAAACTCTCGCAAAAGTTCGTGGGAACGTCTTCTCTGGCGTGAAATACATTCTAGAAATTTTTATTGTAATGAATCCGGAGTACTGAGTCAAGCTTAGAATCATTACTCAGGAACGACTAATGAGTCAAGCTGAGGTGAATAACAAGGAACCGGATAGGCTCCAGCTTTTACGAACCAATTTTATTCTTTATTAAATACAGCCTGCCATGATGTTGACTTGTTCAAGGTCTAAGCCTTTGTCTGTTACTGTTGTGTGAAAAAGAATAGAAATTTTGAAGACTTGTTGATGAATGATGATAGTAGTTGACTTAACCAGTTGACTGACTTGAAGTCATGGGAACCAGACAAGCTCTTCATCACTTTGGTTAGTACAACACGTAGTAATTATAATAATATTATTAGTACAAGAGATGTCAAAATTGACGCCACAATTATTTGACCATACAAATAATAATTTTAATTTCAAATATTATTGAAGAAGTATGGATTGTCCTTTTGGAGAGAATAAATAAGCTCGGATTATTCGATCATTATAAAGTTTTTACCAAATCTCATCAATTTTTCATGCACTTAAAATGATAAGATTTTTGTGTAGCTAATAAAATTTTCTAATTATCACTTAAATTGATTGCAAACATACAACTTTACGAAGTAGTGAAAAAGAATGTCAAATCCACAGGGATAAGATTAATTATTAATTTTTATCTTTTTTAATTATCTAAGAAATCTAAATTTAATGTAAAAGTTGAAATTTAAAATAGTAAATTTAAATTAAATCTAATATTAAAAATAAATAGAAGAAATTTAGTTGGATTAATATCTAGAATTTCGACTTCATCACAATACTTATGTTTTAATTAATAACTTTTTTCTATAATTTTTATCTTTCTTAATTCTTGAAGTGTTTTTAATCCTAAAGTAGCATTATCCACTCTTGTGGATTAATATCTAATTCAGTTTATTCAAATACCCACTCTCATGATCATATTTTCCTAAATTAAATCTGTTTAAATCAATGATTAGTCAAAACCTAGCCTAAATAATTAAATTTCATCTCTCGATCTATCACTTAATTACCTAAGTTTGATTTTGGGGTCCTTTAGAGTTTAGACTCCATCTCTTGATCCATCATAAGGTTTTTTTGTGTTATTCGGGTATTAAAATCTAAGTCTTATATATTTATTATTTCTAAATTTTCTTATGTTGTAATTATTTAGATGTGATCATTCATCTAAACAAAAATAACAAATCCAACTAGAATAACAAATATAGGAAAAAAAATAAATCATGCACAAGATAAATCAAAAGAAAGAAGAAAAATAGAAATTGCGAGTAAAACTTAATTAATTAAATTATAAGTATCGGGTTACATAACCTTAGCTTTAGGATAAGAAATCTAATCTAGCAAAAACATGATATAACAATAAAATTAATGAAGTATAATATAAACAAATAAAAAAAATAGCAAAGAAAGAGATAATCCTGTTACTTTGCCATTGATTTTCAACTTTCATGCAATACAGTATTTTTCCGTCTTATTGGCACTCGCTTCAACTCTCCTCTGTTGCTTGATGGTGATTGTCTGAATTTCCTCGGCTTTTAAAGCATGTTCCAAGCAATAGAGGGAGAGCGGGGGTGTGAGAAAATAGTCTGTAATGTCATGAAAAATGTGAGAAGTTGGTTAGTTGCATACAAATGCGGAAATCCATTTCTGACGTATCTAACTATATTTATCACGAACCGCGGCAGTAATTGCCATAGCCAGCAATAGTACTAGTTCTTAGCCAATTTTTTTGTACTCTTCAACTGAGTGCCAAGACCTATGACATTCCCTGTTACGGCCCGTAACAGGTGAATCTTTTGGGTTCTTCATTGCTTTGTGCTTCTTCACCTTGTCACAGGTCGTGACGGTTGGTGCTGCGACCTGTGACACTCAGTCTTGCTCTACTCCTACTGTTTGATCCAAATCAATTTCAAAAATGGCTTCATAATCCCCTAAAAATCCATTAAACTAGAATTTCCACAACAACCCAATTTTATCTCTAAATTTAATCTAAATACTGAAAATTCAAATTATTTTGGTCTATTTTTAGGATCAACCCATAACAAAAAAAAACATATTTTGTACTCATCAAAACAGATTTTGAATTAACTTTTAAGGAGGGCGAACGACACAGTTAAGAATGCATCTGAAATTTTTTTTTTTACATTTAAAAAAAATGAAAGTTTAGTTTCATAAATAAAAATAAAGAAGGTTTAAACATGATCCAGAGCTACAATCATGATTTTGGATTAAAATTTTTGTTTTAATATCAAATTTTCTAACTTAAATAATTTTCTGTTCATTCTAACCACTAATACAAGCCAACGGACAGAAAAAAAAAATAGATATAACGCAACATTAATCTAATTTCAAAACAATAATAAAAAGATCAAATTTAACTGAAAGTATTTTTCACATCTTATCTTGTAATCAATGGTACACAGGAAATTGTCCTCCAGCTTTGAATTTAGTTGTCGAAATGTTGGATTTTTGCGAACCACTTTTTTGTTTGGATTCGTTTGTTTGGAGGCAACCAAGTTTTGGGTTCTTGTCAAAATCGCTTTCAGCGAAGACTACACTTGCACGTTAATGTTTATTTATACTTGTAGGATTAGAAGAAAAATTATCTCTACTGTTCTTGTGGGACATCACTTAAACCTATTATTTTATATGTAACATATTATTTTTTAAAAGGAATACAATTTTATGTTTAGAGAAGTGATCAGAGGGTTCTTTACTTACATTTCTTAGTTGTAACTTGATTGTGTTTATAATTTTTTCAAAATATATTTAATAATAAAAATATTTATATTTTGTAATAATGAAAACTTTGTAAAATAAAGTTTCATTTATTGGACAAAATTTTTAACTCGAATTTTTTATTATTATTCAAAAAACAAAAAATAATGAACGCTTTAAGTAATAAATATAAATACTTATAAATTCATATATAAATAACTTTTACATTAACATATTTGAGATGTAACTTTTAAATATAAATACTCATATATAGAAGGAACACAATTTTATGTTACGAAACTCTCTAATTGGTATAAAATTTCAATGTAAAATTATTGATCTTACAAAATAAGACAACTTCATATCCTATATTATCGAGAGTCTGAATATTTCATGAGATTCAGACTATCAGATATTATTCACAAATAATTTTAAAAGACCAAATAATAACAAAATTCATATCAAATAATTCAGATTTTACCCACTCCTACAATAATACATAGAATGTGAAGTCTATTGAAGCATTTAACTAAAGAGGCATAGTGTTATAATTGACCTTATTACAAATCATCGCACCTTGGCGAATATATTATTTTTGTTATTTCATGATGTTTATCGATCTTAAATTCTCAATCAAGCCAACTTCTAGGTAAGTTCATTCATACTTGATGCCAATAAGCCAGAATTTGGGGGTCAATTTGAGAACAGTGTCAATGTCTTTCTGAAATTGACGATTAATCAAAACTTGTGAGTAAATGAGTCGTTGCCAATTGGAGACGTAACTACTTTGGTGTAGTCTCGTGAAGGTGACTTGTTACCTATACTTTTTTCCCCTCTTTTTTTTTTCTTTTCTTTTCTTTCTCTTTCTTCGTTTAATCTGATATTTACTGTCTTTAAATGTTTTGCTTTTTTGCAGAATTAAATTGAGTATTTCCGTTACGGATTAAATTTTTTAACAATTATTATACTTGAATTAATTATCATCGTTAATCTCAGTTTGATCTTTTCGTCTATAATATAAATTCCGATCCGTAATATAATTGGCGAAATTAAATTTGTCTCGTGTGTAGAATAAAGTCATTATTATTCATGTAGGTCTATAGTTTTATAGTCTATAATATTTAATATTATTCTTGATAATTTTTTATGTTTATAATTTATGAAATGTATTTCTGTGAGGTATTATAGAGACGGTAATAATTCTTATTTCTATAAAGAGATATAAATAAGATTCTCGTAAAGCACATATATTTTTATTCTAAAATAATAATCTAGTAGTGGAATATCATCCTCTTTTCTTCAAAATTCAAAGCAATTAATTCCTCTTAAAAAGGTAAAAAGAGAGAAAAAGTAACTCATACTTGCTAACTTTTTCTACGGGACAGAATAATATTAACAGAGTTTATGCTCAAAGTACAAAACACATTTTTAAAGAGTAAAAATATAAAAGAACAAAAAATAAAAAAAGAGAAAGCCAAACCAAAAATTAATTCAGAGCTGAGATATTCAGTATATAAACTTTAGGTTATAGAATAACAGCATACGATCTTTGGGCCATTAATCTTTTTGAGTTATTCAATATAATCTATCCTTAAAATACTCTGCAAGAGAAACAAGGCTTATTAGTCTTTATCCTTTATTTGCTATTTATTGGATAAAGGAAAAATAGTGGCTATATTTAAAATTTTGACATGCGTTAATTTTGCAGTGAATTCACATATGCTGTCATAGTTTATCTTTTATAGAAGCTATAGCACTCAATTTGAACCGTCAATCTTAAATTTATACAAATTCCAAACAAATTCTCTAAATATGCTGTCATAGTTTATCTTTTATTGAAACTATAACAATCAATTTGAATTGTCCAATATAGATTTGTACAAATTCCAAACAAATTCTCTAAACAGTCACAATGAATCAATCGTGTTAAATTTGAATCGAACAGCTGAAATCACGTGTCATAGAATCTCTGCCATTATAACTATTTTTGAACAATCTCAGTCACGGGCCTTAATTGGGGAAAAGGACTAGATGCTAGAAATTAAAGTTTGAACGAGTAGAAATAATTCGGGCCTGAATTATCATCTTTCTAGCATCGAATGCGACGGGAAGGGTATATTTAAAATCCACCTCACATGCAAAATTAAGATCACATCATGCCAAACATAAAATCCACCACATAATGGTAGTAGTATTTGGTTTTTTTCTTTTTAACTTGTTAGTGTTTACTGGTTTAGCATTTGCTCTTCAATCTCAAACCCAAAATGGCAACGAAAATTGTACAGTACAAGAATAGCCCATGTAAACGGATTGAGCCTAAAAGAATTCACACATGGGCTTTTAGAACAAGATCAAAGGTCCAATTGTAACAATAAGGGACCCGGGATCCCAAATAATTAACAAAAAAGAACGCACAGAAGAAAATATTAAGAAAAATTAACAAGCCAATGTAGTTTTATGTATCTAGGTTTTGGTAGTTGGTACCAGCCCTCTGTCGTACCAGTCCTACTCAGATGGTGCCAGTCAATCTCATTTTTTATTTTTTTGTACTTTTAATGTTTCTTTTTTTTATTCTTGGCTTGCCATTGCTAGCCTGGCTTAATTGAGTTCAAGCAGTATACAAAAAAAAAAATTGATTGAAATGTAAAATTAATAAAGATTTATTATACATTGAGAATTGGTTATATCATAGTAGAGATGGCATATACTGGTCAAACATTGCTGATAAAGATTTATTATTGTCAAACCATTACAAGAAAATTCAGAAAGTTTAATGAGATACATTGTGTCAAACATTTAATCGTCAGTGAGAATACCAGTTCCAGTAGGAACCTCACAATCATCATCAGTAGTCTCACTCACCAATTCCAATTGCGACTTTGCACTGGAGAAGACTGCTTGACCATAAAAGAAAAAAGGAAAAAGAAAAAACACAAATCATAATCCGTACATGAAATCAATTTGGACATTGTTAATGTCCAAGTAGAAGCGTTGCATCTCAGTAAGTTTTGAAATTTAGAAAAATTGGATTTACCATAGTTCCTGAAAGCGGAGTTGTTGACTTGGAACTGCCAAATCCGAACCTTTTCTTCTCTGCAGGTTTCAAGATCTGGAATGAGCACGTTAAGTTCTCATCTACAGTCATCATGGCACCAGCATTATCAAATTCTCCACAATAATTTGGTGCAGAAAAGACCGTCACTAGTTGGCGATTCGCAAAAAACTCGTATCCGTCCTCCACAACCTAATTGTGAAATAGGTTAGTTCTAGCAGTCCAAGAAAATATATCAGAAGGGTGACCGATATAACCAGTGTTAGCTACTAGCTAGAATTGGTACCATACGATATAATAGTTAACTAATAACAACAATATTTTGTATGGAAGATAACATTACTAAGTTGATCTTCAGTTATGTAAACTACTTACAAGAAACCAAGAATAATGTCGGTTTATAAATTGCGCTCTAGCTGATCCAACAGAAACATATATAAATACCTGGTGCGCACGGCAAATGAGATCTAAATCCTGCTTCTTCAAAAAGTTGGTAACCACATCAGCCCCAAAAGTGTACGAAACTCCCCTGTCATTCACCCCCCAGCCGCGCACACCGCTGCAAGGATCTGACCATAAAAGATCACAGAGCAGTCCTTTATCAGGCACATCGCTCGGCCTCACCAATCTCCTTATCTGGTTCAAATCATACAAATCTGGTGACAAACCACCATGCATACATAGTATCCTCTCATCTACAAGCGCAGCAACTGGTAAACAGTTGAAACAGTCGGTGAAAATTTTCCATATTCTAACACTGTACCTGTTAGATAATTGGATATGCAGAGGAAGTCCAAAGATAACAATAAGAAATTTATCCGAATATCCATAACATATGATTCATAGCAAATGTAATCCCACTTCAAAAGTAAATACAATTTGAACCGAGTGTTTTTCTTGAACAGCTGTTATGATACCGTACTAACAATTAATAAGAAATTATCTTTCCAAATTAATCAAATGTGAGGAGAGTAATAACAGTTTTTTTTATCAGCTAGCCAAAGCATTTAGAAAAATTGGTTTGTTAACATGAAGTATGCAAAACAGTATTCTTTAATAGTACCGGCGCTTGCATTCATCATAAAAGCCATAGATGCGGTTTATTGATGCACATTCGTGGTTGCCACGCAAGAGAAAGACATTGTTGGGGTACTTGATTTTGTATGCTAAGAGGAGGCATATAGTTTCTAGGCTTTGCTTGCCCCGGTCCACGTAGTCCCCCAAGAAAAGGTAGTTGGATTGAGGCGGTAATCCGCTGAATTCAAAAAGTTTTAAGAGATCGGAGTATTGGCCATGAATGTCACCTAAAAGAAAATAATGGATACTAGATGAATTAGTTATCAAAACAACTTAATTCCTAGCCTACCTTGATCAATGGTACTAGATACCGATACCGGATTTGTATTGTTACTTTTGGGTCCAATTATAGTTATAATTCAACTGAGAAAACACTTCTAAATATTGTTGGAAACTGAAATGGAAACATGTTGTTTAAGGCTTCAACAGTTCATCAGTTCATGCATGGTACTAATGAGGTTTCGTACAGATAAGAAATACTGGTATCAGGTATCAGATAGTTTAACTTGTCATTTATTGCTGCATATTCAAATTATCCTATATAACTGAATAAAGTTATCACAAGATAGTACATACGTCTTGTCATGATTTCTTTAAAGAAAAGTTAAATTAAATTAATCCTTCAATACCACAAATCTTAATAGGTGCCTCTAGTTCAAGCAAGTTCGGCTCGCGCAAGAAAATCTCCCTCGATGCCACACACAGCTGCTGTATCTCAAACTCCTGCAACTGCAATTGTTGCAGTTTCCCGGCCTTTGCGCCCCGTGCATCCGAAAGCCTCCTTATCACACTATCAAGCACCACTCTATCCATCTAGAAAGCGGGGGAAAATAAAAGACAGTTAATGCACCCATCACCTCAATTTATAGAGTTTGTGGAAGAACGAATATAATGCCAAGTGAAAAAGTTGCTTTTGGAAAGCAATCAAAGCATAAAGAATGTTTTGCAATAGATATATTCTTTGTTATCATAATCATGTGAAACAATTTGGCTTTGGTATTTATTCCCACTTTCTCCTCTCTCTTTGCTTTCTTTGATTCAATGGAATTTTGCTTTGAAGAAGAGTCGGGTTGGAAGAAAAAAGGGCATGCAACTTGTGGCCGCAAGTGCACTTACGGTTGAGGGAGAGGTAACTGGGATTTAGTATTTTTACTTTTTTAGTAATGATAGGTGTTTTAACGTTTAACATTAGAGATCAGTCAAACTATATATTGATTTGCTTCAAAAAGTTGCTTTAGAAGTATTCTTTGCATCAGATACCATTATGAATCTATGATGTATGCTCACTTTAAATTTTATTTAATGTCTTTGTTCTCTCAAATATATATGAACAAATTTAGTTTGGGCAAGCTAATAATTAGCATTAAGACATTAAGAATAATGTGACAAATAAAAATGCACAAAGCACATCCCAGCATTAACGTAACAGTAATATAGACTTGTAATATTTATTTTGGAGGGATCTAATGCTCATGATTATTGGTGTCACGTCAATGAGTATAAAATTAAATTTCATAGAACTATTTATAGAACTCTTAAATAATAAAACTAATTAATTGAATATTTTAAATATATCATGCTATATAGGTACACAAAAAATTATACAATTTCAACTTTATTTTGTTATGCATCAAACACTAATAAAAATTAATGAACCAAGTTTTGTGATTTAATTTACTTTCTTAATGACTATCAAAACGAAATTAAAATTCAATAATTTTTATATGCATGTTATTAAGATGAATTAAAATATATCTGACGGTTTACATATATTAATTAAAATATAAATAATAAAGTAAACATTATGGATATCAATAATCATGGTTATATTAGATCACTCCTCTATCTAATAATATTACCAAGTACAAAAAGTTTTGACACTTACAGTGAGTGAATTTCTTTTCTTATAAATACCCAAGAATCAAATTAAATAAATTGTAGGATAAATACATTATGGAAACGATTTCCAGCATAGATTACCTCAAATTTTCAAAAAACCGTGCAGATACATCAAGAATTACTACCACATCTTTGAGACAACCAAAGGCAAAACCAGATGGGGACATCGGCCTTTGCCCTTTGGCCTAAATATTTTTCAAAATTATGTCTACACTATTATGTTTTTCTGAGTAACAATTACGAAAATATGCTTATGATTTAAAATAATTGTAAATATATGTCTCATCTTGAAATTTTACCACACTCTATGGTGTTTTGTGGTTCCACCCCCGAGAACAGCACAAATTTTTGGACAAAAATATATGCTTATAAAATTTTAAAGTTACATATTTATTTATTTCAAAATGTGTAATATCATTGTTTCAAAAAATTACAAAATCCATTTGTTAACTATTTTCCTAAAGCTAAAAAAATGATTCTTCTATTAGCTATCAATAAATACTAGATAAGTTATTGTTACTCACTTTTTGCACCTCATTTTTGTATCTCATAATCTAGTTGTTAATAATGAGTGTTACGGTCCGTAGTAATATGATATAATATGTGTCACGACCCATAATAGTCTATAATAATCTATTACGAGTCGTAATATTGTGGTCTGGTATGCTTATCTCAAATATAACACACATTTGAATATTAATATAAATATTTTTTATCCCATATATAAACACATATAAATATTAATATAAATACATTTCAATATTAATATAAACATTTGTTATCATATATAAACACATTTTAATATTAATATAAATACCTTTAAATAATAATATAAACACATTGGAGAGTATTAGTATAAACACATTTGAATGTTAGTATAAACACGTTTGAATGTTAATATAAACATTTTTATCTCGTGTATATGAGAGATGAAAAACATAAAGTCTTGGAAATTTTAGATGTTTTGTGTTCAATCTATAGAATTTGCATTCAAAATCTTGTGGGTACAAAATTAGAGTGTAGAATTGATGTACAATTATTACACTTCTAATATTACTCTTCTTTTTCTCTTTTGAGTCATATCCTCTCTTGTTATTTCAAAAAGAGATCTGGTATAAAAATATCAAAATTGATACCGACTTTATTATTCAGATTAAATGAATTCTTATTCATATTAACGATTTTATTATATAACTTATTTGTACAATACTTTTATTATTCAATTTAATTGAGTTATTTATCTATATTGGTGGTATTTGAGTTGTATAATAAAAATACTGTAAGAAAATAAGTTGCATAAATAAAGTAATTAATATGAATAATAATTTATATAATATGAATAATAAAGTTGGTATACGATTTTAGTATCTCCCAAACATTTTCCATATCTTGTGTTATAAAAAGATATTACAAAATCATATGAATAACGAATTTTATTTATTTTTAGAAAATATTAATAAAATATTTATAATAAAAGAATGCTATTATTATTATTATCTAAATTTGATTAAAAAAATATAAGAAAACATTATTATCTTGTATGATATATGTAATTTGAATATGGAAACTAATAATTTCTTATTTGAATATTGATTTCATTTAATAATTTCCTTATTTACATATACGATTTTTAACTTTTATAAGGGTTATACATGAAATGTTACCCAACATTTTCATTTGTGTTCTCCTTAGGATTGTAAACGGATCAGATGTTATTCGTTATTATTCGGATCTATATCCGAATATTTAATGAATATATATACGGATTCGAATAGTTGTCAAATATGAATATGAATTTGGATATTTTTAACGGATACAGATGCAGATACAATTTTCAATTTGAAATCGGATACGGATTCAGATTCGGATAATTATCTAGATCCGGATTTTTTTAAAATTTGGATATCCGTTTTAAAAACTCATTATATCTTTTAATTAAGCTTTTGATGTAGAATTCAAATTCAATTAATTTTAAATCTAATTTGGACTCATATTTCTTTTTTTTTATACTTTTTGGATATATTTTAACTAATAATACAACGATAATTAGTGATTAATTTTTGTAATCAATATTTAACTTTTCTAACTAATAAGTCCATCATGAAAATATTGTGCAATTATTTTTTAATGATATGTATAGTATTATTATTTAATATCCGAAATATATTCGTATCCATATTCATTTATGTTTAATAGCCGATCTGTATTCGCATCCAAATACGAAAATAATATGGTATAATCGTAGCTATCCGATCCGTTTACGTTCCTAATTCCACGGCCGTTGGATCGATTTGTTTAGGTTCGACACCTGGCGACCCATTCGGATCGTATTTCGTTATTTGCGGGTGGGCTATAAATAGCCCTTCTAGGTTTTGCCCAAGCCCTTCTGACCCTCCCCTATAATTTTCCCTTTTGTTCTATCTCTGCGTGTCGCCTGTGCACGATTGCGCGAATAGTTATTTTCTCGTAGTCTATCTAGAGAAATAGTGAGAAAGAAGAGATGAACGGAAGAGGTAGAGCCGGTGGTGGTTCGATGGCGAGAGGAGGGGGATATGGTGGTGGAAGTGGCGGTCGGGGAAGAGGAGCGGGGAGGTACAGTAACCCTTGCTTGACGATGCACCAGCCCTGGGCTTCTCTCCTCGTCTATGGAATCAAGCGCATCGAGGGACGATCCTGGCCTTCTCCCATTACTGGTCTCCCTCCCTCTCTCTCTCTCTCCATCTATTCAATTTGTGCAACGTTGCATTAATAGAAACCGGATTAGTTTTTTTTTTTTCAAAAAGAAACCTAATTAGTTACACCTGAAAAGGAAAATAAGAAATAGGACAGAAACCCTTGTTCTTTGGTCAAGATAACAGTAATACCAATTAGTTATGATCTCTTCTTTCTTCGATTATCTGTCTGCTTAAGTTTGAATGTGTTTAGTCGGATTTGATAGCCTGGATTATGGTTCACCACCTTTGTAACTTCAACTTTTGGCTTATCTTTCATTTTCCTTATTTAACTTCAAAGGCCGGCTATGGATCCATGCGGCATCCAAAGTGCCAGAGGAAGATACCATTAGAGCAATGGAAGATTTCTACAGAGAGATTTATGCAGTCAATGGAATTACAAATATTAAATTTCCTGAGCATTATCCTGTCTCACGCCTATTAGGTATGCTTCTACGAGCATTCGCTTACCAGATTCAAGATAGGTTTGGTTAACTTTTCTGGGTATTGTACTCTAAACTAGATACTGGGAGGTTCAATATCAATTGGGTCTTTTTTTTCCTCCTTTTTACCAGATCCATACTGGTACGGTGCAACAAACGACCTGAGTAATTGGTATGACCTATATTAACCGTGCACTCCTAAATCTCACATAGACCAAATATAAATAAATTAAAAAAAATTAAGGGAACAGATATTTTTGCTTTGTTTCAGGCTGTGTTGAAGTGGTTGGTTGTCTGAAAGGCGAAGAGTTAGTTTCTTGGGAAGATGTACCTGAATCAGTTAGGATTCTTTTTAACTTGTTCTTTGGTGTCATTTATTAGTAACATTTAAAAAAATATGGTTCAAGATTAATACTAGGCATTGTTATGCTGTCCTAAATTGAAATTTTATTGCACTTGTTGGTTGCAGGTTAGGCTTGAAGGGTTGACTGACTTCTGTTGGTTGTGTGAAAATTCACAGGTATAAGCTACATAAGGAACAAAATAAATCTCAATTAGAGAAGAAGTACAATTGTTTTACTCTTTTTCAGACAACCGGCATGAAATTCTCTTTGGCTTGTATAGATTAATGTTTCAACTATTTATAGAAGGCTAACATTTGGTTGTTCTTATTTTCCAGAGATTGCTCATTCCTTTTGAGATGCGAGGCTACCAGGGTGTCTATAACTTAGAGAAACGGGTATCACACTCTTAGGCTTTTCTAAATTGCTTATGTTTTTACTTTTACCAATTAGTTTAATGGTGTGTCCTCTTCTCCATCTTTGTGTTGTATTGTGTTTGCCAGGGTTTTTGGTGCTTTTTTCTGTGCGCATGTTGGGGGTTGGATTGTCTGGTAGCAAAAAGAAAAAAAGAAACAATAAGAGTTAGAAATAAGATTGCAATGTTCTAAAATCATAATTAGCCAAGTCGACAATCATTAGTTGGAAAGCAAGGAAGAAAAATCAATCACCTTATTAGTGCCAAATTCTGGCACTGTACTCCTTTTACTACCTTTCTAGATATTTTGATATTTCCAGTTTACTTAATTGCTAATTATTTTTTATTTCCTTGTACAGATATTTGAGGCAGCAGTAAGGGGTCTAACCCCAGTGCAGGGCCCACTTCCTGTCAAATTTCCATTGCCAGACCCAACTGACCATTTCTCTATAAGACCACGCTTTCTCTCCTTAAAAGCTTCTTCAAGTGGTGCTGTAGTGAGATCAGACAGAGTCAATGCTGCTATAGCTGGTGCAAGAGCCGCAGCCACTCAGTTTTCTAGGAATAGTCAGGGCATGGGGCCCACCGCAGATAATGTTAGTGAAGAAAGTTCTGGTGTGGGCCCTGCTAGAGGTGGGCCTGGTGCAACCATAGCTGGCGAACAGGCTGAGACAGAACTGTCTTTGAAGAATGATAAGAGTCTGAGCAGTACGAAAGTTGAGGTTAGTGCCACTGCAGAGGGTTTGCGAGCTGTTGCTGCACGTTCTTTTAGGAGTAGTCATGTTATGGGCCCCACTGAAGGAGTTAGCACTGAGCGACGAGGTGGTAGAAGGGGTTCAAATGCTCAGTTTGGAGGTACAAATAAGGTATATATTTTTTCTTCTTTGTTGGTTTAATTACATATCAGCCTGTGGATTGCATTAATCTCATGCAGTTATAACATGCTGGTACCATGGCCCCCCTTGCCTAGGTTGTTCCTTGCCAGAATCAGCTTTTCTTTCTTTTTTTTTTTAGTGTTTCGTACCTAACTACCATCTGAGTGGCAATTTTGTGTGGATCTTCCCTGTGATTGCCAAGCAAATTTAAAGAAATTAATATTTAGCAAATTTTGCCTGAAATTACTGATTTTCTAGTCTGAATCTAATATTTGAAAATTATAGCTTTTGGTTGCAGCACTCAGAGACATAAAGTTGAATAAAGTGTGCTGAGAGCTGAACTGCTGAAGAGCATAGGAAGTGTAGAGTACATCCCATGTACATAGCTTATCTTCGCGGCAAAGTTGGAGCAGCTTGGAAGATGCAATTTAAATAACTGGAATAACTTGTTTCGATCTATATTTGGTCATGTTGCATATATTTATGCTGCTTAGATTTTTATTTTAATACCATTTTTTTTTCTTTTTGTCCATGATGGCAAATAATAATAACTTTCTAGTGGAGAAATAAGTTCGTTGGGTCATTGTAAATTTTATTTTTATTCCTTTACTAGGCCTTTAGTTCCTGTGAAATTTTAAGTTTAGTTGTATATATCCGTCCAATTTCTTTAAAATTTATCTGCCTTGTTTAAACCTTTCGGTTTTTAGTTGTCTTGAAATTATTATATTTTATTTTTGAAGAGTTGCTGGCTTGAGTGCACACCATTAAATTAGTAAAACATTACTTAGCCACGTTTATCATCTGATTTATACGATTGGATTTGGCTTGCTTTAATATCTGAGCAATTGCATCTGTCTTGGCAATAGAAATCCATTGACCTTCCCTGGTTTCCAAACCCAAAATCCACCTCATAAACTTTAAATTTTGGTGATCCAGAGATGGTTAGTATTAACTCATCTGTTAGATCGGATGTAATATCCTGAGGTAATTCTCTGCTCCTTTTGATAAGATCACTGTCTCTACAGCCTAGCTATCTCCCTGGCTGCTGAAAGAAAATCGACCGTATTCTTTAGTGTGCTTTGGTGGGATTGGTGGTGGTAACCTAGTTCTGTTATCTGCTAGAATTGTATGGCAAGGCCGCAAGGGCTGTTGCCATCTATGCCTTCTGTTTAACGAGCCTATTGTTGCATATGCAAAAGCAGAAAGAGAGTATTTCTTTCCTTTGCTTTGGCCAGGGGTAGTTTGATTTATCCTTTGCATGTGTGTATTTGGATGAGCTTAAATGTCACTAGTTCCTGGTTGTGAGCAGCATGATAGACTAATACATAATCATCAGGTGAAGTTTTGATCAAAACTTGAAATGTCATGGTAGAATATTAATGGAGTATAGATCTAGAGGTGCAGGTATTATATTAAGGTCGTGTAAACAGACCTAGTGAAGTTGTCAATGCTGGGCAATTATTCGGAGTTGGCATCCGGTGAAGTACTTCACCTATACTGGACAAAACTCACCCCCCCCCCACCCCAACCTTCACCCTAAAAAACCTCCCGCACTAATTTTGATGTTGCCCTCTACAACACATGCTATAATAATCGCGTGTAATTTCTGCTCACTTCATCCTCTCTCTGGAGTAGATATGGACTCCACCCGGTTCAAGCATCTAACCATGATATGATTTAAATTTAACGGCTAATATTTATGAGCGAACAATTAGATAGTCCGCTCAAAAAATGTACTTACCCTGCTTCCTTGAACTGCATGCCTTTTTTTTTTTTGAGCCCTCTCTCCACTCTCCTCAGTCCTTTCTTCAATGAATAATGCATGAAAGTCAACTACTTCCTCTCTTATTAAATATAGGTGCAATAACTGCTTTGTTGGATTCTTTTTTTGTTCGCCTCAAGAAAGCAACGAAGTATTTCAACCTACAGAGCAAAATTTTTTATTTAACGGATTTCTTTTTTGAGGTAGTAGGCAAATTGCTGGCCGTGCTTTCTAGTGGCAGGCGTGCCTACAGAATCTCCTTCTTCAGCGAACTATCCCCTTGACATGCTTTCTAGTGGCCGTGCAAGGGGTTCAGCTCTTCTCCAACAGTCGGTGCCTCCTTTGCCGCAATCTTACATGTCCCGACCATTGCTTGCTGTTCAGGTAACCATATTCCCACAGCAAGGGATTGCATCAGGTGTTACTCTGGATCATACAGCATGCGACGGGACAAGTAGCACACAATTCATGCACTTGTGGGCTGCCACATGTCGCTCCAGGGATAAAGTTCCTTGTGCACATGTTGTAATTGACAGAACCCTGATCCCTGATCCTTCTAACCTCTTCTCTGTATTTTATGATGAAATGGTTAGACGTGGATTAAGCAACTCAAAAGGTAAAGATAAGACCTCATCACACAGCGCTCTTTCCAGGATGGTTCTGGCATCGTTCACACTCAAGCAAGAACATATCCAAAGACTCAAGAAAATGGTCTCCAAAAAGGCCCAGGAACTGAAGAAGTCCTTCCATTGCTCAACACTAGTTGTGGCATTTGCCTACACTTGGGTCGGTCATGTCAGAGCGCAATGCATCTGTAGTAACAAGAAATCATGCTTTGTTTTATCTGCCGATTTCAGGGCACGGATACAGCCCCCTCTTCCAACAACATATTTCGGTAATTGTGTTTTGCCTTGCATTGCTGAGGCTGAGCCGATAGACCTTATGAGCAATAACGGGGTCATTGTGGCGGCTGAGGCCATTGGGAAAGCCATTGACGGGTTGAGTGCCAGTCTAAAATCAACAGACTATATTGTAAACTTCTTTGCATCACTTGACAAAATTTCGCTGCTTGCTTCGGCAGGATCACCAAAGTTTAGGGTTTATAATGTGGACTTCAGATGGGGGAAACCAGCAAAGGTCGAAGTTGCTTCTGTTGCGAGGACCGGTGCGGTACCAGTGGCAGATAGCAGAGAAGAGCAAGGTGGACTTGGTATTTTTTAGGGGTTTGGAACTTCTTTCTGAGTGAATCTTGAGGTTTTCTAAGTTTTGGTGTTAATTTGTTCTTTAATTTCTGTTTTGGTCTTTCATTTGCATTTCTGGCTTAATGGGTTCTCTTAGCCTTTCTAGGTTTTTTCTTGTCAAATGGCTTTTATATCGAGATTTATTCCGTTGGTATTTCCTTTTATTTTTAGCTTCCATCAGTGATTACTTGTAGAAAATTAACAATGTAAAATGGTAATAACCTGAATTCACTAATCGCATTAGATATTAATTATAAAATTTGAGATTGCAAAAAAATAATTAATTACAGGAATTAGTGCTATTACTCAGTTTAACAAAACAATATACTTCAAAAATACCCAAATTTGGAACTTAACGAGATGGCCCAAGTTAAACTGTCAATTCCATTGAGCTCTCTTTACTTTCCATTTATTTAGCAACTACTGGATCAGAGCCCAAATTAAACCCCTTCATAAAAAATGGCATGTAGCACTTTTATACACCATAGTCCAAAATTAAACACTTGCAAAAAATATCCGTAGTGAGCCCAAGCACATCAAACAAGTTGCCCATTTTTCTCTACTTGTGTCTAAACTTGAAATTGAACACACAAATTCCTATGTAATCAGGAAAGGTATAGGCAATTTTCCAGCACGGAAAATATATTGGATGCCCCTTACATTTTCCCAGATAGTACTGATGCATTGGTATTTGTACTGTGCTGCCATTTTTTTCATTTTGTTTCTAGCTGACGGAAGGATATGAATTGCCCATAAAATTGGTAAAAGTTGTTCCCCTCACTTGATAAACAAAATAAAATTAAAATATAATAAATATTAAATTATTTTAAAATATTGATGTTTAATAGTAGTAGAGTGAGTAGATGAATTAGTGAGAATAAAAAATATTAAAAATTATGAAATTTGATTATTTAATTTAATTTTATATTTATAGATATTTTAACTTTTTTTTATCTTAAATTACTTTCGTTTAATACATTAAAATATTTTAAAATATTTAACTCATCTCTGGCGGTGCTTTACTCACCATTTATATATTCTATACTCACCACTTACACATTTTTCATCCTTTTGTTGTTCTGGGATTTTTAAGTTAGGCCAATTGTGCAGTACAATTACAACTTTTTATGTTACGTGTGAAAAATTAAATTTCGACTTTGTTATTTATGTATATTTTATTACAACTATATTATGACTAGATTGTTTGGTTAATTATGTTATATATGTCGGACTTTTTTATGTTGAACTATTTGGCATCATATCAGTATTGAGTGTATACATGTGCAAACTGTGCAGTATATATAGTTTGATTTAGAAAATATCATATGCATCTATTTAATATATAATAATAATATAAAGTCATTAAAATACTTAATATACTTTTGGTAATGGTAGGTAAACTTGTGATCATTCATGCACGATTTATTCACACATCTTTTGACTGAAGAAATGTTTAGAATGTGCATGATGATTGTCCACGAGCTTCCAAAAAAAATGAAATAAACTATGGCATATTTGATTTGACTTGTGTTTATTGCAATCAATGTAATCCGTTCATATCTTGCACAAACCATACTTATCTGTTAGAGTTTGAGAGGAATCCATCTCATTACTGTTCATTCATCTGTTCACTATTTTTATTAATTAAAAATATTTTTTTAATTAATTTATAAAATTTAATGATTTTTATAAACATTTTAATATAAAATAATTAAAATTTATTAATTAATAATATATTTTTAATTATATAATTGATGTTTATAAAGAAAAAAATAAATAAATGAGTGAACGTGATCCACGCTAAATATTTTCGTATCTTTTATTATTTCTTGAGGTCATTTCAACTCATTTTTTTGTTGTCTTATTCTAATTCTCATTCACGCTCTTTTCAACTGATATGACTTTTTGGAACATATACTCTCAGCCGCTAAGCTTTCTTAGACCACTTTACAAATCCAGCACATCAAAAGGTTTTGGAGCAATTCAATGGTCTTCATATTTCTACTTTCCAGCACATCAACATGTAGGTGCTGGGGGCATAGCAGAAGTTCATGTCAGCTCTGTCTGTAAATATTCTAAGCCTATGCTATATGCCATGGAAATTTCAATTTACATCCCTTGCATCAAACTACGTATCAAATAAGATTTTCTCTTCATGTTTCTTCCTAAAAGTAAAACTACTAAAGGAACTCTGGTTGGATTGACGCATTTCATGATTAGACACACAGAGTGGAGTTTGTGATTTGTACTGCAAATGAAGAAGCTGGATTTAATCATTTAACGTACTTACACGGTACAAAAGAAACAAAAACAGTTTAAAAAAGGCGCAATTTTTCTTTTTGTAAAAGATGGGGAATCTCACTTGTTTTTATTTGAAACAGAGAAGTTTTACAATAGCTGTACCAAGTTGGGGGGCGGTTTGGGCCCCCATGAATTGAATTTTTTTTCATTTTTTCTCTTTAAATTCTATATATTTTTCAAATAAAATATTTTTTGATCCCTCTTATAAAATTGAAATTATATTACATTTGTGATTCTGCCCACTCTATACTCCATATCAAGTACATTAATTATCAAAAGTAATTTGTTGTTTTGATAAATTCTCCAACCCAAATCAAACCTCTTCCTATTTATTAACCACAAAACAACACAAATTAACTAACACAATTGCGTGAAAAAATTTAAGAGCTAATCAAATTACACTTTTAATCCGAAATAAGTTTTAAGCCGTCAAAGAAATACTTCTTGAAGCAATCCATTTCATCTTTGGGAAATGCGAATCCAATCTCCACACCTCCTTGCTCGTCTCTGCTGTCGGCTACAGCCATGGCGCTCGTCTTTGTTGCGGACACGATTTCGACCTTCTTCGGCCTGCCTACTCCGAAATCCACATCATATACTTTAAACTTTGGCGACCCAGCTATGCCGATAACTGGCGTTCCACTAAAAGACGCGTATCCGTCCAACCAATTCTTTGGTGCTTTCTGACTGTCAGCTAACTGATCGATGGCCTTGCCCACAGCCTCAGCCGCCGCAATAAAACCATCTTCCTGGATTAAATCAGCGACATTGGCTATGGCCATGCATGATCCGACACAATTCCCGAAGTACTCCGTCGGTAATGGAGGTTGTATCCGTGCTCTAAAATCGGCCGGTATTCCAATGCAAACTCTCTTGGTGCTGTCAACGCGTTTTGCTCGAATGAAGCCGGTCCAAACATAAGCAAACGCGACAACTATTGTTGAGCAACGGAATGAGGTCTTCCTTTCCTCTCGAGTCTTTGAATTTGCCAAAACTAGTTTCTTGAGCCTTTGGATTTGATCTTGCCCAAGTCTGAATGTGGCTAGAATGAGCTCAGAATTAGGAGGCGTGGCGTGTTTAGGAGGAGATTTGATTATTTCTCGAACTTGATTGTACAAAGAGGAGTAATTATCAGAAGGATCAGAAATTAATGTTCGATCGAAACTGGGGACTCGAGAAGATACCGAGGCTCCTGACAAACATGTTTCAGCCCAGGTGTGCATAAATTGCATGGAGGATGTTCCGTCGCATGCTGTATGATGCACTGATGTCCCAATAACTATACCCTGGCCGGGGAAGACTGTCACTTGGACAGCCAAAAGCGGTTGCACCTCCTCCGATTTAGGTAATTGCGGGGCCAAGCAATTAAGTTGTGAAACATCACGTTCACAATCGCTAGCGAGATGTTCGAACTGGGCGCCATTACACTCTGCCACAGTGAACGACACTGCATCACCTTCAACATAGCAATGTTCATACTTGTTTTCAGTGCCGGGAATTTGGCGAGAACCACCAGCAAGGGGATAATATGTCTTGAGTGCCAGCGAGAGGGAAGATTTGAGAGACGGAAGCAGAGAGGAGACGAAATGGTCGGTGGAGTGCGGGTAATGGTAGAAGAAGAGCCGTTCGACAGGAGGAAGAGCTATCCAGAAGATGTCGAAGTAAGTGAACCGGAGAGATGCGCGGCCGGGCGTGGTGCCCGGCGGTGGAGCGACGCTTGATGCCTCTATGATTTTTAGAGAGAGAGGAGTTGATGCCATTTTTATCTCAAGTAAAGGAACTTTAGATATAAACGGTGGTGGTGCAGCAATGGTGACCTTCTCATAGGCTATAGCTAGCAAATCAATGGCGCAGGAGAATTTTGATTTGGAGAGCAATTATGGTACGAAATAGCAGAGATGTGTCTGGAGGTGATAGGATGGTGCATGTGGTACAGCAGGTTACTTGTCATATGGAAACTAAATGGCTCGACTGACATTAGTAGTTATCTTTGACCACAAGAGGACCTTGTTATCTTCTATTCTTCTAGAAACATCCATGTGGGAATAAAATATTTGGTTGGTGAGGTGAGCTGTTCTAATAAATGACGCAAGAGGGGATGTAGGACCGTAGTTAGGTTTGCTATCTAATGATAACACATATTACCTAGATTGTTACTCGATCCGGAGACGTGGATTGAGTGCTCAAGACTTATCTACGACTTCAAGGCTAAATGGAGATTGCATTTTGTGCCTATTGTTGCTGTTTTGTGGTTGGATGAGATGTTTCAAATAATGACCACAGATATATGATTTTTTTATATATATTATATATATATATATGTACTCGTTCAATGATAGAACTAGAAAAGCAACCATTAATTGGACATTGGTAAAGCGATGTGTTATTATTATTATTTTTATTATGTGATGAACACATTTTAAATCCTATTCCTTTCAATGATAGAAGTAGAAAGGCAACCATCGGACCTCGTGTTCATTCAAAAAGGAAAGAAAAAACCATCGAACTTTGTTGTCTTTTTTTGGGTTTTTATTTTTTATTCTTTTTTTATACCTAGCAAAGTTGCTTAAGCAACTGAAAAAATCATTAGGATAATATTTTACATGCTTTAATTCAATAATATCATTTTCAAACTTAGACAATGTTTAAATGAAGATTTAATAATCGGTGTTTTCTTTGAAAATTTTCAACTTCAAAAACTTCTCATCCTTTGATAAATAAAATTAAAATAAAGTAAATATTAAAATTTTTTAAAATATTAATATTTGATAATAGTGAAGTAAGTACATTAAGTGGTGAGAATAAAAAATATTAAAAATTATGAAATTTAGTGATTTTAATTTTATTTTATCTTCATAAATACTTTAATTTATTCCACCTTAAATCACTTCTATTTAATACATTAAAACATTTTAAAATACTTAAATCACTTTTATTCTATTTATCAAATTAAGGGTTTGCTTCAAAATTGATTCCAATATAAATATTTTGATTATAAACTTAAATCTAGTGAATGGGTTTGGATGAGAATTACAAGTTCAGACGCAAATATTTATGTAGACATTGGTTAACACATTATTTTTTTTTATTTTTCATCAGTGAGTAACCTTATAACTGTTTCAATTAAACCCTATAACAGTAACCAGTGTACGGTCATATATATCGCATGTACGGCGTCTCACTCGTGCTCAAAATCTCGTGCGGCGGAAGCCATGCGGATTTCACTATAGCACACGCATATTAAACTACACACATGGCTACACAGTTGCAAAAAACAGCAGGCGCTCGAATATGCGATGCTGAGCCATAAAAGATCTGAGAAATTTGCGTCCAACTGACGCTCCACGCGGCCGAAAGGGACTTTTGATTGAATAATAACTTCTGTACACTGCTCAGCGAATGGATATTAAAGTGCTCCGTAAAACTTCCGAATTTATACTGCGTATATAATTTCGCATGAAAATCTATACAGTCGCATAATGCGTTATGCGATGTATCATGTTTTTTCACGCGCATATTAAAATTCGCATTTAAAAACGCTAACAGTAATGAGACCCTGCTCAGCGAATACGTCACCTAAACAACAAATAGAAATAGCGGTTGTACAATGGCCACTGCTCACATTTATGACCCTAGTTAGATGTAAATATTGCTTATTAACTATTTGTAATTGTATTATATGTTTGGAAGGAATTTTTTTTGTCTGCCTCTATTTTATAAATAACTATCTATAATATTCTTAATATCAAATATTTAATAAATTTATATTTATTTTTTAAACGCAAATATTTATAATGTGTAATAAATATCATTAAGTTCAGAACTTCAAAAATTTTGAATGCAGACGTTTATAGAAAATATGTAAATATAAAAAAATTGTTTCTGTGTATCTGAACACAGGAGTCTAAACACAGAGTATAGACATAGTATCTGAATGTAGAAAATTTTCTGTGAACATACATCCAGTACGGCTAGTTTTGTTAATTTGATAGGTTACAAATGTAGATTTCACTGGTAAACAGAGCATACCTAGTTGCGCACTGCAAAATTTATTATTAATTTTTTATTATATACAAAATATAATTATCAGTTAATTATATATTAAATATAAACAGTATTATAGATAAATGGTAATTTTTTCGGAATATTATTCTTCATTATTATATATAAACAATATTGCTATTGTATATGAGCAGTAATTATTACTATGAATAAACCGTAATTTTTCGGAATACCAATCATCGTTACTTTAAATAAATAGTAACTTTTTTTAAAATTTATATTATTATAGATGCGGTTCAAACTTATATTCAAAGAGACAAAAAACAAATCGTCATAGATGAAGTCAAGTATAGGATAAGAAACGAATTTTTCTGTCTGGTTAAAATGAAAAGGAAAAGAGGCAAACGCTATTGAACTATCCTGAAATCAAATCCAATTGAATTTTCGTTCCAATTGATGGCTCATTCTTTCGCACTCAGAATAATCATGTGGTTATTTTAAATTATTTTTGTCCCGTACGAAATAATTATGTGGATGCGGAGGCGACGAATAGAAATTCACTAAAAGTATGGCTCTACTATAAGTCATTTAAAAAGAACTAAAAAAGAATACTGTTGCAAATATAACTGAAAACAAATATCCTGAGCTACCAAAAAGAAAATGAAAGAAATATTCAGCAAGTTGATTATCGCAGCTGGTACGATCTTCTCTTTTGGCTTTTTGCGTTGAATCGATCTTCCTCCTACATATGTACAAGCAATATATATTGTTTTCAAGTAGCCTCAGCATTTTAATACACTTGACAGTTGAGACTGTCTTATTAGGAAAAAACCAAAAAAAAAAAGTAATATACTGACATCTATAGTTAGAGAAATACATTTTCTTGAATAACATCTAGAATCCACTACAACTTTTTCTCACAGAACAAATACATATAGATGATTAAATCCTCTATACAGCTCAGTTTCAAAGTAAAAAAGTTCATGTTACAATTCTCCTTCCTATTTCACACAATAGAGGGTACTCTTTTAAGTCTTTTAGAAATATGGCAGCTGCACCATCTCTAAGGATCATTGAAACCACCCATGTCTCGCCACCGGCCGGATCGGTGCCGGAGACATCAACACCGTTAACCTTCTTTGATGTGTTGTGGCTGAACTCGACCCCGGTCCAGCGCCTCTTTTTCTACCCTTACCAAGTTTCCACCGCGCAGTTTACCTCATCTTGTCTCCCTGTGCTCAAATCCTCTCTCTCCGTCGTCCTTCAATCCTTTTTCCCTTTCGCCGGTAACATCCGATTGATACCTGGAACAATAGATAGGTATGAGATTCACTACAAGGAAGGTGATTCAGTTGTGTTTGTGGCAGCCGAGTCGGATGATCATCATGAGGTTTTTGGTGATGGCCCGAGGGAGATGTCCAAACTAAAAAAACTGGTGCCTCCACTGAGCAAGAATGAGTCTGATGATCTACAACCAGTTCTTGCGATCCAGGCCACCATTTTCCCATGCCACGGTGTGGTGATTGGAATTACAGTGAACCATTCGACATGCGATGGTAACGGCTCTGTGAATTTCATGCGTACATGGGCCACAATTTGTCGTGTGAGCAATTCTGTGATGACACATGCACCCGCACAGCCTGTAGTGGATCGGTCGATTATACCTGACAGAGATGGATCATTGTACACAACTTTTGTCAAAAATTTATTGAGGATCAAGGATTTCAAACTTATTGAGACAGATGAGAACGAGGTCTTTTATCTCGCCTCATTTACACTGAAGCAAGAGCATGTTCGTCTTCTCAAAGATAAATTCATGCACGAAGCAGAGAACAGAAAAGTGACAACACGTTGCTCTACGGTGGTCGTCACATATGCCTTCATATGGGTTGGCTATTTAAAAGCAAAATCAACTATGTCAGAGACCGAAGACACACATTGCATCTTTGCAGTGGATCACCGCCAGCGGTTTCAACCTGCTATTCCCGAGAATTATTTTGGAAATTGCATTGGACCATGCTTTATACATGCAAATGTTAAAGATCTTCTCAGCCCAAATGGCTTCTTTGAAGCATGTCAGGCTATCGGCAATGCCTTTGAGGAAGTGAAGAGAGTCGGGATAAGTGATGCAAAGAATTGGATGAAGAAGGCACAAGAGACGGCTGCTAAAAAGCCATTATCAGCAGCTGGTTCACCGAGGTTTAGGGTTTATGATGTTGATTTTGGGTGGGGGAAGCCGGCAAAGGTCGATATCGTATCGATTGCGTATTCAGGTGCTATGGCTGTGGCAGAGAGCAGAGAAGAACAAGGCGGGGTGGAGATTGGATTGCAATTCACACAGCAAGAAATGGAGGTTTTCAGAGATTATTATTTTTCTAACTTGGGATAAGTACTAAAAGTTGTCAAATATTCTCCAATTAATATATAGATTTAATTAATTGGATTTCGACCCTGCGTCTCCTACACGCAGCGAATAATTAATGGGAGCTTTCATGCATCCATTAAGGAATTAGCAATTGGTAGTTTTGAGTGTTATATCTTAGATGAAATGAATGTAATTTGGGTAATTTTATTTTGAGTAATTTTCCTTATGTCACTGTAAATGACTGAATAAGATTCAAGGTTTTATGTTTTAAGTTACGGTGGTTGTTGTTTAATTGCGTACGCAACTCAGTGGAAAAAAAGGTCTTGCTTGACCTTTTTTACTTTTCCTTCCTTTTAATTATTATTCTCTTGATCGCGTAGAATATGTTGCCTACATAGAAAAAGGGAAGAAATTAAGATAGATTGATAGCCTCTCGAGTCTCATCCGTGAAGTATGAAATCCGGATTCACATCCGCTATCGTACATTTATACTATAAATTTTTTGAATTTATAATATATAAAAAATATTAATTAAAATATAAATAAAAATATTTTTTATTAATTAAATTCGAACCGTTTAAATCAAATCAGTTTATAATAATAAATATATCATAAATTTTTATGATAATGGTTACGAACTCAAATACCATGTATCCTCGGAGATTCTCAGTGAAACTGATTCTGGTACCCAAGGTTCAGGAATCAGGACCAATGTTCACTGTTGTATTGTTGTGTCACGAGGACTAGGTCTGTGATGTATAAAGTATTAACTATAATATATTGATGTGTTGTTGTCTTGTTCCCTTAATTAAAACAGTACAATTATTATTGATGTGTTGGTAGTTGGTACCCAAGGATCATGAATTCAGAGTTACAGCAATCAGTCGTAGCATATTATGAAGAATTAAGATTGAATTAGTAAATGGAGCACGCTTCACTGTATTAGGAAGAATTTATCATTATTTTTTTTATTTTTATCAAAAACCGTTAAATATAGACGGTTGTAAATCTCATTTACTTTTGATAATTTTTGATGGAGTATCAAATAATGTTTAAATTGTATGAAATTTGAAACACAATTGATTTATAAGTTAAAGAATATGTTTATAATTTTTTTTTCTATTTTTAAGATTTTTTTATTATTGGAAAATTCATATTAAAGTTTCTAAAATAATATCTGTTAAGGGATCCCAACCTTAATTAATATGGGCAGTTCAATCTAAAGTCGATATGGTTCAATCTTACCAGCAAAAGAGCGGCACCTTTGGAGATTTAGAACCACAGCTAGTGAAAGCATGGGTAGTTCAAGCTTCTCAGTGCAACATCAGACTCCAGTAACTCCAGTAAGATCAATCACTGGAATTTCAACTGAAAACGATGTCAGAACACATAATTGTTAATATGTGTTTATAAAGTTTTTTATTTTTAAATTTTTTTTGAATTTATATGAAATATAATTGTTAAAATGATCAGAATAAGAATTATCAAGTGATCTCTCGTTATATATAATTATAAGGGATAATGTCTCAAATACATCATAAACTTTACACTTGTGATAAAATGATCCCCCAAGTTTTTATTTGTGACAAGCACCCCTCAAACTTATAAGTTCAAGATAATTGATCCTCTAAATATTAATCTCTCTTATAATTAGTAAGTTTGAATGAAAAATGATCAAATTACCCTTGAATTGAATTTTAAAGTGTTATTATTTAAAAATTAATATTTATCTAATTTAAAAATAAAATATTTCATCAATGATAAAATATGGTGTAAGTAGGCTATTTAAATATTAATAAGTATTTAATTCAAAATATTTTAAAATGTATTAGAATATATGAGGATTGAATCCCACCTCATAAATGAATACACCCACATCCGCAATTTAATAGTGGTTGATATACCAAAATAAATTTATAAATTTATAGATATGTTATTAAATATATATATATATATATATATATATATATATATATATATATATATATATATAGGATATTAATTAAATTTATATAATTTAAATATTATATAATATTATATTAAGAACCATTCATTTTAAACTGTTCAAAAATTAATTTGCTTGATGTACAGTATAAAATAGATAAAATTTCATCATTAGATGATACTAATCAATAATCATGCATATATATATATATACATTCCAAATTTAAATTTTGTTTTTGAACATTGACAAAATGGTCAAAATAAATCATTATCAGATGATTGTCCCAATTGAGAAAAAAAATATTAAAAAAAATATAAAGACTTGGCTCAAGTAAAAATAGTACAATACAATTCAATTCAATTAATTTCCCACTACATCCGCTTTGTTCACCACTCCTCTCGGCATCTATTGCTCTAATGGCGACATCCTACGACCGAGCCAGTGAGATCAAGGCCTTCGATGAGACCAAATTAGGCGTCAAGGGCTTGGTTGATGCTGGAATCACAAAAATCCCTCAATTTTTCATCCATCCCCCCGAACAAGGCGATCTGACATCGTTACCAGTTGAAATTCCAGTGATTGATCTCACTGGAGTGGAGTCTGATGTTGCAGTCAGAAGCGAAGCGATCAAAAAGGTGAAGAGCGCCTCAGAAGGCATGGGTTTCTTTCAGGTACAAAGTTAGCAAGCTCCGAGTTTTAAGTTTGACAACCAGAAATCATGTAATGTAAGCATTAATTCAAATTAAGTTCCTTTCCAGCATCTTTTCTTTTTGTATAAAGGAGATATCTTTTTCTAATAGAATTGTTTTTTTCAGTAAGAAAACCAATGGACTTCTGTAGAAGAGAATACCGGGGTTGGTTCCGGAGGTGGCAATTGGTTAGGTTGAATCGGGTGCATGTCAGGTTGGATGGATTCATGTTAGTTTGACTTGGAATCATTGTTTGGTCTGAAGTCATTAGGGCTTAGGTCGAATTAGGTTTCCAGTCATTTCTAATTTGGATCATTTGTTGATCTAGAAGACTAGAAGTATGTTTAGACTAGACCTGACATGCACAACCCTTGTTATTCAGGTGGTAAACCATGAAATTCCGTTGGAGGTGCTTGATGAAATGCTTGAAGGAGTTAAGCGTTTCCATGAGGCAGAGGTCGAGGTCAAGAAGAAGTACTACACCCGGGACTCAAGCAAGAAAGTGTTGTTCAATAGCAATTTTGACTTGTACCAATCACGAGCTGCTAACTGGCGTGATACCATGTTCATCATCATCGCACCAGAACCACCGAAGCCAGACGAACTGCCTGTTGCTTGCAGGTGAATGTACAAAAAAGCTATTATGTTATGAATCCGATGTTACTTGAGGTTTTGAGGTTATTAATCTGTGCATGTACAAGTTGTCTCCAGTCTGGTACAAGCCAAGTGGCACAGAGATGAACTTCAGATTTGGATATATATATCTCTAATTTTAGGCTCTGGTACAGTTTTCCTCTGAAGATCATTTCAATATTTGAAGGCATTTCATATTAGGTTAAGAATAAAGAGGTCCTGTCATTTTGTCTCTTTTCAATGAAATGGTACCTGTAGAACTTTTCGGATTTGCCTTACTGATCCCAAGGGAAAGTGAACTTTTTTTTTTTCTATCACATCTGCTAATGATATCTTGCTGGCATGAGTTTTTAGCCAGTACTACTGGTTGGAGCAGAAAATAAATAACTTGGACTTGGAAACTAAATAAATTAATGACATCGAGAAGAAAATCTAACTATTTTGGCACTGTCTTTAAGATGAAGCATTCTTTTACAGCTGTGAAAAAATGTATTCTGACAATTGAGCTTTGTGCTACAGAGACATCACATTCAAATATGCAACCTACATCAAAAAACTTGGCATCACACTGTTTGAGCTATTATCAGAGGCACTCGGCCTTGAACCCAATCACCTAATTGAGATAGAATGCAACAAAGGGCTTAATGTTGTTGGCCACTACTACCCACCTTGTCCTGAGCCCCATCTCACAGTCGGAACAAGCAAGCACTCTGACCCTGGTTTCATCACTGTTCTTCTACAAGATGACATTGGTGGGTTACAGATCCTTTATGAAAACCATTGGAATGACGTGCCTCCTCTGCATGGAGCCCTAGTTGTGAATATCAGTGATCTTTTACAGGTAACCACTATTTTGTAATTTTTGTTTATGGATCGTGGGTTTAAATGAGGATCTTGGAATGTACTTTTTTCTCTCTTTTGAAAAGGGGATCATGATAGCGATCTGCTTCCATTCCAGGCAGAATAGAAACAAAATCCACAAGTGTGAAAACACTATACTAAACACCTAACATTACTCCAATTGATGGACTAGGAGGCTCAGACACTTGGCAAGAAATCCTTTCTTTTTGGGATAACATTCTGGACCTCCATGTACCAGACCCTGGATAATTACTAAAGAAAACAAACCCAAACTTTGGAAGCATCATCTAACTATGCTATTTAGCCCCTATACTTGTTCCAATTCATAGCATCTCACATAATTGTCAGGAATTTGGTGAACACATCACTGCTATCAGAACATACTTAAATTCCTTCTGTCATCTTTAATTGCATACCAATTTATATTTTTCTTCTTTCTTTTGTTTCTCAAAGGACAAATTATTTGCAAAGGTTATCAAGTATCAACGGTACACAGCAGAAAGATTATGATCCTGTAGACCTGTAATCAGTAACTACTTTTTTTCTTCTTCACTTCAAGGGGCTTTTGCATGAAACACAAAAGGAAAAAAAGAGGAGAAAAATAACAGTAGAAGTGATGGTTTGTTCATTGAATATTGCCAGATTTTTCTTCTAGAGTGAAAATCATTGCTGAAATGGTACATTTTTCTAGGGTACTCATCTTATGCTAAGGGATAATCTATTCTATTTTATATTTTTTATTATTATTTTTTTCACATTGCAGCTGATAACAAATGATAAGTTTAGAAGTGTAGAGCACAGAGTGCTTGCAAGTAGCACTGGTCCTAGAGTTTCTGTAGCATGCTTCTTTAATAGTCGCTCCAACCTGGCGGATAATAAGCTTTATGGTCCCCTGAAGGAGTTAACAACAGAGACAAACCCACCCCTCTACAAGGAAACAACAGTCAGAGATTTCAGTTTGTATTACAGAGGAAAAGGCCTTGACGGTCGGTCTGCATTGGATCACTTCAGATTGTGAATTTAGTTGGAAGATTCTTAATTGTTGTAATAAAATGGTGAGGAGGGGCACTTTTCCTGTATAAATTGCAGATATCTGATCATCTGATGATATATTTATGTTACTCTTAGCAGAAATAATATGATATATATAGTTATGTACAAGGGCAAGGTGATATGTATTAGCATCACATGTTAATGAGGGGGTTGTCTGCGGCTGACTAGCTGGTAGGGATTCTCTCCAATCTCAACTGGAATGTTCATAAAAGGTTCTTCCATCTGAATTTTAAATTTATGGTCATCTCATCCGAAAGACATTGTGTTTATCATTAGATTGCATGAGACATTGTGTTTGCCAATTGGGCTGCATGATTTTGAATTAATGTTTTCCAATGTTATTTATGGGTTCCATTCTCACTTCTCAGACTACACAGAAGTTGATCCTTTAGCATATCTTCACGACAAGACCGATTAAACTACCAAATTCTCAACGTACTAATCTTTCCAGTAGAGTACTTCCTACTATTACCCAATAACAAATAATTTCCAATAATTATACTCCTATTTGCACGCAACATCAGTCATGAACACTCTACAAGGTCACTGGATCTATTCAGAACCCTCCACCTATTAGGCCGATAAATAATGATGATATTCAATTTTTATGACACATCAAGTGAATTAAAATTTTGACAATTAAGAATTAATGATCCTCAATACATCATCAAATAACAAAATTAATTAAAATTTATTGTAAAGTTATGTATATATCCAACATCAAACCTTTAAATTTATTTGATTTTTTGAAATTTATTATAGGAATTATCAAAATAATTATCGTCGTCAAGTGAACCCTCCTCAGTAACTATCTTCGTTTGCCCTCATTTCCTCTCTCTTTCTCGCCTCTATGGTGTGAGCGCCTCGGTAACGCTTTGGGCACCTCTCACCTCTCACCTCTCACCTCTCACCTCTCACCTCACTCGCAATTCTATCTCTCCGATGGCGACATCCTATGACAGAGCCAGTGAGATCAAGGCCTTCGACGAAAGCAAATTGGGCGTCAAGGGCTTGGTTGATGCTCGAATCACAAAAATCCCTCAATTTTTCATCCAGCTGCAGGAACAAGGTGATCTGACATCGTTACCAGTGGAAATTCCAGTGATTGATCTCACTGGAGTGGATTCTGATACTGCGCTAAGGAGTGAAGTGGTCAGAAAGGTGAAGAGCGCCTCAGAGACCATGGGTTTCTTTCAGGTACAAAATTAGCAAATTCGGTAACAAAATCATCAAAAGATAGCAAATTAAATATTTTTCTGACTCTGAAATAAATTGATCTGAAGTTATATAGACTCTTTTTACTAGAGCCTGAACCATCTGAAAACAATGCTTTTATTTAAGGTGGTGAACCATGGAATTCCACTGGAGGTGCTTGATGAAATGCTTGAAGGGGTTAGGCAGTTCAACGAGGCAGAGGTTGAGATCAAGAAGAAGTACTACACTCGAGATGTAAGCAAGAAAGTGGTGTACAATAGCAACTTTGACTTGTATGAAGGACCAGCCGCAAATTGGCGTGATACTATGTTAGTCAACATGGCTCCGGAACCACCAGAGCCGGATGAATTGCCAGATGTTTGCAGGTAAATTAAAAGAAAAAGAAGAAACAGATCATATGGTTTTAAATAGTATATTGAAAATTTCTAGCTATAAAAATATAGGCTAATAAGAATAAAAAAAATGTGTAAAATTTGAGGGCTTTACCCTCATCTTTTTATCCCAAAAAAAAAAATAAAAAAATGTAGACTTGTATTTGGGTTATACTACTAGCATGTCTTGTCCATAATCTAAATGCCAGAACAAAAGATGAACTTCCTTAAACAATTATATTACCTCATTGGAGGTCCTTGTATGTCTTAGGTATATTTCTCCTTGCTGAGTACTCTCAAAACATAATCACAATTTTATCCTTGGTTACAGTGCAACGACAGTACTATAACTTTTATCTATGTTACAATAAAATTGGTATTGTAAGATTCATTTAAAACTGCAATACTTACCTCAGGTGAAGATAAAAAATGACTTTTGGGTCACACTTGCTAATAACTTTTAAAATGAAAAACTACATTCTGTATTGGTGCTCTTAGCTTTTGTGCTGTGAAGTCCAGGTTACATTTCACAAACATAAAATATTTTGATTTATGATAATTAAGCTTCATGCTACAGAGACATTACTTTCAAGTATGCAACTTATATCAAGGAACTCGGGATTGCACTGTTTGAGTTACTATCTGAGGGTCTTGGCCTTGAATCGAATCACCTAACAAAGATGGAATGCAACAAAGGGTTTAATGTTCTTAGTCACTACTACCCGCCTTGTCCTGAGCCCCATCTCACAGCTGGTACGACCAAGCACTCTGATCCTGATTTCCTCACTGTGCTTCTACAAGATGACATCGGTGGATTACAAGTCCTCCATGAAAACCGTTGGGTTGATGTGCCACCTTTGCATGGAGCCCTAGTGGTGAATATTGGTGATCTTTTGCAGGTTAAACACTTCTCTATTCCAATATATCTGACAATTTTTATATTTTTCATCATTAAAGATCTATCTGATCTTAATATTACCTACATAGAAGTGCCATTTCCTAATACTATTTGAAAGATATTACTAAGACAACTTAAAATTGAGAGTACCAGGTGAACCTGTATACAGTGATATTTTTCACTGCAAACTTCAACCAGCAATGTCGAAAACGAGAGAGCTGAGCGGACCTGTATTCTTTGAATTTTTTTTCTTTAATACCCATCATTAGCTTCAATTATGGACACCACTACATTAGATGACGGTAAAATTGATAGAAAAGGGGAAAATATATAGCGAACAAAATCAATGGTACAACTCAATTAGGCACCATCCGATTTGTTTCTGGTTGTCTGGTAGCATATACACGGTAGTATTAACTTGGTACTGAAATGCTCCCTCTGTACAGAAGAGTACTTGGTGCTCATACTCAACTACAGTAATTTATCTTCTTTTGTTTTTTTTTAAACATTGCAGATAGTATCAAATGACAAATTAAGAAGCGTCGAGCACAGAGTACTTGCTAATAGCAACGGGACCAGAGTTTCTGTAGCATGCTTCTTTAACACTAACATAAACCCAGCATACAATAGGCTTTATGGCCCCATAAAGGAGATAACAACAGATGAAAACCCTCCGCTTTACAAGGAAACCACAGTCAGAAATTTTCTTCTGTGTTACAACAAGAAAGGCCTTGATGGTCGATCTGTGTTGGATCATTTCAGATTGTGAATACATTTGGGGAGAGTCATTGCATGTATTATCATAACATTGTATAGAAAATCTTGCAAGAGGAACGATTTTGCCAACTGGACTATATTCCAACTTGATTTCCACATGGGAGGACTGATAGATTCGCAAGCTCGCTATTAATTAAAGAAAAGTATACTCATCTTCGTGGATTTCTTCGTTTCAGGACAATTAAACAAAGATCCTTATTTTTTTCAATTTTCAAACTGGATAGTTCTGGAATAAGTCAATATTTTATTCTTATCCATGCATGACGTATGTGATGAGGTCCTTTTTGATTGTAGGAGGGGCGTGGACCGAACAATTATTATATTGTGACACAAAAACTATTATTATCTTCTTTTCTTTTCTTTTTAACACAAATCAACGAAAGGAGAGATTCGGAAATTTATTATTTTTTAAATAGAGAAGAATCACTGCCGAGATCTCGTCTCTGATTTTCTTTGTCGTTTTCAGAAGATATATCCGAGATCCTCTACGAACATTAAGTCTGCTATTTTTAAATCAAGCAGAAAAATTGAATATCGTTTTCTTTCCTTTGTCGTTTTAACATTACATACAAAGAAAGTGAACCGAAAATCAAATTGAAAAGAAGGCACCTATTTTCTGCAGAACAGAGCCACACATTGTTGAAACGACCCAATAGTAGTTTATAATTGTTGAAATATTTTTAGAAATTCCAATAGTAATCAAATCAAAATAAATTAAATTAAAATTAAGTTATTTGGATTGCAAAACATTGTCCTTAAATGTATTTCATCTATACCGTACAAATAAGAACCGCAATTAAGATTATTCGAAATTATCATTTTTTAAGATACGATCATAAAAATAACTGATAATAACTTCACAATATTTATCAGTAAAAGTAATTGGATTTAAAGAATAATAAGAGAGAGAAATTTATGTGGGAAGCAAAACTGGAGAAGGTTTTTCCTCCTCTTTCTTTCGGATCACCAGAGACAGGCACCTCTTCGGTTAAGAAAATAAGAATTTATCAATTTAACCCTCATGTTATTAAGTATTGCGAATTCTTCAAAAGAGTAAAGATTAAGAAAATAAAATTAATTCAACCAAAATGTATTTTTGTTAATCATACACGTACAATAAGCAAATATATCGAATTAGAAATTTTGAGTTTTTCAAACATAAATTTCAACAGTAATAACTAATAAGGAAGATCAAATTAAATGCCATGTCCAATATCTGTCCTCTTCTCGTGTATTTATTTCTCATGTTTTATTTAATATTCAGAAATTTTAAAATTAATTTTTTTAATAAAATAAGACAGATTTTGAAAATAGAAAAAAAAACTAAACTTTGTGGCGTCATTAATTCTCACTGACACTGCCATAGCCACCTCATAAGTCTTATAATAGACCCATGAAAATTATTTATGAGCCGTTCGCAATTATACTTTTTAGCTTCATGGAAATATTTATAATCTAATAAATAAGATTTTGTCATTCCTTTAAAAGATAAGAGAAATATAATACAAACAAGATAAGAGAAATATAATACAAACAATGATTGACAATCATTGAAATATTACTTCATTATTTTAAAGTGATTAACATTTATTTCATTTTAATTTTATTTTATTTTTCAAACATAAGGCTAATGTATCCTCTGTTTTATTGTGCTCCATCATACAATATAATTTATTGTGCTCTATTGTGCTCCACCCTACAATATAATTTATTATCGGTTCGATCGTATTAAAATTCATATAAAATATATTTAAAAAAAATTCTAATTTATTTGTCTGTATATACGTGCTACAGAAGTTCAACACTAATAAATCCATCCCATTGTCCAATCACCAAAAAATTAAAGAATATGTTAAGACACCCAAACCAGGAAAAATAACAAAAAAACAAAAAAAAAATCTGTTAATGCAGCGCTTAACGTTGTCCCATTGCTAGCTGGAGCATCATGGGGCCCCCTATCTCAACACTTATTCATGCAACCACGAATCAGGTCAATTAATGTAGCAACAGTAGCAGAATAGCACATCACAAAGATATAAGAGCAGTGAGTGATTCACGGTTCTTATTCACACACACCAATAAGAGCAAGCGAAAATTGAACAAGAAAGAAATGGCGCCTTGCCCTCTAAGGATCATAGAGACCTCCCAAGTCTCTCCACCAGCTGGATCGGTGCCGGAGACATCTATTCCGTTAACCTTCTTTGATGTGCTATGGCTGAACTTTGCGCCGGTCGAGCGCCTCTTCTTCTACCCTTTCGAACACTCCACCTCTCATTTCACCTCCTCTTGTCTTCCTGCCCTCAAATCTTCTCTCTCTCTTGCCCTCCAATCCTTTTTCCCTCTAGCCGGCAACATCCGGTTGGCCCCTGAAACAACCGACAAGTATGAGATCCACTATGCTGATGGTGATTCTGTCATGTTTACCGTGGCCGAGTCTGATTGCTACAATGAGCTTTTTGGTGAACATCCAAGGGAGATATCAAAACTCAAGGCGTTGGTGCCTCATTTGAGCAAGAATGAGCCCACCGGGCAAAAACCGGTCCTTGCAATTCAGGTAACCGTGTTTCCGTCCCATGGGCTGGTGATTGGAACTTCAGTGCATCACTCGGCATGCGATGGAAGTGGCTCTGTTAATTTCATGTGCACGTGGGCCACGATTTGTCGCGCGAGCAATTCCAAGTTGATACCGACACCAACGCCGGTCAGGGTTGATTTTGATCGGTCAATTATCCCTGATCCAGACAATTCAATATATACATCCATATTGAGTATAACGGATTTCAATATGAGTGGTATGCAACCTAACCATGACATGTTTCTTGCCTCCTTTAAACTAAAACGAGAGCACATACAATTGCTCAAAGAAGTAGTGCTGCATGAAGCAGAGAAGAGAAACGTGAGGATTCGCTCTTCTACGGCAGTCATCACTTATGCCTTTGTATGGATCGGGTACATAAAAGCCAGATTAAGTATGTATGAGACTGAAGATGCATTTTGCTTGTTTGCGATCGACCATCGCCAATGGTTTCAACCGCCAATTCCAGAGAGCTACTTTGGAAATTGCATTGGACCGGGCCCTGTACAGGCCGAAGTTAAGGATCTTGTTGGCTTGAACGGGTTTTTTCAAGCATGCCAGGCTATTGGCAAGGCCTTCGATGAAGTGAAGAGAGTCGGGATACAAGATGTGAAAGATTGGATGAAGATTATTTTGGAGACTGGAAGTAAGAAGCCATTTGGAACTTCGGGTTCACTCAGGTTTAAGGTTTATGATGTCGATTTCGGATGGGGGAAGCCGGCAAAGGTTGACATTGTATCTATTTTATACTCAGGTGCTATGGCTGTGGCACAGAGCAGAGAAGAACAAGGTGGGGTGGAGATTGGACTGTGCTTCACACAACATGAAAATGAGGTGTTTACAAATTATTTTGAGGAGAGCCTGCAATATATGTCTGGGTTAAGTAACTGATTACTTGATTCTAGTTGAAATTTATACAATTTGTAGTCTTTTAGATTGTTTTTTTCCAACTTGAGATTCTATATTGTTGTTTTATTTCTAATAAGATCTTATATTAGTTGTGTTCATGGAAACATGGGAATAATAAGTGATATGTTACATTTTCCATTAGAAATGCTTTATTAGAAAAAAAAATAGTTATATACCCATTAAATTTTAAAACTTAAAATTTTACCTATTTTCACGTTAAATAATGAAAAACAATTTCTGAGGCATAGAAACTTTGGATCAGGATTATTAGATGTTAAACACTAGCTAAGCTAACATCCCATGTGATAACATGTGTGTGCTAATAGTTGGCACTTTTGAAATCTTCAGATGGTATGGGCTTGGGCTTGACTTGGGGTCCAATTCAGGTCTGTGCCACGATCCTTTTTTTTTTCTGGTTTGGGCTCAAAATATTTCAACATCACTGTGCTAATCTAGAATAAAGATTAAATCTTGGCCATTTAGTTGATTAACTCAATGATAAAAAAGTACTATTAGTCCGGAATATAAAATCCCACACAAATCTGATAATCTGAGAAATGACAGAGATCGGTACAGGCGTACCAGTAATAAGTGGAGGGGACGGTAAAGAGGAGTGGTTTTGTGGATCTTATCCTCTACGGCGTACCAGTGTGCTGGTCGAACAGATACTTTATAAATGAAATTTTTTAGATTTACATTATATTAATCTCAATATAATCAGACGGATCATACGTTGCACTATACAGTGTAATGCATATACAGTATAATGCAGTTGAGGATAAGAATTCTGATTTTGTCAGCTGGACTGTATTCCAAATTAATTTCCACATGGGAAGACTGATAGATTCCCAAGCTCGTTATGAATTAAAGAAAAATGCTCATCTTCTTGGTAACTTTTTCTTCGTTTCATGAACCAAAAAGGACCAGAATAATTAATGTATTTATATTCTATTTCAAATTGGTCTTAGGTAGATTTGAAATATGTCAGTATTTATCCTTACTCATGCATGACAGCACGAGCGTGACATATGTGATGAGATCCTTACCTTCAAGGAAATACAAAAAAATAGCAAATTATACAAATGATCTTTAAAATATTACTTAATTATTATTTTAGTCCTTGAAATTTTAAATATATCAATTTAGTCCTTCAAATATCAAATTGGTCATACATTTAATATTCATTGAAAAAATATGATAATTATACCTATCATGAAAAAAATGATAATTATACGTATCAAATTTTTAATTTGTATTTATGAAAAATATATGTAAATAATATTTCATTAATTTATGATGGCACAAACATGAATGTTAATATTAATTTAATTGATATATGATGTCATGAATAATTATATTGTTTGATATTATTTGATAATTATGTCTAAATTGGTCTTAACATTAAAAAAAGACTTTATAATAGTATATTTATCATTTTTTCCAATGGATATTAAATGTATGATCAATTTGGTACAAATTAAAAATTTGATGGACCAAAATGATAATCAAATAATACTTTAAGAACTAAATTGATAATTCTCAAACTTTAAGAATCAAAATAATAAAAAAACTGATATTTTAAAGATCATTTATGCAGTTTACTCTATAAAAAATTAATATCTTCTTGACAAAGAGTTCTGTTGATTATTATCATACTGTGACAAATAAACCATTATCTTCTTTCCCTTTGTACCACAAATCTGTGAAAAAAGTATTCCGAAATTGATTCTTTAAATTTATATGGCAGAAACATTGCGGATGTCGTCTCTGATTTTTCTTTGTCGTTTTTAAATCGTTTTTAGTCCTTTGTCGCTTTGACATTTAAAATGAAATACGAGAATCAATCTTGAATTTAGTAATAAAAATACTATTTTTTGAATAAGAGATTATATATTTAAAATATGAATAGAGAGTTTTTTTTATGAATATATAAATTTAAGCAGTTTTAACTTTCGTTTTTTATCTCAAAAAAATATTTAAAATAAAGAACAAAATGAATCAAGAATCAGTGTTTAGTTTAATAATTAAAACAATATACTACGTGTGAGGAGTTGGATGTAGAAGTAGAAGCATAAATTTTATAAGGGAAATTGCAAGTGTTGATATTATACTTCATAATTATAATTATAGTTCAATTTTGTTATATTTTACAAATAAAAGGATCAATAATTTAATTATAATTATAATTTTATGGGACCAATTGTGAGTTCATTTACTAAAATTTGTTTACAATAGAATAAAAGCATTAATAATTTTTTGTATTTACAAAAAATGTAGATCAATTGGATTCCATTCCATCCGAGTTGATTGAGTGTTCGAACTGAGGGATCACTTATAAATATTTAAAATGGCAAAAATCTTACTTTTATCTAAAAAAAAAAATGAACCGCCATGCTAATTTGTTTATTTATTGGCACACTTGTCTTCAAACTCATATGCATATCATGAGAAATTAAGAACTATTAATCTACCTATTCCTTTTTTTTTTTAATGAAAGATGAGGATTTAAATTACTCAATTTTAAAATATTCATAAAGAATTTTTCTCATAAGATTTTGAATATGTGATTTAGTTTGCCTATTTTAGTTTTATGCAAAGGCTAATTAAATATTTTTTGTCATAATTATGATTGTACAATACCACGGCTTTATGCAAGAATATGTGTCTACGTTCTTGTTACAATGTTAACGTAAGACGCGATCGTACAATTTGTGACCTTAGAATCTAAGATGCTAAATGTAGTTCCAAATAAAAAAAAAAGAAAATTACATAAATGGTTCTTAAAATATTATGTCTTTACATTTTGATTCTTAAAGTTTCAAAAATATTAATTTGATCCTTAAAATATCATTTGGTTATTATTTTGATTCTTAAAGTTTTTAAAATATCAATTTAGTCCTTCAAGTTTTTAATTTGTACCAAATTGATTCTACATTTAATATCCATTGAAAAAATGATAATTATACCTATCAAGTTTTTAATTTGTACCAAATTGGTCCTACATTTATATTTATTTAAAAATGTATAAATTTTATTTTAATTAATTTATGTTGGCACAAACATGAATGTTACTACTAATTTAATTAATATTTGATGGCGTGAATAACTATATTTCTTTTCATATTATTTGTATTGTTTGAAAATTATGTTTAAATTAGTCTTAGTATTAAAAAAAGACACTATATAAGTATAATTATCATTTTTTATGAATATTAAATGTAAGATCAATTTGGTACAAATTAAAAATTTAAATGACTAAAATAATATTTTTTTTAAAACTTTAAGGATAAAAAATGATAATCAAGTGATACTTTAAGGATCAAATTAATAATTTTCAAATTTTAATGATCAAAATGATAAAAAAATATTTATCTAATTTGTACAGTACATCCGATATTTAGGGCTTATACATTTGAAAATTTTAATTAAATTAAAAAATTATAATTATAAATACATTATTAATTATTTAGATAAAATGTGTACTAAATTTATTAAATTTAAATAAATTAAAAATAAATTTTTATCAAATTTGATATACATTTTATATAAATAATTATGAATGCATCTAGACGCACTTGCTTTCTAATCACATTGAAAAGATGGCACCTACTTTCTACATGACAGAGATGTGCACATTGGAATACCCAATATATACTCAGAAATTTTAAAACTAAATATTTGAGAAAGTAACATAGATTTTGAAAACTAGGAGAGAAGAAATTTTAAAACTAAATATTTGAGAAAGTAACGTAGATTTTGAAAACTCGGAGAGACGCTAAATTTTTTGCGTCGTTAATTCTACACAGCCGCAGAAATTATATGCGTGCCCGTCAGCACGTAAAAACTTTTTATTTAGTGCAAACTTAATCCTTACACCAAAACTGAAACAAATCTCTGATTAAACTTTTTCACTTCGTGAAAACTTTTCATCTAAAAGACGAGAGAAATTAAGAATAGTACATTCAATGATTGGCTAAAAGTCTGATACTGTTATGAAGCATTTGTTATATACCCATCCCAATGCCCAATCAACAAAAGGGATCTGTTACAATACTAAAAACCAGAAAAAAAAACAAAAAAAAGTAAAGAAAACAATCTGTTACAGAGCAGCAAATATGGCCACATGTTAGCTGGAACATTCTGGGGCTCCCTATCTCAACACTTCTTTGTTTATATAATCACTAATAAGGTCAGTTAATATAGCATCAGTAGCAGCATATGAAGCACATCACAAAGATAAATGTGCAGGTAACTCACGGCTCTTATTCTTATTCACAAACTAACGAGTGCAAGTGGAAATTGAAGAAGACAGAAATGGCACCTTCTCCTCTGAGGATCATAGAAACTTCCCAAGTCTATCCACCAGCCGGATCAATGCCGGAGACATCTATCCCGTTAACCTTCTTTGATGTGATCTGGCTGAACTTTGCGCCAGTCGAGCGCCTCTTCTTCTACCCTTTCGAACACTCCACCTCTCATTTCACCTCTGCTTGTCTCCCTGGCCTCAAATCTTCTCTGTCTCTTGCCCTCCAATCCTTTTTCCCTCTAGCCGGCAACATCCGGCTGGCCCCTGAAACAACCGACAAGTATGAGATCCACTATGCTGATGGTGATTCTGTCATGTTTACCGTGGCCGAGTCTGATTGCTACAATGAGCTTTTTGGTGAACATCCAAGGGAGATATCAAAACTCAAGGCGTTGGTGCCTCATTTGAGCAAGAATGAGCCCACCGGGCTAAAACCGGTCCTTGCTATCCAGGTAACCGTGTTTCCAACCCAAGGGCTGGTGATTGGAACTTCAGTGCATCACTCGGCATGCGATGGAAGTGGCTCTGTAAATTTCATGTGCACGTGGGCCACGATTTGTTGCACGAGCAATTCCAAGTTGTTACCGACACCAACTCCGGTCAGGGTTGATTTTGATCGGTCAGTTATCCCTGATCCAGACAATTCAATATATACATCCATATTGAATGATGTATCCGGTATAATGGATTTCAATTTGAGTGGTATGCAACCTGGCCATGAAATGTTTCTTGCCTCCTTTAAACTAAAACGAGAGCACATACAATTGCTCAAAGAAGTACTGATGCATGAAGCAGAGAAGAGAAATGTGACCATTCGGTGTTCTACGGTGGTCATCACCTATGCCTTTGTTTGGGTCGGGTATGTAAAAGCGAAATTAAGTTTATATGAGACTGAAGATGCATATTGCGCCTTTGCAATTGACCATCGCCAATGGTTTCAACCGCCAATTCCAGAGAGCTACTTCGGAAACTGCATTGGACTGGGCCCTGTACAGGCCAAAGTTAAGGATCTTGTTGGCTCGAACGGGTTTTTTGAAGCATGTCAGGCTATTGGCAAGGCCTTTGATGAACTGAAGAGAGTCGGGATACAAGATGCGAAAAATTGGGTGAAGACTGGTGTAGAGATTGGAAGTAAGAAGCCATTTGGAACTTCAGGTTCACTCAGGTTTAAGGTTTATGATGTTGATTTCGGATGGGGGAAGCCGGCAAAGGTCGACATTGTATCTATTTCATACTCTGGTGCTATGGCTGTGGCACAAAGTAGAGAAGAACAAGGTGGGGTGGAGATTGGATTGTACTTCACACAACATGAAAATGAGGTGTTTACAAATTATTTTGAGGAGAGCCTGCAATATATATCTGGGTTAAGTAACTGATTACTTGATTCTAGTTGAAATTTATACAATTTGTAGTCTTTTCGATTGTTTTTTTTTTCATCTTGAGATTCTATATTGTTGTTTTATTTTCGAAAATGAGGTGTTTACAAATATTTTGAGGAGAGCCTGCAATATATGTCTACATTAAGTTATTGATTGCTTGAGTGATTTAAGTTGAAATCCGTACAATTTGTAGTCTTTTAGATTGTTCTTTTCCTTCTTGAGATTTTGTAGTGTTATTTCCTTATCCAATAAGACCTAATATTAGTTAGAGTTCATGGAAACATGGGAATAATAAGGGATATGTTCCAACACTGTAGTTTTTCATTGGAAATCCTTTTGTTAGAAAAAAAATAGTTATATATTTATTAAAAGCTGAAAATTGTACATATTTTAGCATTAAATATTGTAATTCGTTATCGATTCAAACTAAAATAATTTATTAATATCTTTCAATTTAACAATTGAATGATATCCTCAGCATCAAATAATGGAGGCCTCTCCAGATAAATTGAACTGAAATATAATCCACAAACAACATAATTTGTAGCATCCATCCAAACAACAACAATCCAAATAGGAACCCAGTTTAATTTTTAGGCATCTAAATTTTCATGGATGAGAATTATTAAGACATGAGCTCTTGTGACCACTAACATGCCCTGTCATAACATGTGTGTCATAATATTAGTTGGCACTTATTTAATGTTTGGTAGAATTGTCCCCTATCAATCAATTGCAAGAAAAAAAAAATTTCTATCTTTTGTCACTCACCTCTGTTTTCTCTGTGTACCAAAATTGGCCCCACGGAGAAATAGCCAAACAGGTCACTAAAGACCACAAGATAACAGTAGTTCAAGAATCAAGGATAAATGCAAATTAATCTCAGCAAAACTGCATCTATGAGGAATCAAGCATACAAAGCCGATAATTTTGACGATCATTATTGAGTGTTGAATTATTATTGTCCAAAAACTTTGATAGATGACAGTATGACATATGAAGCACGAGGTCAGAGAAAAGATGAGATTTGATCCAGGCCTTATCTTTAGGGTACTTTTAGATGGGGGTAAGAAATAAAAAAAATTAATCTTAATAAGGGATTATTTAGATGGATAGATAGCTATTCCGAATCTCTGAATTAGCAAATTAATCTTTACTATTTCACTAATTGTTATTTCGTGTTTAGATGGATAAGTAGCTATTCGGAATCTCTGAATTAGGAAATAGAAAATCAACCCTTCATTAATTTAATATTTGATTAGTTCCAGTCAAAAGTTTAGAGATTTATAACTCTGATTTTTAAATTACATAGGGCTGAATTGTGAAATATAATGTTTCAACTTTGTTACATGTCACATTCCAACCTGGTCCACACTCTGATTTGTTCAAACTTTTATTTGTACTAGGCAGCATAGGAAGGTAAAAATCAATGTATCATGTGTAGTCAGATATGAATCAGACGGCTGTGATCAGGCCAAACCACTATTTGTAGAACACTGAATTTTCTACTGTGTTCGGAAGGTCCAAAACTGATATGTTTAGTGACTAATCTGTATTTACTAAAACTGCATAAGCTAATTAATTTAATAGTCATTGGCTTGTTTAAAGATATTACAGGAATTAGTTTCCTGATTTAATATATATGTGTCCAGAATAGCAGGAGCCATGTGACTTCCATGTTCAACAATTTTTATTTATCATTTTCAATTAAATCTTTAAATGCTTGAGATAAAGACATTAGTATTAACGAAATAATAAAATGCATGAGCTAATAAATTATTTTGAAAAGTGATTACTGCACTCTTTAGTTATACTCTTTATCTGCAATTCAATAACTCAGATGCATTCATATTAATTTTAGAAAGTATTTATATCTATTTTCAAAAGTGTTTATACCTTGTATTACTAGAATTAAAAGTTTTGTGAGATGTATATTTACTTGTGTAGTTAAATTTTTAACTTGAAATATTTTATAATGATTCAGAAATGAAAATTAACAAATATTTTCTATATTAACTATAAATTCTTACATATATAAATATAAACATTTTATTTACATATATAGGAATAATTCTCAATTATTTTTTAGATAGTACAGTAATTAGTTTGGCAATCATTGGATTGTTTAAAGATATTCTTGCATTATTAAAAACATAAAACGACTGAAAAACTTGTATTGCATTATTAATAGTATTTCATGAATTGACATCGACCCATACTGATTACACCAACTATAAATATCGTCATCTATTCAAACCTGGATACAGAAAGAACCTGCTACTGGTAATCTGCGTGGAAACGTGGCACCGTGAGAAGCTAAACATAAGCGTTTACTATTCATAGCTCTAATTCTAACATTATATTTCGACTATAATATAACACAATACGTTTCCATTTATAACAACCCTTGCCATATTCCCAAATCAGGCAATCATACACCACACATCTCATGCTCTGCTTTGCATTGCGTCAAAATGGCAACAGCCTGTGACAGAACCAGGGAACTCAAAGCCTTCGACGAAACCAAATCCGGCGTGAAGGGTTTAGCCGATGCTGGAATTGCAAAAATCCCTCCATTTTTTATCCAGCCGCAGGAACGAGGTGATCTGGTATCGGTACCAGTTGAAATTCCAGTGATTGATCTCACTGGATTGGATTCTGATACTGCTGTTAGAAGAGAAGCAGTTGAAAAAGTTAAGAGTGCTTCAGGCACCTTTGGTTTTTTTCAGGTAGAAAATTAGATAGTGTTGATTTCAAATTTCTGGATTCATCGGTAACAGTATAGCTTCAAGTAAAGAATCGAAAGAAAAATTATATGCCTTGTAATTTTGGCATGCATGCAATTGCTTAATTATATGTCTTGGAGGAGATAAGGTTTTTTGCAAGCAAGAAAATTAAGGGATTTTTGTTCAAAGACACCAAGTGATTAATTATTATTTATTAATATAAATTTGACCTTGACAGTCCAATTAATCGGAGCCCTGAGTCACAGAAACATATACTATTTTGATTCAGGTGGTAAACCATGGAATCCCATTGGAGGTGCTCGATGAAATGCTTGAAGGGGTTAGGCGGTTCCACGAGGAAGATGTTGAGGTTAAGAAGAAATACTACACCAGGGATGGAAGCAAGAAAGTGATATACAATAGCAATTTTGACTTGTACCAAGCACCTGCTGCCAACTGGCGCGACACCGTGTTCATTACCATGGCTCCAGAGACACCGATGCCAGATGAGTTGCCGGTCACGTGCAGGTAAATTTGAAAACATATTTGTGTTTTTTTTTTTTACTCTTTTCTGGGTTTTAACTTTGATCCAGATATAACCTTGATGAATTAAGTCCCTAATGAATCAGATTCCGAGGATAAATTTGCCAAGAGCAAGCTTCTTTTTTTTTTTTTTGAGGAAAAAATTGCCACTTTTGAAATTGTAAAACAATCTGATTTAATAATTATGCTTCATTCTACAGAGACATAACTTTCGAGTACACCGGCTACATCAAGAAACTCGGTATCACGCTATTTGAGTTACTATCAGAGGCACTGGGCCTGAAACCAAGTTACCTAACAGAGATAGAATGCAATGGAGGGCTAAGTGTACTTAACCACTACTACCCGCCTTGTCCCGAGCCCCACCTGACAGTCGGTACTGCCAAGCACTCCGACTCTGATTTCCTCACTGTGCTTCTCCAGGATAGCATCGGTGGATTACAAGTCCTGTATGAGAACCACTGGATTGACGTGCCACCCATGCGTGGAGCCTTAGTTATTAATATTGGTGATCTTTTGCAGGTAAACTGTTATGTATTTTTATACTAATACGAGATTGCTTCGAGTTTTCTGAATTCTGAAGATAATGATATTTCTTTGAAATTCAATTTGTTTATACAACACTAAATACTAAACATTCTTTTCTTTTATTCAAATTGTAGTTGATATCAAATGACAAATTGAAAAGTGTTGAGCATAGAGTGCTTGCTAACAGCACTGCACCGAGAGCCTCTGTGGCATGCTTCTTTAGCACTCACTTAAACCCGACATGTAATCGGCCATACGGCCCCATAAAGGAATTGATAACAGAGGATAACCCGCCGGTGTACAAGGAAACGACAGTGAGAGATTTCGTTTTGTACTTCAACCAGAAAGGCCTTGACGGTCGGTCTTCATTGGATTACTACAGACTGTGAATTCGTTTGGAAGATTAATTCTTAGTTGTGTTATCAAAATATAGTAAAGAAAATGGTGTAAGAAATTCTGGATAAGAGCATTAGTTCCAATTGATTTCTTCATGTGTCATTCCAATGAAAATGTGAAGTACATGACACTCAAGAAATATGCATATGGTTTTTATAGAAGATTGTGACAAATGAGTACTAGTTTATTTGTCTTAATTTGTTGTCTGTCTATTTCGGATTGTGGATACTTGTCAATCAATATCGTGCGCCCATTAATTTTTAGAGGGTCAGCAAAAAGCTAAGCCCATGAACTAAAGGGAACCCAATTTGTACCAAAATTTCTGATAATTAATGAGAAAAACAAGTATCGTCATCTTATATGTGTGAAACTGTGAATAATCATATCGATACTATCGTGTTTAAATTTGGGAAGGGGTCTTTGATAATATTGATAACGAACTTTTAAATAATTTCAAAATAATTTTTAAAAAATTTTAAAAATAAAAAAGTATTTATATGCATATTTTTAAAGTTATAGATTGATTTTGTTTCAAATTTCATGCAATTTAAGTGTCTCTTGATATTTCATTAAAAATCTTTAAATACGGACCGTTGAAAATTTTATTTAATTTTGATGGCCTTTGATAAAGTATCAAATAACAATTAAATTGCATAAAATTTGAAACACAATCAATCTATAAGTTCAATAATATATATATATATATAAAATAAAGCTAACTTGAACTTAAACTCACCAAGGCCTTTGATGAACTTTACTTCAAAACCTATCGAATCGATTTAAATTTTCAAATCTAAGTTGCTTAATAAATTTTTTATATCAAAATCTTATAGGATACAAAAATTTTCCTTTTTTAGAAGTTTTTAAGTATTTGTTTCGGATTTTTTTTGCAATGACCTATTCTAATATTCAAATATTCATTATTTTATTATTATTTTAGAACCATTTTAAAAAATCCGAAAAAAATAGTTAGGAAACTCCAAAAATGGAAAATTTTGGTATCCTATGAGATTTTGATATGAATAATTTATTGAGCTATTCAGATTTATCGTTTGGAGCCGCTTCGATAGTTTAAGTTCACCAATGATCTTAGTGAGCTTAAGCTCACGGTAGTTTTACTCTATATATATATATATATAAAAGTTTTTTTTCTATTCTTAAAATTTTTTTTTTAGAACTATTTGAAAACCAGTTGTTAAGATTATCAAATAAATAATCATTAATAGATCCCCGCCCTTTAAATTTAAGGTTTACTCACATTTGTTGTCAAAACTATTAGTAAGAAATTGCCTATATATCTCTAATTCATTAGTTAATCACCAATTGCCAATGCAACGTGAATTTAGAATAGCATTACACTATAAAATAACCAACTTTTAAGTTTTAATTATGGATAAATTGTGTATATGCGCATTAAAATTTTTGGATAAAAAATCCATTGGTGGATATATCCCTTCCAGATTCAAAATTTTCTCATGTTTTCCCATCAATTGAGTTTACAGCAATCATGACAGTTAAAATAAAGTTTAACCAATGAATAATCTTATAATTTAAGGGGAAAGTTGGCATATAACAATAGTAAATGTGTGTCAAATGTAGTGCTTCATGATTTATTTTTTTTCATTTCACCATCTGTATAATTGTGAGCATTCAAAACGAAATCCCATCTATCATATTTGATAGATGAAATGAGAGAGCAAATCATAAGACATTATATTTTTTTTTCAAATAGTAAATTAACAATATTTTAAAGATTGTTCAGTGGTTAAACATTTTTTTTATAATGAGTACAGTTAACTAAATAATGAAAAAAAAATGTGAGATAATTTTTTAATATGAATGGAGATGTATGCAATGATGGAAGTTCTAATAGAAATTTTTTTAAAGGTTTTGATATGGACGTACATTATAAAATGTTTCTTCTCCTTAAATAAACGAAAGAGACATAAAAGCGATTCCTTCATTAAATATCCACATCCGCTTATGGATTTATCCACTAAACATTTTAATTTAACAAATATATTTTCATGTAAGCACCTAGTTATCTTTATTTAGAATACATTAGTTGCATTTAAACATTGACCTAGTTACTTGTAATAAAAATATTATTCTTATAGACATTTAACTAGTTCATTTTAATATTAAGGGCTTCATTAACACTTATTTAATTATATTTCTCAATAAGTACTCGATGATAATAAAAGGACACAATACACCTAAAAAAAACTATACAAATTTAAAGAAATAAATAAATATTTACAGAAAGATATATATTAAAATAACTGATGTAATTAATATTAAAAAAACACAAAATCACATACATATTTGCTACGAACACATAAAAAACAACCAATTTACTATTGAAACTAATTGACAAAATGTTTATTTTTTAAAACTAATTACCAAAGTGTTTATTAAAAAAATATCTTAATAAAAAGAAACTTGATACTGTAAACACCTAAACAGACCCAACCCCTGAAGGATGAATATTTTCCTTGAGGAAACATACATGATTCACAGTATCCCAATTCCCAAATATCTCTTCCGATCATCATTCATCAATCAATCCCATTCCATTCCCATCCCTTTTGCGGCTTTGCCTTCGCAAGAATCGAATCGGTAAAGAGAAATCGAATAGAAAGAAAGAAAGAATCAGTGAAGGGTGAGTCTCTTCTCTTCCGATTCAAGGGTTCTTCCTCCTCTCAAAAACCAGAACGCTTTTTGTCCGGTTGAGTTTTCGGATCGTTTTTGCGAGTAGATTTTTACCAAACCATGGTAGCAACGAATCAATGGACTGAGTATTGGTTGTTATGGTAGAAGGTTCTTAAGTTTAAGTAAGGTACTTCAACGAATAAGAGAATTGGGGGGGGGGGGGGGGGGGGGTAACCATAGGAAAATTTGCTAAATTTTATACAAGGATAACATAGTTTTTCTACATTCCTGTAGTGACACATATCTAACATGAGAAAAAGGAAAGCTGTCAAGGAGAAGAGCACTGAATTACTACACAATGCAAATACTGCTCTTGCAAAGACAAGAAATATGAGAAGCCTTGGGAAAGGTATCCAATAAAAGAGCAAAATTAGACTGACATGCTCTCTTAACTCCTTTTTGGGAAGTAGGAAACGATGCTATATTTTTAATTTGTGCCTGATTTGAATAAGATCGTTTTCTTTGTCAAACAAAAATGAGCTAAACATGTAGCAATTACTGGATTAGATGCAAGTGTTCAACTTAATATGGACTGCTTGAAATATATTGCCTTTTTAGGTCAAATTGACAAATTTAGGGTTTTTCTTTCCAAAAGAGAATTCAAATAAAATGAAATTTCAGGACATTCATGAGGTTCTTCTTTTCTTATCCTTTGTTTTTAAGATCAGACGTTATATGCATATAAATTTAATGGATGCTAATATGAAAAATGTAGGTCTTTACTTGCTATTTTTGTAATTCTCAGTTCAGACTAAAAATACGTATTCCTTTGTTTTTCAAAATTCTAATTCACTTAACAACTTAATATAAGGTCCTCTTATTGCTTCAAAAATGTATGTGTTAGCCCTCCTCATCAATTTAAAAAAACAGGTGCAAGAAGCACTTACCCACTGAACCATCGGTGGAGCCGCAAGGGTTGCTCCAATTTCAGATGGAGCCCAGCAATGAGCCGCTTCCTTCTTCATTACCTTGTCGAGCAAGCCAAGATGGGCAACAACAACTTAAAAAGGCATGCCTTCACAAATGCAGCTCAGGCTGTGGCTGAGAGGTACAACATAGCAGTCACTGATACAAATGTGTTAAACCATGTCAGGACGATTCGGGGCCGGTTTCGCCAGATTAGACGACTTCAGGGCCTGGATAATGTTGCCTGGGATGATACAAGAAAGATTATTGGCATGGATGAGGAGTCGTACCATGACCATATTAAGGTATGCATTTGTATTGGCTCAAGCCATCATTACTTAAAGTAGGTTAAATTTGTTTCAAGTAAATGGAAAGTACAGATTTGCTGCCAATGACTAGTGTTTTCTTTTTCAGCCATCTGTTATCTTTTTTTTTCGAGTTTGTTGCCCTCTTGCCCCCCAAAGTACAGATATGTTGGCGACAAGTAGTTTATTTTCTTTTTCATGTGTTCGTTATCTTATTATTTATTTATTTTATTTTTTTTGAGTTTGCCCACCTGCCCCGGAGTGTACAGATGTGCTGGTAATGAATACTGTTTTCTTTTTTCAGCTGCCCATTATCTTAACATTTTTCAAGTTTGTTGCATATGGTCTAGTATCATCACTGAGAACAATTATTTTCTATACTTTTCCTTTTTTTTTTGTGCAATAACCATGTTGTGAGTTCTTAATGCATCTATCTTTTGGGCCCGCATTAAGCAGAGTATGGTTAACCCCTTGTTTATAGGAGCTCAAACTCAACAACCCAATGTTGTGGACTCATAGCCCAAACTCGACAGCAGAATTATGTAGTTATTGCCTAAACAGCTCAATAATAACAAATGCCGTGTTGAGGCCCAAACAATACAGTTGTTTTCAAGAAAAAACAGACAGTTTCATGGGCTGTCTGATTTTTATTTACTCAAGCTAAACTCACCAAACAACTTTATATAAATAAGGGTCTCTACTATGGGCCCACAAAATTTGCACTTTTCAGCATATCATTGGGTGTTAAGAGCACATGGGGCTCTGTATCATCATTATTAAGTAAATATCTATCAATGTAACCTTTTGGTACTGGTACTGCAGCAATTCTGTTAGTTAGATATTTGTCATGCAGGGTACCTCAAAAAGGAAATAGGGGTCTAGTTCTGTCTGTATTAAAACCTTTAGTCAGTGCAGGATGATTTTCGTTTTCCTTGTGGGTCAACAACCTGAATTTGGCAACAAGTTTAAGACAGGTACCATATCAGTTCAAACTCAGCTCCAATAGAGATATATATTTTTCTTAACCTTTTCACTCTTGTTAGATGCACTGTTTATTTTTTATTATACAACAATGGATCAAGACGTACTTTGTGTTTATGTGCTTTAACTTAAAAAAAGTGTTTTATGTAATCTAGGAGAATCCCAAGGATGAACCATTTCTGAACAAAAGAATTGAAATGTATGAAGAGATGTGCATAATTTGTGGTGATAACAATAATCAAGCAGCTCAGGATCTGAGTGCGAGCTCATCTGAGGAAGGGTATTCTGACAATGATGACTTGGATGGATCTGAAGATATGATCAAGGAGTCACCCCAATCTCCACCTTATGATGCCTCTAATTACGTTCTTTCCAAAAGAAGGCATTGCCAGGGGCAAAATGGTAATTGCAAGTCCTCTTTGTCTTTATCTATAAATAGCAACAGGAACTTATAAAATTTTCCTTTCCCATAAATGGTTTAGGTACAGTAAAACCACATTCACCAGTATGGCAACCCAGGTCAAGCAAGAAGGGTTGCACCAACTTCAGGTGGAGCCCATACATGAGCCGCTTCCTCCTCTCTTATATTGTCGACCAGATCAAGCTCGGGCTGGTCAAGCGACAGATCCTTATGGCTGCAGCCCAGTTTGTCAGTGACAAGTTCAATGTTAACTGCAGCATGATCAATGTGGAGAACCATCTGCGTACCGTCCGAGGCCGGTACATGAGGATCAAGAAGCTCCAGACAATGGAGGATGCTACATGGGATGATGTGACGAAGATGATTGTCATGGACAGCTTGTCATACCATGAGCATATAAAGGTACTTGTTTACTAAGTTTTTTCTCATCTTTTTCTTTTTGAATGGTTTTTGTTGTTTTTAGTTCAACAGTTTACATTTGTTGAGGCTAAGTACTGTGAGAAAATGCCTATTTAGTCATGATTACTTATAGAGCAATGGAGTATTCACTATATTTTAGCCAAGTTTTGGTTCAACTGAAGTTGTGGTTGCCTTATTGAAGCTTCTTTTTTTTTGGAAAAAAGTGGCATTCTCACTGGTTTTGCATTAAAACCATAAAACAGTTCAATACATAGCATTATCAGTAGCCCTAACTACTGGTCCACAGGATCAGGGCCAAAACATATGGCCCGAACCAAACAAAAGTATAAAAGCCCCAGAACATCATGAAAACAAACTACATATAATCAAAATGCCAAGATACACCGGCCTTTGGCGTATCTGCTGATGGCTGCATCATCCCTCTCTGTCATCTGACATAGCCTCCAACATGATCCTGCCAGGAATAGGCTCTGGAAGCTACCACCTGTTCTATGTAATAAGTGTGAGATAGTGAGTGCATACAGTGTCCTACTAAATTTGGATAGGCAAATCCAGGTGGATTTAATGGGTTTCAATGTCCCCCATTATTTTTTTTCTACAAATTGCACAAATGTATGTGGCATTTTTCATGTTATACAAGTATTTTCTTAAGAAAATTTGTATTTGACCCCCATAAGTATGCATCAATTATTCCGTTGTAACCCCCATAATTACAATATTATTCTTATTGTATGATCATTGTACGGATATCAAGATTTAGTATGGTAATTGACCCCATTTGAAATTTTTTTGGCTGCCCAAGTTGACGCCCCTCCGTTTCCTGAAAAGTTAAACAGTTTTTCTCTAGAATGCCACATTGTCCAAGATCATGAACTCGTCCACAGGAAGTGGAACTGAGACTGAGGCACCCACCAAAGTCAAGAAACTGGTACAGTGCCTTGACAGTATACTTACCAGAAGCTCCTGCTGGTAATCCCCACTGGAGTTGATCAGAGACAGGAGTGCAGGGAGCCCTGCCCATTATAGTAAGTGGAAGGTCCTTCCAGTCAGACATAAGAGGACCCACCAAAGGCCTGGAGAAAGTGAGCTTGTCCCAAGCCTGAGCCACTGTCAAATTAGGGGCAGAGGTAATAGCAAACAATCTACAGAAAAGAAGTGCCAGAGAGAGCTCAGTCCAGAACTGAATGTGATGACCGTCTCCAAAAACTTTGGTCATGCCCAAACTAATTAATTCCTTCTCTTTCTCAATCTTCTTCAAGAAAGGACAGTGGAGATGTTTGGGAGCCTTTGCCTTGGTCTTTAGAATTTTTCTCCATAGGGATTGATTATCAGGGTCCTAGAGGTGCCAGAACCACTTAGCCAGTAATTCTTTGTTCATGTTTTTGAGATCTATGATCCCTAAACCACCATCCTCCTTGGATTTACATGTTCTTGTCCAATTGACTAGAGCATACTTCTGTTTGACACCTACTGCGCCTTGCCGTATTGAAGCTTAAGGAGGCTTAGTTGTACTATGTAATCTATAACTTTAATCCTGAACAAACAGGAAAGTTTGTAAATTTGGTGTAACAAGTACATTATCTTTACAACCAAGTAACAGCTGGGATTGTACCTTACTGGTTGAACATTTATTATAACGTTTAAAGATATGTATAAACCTATATTACAAGCACCCTACTGTGCTACTTCCTATTTGTTCGATAAGAATGTGTTGTTAACCCAAAATGAACAATTTTTTTGCATCTAATTTGCCCTTAGGTCGAGCCAAAGGATGAGCAGTACCTAAACAAGAGGATCGACATGTATGATGAGATGGCAATCATCTTTGGTCATGATCAAGCCAGTGATAACCTCCCATCTGAGTGGACTGACCATGAAGACATAAAATCTGCCCATCACATCAATGGTCAAGGTCAAGGTTCCGGTTATGATACTGCTGAGGATTCTGGCAGACAGTCTCCCTTGGAATGCTCTTCTTCTGGGTTTGTGAGGAGAACCCCTTTACATAAAGGTACGCGGTGTTCCATCTATTGGTGAGAACAAGAATTGAGGAAATTTTGGTACCAAAACCATATGTTTAGAACTAGTATCATACTTGTTAAGAACACGCGAGGATAAGAACTTTTCCTTGGTGCTTTTTCTGTTTCTTTTTATTAAATTATTTAGGAGGATTAAGAGTGCAACCCTAGTACTGCAAGTAAAGAAGGTAATATCAGGAGATTTATTGATAAATCACTTCTGATGAAATGAAAGTATGCAACTACAGGAGAATGCAATGGGAACAGTGATGACAACAACCAACAAGAATTCACTCATTGGGCCATGAAGAAACTAATCATGGACCTGAGTGACAGGGTAGGTTTCTTAGCAGACTCCATAGGTGACCTGGCTGAAGCTGTCAGGAGCAGCAGCAGCAGGGGTGTTTGTGCGGAGTTGTACCAGGAGGTTATGAAGTCTGAAGGGTATGATGAGGTGTTGCTTGGCAGAGCCTTTGATTACTTGAATGAGCACGAACATCTTGGAAGAGGCTTTATAGTCAAGAGTCAAAGGCTTCGACAGGCTTGGTTGTCTGAATTTTTCTCTGACGATGACCATGTGCGTTAGGTCTCTCTCTCTCTCTCTCTCTCTCTCTCTCTCTCTGTTTGGAAGCTTGATTTCATTTTTATCTTACTTTTGCATAACCCAATAAAGAAACTTTTATATCGCAGAACTTTGGCGATAGATCTGTCAAGATCTTCTAGGAGGGCTAGCCTTGTTGCCTGCAGGAAGAAGCACTCTTTTTTGTTGTGCCGGTTATTTCATTGTAGCTGTTATAGCAAATTAATAGAAAGCTGGCAACCTTCTTTTGTTTATAGTGCCAGTTTGTTTTTGTTTCCAGAATTAATTGTTAGCTCCAGAGGTGAGCACAAGGAAATCGACTCGTGAGCATTTTTTGTACCAGTGGTGAGTAGTCTTACTTGCAACAGCTATATATATGATAGGTAAACTTGTGTTTTGAAGTTGGAGAGGCATGCATGCTAGTTCCTCTGTTCTTTGTACTTGGTACAGATGAAAAAAATGCAACACGAAGTCCTATACACATGTTGTAAAATTGGTTACGTTAGTTTACCACTCTAACCCGCTTAAACACGCACGATGTCTCCAACGCATAAAGTTGCTCCACTTCTGTGAGATAACAATAAAATCAGTTCTCCTCAAATTTGCCTCTTCCCTTCTCCATTGTAACATCAGGTAGTCACCTATTAATTTCCTCTATACATTATTTGGGATAGGGAATTTCACGAATTACTACACAGCCACGTATTATAAAATGGTACAGTTGTAAACTGATTCGTGCATATAAATAAGCTGATCATTTTCTAAAAACCCGCTTTACACTTACAGAGTTCACTCAGTTTGGAGGTCGGTAAAGTGGGAAGGCTTTGGATTTTTTTTTTCCAGAGACCATAACAAGCAATAATAACACACAAATGGGAAACAGCTTTTTATAAGAAAAATTATCCGAACAGATAAACAAGCTATGAATATCCAACCAAAATCCACATAGGTCCCAAAATGTCTCCAAAACTTTCATCAACTCAAGAAAAAAGACAGACCTCAAGAACCCTACACTTAAATCTTAAACAAAACAACAAAAATATTAAAAGATCTAAGCTGCCTTCTCTGCCTTAGCAGCAGTGGCAGCAGCCTGTCCTCTGAGCCTACCGGTACGGCGAGCAGCAATGAGACCGACCTTCTGGCCAGGAGGAGCATCACGACGAACAGTAGAGGCGTGACCAATGTGCTGGTGATTACCACCACCATGAGGATGCTCAACTGGATTCATAGCAACACCACGCACCTTAGGCCAGCAGTTACGCTTCACACGGTACTTGTGGTAAGCATTTCCAGCCTTAAGGAGTGGCTTCTCAGTCCGGCCTCCACCAGCAACTTGACCAATCATGGCACGGCAGCTGCTTGGGATGATTTTCTTAGCACCTGATGGGAGCTTGACCCTGAAAAGTAAATGAGAACAGCATCATCAATGAACACAAAAAGCAATCACATTCCACCAACAACTACTACAGCATTGCATTCATGAAAACTTGCATGATGGTTACTAAGTAGAAGTTTGTTCCATGACCATGTTCAAGAGAATAACAATGATACACTTAAACACAACAAAGACCCTTGAGGTATCATTTAGATCTTTTCTGAAATTATCTGAATTTAAATACGTACAACAGCACCATTACAATGTGCAGGCACAAGGCATGGTGCTCTATGTACAAACACACCAAATGCACAGCCCAAGACGACATAAAAATCCTTTGGGACAAGCTACGTAATTATTTACCACAAAAATCACAAACAAGAATGTTAATACACCAAATCAGTACTGAACCCTAGTATACCATAATAAACCACTATACCTTTTATCTTCTACAAGTTATTTTGTATAGTTTCCCAATAAAACCTTTTGATATAACATCAGAACCCAAAAAAATTAGAAGGAAAAGAAAGAAAACCTGGAAGTGCCATTATCAGGGTTGTGGGAGATGACAATAGCATAGTCACCAGAGGCACGAGCAAACACACCACGGTCACCAACATGGTGCTCAACATTGCACACGACAGCACCCTCAGGAATTGAGCGGACAGGAAGCACATTTCCTACCTGCAGTGTTGCCTTGCGGCCACAGTACAAAAACTGGCCAGTGTACATTCCCTCAGCAGCCACAAAAAGCTCCTTCTGATGCTTGTACCTGAAGAGGAAAACATTTATTGGGAAGTCAAGATGTGATTGCCAAGACACTGAGATCACAAACATTAACAGACTAATTTGAACAATCAATGCTTTTCTCATCTTAAAAAGGTCGCTGAACTGACAAATTATTTTACTTCCTGACAGTCTACATTGCCAAAACATATACCTTATTACATTTCAAATCATACCAGTATCAGCTATCATAATTTGATCTATCACTGGAACATAATCGATGAATCAGAAAATAACTATTAACATTTGGAGGTAATAATATCCCATTTTACTACTATAACATACCTATACATCTTATAGGAAAATTCTATTAATTCATATTTTCAGCTCAACATTCTACCATCTATTACCAGATATGATCCTATATATCCAAAGTTCCAAAGATGCATTCAGAAACGAATGCAAATCCCATAATACTCGTTCTTACACCATCCTTTTTTTTTCAAACTTGATGAATAGCAGGAAAACCTCCTACTAATCGGTTTTACAGTATCTAAAGCTCTATCCATCTATAATCTCAAGCACACACAAGACAAAAAAAAACATTGAACGAATGGATCTATTACCTGAAGGGGTGACGGAAGGTGACTTTAGCGAGCGGCGCACCACGGCCTGGATCATGGATAATATCAGTAACAACTCCCTTCAGATATCCATTTCTCTCGCCGAAATCGAGACTGCGAAAGCGCGCGGCCCCCTTGCGGTGGTGAGTGTGAGACTTGAAGACGGATCCAGCTCCCTTACGCTGAGCTCTGATCACACGCCCCATTTCTCTCTCTCTCTCTCTCTCTCTCCTCCTCTTCTCCTTCGGGTGGTGCGGCGCTGAGAGGTTGAAATACGGGGTTAAGGCTAGGGTTTTATTGTGAGATTGTATATATAATCGGGTGATTCTGAGATGGTCGGAATGGGGTGTGCCTGGTGTATGGATAATTGAAGCCTGTAGAGGCGATGGGACCATATGCTCAGTTATACGGTGTACCTGAGTTATATGACTCCTGGTGTAGATAAAGTCTGTTGAGTTCATGTGATCCGAACCGTCCGATGAAGAGGATTGGTCTTAGGGTTTACAAAAGGCCCATGGGTCGCTACGGTTCTTGGGCTGCTCTTGGTGTATGGTGTACTTTTGAACTCAAATAAGTAATTTTAGCAAAACGAACGAACCTGCTTTATGTTCTCTCTTGTATGTAGCCTCCGAATCTGCTGTCATTTTTTTTAGTGATGGCAAAGATTTTATTATAAGCGATCTCATAAAAAGATTTAATATGTATGAAGCGTTATAAATTTTTAAAAGATTTTGTTGAGATTCATACATATTCATAATAAATAATGAGAAATTATTCTTGCATGGTACATTTTACATCTCCTATCTACGTATCAAAAATATTTATACTAAATAGATAATTTATTTATATCTAAATTTATAAGTGCTTTACAATTAGTGTTGAAGGTATTTATCACTTTTTTCTTAAATGATTATAGAAAAATTTAAGTTAAAAACTTTTATTGCACAAGTAAAATATAATTTGCATAACTTTTAATTCTGACAATATAAAATATAAATATTTTCATAATTAAACATAGATATTTTTGAAAAAAATATAAATACATTTAAGGTACAACAAGAAGTGTCTCTTAGTGGTAAATTTCGGTTTGCACTGGCTAGGGCTGTAGCTGCTTTTTATACAAATGTATGAATGAGGAATTCAATAACTAGGCCTTCAGTTGATCTTGAACTTCATTTGTTGCTGTATAGAATTTGAGATTGGTTGTGTTTCAGATTTCATTTGAATTTAATTAATCTGTAGATAGATTGTATTTTATATTTCGATTTGAAAGTTTAAATTAAGTTTTCAAAATGTTTTGTGTTGTCTCTACAAGCAATGAAATCCCAAACTTGAGTAGCTTTTTTGGTTCATTGAGCCGAACAAATATGAAAAAAATTATAAAAACCTTTAAATATAGTTCCACAAAGTACCATCATTTGCCATCAATTGAAATACAATTAGGTTTTTTGAAAAGCCTAATTAGCTTTAAGATTCGAAGTGGATGATCTAAATACTACCAACTCATGACGTTTTTTCTGCTATGTCCCAAAAAAATTTTCCATGTTTTTTTAGGGGGTCAATACTTATCATGAGAACCACGAAATAAAAGCCAATTACACGACCAAAGACAACTCATGCATTCCGAATGAAGTTTTAAAACCTGTTTCTTACCCTTTGTCCTCACAAAAGTTTTATTTGCCTGGAAACTATTCCGAATTCTGCTGCTGTATACTCTCAAATTATCCAACTCAAAACAACACTTAAATAAAATGTACACATGTAAAAAACACGCTGAAAACATCAGGAGATTGCGACTGCTATAGGCCATAGCAAGAGCAGACAGCAAGAAATCTGAAATATGAACAAGTAAACCAACTTTACGAATTGATCTCTGGCAATTCATAAAATATCACAATTGCTGAGATCAGAACAACTCTGTTTCTAACATAAACAGTTTTCTTTTTACAAAAGAATATCATTTCTTTTCCCATCTTCAACACCTTTAGTTTTCATCTACAACAGATTAAATAAGTTATAAACTCCTAAGAGGCCCCCACAGCCACAAATTTTCACAGATATGTTGTCACATTACGCCTTACTACACCTATACCGGATCATTGCTTCTTGGGATGATCCGTACAGGTAAACTAACCCGTTGCACACTAGATATGTCCCCAACAGATCTGTGGGTTGATCCATCTCCCCTTCCTGTGTCATCATCTGTGAAGGCCAAACCTAAGTCTTCATGCTCTTCTGGCGCAATGTATGTAGTCTTTGCCATACCACCTCGAAATCCTAGCCCTAGCCCTAAGTCTGATCCAAGCCCACTTCTATCCATCTCTTTTCCATCACTTTCTTCCTCCCCGCTGTGTTGATTGTCACCATACGGGTGAAAATGGGGATTTCCAAAGCCTGGCGGTTCAAGGAAACTTTCATAGGGTGCACTAGTATGATGGCTAGGTACAGCATCCGGGTTGCGTCGCCCCCACCATTGGTCAAACCCTGGTCTGTTATCAGGTCTGAATTGGTTAGAGACGACACTGTCCTTGAGAAACGCGCTGGAAGTTGAAGCTTCTAGATGGCTCGCAAGCCTATCAGGCAGGTGCCATGTTGGTTGATCTTCCACCTCTTCAATGTCATAAAGTGGTTCATCAATTCTTATGCGCAGATCATTAATAGGCATATCAGGAGTCGTTTGATGAACAGGATCGTCAGATGGTGGGTCCCATCTCAAGGTGTAGTACAAGTCGAGCAGGTATGGGTGAGATTTCTGGTCTGAATCAGGTAGCCATAATGAACCTAGGTTATGCCCAACAGGCCGTGATACTGTTACGGCAGTATGTGACAGTATACCCTCCATTCGTTGTCTGTGGGGCAAGGAATTGAAATTGTCACGGTGTGTGCCTCCTTGGTTTGCATGATGTTCCTTGAAGTTGCGAAGGTTGGAGAGGAATTTCTGACCATGTGGGCCCGGTTCCCATGATTGGTACGTACTCTGGAAGCTGTGTACACAAGCACCAAAAGAAATAAAAAAGGGCAAATCATATATATAAAGAGGTGACTATAATACTGTTCCATATTGGTATATAAAAATATGGCACATCAAAAGCTTGGTCACTCTTTTTTTTTTTTTATACCTTTGTCTTTAACCCTACAGCATAAGCTCAAGAATAATCGAGGCCCCAAATCATTCATTAAAATCCCACCAGTATTAAACAACAAGCATAATTAAAAAAGGGAGGGAAGACCTTAAAAAGGATTTCTCCATCTTCCCTTGTGAACTTCTCATGTCTTTGATAGCATCACAAGGAGAACCGTAGTGCTTATTCCCATGCTTCTCGAAGTCAAACAAGCTCAAACTACAATTAGAAAGAAAGTAAACTTACAAAACTGTTTTACCATTTCAAATACCTGCTGTGCCACCAGTTTAGTACCAGCCAAACTTCATTTATTCATATTTATTATTATTGAAACAGGAAATTGAACAAACTAGAAAGCTCACGAACCTACAGACATCTCCAACTCCTTGTACATATACAGTGAAATCTGAGACAAACCGCAAAATATCATCCACACGCTAAAAAGAACATCAGACAAGCAAGCAATGTGAATTAGTGAATAAAATACAAAGCGATAATTCGACAATAAAGAAGCACCACATATAAGCAAATTATTTCGGTTACCTTTGGTATGATAAATATAAGCAGATAAGGCGTGATGAGAATCGAAGCCATTTCCTCCAGTAGCATCATCCCAGTATACTGTATTAAAAAAGAGTGAGTGTGTGTGAGAGAGACAGAGAGAGAACTACAATGAACAAAGGAAGTGATTGAAGGGACAAAGGAAACAGGAATTAGTTTTGTACCAGAAAGAGGCTCTCAAATTCCTTGCGCACAGGTTCAGTGTTCTCCTTCCCCCGCCACCGCTTTGGCATGTAATGGGTCTCTCTAACAACAAGGGTCATGGCGCCTTCAGCATCCAGCACCTGCAACTCTTCAGTAATCATCGCACGGCTGATTGCAGTCACAGTACCAAATACCGCCGCATACCAGAACAAGTTCCTCCCAAAGACCTGTGAATGCATCAGTATGCAACAATTATTGTTCAAAAGATAAGGAGCCATTAATTTGATGCTTTGCTGGCCCAAGTCAACTGGTAACCATTGGTACCAGAAAATGTCAATCTTTTGGTTCTATTCTAATTGAGTTTAGGCAGGCATTTTTGCTTGTCATTTCTTTCTCTTTTTCATTTTTTTTCTTCTGGTATGGGCTTTTTTTTTTCTTTTTGTGCGTTGAGGCATATGTGTATTAAAATAATAAAAAATATATAAAAAATGTATCCGTATCCTTAAATTTAAGATAATACTGTATCGCCACACCACCAACGTATCAGGTACAATACCTGCACCCGCATCCGTGCAACATAGGGTGCATCCAATTCAGCATTGTTTGGACAGGACTACACTACCAGGATCCAGCCAGTAAGCCAACCATCCATTCATCATGACAAAAGCAAAATAAAAGAAGAGAAAATTGAAGCTGCCTGAAATGCCAAAAATGTAGGCTTACTTGTCCCTCCAGAAGGGATTCATCGAGGAAGGCAATAATGATGAGAATGGCTGCAAAACCCCCAAATACAAAAGAAATAAACTTGGCAATAATGGAGATTAGTGGTGAAGGAAATTGCTTCAGATAGTTTGAGGCGTGAACTGCACTGTTGTTCATGCGGTGCTTGAATAAATGCTCCACCTATGAACAGATTGAAGTAAATCATCACTGCTGACCACATCATTATCCCTTGGAATTATTTGCATGTAACCTATAGATAAGGCTTAACTAGAACTTACAAGGTCCTAAGTGAAAGTAAAATAATAAAACAGCCAAGCAATTTGGGAGAATACCTCGTTAAATTCTCTGAGAATCCACTTAGAGAGGTTAGACCACCGACGGGACGAGGCAGTTCTTGGTTGATGATAGAACTGCTCAGCATGCTTTAGAAAGAGATAAACAAGCATGAAAATTACTAGGCATGGTGACAGCAAAAGCATCCCTATTCCAACTACAATCAGCCGCCGCCTCAGTATCGATGGGTTTGTTGTGAAATCTCTCTGAACACAGAATTTGCTGTACCAAAAATTTCAATAACAGGTGATATGATATTATGATTATTGGAAAGATCCAAGGCAACATTATTAGAAGTACAGAACAAATGGTTTCAGTTATTACTGGCATTTATTCAATAAGAAAAACTACATGTACTTCTAAATTTTAAGGTAAATCACACAAGTAACTTGCACAATTTTTTTTGGTGTTTTATATGGTTGACATCCTTTTAAATGGGTTCATGCATAAGAATAAGCTCATATTGTGGCACCCAAAACCATTAACAACCCTACAGTACAATTATATACCATTTGAAGGGCCAGAACTGAAAAAACTCTTCGTTATATATGCCCATTTTCCATTTAAATGTTTGCTTAAATGGGGTCTCATTGTCTATAAGAGTACAACCAATTGATCAAACTTATTCCCACACCAGTAGACACTTACTTGTCAAACATGCTTTCAAAGATGCACCAATCCAATGTCCATTCCAGAGTCTTTGGCAGAATCAAATAATTCTTCCTTCCACTTGACCGGGAATTTACACCTGGTCCCCTTCCCGGAATCCACCATGAAATGGGGAAACCCAAAACACCCTTGTTCAGCATCCCAATTAGAAAGTTCTCCTTGCGCATGATTCTCATCACGACCTCATGCTCTGTCAAATCCTTCACAACACACAGCCGCTGTGTTCTTTGAAGTCTGACTACTTTCTCTAGAATTCTTGGCCATGGTTTTGTTTGAATTTCTTGATCAGTGACATGTAGACTGAAAAAAAAAAGGAGAACAAATTAGGATCTGACCAGTGGGGTCATTGCATAGATGATCCTAGGTAACAAGAATTTTCCAAAACCGAGCATGATATCACATCAATTCGGTTCCTTGCAAGAACATGAAACACAGTGATACTTAAATAATGTATGTAGACCTCAACCAGTTTATTTTTTTGGCTCTTTTAATTTAATTTTGAATTATGATTTTAACTTAGTATTCATGTCAAAATAACCTCAATTGTTGATATCCAGGTCCAGCATATTTATTTATACTATTTCTTAACATAGTTCTAAAGAGAAATGAGAAATATAGCTTTGTGGCTTTCTATCTTTAAAAGGTCACAACCAATGCATAAGATTTTTCAAAATACCAAATGGATACCTGTTATAATAGAATCTTCTAACTCTGAGCGTATCCTTAAACTGTACAAAAAACTTTAAAAAATTAAAAAATCCATATAAAGCCAACAACACCATAGAACCCACAACCACCATCTTCCAAAAGGTGAATGGCACCATTGGGTGTTTTTTGATAACCTCCCATAGGTCACATGGTTTCTCCCCTGACTCAACGGCCTCCACACCGCACTTCACTCTCGTCAGGGCATTCCAATCCACCAACAGAAGAAAGAAGCCAATAAAGCACACCATGAATATGACATTTAATATCTCCAGGATCCATTTGGTAACAATGCATGCAAGACCCTTTTCGCAATAGTAGTCGTATAGGCGGCCAAAGAAGATGTCTAAATCAGGAATCAGGTCGGATTCTAAGGTTTCCCGGACAGAAAGTAAGTGTGATGGGCTATCGCAGTCGCTGTTGTAGCCTGAGTCAGGAAGGGGCTGGTAGGAGGAAAGTTCGATTTCTGTATCCGGAGGGGTCTGATTGAGTAATTGTGTAGTTAGAGGTGCAATGGGTCTAGAAAAGGGCCATCTAAAGAAAGAACCGGACATTGTTTAGTAGGAGATGTAACATGAACTGTACACCTCCAATCCATGCCACGACCTGATCATCTGAAATTTGCATAATACAAAGATTATGTTGGTGTAACCACTAGCCAGTATATGCTGTCTGGTAAAGTACTAACATCTATTCACCTACTGATGGACCCAATTGATCAATCTTGGTTTCATTTCTACATTCCTTTTTCTTTAATTGATTTTCTTTCTCATTCAAATACAAAATTCGAAGCAATTAAAGCTGAATTCATGTCCAATTGAGGCTTCTTTTAACAAACACAAGTTCATAAATGAACTATTTCAATAATGAGCACATTGTTTGAGAAGTACCTTACTTAAAATAGGACCTTCTACCATAGCAAGCAATACTCTATTGTTGCTACCATGGTCTTTTGGGGGCTATTTCAACTGGCCGCGTTTTGGACGAAAGAAAGAAAGCTTGAATCGGAAGAAACTTACCGTCCGGGTTACGCCGATTCTTCCTTCTATGGCGAAGGCATAGGTGGATGAGATTGGTTGATGATCGGCGGAGATAATTGGGAACAATCGGGAACTATGTTTTTGTTAATTGAAAAGGAGAAAGAAAAGATGCGTTCGTGGGGTCTCCGGTGGGATCCGAAAGAGGCAACTGCAAGCTGGATTAATCAAAGAGAGAAGCGGTAGAGGGAAGAGAGAAGAGGAGGAAAGAAAGAGAGAGAGAAGGGAAAGATACTGCGTAGGTAACCCAAGCGACGAAGAATTGGAATTCGGGGCACGGGAGGAGTCAGGAGAGGAGGTTGGTTTCAATCTTTTCTTCTCCATTCTTTCTGAAACTGGAGATATCCTTGCCAAACTTAGAATACTGATGATTTTTTTCGGCAAAATGTAATTAAAAAAAGGTATAAATTGTTAGATTTTAGAAATAGTAATCCTAAAAATTATCATAGAATTATAATGAATGAGAAGTGTGAGATTGGACAAAGATATGATTTGATAGAGTTTTCTTTATAATGTATGATTGTTAATTTTTGTTCGGATTAATAGAACTGATATCGACGCATCTACTAATCATATATTTAATGTAAAATCAGATAGATAAGCATTTATTTGTATTGGACATTAGATTGATTGGCTCCTTCTTAGAATTATATTTTATTTTAGTATACATTCTTTAGCTTTCAACGTGTTATTTTTATGCAATGTAAATCACATACAAATAGCTGAATATATTGTTATAACTTAGCTATAATTTGGAATTTATTATGTGCATTATTTTTTACAAAGTGTTTTGTAATTATTCTACTTTATAAAAATATAAATATGACTATATTTATTGATACGCATTTTAAAATGTATGTTATTTATTTGTATAAGCAAAACTTTTTTGCAATACAATTTGCGGTGTATTAAACTCAATAAGATAAATGCAAAATCCATGCTTAGATGATTCTATAAAAAGAAATAATTTCTGGTTTAACAAACTATTATTAATTCTTCTCTGACAACATAAATATAAAAATAGAGGAACTTTATTGATGGGAAGTAACATACGACAACCATTTTCTTTTGCTAATCGTGGCAACTGATGAAATATTTATCACAATCAAGGAAAAAAAATAAAATTGTAGCAATGTTCTCTATAGTTTAGATTTGTTGTATATAATATTTAATATAATTTGAAAATCATTTACTCATCGATTAAGTGTCGATAAAAAATAAATTGTTTGTTTTTTCAAATGGCTTGAAAGATGACTAATCAGTTTCAAATACATCAAATTTGATACATAATTTTTTCGGGGGGAGCAAATGCGAAAATATTTTTCTATGATCTAATAGTAATACTTATTATTTCATAAATGTGGAGAATGAAGCTGAGAAATTCAACACAAAATACAATAACTTATATATATAGCAATATTTTCTTATAGTAAAAAATATACAACATACCCCAAATAATTGAAAAAAAGCTGATTATCAATTAATCCTCTTAGTTACCACAAGCCCATCCCCAAATCTATCTAAACTCCAACAAAAATAATTTCTACAATTTTACTTTATATTTTGATAACCAATTGATCAGACCAAACAAAGAAAATAAAAATAAATAAGATCATCATTAAGTTGATTCTTGATAGATGAGCAAATATAATAATTTCTTGACTTCTAATTGTTGCTTAGAAAATAATAATATCTTGACAAGTACACAAAAATGGAGAGTGTTCTCCATGATGCAATGGAGAAGCGGAGAAAAGACAATACGAGTAATGGATTGCGTGGGAAAAAGAGAGGCCTATGGCGGTCCGTGTAGTTTTACTAATTCAGAAACTCTTTTGCTTTCAGAATTTTAGAATGTGTCTTGTGGTCTAACCGTGCAACACATTTTTTTATTCTATTACGTTTCTTTAGTACAGTAGTATACCCTGCCAATTTATTATTATTTAATTTATTAGGCAATCCTCTGTGATATTGCAACAATATATCTAATGTTTGGTGTCATTAATGAATAATTTTTTATAGTCTTTGGAACAACAAAGCAAAATCAGCCCCCAAAAAATGTGGCAAATTGGAATTAGTCCATAGAGGCAAATACAACCTTATCCAATTGCTCAAAATCTTTCCTTTTGGTTGATTTGTATCAAATGTTTCAATTGTGCAGACAATATTCCTCTGTTGTTGATAAGAATCAAAATATCTCCTCAAATGAAAAGTACACATGTGAAGAAAGATAAATATTCACTTGGGATTTTTGTAAGTTTCAATTTGGGTACAGATTTATATCATGATTAGGCCTTTTTTTAAGGCAATTTCTTATTGGGCCAAATTGAGCAATGTTGCTTCAAACTAGCCCCAAAATATGGATATGAACTGTGAGCCTTAAAAGGGAAAAGCAGCTGATCAGACCCCAATCAAATTTTGTAGCGATTATTGTATTTAAATGAATTATGTTCGTTAATTTTATTTTATTTTTTATTTATAATATAAATTTTAATTCACAATAGAATTATTCTTACTATTGTTATTGTTATTATTAGTAGCAGTAGTATTATCAGTAGCATTAATATAATCATCATTTATCATTATTATGGTAATAAACTCTGAAGAGTGAAAACCAATTATTCAGGTATTAATTAGGAGCATGCGATGATGGCTGCTGTCCTCTTAACTACTATTTGCAACCTTGCATCAAGAAAACCATCAGACATCAAGCATGACAACTTCTGTTATCTAAAAGTATATATTATATATAAATTTGCAAACATACCTTAGAACAAGAAACGCTCTCTGTGGCAAAACATGCCTTAGTATATTAATCTCTGTAGATGGATGACTAGATAAGTTAACTATAATAATATCAATCAGATTATCAGAACACTTGTGCTAGAAAATACTCCCATGGCCATGATCAGCTTCCTATATATATATTCAGCAATTATCATTATTTATATATGCTTCAAGTACATCAAACCTTGATCTACTACATAAAATTCCTTAGCAGATATATATGTGCAATTATATAACAACCAAAATTACAAGCAAATTAATGCTCTCAAAGACAAAACTGGATTAATAATTACTCTCTGACCACCAAAACGGCCGAAACCATTTCGAATGAAAATATGACTGGTATGACATCATCACGAGCAGCAGCAGCACCATCAACGCCACCCCCCAAGGTATTTTACATCGGGATGTCGGAATATAACGTCTGCCAAACTTGTCATGCCAATTCCGCGGCCAGAACGTAAACCAGCCGTCAAACAACACATACCTGACCACGAACAAAAGAACAACTGCCATAAGAACCATGAACACGTGGAAACCGACCTCGACACGCTGTTCCATTTGTTTGTAATTCACGTAGGAAGAAACAGATAGAAAAAATATGACTATGGCGAAAATAGCTAGGAGCTGAGGTGGCGGGAGGGAGAGGGATGAGACGGTTCGTGTCTTCCATCCGTGTTTCCACTCCGGTCCTCTATTTTCGTAGAACGGCCAAGACATGTTTAATTAACTAGGGTTTTGGTGTTTGATGAATTAGTTTCTAAAGGTGGCTCTTTGTGGAGGATTTATTCCATTCATTTCAAAAGAATAAAAAGACACAATAATGGTAGTATAAAGAGTTTGAGTTGGCCTGGGAATAGATTCTCTATAGCTTTGTTTATTCTTGTGTTACTGAGAAGGAAGGAATATTTTTTATTTAGCGCAGTCATTGAACAAAGGGTATTAGAAATCAACAAGATCAATTGGTTGATTCGCATTAATTAAGAGAGAACGAAGAAAAGATCAATTGAAATTATCATATTTTTTTAAAAAAGTAGAAAGTAGAATCAAAAATGTTTTTTGTGGTATCACATATATATATCATATTAGTGGAAAATAAAATTACCAAAAATCTAAATCTTAAAAAATACTATGATCTAAGCTTAATCAACACCAGGCAATTTTAAAACTGTAAATCACTCAATCTGTATGCGTTATGGGATGTGCAACAACGAGTACGTATTCTCTGAAGTACTGTATACATGGACAGTGAGAACAATCCGGACTGTTTGATTTCAATCATAGATAGATTTTTAGGGGACGGACAATTTAGAAATTGGAGATAAACGATCCGGATTGAAAAAAGCTTCTCACTTTATTATGATATATTACTTCACCAGATGTGAAGTCGTGTAACAACACAGTGCATCGAGGCCTTATATTTTGCAGTTGTCAAATGGATCATCTCTCAATAATCTTTTATATTTGATTCGCTTTTACAAGTGGACTTAATAACAAAAAAAGTTAGGTGAATTACGGGTCGACAACTTTAAATTTTTGAGCATTTATAATTAAGGATCTGGTAATCACTGAACATGAGAATGACCGAGTCATCCCGCGTGGATAAATTTATAGAAAGATTCTTTGAGATTGAATGTTTCGAATTTGAAGCAAATAGACGAAGTAAATTAATTTGTTTATAAAGTATTTTGTTTGAGAGGTGATCTTAATTTGAACGGATTTTATAATTTCTACGGTTGAAATTTTATAACATGTTGCGTTGGAATTTTACTGTACAGATTTGAACCGCTCTGTATGTTGTATATATGCATGAATGCATCTTCAAAAGGAGAAAAAAAGAACTCCCAACGAGGCAACAAATCAGCCGAAAGACAAATTTATAGTCAAAATCCATGCAGCACGCGTATCTCTTGAAAAAAATAAAACATAACCGAATTTCTCAAAGTAAAAAAAAAAATATGATGTTGGACATTAACAAATTTCAAGATAGGATAAAGGAGTCTTGATTTTTTGCTGTGTTACACTATATTATATAACGTACTGACAAATAAATTATAAATTATAAAAAAATTTGAAATTTAATTTACACGAATCTTAACGTAATCGGACGATAATACATTGTACTGTTGGAGGGAGGATATAAACTCTACGACACAGACCACAGTGGAGCACTTACACCGGCCAATGCAGCAGCAGTGTGCAAAGTGAAAACTGATTAAGGCACAAATAGAAAATGGAAGTCCATCCGGGAAGCACTTAGAAAAGATGCACTGCTCTGCTTAAGAAGACGGACACAAATAATACTAACTGCCTGGTGAATCAAGAGCGTAAAAAGAAGAAAAAACACTGCCTGGTGAATCCATGACTTGGCAGTGTTTGTTTGGGTACGCAAAGCCAAAGACTCAGTTTTATGAAGTATGTTAGTTTTCTGTTTCGCTTTTTTTATTTCCATCATGGGTTTGGTGCCTAGTGGCATCAAAAATCAGGATCAAGTGAAGAATTTATTGAGATATACCTTAAGAAACAAGATCAGATTTTATGAATAATTTATAAATGGTTGGGGAGATAATTTTATAAAAATAAATGTTTTGAGAATAATTCGGAAAAAAAGAGAAAACATTGGAAATAATGTTTAGTTCGTCTATCAATTCATGAAGGCGTTGAAGAACAATAATTTGATATTATTATTGAATTCATTACTATGATTCTGTATTTTGAGCTGCCACCTAATTGAGCGCGCATGAATTATGTACTATATTGTTTATTCAAGAAGAAAGTAATAAAAAAGTATAATTAATTTTTTTTGTTTCCTAAATCTTTATTGATAAATCAATAATATCTTTGTTATAAAAGATAATATAGACTTGTAAATTTGTACGTTTTAAGAAGTAGACATGCAGATGCAAAAAAAATTTAACCAAGAAGATTGTTATTAAAGATTTAAAAGTTTCACATAGGCAAAAAAAGAACTTTGATAATCTAATAGAGTTGGTACCTTTGTAATAATAATGGTTATAGAAAATCTTATAGGAGTGCTAATCCAAAGAAACAAAAAAATCTAACAGGGTTAGTCCATCCAACTTATAAATGATTTACTAATTTTGATGTGGCACTCATAACTTATTAATTTAATAATCTTATTAAATTGATATTTTTTTAAAATGTCACGTCAGTATTTTAAAAATTAAAATGATAAATGCAATTAGCAAAAGATATCACTCTTTAAAAATTAGAAATTGTCAAAAATATCTCTTTTTAAAAATTAAAAACTATCGCATCATCGAATTAATAATTATAAAAAATAAAATATTTTGAAATTAATATGTTGAAAATTATTTAATTATTGTTGTGACAATTGCAGTCAATTTTTATAGTTGTTGGAACGGAGACGTTAATAAAACCAATGTACCGTGGTTTATTTTTGAAAGAAGAAAAAATTCATCTTTTTGATCTTTGAACTTTTTAAAAAAAATAAAGCTGGTCTCTGAACTTTTATATACACCAAATTGATCCTTAAACTTTTTAAAAATAAATAAATTGGTCCTTAAACTTTTAAAAAAAATGAAATCGATCCTTAAACTTTAAATTATACCAAATAAATTCTTAAACTTTTAATAAAATGTAAGTTTTATTCCCTAAATTTAAAAAAAAAATTAAATTGGTCCCTAAACTTTAATTTGCATCTAGATGTGTCAGTTCTTGGTCTGGCCTGATGAGTCGACCTTATTTAACCCGATCCGACCTTCAACTAATTATTTTTATAATAATAATAATAAAATGGTGTAAATAAGGATATAAATGGGTCATGTCGGGTTAGGCTGGTATTATTTTATTATTTTTTAAATGGGTTAAGTTCGATTCAATTGGGTCGGGTCGGATTCAACTTGATTTGACCAATTCGAGACAAATAAAAAAATTTATATTTGTGTCAAAAATTCAGTTTAAAGAAATCATATCATATCGGGTTAGGTTGGATAAGGTTGACCTGCTAGGTGAGATTAAGAACTGACATCTTTAGTCACAAATGAAAGTTCAAGGATTAATTTTTTTTTTAAATTCAGACACCAAAACTTATATTTTATTAAAGTTTAAGGATTGATTTGATTTTTTTTTTAAATTTATAGACTGATTTAATTGTTTTAAATATTTAAAGATTAATTTGATATAAATGAAATTTAAGGGTCAAATTAGTATTTTTAAAAAAGTTTAAGAACGAAGGGGTGAATTCTTCATTGAATAAAAAATACTGATCACTGGAAAAACCATAACACCTACTTTTATCAGAGGAGAAACCAGGAAGGTGCAAGCAAATATACTCGAATATCTTTTCTTTAAAACATGAACCAACTGTCCTGTGACACTGACAATCTGACACGCGGTTTTGTCCTTTTAGCAAGCAATGGCGAGAATTCTTCTCCAACAACCAATCACTGGTGAAATCCTTGCCTTCTCCAGGAAGCTATAACATTGTAAAGAGCTGTTGAGGCATCTTGCCTGTTTCTGGAGACATCCATTCTTCATAAAATGGAGAGGAATATACTTGTTAGAACAACTGCTACTGCTACTGCTCCTTTCGGTACTCCTTGAACACGTGCTTCTGAAAAAAGTCATTCCCAACCATGTGATATACGACAAATTACTAATATGACGTGGAAAGAGTTAGGTAAAGCTTATCGCTGAAAAGCCTATTAATATTATAGAGTGCTATATATGATATAGTAATTTAGCGTAAAAAATATGTGCGGTCTTCAAAATAGAATTAAATAATACCTACAGCTGCTTGTGAGTAAACATCCATTTTCATTAGTTTAAACCCTCAGCACATTTATAAAAAAAAAACACGATAATTGTCCCTCAAATCTTCCGATCCAATCCCTCAGTTTAACAATAAATATTAAAACTTTTATATTCTTAAAAATCTTAAAGTCTTAATAGTTAGTTAGTCCTCCGTTGTTTCTATCATCACAAAATATTAATACATTTTTAAACAAATCTATATACTAAATATTTGAAATCTTAATACTTAATGTACTAGATCATCAATTAATATAATAAACAGTATAAAATACACATTTCCAACTTTTCAAGTTAATATAATATTCCTAAACAAAAAATTGTATTACTTAATTAACAAGATATAAATACATTAAACATAAAATCTAATACAAAACTAAAAAACTCTTTTCAGTCTTCATACCTTATATAAGCAAACATACATCACATATTCAAAAACTTAATACTTAGTTATAAATGACACTATATGAAACAATGAACTAATTAATACTATAAAATCATAAATAATAAAAAGTATTAATGTTTTAACTATTGAAATCATTATAATATAAGTATAAAAGATTAATATCAATCAACATAAACATCATTATAGTTCATATAGATAAATCATTATACTATCTATTCAAAATAACTATAATAAATACTAAATTCTTTAATCGTTAGACATTAATAATCTTTCAAACTCCTCAATCACTAGACATTAGAAATCTTCTAAATCAAATAACATAAAAGTCATTATAGTTTATATAAACAAGTCACTATACTACATATTCAAAGTAACTAAGAAAATATTAGACTCCTTAATTAATATTGAAGTATTAATACTTTCATATTGGAGTATTAATATTTTCATATTGACTGGGTTGAACTCAAAGAAATTAAAGTATAAGAAAGTTAGTTATAACAATTTAGTATTAATATTTTTGTATGCTAGTACTAATACTTATCAACAATTATATTTAGAAGTATTAATAGTTATACATTGAAGTATTAATAGTTTAAAATTCAACTATTAATAGTTATACATTGAAGTATTAATAGTACGAATGCGAAAAAATTGAAAATTAAAAAAAAAATGAAAGTTGAATGAATTAGTTATGAACAAATAGATTTTAATTAGACTGAAGAATAAAAATGAAAAATATTAACTTTAGATATTATATCTTTTCTCTAATAGTTTGGTACTAAAATATTAATACTTTTATATTAAATTATTAATACTTAATATCATAATATTAATACTTTTATATAGACTAGGTGAATATAAAAAAATTAAGAAATAAGAAACTTAAAAAAAAATTTAGTTATAATAAATAAGGAAATCTCGGATTGGGGATAAAATTGAGGGATTTGATTGGGGAGAATATATTTTTTCTCGAAAAAAAAAAGCAAATTCTATTAACCGAGAAATTACTTCCCCAAGTCTTCCCTTTGACTATTTCTCTCTTTGTATGTGTGAACCCCTCCCCCGTCAATTCTCTCTCGATTTAGTACTCATCTCTCCTCTGGATACTACATTGATTGATGGTGTTACGATCCTCATTTCTCTTCTGGCGACACCATCATGGGAAATTGCTATGGCTCAGATGTTGTTGACACTGAAGCGAAGAAAGACGAGAAGCAACCCGATCCCGCTAAACCTGAATCCAACGCGAATGGAGCTAATGGTGGCGATCAGAGGAAAAAACCGGTTGAGAGGAAGAGAAATGGCGGTCCTGTGCCATGCGGGAAGAGAACGGATTTCGGGTACGATAAGGATTTCGGGACCCGATATACTATTGGAAAGCTGCTCGGTCATGGACAGTTTGGGTATACTTTTGTAGCCACGGATAAAAGCAATGGAGACAAGGTTGCCGTAAAGAGAATCGATAAGAATAAGGTAAAATTTGCAATTTTCTTTTGGAAATATAGAGGAGAATTTGACTAGTGAACAGGGAACAGTAACGGAGATAGTAATGAAGCTGAGAACTGTATTTCCAGATTTGTTAGATCTACTTATCGGTTTGGTTGGTATATTTGAGAGGTTCGGAGATCATAGATTTTTAAGTAAGGAAAATGTTTGGGAGATACTAAAATTGATACCATATTCTATACCGATTTTATTATTCATATAAATATTATATGAGTTATTATTCATATTAACTATTTTATTTTATGTAACTTATTTATGCAACTTATTTTTGACAGTAATTTTATTATTCAACTCAAATATCACTAAATGAATAATAACTCACTTGAATAATAATTCATTTAATATGAATAACAAAGTCATGATCGATTATGGTATTGATTTTGGTATCTATATATCCGCTTCCAGTAAGGAATGTACTTTAGTTGGTTTCATTTGGCTTTTTATTCTTTAATTTGATTTGTCCTGGGGAGAAAATGAGACTTAAGAGAGATCAAACAGAATTAAAATTAACTTTGGAAAAAAAGCTTTTTGAAAAGTTAAAAATGGAAATTTGCATTCCTAGTTTTCTTTCGAGAAGTGAGGACTTTCTATTTATGAACTGATCCTATTTCACTCCAGCTGAATCTTTTCTGACCTTACATTGGAGAATAAAATCATTATCCAATTAAGGAATGCCAATTTTTGTATGAATAGGTTACAAAATTTTTACTTTACAGATGGTTCTTCCAGTTGCTGTGGAGGATGTGAAGAGAGAAGTAAAGATATTAAAAGCATTAAAGGGACATGAAAATGTTGTGCACTACTACAATGTGTTTGAAGACAACAGCTATGTCTATATTGTCATGGAGTAAGAGACCCGCTAATTTCAGTTTTTATCAGTATCCCTTTCATATTGGCTGGTTTTGTATAATACCCAGCTAGAATCATTTTTGATAATGATGCTTTTTTTGACCTCTCTAAAATGGCATTTTGAACTTCCTTTTTTTTTTTCAGATTATGCGAGGGAGGTGAACTTCTTGACCGCATATTAGCCAAGTGAGTTCAATTCATATTTTATCATTTTTCATAATATGCACTCGTGAAATGTGAAAACTTTGTTGCTTTTCTACTTTTCTTAGCTTTAAACTTTTCATTCTTCAAAGGATGAAAATTGAACTTTGTGAAAGCCAATAATCAGAAATAGGTGGGTCGGGTAGCACTACAATGGTTAATAATATTGAGAAGAAGAAAACTATATGTTTCCACCTTACGAACACGGTGGTGAAATTTGTCACAGTTTTACAAGATTTTCATTTTCCAATTAGGTGATCATTATAATTTTCCCCCTTTCTTCATTAGTTATGCTTTGTATAGTCATTAAATTTTGAAAAACTTGCTTCAGAAAGGATAGCCGCTATTCAGAGAAAGATGCAGCAGTAATAGTAAGACAAATGCTTAAAGTTGCTGCCGAGTGTCACTTGCATGGTCTAGTTCATAGGGATATGAAACCTGAGGTTGGATATTTTATATTTTAAAACTTGTTTCTTTCGTTTACTTTTGCTAGTTCATAGCCTTCATGATCAGTTAAGATTGAATAATATCTGACATTATTTACAGAATTTTCTTTTCAAATCGACTAAGGATGACTCACCTCTCAAGGCTACTGATTTCGGCTTATCAGATTTTATAAAACCAGGTCAGTGTTTTTGTTTTCACACAAATCTGAGTATCACTAAGGTAGATGGATATTTTGTTTTGGTGTCATTTGCCATATCTTACTGTCAAAACGTTATCTTCTCTTACATAGCCTCTCAGTTAGTCTAATCATGCCTCTAGCAAATAAGCAGCATAGTGCTGCACAGACTACAGAGAAAAAAAATAATAAGAATCTGATAAAGACAAAAAAAAAAAGGTTGAGGAGAAGCTTGAATTGGTACAGGAAAGAAGTTCCATGACATAGTTGGAAGTGCATATTATGTCGCACCGGAAGTGCTGAAACGAAGGTCGGGGCCGGAATCTGATGTATGGAGCATAGGTGTCATAAGCTATATCTTATTATGTGGCAGAAGACCCTTCTGGGACAAAACTGAGGATGGAATTTTCAAAGAGGTATATTGTATTTCCACTTGTCCTGTCATGAAACACGAGTTCCACTTTTTCTTGCTTTCCTGTAAGCAATACAATCTTTAATATAGGTTTTGAAGAACACTCCTGACTTCAAGCGGAAGCCATGGCCTAGTATAAGTGATAGTGCAAAGGATTTTGTACAGAAGCTACTCGTCAAGGATCCACGGACAAGGCTCACAGCAGCTCAAGCTCTTTGTATGATTACACTCAATCTATCTATTCTTGTTCTTGAATGTATTTCTTTTATATATGTTGTTATGAAGTTAGTTCTTCTCATTTTCGATAGCACATGCATGGGTGCGAGAAGGGGGCAATGCATCAGATATACCATTGGATATTTCAGTGTTATCAAACATGCGGCAGTTTGTCAAATACAGCCGTTTCAAGCAGTTTGCTTTGAGGGTAAGTCAGTTTACCACTGACATTAATCTCAAAAGAATGTGCACCATTGCTAAGGTTCACCGCCATTCCATAGGCTAGATATTCCAGCCAATATAGTTATATAATCAAGATACTTTTAAATTGCATAGGAAGCTAAACAAGTTACTCCAAGGCAACCCTAGCAGTGTCGATTCTGAGAGCCAATGTACCAGTAACTTTAGGAGATTTGTAGTATAATAAAGTGTCTGTTAACTTCAATTGCAAGTAATATGATCATAATGCCATGGCAGGCTTTGGCAAGCACATTGAACGAAGAGGAACTTGCTGATCTTCGTGACCAGTTCAATGCCATTGATGTTGATAAAAATGGCAAAATCAGTCTCGAAGAGATGAGAGAAGTAAGCACACTTAGTCTGGATTCTGGAATTAGTATTGGTATCCTCCTGAAATCCCAAAAATTGGCCTGTCGATGCTAAGACAAATTTCGATAGCCATTACTTGCATTGCCAAAAGCTCAATTAACTTCCTTATATTAAGTATGCTATGTGTTAATTGAACTTTTCTTTTTTACTGTTAAATCTAGGCTATGTCGAAGGATCTTCCTTGGAAAACTAAGGGTCCTCGTGTTGTGGAAATAATTGAAGCAGTAAGTTTGCTATTGTTCTAACTAGCTATTATACTGTAGTTTCTAATTAACTACTAATTTCTTTTGTACTTTTTGAGCGTAGATTGATAGCAATACAGATGGGTTGGTAGATTTTGATGAGTTTGTGGCGGCCACAATGCATGTGCACCAGCTGGTTGAACATGACACCGAAAAGTGGATAACTCTCTCTCAAGCTGCTTTTTACAAATTTGATGTTGATCGAGATGGATACATCACACCTGAAGAACTGAGAATGGTATCACAGAATTTTTCTTCTATAAATTTTTATGGTAAAACTGAGGATGCTAAATCTATTCTTTTGTTAGTCGGTTGATAATAATCACCACTAAATAACTGGATTTTTCTAAATTAGTTTCTTAACACCATTTTATGGAACTGATAATTAAGTTAGCCAATACTACCACTATTTTGATACCTGTATCTTGTAGAATATTCATTGTCTTGACAACACTTCTTTAAATTATTTTTAGCATACCGGGTTGAAGGGATCAATTGACCCGCTTTTAGAAGAAGCTGACATAGACAAGGATGGCAAAATAAGTCTTGATGAATTTCGGAGGCTTTTGAAAACTGCAAGCATGAGTTCTCGCAAAATATATACCCCTACATATCTAAACAAACAATAGTAAGACTTGAATTGAAGAGAAAATTGGGCACTGTTTCTGTAATGGTTGAACGAGGAACCATGCTAAGGTTACGTGTTGTAGAGGAAGAACAAGTCATGTGGACTTGATCCTTTTGCTTTTCCTTTTTTCGTTGTACAGTGTGTAATTTTTTTTTCTAAATCAGCTGTACTCAGGTGACAAGTATTTGCAAAGTTTAGATTCTTCTAAGCTCGTTAATTTGAGCTATTTCTTACTATTTAAACATTTTTTGTTAATATCAATTACAGTAAAATTGCTCTGGGTTCTTGATATGTTCTTTTTTCGTTTTTCAGAGAAAAAAAACAAGCACTATGTAGTAAGGACAAGACGCTCGTTCATCCAGTTAATCTCTTTTCTTATAAAAGAGTTTAGCTCTCACATTAACAGAGCTCGCTACATTAGCTAACAACAGGTTATGGTTGCACCTTATAAATCAGCCTGTTCAAGTGATTATGTCATGACAATTGGATGAGTCTATTATTTGTGTGGTAATTTTAGTTCTGAAAGATGTTCTTTTGCAATCATCCAACATTACACTTTCACATTCTGTTTGGTTTTCTCCAACCTTACTTGCCCAAAATATATTGATCAGTTAAGATCCATATATTGCAAATTTGAGTGTCATCGATTGGCATAGCCGACTGAGAACCGAAACCAAACTGTATTCATAACCAATCTTGTTTTAACTAAAATAAACTCTTTCCATTTGGTAAGCAACAAATCAAAGCAACAAGTGTACCCCTTTCCTAGATGACAGTCAGTAGTCCTAACCTAATTGAGTTGAAATCTTTCAGACAAGAGCCTTTTGAGTATAGCACCAGTAACTCTCGAACTAAAGCTGCGGTCTCTGAGCCACCTTATCATATTTACTTTGCGGCGCTCCAAAGAAATGTTTCTCTCTCTACTCCATTGTTTAGAGGCCTGAAGGTATAGATACTCCATTGCAGATTGTGTGATCTCTTCTTCTACATCATAATCATAACTATTTTTGTTCTTACTAGGGGTAATGTTAAGCATATTGTTGTGATAGTCGTAATTATCTTGGAAAACCCGTATAATTGCCTTCTCAGCTTCCGGATCTGGTATTCCTTTCAGAAGAAGTGCCTAATATGAGGAAAAACAAAAAAAGTTCAATTACAAAAATGTTAATTTCATAATGCATGCTTTTATATTTCAAAAGTACCCTATCTGGTAGAATGATAAAATAGAAGAGAGAAACAAGAACTGCAACTAACTTGCTTGATGAGTTCTGGGCCCCAGATGAAATGGAGAAACCTTGACCGAGAAAACGATTCAGCATACAAGCCATCATTCAAATAACCCCTTCAATATGATCAATATAATGAAATCACCATCTCAGGATAATAGTTCTATGCAGTACCATGATTTAATAAAACTCACTGAAGATTGTTTTTCGTATTTTGCTTATTAAGAACCTTAAAATGACATAAAGTTACCCTGCATTTTTTCAAAAGTAAAAAAATAAAATAGATGAATTTCCATAGAAACTAACCGGTTTTCCATGGCCTCAATCACCTCGTCAACTATATCAAGAGGGAACTTTTCAATAAGCATATTCCGTAGTTCAGTAACTGAGAGTCCTCTGTTAAAACGAATTAAAAGATAAAAGGAATATTCATGATACATCACACAATTTTCATGAAGGTTGGTTATTATACTAAAGCTTGCATTATTAGATTTTGGTAGCATGCCGGTCAGATTCAGTACCTTTCAATATGGATACAAAACACTCAGCTTAATCCATAGTGATTTGGTACTTCTATCAGGTTCTCTGTTAATAGATCCATTCATTCTCCACTCCAGTTTTTGTTACTAAAATTTAAGGTTCTTTAATTCTTGGGTTGACTTATAACAATATAAGAAACAAAAATACCTTTTATTTGTTTTTGTTTGAAGCAAAGTCAATCTGTTATACTGATAAGTAAAACATGGTTATACTGAATCAATTTTTACCGACCTTTTAGCAAGCAGTTTCATGGCCACATGCATAACATCTCCTTTAGTACTAATTCTAAGAGTCTCATACTCATTAGTAGAATCATCGTCTGAAAATCTTATAATTTTATCATATTTATCTTCTGCAATTATCAACTCCTCTTCCTGATTGTAGATGGCAACTAACAAAACAAGCAAAGAATGTATTAATTAAAAAAAGAACAAGCAAAGAATGAACAATTTCAGAATTAAAGAAGTAAGGTTTGCTATCAAAAGTTGAATACTCTTAATGAGAGAACCCACTGGCATTGGAATCAAGAAATTGATTCTCTGAGGCCTTTCCACAAACACCTTCTGTGCACTTGAAGACCTCATCACTGAACAAACCAGCTGTACCTATAAAGTCCATACTTTCAGATTTCTTTGTTGGAGAAGCACCATTGCTTGATTGATGCAGCTTCCTTTCCCTGGTTAGAACATTGTAGAAATTGTGATCTTCGACGATATACTGTAATTGTAATCACCGACGATGGACACTACATACATGTATAATAATATTTCAATAACTATTTGTGAAGTTTTGTAGGAGTACCAGGCGGTAATATAATTGCGAGATCGGAGAAGGAATCGGTAGCTTCTAATGGCAGCATGAGATGTCAATTTTATCATCGCTTCTTCTTCGTTTCCTTTTTATTTTGCCTTTTCGTTTTTGTTAAATGCCACCAAGGTTGTCACATGAGGTGACTCAATAGCAATCCTTTAGTAAAGTTTAATTTTATTATTCAAGTATAATATAGGTATACACTTTTAATTCGTTGTTTTCATAATACAAATAATATATCAAGACGCTGATACTTGACAAAACAAATAAAAAAAATGTAATTTTTATGAATAATATGAAATAAAGATATTATGTATATATAAAAAGAATAATTTAGATATTCAATCTGAAAAAAAAATGATCTTTTAAATAAGAGGAGGTATCACTTGACAATGGTTAATTTGACAAATTATTTTTCTTTTTTTTTGAGTTAAAATCTTAACAACGGGTTTTCAAATAAATTTGAAAAAAAATAAAACTATAGAAAATTTATAGACATTCTTGAACTTATAGATTAATTGTGTTTTAAATTTTATACAATTTAAATGTCATATGATATATTTTATAAAGAATAATTAAATTTAGACAATTGCAAATTCATGCTATTTCAGTAATCCCTCCTCTTTTAATAATTCATTTTTATATAATTGCAAATTCTATGCATAGTTTATACTTAACAAAAAATATAATACACACTTATGATTTATGAACAATGTAATAGCACAGCTATTGATGGCTGGAGCAGGGGACCAGACCCCCAACACAAAACTGAAGACTAAGAAAATTACACACAGTTCTTCTTCTTCTTCTTTTTTTTTTCCTTTTTTGGCTTTCAAGATGCCTGTAGGCTTAGATTAATCAAGGGTCTGTTTACAGCATAAATAGAGATTACAGCACTTGACCAAAATATATTACTAACAACTAGTACATATCGGGACTTCGATCGGGCAAGCGAACCCCTCATATGAGGAGGCAGATTCACTAGCTAGATTTGCAAGTTTATGAGGCTTTTTTCATTTAGAGCCCTGGATATGTGTTTGATAGTGATCTCAGGTGCTTGCTTCATTTGTTTCCATGCCTGCCATGCGTGCTATGCGGAAAATCCTCCGATCGAGGTTGAAGTCCCATGTATCGGAATTAAGTAGGCACACTGTTGCGGAGTAATCAGAGTGAATGCATGTGCAATGTATACCCCCGCTAGCTTCTCCAGTTCATCCATGTATAACAGGATACTTTTTATCTCCGCTCCTCAGGGCATACTGCTTTGATATGTCCGTACCAGTATTTAACCAGGGCCGCCTCATCTTGATTGATAATAACCCCTATTTGCAGACTTTACAAGAAATATGGTCACTTTCAATACCTTGGGACAGCTCTGAAGCGATTATTGAGGTTATCAGCTTTATTGATTCCCTCTCCTCCATCAACAAGCGTAGGTACCGTTCCGCAGTTGCAATGTCTGATACGACCCCTCTTAACAGCAGGTCGTTTCTACATCGCTAGATAACCCACATTAACTGCATTGGTAACAGAGGCCCGTTGCAGTTTATCAATAGATAGGGACCACTGTATCAGGATTTGCTTGATGCATCCTGTGAGTGCATCAGATCTGATACCCTGTGCGGAATACCAGAAAGCTCGGGCAAAATGGGCAGGAGAAAAATAATTGCTCCGGCTCTGTAGTTTCCTCCTGAATGTCACATACCGGGCAAGAACCAATATTCCTACCAAGCCTTGCTGACAGCATACTCTCCACAGAAATGTGCTTATCCTTGGTATAGTATGCACCCTTCTTTCAAACTTTCTATATTCTCGTCATAATTGTAATCCTCAATCAACAACAGATCCGCAATGAAGTGTAGTGAACAGTTACTAATTGTTATTATTATTATTTTCTTTTAGAAGATTTGAAAATGACAGGGCCTGCATACAGAATTACAGATAGTCAGATACAGTAAAGCGCTCCATCATGATTCATATCCAAGTAATAACATGTTATCTAGTTTTCATGGACTTGTTTGTCTAGGGTTTTGGATGTTTAATTTCTTGAAGTTTCAGCCTGAAGTCAAAAGCTTAATTTCTGACAACATGGGCCAATTGTATAAAAGGCTAGAGGCCTATGGGCCAGTTTTGTAAATGTAGTGAGATTGAAATATTTCAAGTGGTACGGATGGGTACCATATGTTCACTTGTCGGTCATTATACATTCAAAGTTTACGTTCTTTCAATTTTATTAGTACTCTATACAAGTGACCTTCCAATTGTATATATGATGTCATAATTATTAGACTCTACTGAAATGGTAATCAGATCCTGATATGGCACTCCTGTTGAGTTTATTCGCTTATTTAGTAATACTAATTACCTATTTGGTAAATAAAAATACATAATTATTAACGTCAAAGATGTTATAATTTAATGGATCCCTTCTCTTATACAAAAGTGTAAAAAAACCTAAAATTTTGATTGTTAACAAATTGCATAATTTCTCCTATAAAATAGTGAGTGTTTCAAAATGCAGCTTCCAATATATGATATGTTGTCATGTATGCAAACATATATATGTGAATAAATATATGTTGTTCGATTTTATGATTTTTATTATGCTCTCAAAGAAGCATGAATACTACAAGAAGAAGTATAGTTAAAACTTAAAATTAAACTTCATTATGATAAAAAGTTCAAAATAATTAAGTTTTACTTTACACATAATAAGAAGTGAAATGTGTCTCTAAAAGCTCATTATTATATACAAAAATGATTAATAAAATTAATTTAGATCAAAAGTATATATCCACTTGAGAGTTGAGACAAAGGAATGTTATTGGAGCATAGAGAATAATTTTAGTTAATTAGAATAGCTAGATTCAGCATAATAAATATGTTATGCAACTTATGTTTAATAATTAATATGCTTAGGCATCTTGCATAACACCATATATATATATATATATGTGTGTGGCCATATAACCGCATATGTGGCAAAATAACACCCATAAAATTTGCATATGCAACCGTATTATATTGCCCTTGAAGCACACATGACATACAATATTTGCATATGTAGCCACATGTACCGCATTTTAAAATATAGCAAATAGATTATATAATAAGTATTACTCATTAAATGGATAGATAATTAGATGAATAGTACAAAGGGTACTTCACTTTTCTTTTTCTTTTCTTGATTCAAATGGACAAATCTTGTTTAATTTATTGAAGAAAATGTGGATATATACATACATATAAAGATGAAGTCTAAAATACAACACTCGTACAATGGTTCAAAATATCTAATTTGAAAATAAAAATGATCAATCCGAACCGTTTAATATAATCTCCACACGAAAATCTTGTAGAATACCAAATTTTATATTTTTAGAATTTTTTTCCTATTTTTTCGGATGAAAAGAAAATCAATTGATTTGAGGATTTTGGAGATCCAATAAGAATAATTTTCTCCCCATCCAAAAAATATCAAAAAAGTTCTAACAAATATAAATTTTGATTTTTTTTTATAAGATTTTGATATGGAGATTATATTGAATGGCTCGGATTGATTATTTTCAACTTAAAATTTAAACGCATTATACCGGTCTATTTATATAATGTGTTGTATTTTAACCTTCTATTTATATATATATATATGTATATATATATAGGTATATATATGTATGTATATATATATGTATGTATGTATATATGTATATATGTATATAGATATGTATATATGTATATATGTATGTATATAGATATATACATATATACGTATATATATATAGATACATACATATATATGTGTATATATATAGATACATACATACATACATATATATATATACATATATATGTGTGTGTGTGTGTATATATATATGTGTATGTGTATATATATGTATGTATGTATATATATATATACATACATACATATATATACATACATACATACATACATATACATATATACATATATACATACATATATACATACATATACATATATACATATATGTATATGTATACAAAGTGGGAGAAAGAATGATGAAAAAAAGATTATGGAACCTGAAAAGATGACACCACGTGTCAAGTGTATGTGAAAATTGACTCTAACCTACAAGAATATTCAAGGCATATATAGATTGATGGATTGGACTTTGTAATAAATTAGTAATTTAATAATTAATAAAAAATAAAACTCTTATCTGTTTTCAGGTATGGCAATGTATATGCTTCAATCATTATCTAGATGCATTATGCTGATTTTGTTTTTCTTCTTGCTTGAAGCACTTAATTAAATTATTCAATATGTACCTGCTTTGTTGTAATCAATAAGCATAAAGTACATTATTTAAAAAAAAGAGTTGGTTTTCTTTTATGAATGTAGCCTAAATTACAAAATAATCACTACTTACATATTTGTTTGAAGATCGCCCCAATTTGTTGTAATTATTTCTTAATTTGTTGGAATCATTTCTCATAATTGTTGAAGCACAAATTTCTTAAAATAATATAATTCAAATCAAATGAAATTGGTGCTTCAACAATTTTGAGAAATAATATAATGCAAATTATTTCAGGTAGTGTTTCTAAAGTAATTTTATGCTAATAATACACCTAATTCATTATTTTGTTATAAGAAGCATGCATTTTCCATTGTTGTTATTTGTTAAACATAGCAAGCTTAAGCATTAATTGTACATATATCTTTATACAATTCTATTTCTGATATAATAAACTTTTTTGTTTAACTATGGCTAGCTTTTTCATGCACTTGGCACAGGACCTTATCTTCAAAATTAATGGGTCAAAAAAGGTTCTAAAAGTGGATAGATGTAGACCTAAAAAGATCAAAATAGAAACAAGATCAAACAAAAGCAAATCAAAGGACACAAAAAGATGTAGTGATGAAACCTTTTCAGGTGCTGCCATGTGTCAACTATGTTTCCCATGGATATTATCTCTGTTGTACTACATGTGGTGAGTCCATTAATTAACTGCGTTCTATCTTCTATCTTCTATCTTTTATCTTCTATCTTTTATGTTGTTGTTGTTGTTGTTGTTGTTGTGTCATCATCATTTTGCATTTATTAGAGCTTTTAGTCATCTTGTCACCATATCTAATTACAAGTTGTCAAAAGACAATTGGAAGAAACAAAGTCAGCACATATCTCTTTTGGAAGTCGAGGAATATGTAAATATTATGTAATAGAGGGGTCACATTGTTATTTTTTTCATTAATTTGAAGATTTTTTTTAAATATTTGAAGTTGAAAGATATAACTATGTAAAAAACAAAAGCTCTTTCTTTCCAAAGCATGAGCAGAGAGGAGACAGGAGGAAGAGACATCACTCCTCTAGACATCAATTATTAATATCTAGGTCTAGAATAGCAGCTATTAATAAATGCATGTTTGCAATAATTGGAAATGTTCTGTTCAACTTCAACTTCAACTTCAACTTGATTCATCCCCATCCAATTGCCATTCAGAGAATTACATGAGATATATAAGATAAACATTGATTGGTCAGTCTGATTAAATCTCTGTCATATATGCAAAGGAAAGGTGTAGCATCCATTAGCCATAGCTATAGCGCATGTGTGCTCCACTATGATCGGATGAGAATTATTTTGGACTGATTGGTCCAATCAGTATAAAAATATAAGGAGTTGGATATCTTCACCACTATTATTTTGACAACCTTGATAAACAATTTTGAAATAATTTTGAAATAACTTTTAAAAATTCTCAAAAATAGAAAAAAAAATTAACAAATATATTTTGTAACTTATGGATTGATTGTGTTTCAAATTTCTTGTAATTTAAAGATCATTTGATATTCTATCAAGGACTGTTAAATATAGACCGTTGTAAATATCATGTAATTTTGATAGTTTTTGATGGGGTATCAAATAATACTTAAATTGTATGAAATTTGAAACACAATCAATCTATAAGTTAAAGAATATGTTTATAATTTTTTTCTATTTTTAAGATTTTATTTTGAAATTATTTGAAAATCCGTTGTCAAAATAATAATTATCAAGGGATCCCACCCAAAATATAAATGTTAAGGAACCTTTTTTTTCTTGGAAAAATGTATAATGTAAAAAAATATTAAAGGATAGAATTACATACATACATATTTTTCTCTGGACATGAAAGTGCAACAAATCTTATTTTCCTGATTTCATATAACAGCAAAAAATAAAATAAAAACCTGTAAAACATATTTTTTTTAGCAATGCGTGATTTATATCAAGCAATCAATTTTAAATATATATATTTTCCAAAATCCTACGTAACATTTAGGAATATACAATTTGTTGTTCAAGTTTGATTGATAGTATAAGTATATAGTATTAATTATTACAGAATATATTCTTTTTTTTCTATTTTGAAAACTGGAAATATAAAAAATAAAATATAAAACTGTAGACAAACTCTATTTTGTTTGTATTTTTCCACCATTAATGTATGTTTAATTAATACAATGCTTCCTTTATTTCGGTAAGAGACACAATTATTTATTTATGTCCAGCTTTTTAAAGAATTGCCTGGCCAAAAATAGTTAGAACTATCCGATTAGTATGAAATGACCCAGTATAATTAATTTCTCCGATTTGTATGAAATGACAAGTAATTGACCAATGCAAACACACAAACACACACATAGCATAACCCTATATTATATATATGTGGGCTAAATTTCTGAACCTTCAAATCGATTAAAATAGCAAGGTCCTTCAGTCATTTTATTAACAATATATAATTTTCTTCTTTTCCTCAAAAAAATAATATACATTTTTTTTCTTGATTTCATATAACAGCAAAAAAAATAACATGTGCTTCCCTTCCCTCTCTGAACCGAAATCAATCCCTTCCTCGTAGACCTGTTTTTATTCTTCGGGAAGGTCCTTCACTGTGCAGTGGGACCAGTGCGCAGATTTGCGATGATCTACAACATTTATCAGTGAACCATGTCTACGAAGATGATCCTAAAAGAGAATGTGTGAGCATTACACGTGCTATTCAGCCTGATTGGCTGGCGGTGGTACCGTGGGCCCGCATCACCATCGTGTCAGCAAATAAAGCGGCCAATTCTGTCCCGTGGTGACCACGTGCTATATACAGAGTCTAGTCTCGGATTGTTTGTGTCGGATTTTCACGCTGTGAACGGTGCAGTAGTAGTAAAACTCGAGGCGCGATACACGCACAGTCGCTAGATCGTAATCGAAGAGTAAAGTCTCAGGTTTTCGTGGGGCCCACCTGGACCCATGTGTCCTGCATTTTGGGTTGCACTAGGTGCATAGTGGGTCCCGTTTTTGACGCGAACCTGGACTTACGTGTCGAGCAGGGAGTGGTCTCCGTAGTGGGTCCCATCAACACTCTTTGTTCTTTCGACACGTCCGTTTTTCGCGTGATTTGACGCGCGCCGCAGCAAATAAGTAAATAAATAACAAGAATTAGACGACGTACAAAACTACAAATTGATGTGAGCAGAGATTGCAATAGAAGATCAAAGCTCCGTAACTCCTCGGAAAAAACAACAGCTGGAGAGCGTTAGCAAAAAGATGAGAGTAAAAAAAAAAAAAAAAGTACGGTACCGCGTGCAGTAATTTCAATTTTGATCACAGATTTTTAGATAACAGACAGTTTTAAAATTAAAAATAAACGGTTCGGATTGAAAAATATTATTCACTTCACGGTATATTATTTTGTAAGATGTGAAGTCAAAGGATGAAGTGAAAAGTATGTGGTCTTTGAAGTAAAAAATCAATTTTTTATTTAATAATAAAGATAATATTTTCTGTGTTAAAAGTTATAAGTTTGAAATCTAAATGAAATTTTTTTATAAATATTTAAATTTAAATAATTTGACTCTTATTTTTATCTCAAAAAAATATATTTTTTGAAGTACTATACCGCGTGCATTTTCGGTACATTATTTTGCCAACGATGATTAATCAAGTTACTGCAGCACGACAGTGACATTTAAGGCTTATATATGATATTTTTTTAAAAAGGCTTATTATAGTCTTTATTTACTTTTATTAAAGGTTATAGATATGCTACAGTACCTTAATTAACCATTTCACCTCTACTTTCGCCAATATATATCACTTTATTTGGTATCCTTTTGTTAAAAAAAAAAATGGAGGTCATTGTCTTCAAATTTCATTAATAAAAAAAAAAAGTTACACTAGTAGTGCTTCCAAAAGTAGTTAAGTTGATAAAAAAAATTACAGTTTGATTTTTTAGTTGAAAAATTGACACCTTCTCATAGTAGAAAATATAAGGGAATTATACAGGTGAAATTAAAGTTTGGTAGTTGCATATGAAGACCAAACTCCTCCCCTAGAAAAAATAAAATAAAATACAGTAAACTATAGACACGTATCACACACTTTTTAATTTTGTCAAACTGTATATTATATTTTAATTTCTTGAATGGTCAGCATGCTGATCAACAATTGTATATATTAAACCAAATTAAATTTATTAAACTTTCACTATCTTCATTCCTCCGTATATGTCCCTATTCTTACACATATCATGAACGGATAATTATTTAACTGTCTAAGTTTCTAACAAGGTCCCCATATAAGCGTGTAATTGGCAATATAGTGCTCTAATATAAATGCATAATGCAAAACAGTCAAGTCTAAAATCCCAGACCAAAAAACATTGGCCAAACAATTTCAATTTTGTTTTTTTAGTTTGAAAGAAGAAGTGATTGATAATATCTAATTGATCACTTATCTAAGCTAATTAAATGTCATTGAATCTTCATTGAATTGAATCGCAAGTTTAGTATAATAATAATAGGTCTCATCTTTCTAAACAAAAATACAGGTTCATATCTTATAAAAAATAATTAAAAGAAAATAAATGTCAAAATTAACATAAGTTCTTATTAAAAAAAAGTCCACTATATTATTATTTTAACTATCAGAAACCAAGTAAAAGCTGCAATTTGGAGAATAAAAATTATCCAAATATCAACTTTATACATATACATATTTCAACAGCTACATTTAGACTACTTCCTCTTGAAAATCAAAATATAAAAAAAGGAAGTCTGGTTAACAAATCAAACCCATTACAAAGAACCTTGGGCTGAATTGAATATAAAATCAATCCTTAAATTGTGAGATGAGTTATGAACTTCTTTCGGAAGGAATACGGGACAATCTTACATCCATCAGAGTAAATTTGAGTCTGATAGATATTCTTTACGATCTGATCATCATTTTATATTCCGAATGAATATTAAAGTTTCGAAACGAAACTTCAGCGTAAATCTTAATGTCATCAAATTTTGCTCATCAAACCTAAATTTAATCTGATGGACATCAAACTACTCCCATTTTGCTTCTAAAAATGTAGCACACGAGTAGTAGTTGTTAGCGAGAAATATCAAGTTTAGAAGCATAGCCTATTTGTTCCTTCTCCCAGCTTAGCTTCATTGATTGATCATGTTTTGGCACATAATCCTACAACCAAATTAAAAAAAAAAAACCCAATTGAACAACGATTTAACAAAATATTCTGAGCTGATTTGAAACTGAAGAGAAGTATAATTTATTGAAGAAATTGCAATGTATGGTACCTCTAGTTTAGAAAGCAATTCGTGTGCATTTTGAGCAGAGACTATTATTTGTCTTGCAGCTGGTTTGATGAAACCTTCATCAACTGCTTTGTCGATGAAGCATAAGAGAGAGTTGTAATATCCATCCACATTTAATAAACCAACCTATATATACAATTATGATTTATTTGAGTACCAGTTAAATTAATAAGAAACAAGTCGAAACTAATGGAGTGTAAAACAGAGATTAAAGATATGATGGCAAACTATAATTTAGCTTTTAAAAAAAAACAAATTACATCTTGAGAAAAGAGAGTATGATTTAATAATATTTTATTTGACAATTTTGAGAGTCTTTAAAAGTATGATTTATGCTTAAAATGCATCATTATAGAAAAGTTTGATACCATCCACATATATTTGTTTTTAGAATGCTATAAATTGTTGTATGTTTCATTGTCTATTAAATGACTTAAAATTTTAACTGTCTTAATCAGTGCCTCAATAGATAATACTTAAATTCACGAATGATTATTAGATCATCTGTATGTCCAATAACATACATATAAATTTACTTTTTAGTTTCTAATTTTATTCGAGTTCCTCAAAAAATCAGATATTAAAATTGTCAAAATAATTATTGCTATATGATCCCTTCTTTTTTTTTTAAAAAAAAACAAAAAAATTGTCACACAGTGTCCACCCAGCTATTACCCCAAACTCTTCATATTAAATACTAACAAAATTATAACATTCAAACAAAAACTACAAGTATATAAAAATAAAATTAAGTTACCGGTTTATCATGGATGCCAAGTTGAGCCCAAGTAATGACTTCAAGTAGCTCTTCCAATGTTCCATAGCCACCTACACAAAATCAACAAGGGATACTTTAATAAAATCCGAAAATAGTAGGGGTCAGATCACAAATTTTACTTAGTGCTCCTGTTGAGTAACAACTCACAAGTCAGATGGCATTGCCAATGAATAGTTAAAAAAAAACACTATTGTGATTAATTAATGACTATTTAGGACCATTCAAATAAAATCCGTACTAAATTGTTAGGACCATTTTGAAGTTTCGAACTAATTACTTGTTATGATATTAACCGAATTAAATAAATTTAAGTTGGTGAGGATAATTTGATTTTATGGTCTAATAACTTGAGTATTGTGTAGTTTGGTTTTCACAATTAAAAATTAAATAAACCAAACAAATTATGTAAGATTTTTTTGTTATTTTTTTAGATATAGTCAAATTTATTTGAAATTTTGCACAATGTGACACGAAACAATAGGGAGAATATGATATTGACATAACGAGGTACAATCTTGGAATATGCTAAACGTGATGTGCCATTTGTTATATCAAGAAATGTGTCTGATAAAATACAATATTATGGGACATTTTGGGCTTCTGTCATGACACATTTCATTCAAAAGCATGACAAGTCATATTTTGGTATACTTTAATTTTGCATTCATAAATAAAAATTCAATAAAAACATAGTAGAAAAATTCATAAAATTATTAGAGCTAATATAATGTAATTATTTTATTTCATTTAATTTTTTGTAATTTTTTTATATTTTTTAAATAGTAAAATAGTTAGAATTTATAGAAATTATTTAGAGCTAATATTAAAAAAATTTCAACCTTTATGATTTTTTTTATTTTGTAATATTTTTACTGATTTGTAATTGATAAAAATGTGTCCTTCGATGCTATGTGCTCATCTTTCCTTAAAGCCGACACATTTTAACATGACACATAACATGTGGAAACCAATGCTATATCGATATAATATATCGTGATACGAACACGACACAACAAACAACACAGTGCACCTTTTTCAAACCCTACTCCCCTTCTGTTTCTCTTAATTATTTTTGAAAAACTTAGTCTCTCATTCTAACTCACCTCTTCCCTCATCCCTAAAAATAAAATTAAGAAGCTATATATATATATATATATAAAATTAAGAAGCTATATATAAAATTATAGAATACCAAAATTTATCATTTTTAGAGTTTTTAACTATTTTTTTTTTAATTTTCAAAGATGATCTTAATTGGCATTCAAATATTTTTTTTATTTTAATTTATTTTTGAACCAAATAGAGCTATCTTTGAAAATTAAAAAAAAATAGTTAAAAAATTCTAAAAATGGTAAATTTTGGTATTCTATAAGATTTTGATATGATAAATTTGTTGAGCTACTTAAATCGAAATTTCGAACACAAAAACTTAAAATTTAAATCATTAACGTTTCGGTCGAAACGTTAACGATAACACATTAACAATACTACATACGTACGTACACACATATATATATATATATTGGTCCTGGTTGACATAAATGGAAGAATCTTAAAGAAACTAACTCTGTGTGGATGTTAACTATAACGGACCTACTATACTAATGCTAATGCACATGACTATTGACTTCCGTACCGACCCCTTTTTCTGATTGCTGGTACGAAATAGGTATCTTCAATAGTTCAATCTTTATATATGCACACCGATTGAATTAATCAACCAACTGTGTATATATATATATATATATATATATATATAAACTTACTGGTACAAAAAAAGTAAAAAAGAAAGGATTGTTTGAAGTTATGCTCGATTCAAAGTTTCAAACCTTGTAACTCATCGTTCGTTTTGTTTCTAAATTTTTGACAATTGATTGTTTACCTGGCAGTGCTATGAAAGCGTCTGATAGCCGAGCCATCTCGGCTTTGCGTTGGTGCATGCTGGAGACTGCTCTCAATTCTCCAACTGTCTCTCCTACAATCTACCATTTGTAAATTGTAAATCCTTTTTAGTTGACTAATTTTTTAATTATATCAAGTTTATTGTTTTTGACATAGATAGATAGATAGATCTATAACATTTTATTATCCTTACCTCTCTTGGTAACAGCTTCTTTGGGATAATCCTGCAACACGAAATTAAGGAAAAATCAATGAACTTTTGTACCAATTAATTGAATATGAGTAGATAATCCCAATTAGTTTATTACACCATTAGTAATAACGGAGCTTGAGTTCAAATTAAAAGAAAACCAACTTAACTAAGAAAGAAAAATTATGATATAAAACTGATTATGAAAAATCATTTCATACTCAAAATAACAATTACTTCAGAAAATATATTATCTCTATATAAAATTTTGAATGAAAATGAGGAGACATGACCCACTCTAATCAATCCTAAATGCTACTAGTATACATCTAGAGAGAGAGAGAGAGAGAGACCCCAAAACATGGCGGCCACCGCTGTAGGCCGCCGTGGAAACTAAGCCCATGAGACCAATGCTGCCACCACCATACACCAAGTCTATCTTCCGCTCAGCCTTCATAAAAAAACAGTACAAGAAATTATTAACTAAATGTTTTCTCTTTTCTTTTTAAAAAAATCGGTGCATTTCCATTTTTTGTAATATTTCCTTTTCTCTTGAACACAACTTGAAGTCATGATCAATGAACATAGATGTTATTGAACTTATTGTTTTCAGAGATGCAATTACAAATGATGACGAAACCGAACGAAAATCAAGCAATTGTGAAAACCTCTAATGAGAAATCATGAAAATTAGCTTAAATACGATGCCGTCTGAAAAGGAAAAAAAATTCAATTTGTTACCAATTCATTGCCAAGCTGGATAGCTGCCAGCTGATAGCTCGCTTTCTTTCCGGGACTGCTCCCGCAAAACACACAAACTCTCTTGAAGCGAGAAGCCGTCGGTTTTCGCCTCGGCATCACAATCTCTCTCGGTAACATCAAAGGCTTTACAATCTCATCTTGTGGGTACTCTTCCATTTCTCTTTTCCTTTAGGAACCAAACCAGAGGATGCAAGAGAAGATTTCTCTTGTTTCAAAAAACAGAGGTGTTGTTCTTCTGTGTAAACAGGGGAGGGCAAAGAGCAAAACACAGAGAGAGAGAGAGAGAGAGAGAGAGAGAGAGAGAGACTGTTTTATCATGTCTGGTAAAGAAGGAGTGAGGTCTAAATAGGAGTTAGTGGAGGGGTATAATGGTCATTTGGTATCACTTTATATGGATGTACTTCTGAAAGTGGTTTCCAATTGGGAGGTGATGGAGGGGAATGGAGTATTAGCAGTTGGTGCCTGGTGTGCAACTTCTCACGGAAACTTTAGACTGATTTAAAAATGAAAATCTTCAAAATTTTCTGATTATTTTTGGGGTCGGATTCGGAAATGCGCCAACACTTTTGACAAAATGTAATTTTTTGCTGATATATTGATATTATTATTATGAATATTAATTTTATTATTTAGATTAAATATATTATTATTTATATTAGCGATTTTATTATATAATTTTTTTATTTAATTTAAACGAGTTATTATTTAAATTAGTGATATTTGAATTAAATAATAAAGTACTGTATAAAATAAGTTATATAATAAAACCATTGATATGAATAATAATTCATTTTATATAAATAATAAAGTCGATAATATCAATAATAATATTTTTTTAAATATATATATATTTTTTAATATAACACGTAACTAGTTTATTGACACCGAATTTCACGTGACGTCATAGTTAAGGGGAAATAAAGGGATGGGAATTTGAATGTGTTCTCCACTTTTTATTTTTTAAAATAAGGGAGTATACTTTAATTTATTGATGGTGCATCTACTAATTAGAATATTTCTCGATTGATATTTAATGTTTTTTTTTCTATATGTATGGTTTTAAAAAAGTTTCAAATTATGTTTAATTTGAATGCTTGATATTTTATGCTTCAAAATAATTTCTTCTTAATTTTTACCAATAAATTCAATGTTCTTCTTAAATATGATGATAATTAATCACCAATTAACCGGGACATTTGTAGACGTAATTAAAGTATAGAAACAACTTATATCTAGTAGGAATTGATATTAAAAAAGACATAACAATATATTCACATTAATGTTTTTTTCTTAATAACTACAAAATAATATATATTTATTATTAATTCTCCTAGTGTCGAATTTAATAACAAAAATGGAACTCTCTCAGGTTCTCCTAGATCTATTCTTGACCATATCAATTTGGATGACTTTAGAACAATTAATTATTTTTTTATTGTTATTAAATTGCTCTTATTATGGTTGTCATTATCATAATTATTTCATTTATCCATTTCTTTTTAACAAAAAGAAGCTTCGTCGAATTTTTTACCAAGTGACGTTTAGAAGATAGAAATATTCCTACTTGTATGTTAGCTAGATCCTAAATAGTTTATTCAAGTTCTATATTGCTCTAGTTAGTTTAGACCATATATATTAATCTTTATTATTTTATACTTAATTTGTTAGACCATTGTTAACACACTTTCTTATGGGCAAGGTAAGGTTAATTAATTAAAAAAAGGGTGCTCATATATAGATAGTGTCATCGATACCATAATCGATATCGATTTTATTATTTAGATTAAATGAGTTATTATTCATATTAATGTCTTTATTATACAACTTATTTGTATAGTACTTTTGTTATTTAACTTAAGTGAGTTATTATTTATATTAATGGTCTTTGAGTTGAATAATAAATATCTGTTAAAAATAAATTACATAATAAAGTTGTTAATATTAATAATAACTCATTTTATATGAATAATAAAGTTGATATTGATTAAAGTATCAATGATAATATCTCCTAAACATTTTCCTTAAAAAATATATATAGGTAAATTAAATATATGATTGGTAATCACTATTTGACATCACTGATGATGCAACATGCGACCACCCAATGGAAAGCAACTTAATAATTTGTTAATCATTAGTTGATGGCATGTTAATTAATTAGTACAAAACAATGAAGTTATTGTTTGTTAATTACTTAATTAACATGTCATGCTGAATTTAGTTCAGACTAAAAAGGAGACATGGAGCTTCCTCCCTCTTTCCATGATCTCTTTTTGACATTTCTCTCTTTTTTTTTGTTCTTCTCTTTTTAATAATATATACATCAACATGTTGTCATCCGTACCATCTTTATTTAATTTAAAAGTGTTGAAATAATTAATATCTAGAACAATATAAAGTTAATTTATATTGTATTGCAAGTGGGGCATCCTGAGTTTTTGGATAAGTTCTTCTTGAGGATTTAAAATTCTAATTGATTGTGATTTTTAAATAATTATGTCATCATATGAAATAAGTGGTTTGTAAAAATTTACTTATACGGATGATTAATATATATGCATTGCTTTTGTGAATTTTACTTGGTTATTTTAATTTAACATTTTTTACTGTTGAGTTTGAAATAAAATGTTATGACTATACATGCACAAATGATTTGGGCTTTTGAATTCAAGATGAATTCCAAAAATATAAATAAAATGAGAGGGGAGTAGAGCAGAAAAGAGTGTCTATATCGTCTAGAATAATGCACCGTGTGAAATGCGCAAATAATATTATTCGGATCTTTTGATTTTAATTATAAGTAGATTTTTTAGAGACGGATATTTTTTGAATTTGAGAACATCAATATTTAAAAATTTGTCCACTTTATGATAAAATACTTTACGAGATATGAAGTTAGAGAGAAAAATTTCCATTATAATTATTTGAAGAAGAGGAAATAAATGATAGTCACAAAACATGCAAATAGTGTAAATTTTTAAAACCTTTAGACCTTTCAATTTTCAAAAACTCATCAAAACATTTATCTTTTCAATGATGGCCTTTTTAAAATATTGACACTTGCTAAATAAGTATCTGATGTTAAACCTGATCTAAATTGTACATCTTTGCCTTTTCCTATTAAAAAACAATCCGATTTAAAAGCGAAAGTATTGGATTTGTTTTTCCATTAATATCACCAAAAATCAACTCTAAAAGACTACAAGAATTCAATCTGAAATCGTCACTTTAAATCAAACCATCTAATTGAAAAATAAAATAAAATTATAAAATCCAAATAAACAATAATCTCACACACAAAAGTCAGCAAGTTCCAATGACACTCTCGCCAACAAAGAAATTTCTCTTGGATTCATGTTTTGAAATGACGAAGTCAAATATATTGTTTTTTTTTTGAAGAAATCAATGAATCTTAGTTTTTGAGATTAATTATGGTTCAGAAATTTCCATCAATTTCTTATTTAGTAAAGGGTTGATTCTTTTTTCACTTTAAAAATCATGCATGGATGATTTTCCAAATGTGTTGGGTTCATCTTTTTTTCCGAATGAAAAAAGAATGAACAATTTATTAGACAAAATCGGAATAATTTTCTCAATACCTTCAAAATTTTATCATATTTTTTCGCTTGTTAAATGATAAAAAAAGATGACTTGGATTAAAGATTTTATCCCTGAATTACTTTACAAAATTGATCCGAATTGTCCGGTTAGATACAAATTCATATTGGATCAAATTCAAGCTTGTGTTCCTTTTTAATTTTCAAAATCGTTAATAATTTAAATATGCCGAGACTTAATTATATAATATTAAAAAAATTTACATTAACAATTTTATATTTATATTTATCAGACTCTTTAAATACATCATTATTTTTTAATATCCTAAATTTACTCGAGTTTGGATATCATTATCGTAGCAGATACGAATTAAATTTGACAGAATTTGAAGTCATGATAGGGGACAAGTTTGAGGATAATAACTACAAGCCATGTCACATAACGGAAATTAGAAATTAGAAAGAAAAAAAAAATGAAGTGGAATAACGGAATTAAGGATTGCATATTCTGTCCTGAGTTTGGGGTCACATGAGTGCTAGATAGCATATATTCCAAAACCTATTGTAGGGACAGCATAATTGTATATAATTTATAGGACATGATATTTATTCAATTTGAACTTTGAAAAGCATGTGCTCCGTTTTGGTCAACCTGACTTATCCACTCCAATTTTCATGAAGAACAATATATATATATATATATATATATATATATATATATATATATATATAGTAGGTGGGAAATGTTTGAGAGATATCATCTATGATATATGATATGATAATTGGTATTACTATATTAATAATTTTATTATATAATTTATTTTATATAATATTTTTGTTATTTAATTTAAATATCACTCATCTGAATAATAACTCATTTAAGTTAAATAACAAAAATATTATATAAATAAATTATATAATAAAATTGATATCAATAACTGTATCTATATACGTATGCTCTCTAAGAATAAATAAATGAATGAAAGAGTGATTGGTCATTCCGTACGAATGTGATATATTTTTTTTGTAGCAAATAGATGAACGGACCGAGTTGATTCCGTGTTTTGAATTGTTAAAACTTTGTTTCAACCTTTGTAGATTTAAATAATATCCTATATATGGTTTTAAATTCAATTAATTTACTTTAATTAAACTGCTTTGAATGAGTTAATTTCATTGCATTTGAGAATCAGTCTCTGATCTAGTGACAAAAGATAATATTTTTCATGTAGAAAGTCGTAGATTTGAAATCCAAATAGAAAAATCTTCTATAAATATTTAAAAGTTTGATGATATAGACCTTATCTTTCATAAAAAAAAAATATTGCATGTATTTTTCTCAAATAACATAAGATTTTTAACAACCTACACATAAGTTTTTATTCAATTTTTTTAAAATAATTTAAGAAATATTGTCCATATTGTTTGTTGGGAATAGTAACTTAAAGGATTAATCCATGTGAATTTCTATTAACAAGTAAAAACAAAAATTAATATGCATACCTAAGCTACAGAGACTAAAATAGGATGTTATATGATATGGCTAAATACAGAGGTTATTCCTAAAAAAAAATGATATCAGTACAATGTTTGACGGAGATATATTACTAGTTCTTAATTCTTATACAACAACAATCCTACCTTACATAACTTATGGATAAAATGAGGAATCAAAATATAAGAAATTAAAGTCTTTCAATTTGAAATATTCACGATTGTCAGATTTTAAATATATAACATTTTTCATGCAAAATATCATTTAACCATAAGATCAAATATTAATTCCGAAAACGTCCGATATTTGTCCTGTCTGCTTAATTATCTCATAATTTCAAAATTAACGACTAATCCAAAATCGGACAAAATCATAAAGTTGTAACCAGAGATGACAACTATTTTAACCTGACGCCACAGCAACGGATACAGAGATGGTGCCATTTCCAATCCAAGGGAATTGAGACAAAGACAGCTTTCCTATAACTTTGTAAATTACTTGTGATAAAACAAACAAGAATTTACAATTTATCTCTGATAATGTATTCAGTCATTTTTATTAGAGACATATCTAACAACCCTCAAGATAGCATCTCTCATCCTATAATTCTATGCTAACTTTATAGGATAGAAATATAATCAGTCTAAGAGTTTTTTTTTTTTTTTTTGAATGAAGATAAGGTTCAAGTTCTTCTTTTTTCTTTTTTCTTTTTTCTTTTTTTGTCTATAGGGTTGTGCCTATTATTTTTTAGAGGTTGTTCTGATTAGCTATCATTTAAATTATTAAATTATTTGTTAATCAATCTAAGAGTTATTTTGTTATCATAATTCATTAATGTGATCTTTATATGATTGTACAAAATATTTTTGAATGCTTACCGAGGAGCTTTTAAATTAATTACCTTGATCTCTTCTGTTTTTCCAATTTGTGAATCAACACAAAAATACAATTTGTCTTATATTGTTGATGAATAATTTGAGAGCAATTATTGCATAGAGGTTGGAATGATTCAAGTGAATGTATTTTCTGTGGTGTTTTTGAATCTACAAATCATTTATTTGTTAATTATCCAGTTATCAATCATTTATGAAACTGAATTGCTCAATATAATAATTTTCAATTTCTAAGTGAAAAGTTAGATGATCTTTGAAATTTAGATGCATGCATCCCTTTTAAAGATAAAATCCTAATTGAGGTAGTAAGAGGAGTTGTTATGTGGATAATATGGCTTGAAAGAAACAAAATATATTTTCAAAATCAGAAACAAAGATCACTTAGATCACATAGAGCATTAGTCTAGCTTCTTTTTGGTGCAAATCATAAAATGAAAAATTAATTTTCAAATTAACTTTAGTTCTGTCATAGAACATGGATAATCTTCAAATTCAGGTATCAGTCATAGAGGAGGTAGAGGTAGAGGAGGCTATCTTTGGGGCTGGAATAGAGATTAATATGATACAACTTTGAGGATATTTTTGCATATTTTAGAATGAAAACCTTTTTACTAGTTTTATTACTCTGCTCTGTGATTGTCAGTCCGTTAGTCTTTTGTGTATTTTGAAATTTGGTTGTGTTGTTTTGTAAGGATAATTAGATATATTTTAGTGTGTCAGGTACCAACTGTTTGGTACCGTCACAAACATATAAGTTTTATTTTGTTTCAATGAAATAAGTGGAGTCATCCATTTTTATCAAAAAAAAAAAATAATGAATAATTTGTCTTCCTACTTTTTAATATTTTTCTTTCTTCTTGTCTAAACTTAAAAACTTTTTGTATAATTTCAATTGACCAACAAATAGTCGGTAAGTAATTAATTAATTGCCAAGACCTTAAAAAAGCACTTAAGACGGTGATATTGGTAAAATTTGGTGACACCTGCATTATTATTAAAGAAAGGCATTCCCATCCATTCAACATAAATATAATAAATAAATAACAAAAGGATCTTAATGAAATAAATCAATAAATAAATAAGTAAAAGAATAAATTAATTAATTAAGGCGGGTAGGGTCCCGTCACCGCATGGTAGGTGAATGGACCCGGTTAAGCAAAGCAAAAGGCAACAAACACATTTGACCCCCCAATCCCCAATCCAATCAACCTTCATGTTATTTATTTTTCTGTTTCTAAACTTTTTTTATAACCCTTTCAAACAAAAATAATGTTTTTTTTCTTTTTTCTTATTTCAATTTGAGGCGACTATTATCACAAACTTGTGTTTCAAGCGATTCTATTGTTGGTTGCTACTTGGTTTAATGTGCGCATCATCTTGTAAAAGAGAAAAGGAGTGGTAATTTATGGTAATTTAAGTCTGATGGACAAAATAATTGATTATTCGATGACATTAAAATTTTAGTTTAAAATTTTAATATTCATGTAAAATATAAAATTTGATGATTTGATGATAAAAGATACTCAATGGACACCAAACCGCCCTCATTTCCCTTGTAAAAAGGATTGACAACCGAAATTTAGTTTCTGTTACTAAAAAAATATTTTGAAAAAATAAATAAATTATGATTTGACGTTATATTATTTAGAAAATTTTAAATAAATTTATTCAATAAAATTGGATACAAACGAAAAAAATTTAAAACACTAAAAGATAATGCTATCATACAATCACAATTATTATTTTTTTCAAGAACTGACTAAAACGCCACCGATTAATTCATTTAGAGGGAAAGTTATTTTGAATTGGCTCATGAATTTTCACACTTGAATTATTTAATTTTTTTTCTTCAAGGGTACTTTTATGAGTTATTATGTTGATTTAATATATTTATTTCCTTTCGTGGGAGATGATGACATGAGGGTAACATATCTTTTTTTTTTCTTTTTTGAGAAAAAAAAGTATATGAAGTGATTGAAATTATAAAGGGTGCCATATCCTGACTAGATAATCACTTAAGCGTCATATCTCCTACATTCGAGTATCATGTCATTCACATTTCACCATATAATAGTTTTGAAATGATAGAAAAGAAATCTAAACCAATGAAAAAACAAAGTAAAAATAATTAGCTAGTTATTGTCGCTTAATCTCATGAAAGGATGGAGTTGAAGTAAGGTTGTAAACGGATTAAATATCATTTGATATGTATATATAAATTTAAATACAGATGTCCGATATCTGAATAACAACATTGATATGGATGTAGATATGAATTTCACTTTATAAAAATGATACCGATAAGAGTATTTTTCGAAAATGTGGGTTTTTCATTATATATACATTGTTATTTTTTTATTTATTATGAATTTTTTTAACATTATAAGTAGGTACTTTGTTATTTTTTAAACATTGTAATTCAGTCATCTACCTCAAACAAAATTCCAAAATGTTTATTATTATTTGCAGAAATTAGTTCGATGGAAAATTGTTATAAATGTTGAAAATACTAGAGTTATATATGTTCAAAAGATTGTTCAAGTGATTGGAAGAAAATCGGGAATATACGGCGACATTATACGAAGAAGAAAAAATATCTTATCCTCAACAAAAGACTGATAATCTGCTTCCACGTATCCAAAGTAACCTAAATTTAAATATTACTAGATTTATAAACAATATATTTTCAGGAGACTTTGCTTTGTTTGGTCTCCTTGACCAAAGACAATTAATTATTTGCATCGATTCATTCCATCCGGACAGGTTTTGGTTTTTGTTTGAATACTCTGAACTTGTTCATGTCTCTTGTTGGTGATCTGAAGATCTGCTAGGTGTAATTTCTTAGCTGGAATATATTCTGAGAAATATGATAACTAATTTTTTTTCTTTTTTGTATTGTCTAATTATCAATCACTAAATATTTATTGTTATATTTAGCCTCATTGTTAGAAATTAGACTCTGATCATTATATCTATAAATTAAGGTATCATCTTTCTTATAATAACAGAACAACAAATTATAAGAAATATAATGGATGGGAGGGAGATTTATGGGAGTGTTGTGTCGATTCTCTAATTACTCTTAATTTCTTTATCTCTGTTATAGTGTGCATTTGTACCAGAAAATTCTATACAATATCATATAGGAAATTCTATATAGTTTGAATATCGTATAGGAAATTCTAAAATAAATTATAATTAGGTATCAATCACGTAGAACGATTGTGCAAGAAATCAGAGTGACAAATCTCATTTAATACTAATATAAAACAGGAGACGTGTAAAGATGTAAAACACAACATTGCTAGAAATGAAACCACAAAAGTCGTCCGAATTAAGGCCCAGTTGCTGAAAACTGGGTTCACAAACAGATCTACACACTGGAGAAACAATTTTTTTTTTTTTTTTGAGCAACACCAACAATAGTTATTGCAGTATATGATAGCTTTTTCTTCTTTTTGTTGTTCACAATTTTCTGGTAATCGCTACGGTTACCAGCAAAGCGAACTTGTTTAACTAAGTTCGTCTGTGAGAGACCAGAGTTGTTATTTTTTACCAGAAAAACAGGATTATGATTTTTTAATCCCATCAGTTCGATCTAAAATGTGACAGTCAGAATTTTGCATATCTATAAACCACCAGGATTCAGGTGTATATATGATATAGTCTGTTTGTTTTAGAAAATAGTATGGTACTTTTCGAGTTGAGACTAATCACAGATAAAATTAAGGCCAAGTATAAACCATCAGTGGTGTGATTCAGTCTGTTTGTTTTAGATCGGATGGTCCAAATTGAGAAGTAAAATTTTGTTCTTCATATTTTAAGACTGAAAGTGTGAACAAATCCTTGTCAGTCATGGACCCAGTATTTCTGTACCAGAAGGTAATGGTTAGTTTTTCTTCCTGGCAGTTGGAACATTGCTATCTTATTTCCATGCCATTCTTCCTGTCAAGTAGCATTGCTATATCAATTGCTATGCCATTGTTCCTATTAGTACTACTCCACAAGTGAGTCTGTATCTGCTATCATAAAATCATAACAGTCCATTTTGATCACAACGGTCTAGATTTTAACTTATGAGAAGGGGGTTAATAATTACTTTGTGGGTCCCACTTGTAATTCACTCAATGGCAGCGGATGTGAATTGCTCCAGAAGTGACAGTTCAATGTACCGAATGCTACTATTTAGTGATCATTATAGAGTAGAAGAAAGAAATTAAGAATTCTCTGGGAAATTTTAGTTATCTACACTTTCGCTGTATATACACAATTAATCTACACAAGAGCATGCTCATGAGATTTCAAGTACATGGGATGATTGTAATTCTTGTTGTTCATACATAATCAAAATATTTATGTAGTGAAATTGGATAATTACCGGTATATACAATATATCGATTTAAAGATAAATAACATGAAGCCGAAACTCGGATTTGAGTATGAAGCTTTTCATATTATGTTGTGCCAACCTAACTCTCCGCCATGTTAATTACTGAAAAATTAATAAATAAATGAAAATGAAAATGACCGTGCATTAATGGTTCATTCTAACCATTTAAGATAACACATTTACAAGTAAAATTAGGCATATTTACAAGAAGGGAGCTGATATACTGATATCATAATCAATATCAAAATCGATATTGTTTTTATTATTCATATTAACGACTTTATTATACAACTTATTTATATAGTACTTTTGTTATTCAATTTAAGTGAGTTATTATTTATATTAGTGATATTTGAGTTGAATAATAAAAATATTATAAAAAAATAAATTGTATAAATAAAATAATTTATATGAATAATAATTCACGTAATACGAATAAGAAAGTCGGTATCGATTTTGTTCTCTCCCAAACGTTTACCTTACAAGAAAACAAGGGCCTAATGGGAGCCTACTTTGTGCTTTCTCTTTGATTCTTGGTTTTGGGCCTTTGGGCCACAATATAAAGCGTTGAGTTCAAAACAAAAGTATGAAAAAAAAATACCATCTCTGTCAACTCAGTGCTCTGTTATTTAACATTTTTTTTTTCTCAATGTGAATCAACCGAATCCTCTGTTCTTGGAAAAAAAATATATCATATTACCAAAATAGTCAAATACGTTCCTTTTCTACGGGATTTGGATTCAAAAAGATTGACTTGGAATTCAAGAAATCCCTGAAACCAATCATATATAGAAGGAACCGAACCCTCTGTTCTTTTTTTGGTTCTTTCTTTTTTCCCCCTGTAGTTGAACAATTGATTTGGTGGCAACGGCTGAAGCGACCACAAAGAAAGAGAAAATGCGAGGATTCGTCAATAAAGCCGAATTGATGGTGGCGGTGGACGGTCAGGATTAGGCCACCTCATCCTCTGTTGCTGCTGCTGCCTCCTCCCAAGAGGAAAAATCAGAGCCATCAGAGGCGGTTGAGGAGCAGTTGGAGGAGTTATCTCTATCCGGAGAACCCGCCCTCCATGTTGACCGTCATGGCTCTAACAATCAAGTGGTATATTTGTACTCTTGCTATAATTTAATTTACGTTAGATTGCATAGAATTTTGAAATTCAAGTGCTGTGTTGAATTGGGTTGACAGGGACTGTTATTATGTATTTATGTGTAGGAAAATTGGCAGCTCTTCTTTTTTTTCCTGGATTTAGGGTTTAGGATAGATTGCTATTTTTTTTTTTTTTTGGTTGGGGGGTTGGGGGGGGGGGGGTCTTTTTTTTCTTTTTTTATGGGAAAACAGCAGGTGCAGTTATAAGACACAATTTGGACCATACTTAAAAGGGTTTATGGCATCCTGATTTATCAGCAGGATTACGAAATGTCGAAATTACTTGTTCCTAGTAGCAGCACAAAAGCATGAAACAACACATAAGATTTAATTTATTAGAGAACTGATGTATTGTTAGAGAGGTGGCACATTCAAACTAAGCATTGAACTTCAGAAACAGGTTATGCCAGGAGATACTGTCTACACACGAGCCGGTACATTTGAGGAACATAACCTGTCAGAAGAGCTACTTAGAGGTTTGTATGAAGAGATGGGGTTTAGGAGACCAACCAAGATCCAAGCTGTGACTCTGCCGATGATTCTGATGCCCCCTTACTATGACTTGGTCTCTCAGGCGCATGATGCTTCGGGAAAGACCATTTGCTTTGTGCTCGGCATGCTCAGCCGGGTCGACCTGAAAAAGAAAATCCCTCAAGCCCTCTGTCTCCGTCCCACGAGAGAATTTGTGTTGCAAAACCAAGCAGTGCTTTTAAGGATCGGCAAGTTTGCAGGCATTACATGCATGTGTGCTATACCAGACGATACTTCTTGGAATGTTCCTATACTTAAAAGGTCTCCGGTTACTGATCATATGGTGATTGGTACACGGGGCACTATAAAAAAGTGGGTGTCATACAAGAAGTTGGCAACACGGGATATCAAGATACTTTGTTATTGACGAGACCTCTCACATTCTTGCTGAGGTATTCATCTTCTATCTTTTCCATAAGCTTCAATGTTAATCATCTAATTGATACCTATTAGTCACTTTTTTAATTAGTCTGCGTAAATTGTTGTTCCACTACTTAATAAATCGACAAAATATCCTTAGCTGTAACTTACCGATCACATGCATGATCATTAATTATCTTTTGTTGTAGGGTTATAGAAGTTTGTCGACACCTTAAAGTTTCTGTTTTGTGCCTATAATGTGTTATTTTTTCTTGGTTATGCATACTTTGCCATTGTTGTATAGTTTCTTATGTCAGTTCTATTGCTTTTTTTGTAGGAGGGTTATAAGGATGACTCTATGAGGATAGTGAGGGAAATTCGAAGAACCAGCAGCAGATGCCAGGTTTGTCATCTAATTCATGTTTCGGTCCTCATTTTATGAGATTATACATGTATCTGTCCACATAGGATGTTAACTCTAAAATATCTACATATTTGTGTCAGATATTTAGAGATATATATATTGTCGAGATATTCTCTAGAATATGGAGACATTTTGATGCCTACAAAATGTCCTGAGAAAGTATCTTGAGATAGACAAAATATCTAGCAACATTTAAATTATCAAGCTTTCTGAAAGCATAGGTTAATATCATAAAATATTTAACCTGTGTATCTGAATATCAGTAATGAATCTCAACAATGTATCCAACTAATTAACCTTAATTAGTAGCAGTGTTATTGTGTACTCTGCATCATGAAAGTAGCCTTCCATGATTCCCTTTTTTTGAAATTTCTGACTTAAACAACCAAACATTGTCAGTGTCATTATGACATTCTAATCTAAATATGAATATTGGTAGTTTAATTTCTTCAAATCTTTTGTCCTTCAGGTCCTTTTGTTCTCTGCAACCTTCAATGAAATGGTGAATGCCTTCATTCCAAGAGCGGTCAAGGATGCAAACCAAATACATACGAAGAAAGAAGAATTGACACTCAAGAACTTGAAGCAATACAAAGTCTGGTGCCTAGATAAGCTCGCCAAAATAGAGGTCGCAAGAGACAGGATATTTGAGTTTGGTCAGAAGTTTGGTCGGACCATAATTTTCCTGAATAGGAGGGAGAGCATTGCGACACTTCAAACTGCTTTTACTAAAGAGGGGTATGAATGCGCCACTATTCTAGGGGCTCTTAAGCAAGAAGATCGGGACAAAATTATTCAGAAGTTCAAGGATGGTATCACAAAGGTCCTTATCATTACAGATCTCCTTCCGGGATGTTTCGACCGAGCAAAAGTAATGCGAACATAAGTAGTACTTATTTTAATAAATTATTAAATTTGTAAGGGATTGCTTATTTTGAATTGCTCTGACATGTGTTCCGTGCATGGCGCAAGTTTAATTTGGTGATCAATTATGATCTCCCAATAAAGCACGGCACAAGAGAACCCGATTATGAGGTCTACATGCAAAAGATCGGTCAAGCTGGACTCTTCAGGCGCAAGGGTAATTAATTCCACAGCACTAAAGCCTGTTCATGTTATACTTCTTTAATTCATTTACTGCTTCATTTGTGTTATTAATTCAATTTTATTTCGGCAACTGCATTGTTTACTCTTTTAAATATTTGCTCTAAAAAAAAGCAGAATTCTGAAGCAAACTGTAATTACCTGAATATATTTCTCTTACTACAGGAGCAGTCTTCAATCTGTTGTCCACAGAATGGGACAAAACATTTATAGAGAAGATTGAGAATATTCTCCAACACCACATTGCTGAGGTAACAATTCTGGCACGCTTTTTCGACGTCATAGTTCTCTCATCTACGCATCAAAATGTCTCATGATATATACCTTGTTGACAAATCGAAACTCAGGTCCCAAATTGGAAAAATGAAGCAGGCTTTGAGGATGCATTAAGAGAAGCTGGTTTACTTTAGACAGCTTCTGAAAATACTGCTAACTGTTAAGCTAGGAGGTGAATAGGATTTCTAACTGTTAAATTGTTATGACTTAGTACAAATGTTTCTGAGAGCTCTTGTCGCCCTTTTATAGTGTTTTTGTGTTTCCTGGATTATGTTTTGTGAATTATCAGATTAATACTAAAAAGATGTTGACTTGTATATTCTAATCTCCCCCTCTGTAGACTGTAAACTCGTTTTGTTGGTTTAATAAAAGATTAAAGTAATATCGGTCCTACTTCAAAAAAAATAAAAAAATAAAAGAATGTCGTCAATCTGTATGGATCTGCATTTGCCACCTGATTTATACTTAAAACTGAACGAATCACAGATTCATTTAATTTGGTACAGCCCACTTCATTCTACCACTTTCCAATTTTTATTTATTTATTTATTTTACTTGACTATTTCTTCTCAGCAAAAGTGACAAAGATGAAAGAGAAACATGAGGAGTTCATTCAACTGCTGTCCACCCAACCATATATCCACCTTATTTTTCCTTTTGTATTCTCCAGACACCTAATAGAAACAATAGGCTTATACAAGCCTCAAAATTTTAAAAGGTGATAAACTTGAAGCAAAAATAAATAAATAAAGAAAAGAAAGATAATAACAAAAGAAATTGCAATTACCACCTAGAAGCATCGGGCCCGGTCCGTTTGTTTTAAATCGGATGGCCCAGGTATTTCTTTTTTTTTTTTTTTGCCAAATTGCCCGTAGGCTTCCATTGAACTTGTCAAAGATTACAAAGAATTTAAGAAAAAGACAAAGAACAGCAGATAGAAAAAACACAGCGAACTAAATTACTATCCTATGTGGTAACGGGCATGTGGTGTCTTCAAAGGATTCCTTCCATTGGCGTGCACAGTAATTTGCAAGAGCATGTGGAGCTGTGTTGTGTTCCCTTGCCCTGTAGACACATGTATACATAAGATGGTGACTGTGCAAATGCTTGTCTGATAAGCATAATTTCCTCGTGGGCGCACCGGTTGTGCAGAATGGGATCAGTAGACGTGACTGCCACCACCACTTGTCTGCAATCGGCATAAAAGGTGCATGAGTTGATGTGTAGCAGACATGCTGTGTTGATTGCATGCAACAGGGCAGCTGCCTCTACCTGGTAAGCTGACAACACCTGCTGGTACAGCCCTTCATACTTCAAGAGAATAACCCTGCATCAGAATATACACTATCCCTCCCACTTGTGGTGATGCAAACGATCCATCAAGAGCACAGTGCACTGTAGTTTCACAGCCAGTGGGTTGGAGCTCCGTTGATGGTATTGGTGGAGCTTCTGGTGTGATGAGAAGTCCACATAACCGCACGTTAGTCACAGAGTGCTCATATGTCTGTAGCACTTTCCTGACACTCCAAGGTTCCCCTCCTTAACACAAAAGAGCATCTGCTCTTCCAAATTACCCACAGTTGGTAGGGACAGAGAGAGAAGTCTTGTTGGCTCAATTGAGACCACATACCTTGCAAAGTTTCCAGAAAAGAGCCTGTCAGCATGTGAGATCTGACTGACATGGATGAAGCAAACCAAATTGACCTGGCACAGGGGCAGCGGAATAGCAAGTGCATGATATCATGTGTGGCATCACATAACTGAGTTTGGGGACCCTCTCCTCTCCCTATCCTGTGAAACAATAGCGCATTTGTTGGGAGTGAGCCATGTATACATTTCCAAACAAAGTGCTTGACCTTAGGAATGACCCCTTCCAACCTCCAAAGTGCCTCCCAAAGCTCCTTCCGGTTTGTGCAACAGCCCAATATTACTATACTGACTTCTGAGTACTGAACACGTACAGTTCACAGAGTTATTGTATCTTGGGGGTTGGAGCAATGCATTGCTGTTTAATTGTCGTGCCATTTTTCCTGCAAGTGACTGCTCAATATACCAAATGCTACATTAGTGGTCATTATAAAGTATTAGACGAAAAAATTTCTAAGAAATTTTAGTTATCGAAACTTTCGTTGTACATGCCCAATCATACATAAGAGCATACTCATGGGATTTTAAGTACATGCGACAATATATTGAAATAAAGACAAAATGGACATGAACGAAATTCAGATTTTATTATGACGCTTTTCATACTATTAACTACTGAACCTTTAATTATGCTGTGCCAAACTAACTCTCAGCCGTGTTAATTACTGAGCAAATAATAAATAAAGGAAAATGAAAACGCATTACTAGTTCATCTAAATTATCTCAGATAAACATTTCTAGGTAAAATTAGGCATATTTACAAGAAAATAACGGCTTAATGAAGCACTTTGTATGGATTGTTGGTTTTGGGCCTTTGGGCCATAATATAAAGCGTTGAGTTCAAGATGAGTATGAAAATACTAATTGATCTCTTACTCTATCAGCAATAACCTCTGTTTTGAACATTTTATATTCTCAATAATGTGAAGCAACAGGTTGTCAAAAAGGTCAAACTGAAGCGTAGGTAGTATAATTCATACCCTCCCATAATATTTCAAGATTATGAGATCATTGCCTTTAGGTTCCGATTCATACTTGCACAGAAACCATTTATCTCATTCAGATCGATATGTCATAAGAGTACAAATATCTCAACTACAGAGAATACTGGACTTGATTGTAAAATAATTCGGTCATTGCTTTTAGGTTAATTTCATTTCCGAGGTCGTGGCTTTTTATCACCGATGCTACTCACATTTTTTAGCGTTTCATCCCCAATCAAGTATTTCAGTGTCAAATGATAACATAATATTTGATAGGGTATAAAGCACTGTCAATCATACAATAATATTATAGCATCGATCAACCAATCCCGGAACCAACAGGGCTCATGACCAGTACTTTACCGGTACCTGGTAGTTCTTATGAATACATTCTGTTGTTTTGTAGATTGCACTAAAAGTTTCTTCAATACAGAATACAATTCTGATTCTGGTTCCAAAAGTTTTCAAGTTCCAATTTTTGGGTACATGAGCTCCCCTTTTTGTCCCAATAACCACTTTTAGTAAAGAAATTGATCATCACTTTAGTGCGTTAAGAATTGAGTCAGCACAAAGAGATATATATATATATATATATATATATATCAAATAATTCATTTCATACGAGCATTTATTAGGACATTTCCTTTCATGAATGACAGCTGATGGTCAGAACCAAAATGGTACCAGTAGAGAAGTTGCCAAAACAATTCTCTAGAAACCAAGTTCTAAGATACTTCAGAAAATAGACAGTACTTTCAAGAATAATTCTTTCAAGCAATACAAGAATTGGAATTACATCACTGGCATTTAGTCAAAATCCATTACCACAACATAAAAATTGAGCAGTTTCCTCTTAAATGTACAACAATTACAATAGTAATTAACTGATTGGACTTTTGCCAATTTTAAAAATATGATAATGTTAATAAAATAATAAAAATACTAAACATCCCCTATATCCTGTAACTGATTGTTACTGCCAATTAGCATTAGTTAGATAAAATTAATTGTCAGAACTAGCAGAAGAAACCCTTTTTTTTTACAACACAAATTGCCAGAATTCTAGATGAAGTGGAATTATAAGATGACAACAGAGAATTAGTAAGAAGTAGAGGAGTTTGAGCTTAGTCTTGCTCGACCATGCATGTGACGAATCACCATTACCTATTTTCACCATACACAATATAAGGATTTTTCATATTTAATTCGAAACAAGTAATTTGCAAACCATGGATTGCAAATTTTCATTCACACTAGTCTGGTGACTCTGGTCTATTCAGGTACCTGTCACAGGTCCCAGGGTGTTTTGATGGCACCTAACATTTTTTTGTTCTCATTTGTTAAATTTTAGTATGTTATTATTGGAATGAGATTAGGATGTAAGACTAGCAGAAAATGATGTAATGCTAGGAAACAAGATTTGCAATGTCAAAAAATAGCTAGCATGAAATTTGACCTATTGAATTAGAAACGAGAAGTGAAATTAATCCATATCAAAATTTAACTTGAACATGACAAAATTAGAGCTTTGATCCTTCATTTTATTCTCTCTGCCATTCAAATGTAATTAACGAACTACTCCTACATTGAAAATAAGCTAGTTAATACCATTATTTATACCAGAATTTAGATAAGAATCGGCGAGCATTATACCAAGCTGGACTTGAGCTTGAGTTGTTAAATGGAGACGGTCACTTTCCAAGTTTAACCCAAATGCATCCACATACTTTACATTTGGAAGTCTTAGTCCTGTTTGAGCTTCTCTGACAACTTTTACATAAGGCCCTTCACCTGATGCCAATGCAACCTATATAAAATCATGTTTCATACTTTCATCAAATTTTGAAGAGAGATGCATTAGAAAGAAAAGAATCATGTCAATTAGTAAAACTGGTGCCCAATTTTCCAGTGGATTATCATTTGTACATCTATTGGTTCGAGTTTTTTGCATTAGCTTGTCATTTTATTTACTTGTTGTCTGATTATTAATTATTTATTACATGATCATTTATTTTTCACCAGTTAGTTTTAAAATGACATGGGACCAGATGATAACAGTAATTGTGCCCATCCATGTCTCATAATTGAAAAAGTCAACTGGTACTTGTACTGGAATTAACAGGTACAATGTTTTTGTTTCTCAAATTAACTACAAAGGTATTTGCCTCTTAAGCATTATGAATAGTTGCAAGAAATTCTAAATTGGTTATTCTTCAATGAAATAATTAAACAAATGAAGAAATAGTAGACCTGAATAAATAACAGATTTGGCAAGTCAAGATCGACCCGCAGGTCGATGATAAGCTTCTTCAACCGTGCACCGTATGAATACGCATCTTCATGTTTCACGGTGTCGCTTTCCCCTTGGTACCACAAAACAGCGCCAATCTTTCCTCCAGATGTTAAAGCCGCTTTGGCTCTATCAATCATACGCTGGTACAAAACCGTTCCTCGGGCCCACTCCTCGATGCGAGTCCCACCTATCGCACACGGTACAAGGCCTATTAGCCCCCAGCCAGCTTGTTTTGCTGGTTCTCTGTGGCAATCATGAGCTTAGGTTACATTGATCTTGTATTTGCTTTCTTGTTTTTTGTTTAATTATTGTATGGGGATTTCCTAATGGGTTTGTGTAGAATGAATATACCTATTCTTTTGCATTGTCTTACTTGTCTTTTCAGCAAAGGCTTTCTGATATCATACCAGACAGATACAATAACAGGTACATTACAAAACATTGAAACCTTTATTATTTAATTAGACGGTCGAGTATCGATATATTAGCTGTGAAATTGGAATTGTTTCACCTGGTATATACTTAATTAGCACCAGTACAAAAAATGCAAATATTACTTGTGCAAATCATTCATTCAGTGCAGTACCTAATCCAGTTAGCAAACGGCATGCCGGGTCCCACGCCGCAGGTCTTCTGAACATCGATATCAGCATGCAACGGGTCCCTCCCCTCCTCCCAGACACGGCCCGCATTCAGCCGTAGAATCGTCGGGTGGGGCTCACACTCATTGGGAACCACATGATCCCACTTGTTTTCATAGACACCTCCCCTTCCGGCCATGTTCGACTGCCCCCCAAGGATGAATATCAGCTTTCGAGATTCTAATCCATTCATCAGAGCCGTCGGATCAGAAATGGACGGCTGAGAGATGGCCATGATCAAAAGGAGAAGAGAGAGAACAAGAGACATTGATCTGATTCCGAGTCTCTGTCTCTGTTTCTTTCTCTCTCTCTCACACACGGAGAGGTCAGAGGTAGTCACGCTTGGTGGGAATTTGGGTGGGAGAAAGGGTATTTTATTAGGAAAGTCTGGAGGGAAAGTAACAATAATTAATGCAATAGGAGATTTGTTTTCTCTCTTGATTATATCCAGGTCATATGATAGCTATAGGTGTATCCCAACCGTTTATTTCTGATCAGACGGTGAATTCGTTAACTCTTGAGGCGATCAGCACCGTAAGATGTGAAATAAAAGATTCAGATTTCACCAGATTTTCGCTCTTATACTTAATTATAAAGAGATGATCCGAACCCGGAATGTTGGTCGGACGACTCGACTAGGGTTTTGTAACTTTTCTTTCTTTAACAATTTTTTTTTATTATTTTGAGGGCACAAAACAAAAGACGGACCCCGGCTCTTACTCAGAGAGTAGAGAATGGTCAACTTGTATTCATTATTCAAACAATATTTAATACCGTGTTTAAAGCATGTTTTTGGGTAATGCAACACTTATTTAATTTTATTTTACTTCTTAATTATTACACCGTAGAAGAAACTTACAAGCTCTTAAGCTAATAGTAAGAGGTTATTTATTCCATATTATTTTTTTTGAAATATTATTTTTAACAATGGCAAATTGAGCCGTGTTAATTTAGTATTTTGTCAAAAACAATACCTACGAGTTAAAATTTATAGAATTTGAACTACTTTGTTATGAGATAAGCTTTCAGTTATTTCAAACAATGTAATAAGCTTCTTATTTTGCTTTATTTAAATTTGGGATCTTACACTTAAAAAATGAGATAACTTTACAATGTTAAAGTTTGATAATTATATTTGAACTGCTAGATTAGAAACTTAATGATCCTTCGGTCTTTTTTTTTTATTACATTCCATCAGTTTATTCTTATTTGTCTTTTTCTTTCAAAACAAGTAAATCAATTCAATATTTATTCGCGAATAATTCATTTGTTATACACCCATTATGCACAAAACTTATGAAGTTTACAAATGATGATATACAATTTGCAAATTTATACAAAAATCATTCGTAACATTTACGACTTTTGTGTTTGTTTTCTAAAAACAATAGCATTTTAATATGTTTATTTTTATTGTCATCCAACTAGAAGAGGAAGAGAGCAGGTGTGCTCAGAGAGAGGCACATGATATATCCTAAAAAAAGGTGGAGACTAATTTAATAACAACCAACCATCAAATTTTTTTTTTATCCAATTGTTTAGATTTCATCAGTTAATTTTACTATGCAAGGTCTAAATATCAACTAATTTTGCATAGGACGTGAGAAATTAACTCTCAAATATGAAAGAAATTTATGATTTAAAAGTCATCCGTCTTATATGAACAATATCATAAGTTTTAATTTATTGTTGTGTAACACTGCGTTGTAAGACGTACGGATGGATAAATTAAAGATTTTTTTTAATTTATTTTACATGAATATTGATGGAATTAGACAGATAACATATTGCGTTGTACGATTCAACAGAACAAAGATATGAACTCCAATATCATTCATCAATCACTCCAATTAATTCGTTTATAAAATTTATATAAAATACATATCCAACCCTACATGTTAACACCACTAGTCAACACAGCAAATCAAATTTGCTCTTTATTAATTAATTTACTGATAATTGGTATCAAATATTTAATCTTCTCTGTAAGCTATATACTCTATTATAGTAACATTCTTCCTATAATAAGACTATGTTCTTTAACTATAGTATTTCTTTTATTTTTTGTTCTTGGCCAAATGGTAATTTAGGTAGCGGTACTGACCTACCTGATTCATATACAAATTTAGGTTAGACAACAGGAGCAGAACCTTACAAGAAAGTTGTCTTTAATAAATCCATCATTGTTATTATCTGATACCCTCTTAAAAATGCAAATCCCACACTATGCAGAAATATGCTTTCTGTCTCCTTCCTTACATGCAGATATTTGCAACAATTGTGTATTAATTTATATGAATCGGAAAAATTTGCCAAAAGAGCTAAAAGCTGTAACAATTTGTGATGATTAGAACTTAAAAGCCATAATCTTTGACGGTGGTAATTACCACACAAAGGAGAAGTTCGTTTGGAGGGAGTTTTCATAAAACCAAAGCTTAATTTACAAGGAAGATTGACAAAAGTGAAAGTATATATGTATTATTGACTTGGCGATAGGCGTCAATGCCTGGTCTTATGTAGGTCCAGTCAATTCTGTTTGGTTGTCATTTTCTTCGGTTTTTAATGATTTGCATACAATGAATTACATTCATTCAACAAAATAGTACAATATGACTAGCTACTTTGACAATTTGGTTAAGTGCCAGCTTGACACCAAAATGCTCTTTTAAATATTTGGTTGCCTGCTGTAAAAGTTATATAATTTCTTCTTGCAATTTTTAAAATGTATTAATTTTGAACTTTTCCCATAGATATCAATAAGAAAATATTTGCTTTGGAATTATTTTCCTAATGTCTGTCATACAAAAAGTTTCTCCAAATAAGGGGAACTGTGAAGATAGAAACTATCTAATTGCACCTTAGAAAGGATAATTAGATTATTTTACATTTACCAATTACTGTGTTATGTGATATGTAGGGGACAGAAGAAAAATCACTAACTGAGAGCTTGTGTAAATCTAAAAGTTAAAATTTTATTTCCCAAGTAGAGATCTATTCATGTGGAAAATGTACCAAACTTTGCTGTGAGTTGACACCATGTGGAGTGGACTGGGTTGCAAACCTACTTAGTACAACTGGAATTTATCTATATATCACGAGGATCTGCCTAACCTATTAATTACGGATCTTACATATATGAGAATTCTCGATCCAGAAATTCTCCAACTGGAGACAATAAAAAAATCGCCGTTGCCGGGGATCGAACCCGGGTCTCCCGCGTGACAGGCGGGGATACTCACCACTATACTACAACGACTTTTTGGCGATCTTCTAGTTTTTAATTTGTTGTAGTTTTTTACGATTGGTTTCGAATTAATTCTACAGGTGTTGTACTTTGCCTGTTGGCGATTGCCAATCAACATCTACCCATGAAAAGGATTAAAAGAGTCACACAATAGTTATTAATGAAGTAAAAAATTAGACAAACCTTAATAAGTGATTAGTATTGGAAATTTTCTACTTGTGGGTTTATAATTTGGAACTGCTATTAACTAGCTACTGGTTTATTGGATCTCTGATGCAATTCTTAGGCGTAGGCGTCACTGGAAAATTGGAATCATGCATTCATGCTCCCTTTTTTAGTATAACAGTAAAATGGGCTTTTTTTATTTAGGCTGTACTGGCACGGGCTCAATTTTCATTGTTGGACACTAAATTTCTTGTTGGACCAATATAAAATTTAATATTTTTTTAATTAATACTATTATTATTTTTGCAATTTATATACAAAAGATATTATATGGGCATTTACTAACTAACTACTATCAACAGATTGTTGCATTTGCAAATTATATCCTGTATTTATTTTTGTAAAATTTCCCCACCATCATTTTATTCTAAAAATGAAGACTTTATCGAATCGAATCGGAGGAAGTAGCTGGTTTTAAATATTGGATTTTCAGATTCATTTAAATAAAAATCCTACTACTAAGCATAACCACTTAATTTGAGTGGTTATCCTAATAATTCAAGATTTAGTCTTTAAACTTCTTCTTTCTTTTTTTCAAAAGCTAAATTAAATTATAAATTATATCCTGTCAAGTCCAAAATTAAGTGTCTAAGCTCACTTACCATATGTATCACGCCACGTATAAATTATATTCTGTCAAGTGCAAAATTAAGTGTCAACTATATATTAATTTTGGTCAACTTCAAATCCCATACAACTTTAAATTTTTACATGATTCACATTTATGTACAAACATGCAGGATGATGTGGCACGTTTGGAGTGCTCGACAAGCTATTGATATGAAAATGCTCCGAACAATTATTAGCCTTTTTCTTCAAAAATTTTAAAGAGATGTCATAATAATTTATGCGCATTGTTTTTCAGGAGCACCCTTCATTGCCAGTAATGCAGCCCCAAATGCGGCCTCTGTTTGTTCCGCTTCGTATACTGGTAAACCAAGAACCCTCTCTCTTATTTTTATCCATGTCTCGTTCTTGGCGCCGCCTCCGGCTGTGAACACTTCTTCTACCGCAGTTGCTCCAAGTTCTTTTAGTAATCCATAGCCTTTTGCCTGATTTTTTATTTATTTGTGAAGTATGATGATGAAGGCACTACTAAACATATATTACATTTATGGATTAAAATAAATAAAAACTATAAGAGAGAATTTAAATTCGGTACCTCAATTCTTGCAATGGATTCTAGTATCCCATGCAAGTACTCCACATCACTTTCGGGGCGTGGTTCTAATCTAGAGAGAGAGAGAGAGAGAGGAAACGGAAGATAGATTACACAATGTCAAGAATCACGATGCATTGTTTTCTTTATTTAATTTGGGCCAGAAGTTAAATGTTCGAGATAAAACAAACATGAGTTAGCTCCTACACTTGCCAAACCCTATTGTCAGGTACATACTGGTATAAAATTCATTTGATCCATTACCCCAGCAACAAATATTTTGTCCTTTCGTGGCGAAGGTTACAACAAACTGACGGTGTTACAAGGTACTGATAAATACTGGTACCATGAACTGTTCACATTCATGATTCATGTAAAAAATCCATTTTCTTATATCATTTACCTGGGCATCATATTTGGATCACAGATGGGGAATCTCTCTCCCTTCTTTGGCAAAGGATAAAGATCGAGAGGTGACTGCAGCGAGGGGTTAATTTTACCACTCAATATTACCAACTGTTCGTCGGTGAAAATTTGTCTAAGCACCGCTCCCCCGGTGTTTGATGCACCACCAACAAGCCACTTGTCATCCAGCCGATGACTGTACACACCGTATCGTGCATCTTCAACTCGTACCAGGCTGAGGAGTTTGATTGCTAGAGTTGAACCCAGTGAGGTCACCTATTTAATACTTAAAGAGAGTAATGAATTGTTACATTAAAAGTCGCTGGCATTGTTTCATTTTAATCCTTGATACATAGCTCTAGACAGCTCAAAATATATTTAGCATATTAGATCCTTTATGAATATTATTTTTCAGATCAGTAATGGATTTCAAATTCATATCCTGCTAAATCCAAACACAAATCCAATAAGGTAGTTCCTTGTTAAAGTTCCCCATCTGAATCCCACAAACTATCATCTACATTTCTGAAATCCATGTGAATGTATTCATATGGACTCGGATCATATTATTGAATTGTTTGATTATCCATTGACAACCCTAGATACACATACCTTCCCAGGATCTGCACCGACCAAATACAGTATCGAGGACTGGTATTTAATTAATATCAGGGTTTCAAGTCTTTGACAAATACACTTGTGCATTGCAAATGTACTGTACTGTGATTTCTAATATCGCATACTCACAGATTTTCCAGGTGTAGTAGCACGGGCAGCAAGAAAAGCTGCTATACTGTCGGTTGTACCGGTACAGACAATACATTCCTTAGGAAACCCTAAAAGTTTTGCAATAGAAAAAAAATACTTAAAGTGAGATCACTACATTGTAATAATATTATATTACTGTATCATAAAAGGAGAATTGTATTAGTTCATTTTCATAAAATTACCATATTGTATCCTTATATCTTCTTTGAGGAAAGCAATAGGGGTGCCAGGTGCCTTGATGGAAGGTAACATGAATGAATAAGGCTGAGATGCCAACCATCTTGGATAAGAATCTGCCTCAGGATCATAACCCAACTGTTGATATAATAGTTAGCTTCTGAAACTACACATATTGCATTGGTACAGCACGATTAACTCTTTTTAAAATCCTTTGAACTATCAAAAATCAAGAATACACCTTTAAAGCATTGTTATAGTCAGAGACACCATAAACACCATGTAACAGCCATAACAGCCAATCAGATTGGTGCATCAAAATAGCTGATTCCCTGTTTGTACCGCTATTCGACTCCCACCATGAGACAAGCTTGCACAGAGTTGATGAACCAGTACAAACCGTGTGGTTTTCAGGTGCAATCGAGACAACAGTCGGTAATGCATTTGGAAAGCTTTCATTGTACAAAAATGGACCAGATAGGACGTCCCCTTTTTCTCTGCAAGAAATATGTAAATTTGGTACCCAATGAAGCAAAAGCATGACCAAAAAAAGAAAAAAGAAAAAAGGAGATGAGAAAAAATTAGAAGAAAAATTATGAATATTACCCATTTTCACTAAAAAAGAATGAAACCACTACTCATCTTCACAATTGTTTTCCATTTTGGTGAGGGAGAAAGGATGTGTACTTTCTTTAACGTTGTGAAATAAGGGCCACAGTTGACATTTCCATTTATTATTGGCATCTGGCATATTTTTTGTTTCACAGCGTGTTTTTCTTATTAAATGAAACAACAAAAGATGTAGTACTCTCCACCTGTCAATTATTAAAGTTGTAGCTGAAGTACCATCAATCGATATGGATGCTACATTGGGTCGGTACTCCTCTGGTACATCATTTAGAAGCATGAAGAGTGTTTCCTTCCAAGAGGTAGCCCAAGTTTTGTTGTTTCCAATCTACCTAGTGGAACCGAATATGGTCTAATTATTTAAGCCAGATTGTTAAAAAGAACCTCGATTAGATTTCTTCAAGAAGATGGTTCAATTGGTTTCAGGTCAGTTCAAGGCTTTGAGTTTAGATCATTCGGAACTATTTATCCAAGTTTCATGCCATTTCTAGCTACAGTGGACTTCTCTCTCTAATTATATTGGTTGTTTTGCAGAGTGGATGTCTTATTTCGAAAATCTACGGGTATATATGTAAATTTTTTTAGGTAAAGGAAATAACCTCTGGATAGGATCTCTTTCTTTCCGAACATAGATTCCCTAGACCATCTATGAGAGCGTATCTGGCACCGGAGGTACCAAAGTCTATACCAAGATAGACTCTCTTGCTTGTACTTTCAGTATCCTTGTTCATGTCACATTTCACATTTCTTGCTAATTGGCTCCTGTATCTTGTTCTTTCTCTTGTAATAACAACTCCTGCCAGGTAGTTTGATTCCAAAAACAAACAGAATTATGAATTCGGAATCGGTGTTGCATATATTAATTTCAATCGATGCCGCATTATCGCTAATTGTTACCTTGTCTAGTAAAAGTGGTGAAGTTTTGACCCTTCAAACTAGGTAAAAACGCCAAGCTTAGCATGATGGTAACTTGATATGTGAATTGATTGAAAGAACTTGCAGCTTGGCAAAGGGAGAATGCAACTATTGTTGTGTGATAAGAAATGTCTGGATGCAACTACAGCTAGAGAAATAATCAGTGGGACCAATCACCAACGGATGAAAATAAAGTACACTTGGTTTTGCATTAAATGTACGCACCATGCACAAATTGATAGATTTTTCTGATTCTAATACTACTAACGCATCCGCAGGTAAACACTCGCTTCAGATGGTAATCATGCATCTCTTACACCTGGATCACTTGATTAGAGAATAGACAAACAGATTGCTTGGCAACGTTTTAAGCAAAATGCCAGAAATTAATAATGCACCATTAACAAAGGTTAATATGAAACATGGAACAACTATAAAAAGAAAAATATTATGAAAATACTATTATTAATATCATCATTGATACAAACTTTATTATATATATTAAATAAATTATTATATATATTATTGACTTTATTATATATAATATTTCTATTATTTAACTTAAATATCATTCATATACATAATAACTCATTTAAATTATATAACGACAATACTATAAAAAATAAGTTGAAATAATAAAATCATTAATATGTATAATAATTTATTTAAATTATATAATGATAGTACTGTACAAAATGAGTTTATATAATAAAATCATTAATATACATAATAATTTATTTAATATATATTATTAAACTCATAGACAACGGTATCAACAACCATATACTCCCTTATAAAAAAGCTGCCGCAAAAATTTTCAAGCAGCTGTTAACCGTGGCACTGAAATTCAATCCAGACAAAACAATAAACAAATAGAAAAGGCGATAAAAAAAACAAAAAAAAATGGAAAAGAAGGGACAAAGAAGTTTTCTGCCAAAATAGCTAGCAACCTTCCAATACTAGAATGTGTTTCTTCTATAATGTCTTCAAAACAAATATATCCTAATTTATCAAAATTACAGCCTAAAACAATTCTTTATATCACCATGCTGTGTTTGATAAACAACACACCTCTCACCTATAATCCAACTGTCCAGATCTTGGTTTTTTATTAGCAGAACTAATCTGCTGAGAAACAAACAAAACACCCATGACAACAATCAAGCACCCAACAAGTGTGCTAAAAAACAACGCACCGGGTTGCCGGGTCTGGACAAACCCGTAAACACCAGCTGTGGTGACTACAATCAGATCAGTCAACCCATCGTTCGAAAAATCCTCAGTAACTATCACATGAGTTGGAGGACCAGGTAACTCCACTTCTGCAAGTACACCTCCATTAGGAGAGAGTACAACTGCCTCTTGGTCACCAGCTACTATTATGACCTCTCTTGGATCATGAGCCCTCAATGAGAAGGATTTGAGTGTGGGAACCACCACGGTTTCAGTCATGCCTGTTGGGGATGGGAGATTTGACCAGGTTGCGCCTGTCGACAACTGCCAGCGCCAGATTGCATCGTGACCGTGCAAACCAGGTGAATATGATGTTACCTAGGTATTAAAAAATATATAAAATTAATTATGGCTTTGGTAGAAGGCACTGATTGCTATCCTGTTTGATAGCAAGTACTTAAAAAGCATCTGATGTGTTCTTTCTGCTCTAATATAAACAAAATTCTACAAACATTGTTTAGGCAACATAGTAGTCCGGATGAAGAAACTTGGATTAGTTGGTTTGACTAGGTAAGTAAACCTGTTTTCTGTTAACCGAAGTTCTGATTGCAAATGTTCTTCATTGCAAATGTAGAGATCTAATTTTCACAAAAGGTAAGATTCTTGAATTTCAGACCTCTCCATTACTGGCAAGAAAGATGACATCACCATGGCTACCCTTCATATGCCTGTGTCCGTCATCCCTTTGTACCAGTATTGGCGTTGCCGCCTCAATATTAGAAGTATCATAGGAATTCCTATGGAAGCTTTTAGAAAAGTCTCCATGGGGGAAAAAGTTAAGATGACTGTAGTAGTGGCAGATTGAGACATTGAATAACTTCTCCCGCACTGGTACACCTGATGTGGCAACAGCCCAGCATGGCCTCAAGACCTCAGCCGTGCCACTCACAAGTGACATCTCTGCCCCATTTCGCCCTACAACCTGCAGATTACGTTTAAAATTGATCCTTGCAAATGGCACAAGACATATGGATCTCAACCAGTAAGATTTCCAGCAGTAATAACAGAAATTTATGAACTTGTACTATATTTTTGTGTTTTTCATTTTAGTTTGTCATATTATAATAATTGTTTCATTTTGTTGGGTGCACTGTTTGAGTTAAGGTGGAAACCTTGATTGAAACAAAGAAGATCACTACCATCAATTTCTCAAAAGGTAATTTTGGCTCAGTACTTGATTTATACAGAATCAAGCGAGAAATTTCTAGTACTGGGGGCAAACTTGGAAACCATAATGACTTATTCCTAATTTCTTCTCTATCAATGAAGTATTTAACTATGGAAGTCATCAGGGGTACAGTTACTGAAAACCATTTTTTTTTTTTTTGGGGGGGGGGGGGGCGTCGGATAGTGGCTAACTTTAAGAATGTTGGTAAAAAACGTCATAAATCACTATAGACAAACACTAAAAATCCCGCAGAACTATTGAGTCAATTGATCCCTATCCTGTAACATGCATTTAACCCTGCAAACGTCAGAACCATATTTTTTTTCCTATTTTTAGAACCTGGACATGGTCGAGAACTCCATCCCCATTTACGTCTGCATGAAGCCCTTCTGTTAGGTGAAGCTGATGCAAATAAAAATACTAATTAATAAAAACACAAATTAATAGTACTTGAACACATTGAAAATGTTGAGGCATAGGAATATAGATAGTAGGAAAAATGGTCGACAATTTACAAGCTCCACTGTTCACCCGCATACATATGGGTGAATCTTGTCCAATAAACTAAAAAACTGTATATATCAACAGAGATACTCCCATTCACAAGCTCTTTTAAGATGTTCTGTGCTGATTGGATCAGATGGTTGTTTGTTGAGGTTATCATTTTAATTCAAGAAATATGCTTGCAAGGGAACAAAAATTGAAAGCAAGTTTTTAACCCAACATCAGGAATATGAAATTGTACGTAAACAAAAAAAAGTCAAAAAACAAAAAAAGGATCATAATTTTCCATATAAAATTGACTTGACCCAACAAGCAGAAATGATCCACAAGTTTTCTATTTCAATAAACTCAAAGCAAGGAAGCTTTCTTCATGTTTAAAGACTTTTAACATACCTTGCAAATTGTCCTGCCAGAGGCTAAATGCAGAACCTCAATTCCCTCTTTTTGGTGTGCAACAACCACATTAGGGACCCACCAAACTTGAGTGTGGTTTGTTATTGTGGGAATATAAAGCGATCTCTGCAATGAAAATTTTCAAATAACAGTAATAAATGCCATGAATTGAATGCCCAAGCCTCAAAGTTTAAACTATCACTGATTGCTTAAATGAGACCATTTCATTAACTAAATTGAGGCTCAAATATCAAGATATAGCCAGTTGTCATAAGTAAAGAATACCTTACTGATTCACATTCTTATATTCACTATACTGTTTGCAAAAATTATACCATTTTTGTACAAAAGATCTTTAACTTCAAGTATACTACAATATACTACAAAGACAGTAAGGCTGTTACATACTAATGAAATATTAGAAGGTGGTAATATTTACCACTTTTCTTTAAAAAAATACAAAAAAAATGAATTTTAGTTTGTGATCTTTACCACATGAATATGATAACGATGAATTCCAACCTCTAAAAATTTAAAAATAGACAAATATGATACCTTTTTGGGTCGAGAGGAGCTAGCATAATCAGCAGCTTTTCCGATTGCTTTTGCGATTTTATTGGATGGATCTTTTCCCAATGGATTATCCTCTGATGGCTTGTGAACAGTAGTGGTAGTTGATCTGCCAGGTGACTTTTTGGTTGTTTTTCTCTTGTGCTTCTTGAAGTGCGCTAACTGGAAAGATGTGTCTTCTCTCCTATCCTGATTCAAGAAAAAAAGTACGCCAGGAGATAAAACAAAGAAGGTAGCCAGTAGTACATTGATTGTAATTGGGCTTCTTTTCAATTTCGGAATGGAGAGGGGGGAGGGGATGCTTTGTTACCCAATGATGAGGCATGACCCTGAGAACTGACTCCCTGAAATCTCTACATTCAAACTGCATGCAAATATTCATAAATTATATAAAAACAATATTACATTCTCAAGTTTTTCCTCTTTTGTCATGAGAAGGGTTACACTACTAGCAGTCAGCAATTGGTTAATCACAACAAAAATAAAATAGTCCAAATACAGCAATAAATGCAAAAAGATATAAATGAAAAAACATAATAATTTGTACGAGAAAAAGTACGGGCAAGTAGCTGTACCAATCATTGAAAGTCTGGTAAATGTATAATTATATCCCTCAGGCTTGGCAGCACAAGTACCATATATTTATAGGATGATTTTTCTTAAACACACCATAGCGCACTAGGAAGAAGAAAAACCAACCAAAAATATATAATGACGATATTAGCAAGGTCCATTATATAAATACCCAAGTACCTCTCCTGGACGACGACTATTTAATGCATGGGCATCAAGCTTGTAGTTATGCTGTGGAAGCATTATAGATGCATCCGATGGTTGCGCGTCAATGTTCTAAATAACAAACAAATAAATCAGACCATATGCTAAACTTCTGTTTGAGACAAACGGGGAGGAATTTATGTTTTCTTTCTATTTCTAATAATTTCCCATTTTGATCCTGAGCAAGAAACACAGAAATTCATCCATCATACAATAAGTTGAATGCTACAACAAATAAAATTAGCATCTAGGATATATAAAAATATAGGTATTGTTCAAAGAAAATTTTTAATGCACAAAAATAATTATGTAGTAATTTTGTCAACAAATATCAGATTATTGGTGTAAAGCTAGGGTGAGCTTAACTCAAAAAACTATAGAAACAACTTCAAACGATAAATACAAGTTGCTCAATAAATTTTTCATATCAAAATCTTGTAGGATAACGAAATTTTCTATTTTAGGGTTTTCTAACTATTTTTTTTAGATTTTCTAAGATGACTCTAAAAATAATAATAAAATAATAAATGTTTGTATATGAAAATAGACCATTTTAAAAAATATGAAACAAATAGATAGAAAACTCTAAAAATAGAAAATTTCAATATCCTACGAGATTTTACTATGAAGAATTTATTGAGAAACTTGGATTTAAAAATTTAAACCGATTTGATAGGTTTTTAAGTTAAGCTCACCAAATCCCTTGGTGAGCTTAAGCTCACCCTAGCTTTACTCAGATTATTGAAGGCAATCTTTCTGCTAGTAAATTACAGGAAAAGAAAGATAAACAAAAAAAATGCACTTAATTATAAATAGAAGAGACAAATAAAGGAGAATACTTCATTTTTGCGGCTCCAGCGTATCTGTCCTGTTCTACCAGCAAATGCATAAAATGCAAAATGACGAAGATCAACTGTACTAGCACCAGAACCTTGCTGAAAGATTAAAAAAAAATTATAAGTTCATTATGCTAGAGAAAAAGTTGACACAAAGTATAAAGTCACAACATCACAGAAATTACCTTTGAAAAATAACCAAATAACATACCTCTTTCTCACTAGCACTTCTTCGGGGAAAATGATCATCTCTCCCAGACATCATCATTTCCTCAAGTACATCCATGTCATTCTATAAATATTGATATGTTAACATCTCAGCACAAAATATTGCACAGGAAACAGCTGATATGTTTGCCACCACCAACAAAAAATTAGTTTGGAAAAGTTTCCTAAAAAAAACCCAAGGAAGATTTCCATTTAAGAATGGCTTCTTAAGATATAACTAGTATAAAGATGAGCATACATGATGTTGCATTTCCATTCTTCCTCCTACAATAATCAAACCTGCATCACCATGCTTTAATGTGTAATTGCTGATAGAGATTGATATCTCCCGATGATGTGCACCATGTGGAAAGTCCTCCTAAAAAAGTAAATATATAAATAATGTAAAAAGGGGGCAAATTTTCAATGTTCCCCTAAAAAGTTGAAATGACCAAGTGTAACTGGTGAAATGAGAAAAATCAAGCATGCCCATCAGAACATCTTATATCCTCATCTGCTTTTATTCCAAAATATCGAACTCTTGATCACCCCCTTTTATGTAGAGATGACGAGCAGTAAGAAAAGATGCATAATTTGGATATCACTGAATGGGACTCAGATATGTAAAACTGATTGTCTCATGGTTTACATACAGTTGCCTATATTAGGAGTACACCTGAAATTTAACTTTTCACAAGGTAGATAACTAGATAAAAATCGCCTCATTATGAATCTAAGTACCTTTTATTTCTTTTATTAAAGAGATGAGCACTCTCTTTTAACTTGTCAGGCAGTAAAATACTAAATTTTCTCTGCATGTTTTAAGTTTGCTTGTATGATGTAACAGACGTGGAGAGGGAATGGAACAAAAGGAAGAAGCAGCAGCAAAAGAAACCAACAAAGGTTAAGCTTCTACAAACTCCTTGACAGGCCTACAACTCTCGACAAAAAATAAACTCAACCCTCATGAACTTCAAATGCCCATTGCTCATTGGTAATGTAATCCAATAAAGCAGCTTTGCAGTATTGCAACTAACAACCTTAAGATGCAATAACTCCTAAAACCACTAAAGAAAGAAAAATGCAATACTAAAACTTACCAAAAAAAATTAACATGAAGGTATATCAGACAAAAAAAAAATACACACTGTGGATGACATACCTGGAGATTTTGCTCCCATAACTTCTTTAGGTTATGATCGAAGCACATGACTGACCAACCGGAGGTGACCACAACAAAGATCTTTTTCTTCTTTACTTCACCATGCATGAATGACCGGTCAACCACACCTGAGGCCATGGCCACAGCACGCCTACCACTGGTAATACGCACCTTTTCAGGTAAAAGAGAGACCTCTGCCAAAACTCTGGCCTCCGTGAATGCTTCGTCTATTCGCCTCCCATGCGGCTCCAACACCTGCATATCCAAGGCCACAAAAGTATATGTAACATCTTATTTGAAGTTCTCTCATTTTTCCTTATTAGGGATTCAGTTGTAAAGGGAATTACATATATGGAAAAACGCTGTTGCAACTCGCGACACTACCCTTAACCCCGCACATGACATTTGGACATAATTATGTATGAGATTTTCTGTATTTGATGTGTATACCCAGAAGGTCCAACTGTTCCGAAAACCTTACGTTTGATCCCAGTGTACAACTAACATACCCAATTTATTACATTCCAAGCTATTCCTAACTTCTCTGTCGGAAAGTATTCCCCAAAATGAGCACAAAACTATCTAGACACCAACTTCCAAGTGCTAAGTTCTATTGGAGACTGAAACTCAACCCCATGAAATCATAATTGCTAGTGATACACAAGAAGCTAGTGCCAAATAAACCCTAAAAAGTACCAATATGTGGGTAGCAAGATACAAAACTAAAGATGGTAGTAAGTGGTAAATAAAATAAACTACCTGGATTTTGGCATCATGAGTGGCAACAAGGATCTCAGTCTTACCATCACCATTAAGATCAGTGACAAGTGGCGGGGGAAGGCGCTCTGCTTCATATTTTACGGGATAATCTTCAGAGAAGTGTACCCATGCCTCTCTAAATGTAAAATCTCCTTCATGCTAAAGTAAAATTAAAAATACACAATATATTAGTAAAAAGACCCATCAAACATTTTGGTTAGCAACTGGAAGGATGCTTGGTCTTGTCACTTCTGTAAGATATTGAAGGTACAATGGAAGATGAACAATCTTTTTTTCAGAAAAGAAAGTTGATACTCTTCTGTATTGTGATGGAAGTTGGTTTTGTACGACCCATTTTTTGAGCAATTTCACTTCTATTAGTTTGATTTATACTGACATTCACGACTGAAAGCATAATTGGGTGACATCAGGTAAAATCAAGGAACAATTGATGCAGAGATTGATTCTTTTGAAATTAGCAGGCAAAAGGCTCACTAAAAGATTTTCAGATGCAGAGATTAATTAATTTAAATCCACTATATCACTCAAGCCTAGTTGATTCTAAACCGACGGCTAATCGGGCTTAATTTCCAACTGCAACCTCCACTTCAGAGAAGGCAATAAGTTCAAAAATTATGTTCTATAGTATCAATACTATACCATTACAATGGATCAATCATCAACATTTATATTTCGAATTGAGGATTGATATTTGAGGCTAATCTCAGGAGAGCTCAATCGAAACCGAACTAGAACTGAGATCTCTTGTATCATGGAGCAAGCTAACGATGCAAGAGTTCAACTCTGGAGAAGGAGAAGAGAGCGCCTACCTGGAGGGAAAAGAAGATGGCCAAGGCGGCGAGAAGGAGAATCCCCAGATCCCGCTTTCGCATCTCTTTCTCCTCTCTCTCTCCTCTCTCGCTTCTTTTCGAATGATTCTTCTCTCTATCTCCGTCTCTCTCTGTCTACGATCTCGCTCAAAGAGGGAGCTCGTCTCTGGTTTGTACTTGGAGTAACGAAACAATTCGGTGGGAGGAGACCTGAGACTCGTAGGGGTGAAAACGGATCGGATAGTTGTAAAACCATATCCGTTTTCTTTTTAATTTTTTAAATATGAATACGAATACGAATATAAATATAAATTGAATTTTAAACGAATACAAATACATCTATGATATAGTCGAATATGAATTAAAATTTATTTAAGTTTTATAAGTTTCATTAAAATTTATCATAAAATAATTTTTTTCGACATTATTAGTTATTAAAAAATATATATAAATATCATTAAAAACATTAAAATTCATAATATGTATCTAATTATAATGATGAACAATATAATTTTTTGATAATATATTTTAAATTATGAGAAGGAATCCAATGTCCATGATTATTGGTGTTATATCAATGACTATGAAATTAAATTTCAAATAATTATTTATTAAATTTTTAAATAACAAAACTAACTAATTGGATATGTTGTATATAGCATGTTATATAGGTACACAAAAAATTATAATATTTCAATTTTATTTTGATATGCATCAAACACTAATAAAAATCAACGGACCAAATTTTGTGATTTATTTCACTCTCTTAATGACTATCGAAACAAAATTAAAATTCAATATTTTTTTATATACATGTTATTGAGATGTATTAAAATATATCTAACAGTTACATATATTAATTAAAATATATATATTATAATAGACACCATAAACATCAATGATCATGGGTATTAAATCCTTCCTCTTAAATTATATAGTCTATATCTATTATTCAGATAAGGATAATTTAAATTTAAAATTATATTTGTATCTGTATTCATACGGATATCCGCATCAAATTTTCATATACGGATCAAATACATATCGGATATTATCCGCATCCCTACTTGAGAGAAACAGCGTCAGATGGATCGGATCCAAAGATAACGGGCAGGAACAGCTAAGAAAATCTGCCCTGTACTTGCGGGTCTTTGAGGTATCATTTTAGCCCCTAAACAATTTAGAGGATAAATTGGTGGATCAGGCCGTATCCTGTTGCATATCCACTCCGTGAAGAGGGAGATTAATTCACAGTTGTTTATTTTGATAATATAAAAAAAATAAAATTCAAATTTAAAATTCAACCTATTCTCTTATTCACATATCATGTTTATAACATAAGAAAATTTTTATGTTTGATCGTAACATTAAATGATTTAAAATTTCAACGATCTGTAAGTAGTAGTCCTTAGTATATAAATTGTAAGAAATAATATGTATGTGTTGAATAACATATGTATTAATTTATTTTCGTTTTTCAATTTCCAAATTTTCCAATTTTTTTATTTTTTTTATTCATTGTCAAAATTTTCAATTATTCAATTATGCACACAAACATTTTACAGAAAGAGGTCAAGAGAGCATAAAAGGTGAATGCTGAGCAATGGCGCCAGAGCACAACTGAAGATATTGATTTATGTCAATGTAAAACATTCATATTTACCAAAATTTAAAAATTAAAATTATAAGCATAAAAGGTGCAATATTGAATATTCAAATTAATCAACGAATGGTCAAATAATTCTTAGATTGCATTCATTTTTATATGCAATCAAACTAATATGGTAAAATCCACATCTAGCATATTAATTTTGTGATCATTTGACGATTAGTAATGTCATTAGATTGGTTGCCAAAGGAGTTGAATGCTAATACAATTACCATGCTTTTTATAATGTTGCATTAAAGACCTGGTAAATAGAGTCGGTGGGCTTGAAAACATTGGATTTAGTACATTCAGCTTTTGTTTCTTTTTTTCAGTTGTCAGATAATTGCAATGCAAAAATAACGAAAAAAAGAAGGATAGACTAACATATATCATAATCAAAAGATTAAAAAACAATGTGTCACGAACCCACAGATATAGTTACAATAGGTATTGCATGACTTTGTACCAGCAAATTCCTTGTTCATTGAACTATCGATGATTAATTCACATTTATAAATGACAAAACATCAGAAACACAAAACACAGCTAAAAAACTGACACCATAATCACTACTCATATCTCATAATTTACCGAAACTCCTTTCATTTAATCAGCCTCGCCCTCAGCGGCTTGAGTGGAACCCCCGTTCTTTTTGGAAGTACCGACACCAGTAATGGCACGGCCCATGAACTTGCCAGCCTTGGTCAACCCACTACCAACTGCCCCAAATCCGGTACCAACCAAGCCTACACCTGCCCCAATACCAGTACCAACTAAGCCGACTCCAGCTCCTATACCAGTACCAACCAGACCCACGCCTGATCCAACAACTCCACCAACAGCGTCCATAGTGCTTCCTATTAAACCAGCCTCTTTCATCTTTTTCTTTTGCTCTATAGCTGCTTTTTCAAGCTCCAGTGCCGCTAGTGACTCTTCCTTTGTAAATTGATGATAGTGCACCTGTAATAGCAAGAAGTCTAGTATATTATGCCTAGTAGAGGTTATGTAGAAATGCAGAAGCGGAAAGGATTGTACATGCAACTAGCCGGTTGCTTTGTTTGGTTCAGACAACCGACCCCTTCAACCTAATTATGTCTCCATTGTTCCATTTATCATTTTGTGTACAAACAACTTTCTGTGCTCGCTCTGGTGTTCTCCACCTCAACAATACAGCACCAGCACAAGGAATCCAATACCAGAACGAGGACAACTGCTCTTGGTCCCCACCAGACCCCAGCACCTGACTCCCAAAAACCTAAAAGTAATTGAAAAGCCCCAAAGCTAACTGTAAGAGTACCAGTGGCTCCAAGTCCATGAGACACTAACCTTGACTGTAATAGTGCCACGTTCCTTCTTGTCTTTGTTGCTCTTGAGGGGGTCAAGCGAGCGTTCTAACTTGAGAGTGTAATCCTTGGCTGTCTCCAGCTCCAGTCCAAGCAGCCGCACCTTCGCCAACCCCAGCTTTGTATCTGTTTGCATCTTATCTTCATCATATACCTACATGTAAGACAAGTGGTGGGTTCAAATCAGAGAGAAAACAAAATGTAGACTAAGCAGTCTAAGTGAGCCTCGGTACACACTGCTACACATGATAATTTTTGTTACTAATTGAGTTAAATGGAGCCTGATTGGTTTAATTCTGCACCAATATAATCCAGGCAACTAAAACTGCTGAGAATAATTCGGGGGTATAGGATAATGGCACCTCATGTATGAATTTTAGATTATAACTTTACAGATTATAATGTCTTTAGTAAATTTTAAAGTTGTTCTGGATTCAAAACATTATATGAATTCGTCATTATAGTCGAGAATAATTTCAAAAGAGTAAACACCTAGAGTCCCAAAATTCAAACAGTATAAGAAATTCAAGGTCAGGTCAAGATTATTAATTTATTATAATGTAGATATCCAACCCGATCCATTTGATATACATATCATGCCTTGTACTAAGGATCTTTTATCCTATAACCATGTCAACCAATCAATTTACTCCAAAAATATACACAGAAACAAAATCAGTGAGTACCTCAAGAACTAGATATTGCGTCTCTTTATCCTCTACAAGGACCTCAAAGGTTTCATTCCATTCTGGGTTCAGGTTGTCATCAATGACTTTCGTTTTCACCTTAAACATCGGCCTTACATATAAAACAACATATGGATCAGATTTCCCTATGAGATCCGTGTTAATTAAATTGTTTGCCCTTACAACAGTCACAGACAACTTCCCTTGCGGTTTCAGCTCCAAGTCACTGCACATTAAGAAAACATATGAAATACATAAAGAAGAGCTCGCCTAGAATAATAGAAATAAAAAAAAGATAAGCAATGGATAAGGGCATTCTTTTCAATAAAAATTAATTAAATATAGAAATTTACGTTGTGTCAACACCAACAGCAAGTGGTATAACAAGTCTGTGAGGCCACTGGAGCATGTCAGTCACGATTGATTCTACTGTATCCTATTTCATTTTGAAAATTAAAAAGAATGCTTTAGTTAAGATCAAATCTGATGTTGCAAAATGTGAGAGATAGGGTGTGGGAGAGTGAGAGCTCACATCAATCATGTCATTAAGGCCAGGAATAGCTGTCAGGCTCCCTCCAATAGCCTTCAAGTTATAATCAATTCTAGGTTTTGGCTGATAGAAACAAAAAGTAAAATAGAAATAATTTGAAAGAGCTCTGGATATATCTAATTTGTAGGATTTTATTATGATATTTTAAACAACTTTTTTTTTAAATCTAAAAAAGAATTTAACGTATATTTATTACATCCTCAAGGAGGGCAACAACAACAGCAGAAATGCAGGGGATTTCTTCACATAATTGGAATACAACACGAATCACAGTAAACACTTGCAGATCTTTCAGCTACACAACATAACAAAAAAAAGAAATCGAGTTATACTGAGAGAATTTTCCAACTGGTATCAAATCCAACAATCCCTCGAATCACCTCTTAGTGGTAAATTTTACCAAAATAAGAGAACAAAATGAAGCTGAATAAATTATGGTGCTACTCAAACTTCCTCTGCAAAAAAAAAACTAATTAGGCTACTTAAGAGTTCTAACAGTACCAAGTCCTGATCACCTCTCTTGAAGCAGAACTAAACATAAGTAAGAAAAAAATTGAAAAGAAAAATCTGTATATATAGAGAAGCTAGAGGAGCTTCTACTACTGTCCAAATCTAACGAAATATAATAGTAAGAACATATTGAAAAGAATACAAAACATTACCGGTCTTGCTAAATTTAGACCAAAGATGAGAAGCAAAGATACCTGAATAGGTAATGAGGCTACAAGTGCGTCAACACCAAGAATGATGCTGGGATCACCACCCCATCTAAAATCAATATCCATTATAATCTGCCCCTTTGTCAGGCTCTGAACTCTTATGCCTTCATAAAACCAACACAAAATGAATAATAAAAAAATAAATTAACCCACAAGTAGAAAAATTGGAGAATTGCATAAGAGCTATTTATTGTCCTTCGGTGCAATATAATTGCATACCTGTCAGGTCAGTAGAAGTGCATTACATGGTAACTGGTACCAGACTTGTACTGGTTGGCCATTAGCCAGATCACAGTATCATCACTCAGCTTCATTTTACATGTTGGCATGTGTCTAGCTAACTCTAGCACTCTTAGTTGGGGCTAAATATTATGCAGCAAGGCACACATAATTGACTAGATAGAAAATAAACCTTCGATCTTCGGAGAGACGTTGCCAAGAAAAAATTTGTTGAATTTGAGAGACTTAATTCCTGCTGTTTTATAATCGTCAAGCAGTGGCTCCACTGTCTCCTTCACAACCACTGTAGCCGCCTAGATCAAAAATGCAATATCTCAGAAAGAGCATCGAAGAAAAATGCACTTCAAAACATGGTATTATATTGGTTTCAATTAGCTTGAATGATAAGATAGAAAGAGACGACGAAAAAGGGAGAATAATACTTGAGCTATGAAAGGCCACATCTTGCTTAATTGCTTGTTCAACCATTTCACCTACACAAACCAAAGTTGGCCATAAAAACTGTAAGAATAATAATGAAAGATATCTAACCAGAAACAAAATTTTAAAGCTGTGCCAAGCAATACCATCCCAGATTCCAGTTTGGGTAAATTTTGGCATCTACTTTTCAGCTTTTTACCTAGTTCATTTTTTTTATTTTACCTTTTAGGTTTCACAATTAAATAGTTCCTGTTAGTAGCAAAAAGAGGCCTACCTGCTCAAAAGAGGGAAAAGAAATCCATTCAGGAAAATTGTCACCGCAGAGTTTCTTCAAATCTTCCCTTGAGAGAGAACCCAAAAGCTTTATATCGGCTGCCTGTCCAATAGAATTTTGAGGGGAAAAAATATTTTAAATTTGCTCCAGAATTATATAATAGTCATAATTCAATAAAATCCTTTTTATGGAATTGAGTACTAATTACTTATTAGATAATTTAATATATTATCATATGGTTCTCATCACCAAATAAGACCTTCTTATAGTGCTGACATAATTATAACAGGGTCCTCAATGTCATGCCAGTCACAGTCAGGTAGCATGGCAAGGTTTTTTTTCTTATTGTCATGTTGCAGCTGCATCAAAATGCAATAAAAAATTGTAAATGAAATTGTTTTCTATAGGTGCAACTGCGAAAGTGAAACTAACTTAAAGAGTGACGAATGAAGAAAGACTAGGGCTTGGCAATGCAGGGTTATGAAAATAAGCCCCCTTTCCAAAAATAGATCATTCTCAAGAAAGGAGTCTGCCAATACAACACATTTTCCTTTTTCATGATAAGTAGTAGAATGCAATTCCATGTGCCAAAGTTCACATAGTATTTACACTTTCCTGTAAAGAGTTTTCCTATAGAGCTCTTGACAAAGAATTAGATGAAATTGCTGTCATTTTCAAGCTCCATTTTTCAAGCATGCCAAATTGTACTAAATGTAATTGAACCGAATCCAATTTATATCTCCATTTTTCACTATGCAAAATTCTTATCTCGTTAACTCGCTATTACATGATTACATTGACAAGGAAATGAAGGCACTACATGGTAAGATAAGTTCTCCATCGATCCGAACTAAGGTAGATATCAACTAAAAGAACACTGACCAATTAGAGCTCAGCAACGAAAAAAAAAAACGATAATTCAAGAAAAAAACAGACACAAACCTTGGCGACCCGTTTGGTGGAACGATAACGCATCATGCGACTCCAACCCGCCATCAGAGCTATCCCTACTATTGTCCCCATCACCATGCCCGATATCAACCCCATCTCTCTCTCCCTCTCTCTCCCCTTGCTCGCTCAATTGAGAAAGGGATCAATTGAAGAAGAAGAAGAAGAAGAAGAAGAAGAAGACGAAGAATACTGGAAAACAAGAAGGGAGAGATGAATGAATGAAAGTGATATATATATTTTTATCAATTGATTAATTTGACTAATTGATAAAAAAGATTATTGTGAGATTGAGCTGAGAGCTCTCTCCCTCTTGCTTTGTCTATCGGTCTCCTCTACGATTCGTATCCTCTGCTGCGCTTGCATTAAGCATAGCAGTGTGACGTCCGTCCGATTGAATTAAGATTCGTGCAAAATAAATCTAAAAAAAACCCCTATAATCAATCCGTCCGTATTCTGTATAGTACAGTACTGCACGCAGCAGAAGATCAGGGCACTGGTCTCCGATATTTTCTCCCGAACTTGTAAGCTGTCTAATGTGCCCACTAACCTTTCATTAAAACTATACGCTGGATCTTTTGCGACCCCAATTCTGTTTCCAAAAATACAGCTTAGATGTTAACACTTGAGAATCTTTCCTAAAACGGAAACTGATATTTATGTCTTTTTTTTTTGTAAAGAAACAAAGTTTCTCTTATAATAATAAGTTGGTGCATGTCGAAGTAACCGGTATGCGATAGAGGGTAGAAGAACAAAGGACATCACAGGATCTAAGCATAATATCAACAAAATGCTCAATTAGTTTTTAATTAACCCGCAACATGAGAGATCATAGAGTTAAGACCTCATGCCAATAATCCTATAGGCAGGGTGTGACCCACTGCTTCTGTATTTCACTTCATGGAAGATTCGACGCGAGGAAAGAAAAGATGGTATTTCTGATCAGCCCCTCTACATTTTCTTAATTATAAAAAATACTTAACAGATTAATAATTGTTTTTATCTTTTGGATGTATATATATCTTATGCAAATATGGAGTGGATGTTATATTTTTTCCGGTGTGTATATATCTCGTGCAAATATAGGGTAGACGTTATTTTTAGGGAAGCGGAGTGTTCTAACATTCGCTGAATTAAATTTCAATATGATGAGAAAAATAATCGTTTGATGGTATTAAGATTTGTATAAAAATTTTACTCTCACGCTTTAATAATCATACAAAATATTATATTTGATAATTCAATAATTATTTTGTCTATCAGATCGAAATTCAGTTTCGTTAGAACTCCCCGCCCCCATTTTTTATAAATGCTCATCTTACTATATAAGTAGAAAGAGTTTAATATTTAATATATTTTATATTGCTTTCTTTGGATGCGACCTCAAAAGTATGAAAACTTTGAAACTTTGTACTAATTTAAATAGAAAATATACATACTGCTTGGATTATAATATTGATCAAATGACACAAAAAGTAATGTAACTCGTGTTGATTGCATTTTATAGAATCAATTATATAATACAAAAAATAAATGATTTGGGGGGGGGGGGGGGATGCCTACTTCAAATTGCTCGGAAATTCTCAGCTACATGGGTGACTTGGATGGTGAGCAAAAAGAATTGATAAAGAAAAATTCCAAAATAATGAGAAGTTGTAGGTAAAAAGAATAACAACTTCTCTTTCTAGAAGAAATTGAAATTCGTACTATCTGATATTATTTGGATAATTAAAAATAAGAGATTCATATCTTATCTTTCTTAGATGTTTGCTGTGATATCGAGTTAAATATGACATTTAATAAGCATTTTGTTTTTAATGAATTGTATAATTTTCTAAATTAAATTTAAAAAAATTATAAAAATATATTGTCCAGTTTATTTAAGAACCTTTTGTTTCTTAATCATCAAAAAATAGTAAGCAAAATAAAAAAATCCATTTTTGAATTGTAAATTTGTCTGTTTATTAGATTGAAAAATATCTAAAGAATATCATTATATCATATTTTTTTACTTCGTGGATTATTTTTTTCCTAATATTAGCAAAAATATTTATAAAGGATATTAGATTACTAATCTAACAACATATTTTATTATATATAATATTTTAACTCTTTCATTTAAAAAAAAAATATAGTCATTAAATGATTCAATAAACTTAACAAATCTTATATTTTTTTTACATTTTAACTCTTTAGTCAGAAATGCACGTTCAAATTTCTGAAAAATATTTTAAAAAAATAAATATTAAGACTAATATAAATTCTTATTTTAAAAAAAATTATTGCTTATTGCTATGTGACTAGTGCCGACACATTAAAGACAAAAGGGTTTATCCAATTATCCATGCCAGTTGGATTAAACCCGGTCCCCATAGGAGAAAACAAAAAAAGAAAAAAAGAAAAAGAAAGAAAAATGAGAGACCCGTGGACCGCTTCTATTTTCGGTTCACGAGTCGCCATCAAAAGCCAACTCTTTAACATTCGTCTCCATTTTGGACAAACTGGAGACATACGGTTCTGTAATTGTTTTGATAGTTTGATGAGCTGCTGTTTGTCTGGAGAAAAGAAGCTCAAACAAAAAAAGAGAGAAAACCAAACAAAGAAAATGAACAACCTAACTAAAACATTATGATAATAAGCATAGTGAAAATTTTGAAATTTGATTGAGAATAATTCAAGGAGGTGTCAGATAGGTGATTTAAAAATTGTTTGTTATGTTATAATGTATATAGATTTATAAAAAAAAAATTGAACTTTTAAGAAAGCAAACCAATTATGTGAATTATTCGAAAATAATTTGCAAAGTTTGTAAAATTCGAAAAAAAATGAAAAAAATTTAGGAAAATTTTGAAAATGCATTTAATTTGTCTAGCCATTCAAAAAAATTAAAATCAGTAATTTGCTAATCTTATTACAATACAAGTAGAAATCACAGTAATGAAGAAAAATCAAACTTAGAAGCGGAGTAGATACTCATTGCCTCGACATGCATTATTTAATCGTTAAATCAAATAACACAATCTAATAATATTCGATGAACTATCAAATGATATTTAAATTATATAAAATTTAAAACATAATTAATTTATAAATCCAATACCTCCACAAAATGTTGAAAGCTCAAAAAGAAGGCCGGCCCATGTAGTGCTTAGATTTTTTGTTCTTAGTAGAGCCTTAATAAAAAGAAGTCATTAAACATGGCCTAAGTTCTGTTGCCAATTATATTATTGTATTTCTTTGGGCCCTCTGAGAATTTAAGCCCATATTTAATCAATTGTTGTTTATTCTTAGCCCAAACAGCAAGGTGAAAGAAAAGTTCATCTTCATTGGCAAATCAGAATTAGTTTGATGAACCCCATGGTAATTTAATTATAGAACTTAATGTAGCAGATTCATTAACTCTTACAGAATTGAAATTTATTTTGGAAATCAGAAGATTAATCAGACCAGATTCATTGAACCCATATGGCTATGCTCCTTGTGTAAGATCAACAACTCTTACAGAATTGAAATTTACTTTGGGAAAAGAGATATCTAAAAAAGGCGACCATACATTACTTTTTTTATTTCATTGATCACTTATGATTGCAGTCATGATTATGTAAAGACACATAGTTATACTTGCAAAATATGTCGAACTCAATTATACAGGCAATGTTGGTTATTCGTTAGTTACAAACAAGTTTCATTAGCAGATATGAGACCACGGATTTAATGGGAAAAAAACAGGGGCAAAAATTTTAGGTCCCACCGAGATTTGAACTCGGGTTACTGGATTCAGAGTCCAATGTCCTGACCACTAGACCATGGGACCGTTGATGTCAACGGGACGGCCGCTAAGTATTTATTAGGCGCCTAAGTGATATGTGTCTTCTTCGCACAGAATTTGTCACCTCAGAAAAAGAGAGAATCAGAACAAGAAGACAATTGAGCAATTTGTGTAGGGGCGTATGTAATGGGATCCTTCACGTGTTGGGACAACTAATTGGTGCATAAGTTCTACCCTATTGCAATCCACGATTTGACATTATTTTTGAAGAATAAAATTAATGCGCATTATCTTGTGTTGGTAATTGAAACTCTATATAAGATAGTATAAGTAAGGGGAGTGATCATTTGTCAAAAAATAATTATTCAATTAAGACATAATTATTCAAAAAGGAGCAAAGTTCTTTGTAAATATTATATTTATATTTGTCAAGCGCAAGTCTTCACTTTTTGTCACGCAATACACATTCTAAAATGGAAGGGGATCCCTTGACAACTAATATTTTGACAATCATTTTTTTAAATAATTTCAAAATAGATCTTAAAAATAGAAAAAAAAAATTATAGACATATTCATGAAGTAATAGATTAATCGTCTTTCAAATTTCATTCAATTTAAATATCATTTGGTGCTCCATAAAAAACAATCAAAATTATATGAAACTTTCAACGGTCTAAAATTTAATAATTTATAATGGAATACCAAATAATCCTTAAAATTGCACGAAAATCGAAACACAAATCAATCTACAAGTCACGAAATATATTTATAATTTTTTTTCTATTTTTTCAAAAAATTTAAAAATTTATTTAAAAATTATTAAAGAAATTATTTATCAAAATTATCAAAAAAACATTAGTCAGTCGTGAAGCATCCCTCCTCCTGAAATACATACTGATCATCCGAATCTAATACACATACATGGTTTGAGAAAATTCCTAGGTGTGAGATCTCATGTATGATGATCTGCGTTCAAAATTCGCTTTCTGAGCAGGACCAAGTCTCTATTTACAGGCCCAGAAAAAAAATGATCTCAGCATCCGTTAGATAGTTATCTTTGATTGAGATACTGTCATTCTTTGATTGAGATACTGTTGTCATGGTCCCTAGACCCCTTTTGTCCCTGATAATGGAATCCTATGTCAATTTCAGGGCCGACCTTAGACAAGCACTGGGCTCATAATATTGGGCCCTAAGACATGTTTAATGCATCTCTCAGGATGTTTTCTCATCGAACTCAGAATCAATTTTTGATCTAGTGATGAAGAAAGGTTATATGTTCGAAATTCGGATGAAAGATCACGAATAAATTTAACCCTCGTTTTTTTTTCTAAAAAAGTTAAAATCTGTGAATGAGGATCAAGCATGCAGCTGAAATATGCTGGAGAACATTACTGTGGAGTTTGAATTGAAGTCAAAACAAAACCAGTTTTAAGATAAGTAAGTATATACAAGCATGCAACAGTACAGCCATTAATTAATCCCAAATACGCGACAGCATAACACGCACAGTTACTGTCACAAAAAGCGAGTCATCTTTCTTATCTCGCTTTGTTCTTATTCACTGTCGACATCGATCGACTTTAATTAGTTGATCAACTTGGCGATCGATCGGTTTTAAGAGGAGACTAAGAAAAAGAAAAAAGAAAAACGAAATAGATGGATTGATTTGATTTGAATTCTCTGGAATTAGAATAGCATCAGTTAGCCTTACATCACTTTATCACATCACATGTACATGTTTCTCTTTACTTTTTTGTTTGAAACCGATGTGTGCGCTTTCAACTTGTCATGATACCGCATGATGATTGACGAGCATATGCGGTCTTTTGGAACTTAGTGTAAGGCGACAGACGAACTAAACTTTATTTTTGGCTACATTAATTTCTTCATCTCTATCGAATTTCTAAATATTAGATTTTTACAGAGAACTGAATTTCGAATTTATGATTTTGTATCAAAAGATATAATTTTAGCTATTGAATTAAATATTGATTGTCCATCTCTCGCTATATTAATTTTGTCAATATTAAAAGCTAGTCTTTGATTTAATAATAAAAGTTATATTTTTTATATAAAAAATCGCAGGTTCGAAATTCAAATGAAAAATTTTTTATAAATATTTAAATTTGAGTGACTTAAACTTCATTTTTATATCAAAAAATATTGTCAATATAAAAAGTTGCTCGTGCGTTCTAATTTAATTTATTTTTTGCAAAACATGGTGGAGTCTGACAAAAGATTTTTGGTGGGATAAGTTATATACTCATATGCATGCACTACAAAAGCTTTTTAAACGTCCCTCTTTCAAGTATAAAATACGCAACAGAATCGTAGATGAAGTGCTTCAACAAATTTTAATGTGCAATGATTATGAAAGTGTGTTAGACACATTTTAACACACAATATTCTAATTAAAACTTTGTGCTTTTTTTATATAAGGGCACACTTAATTTCGATATTTATTTTTTTAATATTTTTTCTAAAATTTAAACTTACATCTCTCTATAAAAAAATAATAAAATGATGAGATTTATATTTTTGTCAAATATGTGGTTCATTAAAACTTTTGTGCCTTTTCAGATTTCTATATGTTTAAAAGTAAAGATACTATATTTTATTTTGCTTAACGGTAGAGCGCACTAACATGAAAAGATAAAAAGGATTAGTGGAGTCACAATTAATGGCAATTGGGCTCAATAAGGTTAGGTTTTGTATTCGGATTTATTTCAAAATTCAAATGCATGCATCTCAAAATCTCGAATCATTTGAATAGATTTTTTTTTCTTTTCTCTATGTCAATTTTTCGAATTTCATATCACTCAAGTTTTGTGCGTTATGAGTCAAGATTTTATTAGTATTAGCATTGTTTATTGGACTTCGTCAAAAAAAAAATATTAAACAATTTCATCATCATCATCATTTCGATTATCATTGTTTTCTTCTTATTATTATCATTATCGTTATTGTTAATACTATAATGATTATTATTAATTAATTAATTATCATTGATATTGTTAATTTTCATTTATCATTATAATTATCATCATCATTATTATGGTTAGCAATAACATTATCATTATTTTATTACTATATTTTAAATATAATTATTTCATTATAAATAGTTTCTATCATAATTATTATTGTATTATATTATTTTTATGACCATTATTTTGTCGCTATCTCTATCGCTATTATTTTTATTGCCTAAATGTATTGTTGTAATAATAATAATAATAATAATATATTGTTATTATTATTTTCTTTCATCATATTAGTTATCATTCTTAACAATATTATCATTATTTATATATTCTTATCTAATGACATGAATATTATTATTCTTTTCTCATTCTCCCACTTGTTCAACCAAATAAGAATATTTTATAGTGATATAACTTTATACAAGAAGTTATGCTTCTCTAACTTTGTGTCCTAACCAAACATGAAATAAACTTTCAATTTGGAAATCATCACTTGAATTATGATATAAGTGATAACACCCTCATGGCAATTAATTTATTAACTTAATGCTCATTTTTAAGTATGGAATGAACATAACATCCTTGATAAATTTATCCTTGCTTAAATATTTTTATCAATTATAATACTTTAAATTTTCAACAAAAAATTTAAGTTTGGAGCTTTATGTTTCATAATATTTGCTATTCTTCATGTATAAATAAAATAATTTATCAATTTTAATTACTTACAAAATTTTATATTTTTTCTATTAAATAAAATAGAACATGCAAAATTAAAAAAAATGAAAACAGTAAATATAGCATGTATTACGAATATTTAATTCAGTGCCTACATTTTTTTTAAAAGAATATTAACTTTTTACAAATTAAAAACCCTTAAAGCATAAATATTTCAACTATTATAATATAAACAACCAAGAGTATTCTAATCCCATAATTAAAAAATAACTAACTTTCATAGAAAGGGGAATCATTATAGCTGATTAAACCTAAAAAAGTACTTATAAAAATTAAAAGTCCAAAAATCAATTTCTCACAAATCAAAAAAATTTAGACTTTTATTATAATAATATATTGCTCAATTTGTTTCCGATACCTATTTTTGGGTCAAAAAAGATGTCGTCGCGTCGACACAAAAAAAATGTGGCCACATGCATGTTAATCACACACTTGCATCCTCCAAAACGAACAAAACAAAAAATTGCACGTGAAATTCGGACCAGCTAGAGTATTTTGGACAAAAATTACTCGTCAAAAGTTAAAAAATTTCTGATAAAGTTTTGGGAATTTTGGGCATCGTTAATCACATTTCGGATAAGTTTTTTTTTTATATCCTCTTTTTCTTTTTTACTTGGCCCTTTTTAACTTTGCTAAAAGGACATGCATCAATTGCATTTCACCATTTCTTTTTCTTTTCTTGCATATATTATAAGAGCATCAAATTCCTATCTTCCTAAAGTTGTTTGTCCTTTTGCCCCGAAAGTAGCACTGTCCCAATTGACAATTAAAACTAAATTTTTTTTTTAAGTTTTTTTTTCAGCTCATATCCAATTGAGATCAAAATCGGAAAATAAATCCAGCTAGTTCCCAGCTGGACCGAGTATTAATTTAATTATATTAATAATTTGAAAAGAAATGAATATTGAGACTAACGAAAGATAAAAAATATTATATCGATAATTTATATATCACCTCAGTGCGTATAAATATTTTTAGATAAAAATGAAAATTTTCTCATAATATGAATAACGAAATTTTCAATTAAGTTGTGAATCTATAACTTTTCAAATGAAAAATATTATTTTAATTATTAGATCAAAATTGATCTTTGATGCATAAAATATTAAAATATTACTATTTTTTTATATTTATTTTTAATGATTATTAAGGTATTTAAGTTAAATTTGAACAATAGATCTCTTAATTCAATAAACGTTAGGTCATGGTATAGTATGACCCTATCCTATTATAAAACAAAGGGTTAATATCATTTATATTTTTCAAGTTTTTTTGAATTTCTTATTTATCTATTAACTTTGTAATATATTATATATCTCTTTATACTCTTCAAAATTTATTATATTTATCCACACTCTTTAATATATCATGTATATTCTTAAACTCCTTAAAATTTATCATATTTACCCACCTAATTTCTAAATTTAAGTTAGAATTCATCAAGTATGTACTTTAATATAAAATTTGACTAAAATACCCTTTTTAAGTATTTATCTTGAAATAATTTTCTTTTAGTTTTTCCCTACAAAAAAAATCATGTTCTCGCCTAATTGCGCTCTTACTTTGTACATTTTGTTTTATGAAATTTTTTTAGAGCAAAATATGCAAAGCAAGAGTGCAATTAGAGAATGCGAATGATTCAGTTTAAAAGATAATTTTTTTTTTGTAGGGAATGAGAATTAGGCGGGAACACAATTTTTTTTTTGTTTACAGGTAGAAACTAAAAAAATCATTTCAAAAAATAATTAAAAAAATATTTTGGTTAAATTTTATATTAAAGAATAGACTTGATGAATTCTAACTTAAGTCTACAAATTAGATGAGTAAATACTAAAGAGTGGTGGATAAATATAATAGATTATGAAGAATACAAATGAATATATAATATATTAAAGTATTGATGGGTGAATATGAAATTTAAACATACTTAAAGATATATATATATATATATAATATTAACTCCAAAATAAAATCTTAAAGAACAATAAGAAAATGATGAGAAAGAGAAAAAAAGAGAGATTAATTCTCTCTTCAAGGAGGCATTGTTTTCTTTTCTCTATTATTAAGAATAAGCTATTTCTCGACAAAACCAAATGGACCCCACATTTTTGGAGAGAGGCGGATCTCAATTATCATCCCTGTCCAAAATAGAAAAATGAATGAAACGCAAATTAAAACACAGAGAAAAGAACAACGACAAAGGGAGTTGAAAAAGATGGGGGGGCACGTGATGAGGCCTCACCTCATCACCCAATATGCGATATGGCCATATGGGCTTCGATTTGCCGTGGGTTGTCCATTTTCGTACGGACAAAACAATGAAATGGAATTATTAGTCTATTTTGACTTCTCGTTTTGACTGGCTAATATCAGTACCTCTCCTTTTGGTCCATTCCTGTTTCTCTGCACTGGAGATGTCCTGTCCTGTCCTGTCCTGCTGATTTTAATGTGATTGGGGGTTTATTGATGTGATATAGTGCACTTGGTTTGCTTTTTCCATTTCATCTACTATTTATTTATTTATTTATTTATTTATGATTGTGTACCGTCACGTAAAATTAAATCTCATTTGTTATACCATCTGTTATAAATGATGAGTGAAATAAAGAGACAAAATTAGAGACATTAAATATTTATCTCCGTACATACGTACATACAGACATATGAATGTAGTTGCTTACTAAGTTGCTAAACACAAATATAATATTGTACTTTAAAATAATGACATCTTTGCCAAATTGAAACAATGCACTTTTCTTGAGATTTGATTATAATCAACTTATAAACATAAATATGATATTGTGTGTTTTGAAGAAATGACAATCAAATGTAGCTAAAATGTTCTTTGTCTATTAATTTCCTCATTCAATCAATTTTAACAATTTATGAATAGTTTAATGTTTAGCTTTCAATAAAGTTCCTGCAATCATGATCTATTCACAATGAATTAATTTACAAATATTTTTAATAACTTTTATATTATTTCTCATATGTGATTTCATTGCTTTGGCTAGTAATTACATTAGCCTTATAATGTAATAATTATAGTTGATTTGATGTCTTTATTTGTATAATTTCACACGACAAGCTAACTCAACAACATATTATATAGTATTTCACATGACAAGTTAAAAATATTGTCAATTATACAAAAACATAAAAAATATTCTATTTAAAATGACTGTGGGCTATCATCTTCCTCAACCACGCATTTTCCCTTTGAGACGAATATATCATCAAAACCGTCAAGTTCATGAAATTAATAGTAAATTCCAAACTAAGAATTTGTAATAAATTTTTTAGAAACGACAAGTCTCAAACCTCAACCTCTGTGGACACATCTCCATTATTTGGACGAAATGGGGAGGATAAAGACGTGTCGCTTAATCTATTAATATTCCAAAAGAGGGTGTGGGGCTGCGACAAAACGGACCAAAATCCAAATGAGGTTCTACTATCGCGAAAGGAACACACAAAACACAGCAACAGCAGAGTCCGTTATCTCTGGGCCACAGTTCACGTGGGGGAAGGAAAGGAAAGGAAAGGAAGGAAAGGAAAGGAAGGGAAAGGAAGAAGGAGAAGGGAGAACCTATCCGAACTCGGCAAACCAAAATACGAATCCTAACCAATGAATGGGCCCATCCGTGCCCCGCCTTTATGGGCTATCATCAGATTCGTATCTGTCACCATCTTTGTACCCGGTGCCCACACACCCCCCTCCTGGCCCTCCTGGCCCTCTCTGTCTCACCAATTTTACGGATTACTCCTCCCACCACATTTTCTGAACTGCAGTTTAGTAGCGCTACAAACATACATGACTGATGACTCTACCATCCATATCGCCACAACAATTGTTGGGAATGGATGTTGATATATGTATGTATTATAAAATTTATGCAATTTGTAATTGTTTGTATTTGATGATCTTTGGTGAACTATTAGATGATATTTAAGTTATATGAAATTGAAAAATAATTAATTTATAAATTTAAAAATATGTGTATCATTTTTTTTCTATTTTGAAATATTTGTTTTGAATTTATTTGAAACCCTATTATCAAGTGATCTCTCCTCTTCATAAAAATATATATATGTGACAAATAATTAATAATGCAATGTCGTTAATGAGATTATTGTAGTTTTTGCGCGTTATCAGTAAAGCGGTGAACTATGTCCATGTATGTATGAGCACTGTTGTTGGTCTTATTCATGTCAAATCTCTGCTGTACAATAAAAAAGTTAGCATCAAGCATGAAACAGTAGGCTGCTAGTGCTTTGTTTTCTTCACATGTTCACCATATTATTCTTCCTGCTCCGAATTTCACTATTTCACTAAAAGTATGAAAAAAAAAAACACCAAATCACCAAAAGGACAAGTACTGTACCAAAAACGTTGTGTTATCGTTTCATTTTCTTACTTGAAAAACCAATAAGTAGTGTGCCAATTAAAAGGAGTCTTTTAGCTTTCTATATTTTTACTGAAAAGCCAAACTCAAATTTAACTATGTCTCTTCCAATGTCTTATCACAGGAAGTTATTGCAATGGCAATGAGAGATCTACATTAAGTTTTTTTCTTAACAAAAAAGTCCCTAAATTCTAATCAATGGAACATATAACAGCCCATATCATAGGATCAATTTTTTTTTTGCAATAAAGAAGTTCCCTATTGGTAGTTTGAAAACAATGTTTTAAAATAATAAAAAAATATGTATGGATTGTATTTTTTTGTGAAATAATTTAAAGGTGGATAATGTACCTGCTTTAATCATTTTTAACAATTTTGTTTTACAATGAAGTTAGTTCATTCATCACCTACTAATTCTCATGATGTTAGAGCCTAACTATTTAGCATGCACTTCATTCAAACTTCCACAATCACATTTAGGCTCTTTTATTTTTAAGTGATAAATCTTCCACATTTTCAGATATGCCCATCAAAATCTGAACAAATGACCTCTTGAAAACCACCACTAAGTCTAATTAAGATACCACAATTGGAGGTACTATTTTGATTTGTCAAATGATGCAAAGAATCCAAAACCCCATAATCATGTGTTGTGTAATTTAAAACAATCTGAGGGGATATGATGCAAATAATCATCCAGATCCTCAGAGTCAAGTGTGGGGGAAGGAAACAAACAAACAAGAGAAGAGACAGGGGTTTATGGCAGGAGATATGGCCAGTTTGCATTGCGACAGAGAAAGGGAGCTAGAGAGATAGAGACTTGAGGGTCCCACAGTATCAGTTTGCACTGTGCTGGCCTGGGAGTTGGGTTGGGTGCGTGTGCATTGCATTTTGGGCTAATTTGGCGCCTATTGAGACTAGTTTGTCAATTTTCTCTCCTCTCCTGATAGATTAGATTTAGATTAGATAGATGTCGTTTGTACGCTTGTGCAGTGCAGTCCAGAACGAAACACTAGCTACTGGTAAACATTAATTAGTTCACTGATCAGTACGAACCATGTAGATGTATAGTGCCATTGCTTTTTGTGCTGAAATCGATGCTGCTGAGAGAAGAGAATATCGCAGTGTCTCGTTGCAGCACAGTTGCACTCAGGGGCTTTGGAAATTAATCATTGCAACCCTTCAATTTGCCATGATCAATAGTGTCATGGATCAGCTGCTATGTTAAGCGGTGAATTTGGAGAGTTTTAATATCTATGAAATTAAATTTGAATTTAATAGATAAAATAATTGTTAGTTTATTAAATTAAATATTTTATACGATTATTGAAATACGAGAGCGAAATTTTTATGTGAATATTGATATCATTAAATGATTATTATGTTCATCAGACACAAAATTTGATCTGAAAGACGTTAGAATCTCTCTCGTTTCCCATGAGCGGAGGCTCAAATACCATGTTACACCATTGATAAGGACAAAAAAGAATTAAGTTATATAAAAAAAATAATTATATACATCTTAACTATGACCCCCCATTTTTCCCCACCTTAATTTTCATAATTTTCATGATAATTACTATTCTTAAATTAATTAATAATTGACTCCATTACACGAAATGCTACATGCGCTAGCTCTAGAGAAAGAGAGCCGTCAGAGAAGGCAAGACGCCTAGGAGGGAGGCAGCATGCAGCCATTCATTTAATTTTCCCACCTTAGCCTTTTCCTCCTAGGATACTCTGTGACAAATTGAAAAAGGTGTGCACCTTTTAGTGCTCTGACATAAAGGCCAGACTTTGACTCGGAATATCTCGCATATATTTATGTTCTAGTACCAAACATTGTATCTAATTGCGGTCCGGGGACATGTTATCTTAAGAAAATTAAATGGACCACATGCATCTTAGTTGTGTCGGCAAATTAAAGTGGTTTCTAAGTAATCGCCTCACCTCACGCGCATAAATTTTCTAATGCAAATATGAACTGTTTTTCGATTTATTTGAAGAAGAGCTTGCCATGCATGATGATTGAAGATAAGGGAGAAGAAAAAGATCTGGATTTCTTGATAATTATATATTTTGATAATTTTGATAACGAATTTTCAAATAATTTTTAAGAAAATTAAAAAAGAAAATATTATAAAAATATTTTTTAATTTATAAATTGATTGTATTTCAAATTTCATATAATTTAAGTATTATTTGATACTCAATCAAAGACTATCAAAATTATATAATATTTATAATGGTTCATATTTAATGGTCTTTGATAGAACATTAAAGTATATGAAATTTGAAATACAATTAATTTATAAATTAAAAAAATATGTTTGTCAAATTTTTTTGCTATTTTTAAAAATTAATTGTCAAGATTGTTAAGAGATCCTCTCCCAAAGAAAAAAAAAAGCTCAAGAGGTGATCCAAGAATTTGCTGAAGGAAACATGATGAGATAAATGTGAGCTGATACACAGATATCATTACTGATATTGACATTATAATATATATTAATGAGTTTATTTTATATTCATCACTTTATTATTCAACTTATTTGTATAATATTTTATTATTTAATTTAAACGAATTACTAATCATGTTAGTAATATTTAAGATGAAATATATATTAAATGCTAAAAAAAATAAGTTGAATAGTAAAACCATTAATATTAAACAAAAACTCATCGCGTTTCCTTCATCAAATCAAGATATCATCTCTAGATGTGAAGTTAATAAAACCATATATCAAATTAAGATATCATTTATAGATGTGAAGTTAATAAAACCATATACATTGTATAGATATCATAATTAATACATTACCATCTCTACTTATTTAGCTAGATGCCAAGACGCAGCTCCAAGTACATCATGCTTCCTTTTTTTCTATGACAATTCAAGTACATCATGTCCAAGCACTCACTCATCGAGTCGATCCATTTCGAAACAGGACAAATTGAAGAGAGAGAGAGAGAGAGAGAGAGAGAGAGAGATTGTCAAATTGGCATAATAATACCCCCCCCCCCCCCCCCCCCAAAAAAAAAAAGCACTGTTAATTACTGGTTAGCAACATAGCATGCAATAAACAAAAAAAATTTGAGTGTTGATACAGTGTCTCCAATTTTATCCTTTCTTCACTTTCAATATATACAGATCCCATACGATCAAAAGAACTTTTTTTTGTCAACGATTATGAGGATAATTGTGGGACATTAACTTTGGTACATGATATATTTTTTTTTCCCAAAAGTCCAATCATTCGTTCACTCTAATATGAAATGTTAGACAATGTACTGTGTGCTGATAGCTAAATAATGCCTTGATCCATAGCGAAAATGATGGCAAAACTTGTATGTATGTATGTATGGAATGTATGTGTGTATGTATCCTTTGCACCGATCTTTCTTTTGATCCATCATCGCATGTCGGTAATCGGTATCTTGCACTGTTTGCACAGCGTTGTCATCCATGGACAAAGTCCAACATTAATGATAATGTATTAATTAATGTGACATGGCGGCCTTGTTTTGAAAACACCACGTGCATCTCATTAATGCTCAGAAGAATGCACTGCTTCTAATTTAATTAAATTACTTCTTTTATATATAATTTTTTTTGGGAAAAATCTTATTTAGATAACAACAATTTTAAATAATAATTTAATTAATATATATATATATATATATATATATATATATATATATATATATATATATCTTCTATTGTGAGGATATGATCCGTATAGACTCTTTTTTTGTTACCTATTTGATCCTTTCCATTTTAATTTAGTCCCAAATTTGCCACTCAAGGGAAAGAGGGAATATTGAAAAAAAAAGTGTCATTTTACAGTATAAATAGTTTGTGGAATAGATTATATTTCCAACAAATCTATTTTGCAATAACAATAACAGTAACAACAATAACAGTAATGATAAATACTTTTTGTTGAGAATTATAATGTATCTAAATACTTGAACGTTTTATGTATGCAATGAAATATGATATAAATATCATCTAAAAATCCTTTTATAATTAACAAATTTGAAAATTTGAACTTCTTTTTGAAGTTCCAAACCATATTTAATTAGCTATTCAAAAAGTAATTAACAAGATGTCTCCATGCACTGTTTTAATTTTAATTTTACCTCGTAGTTAATTAATTGACACAACTTGACATACAAAAGTTCATTAATTTCATCTCTCACTACTATCCAAAATGAATGTTGTATGATTCAAGGACAAGCTCTAAGCCAAATAAATGTGCGTTTATTCTTCATATATTAGCCTCTCTGATGGCATCATGACTTGTTCTTGCAGGATATAATAAATATTAAATCCAAAACAAGATATTTAGAAATGTCTGCTCATGTATTCACCAATGAGAAAATGGGGCCAAACTACTGGGAAGAACATAACAAACAAGTGATGTGTTTTTTTTGTATGGCAAGTGGCACTGGGTCCATGTGTTTACTGTCACTAACACAAAATTTCAAACGCTTTCAAATAGGTGTTGTGGTTGCAATTCCCTTCCTCAGAATGCCACAAAGAGCAAATATATGTGTATATTTTTGGTTTGTCAGCATGCAGCCATTTTTATTATGATGTATAGTATTTTTCATTTAGTATTTCAAAAATTTTCGAAAGTATAATTGAGATGTGTTGTCTACGTACCAATTCATATATAGTGTATATAAACTAATTTTTGTAATTAAAAAAAGTGAGATTTTCTGCTATGGATCATAAATTTTAGTATGTATTTTGTTCGAATCATTCAATCAATAACAAAATTAGCCTTGAAAGTTAATTAATTTATTCATAATATTCTAACTAACCATTAAAATTTTCAAATTATGTAATACAAAAAATTACCAGACCAAATAATATGATACATCCGTCAATCCATATATAAATAATAGATAATACACTCAATTACAACCGTAATTTAAATATGGATTGATTTATCAGATATAATAAATGGAGGTCCCCTAGAACAAAACAAATAGCAATAACAAGTACAAAATGGCAAAAAGTTAAAAACATAAAAAGGACGTATAAAAAGAAAGAAAAATAATTGTAAGATAACTCCAACATTTCATACAAAGCGGAGAAACAAGCCAATCAAGATAGCACATTATTTGTCTAATTCGAAGGTAAATTAAGAACAATTAATTGTTTCTGAAAACAACTCTTAGATTTAGAAATATAGTAATCACCAACATCCTAATTTTTTGAATCTAATGGAATACCAGCACTATTGATCTAAGCCTCACAATATTTTAACCAAATATAATAATTTTCTCAATTAGATAGCTAAATTTTTTTTATGTGCTTGTAGAATTTATGACTTATTCTGTTCTAGAATTGATTTGCTAAAAACAATCAATTTATTTTTTTTAAATGTTCTCTAAACCTCCTATTGAAGAATTCATTATATTGTACGACAGATCTTAAAGTCTTAGATATTCATGATATTTAATATCTTCAATGTTCATAGCCGGAAGAGAATAACAAATCGTTTAATATTTTTCCGATCTAGTAAAATCTAATTTCTTAAAGTCTAAAATTATAGAAGTTAGAATTTGAATGTACATTTGGATCTGATCCAAACAAAAACATTGCCTATATTGTTAAATCTTTGACGTTCCTTGCTCATGTATTTAATTTTAGTTTATCATTTTCTTATTAATAAAAAAAAAACTCATCACATTGTCTAATCATTAGTTCGCATCCAATATCCAATGTGGATCGTAGGCCTAAGCTGATTGGAGATATGGAATCTGTGAATAGTGCCAAGTGCCAACCCACCTACATGACAATATGATGACATGGGATGGGAAGGGGACAACATTTACACAACATCTATTCTGGAAGCTGTACGAGAAGAAGCCACAGGAGATCCGGACTCGGCGACAAAGGAAGGAAAAGGTTAAAGGACGAGCGGAAAATATACTTATCCGTAGAGAAGGACAATCACAGAGGACAGAGCCAATTCATCCCAGAAAACTGAAAAGATATGGTCACACGGATGTGGTCACTCCTGTCGGCGTCTCTTTCATCATAGCAACACAAGAAACCAAAAATGACAACAAAAGAGAGAAGAAAATACAGAAAAGAAAAGTTGGCTTTGTTAGGCCAATTTTGATCTCATTTACTGACTTTAAAAATTCAGGCGCATTATCCGCATAGGAAATTAATAAAGGGATATATATATATATATATATATATATATATATGGGGATGCAATATTTGTAGAATATTCTAAATTATTGATTAATTTATTAGCTCATATATTACACTCTGTTACAAGTATTCATATTGCCTATTCCTTAAGGGATGAAAAATTAAATTTCTACACTTAAAAGAGGAGCACCTTATACCTACCATTTGTTTTTCTATATTTTCTTTATTTTAAAAAAAAAATGGACATAGAATGATGGAACTGACTATTTTGTCCAGTCCTTATATAACAATATTCATTTGTTAATGTCCTACAAAATATTAATACATATTTAACTTCTATCGAATAATAATAGATTACTGGCCTAACATATATGTCAGATGGTGATAGGTCAAATTCTCTACGAAAAAACACATGTTCAAATTTTGTAAAAAATATTTAACAAATAATAAATAGTAATGGGAGCACTTATTTAAAAAAAAATTTATCAAATAAAAATATTTTGACATATTGTGACACAAATTACTAAGAAAAGATACAATAAAAAAAATTAATTTTAACTAACTAGTGTATTTATTTTGTACTTTTGGTAGGCGCGGTAATGTTCCTTCCAACTTAATATGAAAATAGATATTTCTTTTTATGAATACAGTATTTTTTTTTGTGTTACATTTTTTTTTTCAGATGAAACACCTAGGCAATTTTCATTAAAATTAAAAATGATTACAAGAGCTTAAAATAAAAAGCCAACAAAACTCCCATATAAATCCCCCTTATACCTATAGTCTTAAAAGTAAAGTTTTTTTTTTTGTGCTCCACTCAGAAAATATATCAAAGACCAAAAAGGTTCACAAAACCAAAAAAGAATAAGTACAAGCTACAGTTTAAACTTTTTTAGTGGCGGCAGACAATTGATTTACTCATATATAATTTGTAATTCAAAAATTAATTTTGTCGTCTACAACCAATGTCAGTTGGGTTTTTGTTCCAACTCTGCCATTGCAGATTTTATTGGATTTGCATCCCCATCCTTCCTCTCCTTTTCCACCAATCCCTATCTCATCCAGTTTTTTCACATATACATACACACACACATATATATATATATGATGATGGTAATGCTGCGCCTATTAAAACAAACCACACAGCTGCACGTGTTCCACCATTATCGCTTCTTTTTCTTCTTCTTTTTCTTTTTCTTTTAGATAAAAATCAAGATCATGTCCCTGTCCCCATTTTCATTTTCAATAATTGTTTCATAATTTACAAAATGAAATATGAAATAAAATTTTGACAAAAAAAAAACATTGAAATGTAATCTTTTTAAAAATTGCTTCACAAGATTTGACAATAATAACCTAAATGTAATGCACTAAGAAATATAAATATAAAGACAGACCGTAACTAATGTATTAATGTATAAAGACAGAACACTCTCTTCAAATATTCACAAAGGCCAATATTAACATTAATTCTCTTATTTTAGCATCAGCGCTTCTATTATTGCTTCTAATTTGTGCAAATGGAAAAAAAAGGATCACAATTCATGTGCATTATATAAGTGATATATATCAAATGTGTCATATTATGTTGGTCTCCGGCTGAGTAAACAAAATTAAGCATGACATGCATTTTTCTACATACCGTGTAGTCATTACAGCAATGGACATGCCATGTTTTTGGTTGTGCTGTTTTTTATATTGATGTGTGTGTGTGTTTTTTCAATTTGCTACAAGTTTAAATATATTGATTTTACAGTTTGTGAGTTTGTTTGGATTTTCAAATTTTATAGATCTTAAATGAATTTATAAAATATATTACAATATATATAGAGTACATGTGAAGTAATGCCGTAAAATATTTAAAAATATATATATATATAATGTTGAATAATAAAAAATAATATTTTATTGAATATTCAATAGGCAATACAAATTCATCTTGAATTCATGTATTGCATTGTGCAACACAATATATTATCCCTTCATTCGTATGTTAGGCTACGTAGCAAAAAATCAGTACTTATTCATATCTGCCTCTTGCATATAGTTCTATAAAATTTCAAAATATCATTTATAAAGAAAGCCTAATGTTATCATTTTTTTGTAGTTACTAAATATGAGAACAATAAATCTGTATATATGTAAGCATACATATATAAAGGATGAGATGGATTTTGAAGTTTCCAAATCAGCTTAAGTGATAGGCATTAAGTTTCAAACTTACAACAACCTTTTATATAGAGAGAAAAAACTCTTATATAAAGAGAAAAAAGTATTTAAAATCATTAAATCTCGGCAGAGCATTATTTGAGAACTTAAAAAATATTATAAATAAAAATATCTTTTTTGTCAAAATATTCTTCTACATTGCTTCATGTCATTAATTAGTTTAGTTCATTTAATTTGATCATTTGGTCTTTCTTAAGTTTTTCCTATTTATACTCTTTATATCTTGCCTCACTCTTTTAAGCAATAAAATAATGGTGTTTTTTTTTTGAGTAAAAAATGAGGATCAAGTCCTCAAATTTCATTAATAAGCATGAATCACGGGAATGATCTATGCACCAAATTGCAAGTATGTATAGGTAAAATAATATAATAGAAAATCTAAAATAATAAGGATGGAAAAGTCATCGTCAAAATCAATGTCTCTTCTCTATGATGATTTCTGCAAAAATATTTTTCAATATCTTTCTCTTGATACGACAAAGCATGTCGTAAACTGTAAATGTTTCCATCATCTGTCAATGATGTCAAGGTTTAGGAATTAAGTTATAGTTTCCTTTAAAGAATTGTATTTTCAAATATAACTAATAGTGACAACCATTAGTATAAGATTAATAAAATATAATGCTAGTCAAGAATTTACTCGATACATTAATATGTGCAGATATTGTTAAACAGATGGTATGAGAGTTATTTGCATTGAGTAATAGTAAATAGTAGAGAACGATGGGAGTCTCTAGCTTTTTTTTTTTTGCATGCAAAAAGTGTAGTTAATATTGAAATAAAGATCTAATTACTTTAAAAGGGAAATCAAAGTTTTAAGTGACCCATTCATAGTTGTCTATGTACATATACTTCGTTCATCTATTTCTTTATTGTAACATTTAGTGGCTGTGTTGGTGTACAAATTTAATGCTAGACCAAGTCTGCAATACAGGAACTCTTCAGTCACAATAACCAGTAGCTTTTTTTTTAGGTTTAATTGCAATCACTTGTGTTCTAATTAATTCTTACTGTAATAAGGAGAAAACAGAATCAGCAAAGATCAAGTTGGTCGTCTATCAAGTATCAATACAAAATGGAATATATGAGCTTCACTTTTTTTTTTCTTCTTTTCCTTTTTTCTTTAAATAAAGGTAAGAAAAAAAGGTGGATGCCGGAACTCATTGAGAATTTCTCTTGGAAGTGCTTTCTTTGCCTTGTACATTACTACTTGTGAACTACAATCTCTCTCTCTCTCTCTCTCTCTCTCTCTCTTCTTCGCTTGCTTAATAGCTAGCTACTCCGTTATCATTTAATCTAGTACCAATTACAAAAGGTTTTCTTCTTTTTCCAAGATGGAATTATGGGGAAAAAAATGTCCAAAATTGCCAAGTAGATATCCATCCATCTACACTCTTTGCTCCTCTCTAAGGATCCATTGGGTGAAGGCGTCTAGGGTTTTCATGTCAGACCGGTAGTGCTTTTGCGTGAAGTTGAGCAGCGTCGACCAGGTGAAATCGGGGTATACACGGGGGTTCTTATCATCGATCAGTTGACGTGGCGGCCGCACAATTTTGTCCATTTGAGGACACAAAAAGAACGCTAACGACTTCCTCGGCACTGTGCTATTTACCACTGCTCGGTGCAAACAACTCTTATACTGCCCGTTGGACAATGCCTGCATGCACATATTGATTTATCCATTAATTCCTTGACTAGCATTATATCTTATAAATTAATCTTTGTACTAATGGTTGTCACTGTTAGCTAAGATTTGAAAATGTAATTCTTTAAAGGGCACTGCAACTTAATTAGGTACGCCTTAAACCTTGTCACTAAGAAGCTTCTTGATTGCTTAAAAAATTGAGATAGGATAGAGCAGAGGAAAGAAACATGAAGGATGCTATTGCCACTATGGGGTTATTGGGTTGGCCACAAATTTGAAATAATTAACAAATCAAAGACAAATCATACAATTTTAATTAATTCTCATCTTTTAGATTTAATATATAGCTATTCATTTTAAAGTCTGTAAAATTATAGAAATTATTCATGTACAAAATGCATGTGATTTAGTAGCTTCTTTTGCTTCAAATTCACCTAGTAATATCTTGATTTTTAAACTAATTTTTAAAAATTAGGTGTAAGAATTAAATGCTTCAGATGGTTCTTGGATGTAGAATATTTCATGGTCATTTTCTTATAGCGATTAAAGGTCATTGTCCAATAAAATGGATTGAAATGGAGTTGTAACTGTAGAAGGAAAGCTACAAGTTTCTGTAGCAATTAACAACTAGCTTAGCATAACCAACAAATTAACCAAGCAGATGCAACTGCATTTACCGCATCTCGACTTACCATGAAAGTATCTCCGATGTTAACGACAAACGCATTCGCTCTCGGCCTGATTGTGCGCCACTTCCCGTCAATGTACACTTGGAGACCGGCCACATCATCTTGGTGCAGTATGGTAAGGGAGGTGGGGTCACAGTGGGGCCCAGTGCCAAGTGTCTGCTCCGGCTTCTGACATGGCGGGTAGTAATTGAGGCGCATTATCGAGTCGTTTCTTTCGAAGAAGGCCCGGTAGTGGGTCCGGCCGACGCCGAGGCTCAGCCCCAGCACCTCCATTATGTCTAGAGAGAGTCTAGACATCTCCTGGCAGTATTTTTGATACACACCCCTGCATGCAATTGAAAATTCAAATGAGGCCCCTGCATTTGAGCATAATTGCAATTCAAAAGTAATATTGGGTGACACCAACATATGTAATAGCATAGCACAGTGCAACCAATACACATTTTGCTCTATCAATGAAAAAGAACAATTTTCCAATCTAGGTAATATTGAATTTTGGATTTAGACTACTAGTAGTAATCTAATATCTGAACTATATATACAACACCAGTACATATAACAGAGGTCCCTCGCTACAACAATGCTCAGGTTGAATGTAACGATCGTAATGTAACAATCCGTGTAACATGTTTCTGTACTTTTTGACGGTAATAAAACGACACTAATAGTTACGTCAGAAACTCCACACAATGTCTTGAGTCACCGCATTAGTTTTTGTCATTTTCTTCTGAGGTACTAATTTTGTCTTGAAGCATATGACGAAAAGACAAAAGAAACGATTAACAGTTTTGCCTTTTGAGACTTTTCACGATGCTTTTTTTTTTCCTTCTCTTCTTCTTCTAGCAGTTCGGTTTATATATGTGTATGGTGAGAAATACAAGATTAGAAGATGGCAATTTCTACTTGACCATAATTTGGATACGGATAACTTCAAGTAAAATAATTTGGATAAGGATAAAAAAAGATTTTTTGTTGAAATTGACGAAGGAATTTTTGTACTGAAAAGAACATAAGGAATATAAATAGATAAGTTTGCTATTAAATAAATTCAATGGCAATGCAACTCGCGACATCCAAGTAAAAATGCAAAACGAAATATATGCATATTTTCTTTTTCAAATTAGGTGTAGCCTATGGTAATAAGTTACATAACAAAAAATAATATTTAAATAATTATGATAAAAATAAAAAAAAAAGTTTCAAAGATAAGATCTTTTGATTAATGCCAAAAAATATTGAGCCCAATAAAAAAAGTAAAAAAGTAAAGCGCGAAGAAATCATTTAGAAATGAATTCTAAATCCAATTAATTCCATTACCCTGTGTGCCGATAAGCCTCTCCCAAAGTGTCCACGAAATAATCTTCAACAATGCTCTGTTTCTGATCCGAGAACCGAAACGACAATGTCTCTTTCCATGGGAGTTTGCTCGCAAATCTCCCCGTAAAACTGCTCGCATAGCCACAGCTCTCCCCCGGCCTCCTCTGAGCTCTCTGTTTCTCCATCAATGGCATCTGAAAGAACCTCTCGGCACACCTGTGTGCCTCTTGTAGCAGCTTGGGATCAATCCCATGGTTCACCACTTGGAAGAAACCGTGTCGTTCGCATGCTGATCGAACCAGCCGTACCACCAGGCCGGATTCCTGCTGAGAGCGGTACAAGGAGAGGTCGATTAGCGGCACGACGAGTTCTTCCGTGGAATCAGGTTTCGGGGTCTCCTCAGAAGGCCAGATGAACTGGTTGGGTATATTGTGTTCATGGCTCAGTACCGATGCGTCAAAAACCAGATTGGAGGCGTCCATTGATGGCAACTTGTCTTTTCTGGCGAGAGAGATGGGTGGTTGCTGGACCATCCTTTTGTTAAAGAATGCTCATTGAAAAAAAAAAAGATCGATCGAGTTAATTTCCTCTTTCTTTTTCAAGCGAACAAAGAAATAGGAGCTAGGTGGGTTCAACCTGTTGAGGTATGTTCTATACAAAATGGAGACGATTGTACAAAGGGGAGATATAGAGATTTTGATGGAATGCCTATGAGAAATAGAGAGAGAGAGAGAGAGGAGGAGGAGAGAGGAAGGAGGACGATTCGATGTCTATTTTTGTTTTTGGTTTTATTTTGTTTCTTTCTTTCCCCCTCTCTCTTTGTAAATTAGTCCCACGTTTGCTGGGCAATAAAAGAAGTGGGGATTTGCTTGGCTCCTGCTCCAGCTTATATAGGGGCTGTGGGGAGAGAGAGAGTTGGAGTTAGAGAGAGAGAGAGGGAATTGAGCAATAAAAGAAGTGGATTTTTGAGTGGATCAAATCAAGAAAGAAATAAGGCACACAAATATTACACGTGTACCATTCTGGTCAATTATTACATCATTCAACCCAATTTTATTGGGTGAATTCTTCAGCGACGATGGAGATTTTTACGCGTGTCCTGATACTATTTTTCTTTTGTTTTTTCAATTACAAAAAAAAATGAGATTTATCATCAGATACATAATTTTTGATTTTATCCTAATTAAATTATTTCATCCGTATGAATAAACACTGAATTTGTTCCAAGAAAAAAGTTATTTTATGCTTTATGTGATATAACAAAAGGTATATATATATACACACACATATATCTAATACTTTTTTTGACATGGAAGCATCTTAATCATTCTAGGTAGAAGCTTTTTTCTTCTTCTTCTTTTTTCTTGTTGATTGGTCATACACTCACAATGTATTAATCACAGCCACAGCAACAGTACTTGAAGAGACAAATAAGGAGATATGTATCACAAAACTATTAATGCGAAGGAAACCGAAGTGGCTTCCATGCTTTGTAAAAGATGGACCACTTTGGATGAGGTGACCATGGTATTTTGTTTGTTGCATGGATGGAATGACCATTTGGCACTGCCTTATTAGCCTCCATCACTTTGTGCAATTATTCTCCCCCCATATTTATAATTTTGCAAAATCTTCTCGCCATTTTCTCCGAATCCATCCCCATGTTTGGATCTTTCCTTCGGAATCAGCCTTCAATTTTAATTTTAATTTCTGTTCAGTGATAAAGATAATATTTTTCGTATGAAAGGTTATAGGTTTCAAATTTAAATAATTTTTTTATGAATATTTAATTTTAAGTGATGTAACTCTCATTTTTATTTCAAACAAAATAACTGAGGACAGCAAAGAACATGTAATGATGCTTTTAGAGGTTAATTACTTCCAATTCCTTTTCTTTTGTTTTCCACTTTCACTCAAAAACTTTAGAAATAATTTGACCTTTATTAATTAATTTAATAAATTTTCAAATAGATTTTTAGTTATCTCTATAATTTTGTACTATTCTTATCCTCTCTCCCCTTTTGTTGTTTTCCCTTATATACTTTCATATTATCAAACTTTGAAAAATAAAATAAAATAAAGAATTTGACTTGATTTGACCAAAACTCTCAAGAATAAAACTTTGGCACATTATTAATGGCTCCACAAATGCTAGCATGGAAGTTAAATATAATTTAGGTTAGATGTGATCACCACCAATACACCATCAAATATAGATTAGGTGGACCGTATCGTTGTGGGGCCATGCCAATGTCTGAATAAAATTGATAGCAACTTTGGTTTGTTACATTTAATCATTATGTATATAGCTTATTATTTATTAATTAACAACTTCTTAATTTGAAGAAAAGCTAGTGTACCCCTTCTTCCTTGTAAAAAGAAAATAAAAGATAAGAAAAGCTAGTGGAGCATTTTTCCATGTTATCATCCGTACGTCATTGTGCAGTCGTATATATATCGTATCTGCGTATAAATTAAATTCAACTAGACCAACAAAAATCATTAATGATTTCTTTTTCTTTTAAGGATATAATTAACCCGAATTTTTGTTTGTTTCTAAGTACCATCTAAACCAAAATTTAATTACTTTTTAAAATGTGATATTTTATATTTTAGATAAAAATAAAAGTCAAATTTTTTAACTTCAAATATTTTCCAAAAAAATTCACTTAAATTTCGAACTCATCACCTTTCATCTGGAGGAGCACACTAATTCTATTTAAGATACCAATTTTTCAATACAAATTCATGATTTGTGCAAACAAAAAAAATTTCTTATTATATAAATGCGCAAATATTTCATCCATATTGGCCCTCTTTTTATAACATTATTATTAATTTTTTTTTAAATTGAGTCATTTAAATGTATTTTTAAGTGTTCTTCAACGGCGCCTGCCCCAACATTGAGAGAGTGCGAGGATTAATGCAACTTAAGACAACCGAATCACCTAAAAATTGCTTTTATATATGTGACAATCGACACGTCAACATTTACATTTTTTTTAAGTATTCATTTATAAACTGCATGAGATTTATGTATTTGAACTTTGAAACAATATCCAAGGAGCCCAATGACCATTTGAAACTTAGTTGGTTTTTTTTCTTTTTCTTTGTTTTTGGGAAAATGAGATTTATTGTCTTTAATTATATGTATTTCATGAAAATTACTTTATTAACATCCACAATTTGGTGCTATATATTATATTATTTATTTATATATATATATATGGCTTCAAAATAAGAAATTTGTCTAGAATGGGGGAAGTGACGCCTAAGTGCATTAAATTAAAAAAAATAAATAGGTAGATAGATAGATAAATGAATGGCTAATTATGATATGGATATGAATGATAATTTGTATTATAGACAAAGAAATCAGACTGAAATTAACAGTTGTGATTCATAATAGAATTGCTCTAAATAAATAAATAAACACGACAAACGATATTTTTTTGCTAGGTAAACAATAATGTAAAAAAAAAAGTGCATAAAATCTTAAAATGTAACACGATACGGCCCAAGAAAAAAGAAAAATACTCCCTTAAAATCGAACAATGATTAATCATAAAAAACAGTATTCAAGTATATAATATCTCCTAATTCTCTGAAATTTTATTTGGACAAGAATTTTTTTTGATGAAAAAGAAACATAGGTCAATGCATCTATTTTCTTATATTAGGAGAATATATTTTGAATTTAAAAGAGAGAGAGCACTAGCAGCAAGAATAAAATAATTACAGTGGTTAGATTAAAAATGACATCTGTGAGTTGCATAAATCGCATAATTTAGGTGTTCCTATCAATGTAGGCATATAGCAATATATGGTTATTAGGTTTAGGATAGCAATAAATACAAATTCAAAACAAGATCTATCAATCATCATGGCAAATAAGAACTACAATGATCACATTGACTTTAGAGACAAATTTAATCATAATATATCAATTCAGTCATATTAGCTACTATAAATATATAAATATGTTCCGGATGAAAGTCGAACGATTCAAAATTTGTCGTATATTTGAAAGATTGATTCAAGTTATTCAATGTGATTTACATATCGAAATTTTTATCGGGAGGTAAGTTTGTAAATTATGTAATCTTTTATTATATTTAGATAATACAAAATATTTTTATATAAAAAGGTAAATTTTTTCCGAAAAAATAATAAAAAAATTCTAAAATTTTTAAATTTTTTTGATGGATTGAAATCCGTGATGCGCTCTATCCAAGATCCATTTATCTTCGTGAGAAATGAAAAGGTTTCTATTTTTTTTAATTCTTTTTCAAGAATAAAAAGTGAAAAAGGTATTTATTAGATCGAGAAGTAGCAGCTTTTCTATTGTATGGCACTATTATATATAAACCCGAATTTTAAACTTTCTAATTGCAGATGAGTAAAATAATTGTGTCCTCCAAGAAATTAAGAGAAGTTTCATGTGATATTCGCAATTCGTCGTATTTAATCGCTCAATTTAAATTTAAAATGTCATATGTCATGATGTTGTTTGGTATGCTGTCAAGTTATATAAAGTCATGTAACACAAGTTATTTAAAATGAGGAGTATTGTTAATATATTATCGTTAGTCTATTAGTTAATATGTTAATGGATAAAATTTTAAATTTTCATATGTGAAATTTTGATTTAAATACCTCAATAAATTTTATATATCAAAATTTTATAGAATATCAAAATTTATTATTTTTATTTGATATACAAATATTCTTTTTATTTTTAAACCAAATAAGGTCATCTTTCAAATATTAGTATTTTTTGAAAGTTGATACTAAAAATAATTAAAAAATATTAATATTTGAATGTAAAAAAAGATTATTTTTCAAAAATTATTAAAAATAGTGAAAAAGAATTAAAAATGATAAATTTTAGTATTATATAAGATTTTGATATGAAAAATTTATTGAGCTATATAGATTGACGTTTGGAATGCGAAATTTGAGTGTTTATGAAAATACATTAGTCAAATAGTTGTACGTTGTAGCTATTCTAGTTGTTAATTACTCAAATGAGAGTTGTACAAAAGCATTGTATGTGCATTCAAAGTCAAAAAAAAAAAGAAAATTCACACATTTAACTTCTCTTTATTTGATACTGGACAAATAAGCAGCGCACATTCTGGATTTCTGTTCCCCATACTCTACAGAAATTAGTGTAGCGGGTCAAAATCAAATCAAAACAAGTGAAAACAGAAAGCGTCAAAGCAACACGGTTCATCACTTCATAAAATAGAAAAAAAGCGTTGCATAAAATAGAAAATAGGAGTGCACCTGACCACTTTCTCCTCAAATGCAGTGCGGGTTGCTATGGATAAATAAGTAAGAAAAATTGGTTTCACACAGAAATTTAAAAAGATAATTAAATGTTCACCTCACGTGTGAGTTTGAACTTGCACGGTCGAGGTTGAAGAACAGTTCAAATTGTAAGCGTTTTCTGTTTCTCTACTCGCACAATATTTATGTAGCGAGTCACAATAAAGATTTACCAAACACCAACTCCTCCTGTTAGTTATTGACTTTTCATTTATTGCTAAATGTCCGTTACTTCTCTTTTTCTTCTCTCTTCGACCATTCATTAATTTACTCGTGTGCAATTTATTACTACTCTAACCTCTCTAGTTTCCTTATCATTCTTACATTGTTCCAATTAGATGCACTTTCCCTTTCAAGTTTCAATCTCTTCGCTATTCTATACACATTCTCTCTGTTTGCTATATGCTTTGACTCGATTAGTCAATGACGAAGCAATGCTATGTTGTTTGAAGTCAGATCTCTGTACTTCCAATTGAAGAATTGAAAATTTCTCCTTTCTAATCTGAAGAAAAGTGGATCATTTTCTTTCATGTATGTATGTATGTATGATTTCTTGCCATGGTGAACCTCCTCTCTTAATCCCCTGTTCTTTCACCTCTTGTTCATTGATTCTTTAAATATGGTGTGAATGAGAGGAGAGTTGGGGATTCAATGCATGGGTATTGGTGCTTTTCAACTTCAAAACCATATTTAAAGAATCAATCAACTTTTCTCTATATAATACAGTTTGAATGAGAGAAGTACTAGAGAACCCGCGTGGAATGGCAAATAGATTGAAAGGTATAGAAAAGATGAGCATCTAAGATAGAGTGGTAAAGAAAACACGATTTGTCTGTTTTGTTTTGTTTTGTTTTTTTTTTTATCTATTCGAGTCTTCGTAACAGAACAAATAGTGTAATAAAAGAGAGAGAGAGAGATGCGCAAACGATGGACAACAGACACGTTAGCACATTAAACAGTAAAAAAACTGTTAACTGATAAAACTGAAGATCTAGTAATGATAGTGAATTATGATAGTGAATCATGACATATCATTTTTTTTATAAAAAAATATATGTTAAAATTTTATAAAAATTATTTTAAAAAAATATTGAAATTAACGGAAGTTTTTATTTAAAAAAAATTAATTGATGGGATGAGTTGATTGAATCAAATTGAATAGTTAAGAGAGTTATTTGAACAAATAAAAAAAATTCAGAGATTAATTTGAACCAAATGTAAAAGTTTAGGGGGGCAAAAATAAACTTTTCTCTATATAATATGACGGCATATTGCATGGCGTCAAAATGCAATTTTTCTCTTTTTTGGACTTAAAAGCTGCAAATTGAATTAATTATGACAAAACGATTAAACCTCGAAACATTATTTTGTGAATTTTGAATAGTATAAGGGTGGAACCTTAGAAGATTAAAATAATTATTTGTATTTTTCTTTTTAATTTTCCTGCATTTGCAACAATTTTTGGACGTACATAACATTTTTTTGATGCAATGCAGATGCAATTCGGACGTTCAAATCAAGAAAATTATTGAGACGTATTTGGTCATGTTTATTGACATGTCACACGTCGTATTTGATGTGTCGGTAAATTGTGTTGTGCTTCACAAATAATTGATAACCTTAGACATGTTGTGTAAACTCCTAAGAGTACGACACATATACACATGCCGCATTTGACACGTAGGCATACTGTGTTGTGATTTATAGTATCATTTCCTTGACATCCTTAGATATGTTGTGTAGACTTCTAAGAGCACGACACATGTACACATGCGGTGCCCAATGATGTACAAATATAATACATCTAAATAGGTCATGACATATTTATAGCTTCAATTTTTTATTTAAATAATATTATCTTTAAATACTATGTTGATGTATTATCTTTAAATACTATGTTGGATGTATAATCAAATTATAAAAAAAAACTCTTGATTCAATTAAAAAACAACCATAAATTATTAATTGAGCTGTAAAACTATATATGTATTTTCTACTGGCCTAAATAATTTAGACTAAAACACATGCAAGATTGGAAGAGGACAAATTTTGGTTATTTGTGCAGCATTTGCATGTCATCCCTATTAATTAAAAAAATATATACATCTGCTAGCTAGACTTCTAGGTGCAATGTGTAAATTAGGTAAAGAACACAATAAGAAATTAAAATTATAGAACTGTATATCTATTACGGTATGTGACAAGTCTTATTTTTTTACGGAAAGACGTATGTTTAAGTTTCGTAAAAAATATTTCAAAATAAATAAATATCGAGATTAACAAAAATCCTTATTACAAAAAAAAGAAAAGAAATTAGAACTGTATAAATTGGGGGCAACATATATTTTGAGCACTTACTTGATGCTTGAATATATTTAATTGAAACCCAAAAAATAATTTCCCATCCCTTATCTCTTTGTACATAATTGGTATTGTTATTACTTATTAGGAGCAGCCAAAGGCCAAGCATACCAGCACTAGCACACACATAGCACATAGCACATAGCACATATCTAGGCTCTCTTTTGGTCTCAGCTGCCTCTGATTCTGATCATGCAGTGGCATATGCGTAGGAGTTGCAACAAACCAAGTTGTGGATTTACATCCTATGGGGGGTATTTAAAACCAAGCAACTTGTCTTTCATGCAATTCAATCATGGACAAACACACTTAATTGAGGTTGAGGTGGAGCTTAACACGCCTACATTTTTTATCTAGTTCCTTCACCTATTCCTACTGGCATGGTGCTTCAGGGAAATTGTGTTCATATATCCAATGTCTTTCTTATATGTACAAATTAGAATAATTTAATTGTTATTGGTGTGTTGGGGGGGGGGGGGGGGGGGGTTGATGAATGTATAGCAATAAGAAACTTTGGATTTCATTGGCTTATTAGTGGCGAGATTATAATAATACAAATAATAAACAACGTGTGCTAAACGACAAGGCCACAAAAGTTGGTGATTAACAAGGGGAGAAAAGTGTGAGGCCTTTATAGGTAAACCACTATTGGCAAAGATTCACTATATAAATATATATATATATTTATATTTAAAAGAAGAGATGCACTACAACTAAAGACAAAAACAGTACCGTTGGTAATCAACACCGGCTTGAAATAATTCTTTTACAATTGAGCGATTTTATGTGTCATTAAGTTTCCAAACGGATGAGCATATCCTGTCATAATTTTTAATAATATATTTATTATCATTAAATTTAAACGATCTGATTTAAATTTTTATGATCTAGATTTAACTATAAATATATTTTTTATTTATATTATAGTGGGTTTTATATGTCATGTGAATTTATTTGGCAATAAATGGTGGGACGTTTGATTTATTACAAATTTACAAGCCCTAACAAATTCATAAATAAAGAAGGCTTTCCGGACAAGTTGAATATATTTGGAGGATGAATATATATATATATTTACTTTGTTGTGAAAGATACCAATTAGGGTTATATTTATTAAAAGGATCCAAAATATAAAGGTATATGGTGCAATTAGTAAAAATTCAAAATTATTTATTTTCGTTTCTTTAAATAAAAACTCGGTTAAAACCAACATCTTTTTTTTTAAAAAAAAAAAGAAATAAGAACTTCATTAATGCCAAGATCTTTTTTTAAAAAATAAAAATTCGGTTACTCCCAACATTCTTTTAACATTTTTTTATGAACCTAACCTACATTTTTTTTTGATAAAAAAATGAGACCCAACATCATATATCCTGAGCTTACGCTTCTCCTATTTATTTCATTTTCACATATACACACTTATTTTTTATTAATAGTAATGGTACGTTGGTGCAAACTTTCTATAATTTATTTTAAGGGGTTAGAGGACTTGCAAAACTATGTCATTCATCTCATACGATATAAAACTACATAGGAAATAATTAGTTAGAGACTCAGAGCAAAATATATTTTTGTTGATAATTTGTCTAATACCCATAATATTTGAAAATTTATGAGTAATCCATGTATTTATTTGCAATTTATACCTTGATTTATTCTTGATATTTAAGGGTATTTTTGTTTTATTTCTAGTTTTTAAAAAATATCAATCTTTGAATATACTATTTGTATTGCAAAAATACTATATGCGAAGTTATATGTATTATAATCGAATCATGAACATAGACCCCACTAAATTATTTTCAAATCATGAATCTATTACTATCCAAATAATACAAAAATGATAATGATAAATTTTTAATATATGCAACAAGAAATTCCTATGCTATTGTTTATATATAGTCAGTCATTATTTCCTTTTTCTTTTTTGTGGGGGGGAGGGGGGTAACTTGACAAATTTTACTTTGATAATCTTCAAAATAAAACTTAAATTTTAAATCCCACATTATAGACACAATTTATATTATCTGTATATCTTATCAATAAATACAATGATGTCAATGTTATTTTTACCGTATATCAAGTGATTTAAAATTTATTTAAAATTTCAATAGTTCAAAATCAATAATTTTTAATGCATCATCAAATAATACATAAATTTAATGAAATTTCATTGTTACGCTATGGCCAAAAGCATATCCATAAATTTACTTTTCAATTTTCAACTCTATTTGCATTTTTTGAAAAAAAAAACCATAATCAAGATTTCCAAATACACCCGTTCTATATTTTTCATATCACAATTATATACAAAATCTTACTCTTTTTTATATTGGGATGGAGTTGTATGATAAACTATAATTCCTCAAAGCCAAAACACAACAAGTAAAGCATCAAAATAACTGCTATAGAGAATCACTAAAAACATAATAACATGAAGAGTCTCTCTGATATAATTTGAGGCTTGAATATTCCATGTTAAATAACTAGAAAAAAACAAATTCAATTATTCAGGCCTTGAACAACGCCAGCGCGTGCTCTATTAGGCTATAGATTGGCGACACGTCACCCCCTTAAATAGAATATGTTACAATTGTAAATCCGTAATTTTAATTTGTAATGCTGAAAATTTTTGGATTCTAGCATTTTTTTTAATTTATAGTTTTATATGAAATTTGATAAAATTAACTTAAAAATTAATTGGTGGAATGTCTAATTTTTTCAATTAGATGGCCAAGCATTGATGATGAAATCATTGTTAGACTGTACCAAGTTTTGGTACATCAAGGTTGAATAACAAAGTGTATGCATGCAGTTCTTTTTTTTTTTTTTTTCAAATTTGGTCATATTTTGATGTCAGATGTCATTTTCATGCATTGTTTTTCAGTAAGTTAAGCTCCAATTTATGAAGGATGGAGATTTTGATTTATTACAAGCCCTAACAAATTCATAAATAAAGAAGATTTTCGGACAAGTTGAATATATTTGGAGGATGCATATATATATTTACTTCATTGTGAAAGATATTAATCAGAGCTATATATATTAAAAGGATCCAAAATATAAAGGTACATGGTGCAATTAATAAAAATTCAAAATTATTTATTTTCGTTTCTTCAAATAAGAGCTCGGTTAAAACCAACATCTTTTTTTAAAAAAAAAAAGAAAAACAAATAAGAACTTCATCAATGCCAACATCTTCTTCTTTTTTTAATAAAAATTCAGTTGTTCCCAACATTTTTTTTATCAACCTAACTTATCTTTTTTTGATAAAAAATGAGACCTAACTTACGCTTCTCATATTTATTTCATTTACACATACATCTCTTATGATAAAAACAACTACATGAGAAATGACAAGTCAGAGGCTCAGAGTGAAACAATTATTTATTGCTAATTCAAATAATATCAATAGACTATAGTATTTGAAAATTTATGAATAAGTCATGTATTATTCACACTTTATACCTTGATTTTTCTTCTTGATATTTAAGAACTTTTTTGGTTTTATTTCTAGTTTTTAAAAATATAGATATTAGAATATGTTATTTGTATTGCAAAAAAAAAAAAACAACGTGCGACATTATATATATTATAATCGAATCACGAACTTAAATCCTACTAAAAAATATTTCCAAATCATGAATCTATTACGATCGTCCAAATAATACAAAAAAGATAATGATAAACTTTTAATACGTGCAACAAGAAGTTCCTATTGCTATTGCGCTATTGTTTATATATTTATTTATCTTTTTTTTTTGGATGGGGGAAGGTCATCTCATAATTTTTATCTTGACGATCTTTCAAAATAAAAGTTAAATAATCCAACATAACATGCATAATATATATTATCCACATATGTTGTCATAAATACAATGACGTTTATAGAGTCCGGCTACAGTGCTTCTATAAGTATTTAGGCAAAATGCTTATGGTTTGAATTTCAAAATTTCTTGTCCGAAATGGCAATCAAGTAGCTCAATAAATCATTCATATCAAAATCTTATAGAATAAATTAAAATTTATCATTTTTAAAATTTATTTGTTATTTTTAATGATTTTTGAAAGATGATCTTTTTTTATCTTCAAATAATGGTATTTTCTTTTTTTTTAGAATCATTTTTAAAAAATTATTAAAAATAGTATAATTTTTTTAAAAATGATAAAGTTTAGTATTCTATAAGATTTTGATATGAAAAATTTATTGAACTATTTGGATTAACGTTTCAGACGCGGGATTTTGAAATTTAACTCGTAAGCGTTTCGAGCCGAAATACTTATGGAAGCATATTAGCCAAACCGGATGTCTATATTATTTTTTACCATACATCAAGTGATTGAAAATTTTAATAGTTGAAAATTAAAGATTATTAATACATCATCCGACAATACATAAATTTAATGAAATTTGATTCAATTTTCAACTCTATTTGCATTTTTTGATAAAATTCATAATCAAGCTAGTGTCAAATGGCCCCTTCTCTATTTTCATATTACAATTATCTACAAAATCTTACCCTTTTTTTGTTTTGGGGGATGGAGTTGCATGATAAACTACAATTCTTCAAAGCCACAACACAACAAATAAAGCAGCAAAATAACTGCTATAGAGAATCACTAAAAACATAATAACATGAAGAGTCTCTCTGATATAATTTGAGGCTTGAATATTCCATGTTAAATAACTAGAAAAAAACAAATTCAATTATTCAGGCCTTGAACAACGCCAGCGCGTGCTCTATTAGGCTATAGATTGGCGACACGTCACCCCCTTAAATAGGAAATATTACAATTGTAAATCCGTAATTTATAATGCCGAAAATTTAAATTCTGGCTTTTTTTTAGTTTGTATTTTTATATCAAATGATAGAACTTAAAAATTAATTGGTGGAATGTCTAATTTTTCAATTTGATGGCCAAGTATTGATGATGAAATCATTGTTAGACTATACCAAGTTTTGATACATTGATGTTGAATAACAAAGATCACGCATGTAGTTTTCTATTATTATTATTTTGTCTTATTTTCATGCATTGTTTTTCGATAAGTTAAGTTCCAATTTATGAAGGATAGAGATTCATTGACAATTAATGGTTAACTTGACAATTTTTGCAATGATTTTCCAAATAAAATTTTAAAAATTTGTTCTTAAAAATAGAAAAAAAAAAGTGTATAGATATATTTGTGGATTTATAGATATGATTGTGTTTTCAATTTTATACAATTTAAGTACTATTTGATATTCCATCAAAGATCATTAAATTTAGACAATTGCAAATTCTATATAATTTTAGTTGTCTTTAAAAAATATTAAATGATACTTAAATTGCATCAAAATTAAAACACAATAAATCTATAAATTCAACAATTATCTATAAATTTTTTGCATTTTTAATTTTTTAATTTATTTAAAAAATATTATCAAAATAGTCAAGTTAACCATGGTCAATTCCCCACTCAAATATACATTTGATTATAACATGATGTGAGAATATTATATATTTTTTGTTGTACGGCAATGATCAATGTTTTCAAAAACAGGAACTGCATGCTAGTTATGCGGTGCACGTATGCATAAGCATTAATACGCATGAGAATAGACACCACCGCCAACAAACTTTAATTTTTTAGACTTTTTATTTAATTAGGCATATAGGGTTATTAATTCTCTGATGCGACACATTTTATGGAAGAATTTTTAGTAATTAGTCATGACCATCGATCATACAAAGGTATGTAGAAAAATGTGTGTCTTGCTTTTAAGAAACTAATTTTAATATGAAAACATATACTAATAGATGTGAATGATAACGAAATTACTTTTATATCCTCATCATCTAATTTTTCAAACCTCAATAACAAAATTAATATAACCACATGATTGCAGAAAAACTTAGTGCACTTGAATAATTTTCTTTTTTTTTAAAATACATCTTTATATACTATATTAACATATTCTATTTATCTGCATATTGCTTAATCACTAAAAATATTGCTCAATTGCCCTCGTACGACAATATATACATTTTACATACAATTTATAGCCGTTTTGAACAAGAGAGTAACAATTGAGCTTATGCATTATTTAGTGAACAATTAATTGCATGAAGCATATTAAGAGTATATTATAGTTATGATAATCATCTCAAATGAACTCATCCCTTATGACATCTACTATAAACTTTTCATGCACCTTGAAATGTATACTCGTATATTAATTATATCAATGCACCTCTCTTTATTGTGCCAATGCACACTTGTGTATAGTATCAACGCGCACTCGTATATTTCAGTTAACAGATACTAATACAATGTTCTTTAATTTGCCTTCTCCTCTCGATTTCTTCGTTTCATTCATCATCTATGACTGTGGATCTTCACATAAAAATGGGTCCCACCTATCATAGATAATAGGTAAAAATGGAGGAAAAGTCAAGCAGCACACAATATTTGAAAAAAAGGAGGTCCAAATCCATCTGCTTATGAAAAAAAAGTCTAAATATCAATGCATGCTTCACTTTTAGTGATTTCATTAAAGAATAGTTTAATTGTACTAGGATAATATCATCATATAGGCACTTATCAATATGATTTGTCTTAAAACAGGTGTCAGTGGAATCCGGTGCCAAAACAGTAGATATTACAATTTGGCACCTGATCTATTTATTTTCTACCCAAATTTAAATTATAGAATTAATTTGGATAAATGCCTTGTCTATCTAATTAAATGGGCTAGCTTTTCATGAAGGGACATGTCTATCAGTGAAAAATAATGGATTAAACACATCATAATAATCTGTTGTCACTGATAAATTAATTAATATGCAGTGCACTCTCCACTTGGTGTAAAGAATATATATATATATATATATATAATTTCAAAATAAAATTTGATTGTTTGGTTGTGCAATTCTGGATAGTTTAAATTGATTGAGTGATGTTTACATCCTTTGTTTCAAGGTAGACAAGATAAAACCCAATGTCTAGATGTCTGTACTCAAATAAGCTGTTTGATTTTACTCTGATGTTACAGATGGGAGTGGAATGAAATGCTACAATCAAAATTTGCATTTTGGTTTTCATAATGTTACAAAGAGGTTTTGGGATTGAAATAACTATGTAGCTTTTTTTATGTTTTTGGTTTATTGAAAATTGGTGGCTTGTCATTACTTTCTACACCCAAAATAATTCTCTCATAATGCATTTCTAATTGCATTGGGGAAGCAGTGGTGGTCCAATGCCTATCCGATCAAATTTGAATCCAATGAATAAATAATCACCCAATGACATTAAAATTTGCGCTTAAGTTTTGTTTCGAAGCTTTAATATTAATGCGAAATATGAAATTTGATGATCTAACGGTGAAAACTGACATTGGATAGGCCCCACTCTCCTGCAGTGGAGCTGTACTGTTAGTCTGATACCTAACAGGAGACTCAACCACTACAGTATACCCTTTAGGTCCTTCTCTTACCAGAATACCAGTACAGTTTCTTCCTGAGATGAAATGTAGTTCTTCTTTAGTAGCTTCAAACAACAACAATTTCCAATTACCAGATCCAGATGAGTTGTTGCCTCTTGTCATGATACCAGTTCTATCACCTATATATATCCACATCAAAAGGTTAAGGAAGCAACGCTCTGCTTTCATCTAAAGGATTCTTTAATTTTTTATTTTTTCGGATGAGAGAAATCATTATTATATAATTAACATCCAAAAAAAAAAAACTTTTTTGGAAACGCCCCTCTAATTATCTCAATTTTCGTCTTTGGTAGGTCCACACTTATAAAAACCTCACTCTTGATTGCGATTGTTTACTAGCACTTTATTGACTCTATTATTTTAATTCGGATCATTGGATTAAAACAAACGAATAAGAATCCTTCTTAATTTTAATTTGAATTTATGATTTATCCAATATGTTCATTTTAATTCAAAAATTCAGATTGAAAAAATGCCTTGAGAAACTTTTTCATGATTGAAAATTTGGGATGAACAAGCAACAACTTGCGGGTTTCAGTGATGTGGCTGGACCCTGACGAGGGGCTGATACTGATAGCAAGAAATTCAGTGTTTGTATTCATTGTTTGAAGTTTTAGATTTGAAATATTAAAAAAAGAAATGGCAAGATGCGACACCGGAATTTTTTTTTTCTCTATATATGTTATTGGTTTGTTTGGCAATTGATCAGATAAGCCTTGAGTTCAGTCGAATTAATCAGCAAGTGCTATCAGGTTGAATTAATCAACTCTGCTGGTATATGACTGGATAAATTTGAAGCGGGTTCAAAAAAAATAACAATAATAAAAGAAAGAAAGACAAAACAAGCAATAATGAAACAATTTTTTTAAATAAAAATAAAAATTAAATTATTTAAATTTAAATGTTCATAAAAAAATTCTCTATTTGAATTTCAAACATACATATACAGAAAATATTATTTTTGTCATCAAATCAGAGATTGATTCTCACGAATGAAAGAAAGTTCGACGACGAGATAAATCCTGACACTTAATTTTATTTTTTTTATATATATAAGGTCTTTTTAGAGGACAAAGCTTAGCATCTCAAGATGTCATAATTGATATAATTTTTTTTTATACTACAATTGTCTCTAACTACTCTTTAATATCTCTGAAGTGTTTCTCCTTTTTTTTTTTAAACTCTAATCACCTTTTGTATTTGTATCTTGAGATATTAGAATATTTTCTCTAAACCATAACAAAAATTGTTACTAATTTTGTGTCTAGAATCAACTTTTGATCTACAACTTTTGATCTAATGACAAAAGTGTTCTCCGTGTGAGATGTTATTAGTTTGAAACTCAAATAGAAGATTCATTTATGAATATATAAAATTAAGTGATTTTGACCTTCACCTTTATCCAAAAAAAAATAAATAATTATATATGCCGACATTCAATGAGAAGGAATTTAATATTAATAATCATTGGTATCAAAAGATGTCAATTTTTTATTTGTATTTAAATTAATAAATTTAAACAGTCATATATATTTTTATATCATGCCAACTTATAAAAAATATAAAAAAAATCATAAAACTTCAATCTCATTTTGATAATCATCAAGAAGAAAGTGTATATATAAATAAAATAAAGAGACTGATTAAGAAAGAACAAAGTCCTAGCAATTAATATACACTAAAATCCTAAACTCTTCGAAGTGGACACTAATTGTCTTTACATGGTTTTAAAAAAATAATTAATTTTTCGTCAGTAGTATTTTGTCTCATCTCATGTCGCACTAGGACGCCAATTGGATCTAAATTGGCCCTGCTATAGTGCTAATTATGGGCACGAACATGATCACTAACTAATTTGGTTTGGTGAGAATAATAAATGTGACAAATAACAACTCGGAATCTTATAATAAACACATGTACTATCCGCACGATCTCAATACAAATCCAAAATCCAAAATTTATGAAAACTGCTTTTGCCATATGACCCCATTTTGTACCCCTAATAAGTTCTTTAATTGTAAACAGGCATGCAGGATAGGTATCATGCATAATACTGTAAATTATTCAGTATTATGGATTTCCAAAAAAATGTACTATTTCATTTTGTTCATCACTTGTATATGTTGCAATTATAATTATTCAGATGAAATAGTTTTTTTTTTTTGAAATAAGGGTTCATGTTAGTCTCAACAACTATTTTTTTTAAAATATTTTTACAGAATTTAAACATACGTTTGTCCGTAAAAAAATAAGGTCTGTCACCATCTGTGTTATATATGTGGTTCTTCAAATGATATAGTTGAAATAAAATGCACACAATATAATTGGTTCAACTATATTTATAAAAAGAAAATGCCTCGAACCATTTTTCTTAAACATGATATGATCATCAGAATTTTCAAATCGTCTCTGATGTGAATATTAAATTTTAAACCTACAACATCCAATGAAATGAGATTGGAGTCAATTTTTCTCTCTCATAAAAAATAATCTGGGTTTAAAGGCTTATAATTAAAAGAAGAAGAAGAACTAATAGATTCATCTCCATTTTCTTATCCAAATATTCTGCTAAGTCATAAGAAATAATTATATCGGCTTATTCTTATGCTTTTCATTAGACATACAAGGGAAGTTGTATATTTGTAAATTTTCTAGAATTGTTATACTCACAGTTTAATATTAGAAAAATACTTGGGTTACATTTCAGAAGACAATGGTATTTGGTAGTTAGTATTTACAACAAGATTATTGTATGATGTATGTCAAAGTAACTAAATGGTGAAATACTTGGAACCAACCTCAATAGAGAGAAGGTGCTCACAATCACCATTGTTGTTATGAAGAGCATCTCTTTCTTTTTCTTTTCTTTTTTTTGATAAAAGATAAGGGGTTTAAGTCATCCAATTTTTAAATGTTTATAACGAATTTTCATCTGAATTTTGAATCTGTAAGCTCGCACACTGAGAACATTATTTTTGTTATTAGATCAAAAAATAATTCTCATCAAGAATACCTTTTAAATTTAGAGACCCCACTCCTAAGGAACTTGTAGATTGGGAACAAACCCACCAATCTTTGTCAAAAACATTATCAAACTGAAAAGACCTACTGAAGCATCAAACAAAAAAAATTAAAAGATGTCATGCAAGAAAGAACAAAGTCCCAGCTATTAATATGCACTAAAAATCCAAAACTCTTCAAAGTGGATGCTAATTGTCTTTACATGGTTTAATTTAATGTTTTTTTTTGGTCAGTAGTGTTTTGGCTCTGATCTATTAGGACCAAATTGGATCCCCTTTTTTTGTTCTGCTCATTATGGGCAAGAACATGATCAATAACTAATTTGGTTTGGTGAGAACAATAAATGTGACAAATAACAACTTGGAAATCTTATCATGCAGAGATGCACAATCCAAACGATCTCAATAAAATCCAAATTTTGCGATTCCCCAATTTGTACCCTCTTCAATCATATAAGGCATACAGGATAGATATAACAGTATACCAGTCAATTATGGTTATTTATTTAGTATTACTATGTTATCCAGAATTTGTACTATTTCACAAATTTCCACATCATTTATGATGTCAATCACGACAGAGTTGTTCAAGATAAAGCAAATTCAACTAAGAATTCACTTTATATAAGGAAAAATACAACTCAACAAAAGAAGAACATGAAATAGACATAACTCAATATAAAAATTCATAATAATAATTAAATATCATTACAAAGTAGAGGGTGATTTCTTTATAACCTTATTTCCAAAAATCACCTAAACATTAACACAACTCTTAACAATTCTTGTTATTGCCCATAATCTTTTTAATCTCCTCTTAGAAACTCAGAAAATACAGTACAAAATTATATAGTACTAACTCTTTTTTTTTTACCCCTAATAATATCAAATATAATTCACATCTAATTAATTAATGATAGATATCTCTAGATAGATCAAATCTCCTTAGCATATTATATTGTCATTTTGATCATTATGCCTTCAAATTTTTAAAAACTCAAAATACAAAAGTTGGAGCGTATCATCTAAGCTTTCAAAAAAATTTTGAATCACCTTAATTGAATATGATATGAAGAAGTTATAGCGAAAACACTACAATGTATCAATCTATAAAAAAAAAACAGTTTAGAGAGCTAAGCTAATTGTTTACCGAAATCCAGATCCATATTCACCGTGATGCAGTCACATCAATTTGTGTTCGTTGCAGTTTTCATTGTTCAGATCATATAGTTTAAATTTTGAAATAAGATACATACAACAAGACTTGGTTAAAGTATATATTTACAAAAGAAATCTTTGAGCTATCTTCTTTGGTATATGATGAGTGTCTAAGTTTTTAAATCGTTTTGATATGGATATTGGATCTTAGAACTTACTATCTCTTATAAGGAGAACTTTGAGTTTTTTTTTTATCTCGTGTAAAACAATTAAGGGTTAGTATCATATATATCTTTCCACTCCTCTTCTATTTTATATTTATTCATCATTTTTTCAATATATCTTATATATTCTTTAACTCTCTAAATCCTTTCATATTTATCCATCCATTTTTTAATATATCTTATATGTCATTCTACTCTTTAAAGCCTTTTAGATTTATCCATCAATTTTTCAATATATCATATATAATATTTAACTCTTAAATTTTTTTCATATTTACCCATCATTTTTTATCGTATCATATATATTCTTCAACTCTTTAAATTTCTTTCATATTTATCCATAAAATTAAACTAATATATTAACTATTGTTAATATACTTTAAACTTATAGTTTATGTATGGTTGAAATATGAATTTGCATTATTATCCTTTTTTTCTCTAAAAAAACCAATTATTTTCAAAAGAAATTATTTTATCTTTCAAAAATTAATTTCTACTTTCATCTAATTGCTCGTTTATTGAAAAATATTTTCATGAAGAAACTAAAAGTAATTAGAAAAATTAAATTTTATTTGAAGGTAGAGGGACAATTATGTCATTTCAATCATGATATTAATCCTTCAATTGATATATTAAATGTTATATTATATATATTAATGAGTTGATGGGTACATATAAAAGGATTTAAAGAGTTGAGAGCTACATGAAATAATATTAAAGAATTAATGGATAATAATAAAAGAGAATATAAGGGCTTGTACCTCAAAAAGAAAAAAAAAAGAAAAAAGAAAAGAACAACGGAGGAAGAAGTTAGTTATTTGTGAATTTTCTAGAACCTTTACACTCACTTGTCACAATTTCATATGAAACAAACACTTACAGTACGTTTCAAGAGACAAAAATATATATAAATAAATAAAATTTGCGTCATTTGTTTATTACCGAACGCTAATGGGGGGACAATTTGCGCATTAAAAGAGTTTCCTCTCCTCCGTGTCGTTGGTGCATTGCATGTGCCCCCTTGTTGGCTTTTAATCAATAAATTACATCCTCTTTGTTGGGCATTAGGCAGTGATGGTGATTTTCAGCTCATTTGTTGTCGCCATTAGCACTTTGGAAAGGAATGAAAAGTTTAGTTAGTAAAAAAAAAAGAAGGTTAAATGATGTACAGATGTGATCTATCCAAAAATTGTGGCTGTCATAGAAGGGCACCATATTTTCGGATCGTCATAATTAATCAGTATATTCTTTTACTTATCCAAATTAAATATAAGTTAACCATATTCCTTTCCAACTAATCTGAAATTCAAGTTTCTATTCCTATTCCAGGTGGAAAAATTGAAATCACTTCAATCCATTGAATATTAGATAAGATTCCCAATCAGTGCTGGTCAAATTCTTCAAAATTCGATCGTCCCATCATGCCAAATTACAATGGAGTTCATCGTGTGTAAAACCAAAAGAAAACATCAAAATACTGGCTGTGCCATAAATTAAGAGAGCACCAAAAAACTTGCTCTGCCATTTTCCGGTCTACCGGAATGGATGTAACAAGCTTCCCTAGATCCTTTTAAACAATTATTAGTTAGAGAAATTGTCCTCATGCTCCATATTTTATATCATTTATCGACAGATCAAAAATATTTATATTAAATAAATAATTTATTTACATCCGAATTTATAATTATTTATACTTGGTATAAAAAGTATTTATCATTTTTTTCTAAATGATTATAGAAAAATTGAAATTAAAAATTTTATTGCACAAATATAAATACAATTTATATAACTTTTAATTCCAATAATGTAAGGTATAAATATTTTTATCATTAGATATAAATACTTTCTGAAAAAATATAAATATATTTAGAGTGTAAATAAAGAGTGCAATTAAGGGATATAATTATCCCTCCTCTTTTCACTTATTTAGTTCCTGTTCATCTGATAAAAGGTTTTACTTCTTTTCTTTTATGCTTCTCATACTTTTCTTTCTTTCTTTCTTTCTTTTTATTTTTTAATTTTTTTTTTTTTGGGGATGGGGGGGTGAGGGTTATGTGATGCACAAACATTGTTAATTGCTGCAAAATTCTCAGTTGTAACAGCATACTGTTATTAAGACTTTTTATATACATACTGAACAGGTATGTTTGAATAAATGACAGAGATAATCAATACTGATTTACATGTACAAAATTAGCTATCTCAAGGGTTTGTTTATTAACAGTACAGAAAGTAGAGCTTCATATACAAACTAGAGTCCTACTTCTCTTTTGGCCTTGTACTTTAGCTGCAATAAGGAGATAAATACAAGAATGTGTTAGTTTTGTCCATTTTGTATAATACAGACTGGACACTAACACTACCAGAATTCTATGGTTCTGTGCTTAATTGTCTCTTCCCTCGGCAGTTAGTTTTTCTCTTTGCAAGCTTGTTAAAGTATGATTTTTATCCATAAGAGTACCCAATGTTGCCGACACGATAAATATCTAAAGGGTACGGCACTGAACCCACCAGTCTGGGCATTACTCATACCGGGCATGACCTGACTATATCAGTCCATACTATTATTATTTTTCTTTGACAAGAGATAGATGTTTAATTGTACTTATCCTTCAATCACATGATTTAAATAAATAAGCCCAATATAAAGCAGAAAAGGATGCAAAATAAATAAAGCCATATTCTCAAAATTAAAAAAAAGCAATAAATAAATAAAATACAAAATAACTTGTACCTTCATTCATGCTTCTGCGGGTTCAGGTAGAGTAATCAGGCGTGACTTGGAATCATAAACCAGTCCCGTGCCACAACTGAAATACAAGTAATCATATTCCTTTAGAGAAGGGCAGTTCACTACATCTCTCTCTATTCAGTCTTGTTAAAAACACACCCTTCTCAAATAAACGAACAACTGAAAGGAACTTTTCTATCTTCTGAGTGTGATGGTGTGCATGTGTGCCATGGTGACATTTTGTATATATTTTGAACTTATCCTTACAGGACAGCAATTGTTTTTAATATTACATATAAGCTTCAAGGGTGGAAGTTGAAATACAAGATTTATGTAACTGCACAAATGCACATAAAGAAAGAACATCTATAAATGATACTTACTTGGAACATTTCACTGTATTTGTTTTACCGCCACTTGGAACTGACAGTATAGTCCCAAAGAAGGAGAGGTTCTCTGTACCACAATTTGGACATGGACCCTACATTTCGAGCGCCATAATTAGATTTTGAAAATAAGTTCAATTTCACCAGTACAACATTGGCATGAAACTCACCTACGGTACATTGAGATGCTTATTCTTTCAAATATCATCAGGCCCAGGAAAGGTTTAAATAATGGATAGGGTTCAAAGTGGTCAAGTATTTTACACAGAGGATAGAGGTGCTATTGCAGCACTATTGGTTTGTTGTTATATAATTACTTCTACTAGAGTTCTGTAAGTTGTGGAATGTAAATATTTCAAAAAACAAAAAGATAATAAATCATAGAATAATGTAAACAATGCCAAGTATAACAACTGTCATATACCGAAATATGAACATTTGTTGCTAAAGCAAGGAACTAAAAACCATACTTCAAATTAGCCAAGTGTCTTATTGTTTTAGAAACATTAAACATGATATCATCATAGCAGTTAAAACACAAATGCACCTTCCATAAGAAATCTTCAAGCAAATTGTCTTATTATTTTAGAAACTTGAAACAGTGACAACTCTGTAGATGAAGAAAGCGTGAAAAAACTTCATTTCTTTCTTTTAATTTTCTTTACATGAACTTTTGTGTTGTAGTAAATTAGTTCAACCAAAAATATAAGTATGTTAAGCAAAGAGGAAAAAATCTAAATTTTTCCAAGCCACTAAACTTTTCTTTTGTTCAATGAAGCACACAACTTGTTGTACATGGTCCAATCAAGTCCTTGAGCTTTCTTTTTGTTAAATTAGCCCCTACAACTTTTGGAATTGGTTAAATTCAGTGCATTAATTAGTTTGTTGACAACAATTAAATTAACATTATAATTGGATTAATGCAAAATGTTTAGGAGGCTAATTTAATAAAGAACGTTCTAGGGCTTCCCTGAACAAAAAAAGTTCAGAGACTTAATTGAACCAAATGTTATGGTTGAGGGGCCAGAACCAGAATATCTCCTGAGCAAACTTGCCCATAGTGTTCATAGCTGTTAAATCCCGCTAAAATGCCATTAATGATCCAAGTTGGTATGCGCTACTTTTCCTTAATAGAAAAGTAGGGCCTTACTATTCCAAATCAGGTTGTACGATGAAATGAACAGCTCAAATTAATATAAAGTATCTCCCCTGGATCTAAATCAGATCAATCTGGTCCCCTCATTTTAAATTGTCTGGTCCAAATTGGAACAATAGGGCCCTAATTTTTCTTTGGAAAAGTAGCAGACAGGGAGACGTACTATTCCTGTCTTAAGCAAAATCACTCATAATGATCATAGCACCATTTAATTCAGCTATATTGATGTTACTGATCCACTGTATCATTTATAACGTCCACTATGGTACAAGTTGCTAAAATATGCAAGGGAATGGTAGTGCCAGAGCATTTATCAGTCCAAATCGCTATAGCAGCTGCCATGACAGCTACTTTGCGCCACCCAACTTTGACTTTTAAGCATAATCTAAGTTCAGATGCTTAATAACCTACCTTGAATAAGAAAAAAAGTGACAGGTATAATATTCTTTGCTCCATTTCATAGAAAGTAGAAATGAGCTATTTAAAGTAAAGCCTACCTTTAATATCAAAAAATCTTTGATGATTGCATTGGTTATTGCCGAGGAGATGTAAAAGATAAGGGGCAAAGCTGCGAACCATGTGAAAATGAAACTGAACGGCTCTGGCAACTGTATCAGGCAAAAGTTAGAGGTATGTCTCAAAAAGAAAAGGAGAGAAGAAAATTAGGTGAAACTAGATATTCGTTACCTCCATAAGATATGTGAGCTCAAATCCAGTCAAATCATCTAGAAAGAAAAACCTACAAGAGTAATAAATGTGAAGATCAATTGATCAAGAGGTTTACAGCAGTAATAAAAAGAATATGGTTTTCATGGTTTTCATCTAAGATCAGAGCTTCTACTATTTTGATGAAGTTGTACAACATTTTGCAACAAGTGGAATTCTAAATTTCAAAATTCCACATTGTTGCAACTTGCCCTTTGCAAGGGACATATGCACGACTAAGTGCCGGGGGAAAATATGCAATTAACCATACTTAACCCAGATCTTAAAGAATAATTGAAGACCTAACACCGGTAAGAAAAGCATAAAAATGAACTCACAATGTGAGTGCCACCACCGCTGCTGGCACGTTCAATAAAAACATCTTGAAATAGTCAACCGTCAAATCACTGTAGACCTGCAATTACAATAAGATACCCCACTTAGCCATCTTAGAAATTTGTGTTGCTCAAAGAGTGCTGCCGAGATCATTACACCGGATACCAAATACACTTGATGCAATGATACTGATTACCATACTATATTGAAGAGAGACCGCATTAACATGATAATCTACAGTTTTAAGTGCATATGGGGAAAATTAAATTAATACATGCATAAAAAAAATTATTCAAAAAGTAGAATGAAAAAGAGAAGTTGCCTTTCTACTTCGAAGACTGCATCTTGGGCCCTCCTGCACTATACTGCTACCATCTTGCTGGAAAAAAAAATGAATTCACATAAATTAATAAAACTATTAAGTTAAATATTTATAAGTTTTTAATTCTAATATTTCAGACAACTTAATTTACACTCCATTGAACTCGGTAGTTATCTGTGGCACCAGCCAGTTTTTCTCAATGCAAGCTGGTGCGTACCAGTTCCTAGCCTAACAAACTAGACTAAGAGCTCCAAGTTCCAATGCATTTCCAAAATATAAAATAGCTCACTCAGAAAAACAAATATAGTAAAAAATCTGACCAAATATTGTTCAAAACCATAAAGTTCATGAGTATAGTTCTTCATTATACATTGTTAGTTTTATTGATATCTAAGTAGTTTATAGAGAGGGCAGAAAACCTTTAGTCGCATCTTCAGTTCATCAAATTCATCATCAGACATAATGGGTTTTCCAGATGCATAAGCCATTGATGCCTCCAAAAGCCTCTGTTCATCAGCGCCTTTTGTTTAAAAAAGAAAGAATGACTCTTAAGTAATTCGTTTTAATTTTCTTCAAAGAAAAGCCATTTTATAAAGGTTAAGAATAAATAATAAACAGGAAATAAAATAGGGTAACTTGTGCTCCCCCTCTCACACCCCCCCAACTGCATGTATCAAGATGCAGAATTGATATTCTCACTCTTTATCTCTTACATAATTTACAGTGTCAGAGAATGTATCTATATAAATTAATAAATAAAAAAAACCTGAATTTCTTATACTCTAAATTTAACCAAAATTACTGATAATAACAGTAAGCAACATACTAAGCATAACGACACTGCTTCCCTCCCACATGAGCTCTTCTTTGAGGTTGTCAAACTCCTCATTCGACATGATAGCCGTCTTATCATAGTAAAATGACTGCAAATTGAACCGTATAGCCACAAGTAAGAAGAGGCACACACAACCTTGAACTGAAAATTAATAACTAAGTATAAATTTTTCTGTTACTTGTAAAGCTTGTAGGAATTCTTGTTCCATCTCTCCGAGACTCTTTTTTTCTTTCTTGTCTATGCTGCAGTATGGGAGAATTTTGCTGTCGACTACTTCATCGTTCTGTACCTGACCTGCCATAAATTTCTAGTTCAATTTCAAACTATAAAAGAAACTACTGTGGTATTGATACCTGCAATATATCTCATATTAGAGGTTTTCATATGAGAAACAGTAATTTACAGTTGCTAGTTGTTTGCCATGGTATTTAACATTCTTATTAACTGCAAAACCACAACATCTTTTTCTTTTTCCTTTTGATGAAACGCAGGGAATTTTAACAGTTAACATCAATAAGGATCATTATTTTCGGATGGAATAAAAGTAAAAAAACTATTATCTCTACTAAATTAAGCTTTTGGAGTACTGATTTGTTAAACCTTATCTTGTTATCCATACCGACAGATCAAATATAGGCATAGTGTAACTGCTAACCTTGCTGCTCAGAGGTCGCACGAAGACGGTGCACATGCAATCCGACTACTTTTCCACGACTTCGAACCAAAGAGCATCTCAAAGAAGAAGAGAAGGACGGTGAAAGCTTGGAGAGGCGAGATGTGGAGGGGTGAAGGAGGCGCGATGGCAGAGAGAACGATGAAAGCCAAACCTCAGACGGCATTGGCATTGAACTTAAGCTCAAAAGCAAGAACAAAAAACAAAAAGGGGAAAGAAATGAAGAGAGAAATCAACGCAAGTGGTGGAAGAATCAAGAGAGAGGGATAAGGAGAGAAGAGGAGGAGGCAACGAGTGGAGGAGCCGAGGAGAGACGAGAGGATCTTTTTCCCTTGTTGTCTGATGTGGCGCCTGTTGAGTGGGACTGACTGATCTGGTGGGTCCCATCCAAGGAGAGAGAACTGAGAAGCGGTTTAATTTAGTCTGGTAATAGGACGGATGGAAATAACCCAACCCGGTCCATTAATTGGGCCGGATAAAGTAACCTAACCCGGTCCAACCATGAAAGTTGAATCAGTATTTAGAGACTTGAAATGTTTTGTTAAGCCCAACATCGTTTATCTCACTTTAAAATTAGAGAAATGATCTATTTCCGTTCTATTTCCCCAGTTTGAAATCGTGAAGCTCTTCTTTCTAAGAGTTACTATTTCCTTCAGATCCAAAACTGAACATTTGTGAGACATTTTGTGTTTCGAGTATAAATAAGCAAGTAATAAACAGTGGAACCTGGAAAGAAAAGAAAAATGCTACAACATGCGTGGTGGAGCTTCTATAGATGCTGCTCCTTACGCGCGGCGAGGCTTGCTGTTAACGACATGCTCCAATCCAATTTCAATTCGACTCTCGGCATTACAAAAACTGAAATGAGGGAGGTCGGATTCTCAAATACTGTTTAGGCTGATATGTTAATCGGATTCTGAGAAGCCGGTCAGAGAAGGTCAAATTTTCAGAATCTGTCCGACAGGTCAGCACAATAATTTTTCAGTTAGATAATTTTTTAAAAAAAATCAAAATTGAATTTAAAAAAATGATCAATAAAGAAGTTAAAACAACAAATTTTAATGATATCTATATGTATGTATATATTATTAATTATTATCTTTTTATTAAAAATATTTATTTTTAAAATTTAATAATTTTAATAATTTCTGCATACTTTATAAAGTACAGTCAAAATTAAAAAATAATTTCAAACGACATATAAAAAAATTTCCGAAATTTCAGAAAATTATAAATAAAATATTGAGCTTCAAATATGCATAACTTATGATAGGAAAGTGCATAGAAAACTTTAATATTGATCTGGAAAACTCGTAAAACGATCTACATTTGTTTTGGAGATAATCCCCACAACCACCATTTTCGGGCCCAAAAGATGTTGTTTAAACCCTCTAAACTTATGATTTAATTTTCTGAAATTTCGAGAGTTTTTTTAATATATCATCTAATTTTTTTTATTTTCAATTTTCACTGTCCTTTATAAAGACATACAGAAATTATTAAAATTATTAAAATATATAAAATATTTTTTATTATTTCGGATAATAATTAATAACATATACGTATATATAGATGCCATTAAAATTTATTGTTTTAACTTCTTTATTGATCATTTTTTTTAAATTCAATTTTGATTTTTTTTTTAAATTATCTAACTGAAAAATTATTGTGCTAACCTACTGGTCGAAGTCTAAAAATCCGGCCTTCTCTAGCCGATTTCTCGGAATCCGGTCAACATATTAGCCTGATTGATGTCTAAAAATCTGATTTCCCTCTGACCAAATTCTCAGAAAATAATTTTTTTTATTTTGCAATTTCAATAATTTTGTTTTAGCTCTTGTAATTCCGAAAAAAAATTGATTAGAGTACTACTAAGAAATGAAGGAAAGCACGATACCTCGTCTGTTGATTAGAGTACTACTAAGAAATGTAGCCGTTGGATCGTTGTGATTCTTTTTATTGCTTTCTCAGTTTTCTTTTCCTCGTACGCTGTCGCTGTGGTACAATTTTCGTGCGCGGATTTTCTGTGAAAAATTAGATGTTTCTGTGTGTGTCGACGTTGCAAATAATTTGTTAAAACTTAAAACGATGCTCTGTGTTTGATCCCGATTCAGATGGTTCGTAATTTTTTTTACGTCAGCTTAATGAGATGTTATTATGATTATTTTATGTTTAAAATCTCCCTCTTTGTTATTTTTGTTCGATAAAAACTTTTAATCTATAAAATAATTGTTTTCCCAATTCCTTATGATGTAAAAAGATATTACTTCCTTTTATTAAAAGAAATAGAAAAGATATTGCATTCATTTTAGATACTTTTGAGTAGAACATTCATTTAGATACTTATCATGTAGCAAAATTAAAAAGAATATTTTGTCATTTCTTTTTCTTTTAGCGATAAGATTAAAATTAATTTACATGGATATTTTTTAAACATGAGACGGAGATCATAGCACTCAACTCGTTTTTGTGACGTGTGCTAGAATTCGAAGACTGGTACAAATAGTATAACGGTACAATAGATTTGGAATTTATATATACTTTAGGTAGATGGGATGATTGTGGAAGATGTTGAAGAATTAATCTTACTTAGACTAGACAATTATCCTAACCATTACGATTTTGTATTTTTATTTGTCTAAGAGTCTTTCAAATAAATCGAAATTATTATGTTTCACTTGTGAAATAAATAACATATTTGCTACTTCCTCAGATTTTTTTTTTTTTTGAGATGGTAGGTGCCTACTATAATTTTCATTAAACAAATTGATGGTAGTAGCTACTATATTATCATGAATATTTTTTTTATAAATTGATAATATCTGTTTAAAATTTAATTCATTTATCAACAAATAAGTGTCGCCCCCCGCAAGAACCAATCCATTGTATATTATTGGAGGATGATAATTGCACTTGTACCCTTACTTACATCCGGATAAATTTATATTTCTTTTAAAAAATATTTTAAATTTGATAATAAAAATATTTATATTTTGCATCATTAGGATTAAAAAATTATATAAATTGTATTTGTACTTATACAATAAAATTTTTAACTTTAATTTTTCTATAATCATCGAAAAAAGTGATAAATTATCAATTTATCACTTTTTCTATACCGATTATAAACATTTATAAATTCAGATATAAATAAATTATCAATTTAGTATAAATATTTTTTATATATAAATAATGAATACGAAATATGAGATATAACAATAATTTTTCTATCGATAAATACAATACAAATATATTACACTTACACCATTCACAAACGCCAATTCCATTCCTACGGCTTGTTAAAAGATTGCCTGAAATACAATCCGCTTGAATGTATTTCTCGGTGTCTGGTAACATCCCCCTTTCAACCAACCTTGTATTTTTCCATAGATACATCTCTCTTTTGAGAATAAGGGGGTCCTCGTTGACTACTTTGACTAAGATGTTACTCAGTGTCCGATTTTTATCAAAAAAAAAAATCAAGAACTGAGAGTCAGTTAAAGATTTAAAATATCTAAAATAGGACAAAACTCAGCCACGCTATTTTTGCTACTCGGCCTATGAGTACTGGGGACCAAATAAAAAAAATCGTATTCCCTGTTCCTCTCCAGTTTTGGAGTATCCGGTTTAAATCCCACCTAGCAGTTGGCAGTCCCTACCACGGTTTAATGGAGAATGGATATATCCATTTATTTTGATAATGGAGAGTGATGAAATGGAGATCTGGATAAGGCTACTGTTGCTCTCCTACTCGTCGATTTCAAGCCCATTCCAGACTTATCCATTGTCGCGATGCTGAAGCTGCATTTTTCTGACTTCACCCTTGAAAGAATATATTTTTCTCAACTGTAGTATTCATATTTTGTACATGTTCCAGTGTTTAGCTATGTCACAGGTACTTCATCATTCATCATGGATCATCATTAAAAGCCTTTTTTTCATATTGGCTCAAAGCTTGTTATAGTTCCGAATAAGTTAACAAGTGATAATCATAATAATTCAGTCGCAAGTTGTGGATGTTTGGTCTCGGATCGATAGGTCGTTATAATAATACTTCCGAGGGTTATTTTGTAAAAGTTCCAGATTTTATCACTATATACTCTACTGCTGCTGTTCTAAGCTTCATCCAATCTTCTCTCTTAAACCCCTCTTCGTTCCTTGATTCCGAAAAACCTTTTGCAAGAGAATTCGTAAAATATTTACTAAATCTACTGCGTCTTTCTTTAATCACCGCCATGGCGGCAGCATCGCTCCATCTCTCATCTACTCCTTCCTCCTTAACCTTCATTAACAGGCGCAATTCCTCTTCTGGAGTTGTACCTCGCAATTCGTTATCTATGAACTGCGGCTTCTTCGGTCTCTTGCCATTGTCGATTAGAAATGGAGGGAGTGAGAAGAGAAAAGTAATGGAGGTGCTGTGTATGTCTTGGAATGGGCCCCTCTCGTCAGTGAGACTGATCACGCAAGGTCGTAATATTCAGGTATTTGCTAGTCTTTCTTTGTTCTAGGCTTATAGCTTGTGCAAAGGTTAATTGAATGGGATGTAATTATGTAAAAAAATCAACACAGATACACACACGCACAGAGAGAGAGATAAATTTGTTTCCAAGGAAAGGTAAAAGGTTTATTTATTAACCATTCTATTTTCTCAACTATAAAATGTAGTATTCTAGGTTGAATAAAAGAAAAACCACAGTACCAGATCTGTATTCCAGTCACAGATCTTTTGGTTTTGATATTGTCACCGCATAAGCAATGCTCAATTGCTTAAATGAGTCTTATTATAGACGTGATCATAGAATGTATCTGATTAACCTTGGGATGAATCAGTTGTTGATTTGTTATTTAACAATATTGAGTTGTGTTTCTTTTGTGACTGTAGTTGAATGATAAATTGAAGGAGCATATAGAAGAAAAGATAGGGAAGGTGGTACAGAAGCACAGTTACCTGGTGCGAGAAGTGGATGTCAGACTCTCTGCTCGTGGGGGTGGTGAATTTGGTAAAGGCCCCAAAAGTCGTAGATGTGAGGTAATTTTGGAATCCATCAGACTAATATGAGAAGCATACATATTTCCAATGACATTGTTCATTGCTTGTATTTTAGTTCATGTATCATGTTTTCCGTTGCTGTCTGCTGTGTATCATTTCAGATTGAAAGTAAATTTGCACAGAATCAGGTAAAAGCAATGAAAATGTTATTCCAAGCACAATTGCGGAGTTTAGTGTAATTATATTTGCAACATTTGCTTGCGATTTGAATTACAGGTAACTATATTTACAAAGAAGCATGGGGTGATACGTGCAGAAGAGGATGCTGGAAGCAGCTATGGATGCATTGACTTAGCTGCCAAAATAGTGAAAAGAAAACTGAGGAAGTTGAAGGAGAAAGTGATAGATTTTAGGAAACAGCCAAGTTTTGATTTTGAGGAGCTTGATTCAGAGATGATTAGCGAATCTGATGATGATGAGGAGGAAGAGGAAGAGGAGTCTTATTTGGATGAAGTTGAACCAGTTGAAATGCATGAAGATAAAGTCGTCAAAAAGGTTTTTATTTGTATTATGATTATTGCTTATCTAGCAAAACGTTTTACACTGAGGATTAGGAAAAAGGATTTTTGTATCCCATCTGTCAGCTCCTGTACTACCATGTTTGTGTTGCTCCAGTTAGTTTAAGGTTTTGGATGGACCCTAACAATCTTGTAGTCTTTTGAAGAGAATCTTAATTTATGTAACATGCTTTATTTTTTATTTTTTATACATCTTCCTATGCATTCAGGATAATAAGCTTTGATCTACTATGGATTTCAGGTTGTTCGTACAAAGATATTTGAAATTCCACCTTTGACCCTTGAAGAAGCCAAGGAGCAGCTTGAGTATGTTGATCATGACTTCTATGCCTTTAGGAGTGAGGACACTGGTAGGTGTCATTCTTTGAATTAACAAAAATATTTAGAACCTAGATCACTCAAATCAGATCAAAAGATAACATCTTTTACTTGGTTTTTCATTATTTGTTTTCTGTCAGGAGTTGTTCTTAGTGTAGAAATACTGTATATTTTTGTTCTTGCAGGTGAGATAAACATATTGTACAAGAGAAAAGAAGGAGGTTATGGTCACATAATTCCGAAGCCAGACGGCCATGTGGAGAAGGAGATCATTCCTGGATCACCAAAGGAGGCAGAGATGGCAGCACAGAATAATTGATGTTTCTCAATTAGTGCTTTTGTCATATAAGAATTTCAATTTTCATGTACAGACTGACACGAGATATTTTTGTACTCGGCCACCAGTGTAATGTGCTTTACTTTTTGGTATAATGCATTACTAATTTACTATTGCAATTGCTGCTGCTATACACCACTGTTGAATTTGAACATAGATATCGTCATGCACAAAATCCGTGAAGGTGCATCTGTAACTGTCAATGAAAGTGTTGAAAGAAAAATTATTGAATACAAAGTTGTGATATCTTTTTTCCAAAAAAGAATTCAGGATTTGAATTCTTTTACGGAAGCAATGCTGTCGCACCTACCTGTGGTATAATATTTTCTTGAAATTTCAATTTTGATTTAGATGTGATCCCCATATTTGTAAATTTTCCCAATTAGAGACAAGTTGGTATTTTACTTCATGATGAGAGTATTAATTAACTAATTACTAGCGTCTCCATCAAAACTTCTAAAAATTTTCAATTTCTCTAGTAAAAATGCCAAACTTACTCTATTGTTTTGGAATAGAACTCAACATCGCTTTGTTTGTTCCCATTTCTCATTCAGTTTACTGCTATCCTTTTACTAGGAAGCATATTGACGATTGCTGTTCTTGGAACAAGTCTTTGAATTCCTTTTAGTCATGTTTTTTTAAGAATGAGACGCACAGATACCGAATTTTAAACATACAACTTTTTATAAGGACTTTGAGCTATTGTTTCCTCTTGTCAAATCAAATAACAAAGGCGTGTAGAACTAGATTCATAGGGTATAGGAAAAGTTAGTAGAGAGGAAGAAATTAAACCAGAGACCAACTCCAACTCAAACTGTTGCCTTCAACTGTTGAAGTTCAACAACGACTAGCCAGTTGTTCAGGACGACCAAAACCGTGAATCTTATGTTTTATGTAAAGATTGAGATTCTGCTGCACTCCGGATGCGCGTGCACACATCCGGAGTCGACTAATCTCATGTTATGTAAAGATTGATACTTCCAACATCTTGCATCATTAACAAACAGATTAGAAACTTCTTCACCTGTAATTATTTCTTGAATGAATGGAAGCCTAGAGGCGCGTATTGGCAAAATTAAAAAAAGAAAAGAAAAGATCATTTTTTCATGACTGAAAAAGCACACTTCATTGAGATTCGTGCACAAAAGATGTAAAAACTGAGGACAAAAGAATGAAGGAAAAAGGAGTTAGAATTTAACTGTGTACGATAAAATATTTAAAGCAATAATAATAGAATACTAGAAGGAATGATTAATGTGCCTTTACAAGAAACAAGAAGCTAAGAAATGCTAATGGATTGATATTATCATTTTAACCTCACGATAAACCAATCTCTCTACACAAACTTCTAGTATCAGGGATGACACCGCCATCATAATTTCTGATAATATCACCTTCTCCTATACAGCCCTTCAACAAGGCAGCTGGGTCTTTGGCCCCACCATGGCATAAGAAACTTGTTCTGAGCAAATTTCCAGTATTCTGTGACAGTGGATCATCATTGCATGCTTCTTGCCAAATAGTCGCCACAAAACACCTTGCATAAAGGTAGCTGTAATAACCTGCAATTAACATCAGTAAAATTTATCAAAATGTTTGGCCCATTAAGCAAAGGTAAGAAGGTTTTCAATAAAAAGCTTTGTGGTTATGGCAATATGTTTTTGTACTCAGATCTGTACTGATAACTAGTATGAAACAGCCGAAATAGCAATCCTCATGCAGATGACTAAGTAGTTGGTTGCAAAAGTTTTCTTACAGGAACAAGTACGACTCACATGAATAATGTTTACATTTTACATACTAGAAATTTGAAAGTTACATCAGCTAAAACTTACCAGCACCATAGTTGATAAGGTGACTAAATCGTGTGTGCCAATGGGTGCCCTCCACATGTCCCCAGCTTGTGTGTTCTCTTTTCAAATCAGCATATATTGAAATTGTATCTCTTGGACTAGACGGTTGCTCCCCAAAAAGAGTCAGATCAAGCAGAGAATAGAATATCTAGTGGTTTTAGAAAATAACATTAAACTATTAGATTCATTTTCATTTTCAGAAAAACAAAATTCAGGTATCAAATGCTCTGAAGTGTTGCTTGATGTGCAAAGCAGAATCAAAGAACTGAACTGAAGTCAAAATTCGGTTCATTGACGAGAATATGATGACAATGACAATGATGGTAAGGTTGCCAATCTTTAGCTACACAAGTAAACCAGAGCTACAGACACAAATCACAAGATGTTGGCCTAACAAATGCAGACCAAGACAAACATACTGGACAAAAAAAATGCAGCCCCTCCCGCCTCTCCATCATATGTGCACACACAAGTACACAGGGACAGAGACACACAACAACATGCACCTACAGATGCAACAAAACCCACCATTTACACACAAGACAAATACAGACCTGCCGTTGTAGTTCGGTTGCCGCAAACATGCTGCGAGCAGAATTCATTGATTTAACAAGATTTTCTGGAATGGGATCTCCACTAGTTTCCTCTCTGGCAAATTTCTTTAAAACACGGTAATCCCATGCATAGTACCTAAGTCAAAAACAACAAAAAATAATAAATACAAATGGAATAGTGTTTATTGCTCGTAAACAAGGGAACCAAAGACAACTTCAAGTTGCTCTTGTTTAGACTCTATTATAAATGAGATCTCGAGTTTTGGTACTGCATACGTACTCAAAAAGGTTAGAAGGTGTTTCAGCAACATCAAGAGCAACTCTTGTACCCGAGAAATGTTGATAATCCTGTAATGAACATAAAAACAAATTTACATGAGAGAAGTCTCAATTATGAAATTAGCATTTATTTGAGGAAAGATGGTTGAAGAATAAAATTTGATAACCAATTCCAGAAATTACGAACATACACGCTCTGTGTCTACATTTCTTGAAAGAAACGGCATTCAGATAAAATCTAGAAATGTACAAGATTAACTTTGTAATATATTATCCAGGAACTGATGCAAAGTCCTTCAAAATACAGCAAACTTCCTTTTCACCAGTGTGGTACAATAAGAATTTCATGCCATATGTTAAAAAAAATTTAAAAACAAAAGGACAACAGTGAACATGAGGATTAATCTCCATTAGTTTTAATTAAAAATGCAGAGGTCCAATTTGCAGAAAGGTACTTCTAAATTAACATACAGTTCTAGAAAGCAGGGAATGGAGCGCATGGCCAAACTCATGGAAGAGGGTCTCTACATCCCAGTGGTCAAGTCTTGTTGCCAACCCATTTGAACTTGAGAAGTTGCAGACAAGTGCAACAATCTATAACAAAATGTACTACAAGATAAATAAAGAATGAAATAAATGGTAAATAGAAAGAAAATGTTTAGGAAAAAATAATAATTTATTGAGTTAGTAAACACCCAATCTTAAACACACTAATATCATAGAGGGAACAGTAAACTAATCCCCCTTCAAACCAAAATGATAAATAACAATCAGCCTCTAATTATATTCTTTAACATTTTTTTTATTAAACAAAGAATAGACTGTATTGAAAGAATTAAAAAAAAAAGAACATAGTTTTGGTAAGCACAGCAAAATAATTTAGATATTTTTCGTCCTTAAAACCTTAAAGCATAAAGCATGGTGAAAAAAATGATAAAATATCTGTACGTGACTATTTTGTCTCCACTTTTTCATTTTATTCCAGTAAAACTACCAAAAACACCAAACCCTAAACCTGCATGGTACATCTGGAAAGAAAGGAACAACCAAACTTTTTGAGCAAGCAAAACCACTCAGGCTAATAGAGGCATAAATACACAAGGACAAGGAAAATTGGCTATAATATTGCCAACTAACCACTTGTATCACTAACCCAACCTTGTAAATATATTTTTGCCTATTACTCGGAAAAAAAAATACCAAAAAAAGTTTGATAACATTGCTTTTGTTTTCTATTTCAAAGAGAATCAATGCAAATAAACATTCACGGAATTTGGGCTAACAATATAGTGCTTATTTTACATACATTACTAAAGAAAGCTAACATGTCTTGAACTGGTGTTTGAAGTTCATTGGTCGATAAAAAGTCTATCATGAAACCATACAATCTTTTACTGCTAAATTACATTAAAAGATTGAGACTGTTTTCTTTAAACTAACAGAGCCAATGGCCATACAAATTGCGGAGAATATATATTTACCGGTAGTTGGTATTCAGCCTCGGATATCTTTCGGCCACCTCTAATGGCAAAATGTGCACACCCTGGGTACTTCTCCTTCCTTGAATAGAGATCAAGGTACAAAAAGCCTAGATCACCCTGCATCAAATCCACCAAAATATAAGGTCTTGATCAGATTCCAGAATAAAACTAGACCAGATGATGCTGTTACTATCACCCTATAGCTCCTGTAAACATCTAAAAGTACCCTGACAACGTGGAGGAATAAAAATTAGGGTTCATATCCAAGGATTACCAGGTTATTATGTTCATCACCAGTATGTGGTCAGCGACCATATTGATGTAGGAAGCACAAAATATAAATTACCTCTTGAGGATGATGAAGAGAAATCTTTATCACATCAGGATGCCATGACTCTTGAGGTGAAATTGGAATTCTATGAAATGTAGCACCAAATAATGACTCAACTAGCATCTTTAGCCCCTCAAGGCACTGGGACAATGGGAAGTATCTTGCAATAACCTGCCAGCACAAAGAAAGTGAAATATAACAATGTTAGATAACATTTTACCACTATAAGATGTCAATATTTAATGTATGCCCCTGCAAAATGAAAAAATCTAAACTACCCTTTAACACATTAAACTGTAATTACCTCCTAATATTCTTCTACACAACCTATTTTAACCCTCTTGTGGCACTCATTGTGTACAGAAAAAAATTAGGTGTATTTTGGACATCTTTCACGCAAATGTGGAAGGTAAGCTCATCGGGGATATCTTAACAGTTGGTACAATATTCCTGATTTATAAGGATGTATGTCATAATTTGAGAATTTAAAAAGTGTACATGATTCCCCATTATCTTCACCCCGATCACATTTGATTGAAACAGCTCTGACATCTTGTATATTTGTTATGCAGCGAACGTTCAAAAGCAAAATGCACAAACTAATAAAGTAAAACATTACAGAGGAATCAAGACTGAAAGTAGAAGATTTCATTATCCCAGTGAAATAGGATTCATCCCACGGTTCTAAATCTACACTTTTCTCTCCGACCATCTTTCTCTTGAAATCTCTTATTTTCTCGAACTCCTACTAGTGCAACAACGATCTATTAGATACAGAAACAGCATAATACCTCATGATATTAGAAGATATAGATATAACCCGACAACTCGTGACATCAATAAGATTACAAAAAAGTCAGAATTCAAAAGTAGTTTCATTAAATATAAGAAAAAGAAAGTAATACCTCATCAGCTTTTGGTCTGACAATGCGACTCATGTCATGAAGAAACGTTGAAACAACTTCTGACAAGCCAGCCATGTTATGACGAATGGAGAACTCAGCATATGATTTACAGCCCATTGTCTGCACACAAAAATCAAATAAAATACTTAAATACAGTTCGAAGTTAGAAGCTGATTTTTACATTTTACATGAGATATAAGGAAATTATGCACCTGTGCAAGTTCATGGCGACTTCTTATAAGATCATCCAAGACTCTGAGATTAGCATGTGGGACTGAGTTTCCTCTAATGTACACTTCTTTCCTAACCTTAAAAAGAACACAGAAATAGGATGTATAATCCAGATTCCAAACAAAGTTGCAATATTAGATTACAAAAGAGCAATTACAAAAGCTAATTGTTGTGGCCTGATATGGCAGGTGGAAAAATTCAGTTATGGTAAATCCCTTATTCCATCCCTATGTCCCTCCCAACCCATCTAAGACAAAAGGCTTGTGCACAAAGACTGACAAGGGTTGCTAAAATAAGCATATTCTCCATATTTCCAAACTTGCCCAGTTCAAAGGTGTTGTTCATGTGTGTTGTTCAAAGTTTTTGATCAAATTGATGGTTGAGGTTTGATCTAGTTCTTGTAAGTTTCAAGGAATTTTCCCACCAAAGTGGCAACTAGTGTTTGAGAGCAATCAACCCCTTATTGTCATCTGCATAATAAGGCACAGGTTCTTTTGCAAAACCCCTTTATTAAATTAAAGATATACCTCTTCATCAGGGATCCATTTCAAAACTGAAGATACACTATTTGGTTCTGTAATAATCCTAAGACCCTTTTCCTTTCTACTATTACTGCTGTCTGTGAACCGATAAACTGGCCTGAAATGATGTTGCATATCCTTCTGGATGCGTGTATACGGGTAAATATCCACCACGCCTGGATCCATCATTATATTCTCATTGAACCTTAAAAAGAGAATAAAAAATGGAGTTAGAAACTCAGAATGCAGCCAGAAAACTTTTCTCGGTGCAATAACTAAATAACCAAGGATCTCAAAACTAGATTTTTGGTCCCCTTCACTGCTTACCCATGTAATATGAACATCACTGTTGAACCTACTTTATCTATCATTGTTGTATTTCTTTTTTCCTCTTTTGCCATTAGCTATTGAAAGCTTAATTGGCAAACATTACAAGATGATGGAGTGAGTGACAGAGGGGGAGAAAGACAGAGAGAGAGAGAGAGAGAGAGAGATTGGATTACCCAATAAGTATACATACTTTCTACCCAACAAAGCAATCTCAAGGTTCAGCTCATTAATCCTTTCTAGTTTTTCTGCCATAAACATCAAATGTTCAAGATGAATAAATCAATAGCACAAGGAAACAGAAAGAGCACATTGCAACATTACCACTGAAGAGATTTTGCTTTAATAATGTTACATTCAGTTCTAATCCAGGCATAATCATAGAACGAGATTAGTGAGGCACAAAAAAAACAGAACTTAAATGGCATGACTGAGATTTGTTTGAGGCCTTTTGCAAGATACCAAAATTTTGGTTAAGGCTGTACCTTCATCTGCATATATCATGTTGTATAAAGAGAATTGGTAAAATTGAACCCTTGGTTAGCAAGCAGCAGTATTGGTACAGGATAATAAAGTTGGTACCAATTTACTGAGATTCAATGCTGCAATCTTTAGTAAGAAAGATATAATGTACCTGTAGGGAGATGAATCCCTCCCTTTTCAAAGTCAACTCGAAATGTGTGGGCTGCCCTTCTGGCTTCTTCACTATGCAAAACATTGTCCCTCTCAGCTTTTAGCACAGCATTGTATAATATTGTGTTTGTGTTCAATTCCTAAAAAGAAAAGACAATCCATTATAAATGTATGACCAGGTTAACTAGGAGTAATTCAATGTTTAGTTCTAGTTTCTTGTCCTTAAAAAATTTGTTACGACTTACTTGGAGATACTCGTATATTCTCATGGAGGCCTTATCAGCTTCTTTCACATATTCTCTAAAACGTGGCAAAAGAAAAAAAGGTAACACAGAGACTTTAGAAGTGTGCATGAGCACACAAAAAGAGAGTGAGAGTGAGAAAGACCTGTCAGGGTGTGTGTTGCGACATAATTCAGCAGAGTCTATGACACAGCAAACCTAGAGGAAACAAGTTGATCAAATGGCTGGACAATTTCCAAAACATTATGTTTGTCTATGCCTTGAAATTTCATGTGGATTCAATAATTTAAAAGATCATTTCATCAAAGCACAATTGCATATCATGAAAAACAGTGAAAAGGTAACATACAGTGTTAGATATCTCATCCATGGTGCTTATGATATCCATTGATGGCGGCAGCTTAGAGATGTGAGACACTAGCTCCTTTGATCTTTAAGTAAAACAAAAAATTCATAGGAAGAGATAGACAAACATACAGTGTGTTTAATTAGTTAGAGCCATGCTGAGATACTTATATTTAGGGAAGCTGTCAGGAATATAGATATCAAATATCAAAACACCAAATTTACCCTTGCAAAACTGTGTATAGTAAACCTTTCCCAATTTCTTTAAAAATGGCCACCTGAGTCATTGACAGAAAGGGGAGAACAGTTCGGTAGGCCATACTCCATAGAAAATTTGGAAAAGACCAGAAAGAAGTGAACAGAACCTTTTCAATTGCTTTTCAGGATCCTAAGTAACATCAGCTATGTTTTGTAGGTGCATACATGACATTTTGCATGGAGGTTATGAGGGTTGGATGCACCATTTAGTTCCCTTGACCTATATACATACCAGACCACTCATAATTGGTGCACTAACCAGTACCGGCCAACTCAGAAGCCAGTAATCGTTGCTTATATTTTTTATAAATACTCGCCTTTCAATGGCGTCATCTACAAAGCGCCTGAATCCCTTGGCGGTCTTCAAGACGGGGAACCCGTACAGCCCGATCTCCTCCGTGGCGGGCGCAGTCGAGGCGGCGGATGCATCGAAGCAGCTGTCGACGGAGTAGGCACGCCGTGCAATTCTTAGTTTCAAGGCGCGAGATAGCATCTCTGGTATCAGAGACGATCGGATGGAGTAGAAGAAGAGCACAGCAGAAGACTGATACTGAGCCGGAGGAGACGGGAAAGTACAGAGAGGACTCAAGAGGAGGGTAGAAAGTTGGAACCAAAGAGAGGAATGGCGAAGGATGTACTGCGTAGAGGAGATAACAAATCGGCCCAATGTAAACCTACAATTAAGCCCACGACACTATTTTATTTTATTATTTAATACTATTTTGGTGGAGGAGATCTATTAATTGTATGCATGTAAAAAATTGTGAAGCTCAATTTCACTTTAACAATAATCAAAAAAGGAAATTAAATTGTTAAAATTTAAACTGTTAAATTTTGATAGTTCCTAATATATAGTGTAGGATATGTATAATATATTTAATAAATTAGTTTTGTTATTTAAAATTTTAAAAAATTATCCCAAATTTGATTTCGCTGATCGAACGGTAACTTTAAAACGAGGGTTTTGTCTTTTCTTTACACTGTTTTTAACCAATGATGATAGAATAATCTCATATCTTAGAATATCATCAACGGATTCACATCCGTTGCCATACTTTTTTTTTATTTTTTCTATGGCACAAATTTTGAGCCTATGACATGTGAGATCTTCTAAAATAAATAAATAAAAACACCCTATTAGCTAAATCCGATCCGTTTAAATCAAATCAAATCGTTTAAAATTTATATATTTCTATGGCAGCGAATACGGACCAATCATCAACGTATATATATTATGTAATGCAAAGAAGTGGAAGTATTATAAGCCCTTGAAAGGATGCTAATTATATCTGGCTCCTTTCTTACTTTCTGTTTTTCTTTCTTTTGCAAACATATCCCACCAGCTTTTTCTAATACAGATACGCCATATACAATTTCACTCTCTCTGTATACAACATGCAAACTTTTTTGTCCCTTCTAGCCAAGTTATTATTGTCAAAAAAAAAAAAAAAAATCTCATCTGGTTGACATATTCAATAAATGCTCCCATCATATTTCTCACCATCTTGAGAAAATATAAATCTCATTGGCTTGACTTCGGTGATTTAAAATAAGGTGGTTTCCTGACCTTAGTAGCCTGCTCAAACGCATAAGCAATCTCAATCAATCTAGGTTCAAACCCCTTCAACCCACCAAAGCAAATACCGAAAGGGGCACCTGTTTCATTGTATCCAGCAGGTACACTGATACCAGGGTACCCTCCTATAGCGAGAATGCTGGCAACATTTGAATCTGGTGTAACTATTGCATCCAGTTGTTTCTCTCTCATAAGGGTCTCAATCCCTTTGGAGGAGAGTTGAGCCATGTTGGAAATTGCATCTCTCACTGCCGAGCCAGTCCCGTTCGTGCTTTCTGACACGAGGAAGATTTGTTGGCCATATTCTTTAATCTTTTCCTGAAATTCACAATAAATAAATGAAATGTTCTATTGATTTGAGCCTGATGAGTGTGGCCCTAACAAGCACTATCACAACACACCAAACCCTTGCGGGAAATATGCATTGTGAATCTAAGAGGTATAAAGCTAGTCAAGCTTACATTAGATCAAAACAAGGCATGTTGGTGCAGGTATGTGTATTCAATTAAAAGCTGTATAATGGCATAAGGGTGGATGTTGGGCCTACTTCTCTTAGATTGGACTAAATGGTGCTCTGTGTTATATTGCAAATATTCAGTCCCTAGTTTGGTTCTGATTAAACAACTAAAGAATGGAGCACCTGGACCCCACTACACATGGTTTCTAGTTCCGTCAACAAAAGAAAATGTTCAAACATCCACTTGAATGCTTTTATAGTTTGATGTCATTGCATTTAGCAAAACAAGTAAGAACTAACTAATGATTTAAGCATCTCTCAGAAATAAACTACTATTCAGGTTTTGGCATTGTACTTGGCTAAACTTGTTTGACAGTCAGCTCAGACAAGGCGGAAATCAACTTTTGCAACCAAGAACTTAAATACATAACCAACCATCAGAGTTTCCATCTAAAATTTTGCTACCAAACTTGTAAAGTCTAATTTCAGTAAATACTAGTTTTGTCTCATTCACCAATCCCCAGTAACCAATGCATGAAGAAGTATAATCAGAAATCCCAATTAATCATGTTCTAATGCAATTGAACTACCTAAACAAAATTGGATGCTAATCCTTGTTACTACTAGTACCTCTTTTTTGTGCTTCTCATTGAAGGATATGACATCAGCAAGTGACCTGACAGGAGAAGAGGTCAACTTGGACAAATACTCATTTAATGCCACTTTAAACTCAGTGACAAGTGCAAGCTCTTCACCACTTTGGTTGTAATCAAAGATTGCACTAACATTCCGTACTTGAAGATTGTCAATTAGCAGTGCACCTTTTTTCCTGAAATTCACATTCAAGGAAACATTATGAGATCAAACCAAAGAAATGATGCACAAAATAAAGAAATCACTAACTGAATTGCCGAAGTACCGGGAGATCCAGAACTGAATCTTTTTCCATCACCAACTTTACTCTGCTTTATTTATTTATTTTTGTGTCTTTGCTTCGTTTTTGTGCTTCATTATAAATTAAGAGTTGAGGCTGTCAAAGTTTGATTGAGGCTTTCTCTGCCAGTCCTTAAAAATAAGTGAATTGCATAGCTAAAATGATTTGGATCAAAATAGGATCAAACTAATGAATACGATAAGATCAGGGCTTAATTGCATGACTCATATATAATTAGACAAGAGATGCTTGACTATAAAATGAGAAAAGGTTGTAAATCTGATATATTCGAAGGGTTGATTCTAATAAACATACAAGTTTTAAGGTACATCTTGTCTTTGCAGGAAAAGAGTATTTCATCAGTTTATTTATTAGAAGGGAAAAAATTGTCTGCATTGAATGTCCACACTAATGGATGATCAAAGATTTTAGACGAATTAATGGGATTGTATTTTAAAATATAAATTTTCTTATATAAAAATAAGTAGATACTATTGTCGGAAATGACTTTTCTACCTATTAAGAATATAAACAGCTACTATTTGAAGTTTGCCAAGATAGGAAGCACCTCAAAACTTGGATGTGTGCTAGAACTATCCAATTTGAAATTTCAACTCTCATGTTACATAGACATTTTTCATACCAATTTTCTATGACATATTACATACCTCATTATACTGAAGTGATGTTCAAATACTTTTCCCTGCAGAGAATTCTTTGGAAAATCAAAGAAACCTTCCCTGAGAATTCCTATTCTTTTACCCTTCAACCCCTCAAGTTTTAGAAACTGCATGTATCCACCCCGAGGAATATACTTTGCTGCTTTTCTGGTCGCTTTGGCATCATATCGGTCATATCCTGCAATGGCATCTAATACATACACTGCATCTGTCACTGTTCGGCAAATTGGGCTGTATTGATAGATACAATATCAGTAATATTCCACTATATTTATACTGCACCAAAAAAAAAAGGTGAGTTGAGCATTTGCACTTCCCAGCTTAAGTAGAAAACTGGGTACTTCAACTAACAGATGGAATGATTCTAACTGAATAAAAAGGCTTCCATTATGTAGTATTTAGTAGCAGTTTACGGATAACATGAGCATAGTGCTACAGAAAGAAATTTTCAGTTGCAAAGGAAATCAATAGAATGAAGAGTTGCAACAAAGAAAACTTCTATTTTCAGTATATTAAAATAACAGTGTAGGTTGGCAGTAATGATGAGTTGCAAAATGGATAATATATTTCAGATGAATAATATAGTTCTTTACTAAATCAATTGAGACATGATTGTGTCAACCAAGACAAACCAAAATTTACCTACAATGTTTTTTTAATTATATATGGAACCTTACAAAAGGATAAACATTTTTACCCAAGTTCTATCACTCGGCCTAAAAATTACAGCATCCTTAATATAGCAATTTGTAATTTAATGTACCAATTTTTGCATACCCTAAACCGTGCTTCTGAAAAATATAAACTTTCATCTACAATGTTCATTAGTCATATCTTCTGCATCTTTTTTTCTCTTTTGGCCAATCATAATAATCAAACTCAAGACTCTAAAATTCTAAAAATCCTAAAATAACCCACATTTCCCATTAGGTTTTAAACTTTCTAAATTTCTGTTGGTCTACAAACTTTGTGAAGTTTACCAATTTGGTCATAGATTCACATTCTTTCAAAAGAAAGAGACAGCTTGGAAAAGAAAAATTGAAAAGAGTGAGAATGTTGGGACACACTATTTTGTTGTCATTTGCTAATTCAAGACCTCTGTCTAACTTTATACTTATAAAGTAGCAACAAGACCGAATTTGCCAAAATGGCAACTTCTAAAGTGCTTCAGAGACCAAAAATGGAAAATGTCTGATGCTGCACGAACCGGTTGTTTAATTTTTTCCAATAACAATAGGATAAACAAAGATATAAAGAACAAAAATCATATGCCTACCCGACAGTGTCTTGTCTTGGGGAGATGGGAATGACCCCACTCCGGCTGGTGAGCCCCACAGTTGGCTTAATGCCAACCACAGAGTTGGCAGCTGATGGACAGATGATTGAACCATCAGTCTCTGTCCCTAGAGTCACTGTTGCCAGGTTGGCTGCCACTGCTATGGCAGACCCACTGCTTGACCCACATGGGTCGGCCGACAGCACATATGGATTCTGCACGCAGATAAAAATTACAAAACTACTGATCGCCTGATGCAAAGCTCAGTTGGCTAGTTCTAGACATATTTTAGGAGTAATCTCATTTTTCAAATTACAACAGATAAGTTAGGATATTTACAATTGACATAATGACATCCAACATTTGCCCTAAGCACAAGACCACAACTTATGTCAATATTTCTTAGGGCTTTAACAAATACCAGAGCAATTAGACTAGTGTGGTGAAAAAGGAATCTTTAGTATTTTTTGTTAAATACTGCCAAATTTTCTCATACACGAACAAGCTTTTCCATAACATCAAATGAAACATAAAATCCATCAAATGACTTTTTAGAGGTGCTGGATGTAGCTTTCTCAAATTAAGTAAATTTCTGAAGTGATTTTACTTTTTGGTTTTAAATCAGCATGTTATGAAGCAAGCAAGTTGAGTTACCCTCATTATTAAGTCACTATTTTCTTAACTTAAATTTGTTTGATAGTTGGTTGCTATTACCACAGAAGTCATTATTAAGTTCTGACAAGCAATTAATTAAAAAAAAAAAGAAAGAAAAGAAAATTGGAAGCAACTAAGCAAATAGGAGGAAGATTCCTTCCATTCAAAAGTAAGTGATGAAAACATGAGTATAACCAGAAAAGGTCCCAAGCAACTTTTTGTTGAATAAATATGTGAAATTATGTTTGATTAATATGTTGCACTGGAACTGAGAGAGAGGGAGGAAGGGAGGCAAACTAACTTTGCCTTGTCCAGCACGTGCACACCAACCATTTGGCGCGTGGTCTGACCGAAAATGCGCCCATTCACTCAAACTGGCCTTGCCCAAAATCACGGCCCCAGCTTCTCTCAGCCGTTTAACCACACCTGAGTCTCGACTCACAACCGAACCAAGTAATGCAAACGAACCAGCTGTAGTGTTAAGCTTGTCTGCAGTGCCAATGTTATCCTTTAGCAAAACTGGTATACCATGCATTCTGCTCACAACAAATATAAAAATGTTTAGAAATTGGTTTACATTTTCTAAGTACCCCTTAATCCAGTACCAAAATAGTCACTTGGTCAGGTATACAACGGTAAACATGACGATCATGTGCAAGAACTTCCATACAAAGACTTTCATTTCTCATTTGGCACTAAAGACATCCCTATGGTAAATACCAGTACCGATATCAATCATGCAATTTCTCATATAAGTTTGCCAGTCAGATCATTTATTCCTTCACCAATCAGGCAACCACAGCTGTCCGGGAGGATACCAATAACATAACAACCACGCATATTACATTCCAATTTAGTCATAACAAAAACCTACCTGCTTGGGTTCGAACAATTCCTTTCCCGGTCAATATCGGCCCGGGCAGCTTGAGTCAACGCATCAGGGTTGACTTCAATCACTGCACGGAGAAGCGGGTTGAGGTCTCGGATCATAGAAAGGTAATGTTCAACGAGCTGCACTGAGGTGAGAGAGCGATCTCTGAATGCTTCATGGATGGAGTCTACAGTGGCCTCAGTGAAGTCGAAGGAATGTGTAGAGAGAGGCATCGGGAGGAAGAGCGACAGGAGGGTGACAATGGTGAAAGCGTAGGAGAAGTGGTGAAGGTATTGGAAAGGCATTTGGGAAGGAGTGGTGTGTTGGTGACTGGTGAGAGTTAGAAGGCTGCTTGACTTTGGAGAGGGGAAGGATTGGAGTCGACGCGCAACGAAGGAAAAGATTCTGTCCGTATTTTCTGCAACAGAAGTTATGGCATGGTTTGTGGACCGGATTACATTTAATTATTAGGAATTTCTTTGTTTTGTAAGATCTAATTAGATAATTAAGATATTAAAAATGTGAGCTCATTAGACGTGTTTATTAAATATTTGAATTTGAAGATAAATTAAAGACATACTAACTATATTTTGTCTAAATTATAATGCATTAAAAATATTTTTAAACATATTTATATACGTTTTTAATTAATTTGATCTCAATTCCAATCGTAATATCATCAAAATCCGCACATAACCTCTTGGATATATTTATTAAATATTTACATATATTTTTATGAGCTAAATTAAAGAGATACAACATATACACCAAAAATTGCAATAGAATATATTTAAAACGTTTTTTATCATATTCATAAATATTTTTAATCAATTTCAACACTTTTCTAATTGTAATATCGTCAAAACTCACACATAAACTGTTGGATATGTTCAGTAAATATTTATATGTGTTTTTATAGCTAAACTAAATAGATATGATATATATCTTGCCTAAAATTATATTAGAACACATTCAAAATGCATTTGATCATGTTTATACCCATTTTAATCAATTTTATCTTATTTCTAATCATAATATCATCAAAATTCATATATAACCTATTAGATATGTTTATTGAATATTTCAATATATTTCGGAGCTAAAATAAAGACATACAACCTACATTTTGTCTAAGATTGCAACAGAATTTCTTCTATGATTCTATTATTTTTGAAAATAATTTTTTATATTTTTGGGTAGTGAAATTAGATATTAATTTCACTAAATTCATTAATTGTATAAGATTAAGCATATTAATTTTATACAATTAATATTTGACATGATTCTTTTAAGGAGTTGTTTCTTGACTGTAAGAAATAATATTTGTGGTATTTTTCATCAATTAAATTCATGATTTTGAATTCGGCATGATTAATTTGTTTGAAATTATTTCTTAATTTCATATAGTCATGGTTCTGTGCATATATTTTTTGCACACATTTTTTGAAGAGATTTTGGCATGATCAATTTCTAAAATTGTATCTTAATTTCATAAAATTGAGATTTGTGCATGTTTATTTACACATTTGTAAGATTTTTGGCATTTGTATTCAAAGAATTAGGTCTTACAAGAATTTCATCCACTTTGAAAGCCCATGTCTAAATATTTAGGCATTGTTTTAGATTTAATTTCAATGGGTTGGGACTTACAAGAATTGCATCAGCTTTCAAGACCTAAGTATACTCATTTAAGTATAGTTTCATGTTTTGTTGAGTTTTGACATAACATTTTCAGAGGGGTTTCTTAGGGTTTTCTGAGGTTTATTTCACATGATTGAGACTTATAAGACTTTCATCTGATCAAAGCCCAAATTAGGCTTAATATAGCATGTTTCGAAAGTTTTGATCTCATGGTTGATACTTACAAGGCTTTATCTGACCAAAGCCCATATTAGAATTAATATAGTATGTTTCGAGAGATTTGATCTCATGGTTGGGATTTATAAGGTTTTATCTAGCAAAATCCAAATTAGGCTTAATATAACATGTTTCGATAGTTTTGGTCTCAAGGTTGAGACTTACGAGGCTTTATCTGGCTAAAGCCCAAAAAAGATAAAGCTGGTGAACACTCGAGCAATATGAGTCTACTTCTGAAGCACAACTGTTAGAATGTCACTAGGCTGGATCAGATCGAGCGTATCTATATTTCTACATTTTACTCTGATTTAGTCCCTGATTGTGAGACTAAATCTGCGCTGAAAGTTTTTGTTTCAGTTCAGCTTTAAAGCTTTCTGTATATATTTTTTGATAACTTTTTAAAGGTAAACGAATTATACAAGTATTTATTCATTTGATTTAAACATAATGACATAATACATATATACATCAAATATAAATTTTGTTTATATAATTGTATTCATTTATATTATTTTCTTTTTTCAAAAAAAATCTGTATGAAATTATGAATTTTGTGATTTTTTATATATTTATAACGAAATATGATTTTAAAATATATCAAAAATAGAGTGTCGTGGAACTGTAGGGAAGCTCACCGAGCTGTCAATTTGATGATTGGAGCTCTTATTTGTTCCCTTGACCGAGCAACCTCAACGGTTTTCTTTCTCGAATTCCCTCAATTCACTTGATTTTTCTTCCAATTACTTGCTTCAACATACTCTCATCAGTTTGTTTACATTTTCAAAACAGCCCCTATGTTTGGCATAATTCTACTTAATACAGTAAAAGTCCTACAGGGGCAAATATGAAATAATATTGTTCGATTAAGCTTCATTACATCCAAAATAAATAGCTGAATGGTTCCAAATTGTCATTTGCCTTTGATTCTAACCCAAAAAAGCAAGTGCTCTTATGATGACTTGGTGATCACCTTCGTTGACTTGTGGCTGAACATCATTTTTACATGTGCTCTTATGATGACCATATAAACCACTCCGTGTACACTTATGAGATCTCTTCTTCGGGGTCTACCTGGTGGCTGTTTTAGTATTGGGGGAAGCATTGTACAACCCAATTCATGTTTTGTCCATTGATTTTTGCCCGGCATCGGAGCTATGCTCACAGCATAAGCATGAATCAACATAATGCTCTTCAATTCATTTTTTTTTTCACATGTACATTTATTATTCTTTTTTACATTTCCATTATTAATGCTTATGCACTGAACTAAGTATTAATACATATAAGATAAGGACTCGATCCTTATTTTTACTCAAAAAAAAAAAACATAAATTTCCCACCTAGCATTCCTAATTGCATGGACACAAGGAGTAGCTTTCACTTGCCAAGCCCTATAAGTATGCTTTTGCTCCTCTAAGTTCCTAGCCCATCTCAATCCATCTTTTTGCATCTTAACACAATTGTTTATGCTTCTGCGCACTTCATATCATTGCAAAATCTAAATAAATTATAAATTACTTATCAGTGCTCTGTACATTATTTTTGTTAGAAATAATTTTTCAGTTGAGTAAATTTAAAAAATATTGAGAATATTTAAGATACCCCAGATATATCCTATATAGTCGGCCACCTTAGGTACCAATGGGCCTTTCATAGTGCTTGCAATCCTAATTCTTTTATTGAAATTCATAATTATATTTTGCCTTATAAATCAATCAAATCCACAACTAGTTTGTTCCTTTCTTCATTTATCCAAGAGTTGAATGTTTCAGCAATATTGTTGGTGATATAATCACATTTTGATGTTGTTTCAAATTGACTTTTGCCCCAAAATTTATTATGCTCAACATTAAGATATTGAATGGTTATCGGGCATGCTTTCTCAATCGAAACAGGCCGGAGAGTAGGTCAAAATCTTTTGCCTTAGTTGGGCTAGCTTGGTGAATGACAAAAGATGAGAAATAATCACTGTTAAATATATCTTCTTCCATGGACAGATATTAGGAAAGTGTGAGAGGTTGAGATCTAAGAGGAGATATGTTTTTGGGATTTCATCATCACAAAAAAAATTGAGGTAGAGAAAACATTGCTTATTTAGAAAGAGAAATAAAACTGAGAAGGAAATTGGTGGAAAAGAAAATTGGAGTAGAGAAAGGGAAATATATAATTTGGCGGGAAGGGCAAACTTGTCATTCTTTTTTGTTAATAATTTTCTTTAAAGTAAAATATATTTATTTTAATCTAATATGGATAAATATATAATGGAATTAAAAATTAGTAGGTAAATATCTAAATTTGATGTTAAGATGGATAGATATCTAAAAAAACAAAGTTTTGATGGTTATGTACTCAATTTTGCCTTTACTTTTTGATGGAAAAAAACTTAACTTAGGACACAAACAAATGATGTCCTTTGCTAGGTTGAAATTAATAAGATGATCTGTCCTTTTCATGAATCAAGATATAGGTTGAAATTAAAAAGAGATCCTTATCTATAATATCTATAATTTTTAAGAGAAATATTATTCATCTGCAACCGTGAAAAACAACATTCACAGTATTGTTTACATAATGTTCATCCGCAATAAATCAATGACTGTTCACATTATTATTTATATTGATGATCATATTTCATATATAATAAAATATTAATTGATATTTTTATGATGTAGCCGAACGTTTTTTTATTTTTTAATTTAAATTCATTCTGAAAAAATTCTCCTCCAAAGCAAGGAAAAAGGAGCAGTTCCCAATAAGACCCATAAAATAGACTGATTTTTTATTTAAAAAAATTAATATTTAAAATTAAATAAATAAAAAATTAGATGAAAAATTATAAATATAGAAAGAAAGGATTTTGAGAATCCATTCTCAAATATACATAATACTGTTTTAACATTTTTAAAAAATATTATTTTATTGAGGGACGGATTTTCAAAATCCGTCCCTCAATAAAATATAATTTTTTTTATTATGGGACATATTTTCAAAATCCGTCTCGTAATATAATATTATTTTAAAAAAATCTTAAACAGTTTAAAATTTTTAGCATTTTTATAAAAATAATATTTTATTAATGGAAAAATTTTCAAAATCCGTCCTGTAATAAATATATTATTTTTTATAAAAAATATTAAAACAACATTCCGTACGTTTGGAGATGAATTTTGAAAATTGAACCCTCCTATATTTATAATTTTTGTTATTAATTTAATTTTAAATATCAGTTTTTTTTAAATAAAAAGAAATCGGTAAAATAAGACCTTTCGTATATGATATGGTGAAGTGTTCGATTATGAGGGATATATTTTTGTTAGGCGGCCTTTTGAAATGGAGTTGTCACATCACTTTGAACCGGATACGGGGACGAAAATTAGTAAAGAGTCGGGACTTTTGCTGTTTACTCTATTTTTTCATTCAAATCAAAGTCGTTATTGAGTTGTATTTGTCAAGCGCTGATTTTTTACTATACCGCATAACGAACACATAAGTTATAAATTATAAATTTTTAAATTTATTTTATACGAATTTTTAACATAATTGAATGAATAAAATATTATACTAACAGTGTAGCTGAGTAATGAACTCGTATTTGTCAGGTTCCATCATCTCTTGCACGATGCAGCGTTAGCAGCAGGCCAGCAGCCATGATGATGATCCGTCTCTTGACTCTTGGTGCCAAAATAATTCCAACAAAGGCACGAATTGAGTGAGAAACGAGCATCAGAGGGAATTACACGTTTTTGTCGTCGGTCTTCTTTTGAAAATTATTGATTCGGACACTGCGAATTTGAATAGCCGACTTGTTGGAAATGCAAACAGTCAGCAAAGCACCTGTGCATCCTGATTTTTGTCGTCACCGAAAATTTTCCAGTCGTTTGCTAATTAATATTTGGAGACGGCTTGTTCGCGTCTCCCATAGCATGCGCATGGTGTGGTATCCATTATTATTTATTTATTTATTTATTTATTTTGTCGTTCTGATATTTGTTATTTTGAAATCCGGATGAAATTGTGCATTTTCGTTTTCTATCATCAAATTTTATGCGACGTATCCCAACATGCAAATCTATTGATGCACGGGCTTTTTCTAAATTTTTAAAAGAAGTAATGTATAATAAGGATAATTCACATGCTCTTGAAAATTTTATTGATGTATATTCTTAAAGTGCACTTAAACTTAATCGTAATCAAAAGAATGAAAAAAATCATGCAAAATTAATACAAAATATACTTAACTGAAAATTCATACAAGATGTACATAATAAAGAACTGGATCTCAAAGCTAAAAAAAACTTTGATAACCAGGTGTTTCATACTTTTTGTATTTTTCTCACTGGCTCCCAAAGCTATAATTCAAATGCTCTGAAAAATTTGAGCAATTTCTAATTGAGAACTCAAATATCAAAATAAAAAAAAACATTATATGAAATATTAGTTTCACGTACATATATATAAAAGTACCATATTTTTACTTCATTTTGATAGATAATAAGAGTTTGTAAAATTTTACTATTGTTGATTATTTTGAATGTTGATGATTTTATCTTTGTTATTTGAATTTTTCTATTGAGGTATCAGACAAATAGATTATTAAATATTCATTAAAATAAAAAAAGGTATGTACATGATGTTATTTATAGAAGGATTAAAAAAAGCAAAACAAAACAAAAACAAAACAAATCATAAGTAAAAGAGAAAAAAAACTGTTTAGTATTGTAGCGAAATTTGCTCAATATAAAATTTCAAAATTATTCATTCCTATTCATTTATTTTCGTCAAATAAAATTTTTAATTAATTCTAATATTTATTCATTTTCAAATTATCTCTTCCGTTCTAATATGCTCAAATATCTCATTCTGAACTCTTTGGAGTTACGACTTGAGTTCAAAGCGGAGGTTACCAATCATTTGTGGAAGAAACGAAGACTTTGGAAGTTGAAACACAAGCGATTCCATCCCACCTAACCTTGTCTCATTAATTGTTTATTTATTAATACGCGCTTTCACTTTTCACCCTCTCTTCCAACTAAATTTACAATTCCACCCTTAGAGAGGAAGATAACAGAGAACTAGAGAAGAGAAGCCGAGAGAGAGAGCACACAAATGGGGAACTCACGTCTCCAGCCCGTTCTCTTCCTCTCTCTATCAGCTCTCCTCTTCCTCTCCATACCAGTACCTCCTCTCTCCGTACAAGCGCAAACCAACACTTCTTGCGCTTCCAATCTGGTGCCATGCGCCAATTACATCAACTCCACGAATCCGCCTGCTAGCTGTTGCACTCCGCTAAAAGAAGCAATCACCAACGATTTACAGTGCCTCTGTGCAATTTACGAGGATCCGTCAGTTTTGAAGGCGTTTGGGATTAACTTGACCGAAGCTGAGAACTTGACGACCAATTGTGGGATCGATTCAGGCACAAACCAGTGCAAAGGTATATCAATCCTTGAAATTTACATCTTTCGATTTTCTATCAGTGTAGATGCTTGGTAACTTATCCTGAGTGAGTGGCAGAGAAATTACATGTCTATTTTTTGTTGTAATTCTTTAGTCTTTTAAGGGTGTCAGTGCAAATGTGTTTTTTGTTTGTTATATATTAATTTGGTCGCCGCTCCCAAGCCTATTTGATTAATATTTTGGAATCTACCCAAGTGGTAGACATCAATTCCTTTACTGATAATTTTCCAATAATAGGAGTCGGGTGAATTTCTTTTCTTTTTTATCTTCAATTCCTCTTTTAAAATAAAGCTCCAGCTATATATTAAGCTGGATAAAATTGAAAGTGCTCAAAATTTCAGAAGTTGGATCTGTATGCATCGTTAACTTTTACCGAACGAGTGCAAAGTAACATATTATATTTTTTTTCCTTTTTGTTGCACATGAACCTGAAAATTTCTTCATAAATACTTTGGTTGTTCTCGAAAACTAAAAATCATTTTTCCTAGTCTAATATTTGCATCATTTTTTGTTTGTTTGTTTGACAGCTTCTTCTCCATCTGGTACTCCGACCCCAACACGTAAGATATTTTCACTGCTTTATGACTTCCTTATGATCCATTTATGTTCCATCTTTTTCTTTGTAATTGTTGAAACCTTCAATTATTGATTTATTACCAGTATCCAGCACTAATTTCCAGAACATACTGTACCGGCCATAGTGGATGCTATTGAGTATTATTACTGATCGGTACAGGGTATGAACTATGAACCCAAATACAGATCCGGTACAGGTTATAATAAAGGGTGGAGATTTGTTCACAACTATTATTTTTGACAATTTTAATAAAAAAATTTCAAATAATTTAAAAATTTTTTTAAAAATAGAAAAAAATTATAAACATATTATTTAATTTATAGATCGATTGTGTTTCAAATTTCATATAATTTAAGTATTATTTGTTATTTTATCAAAGACTATCAAAATAACATAATTTTTGGAATGGTTCACATTTACCGGTCTTTGATGAAATATTAAATGATTCTTAAATTATATGAAATTTGAAACACAATCAATCTATAAGTTAAAAAATATGTTTATCAAAATTTTTTTATTTTTTAGAATTTCTAAAAATTATATTAAAATTATTTAAAAATTGATTGTTAAGATTGTCAAGATAATAATTATCAAATATCTCCGTCCTATAATAAAAGTTTATTTATTTATTTATTTAACTATTAATTTACCCTTTTGGTTTTTCATTTTTCAGCTCCTAAGGCTAGCAACGATGCAGTAGCAAGGCCAGTATGGATTGGAGTATCAGGCTTGATTGGATTATTCTCCGTCTTTTGGTCTATTTGTGCATAGGCTAAATAAAAGCATGATATATTGATGATGATGGTGGACATAGATATTTGTATCATTTTGTTATTATGTTCATGTAGTTCTAGTTGGAATAAAGGGGTTGTTTCCAGGCCCTGAATCGTGACTTGACATTGTTTGTATTCGTTTTGGAGTATATGGTATAAATATATATATATATTCTTTTAGTATAGAGTCACATTTGATGATTTGAATCCTTTTTGTTTAATTTTACGTCTTTTGTGTGAGGGCACGAGCACAGTGATAATAAATTTTATTTTTTTTATAGTGATACATAAATTTAAATTTCATATGAGACATTAAAATTTTTTTTTGCAGTTAACAAGAATTTTTATATAAAAAAAACAGAGAAATGAATAGTCAACAATTTTTTTTGTTATAAATATTGGTAGACATTGATTGAGAAATAAAATTTTTATTTTTTATTTTTGGAGCCAAATAAGAATAATTAAAAAAAAACATAAGGAGAAATAAATAGAAGTTAGGGTTTCATAATTTATGGAGCTTTTCTAAATGGAATGAATTATTTCTTGAGTTTGTTATATATCTGTTAGTGACATGGTTTGTATTCAGATATATCTGTTAGTGACATGGTTTGTTATATACAGAAAATTGGTTTTGTTGATATATATGTGGAGCATGTCTCTCTATCCACATCTTTTTCTAGTCCTTTTAGGGGCACTACAATTTGGTTGATGAAGTGTTTGGTTGGCCTCCATCAATAGAACTATTAACCAACTCCTCTAAATTATCTAAATTATTGTTCATGTCCACCTCAACATTTCTAGCTCCATCTTCATCAATTGCTTCCTCTCGTTCAATGCCTTCTACTACATTGGCAAGCGACTCTGCTCCTAATCCATTGGCATGATCCTTGCTAAAGACAACAAACCACTCCTCTAAAATGGGGAAATGACTTAAACCTCTTAATCCTTTAGCAGTTGGGTGACTTTGTACATAATTTTCAAAACTTATATCAGCATGTCAACAGTGGATGCTTGGTTGTAGTTGGTTTGTACCAGTTTAAATACTATTCCGTACCAGTATTAGGTACAATGTTGTTATTGTAATTGATTGGTGTTGTGATGAATTGCAATTATAAAAACATTCATAAAAGATAGCCTTTACCTTAACCTAATCATCAAATACACTTTTCTCATAACTGATAGATTTATCTCTGTCATTCCATCCAAGCCCACTTGCACTAAGTCCTAGCATTTCAGAAGGTGCATAATATTGTTTCTTCCATAGTTTCACTCGAGAGCTAATGTGAGGAATAGCTCTTACTTGATAATTTGGGATCTTTTCATGCATCCATTTCTCTAGTTACTGTAGAAAATTGCTTTAAAATGTGCCATTGTCAGCTCTCCAATTTTCTGATTCCACAAGTTGAAGCAAGCACTCTATCAACTTCTCATCTTCCTACTTATCCCACTTATGCTTGGTATTGTTGTTGCTCTGGCTGGTTGGTTGTCCATCCATTTGTATGCAACAAAAAAAATGCTTTTATTTTTATGAAGAAAGTAATATTGAATTATATAAAGAAGATTATAATTGGATAAATTAAAATGATATAGACAAACTAAAATTAAAAACTCTTCAAATAAAAGATTGATACAGAGATATATAAAAGCAATATATTAAAAACAAATCTAAAGCATGGCTAGCTCTCATTTAACTAATAAAGTATCAACTCAGCGACTATTTCTGGAACTCCTCCACAAGTTAAATATTTATTGAGCTAAAGTATTTCTCCAATTGGTCCATTCATTAGTTGATTCAATATGTGTAATTAACTCATCGTCTAACTCCTCTAATGATACTATATTGTTCTCTTGCATTTCAACTTCCATAGGGTCTATTGGCATTTCTCTTCGAATATGATTATGAAGAAGCACACATGTCGAAATTATTCGACATTGAATTTTTACAGGATAAAAATGATTTCCCCCTAAGAATTGCCCATCTCTTTTTAAGAAGATCAAAACATCGTTCTATGACATTTTGTGCTGAAGAGTGTTTGTAATTAAAAAAATCCAACGTGGTTTGTGGCAATCTACCATCACTCCAGTCACTCAGATGATATCTTTGACCTTTAAGAGGTGTAAGAAAACCCTCTCCATTTGAATAACTGGCATCACAAAGATAATAGTAACCTATAATTTTGAAAAATGAAAAATAAAACTTCTGAAACTGAGACATGAAAAAAATGAAATTCAAAATTTAACACATGATATATGTTAATTAAAATGATTACCATGAGGTACTTGTAACCCATTTCTCCTAGCGATTGCATCATGTAATACTCTTGGATCAGCAGCAGATCCTTTCCATCCAGGCAGAATATAAATGAACTGCATATCTGGAGAACATACTCCTAAAACATTTGTTACAATCTCCTTTTTTCTTGTATGGTATCTTGCTTTGTCAATATCATGTACATTCAGTTGAATATAGGTACCATCTAATGCGCCAAGACAATTTTGTTAAATCAATTATAATAATTATTACTTAATTTCACTTACTATGTACTTATTTGTGTATTATGATTGGTGAATTATAAGTACCTTAAACCATTTCCATCTTTCATCGGTCGAATCTTCTGGTATTGGTGTTGGCTTCTTAAGCAAAATGTTATGGCATCTAATAATAGCATTAAGCACATTACGAAATTGCCAACTTATTGATTCTCCTAATCTAACAAATTGCCTCTTTTTGACTCTATTTTTCACATCATGCATCACAATATGTAAAAAAAGTGCAACAACCTCTTCAATTGATATGCTTCCATCATATCTCAACCTCCTCGCACTCGATAGCAAGTCACATAGGCTATAGAAAGGCTCTTTGATCCATGCGTGTATTTTCAACACATAATATATCACTTTCAAATATTATTCTTCGAAGAGTTATAGATCAGATAAAGTGTCTCTTCAATGCATTGCGACCACCCCATGAGACCCGACGATAATTTATCATTAAAACCAATCATAACAAGGTAGTTTTTAACATTAAATAATTTAACATCTCAATATATGAAGCGGTAACTTGATTGCAACATGAATTTCGTAAAGATTTGTTTCGTCCATTGTTTCACTATAAATCCGGTGACAAAAAATAAATTAGTTTAGTATAAAAAATAAAGAAGAAAAACAATATCATTGTTACATAAAAAATTTACTCTATATGCATGATTGAATTGAAATTTTTTAGATGATTGGCAATACATTCATTAATCAATCAAATTTGCAATGAATACATAGCACCTTGACTCTAGTGGTCTCCAAATAAAACAAAATATAGAGGGAAAAAATGAATAAAAAAAAGAAAGAGATAAAGACAACCTCAGAGAAAAACCCATGTACAAGCCACCTGGTAACTTGAAATGAAGACACTTGACTTGAATTTATAAAAAGTGGGAAGAAAGTTTGGAGGTAGAAAAATTTTCTTTGGCGCCTAGAAATAAATGGCAATGGGAGTGATTTCTGTCACGCAAGAATAGAAAAAATTCACCCATACCAGGGGTATAGTGATAGTCATAAAAAGATGAAATCACAACTCCAAAATAACCAGTAATTTTCATATTGATTCTTTTTTATTTTAACCAAACATGGTAATGGAATAAATTTTTAATTTGATGGCAGTGAATCACCTACAAAAAGAGTGAACCAAACACCCCCTACATGCTTATTGAAATGTAGGATGATAGCATTAAAAGGAAAAAAAAAATGCAAGATGGAGGTGAGTCTTCAATGGATGGTAGTCCTGTTTAGATAATTGCAAAGATGGATGTTAAATGGGTTCCTTTTTGTTAATTTGCAATCAACCGAAAAAAGTTATGATTATGTGTCATTTTGTTAGTCATAGAAAATGTGATACTGTGATGGTTATTTGTTTTATTATTTTGATAGCAATAGAAAGTGTTACATGTTGACCTAATACCATGATACTTATACATGGTAATAATAGAAATTTTTTGTGCTTATTATTTTGTACTATATTAACCGTGTTAACTGTTTTGTTATTTTTTAACGCATGATGTGGGATTGACATTTTATTTCTTAATTTCGAAAGATTTTACTATATAAACTGTATTATTTCTTAGTTTTGTGCATAAATGACAAGGGAAAAAAGAAAAAAAATAACATCAGAATAGTTTTCTCTCTCCCATGTACACTTTTAAAGGAGAAAAAAAGGTGTGATAGAACAAAAAAAATGACATATCAACACTTTTAGAATATAATATAACGGAAGAGTTAACAAAAGGGAGATAATGCACCATGTTTAATAGTTTAGGAGGTTAATTCAATAAAAAAAAAATTTTAAGACTCAATCAAACCAATTGCAATAGTTCAGGATCAAATTCAGACTTTTCTCTTAATATTATATTCTTTATTTATATATTTTAATTTAATGATATAAAACACATACTACCTTCTTACTCTTTTATTTATTCAATCCAATAAAAATATTTTATGATATAATATAATTTTACATAAAAAAAAGTATAATTTTATCCGCAACTAAACATAGGTACGAGAAGAACCGACTTTGTGTTTGTACTTCGTACAATTGTACTCACTGCTCAAAGGAATGATGAACCTCTCGGAAGCTACTAGAACCTAACATCTGCTTTATCCATTGTGGCACATTCCAGAAAAAAAAAAATTGTTATTTGTTAAAGTGAATGATTTCATTTCCTACTCTCCATTTATATCCGAAGATGTTCCCTCCATTTACTCAACATCCAGCGTAGTTAACTAGTTAAGATCTATTGATCAATAAAAATAGACGAATCTAGGTTTGATTCACTGGAGATGAGATAGCTATGATCTGCCTTTAATCACTTGCCGACGACCCTGTTCGACTGTCCCCTGATAAAACCCTCTTTTCTTTTACAAAAGAGAAAAAAAAGAGGAGGGTTAGAAAACTAAGAAATTAGAAAAAGGAAGGAGAGAAGGAGACACAGCAAATGGATGCAGCGAAGTTGAAAGAGCTGAAATCGTTCATAGAGCAATGCAAGAGCAACCCCTCCGTTTTGGGCGATCCATCTCTCGCCTTCTTTCGTGACTATCTCGAGAGGTTTTCTCTCCTCGTATTATAAATTTATAATCATTTTCGTTTCGATATTGACCAAAGTTAGTGCATCTATCGATTCTTGTCTGGTTGCGTTTATTTGAAGAGAAAGAAGGGCTTATTTGAGTAGTGTGAGTTCAGTTCAATCGATTGAAGCACGATTTTCTGGAATCAGATCTCCTATAATTTGATTTTGCTCTAAGACGTTTGATCCCCTTGAAATTTCATAGAAATGATTTCCCTTCGTTTGATATAGCTGAAAATATTAGCTATTTTTTGTTGTCTGGGATACTATTCTTAAGTCCAAAAAATGGTTGGTTGATGTGTAGTTAAAAAAAAATGCAGAAATAAATCATCAATACAAATTGCACTTAGCTGATGAACAGTAGAAACAGTTTCAGCACCACACTACCACAGTAACAAATTGCCTCAAGAAATATGAGAAATATAACTTCTATTGCCCCGGATGCCATATATCAAGACAATGCCAATTGAGGACATCTGTCCTAGGATTAATCTGCAAACCCTATCTGTTTCATACACAAATTGTCTGTGTTCTGCACCGCATAATCAAGCTTATTTACTTCGGTCTTTGTATCACTTACCCAGATGGCTGGTGCATCGATTGATTTGTTTAAATGGCTTGTAAAGGTAAAAGAGTAATGAACTAGAAATAGGCTAAGCCTAAACTAAGAGACTTACTCTCGAGTTGCACATTTTCCAAAATGATGTCCTTTGTATAAGTCGAGAAGTTAAAACTAATGTACTATAATTTTTGTCAGAAATTATATGCTCTTGTATTTGAGTTTGAAGATAGGAAAGATAATTATATTGAAATAAAGTATCAGGCATCTCCTACAAGAAATAATTTAATATAGTGCAAGATTAGAAAGTTTTTAAGCAATAAGAGTTTTATTAGGAAATATATATGTAGAGGCACTGTGAGATAATTTAAGGGAGGGTATGCTTCAAACAATTAATAATTGAATCAAAGCTACGAATACTGTGGGGTGTGTTCAGAGGGGGGGAGGGAGGGTGTTGGCAGTTGTAGGTGAATGGTGGCAGAAAGAAGGAGAGAATGTTATAATTGTTGTTGACTCTTCTTTACTGAACATGTGATGGAATCTGTGGAGAAGTTACTTTCTTCTTTTCAATATAGGTAAAGTAGGTCTGAGTTAAAAATAATGATAGCTTTTAAGTTTTAATTAAGTAAGTTTACTGCTTGTTTGGATGAATAGAAAGGTGAGAAAAGAAGAGAAGTTGGAGAGAGATAAGGTGTTTTTTCTTATTCAAATTGAAAAATAGCATGTTCATAAAGAGAAATTGAGCACCTTCAGATGCTGTCTTTTTCTTCATTTTTTATATGTTTCTTGTTCATAATTTGAAGGACACATTGGTGAATAAACTTCAGTTTTTTAATCGGTTTCCATCTTTAATACTACTGAATTTATATTATTTCTAATTTGTGCTGTTGTTTTCTCTCAGTTTGGGTGCTAAGCTTCCTTCTGCAGCTTATAAGCATGCTGATCAGACGGTAAAGTGTTTTGTTAATTTTCTTGCTTTTTTTGATATGAAAGTGCTAACGGGTGATAGATATATCTGGAACGGAAATAAATAGAAGTGAGACTGTATAAATACAAATAATGAACATATAAACCTGTGAACATAGTGTAGAGTTGAAGATGAAGGTTTACAGTGTTTGGTCTCAGATCTGTACCTGTCAAATCTTGGTAAGTGACGCATACCAGAGTTCCATCCTGGTGTAAACCATCTGGCACACCATAACTCTAGTTTAGAACTTTTGGTTTCTGACATTAAGGGACCACTTCTAGTTTCTAAAGTAGTTTTGTTAATAAACGCTCATTGTATTTCTGTTTTATTGTTTTTTTGTACTCAGAGAAGTCATGGTATGGATCAGATGGAAGACATTGACATTGACATTGCTGATGATGACAGTGTTGATCTGAAAGACACTGAACCAGAGCATGATGAGCTGGATGATGACATTGTTGAGTCTGATATTGAGCTCGAGGGCGAAACTGTCGAGCCTGACAATGACCCTCCCCAAAAGGTTTGGTCTCTACACATAGAAAGAAATGCTGTTTAACAAATTATCCATTATTCAGTTGTCTCTCAATTTAGCCCAATGATGGCTCCTTGAACCCTTGATTATACTATCAGATCTTAGTGAACTCAATTTTGCTACAAGAAATTTCCCCCGATCATGCAATAAGCAAAAATGAAGTAATAAAACAATGGAACTGGTGCCTCTAACTGCCCTAGCTGAATTACTGCTGCTGTTTACGATTTTTTACTATTTTGTATAGATGGGGGATCCATCTGTTGAGGTGACTGAGGAAAATCGCGAGGCCTCCCAAGAGGCCAAGGGAAAAGCCATGGAGGCAATTTCCGAAGGTATTATCATTTTTTAAGAAAAAAGATATGAAAGCTTGGCAGAAAGTATGAACTATAAAATAGAGAGGACCCATCTTTGTCATTCTTAAAATGGCTCCTGATCCATGACAGGTCATAATCATAAAGATTCAAACTATAGAATTATAAGCTAAGCTGATTAAATTCTCAGGGAATTTTGACGAGGCAATTGAGCATCTCACTGAGGCTATAACATTAAACCCTACTTCAGCTATCATGTATGCGACCAGAGGTATGTGTGTGTGTTATTACAATTACGATCATGTTAATCTGAGTGTGGTTTTTGTATTCACTGTTGTTGACCCTGACTCTAGCCAGCAACTATGTATTGCTTCTTGGTTCTAACTGTTTGTTTTTTTAATTTTCCTGAAACTTCGCAGCCACTGTGTACATCAAGATGAAAAAGCCGAATGCAGCCATTCGTGATGCAACCGCAGCTTTAGAGGTAAACTTTAGCCATAATCTATCTTTACCCTCTTGCAATATGGTCATTTGGTCAAGGCTTATTATAAGAATCTGACAGAAGAAAAGATAGAAATGTGCAAAAAGCCCCAGCAAGTTAAAATGTCCCTATTATTGGTATATGCAAGAAAGCTTCTATCTTGTTGAAAAAAGTTGAAAACCAACTTGTTACTAAACCATGGAGAAAAAAGTAATTCTGTTACTATTGTTTCTTCAACAAAAGAACCTACAAGAAGATGATTGATTAGTTCTTACAAAAAGTAAATTCTTCCTTTCAGAGACTTGGATTATATTGTCTTAAATTGCAAAATAAAAAAACAAGTTAGTTTTGTTCTTTCTCATGAGTTCTGTTTTTTAAAATGCGGATAGTATATCATATTAAATTGTTGTTTATTATCTTTATGTGGATGGTGCTGGCGGTGTTGAAGGCTAGTTGGAGGTTTTTTTTTGTTTTAAATTTTCAGTTGATGTAGGCTCTTTATTTTTCCTCAAATAATTATCTCTGTGGGGCATTTTGTTTTGGTGTGATCAGATAAACCCAGACTCTGCAAAGGGTTACAAATCAAGGGGCATAGCCTTGGCCATGCTGGGCAAATGGGCGCAGGCTGCAAAGGATCTCCATACTGCATCCACAATAGACTATGACGATGAGATCAACTCTTGGCTAAAAAAGGTAACTCTTCATTTTTTCTCAAATTATTTGGATAGTTTGTTGTCCTGTGGTATTTTTTATATGAAATGTTGAGTTTGAAATCCATGGATCTTGTCATAGGTGTAGTGTAATTGTCAGAATTCAGATTATATCGAGTTTTGAAAGGTTGAATTGAGATTGTTAGATGCTTAATTTCAGGTAAATTTGTTTTCATTGTGGAACTTTCGATATGAAATGTTGAGTTTGAAATCCATGGATCTTGTCACAGGTGTAGTGTAATTGTCAGAATTCAAATTATATGGAGTTTTGAAAGGTTGAATTGAGATTGTTAGATGCTTAATTTCAGGTAGAACCAAATGCACACAAGATAGAAGAGCATAAAAGAAAGTATGATCGTTTAAGGAAAGAGCATGAAGAAAAGAGAGCAGAGCGAGACAGACTTCGCCGCAAGGCCGCTGCTCAGGTACTGTGTAAACTGAAGTAGTTTCAAGCACACCTTATTAAGCATGAAGATATTATGTACTCCTGCAAAACAAAAAATAATCATATACTTTCCCAAAACATGATAATATTACCTGTACTTCCCTCACTTTATCTCTTTGAAGGTGCTAAAACTAAGCTTTTTTTTTCAAGAGATAAGTTTGGTTTGGTGTATAGTCTGGAAATCGTTTCAAGTCATCAAAGAGAGGCAGGGTACTCTTTGAAAATTAACATTCCTATGTTGTTAAGTGGGGATATACTTGATGGGCATTGTTTTGGTTGGTTTCTTGGCTATGTTATTTTTACATGTTGTAACTGCATGTGTGAAACCATCACTTGTAACTTAACTTGGAAAAGTCGAGGCTGGGGGGGAGCTTCATCTTATTGTTTCAAATAAAAAACACTTCTGCAGATGTCCTTGGTTCAACAATACCGTCCTGAGCAGCCATTTTTATGTCCCCATCTATCTACTTTTCTTGTGTTAATGTTAGGCTGCATATGAGAAGGCTAAGAAGAAAGAACAATCATCATCCAGTGGCATGCCAGGAGGCTTCCCGGGTGGCATGCCTGGAGGTTTCCCTGGTGGCATGCCCGGAGGATTCCCGGGTGGCATGCCCGGAGGATTCCCGGGTGCCATGCCCGGAGGTGCTCCTGGAAATATTGACATGAGCAAGATCCTCAATGTAAGTTACTAAACTAAGAGCTTATTTATATTTGCTTTTGAGATAAACATATGTGCAAGGTATGACATCCAAGATCGAATGTTTACTTTATTAACAATCCATTGGAAGAACAAGATGGAAAAGGAATATACTGAATTTTAAGAGTTTTGCACTTTCCATTATTACTTTGACTAAGAATGAAACATTTTGTTAAGTTTACACGATAAAGTGGGGATGCAAACAAGTCGAGTTGGCGTGAGCTAGGCCCAACTAAACCTTGATTAGTTTATTTTCAGACTGAAACTTGTCACTTGAAATAGACTCGAAAATAACCTTGAGCTGATGCAATTATAATCCAAACTACTATCCATTTTGCTTCTATTTCTTTCCATTTTTCGGCCAATTGGATATTCCGGATTCTTCTGTGTCCCATAGCCCAAACCGGATCCTCTATTTTATTTTCTTTTTGTTTTTTTTTATTATTTAATGCCTCCTACAGAAAACCACTCTGATAAAGTTAGCTAATGAGATCTACACAACAAATCCCACAAAAGTCATGGAGTCCTTGAAAGGGGACTCTTCAATTATCTAGCCAATTATTCCCATCTTGTTTAATTATTGATCCAGTTTCAAGTGAGTTCGTGTGAGCGCGAAAGCAACTTGTCAGAGTTGGGCTCAATAACTAACTCGTGAACATCCCAACATGATAAAGTAGGAACGTCTAAAATTGTTTTTTTGCTCAACCTAACCTCAGGTTCAGTTGGCTGGATTTTCTGTAATATGCTGAAAAAATGATTTTGCAAAATTGGCTAAACTTTGTTTCTTGCGAACATCATGTGCGATAATGTTGCAACATCGTAAAAGATTGATCGCATGTTTAGCTTTTAAGTTAAAATATAAGAAACCAGAAGTTTTGAATTTCGTTATTTCTGATGCAAGTGACCTGATTATTTTGTTTAACAGGATCCAGAACTGATGTCAGCCTTGAGTGACCCTGAGGTCATGGCAGCTCTGCAAGATGGTAAATTTTGCAACTTTCCTTTTAAGTTCTCATTTAGATGGTTGAATAAATTATCTTCTTTGAAAATAGTATAATGTAACAATGGCCCCTAAAGTTTCACAGGCTTCTCATTTATCTCCGGGGTAAAAATGGAAATTATTGAACTTCATGAACAAGATAGGAAACATGAACGATCTTTTAAAGTTTGTGATGTCATTTAATACATCTGTTGTGTAGATTTTGCTTTCAAACATGATAAAATTGTCGATTGTGATTTTCAGTGATGAAGAACCCGGCAAATTTTGCAAAGCATCAGGCAAACCCCAAGGTGGCGCCGGTTATAGCTAAGATGATGGGTAAATTTGCAGGGTCAAGCTAGGAAATTTTGTGAACTTAGTTTCTTCTGATGAAATGATTTTTGGGTTTTGTAAAGACATGTTTTGTTGCTTGAGATCAGCAAGAGATTTACTCTTTGGAGTTTATGGGGTTTTGTTTCTTTTTTATCTGAACTTTGTTGATTTTGCTTCAAAGTAGAAGGCATTGACTTGAGATATGGTGCATGAACTCTTTCTGATACTATTCATGATTCGATTCTTCGCAAAGAAAATGTTGTTTGGATATTCGATGTCTTGGCCCTCTTGGGGGGGGGGGGGGGGGGGTACTTTGCTAAGACTTTAGCTAATTAGTCCTTTTTTAATAGCACGTCAAAGGAAAAAGGTTCAGCCCTATGTCCTTTGTGATACCAGATTTAAATTTGAAACTATCCAAGTCTATTTCGAGAATGGCTTCAACTCGGAGATTATTGCGCTATCAAATTGAGTAAGATGTGATCTCCTTATTTGTTTGAACTAAATTCGTAATTTTATACTTTATTGGAACTTCTTGAGTTTTTTGGGCATAATTTTACTTTATTATATATAATGAGCATCCTTATGATTGTTAGGGGAGCATCTATTTGTTCGTACTAATAAACATAGGGAGTCGGTATACAGATATGATTGTTAATATCGTCATCGATATGAATTTAATTATATATATTAAATAAGTTATTATGTATGTTAATTATTTTATTATGTAAATTTATTTTATACAGTATTGTCATTGTGTAATTTAAATGAATTATTATGTATATTAATAATTTTATTATGTCAACTCATTTTGTATAATATTGTTATTATATAATTTAAATGAGTTATTATATATATTAATAATATTTTTAAGTTAAATAATAAAAATATTGTATATAATAAAGTTATTAATGTGTATAATAATTCATTTAATGTATATAATAAAGTTTATATTGACGATGGTATCAATAATGATATAATGATATGTCTTAACTTTTTCCATAAACATATTGGTACTCAAAACATGCTTTTCCTACATTTAACGTTGCGCATTTGATTTTGAGAAATTACATAATTTTCACTCTAATTATGTATCTAGACTTTTAGAATATTAAGATCGAAACATTTTTTGTATCGGCAGCACGAGTAAAAGCATCGCACTGTCATTCGTTCTGAATTGGTATCCCAAAAAGAACTTGTACGTTAGGCTTTCATTGGTTAATGCGTAGTACATGCAATTTCGGTGATACCTTGATACGAATAGCGAAAGATATTAATTTCGGGTGTTTTGATGTTCAACCCCAAGTTATTAGTGGGCATAATATTGCTCAAGAAAAAATAATCAGATTGCTAGGTCGTATTATAATTCCTTCTCTTTTTGTAGGATGGAATGCTTTAACTGGTAAACATCAGCACGAACAATAAATGGAACACAGAATTAGGAGGGCTACATACTAGACAGTTAATCTCCAGCTTTTGTGCTTACGATCTGAATCCAAAATGAGATGAATGAATATAACATGCAAACTTGTCAATTGACCAGCTTCTTCACTGATGTAGAGAAATTTTCATGACTATCTAATACAAACATTTTTTCCCACTCAGGAATATATCTGACTTCCCTAATGTGAAAACTATTGCGGTAAGTTCAAACTTCACGCCCAAAAAATAAATCCGGGCATTATCAGAGTCCGAGTATTTCCTAGAGAAACCTCGTATCTGAATCAATTCCTAGTAAGAAAGGTTATCTGGAAATAAAAAAATAAATAAATCCACCTTATGAGAGCACACAGGGCCTCCTCTATGACCTCACAATAACTGAAAATAGCAAGAAGGCCCCTAATCTTTTTTTCAAATTGGCCTGATACAAGTTACCGCTGATCAAATGATCCTCTTCTCAACCAAAAACCACAGCCAGACAATTAATTGCAACTGTATCTCTATTATACTACTAATAAGTTTACTTCTGTGCATTTGGCCTTTCTTTCACTATCAAGAAATAACACATGGATTTGTTCTAAAATATATTTTCACTGTGCAAAAAACTATGAAAACCCTGGAAATATATCAATCTTAAAGTCACACAGTGTTCCACAAGATCCAAAAATGGAATCAATCTCATACTTAAATGCATCCAGAAACAAACCCAGTGATAACCCAGCCTTCCAATAATTGAAAATTGAAATGAACCCCTTAATCTTTTTGAAGACTGGAATCGAGGCCCGGTACATGAGTGCACCAATTCCCTCTACCACAACCACCGCCAAACCGGCTGAGAGTATGTCCCAGTCACCAGTCTGACCTATGACCGTTGCAAAAGCAGTAGCACAATAGAATCCAATGAGAAAAAACAAGATTTTTAATGACAAACCCTTCCTCAATTGGTTAATACGATATGTTAAGTTGGTTTCAAAAGATTTGAGTGCATTGAATAAGCGGGTTCCACCATTGTTTGTTGTATTGCTTGATGATGATTCTGAAGTACCATCTTCTACCAAGCTTTTGACAGTCCATCTCCTTCTCCTATACAAAAAAATAAGCTATGCGCTAAAATAAACAAAAATAACAACAGAATCTTAATACTGGTAGATGCAACATTCAAGGCTTTCAATTCTTTCTGCCTTTCTGGCACACTGAAATCTTGAACAGATTCAGTTCAGCAATGCTTTGTTTTGGTGTCTGGCTGTTTGTTCCATACAAATTCTTATGCCCCAAGTGTTTGCTAACTTAAAATAAAAAAAAAAAAGTGTTTCCTCTTTCAGCATGAAAATCCAAAGGGAAACTAATAATGCCTGCACATACTGGTAAGGTACCAGTGTTGGGCATGATTTGAAATAATTCTATTAAACAAATAAACCACCAGTGACAAATAGACTATATTTCAAGAAAAATAATAAAGAACAAAAGAGAGCCTAACATTCACCTTGAATATTTGACTGTGGGTTCAACTAGATAAAAGCAACATAACTTGTTGAGATTTGCATTAATTCCACTAGTGCTATCGACTAGGTAGGAAGATGTACATGTATACTTTGTCTTCGTGCATTTTGATAGTGGTAAGATGGTGATTCCCTTGTAAGGTTGTACGGCTGACATGTCACCATACTAGAATTGAAGCCACATCTGTGACACAAAAGTATTAAGTATCAATAGACGATATATCATTTCAGTATGTTTTCTTGTGAAACGATATCATGCTAACCAGAAAAATATCATTGAAACCTCCTAAAACAACATCACACACATCTTCTTATTGCATATGAAATTTCAATATCCAACCCCACAATAAATGACAATATCCCAGTTAGCCTCTCTTTGCCAATTTAATCGGAATTACCCTATCAGTCCAATTTCTCTCAATTCCTAAAAAAATAATTGTGAATAAAAGGAATATAGTTTAGGTTTCTTTACGAAAAGAGTATGTGGGGAGGATTCATGGGTCTAATTTCTCTTGTTTCGTGGTCTAATTCCTATTATTTGTGAAATACCTTACTTAAAAAGTTAAAATTAAGACCTTCCACCATATCAAGCCTTAGTCTTGTTGCTTTTTTTACCAATAGCTTGGAAAAATCTAATCGGAGGAGACTCACCTTATGTCCGAGTTACGCCGATTCTTTTGATTTTGCGCCTCGTCAGATTTGATTTTGTACAGATTGGTGCGGTTTATGATCGGAAGAGAGATTTGGGATAGCGTCAAGCTTTCTTTTTTTTTTTTTTTTTTTGAGACAAAGCGTAGGCGGATAGCGTGATGTAGGTTTCGCTAATTAATAAGGGGATTGAGAAGATGCGTTTGTGCCTTTGCGTTGTAGGATCCGATGGTTATAACCAGGCTGAACCAATGATTTAGAATTTGTTGCTCAGCTATTACTTATTTTTGTTTCATTTAGTTGGATTAATATTTTATTTAAAAAAAAATGGTGTTTGATATTGGACGAATAGATTACTTCATAAAAAATAATGAACATTGGAAAAAAAAAATTTACTTATCTTGTCAGTTTTTTGTTCATTATAATTTCTTTTTGTATTTTGTCCATACTGACATTCCACAATCATTGCAATATTATTTTGTAATTATGAACTTATGTCCTCCAAATTATTTTATTTATGACATAGCTTTTTCGCCTTTCAGTAAAAAGCATAAATAAAATCTTATTAGATCTTTTATAAAGTATATAATATGCAATATTTTATTTCTATTTGTCTTTGAAATTGACAATTAATTCAATATAAAGAAAGTAATGGAAAAAAATTATCATATCTATCCCAGTCAGAAGCAGATTAATCAAATAGAAAAAACACAGTAAAAGGTTCTTGTCAATGAACTCTTCCTTCAACAAAAATTATGTACACTCAATGATGGCAGCGTTGCCAATAAAATTTCTAAATATCCCAAACTTCCACCACCCTTTTTACATCCCTCATCCCCCCAGAAAAAATACATGACCCCCCCCCCCCCCCCCCCCTCTCCCAACCAAAAAGAAAAAAAGAAAAAACAGAACAACAACAGACACACACCCCTTAAATATCTTCATATATAGTCAAAGTGCTTGTAAATACTATAATTCAAGCAATTCTAACCCTCTATCTAGCATCATCCTTTTAATCCTCTCTATTCTATCCAACCGCCCTGCTTTTCTATAAACCCTTGCCATCAGCTCAAAATTATGTTCATTATCTGGTTCCAACTCAAATAATTTCTCAGCTGCAACCTCACCTATCTCCATATCACCGTGTATCGAGCAAGCATACAACAAAGCACCCCAGATCGTAGGCCCAGCCGCAAAAGGCATCCTTTGTACTACTTCATAAGCCTCTTTTATACTCCCTGCCTTTCCCAACATGTTCACCACGCAACCATAGTGCTCCTTATTAGGCTTTATATTATACTTTCCTTTCATTTCATTGAATAATCTTTTACCATCAGTTACAAGGCCCAAATTGGCACAAGATGACAGTAACGCAATGAAAGTGACCTTATCGGGTTTAACTCCTGAATGAATCATTCGATTAAACAGGACAAATATTTTCTTGTTGAGACGGTGAGCCGATAATATAGTATTCCAGGTGAACAAATCTCTTTTGGGCATTAATTCAAATATCTCCCTTGCAAGTGGCAATTTGTTCATTTTTGAATACAACCTAATCAAAGAATTGCCTACTGAATGATTCCCTACAAGCCCATGACGGATTACCCAAGCATGAATCTCTAATCCGACTTTAGTACTTGAGCTTTGTGAGAAAGCAGAAATTAATGTGGATATAGTAATTGAGTCGGGTTCAAACCCGGTATCTAGCATGCCTCTCAATATGGCAGCAGCTTCCCTTAAAAGACCATGCCGGGTATAACCAACAAGCAAAGAATTCCAAGAGATCAAATCCCTTTCGGAATTTACCTCAAACACCTTACGTGCAGCTTTGATGTCCCCACACTTGGCATACATGTCAATGAGAGCATTTAGTGCATATACGTCATTTCCAAAACCAGATCTTATTACATGCCTGTGTATTGCCTGGCCAAGAGAAACTAATCCGATACCAGCACAAGCTTTAATAACTCGAGGAAATGTGAATCTGTCAGGAGGAACTCCATCTTCTTCCATCTGGTGATACAATGCCATGGCCTCTTCATACAAGCCCAATGCAGTGTATCCTGAAATCAAACAATTCCAGAGGAATGTGCTGGATCTACGCCTGCCAGGCATTTGGTCGAACAGTTGGTGTGCATTGCGAACGAACCCATGATCACAATACAACTGGATGAGCGCTGCAAGTATGCTAGCATTGCGACGGAGAAGGGATAAGGGGATGACCTGACGGAGACGCCTGACATGGCTGGAGCTTCTGACGTGGCGCAAAATGGAGAGGACGAAATCTGGGTCGTGGAAGAGGTGGTCTGAAGAGGACTCAAGATGCGCAATGGCGGATTCTACGAATTGGTCAGGGGAAAGGCGCAGAGAGGCAGGGGAGGTTGAGGGGAGGAGAGGAGTGGGAGAAGGTTTTGGGTATGGAAGTGCAGGCGGTTCAGTCCGATTGCGTCGTTGGTTTCTCCTGTTGCGCTTCACACGGCGTGGTATGGCGCATGTGATGGTGCCAAAGATGGATACAACAATTGCCATGATTATCGATGGAACTTAACAAGGGAAATAAAATAACATCTGCATTACAGCATTACAGCATTACTGCACGAGTGCATATCCACCACACTAAACACCCTTTGATATGCACGAGTGCATATCAACTAGACTAGATCCAAAATTAGTGGTGGTAAAATCTGATCTGACGAATCCGTCCGATTCATCTGACACTCGATCCGGTTCTATCTGATTTTTTCAAAAAAATCAAAATGATAATCTGATCTAATCCAAAATGATCTGAAACTCTGAAAAAAAAATTATGACCTAAAACCCTACTTATGACTCGATAGTTTTTTTCGATCAAACTAATTCAATCTGATCCGACCTGATCGGCCTGGTTGTCACGACAAAATCCAAGCAAATGAGGTCTGAAGGCCCGTTTAACTAATGGTCTCAAAGGCCCATTTCAAAAGTCTCACTATAGTTCGGTGCTTCTAAAACCCCTCACCAGCTCCGCTCCTCTCCTCTGCGGCTCTCCCCTCCCAGGCTTCCACAGTCAAACCGAACCATGCTATTCTTTCGAGCGGCCAGCGGTGGCGGAGGTGGTGGCGCCGGAGGATGGATGGCAACTGCCGTGCGACATTTCTCTCGGAAGAGAGCGGAGGATGTGAGGCGGATAAACCCTAAGGTGCCGAAAGATGAGGCTGTCGAGATCTCCAAAGGCCTCTTGCAGATCGTCAAGGATCACGGCCCCCTCACTGTCTCTGACACCTGGAACCGTGTCAAGGTACTTCAATTTTAATTCTCTTTCGTTCTGAGGTTATCAGACGAGGATTTTTTATTTGTGGATAGAAGAGAGTTCTTTTGAGGTAGTTTAATGATTGGATTCAGATATAATAAGTAGAGATAAAGAGTCTTTTTGTGATTTCAGTGTCCTGTCAAATTCCAACATTTTAGTGAATGTTAACTCTGTAAGTAATTTAAAACTTCATCTTTGTTGAATTTTTTATCAAGAAGTTCACCGGAGATCATACAATAATGTAATAATGTCAATTTTCTCATACGAATTAAGACAGTGAAGTAGTTGAGCAAATTTTTTTTTTTTTTTGTTCATCAATGCATTCTTACTGTTTTGATAAAATAATCTCAATGAAAAAGTTAAACAAAGAATGAGGAAGGAAGGGATGTTCAACTTGTGCCAACTGTTATATACATAATGTCTATTATTGTCTGAATGATACAGTATTGACATTTGAGTTTGATCGAGAAGTAAATTATTTTTCAAAACCCGACAGCACTTCTAGGTTGAAGTTTAGTAGCTAGTTACAACATATTTTGTTAGTTTCTGTTTGATATTTTGATTTGAACTTATTTGGGGTTATGGCTGAATTGGCCTTCATTTAGGCTTTCCGTATCTTATTATAGCTTTTGGCCCAAAGATGGGTAATGAAACAAACCACAGAACCAGCCTGTGGGTACATAACAACTGATGTTGCAATTCTTAGCATTTCCGGGCATGTACTTATATCACAAATTGGGATTGAAATTGTAATCTAATTAAAGTTTATAATATCTCCCTTTCACTAAGGTATGGGGCTTGTTATGAATCTCTCTATTTCACTAATTTAACCATTACTGCAATACTTATTAAAAACTTTGAACAGGAGGCAGGAATTAGTGGGGTGAACAGCAAAACGCACATGAAATTGTTGCTGAAATGGATGCGGGGTCGTAGTATGCTCAAATTATCATGTGCACATGTTGGAAATTCAAAGAAGTTTTTCTACTCAACAAAAACTGATGATGATTCAGGTATTCCTGTGGTACCCGATTTGAAGACCGTCAAGAAAGCTGGATCCCTCAGTCCAAAAAGAGGGGCCAAAATGATGAAGCAATAAAGGGAGCTGAGTCTTTCAATAGTGCTCTCTTTCTCTCTCTCTCTCTCTCCCCGTAGACCTTCTCCTCTCTCTCGTATTCTTTGTTTTTTTTTTCTCAATTGTGTGATTGTACCTGAAGAAGTTTACTTTGAGCAATCTCATGTTCACTTAGTTAGAACTGTTATTTTGATTGAATGTGCCATGCCACAAATGTGCCACATTGCTGGATGTGCGGAAACAAAAAAAACTTTATTTTACTCATCCGTTGCCATAGCAGCAGATGCAGACTAAGTTATGGAAATTCACATCTGTTGTCATAGTTAGCTATGGCAACTGATTACCATTGAGAGTATGATAGGTGAAACTCACATGATATTCATAAAAAATATCTTCTTTAAACTAAAATCAGTTTGTTTAAATCGAATCGGGCCGTTTATATGTAATAATTGCCAGCTGCAATAGCAGCAGATGCAGACTCCATGTATTGTGCAGTATCACAAATTTGGTCGTCAATTTTTCATAAAATTGTTATTCTTGTTTCTTTTTTATTTATTTTTTTCAAATTTTGTTTTTTTTATGATTAATATTGTAATTATTACAAGATGTTTTGTATTCTTATGTAAACTTCCTAAAAGGTCACTAAAGATTGTCAACCTCTGCAGGTTGAGTTATGTTTCAAATTACCAAATCTGTCATTAGCTATGTAATATTGGACCGAACTGTTTAAGTGTTAATGAAACAATCAGTGTTAGTAAAAAAAAAGTTATCTAGATAAGTACGAGATGTCAAGTCCAAATTCAATTTGCTTTCTTAAAAGTTAAAAGTCTGACTGAATGAAAAAATCGTGGCAAGCTAAAAAATATGATACATTAAAAAAAATTTACCTATCAATCCAAATGGTCTAGAACATATCCTTTTTCTTCTTTCTTCTTTTTTTTTTAACTTTTTTTTTTATCTTTTAAATGTAGAGCTTGAAAGTTAGTAAGTTCAAAATTCGATTGAAAATCCTGCATGAATATTTAAAATTAAAAAAAAAACTTATCCCCAAATTTTATCTAAAAAAATAGAAAAAAAGAACTTAGTGCAGCGTGTTGGGCCTTAGCTCAACTTTTCTTCCATCCAGAGATATGGTCAATTTGGCCCACAAACACATGTTTGTAGTAGTATGCACGGAATATTTAATCTTCCATCAAATTTATATTTTAATAATGAAACTTTAAGAGTATTTCTAATATACACTCAACTCTATAAATATTATTCAAATTAAAAAATTATAATTATAAATGTGTTTCTAATTATTTAGATAGGACGTTTTTTTAGTTTGAGTTGATTTGTAATTTTATCGATCATTCATCATAATGTCATTAATATTTCAAAGTTAATTTTAAATTGTTTGATGAAAAGCTAAATATTTTTCAAACTGATCTCAATTTTGATATGCACGCATATGCATATATACTAAAGAGAAATTATTCTCACACTCCACATTTTGCGCCGTTTATCTATACATCAAAAGTATATATACTAAATAGATAATTTATTTATATATGAATTTCTAGTGTTTATAGTTAGTATAAAAAATATTTATTACTTTTTTTCTTAGATTATTATAAAAAAATTCAAGTTAAAAATGTTGTTGCACAAGTAAAACTACAATTTGTATAACTTTTAATTCTAATAATATAATGTATAAATATTTTTATTATTAGATATAAATATTTTCTAAAAAAAATATAAATATATCTGGGTGTAGATAAGGAGTGTAATTATCGCTCCTAAAAAAAACTATGATTCTATCTAAAAATTAAAAGCAAAATATTCTTAAGAAATGATGCATACCTATAAACACATCCGGGGTCTGTGTTAGTCTAATACATTCTATGTTTCCATAATTTTCAACCATCATTAGTCAATATCATATAATTTTGGTTTTTTTACTTTTTGACTTCTTCCTATGGAAATGTATGGCTAATATCTTGTATCATGGTACCATTATTTTCTCTCTTTAATTAATGAGATAATAACTGACTTAATCGCATGTCTACTTGTCAAATAAAGGTCTATAAGATGTCATAGCTGACTTCAGCACATATTTTCTCCTCCCTGTCTATAAATGAAGTCTGAGAATTCAGACAAAAAATCAACACCATTTCCATTGCCATTAAGTTAACAAGAACCAAGGTACCAATTGCAAGGAGGCGAAACATTTCAATTGTGGTAACCACATCAACTTCTCTTATTTCAATACCAAGCAACATAAGCTTGAATATATTTCCCCAATTCCCAGAAGTACCTAAACTTAAGTCTTGTCTTATTTTATTGTACTTGTAGTGAAGAGAAAGGTGAGCCATGGAGAGCAAGGTTGAAACAGGAAATTGTCTTGGTTGGGCCGCGAGAGATCCTTCAGGCACTCTTTCTCCCTACAAGTTCAATCGAAGGTATAATTTTTTTGGTTGAATTTTCAATTCAAATTTTAGAATTCTGTATTCCCTTTTTTTTTTCCTTTTGTACTAGGGTTGGATATTAAAATAGTTGTGGTTGATCTCTCATTTCATATTGCTAATTTTTTCTGTTATTTGCTTGTTTTGTAACTAGTAAATTTTAGTTGATTGTACATATTATTATGTGTAACATCTAGTGTGCAAAATTGAAACAAACAGGGAACCCCGCAGAGACGATATATCACTGGAGATATTATACTGTGGTGTTTGCTATGCCGATGTCATCTGGACCCGAAATAAAATGGGTGATTCGAAGTATCCCATAGTGCCTGGGTATGTTCTCCTTCATTTTGCTACTTTTAAAAAAGAACAAAAATTCTTCGTTTTGTGCTTTTCTGAGTTTTCCAGATGAAATATAGCTCCTCACTCCATGGTATAATTCTAGCTGACCCGTCAGAGAACAAAAAAATAAAATAATAAAGGAGCTGCTAAAGGTCTAATTTATGCAATTAGGTGTATACATACATCTCATGCTAATTCCCAAATGTATAATTTGTGTACTCAGTATCAATTGCTTTTTGCATGATCTACTGTGGTCCTTAATTACCAGCATTTGTTCTTCTTAACTCAATATAATGAGATAGGTCTTCCTCTTATGATGTCTTCTTATAGGCATGAAATTGCTGGAGTTGTCACCGCTGTTGGATCTGATGTGGCGACATTTAAAGTAGGTGACCATGTGGGAGTAGGTACATATGTCGATTCATGCAGAGATTGTGACTACTGTAATGTACGTAGAGAGGTTTATTGTGATAAACACCCAATTGCGACATTCAATGCCATTGATAAGGATGGTACGATCACAAAAGGTGGCTACTCCACTCATATAGTGGTACATGAAAGGTATAATATGTTGTAGAAAAGTTCTCTTTTCTGTGGTTTTTCTAATTCATCTTCATGATTGATCTCTCATACAATGATAGCATTTGTCATATACGCAAAATAGTGAAGTATGATAATAATAATAATACACTTTGTGTTATTTTTTGGTCTCAAATACAGGTACTGTCACAAGATACCTGATGGATATCCATTAGAGAAGGCGGCCCCATTACTATGTGCAGGAATTACTGTTTACACCCCGATGATGAAACACAACATGAACCAACCTGGTAAATCTCTCGGTGTAGTCGGTTTAGGCGGGTTGGGCCACATGGCTGTCAAATTCGGAAAGGCATTCGGTTTGAAAGTTACTGTGATCAGTACAAGTGAGTCGAAGAGAGAAGAGGCGATTAGGCTCCTTGGAGCTGATCGATTCATTATTTCAAAGGACAAGGACCAGATGGCGGTACACAATTTATACTCGACATTTTTCCAACCATGAAATTGCCAACTTATCTTTCTTTTGTGCTCTTTATTTGGAAACTTATAATAAAAACATAAGATTAATGTTGGACATTTACTTTGTTGCAGTCTGCTGCAAAATCTCTCGATTTTATAATTGACACGGCATCAGGAGATCACCCGTTTGATCCATACCTTTCTCTGCTAAAATTTGATGGAATTATGGTTCTTGTGGGCTTCCCTAGTGAAATCAAAATCACCCCCTTTGTCCTTAATTTTGGTTAGTACTGAATCCTTATTTCTGCTAATTAGCTGCTTTTCTCCCTCTGTAAGCACCTAAATAGTACTTTTAATTTGTCTTAAGGCTTGACTTTTGTTTTTCAATTTTCAGTTCATACTTCCTTATTTCTAACATAGGTGCATACATACAGATCTTGTTTTATACATTTTTTAGAAGAATTTATAAAAATCTGACATATATGTGGAACATATAAGTAAAATAATAGTAAATCCAATAAGCATTAGGTGGTTTTTCAAAAAAGAAAAAAAAGATAACAGTGATGGAATAAATTGAATCATGTGTCTTTTTCAAAGTAAATTCTCCAAACCGAAAAAAAAAATACAGGGGGCCAAGATTAATCACAAGAAAATCAAGAGAATTTTTCCTCTGATTCTTGAATTCTGTAACTAAATTCAATATCATAACTACACTTTGGTAGGTTCAAGATGCATTGTCGGAAGCGTAACGGGCGGTACAAAGGATAGGGAAGAAATGATCGAATTTTGCGCAAAAAAGAAAATTTATCCTGATGTTGAGATCATCAGTATGGAATATATCAATGAGGCGCTTGAGAGGCTAACAAAGAGTGATACTAGACACCGTTTCGTTATAGACATTGCTAATACTCTCAAGTAAATAGTAATTAAGGTAGAAGTTGGTAAAGGATGGTTTTTTTCTACTATTTTTATGAGCAGTTTTCCTTTATAATTTTTTTTAATATTGTGCCCTGTTTTTATTTTTGGTCAATTTACTTGTGTTATGTCTGAAATAATAAATATATAAAAGGTAATTCCCCACTGGAGCTCTCTTTTTAGTTTGCAAGAATAGTGAGGTTATTTTTAATTAATTTTCTTATCAGGGAATGTTACATCTGTATCCCCAAAAAGCATCATATCCCAAGATGATGGATGGGCTTGTGTTCCCTAAAAGTCTAACTAAAGGACGTACCAAATATAATTTATATTCATGCTTTAATTACTACCATTTCAAATATGCCTCACTTGAATTATGATTAGCATTTATTTTCTTCACGTGAAGCAAACTTTGAATTTCTATTTGAAATTTTAGTAAAGGCAGTATTCAGAATTGTCAAATATGTGCACTTGTACATGATACATGTTGTACCATGGTAGTGTGATACTAAAAGTAAAACTAGCGTGTTCTTAAGCTCACCAAGAGAATTGGTGAGTTTAATTCAAAAATATATCAAATTAACTTCAAACAACAAATTTAATTTGTTCAATAAATTTTTTATATCGGAATCTTATAGGATAATAAAATTTTCTATTTTTAGATTTTTTAAATATTATTTCAGATTTTTTTTTAAAATGACCTATTATCATGTGCAAACATTCATTATTTTATTATTATTTTAGAGTTATTTTAAAAAAAATCTAAAAAAAATAGTTAAAAAATTATAAAAACAAAAAAATTTAATATCCTACAATATTTTAATATGAAAAATTTATTAAAAAAATTAAATTTATCATTTGAAATCAATTTAATAATTTTTTGAGTCAAACTCATCCTAATACCTACCAATACTAAATACCACTTTCAAATGTTAGCATGTTACCGTCTAAAAAAAGGACACTAACCCGGCCCACGGGCCGTCAAATCTGGTAAAGACCATGAGAATTTTATTACTGATCCAAACCTTGAAAAGTTGGAATAAAGTAATAAACGCAGCACAGGAATTCCTGCTCGGATCCTCTGTTACATACCCCCCTTGTTAACAGAATCCATGTGGACCCCAGTAACAGAAATATGTGGATCACATCCGTCAGTGACTTGTTACAAGGATTCTCACATAGGAATGACACAACATAGAATCCGGACTGTTAATTAAGTAATTAGAATCCTGACTCATAATTTTGAAATAAGACAATGAGAATACTGAATACTGTACTGATCTGTTGCTTTCTGGGAACACGAGATCCTAAATCAATTGATAAAAAAATTGGCAAGTCAATTCCTCAATTTTTTCCTAATCTAAGGGACCAAGTTTAGCGTCAAATTGTCCTTTTATTTATTTACTTTGTGTCGTAAAAAGCACTACGACAGCAAAGAAAAATAACTCCATTCTGATACATATTCATTAATTAATTTTCTATTACATGCATTGTTATTTAACTTATTTTTAACTTAATTTTTGAATTTCAATTTTTAATTTTGTTGACAAAATTATAGATTATAGTTTCTTCAAAAAGGAGCACAAGCACATAGATACCAATTTAACTTATTCCATTTTAGTAGCTACTGAGTCAAAGAAATTTTTTTCATCAATTGAAAAGATGGTAATTAAACTATTTAATTTTTTAATTTCTGTTTACAATTAAAGGACCTTCCTTTTTATTAACTATAAACTCGTGTGCAATCCAATTTTTTTGAGATAAATCATACATATATTGAACAACTATTTTATACCATAATGCATATTACAAACACTGTCATAAATTCATAATGATCCTGCATTACATTAAAATTCACTAAACTCGGATAACCTTAAGAATTTCTCATGTGTACAAAAGGTGGTGACATAGCAACACTCCTTTTGTAGTTAATTTGTTTAATTTCTATTTGCGTAAACCCTGAAATGTGTAGCTGAGCAGTGAACATTGCTGACATTTCACGTGCCATAGCATATCCCGGACTCACTCGATATTTAATAACATAATAATAAGATGAATTCAAAGTTTCAAATCTTCTCAAAGAAAACGAAAAAGCAACTCATTCGAGTATTCTTTAATTAACACCAACCAGAAAAGAAAACAATCCCACAATTTACACGTCGCGCCTTCCTTCTCACCAACGCTTTTCATTTATTTATTTATTTTTATTGCTTTTACCCTTCCAAATTCCCTCTCATCTCTCCTCTCTCTCCCCCCAGAACTTCCTTATTTCTCACTCTAAAGTGGTTACTGCTTACACACACAGGTTCTCTCTCTCTCTTGCCCCACCTTCAGGCGCCAGCTGTTTCCCTCTCTATAAACCTTCTCTCTCTCTCTCTCTAGATCTGCGCCTCCGCTCCACACAATTCCAGCAATGGCGTTAACACCGTTTCTCCATCTCTTCTTCCTTGTTACTCTCCTCTTAACATCGCCTCACCTCTCTCTGTCTCAGATCTCGATTCCCCCTTCTCTCCCCCCCACTTCTACCTTCTCCAGTTCAGACCCTCTTGCTCCCTCACCCGACCTCTCTGTTGCGATGCCTCCTCTCTTCTCTCCATTCTCCTCTCCTCCCGCGCCATCGCCCTCCAGTGGTGACTTGCTAGAAGCGCCTGCTCCCTCTCCATTATCCTCTTCAACACCAGTTCCTGTACCGGCACCATCGCATGCGGAGGTGAAAGCTAGTTCCATTGATGCGGGAGAGCAAGCGGAGATAGAGAAGAAAGGCCTCGACGGAGGGAAGAAAGCGGGAGTTGTTGTAGGTGTGTTTGCTGCAACTGCACTTGTCGGATTGGGAGTTCTTGTGTGTAAAAGGAGGCAAGAGAACATACGGAGGTCGAGGTATGGCTACAGTTCCAGAGTAGAGCTGGTATAAGGAGAGAGGTGACGAAATTGAATCTTTGATATTCTATTTTTTATCTTTAATATGTCATTTAGATTCGTATTTTTTGATACGTTCTTGATAGTATACCAATTTACTGGTGCATTGATGGGGGTGATATTGTACGAGAGGGAATGAAAACAAAACGATTGATCGTTGATATTTTTTTACTGTTCCTGAGATTTAGATGTATACGATCGTTTGTTCCATAATTAGTTATTTTTTTGTATGATTATTGATTGGTTAATGTGGTCCTGTTCAGTTTCTGGCAATACTGATATCACTGATTAATTAAATGATTGCATATGGATCTTGTAAATGCAAGATTCATACCTGATGTTCAATAATAAGTGAAGAACATATTGCACACAAATTCTGTTTCAAAAGATCCGACTTTGATCTCGTTTTGTTAAGATCGGTTCTCTGTCTAAAAGTAGATCAAATTATATTGGGTAACATTGCTTATTCATATGGTAATTCGTTGATTGTTGCTTATTTTAATTTCTTGGCTACACCATTTTAGGGGAAAAAAAGAAAGATTCTTGTTCGGCTACATGCTGGTTTTTAGAGCAATTATTGAGTCCTGATTCTGTATTGAATGATTGAATCCGTGAATTGTTGTTGATCAAATGATTATAAAATTATCCTTCATAGTTTAAAATTGCTTCTTTTGCTTTTGGGTAACAGACCTTGTGAAATAGCAAATAATATATAATAATGAAATATTTACTCTTTGTAGTTGATGCAAATGAGAATTTACAATATTGTCTTCAATTTTTTTTTCTAAAAAAGTAAGAAAGGGAGAATCTTTAATCTCAAACATGCATTCTGGAATCATGCTATAACATTTTGGGAGCATAGAAATCAGATATTAATAATAATAATTTATAATATTTTTTACCTTCAAATAATAGTTTATACTGTTTTTCCTCAAAACATAATTTACTCTCTTCTTTTTCTTCAGAAAATAATTTATACTCTTTTTTTTAAGTCGGATTTAAACCAGCTAAGTTACTTACCATTAATATATCGAGGTAAATCCTAGATGCAATAATTTTATTTAGCTTTAATTATGTACACCAACATTACCTTTATTTATCATGCAACTCTTGTTTTCTGGATTCATGATTGTTGTAAGGTATAAACAAAACGATAAGTTAGGAAAGTCTTAAATATGAGTAGCACCTTTCTGGTTGCTTCAGTTGTACAGGGACTTGTCACAATTGAAGCTTTTTCATTGAGTTATTTCTTGCCTTTCGTTATCTTTTAATCATCTTTTGTTCTTCATTCCGCATATGATAGTTACGCTGATTGTTAATTTTGCACGGAGTTTTAATCTTTTTTTTTTTGAAAAAAAGGTGACAAGAACCCATTTCATTGATATGAAATAAAATAGTACAAGCAAATAGGTTAAACACCAAAAAAAATGGAATTTTAATCGTAGAATGGAATGGGTGCTATAATGCGTTAGTTGGTTATGTGCATCGTGGGAAATATTATTGAATTGCCTCTCTTTTAAATAAATTAACATTGGAACATAACTCGACATTCCTCACTTAATTTCAAAGTTTGCAATGGCTAATTAGTAAAATTAGCTAGTCAATCACAAATTGGAACTATGTAGAAGAATGGGGAACGGAAGGCTGAGTGAGGCAGATGCAATAGGTGCGTTGTTTTTTTTCTGGGGTTGTTAGTTGGCCCCTGTCGCCACCGAACAATGATTGTCCTCATTTTACACCTATCAGGGGGGGGGGGGGGGGGGGGGGGGGGGAATGAAAAAAGAAAGAACATAATATGTCTAGAGTTTTCTTATAAAGCTCCTAAATTGTGACCCATAACGCTCACTGACATATAGCGTGCACCAGCACCAGTTATCAAGCACCACAAACGTAGTCACTTAGATGTGGTTATTTGACACAACATTGATAGAAACTGACTCGTTGCTTAATTGTGAACCTTTTTCATTTCTAGACTATATTCTCACTAAAATGAAAACATAATTATGAGGAATTGTTTATTATTACGGATCTGATAACCACCATAAGAAATCCACCCATAAAGACCCCCCATCAGTTTATATACCCTTAGAATGCATATGCATGCTTAAAATTATGTAATAATGTATACTAGTCCGTTTCAGTATGAAATAAAAGTTAACAATTATAGCACATTTTTTTACTAGTCAAAACATATTTTAACGGTTTAAATCGCAATCTCAATCTTACAAACTCATTATATGAACCTCTAGATTAAATGCATATCTAACTATTTTACAATGTACACGGTTTTTTCATGATGCACATTTGGTACATATTAATAAATTTATTTCTCATCTTTTTAACCTACTTTTGTGCTTCCCTTTTTGTTTTAGTATCACCAACCGTTATATCTTTTTAGTGAAAAAGAAATTTAACTTTTTTTGTGCGACAAAATCATGTCTAATACAATTAGTTTTAGTGTGTTTGGTGTTTGCCGTGTGGGAGAAGCGAATTTAAATCAAATTTCAAATTGAAATTTATATAAAAATAAAAATTTGAACCCTTAATAAAAACCGGTTTGAGGCTGCTATTCTATATTTCTTCTTTGATTAAAATGGACCTATCTTGATAGGACATTAGAACACTAACTGAAAAAGGCCGGATCCATTAATAATAAATTATGTTGATAATCTTAACAACCATAAAATTTAATTTTTTTTTAAAAGGAAAATGTTTGGGAGATATCAAAATCGACACTGACTTTATTATTCATATTATATGAGTTATTATTCATATTAACTACTTTATTATACAATTTATTTTTTACAGTATTTTTATTATTCAACTCAAATATCACTAATATGAATAATAACTCACTTAAGTTGAATAAATAAGAATAATGTACAAATAAGTTACACAATAAAGTTATTAATATGAATAATAACTCATTTAATATGAATAAAAAAGTTGGTATCGATTATGGTACCGATTCTAATATCTGTATATCAGCTTCCTTTTTAAAAATTTGATAAGTGAGATATAATCTATACGTAGTGAATATCATATATATGAAAAATTATAAAATTTAATACAAGTTCTAATTTTCATCAAATAATGTGAAATTTGTAACAATTCATTTTTGACGACATTTGATAGAACATTAAATGATTTTTAAATTGTATGAAAATTCGTACATAAGCAATTTATAAAACAACATGTCTATAATTTTTTGTATGTTTTTAAACTATCTTAATTATTGTTAAAATTGCAACGATAATTTGTTGTCAGTAAATACCCAACCATTTAGAAAACCAGATTGTTGTGCTCCAGGAAAGGATTGGGCTTAATTGACATGCCTTTGCGCTTAATTGTCCTCTTTTGTTGCTTAATTAATACATTCCTTTGCGCTTAATTAATTGAAAAACATGGAACTATGAAAAGAAAAATTAATATATAGGAGTGAAACTAATACTTCTTTAAAGAGGTTATAGTTTGTAAGTCGTAGGACTTAGCAAGCTTGCATTTTCTTAATATCATAAATCCGTAGCTGCTTGAATTTAAGCTTCAGACCCTAATTTGTAAGGTCTAGCTATGTCACTACTGTTAACTTTGAGGTTCAACATAGGTGTCTTAAAACCTTAATTAATATTTCTGAAATGCAAGTTGCAGGGAGTTGGTGCCAACTTTGACAATGGAGGATTTAATGAAGCCCAACAAGGCAACTTCCTCATAAAAAAATGAGAAAGTTTGCATATATTTCTTTTTCAAAGTAAGAGAAATGTGATATCCTGTTCATACGATATACACACTTTTTACTTGCTCAAAGTGAGAAAACGATAAAAAAAATGGATGGATATGTGACTTACTAATCTTGGGTTGGAGACTTCTAATTAAATAAGTCATCATTCTAAAATAGTCATAATAGTCGGCTTATATATATCTTTTATTTAGTTTCCCAATCACTATATATATTATATATTTACTTCCTATTTACATACCTTTTTCTCATCAGTTACCAGTCATCACCACCAATCAAGCAATCATTCCATACCAGTATTCCACAACTCCTCCATTCCTCTCAATATGAGAACATTATTCTTCTTCTTTCTTATACTCTTTGTATTTCTCTGCTCCAAGCAGTCCTTCTCTATGTCACATGACAACACAACCGACCTTGCCGCATTGCTCTCCTTCAAAAGCCAAGTCTCGACTCGAGTTGGCTCACTAACACCTCCTTCTGCAAATGGGTCGGCGTCTCGTGCAGCGCTCGCCGACAAAGAGTTGTTACTTTGTCTCTTACAGGATTGTCTCTCTCAGGGACCATCTCTCCGATGCTAGGTAACCTCTCATTTATCAAACACCTTGACATCCATAATAACTCGCTAACAGGCTCCATACCCGAGTCGCTTGGTCACCTTCCCCGAATCACGTATCTGACACTCAATCGAAACATGCTCACGGGCAATGTACCATCATCGATTTTCAACATTTCCTTGGAGTACTTTTCGGTGGCCTTCAACAACTTGTCTGGCCCCCTTATGGTGTCTAACACAAGTATATTGACGCCCAAATTACGGGTATTTACAGTGGAGGGAAATCATCATTTTACCGGAATTTTTCCTTCAGGTTTCAGCCGTTGTATAAACTTAGAATTTCTCTCCTTTTCGACCAACCAGTTTACGGGGAGCATACCATCGGATTTGCATGACTTGGTGAAATTAAAAATATTGTTCCTGGATGATAACAATTTAACAGGACACATTCCTCCGTCTTTAGGCAACCTTACAGGGCTCACACAGCTGGACCTTAGTACAAATCACTTTTCGGGGCATGTTCCTGGTGAGTTAGGCAATCTGAAAAAGCTCCAATATTTGAACCTAGCTCAGAATACCTTGACCGGAAGCATTTCGTTTCTGTTGAATTTCTCAAATCTTGCACAGGTAGATCTTAGTGTGAACAATTTCACTGGGACAATACCGGCTTCTATAGGGAAGGACCTTCCTACCTTATACCAATTGTACCTTGTAGGGAATCAACTAAGTGGCAGGCTGGACTTCATAGGCTCCCTTTCCAACTGTAAGAATTTCCAAACTCTGGATTTCTCATTTAACAATCTAGAGGGTTCAATTCCAATATCTGTTGGAAACCTCAGCAAAACATTTCGAAAGTTCAGTGCTGAGATGAACCTCTTATCAGGAGCTATTCCTTCAGAGATCAGTAACATAACCAACCTTCTCGCACTGGACTGGACCGGCAATAAATTGACCGGTAATATACCTACATCAATCGGCAAATTGAAGAAGCTCCAAATGTTTTATGTTGGTGGGAACGCTCTGTCCGGGTCAATACCATATGAGATTGGACAAATTAAAAGTTTGACTCAAGTAATCTTTGAATTTAACTCACTCACGGGTGCCATACCAGATTCAATAGGGAACCTTACCAATCTCCTATATCTAAGGTTCGCATACAACAACCTGTCTTCAACCATTCCTAGAGGTGTATGGAACCTCAAAAATCTCTTACAATTAAGCCTATCATACAATTTTTTTCTCGAGGGATCAATCCCTTCAGATGTAGCAAGCATAGAAACTCTTGATATATTGGATTTGTCAAACAACCGATTGTCAGGTAGAATCCCAGATTCACTGGGGCAGCTTACACTGATTGAGTTTATGGATCTCTCATACAATTCCTTTAGTGGTCCTATTCCTGTGTCTTTTGGTAATATTCTCAATATTAATTACATGAATCTTTCATGTAATAACCTGTCAGGAACTATACCAAAATCCCTAGCTAACCTTAAATACCTTGTTGAATTGAACCTTTCTTATAATAACTTGGAAGGAGAGATACCATCTGGGGGAGTTTTCTCCAACATCACACTTCAATATTTAGTTGGGAATAGAGAGCTATGCGGAGCACCGAGCTTAGGATTGGCACCTTGTTATGTGAAAGCTACCAAATCAAATTCACACCTGCTCAAAGTTATCCTTCCTGTTGTAGCATCTGCATTGATTTTTACATGCTTTTGCATTATTTTTATATATTGGTGGCGTACTCAACATACCTCACTTATCCCCACCATACCAAGCATGAAAGAATATAGTGCAATTTCATACTACGAATTGGTCCGTGCAACACAGAACTTCAGTGAATCTAATCTATTGGGAACTGGAGGTTTCAGTTCAGTTTACAAAGGAGAACTCGATGATGGTACCATTGTTGCCATTAAAATCCTAAACCTCCGCAGCCAAGAGGCATTGAAAACCTTTGATTCAGAGTGCATTGTGTTAGGCATGGTTCGGCACCGCAACCTTGTGAAAGTCATCAGCACTTGCTCTAACTTAGACTTTAAGGCGATTGTGCTCCAATTCATGCCCAATGGGAACCTGGAGCAGTGGATTCATTCCCCAACATCTTGCTTGAATCTTGCACAGAGGTTGAAAGTGGCATTAGATGTCGCGCTAGGGTTGGAGTACCTCCATCACCACCACCACCATCTGGTGTTGCACTGCGACATTAAACCGAGCAATGTGCTACTTGATGAAGAAATGAATGCGCATTTGAGCGATTTTGGCATTGCAAAGATTCTGGCGCATGATACCAGAACGCTCACAACAACAGGTGCCATAGGCACAATTGGCTACATGCCACCAGGTAATGAGATCCCTATACAATTTTTATTCTTAATCAACATATTTTCTTGATGAAAATGGGATAGACATATCTGTCATTCACCATTCTAACTTCTTACAGAGTATGCGACTGCTGGTAGAGTGTCAAGGGAAGGAGATGTGTACAGTTATGGAATTCTTCTGCTGGAGATACTAACGGGAAAGAGCCCGACAGATGCGATGTTCGAGGGAGAGTTGAACTTGAGGCAGTGGGTGCATGATGCCTATCCATCGTCACTCATCAATGTGCTCGACAAAAATCTGACAGCAGTAAATCATGATGCAATCGGTAAAGATGATGAATCTCAGCTTTTTAGTTGCCTACATTGGGTAGTTAAAATAGCATTAGAGTGCTCTGCGCCATCACCTAAAGAAAGGATTTCGATGCAAGATGTTGTCCCAGGTTTTAAGAAGATAATAGATGAACATATACAGTGATTCGTGGAGATAGTTCATAGAGAAATAAATCTTGTGTAATTGCAAGAACAATAACTAGAAAATCAGCATATTTCTTGAACCAACATTTGAGTTTCTTAAAGGGAAACAACAAGTTGAACATGCTGTGTGTTTTTGTTCCGTTATTTACCATCAGAAGAATAGCAAGTTGCATCATTAATTCTCTCAAATATTTACTTATTCATATATAAGCATTCCAATTTTAGTTGTGATGTAATATTTCCCGGCAATAGTCAACGTTACCAGCAAGTAAAACCCAATTTATGCGACTAAGACTCAATGAGACTCAAACCAGTTAAACACTGCCCATTTCTTGCATTATCCTTGCCTAATTAAACTTCAAGTAAGACTCAATTTTAACTATTACAAAGAAGCATCCTTAGTTTAGCTTCATTTCCATGAACTGAAATAAAACTAAAAGCAACAAAAAGATAAGAAACTGTGGCAGTCAATTCAGTATAAACAATGCATATAGGGTTTCAGTAGTCTATTAGATAAAAAAACCTTAGAACATAGAAGAATTTCATTCCAATACACATCAAATATAGCAAGTCATTGACTGGAGGACGCTCTTGTGTGATCGTCTCCAACATACCATATAGTGCTACAGTATAAATGAACATAATAAAAAAGAATAGTTTACATACGCTGTTCTTACAGAACTCAGAAATATAGTACAAATCTACCCAAATTAAGGATGTCGGATGCCCTTTATAACATGATAAAGATCACATTGCCTGATCTCCCTGTATCTCCAGAGTTCAAATAATAACCTCTTTTCTTGATTAAACCATGAGCAAGAAAGGGATGTTTCATGGATCTTTCTGAAGTGGAGGAAAATAAGATGGTACAGAGAATATCTCCTTTTCTTGGTGGCAGCATACATTTCAATGTTTTGTAGTCTACAAATAAGTTTCCATAGCTAATATAGAAGAGGTTTTGAGCAAGGCCCTATCGTCGAGAATCAGATAAAGATGCTCGTTCTTGTCATGCATTCTCAGCTTTCACCTTCTCTGGGATGAAATCTGACCATGTCAAAGATTTATATAGGCATCACATTAGACTTACTTGGTTAAAATGCATATTTGGGACCTTGCTAGTGCTGACATGTGAAATGAACCAGCTGGTACCAGCACTAGTCTTGCAACCGACAATAATCTTAGTATATATATGTAACCATAGGTACTAGATACCTTGTCAAATTACTTTGCAGTACAGTATTTGTAACATGTCAAACAATATATGATATCTTTACCAAATTGGCATTGTACAAAAGCTGTGTTCATCCTGACAAAACTTACTTTTCCTTTAATTAAAAAAATCTGACATGAGAGTTCAAAGATTCAAAGTTACCTGAAAGGAACTCGTATCTTCTCTTGTCCTGCACAGATGATGCTGTCAAATATAGATAAAAAATAATTAACGAACTTTAGTACTATCCTGTATCATTAGGTTATCTCTTCAAATAATTCCTATCTGAGAAGGTACTGAAAGAAAAGGAAAAACTAATGATGGAAAATATAAGATAAATTGTCATCCTTTTAGCAAAACAAAATTTAAGTACTGCTATTGGCTAGGTGGTATACCATGCAAGAACTGAATGATACTGCAGTGTACCAGGATGAGAAGGATACTCACAGACATGCTTGTAGTGTAATGATTTCTTGCGTTCTTTGACCATATTGTTAAATGCATCTTCAGCAAGCTTCTCTAAAAACATCTCCTACAATAGACAAAACGTTAAGTATCAATCCCATGTATTAGATTCAGGGCATAGAAAGTAAAAATTAGTAAATAGCAGGTCATAACCCATTTCATCATCAATATTAACATGTTTGGCTTTCATGCTTCTTTCTCCTATTATTACTTTATTTGCTACATCAAGGATATTGAGGAGTACAAGCATTAATGGCATGGCCAAATAAAACTAGAGTTATTAAATTGTAACAACCACACAAGCGAGTTTCAGTAATGATTGTATCAGTAAAGGCAGCAGATTTCAATCTATCAATTAAAGGTCACAATTAATTGAGCAAAAGCTAAACCAAAACAAGCATGTGGTACTTTTTTTCTGGCAAACACACTATTGGAATTGTATACAACAGCCAAAAGAATGAAAAACAGTTTTTAAGTACATTTGTCAGGCCTCATTTTGCAAATTTACCACGGAACAACAGAAAGTTATCTTAAAAAATGACAACCTTTAATATGGTTTGCAAACTTTAACCTTATTCATCCAAGAAACTAAAAATGTATCTAATTGTGTGCTCAATTCAGATGTCGGTTCGATTTGCTGGAAGAGGGAGGCGCATGGAAAGTTTAGCAACAACTATGATCAGTCCAATATGGAAATGGATTTTTCTCTTTAATAGCATATATGTTGATATTCATAGGGTAGAAGATTTGATCACTATTAGGAATAACATGATTCGCAATGATAGAGTTGGATTTGATATTATTTGTAGTGCTGTTATATGGTCCATGTGGTTGGATAGAAATAGGATTTGCTTTAAAAATGGTCCAGCTCTTACTCTGAGGAGGTTAGAGGCTGATATTAGTGCTTTAGTCACATACTGGACAGGAAACATGCCTACCGATGTGTCACTTGCAACTAGAGGGACAACCACTTCAATTGAGTGTCACTTGAGACTTAATTAGCTGGAGAAGCAGTATTGGGATGTGAAGCATATGCATGCTGTGGAGGTTACTTGGAGAATTTGCTTGTTAAATTTTTAGTTACAAGTTCAGTAATTTTGAGTTGTTGCTACTTTGTAACAATAATTTTGCTTGTCCTCTCCATGTTTTTGCTGAACATGAGTCCTGATTCTGGAAACAAATTTCTGTATCTCTTCTTTTCTTTGCTGGAAATTATACATCCCTAAAACAATTAAAAAAAACAAAACAAACTTCAGAAAGAAGGAAGCAAAGCAAACACAGAAAACGTACTGAAGCCTTATTGATGAGAAAAATCGAATCGGGTGTAGTTCTCGTGGTCGGATCCTCACCGCGCACCAGCCTCCGAACCCGACTCATGGGGAACTTGCACGCGCCACCCGCTTCATCGTCTCTGGGATTGGGATCCGAAGCGAGTTTCTTAGACTTCTTAGTAGCACTTCCAGCTTTGCTCTTAGCGGGTTTGGATTCGTTTGTTTTGAAATCCGCAACCATGTTAGAGAGGCAGGCAAGCGAGGTCAGAGGTGGAACTTCGGAGCGAGCTTATTAGCTTGTCGGCAACTCGGTCATAAAAGGGTCTTTTTGCATTTTGGTACGTTATACAAAAATAATTACCAAATGGTCCGGTTTTAAACGAGAAAGTGCTGAAGTGGCGTCCAAAATGTTAAGCGTTGTATGAATGGTTATGAAGCCTGCCGATATTTTTTTTTAGTTTATTTTTAAATAATCAAAATAAAAATGTATGAAAATTTATGGCAAATTTAAAAGATATATGCAAGGCGCTGACATTTTTCAACATCCTAATATATATATATATATATATATATATATAAGTTAGAGATCTAAGGTAGTTGCTGACAGATTTTGATGATCTTACATGCATTGAAATTAGATTTTATAAGCATTGAATAGTATAATAAATTTCTCAAATGGAGATGTAGAGAAGCCTATGTGATTTTATAAAATGGTCTGATTTTTTAAGTATTTTAACTGTTATTAAATACAGATAGTGAAGAATATCTATTTTAATAGTTTTTATTTCCTCTCTTTCGATAATATATATATCTTGAAAATCATTTATATCAATATATAGACTTAAGATTTTTTTTAAAAATATAAATTAATTATTAATTGAATATTCAGAAAAAAAATTTATGATAAATTGAAGTTGACAGACTTATCTGCTGATTTTTTATTTAATAATAAAAATACGAAATTAAATATCTAAGAAAATGAGAAACGAATTTTGAAATATAGGAGAGACGCGAAATTTTTTCGCGCGTCAGAGAAGAGGAGGCCACGTTATTAGCTTGACGCGGAAAAGTTTGGCTCGTCTGGAAATGCTCCACACGCAGAAAAAACTCGCGCGTGGCAGAAGACATCACACGTAGAATTTTTTTGCGTGTCGACTCACACGCTTGGTAACTCAAATCCCTCACTTTATTACCGAAAAATGGGGAAGAAAAATAACAATATAATTCAATGCTATGTAGGACCCATCATTAAAAACTTTTCTTTCTTTTAAGCTATGTGACATAGAGGACCGGTTATAAAAAAGTTAACCATTCCTCCACTTAAATATGTAACATATCTTGTATACATAAAGTGGCCTATTTCTTTTTTTTTTTGCAAATTTTTATACTGGGATAAATTTATTTTCCAAATGCAATATATTTAGAAAATTCATATAATTAAATTTTAATAATAATCTGTACTACATATAAATAACTAAGAAAATACTTTTTAGATGATTATTAGTGAATAAAAAACGTAGCGTGCCGTAACGTGATTAACATATTTTTCTCACGTGATGTGTCAAAAATAATAGAGTAAATATATGTCACGCCTATGACATGACATACATAAGACACGTCATGTTTAGACACGCCGTATTATACCATGATGTATTAATACGTGACGTGATGTGACACATAACATATTACTTTTTTTTTAATTTTATCTTTTCATTACAAAATATTAAAAATTATTTAAACTTGTGAAAAAAATAATAGTTTTTATTGTAATTTGTTGGAAAAAATTAAAAAAAATTATGACAACAGATATATTTCATATTTATATTAAAAAATTAAATATTAGAAATAATAGATGTATGACTTCACATAACATGTCATAATGTGCTTAAATAATTTCACATGATGTGCCATAACGTTTCAATTTTAGTTGAAGTGAGACACATCACGCGAAATTATACATTATGCGACATGTAAAATACGTCACATAATAGGCACACATACCGTGACGTGCCCATGATCTGCCGTGACATTTCGTAATGTGGCTAGTTACGATGTATCATTTTTTGAATACTAATGATTATGATGAGATTGTTATGTAGCATTAGAACAAGCCAATTATTTTTTTTGAATAAAATAAAAATAACACACCAATGATATTGTTATTTTAGAAAGGAATTAAGTAAGATATATTAAAAATGATTTTTTTTATTTTTGATGAAGAGAAAATAAGATTTAAATAGTTCTAATTAGATAATTATGTTTCTTGAAAATATATTAAAAATGATATATTTATAAGCTAATAGAATTTGTACTGCATAATAATTTTCATTACAATTATCTATATGCCTTTTGATAATTTATATGTGAGCTTAATATTTAAAACTTTCAACGTCGACGTGAACTTATTTGAAATTAATATAACTATGATATTTAGACTTATTTATGAAACATTGAAGGAATTGTCGATTGGTTAAATATAGAAGGGTTCATCTGCATAATAATTTTTTTAATATAAAGTACCAATTCGTATTTGGGTCTTTTAATTACTCTTTTATTTTATTTTCTCCAACTTTATAACTGTTGCTTGGTATTAATTGCTTGATCGCTTTCTCCTTCAATACAGTTTCGTCGGATGATTGCTCCCCACGCAGAAAACTTTACGCGTCGTTCCATGCGCTTACCGGTCCCCCAATTAAAATTCTAAAATAAAATACGGCGTGACAAGACACGGCATGGCACGACGTGTCAAGACGTGTCGTATTATACGTGTTGTGTGCTGTGTCGTTATCCGTGTCGTATTATACGTATCGCGTGCTGTACCGTTATTCGTGTTATGTCGGATTTTTATCGCTGGAGACACGGCACGGCACGTACAGTTAAGGGGGCGACACGGCACGACACAACATGGAATACGTATAGGCACGATACGAAAATACGCGTAGACATATTTGACACGGATAGATACGGATATACACGGCACGGATAGATACGACTAGATACGGATATACACATTTAGCATGATTAATACGGATAAATATAGGATGTTCGGATTGTTGACCGTTGAATATTGATCGGATGATTAATTTTTATAATTTTATGCAGCTTTCGCATAGTGACACGGCGTGCGAAAAATTATCGTCCTATCAGATCTTTTGTGACGCGGAAATTTTTCCACGTGTGGAGCATTCGCCAGCACGCAGAATTTTTTCTCGTGTCCAGTTGACGACACGGCAACCCTCCTCCTGACGTGCGAAAAAATTTCGCGTTCTTCCTATATTTCGAAATTCATTTCACTATTTCCTAAATATTTAATTTCATATTTTTAACTACTAAATAAAAAAATTATATAGTAGCTGCTTCAGAGGGTGTTGTTGTGTGTTCACTGCTTACATTTTCATGGATTTCTTTTTGTTAGTGCATTTTGCTACTCTCCTTCTATAAAAAAATTACTGAGTGGGCTTTTCCTGTTTTATTGGGCCTGTTTTATTGAGGGGATTTTTTTTTTTTTGCTAAAAGTCCGTAGACGAGCTGTCAGTGTTAGTGCAATTACCCCCACAGAGCAAATTCATTAAAGTTACATCCATAAATAAGTGTGGTTTTTTTTTTTTAACAATGTCATATGAGTAAAGTTAGAATAAACTTAAGCTCATTAATTTTTTAATGAGTTTAATTTAAAAAATAATTGAAATGATTTTAAACGATAAATCTGAGTAGCTCAATAAATTCTTCATATCAAAATCTCATAGGATATCAAAATTTTTCTATTTTTAGAGTTTTCTAATTATTTTTTTTCGAATTTTTGAAGATGATTCTAAAATAATAATAAAATAATAAATATTTTTATATGATAATAGATTATTTTCAAAAAAAATCTGAAAAAATAGTTAGAAAATTCTAAAAATAGAAAATTTCTGCATTTTATAATATTTTAATATGAGGAACTTATTAAGTAACTTGAATTTATCATTTGAAATCGATTCAATAGATTTTTGAGTTAAACTTATCAAAGGATTTAGTGAGCTTAAACTCACCATAATTTTACTTATGTCATATTATCAATATTTTCTATTTGTGCGATTTAATTTCTCTCTCTTCATTTTTTTATCAGATTGTTTTTTGTATCATGCACCTTTCTTCATTTAAAAACATGTTTAATGTGTCTAAAGTTCAATATAATTTTTTTTGTACTCTTCTGTTAAATTATTGTGCAGTTAATCACGTCGTTTATCATTATATACGTTTTCAATATTCTTAAAAAAATTATAAAAATAATCTTAGATTTCAACTTTCTTCGGATCTCAAAAGTTCTCCACCAGCTAGGAGAAAAATCCAAGTCTCTCATAACAAACTAAAAATAAAAAGAATGAAAATGAGAAAACAAAAATAAACATCCTAATTTCCATTGAACCCACAGATTTAAGGAAGCCTCTTAGATCTCTAGCACTTCAGTGGATAAGAACTTCCAGCACATGGGATTCACAATGCATAAAAAAAATCCATAAAAAGAAAAGGAAAATTAAAAATAGGTCAAAAGTAAGTGTGCAACAGGAGACGAGAAAAAGCGATAAAGTGTGATTTGATGATCCTGATCTGACTGTTGTACACCTGTACTGCACTGTATACTTCTACCAGTATCTCTTTATCTGTTCCTTCTGAGACTGAGTTCATTGAAGAAGAAGAGGCTAGTTGAGATCGACGACTCAGATATGCTGTTCTGCACGGTGCAGTGCAGAGCAACGAAAAGGAAGGAAGGATTCAGCGATTGTGCCTCGTTTTTGTCGTTGATTTCATTCCTACTACCTCGTTCATGCGCTCACAAAACAGATAGATAGATAGATAGATATTTGAAATGTGATGTTAAGTACTTAATTGCTGAATTTAGTGGAGATAGCCTTTTCCGATATTTTTATAGTTGTGGGCCTGAAACCTGAAGAAAGGTGACGAGATTGTTAATAAAATAATAATAATAATAATAACAACAACAACAATAATAATAAATACATAAATAGATAATAAGAAAAGAAAAGTGGTAGGCAGAGATTAGTGGAGGTGTTAGGACGGACGTACGGAATCAATGGGGCCCACCCCTGTGATTTGGGGGTTATTTATTTATTTATTTCTTTTTCTTTTTCAGATACTATCTGATTGTTGGGAATGAGCTCATGAACTGTCCAAGAATAAAATTTAGACCGTTTTTATTATGGCACGGCTCAAAAATTTATTTATCCCTCTTGAAATAGAAAAGAGTTATTTAACTATGTTTTACCAATATTTTAGTAAGCATATTGGTCAAAAGTAATAAATATTTTGGATGGGAGGATACTGTAAAAATTGTGATTTTTAAAGATGATCGACACAATTGGAAATTTCCGACGATTATAATTAATATTTGATTTAGTGATTAAGACAATATATTTGACACGAAAAAATCATAGATTTAAAATTGAATTAAAGAATTCATAATGAATATTTAAGTTATAGGACTTAATTTCAATTTTACTTGAAAATTGTTTTTGGTCGATCAATCGTCATATATATAGTATAGAAGAATATGTGCATTTTGCTCCTAATTCCTTTGAGACGAACACTATTAACAAATTGAATTATTGTATGAACGACTTTTAATTTCTTTACAAAGAGAAATTTGGTAGTAAATTTTTAAAAGATATGAGTTTAAAACATTATGAGAGATAAGGATAGTTATAACATAGTACAGAAAGACGAGTAAATTTAAAAAATAATTAACAACATCATATTCATTTAAACTGCAGATTTAATACAATAATGATAAGTCTTGTCTCTCTACAGTGAGATGCAGATTCAAATTCTGTAAAAAGATATTTTGAAAAAAATATCAGAGATAAGAAGAACTCTTATTTTAAAAAAAATTAATAACATCGTATCTTTTTTTTTCCAACATCTTTTTCATAGGTACCCTTTTTCTTTAGTAGTTGTGTCGGCTTATCTAGTTATCTTTTGTGCATCCTCTCCATTGGAATCTTCCTTCTTCTTTTATTTACATTATCCCTTTGTTATAAATTACAATTTAGTAAAAAAATATATTTTCTAATTTTACAGATTATGCCCTATTCAGTCGCTTCAAAGGACAAAAAGATCAGGAATTAAAAGATAAAAAAGCTAATCTGAAAAAAAATAATATATCCACGGTAGTGAAGTCTTTAAAATTAGGTCTATACTTAAAACCTGATGTGGGTCATTTCCTTTTGCTTTACCACAAACAGAGGATGATTTTGAAAAGGGGAGTTGATATACATATATGTTTATTGATATCGTTATCGATACAGACTTAATTATATATATTAAATGAGTTATTATGTATATTAATGACTTTATTATACAAACTCATATTGTACAATATTATTATTATGCAATTTAAATGAATTATAATGCATATTAATGGTTTTATTATACAAATTTATTTTGTACAGTATTGTCATTATGTAACTTAAATGAGTTAGTATGCATATTAATGATATTTATGTTAAATAATAGAAATATTATATATAATAAAGTCATTAACATGTATAATAACTCATTTGATGTATATAAATAAGTATGTATTGATGACGATATCAATAATAATATGTCCGTAACATTTTCCTTTGAAAAATGCATTGCAATAATTAAATTCAAAAGTTCTACTTTTTAATGATATATGCGTTTCATTGAGCTAGTGTGGACCGGTAGTTATCATGATATTGTGTCAGCACTAATTTAAAGTTTGCAAAGAAAATCTTCAGATTTAATATACTAATTAGGAAGCCTCAATTATTATAATTATTAATATTTTTAAAATAAAGTTAAGAATGGAGCTATTTAACTTTGAATATCCATAAGTCTCATTAATTATTATTATTTTTTGAAATAAAATTAGATAAAACTATTCAACTTTAAAAATTTATAAAAAATATTTAATTCATATTTCAAAATTACAGTCTTTTCATCATTAAATTAAAGATTGATTTTCAAATAATCTCTAGCACAAACAGAAAAATATACTATTGCCAGTGCTTGGCGTTGATATTTTATTATAAATTGACACATGCAAACTTTCTTGTTCCAACCATTATGCTGAGCATATATTTTGCTCTATCAAAATCAGATTATGACGGACTAATTATGGAGTCATTTTCAAACTATTCTCAAATAGTAATTTTTTTTTTTTTGCAAAAACCCACGTACTTGAGCACCCTTAATTTAATATTTATTTGCTTAATATGTCTTGTAAATTTTGGTAGAGGCAAAAAAAAAAGCGCCCTTAATTTAATATTTATTTGCTTAATATGTCTTGTAAATTTTGGTAGAGGCCAAAAAAAAAGCACCCTTAATTTAATATTTATTTGCTTAAATATGTCTTGTAAATTTTGGTAGAGGCCAAAAAAAAAGACCTAACAGTAAAAAGTGAAAAGTTTGTATTCGTTTCAACTTTTAAAAAGTTGGTGTTGATATTCATTTTTTTCCTATAACATTTTGCTTTGCTTTCAATTTTTCACTAGTTATATACATGCCATCTGAGCCATGCACTGACAGAGGGGGCACATCCTGCCTAAATAATTTGGAAACTATAAACGTGAAACTTGCACTTACATGAAATTAATAGTACATATTATATTTTGAAATCGTAATTAAAGAATTGTGTCTAGGCGTCCAAAATAATTTTAAGAATGCACTTCTCGAACTAAGCTTATATTTAACAATAGTTGCAAAAATATGATCATAATTTAATAAATCACAATTTTATAATCCATCTGAAAATTTTCTCTTGTTTCAGCTAGCTGAGACAGGAGTGCTGCTTGTATTGTATTATAATTTTCCTAAAGTTTTACATTATGGTGGCGTTTCAAAAATGAAGCTATCAAAAGGTTCTTTGAAAAAATGACAGTCTAGTTAAAGGTATAATAATTTATCGTTTTGGCTATGATTCACTGAATTAAAACCGGTAACGATCACGACTGTATCTATTTTTCTGAGATAAAAATGAAGATCAAGTGCTCGTCATATCTATTTGACAGCTACAACTTAATTAAATTCGGATATTTCTATTGTGGGATAAAATTTACACTAATTAAGAACACACTCTTTCATGCATATATGAGCAAGTGCTCCATGGTGGCACTCATCATTCTTTACCTAACATGCATCTGTATATACACCTAATGCATGGGGCCAAATTTGATTATGAAAGCTTATCATAAAATTTCCGTGCACCAATGCACTGACATATAAATCGTGAAAACACTCAATATCCAAATTCCAGAAAGGAGGCTGAAAGAAACAATGTACAAAAGAAAACCAAGGCACTAAATTTTTTTCCAAAAATTAACATGAGATATATGGATATGATGCTTGTGGTTCCTATGTATTATTGCTTCCGTGTAGAAGCCGTGTGAGGGGATGTTGCTTTATTAGTTGAAAAACTTGCTTTCTTCCATTACCAGTGTCTTTATATGATTTTTATCATTATGTATATGAGTTTTGCTATGATGATCTCCTTCTAGCAGATATAGAAACGAATTAGTATTAAATGCAATATTATTTACTTTTTAATATAATTAATTGTGCAATATATAATTCACACAGAGGACCACAAAAAAGGTAGATTCTTTTGAGTTACAGTGTGCTTTAAATATATCAAAATTATATTTCATTAAGTTGAACAAGGAAAAAGGAATCAAGATATGTGAGCCATCATCATGCAGATATGATGAAAAAGAAGCAAATTGGATGAATGAAAAAAATGATATAACAATGCCCAAGTACAAAACATGGAGGCTTTATTCTCCCTATTATGTATAATAGATTAAAGCTCTTATTTATATAGTATTGATCCAATAAAACTGTAACTTACACTTTTTTTATATGTATTGGCCATTTAATTTTACATTTTCAAATACAGTAAAGCACATCATAATATTGGATAAATTTTTTCAAAAGTCAGTAAGGAACAACAATCATGGCAAATCAATTTCTCTCACAAAGGAACCAGACACATGTTCAATTAATCAAAATAGTCTAAGTTTCAATCTCCAACTTGACACCATGTTTAACATGATTAATTGGATATACACCACACACCAATTTCCTGCAAAATTAACCTCACAGAAGATCTATCTTCACACCATGACCATGGAATCCCACCCCGCACTACTAGTACCACTGTAACTCCACTGTCCGTGCTACCGTGCACGTGGGTACCACCACCTTTTTCCTTTTTCTTCTCTCTCTCTTTCTGAAGCGTACCTCTTCTTTTCTAACGCATCACATGAATAAATACATGCCAATAACAACCCCAACTTCCATGTCTAGCTAACACACCCCAATTCTCTCCTCTTTTAATTATTCCTTGCATCCATCACATGAGAGTAGTAGGAGATTGTATATATCCTACACAACCCACACACAAAAACTTCGCTGCATCAGCATATAGAACATTTAATTATGGATGGTGCCGATATTTCGACGCCGGCTCCACCTGCGGTGGTGGGCATGCACTCCTCACGACCGACTCTAGGATTTCCTCTAGGAACTGCTCTGCTCATTTTTGTCATATTTTCTCTCAGCGGTATCTTCTCCGGCTGCTACCATTGGGAGAAGATACGTGCTTTCAGGCAACAAAGGCGTCGTGGCGAACACGAAAATCAAGATCAAACCAGTGATCAGCACATCAGCATATCCATCCCATCTTCACCTTCCAAGATCACCAAAGAGGTGCTAAGTCTATTATATTTATAGATTCAAATTTTGGTGCCTTTTATTATATTTATGGGTGTTTAATTATTCTCAATTTCATTTTTTTCTGCTTGGTTAATTATATCACCGGCCTAGGCAAATTCTTATATTCTGGTACTCCGGTAGTATAGGATTGATTATTCATTCCATATATAAGACTTAACTCGAGGAAGGCTCTCATGCAAAGTTGTTCCTTGATACATCCATGTTAATCATAGTTTCGAAATTGGACACTGATTCAACAACAAATAGAAAAACTTTGTATGGGAAATTATCTAGTTTTAAATTATAAGTTATAGTACAATATTGTTTGATCAAGATAAGGTTCACGATTAGTACAATACATTGTTTGATAAAAAGATGTTTCCTCTAGTGGTCCACTTGTGTACTACAACTAATACATCTAAAAGGTGGAACCTTTATTTAATCAGCCAGGTTTGATCAGGTAGATTTAAAAAACTATTATTAAAGAATTTATTCTGACATGAGCTGTTCTTCTTTTGTAAATCAGGACGACAAAGACAAAAACCAAGGGCTACCAGTGATAATGCCAGGAGACCCGATTCCAAAATTCATTGCCATGCCTTGCCCTTGTCAACTTGCAAGGCCTACTCTAGATGACAGTAGCCCACAACTTGAGTTGCAATTGGAGCACTCTCTTAGAATACCAAAAAGCTAGCGACTAGAGGCACAAAAGCTATTCTTTTTTTTTTTTTAATATGTTCTTTTCCTCTCCCCCTCTCTCTAGAAGAGAGCTGTAGTTATCATAGACTTGCTTTAGCAAGGAAGGACAAGAGGCGCATCTCTTGTTTACAATTGCAAATTTGTATATGCTATACAGATACAGTAACTACATAATTAGCTTTACATTTTTGCAAGTTGCAACCAAGAAAGCCGGTTCTTTCTTTGAATCGAGTACACTCTTGAGTAGTTTAGGTCTTTGCTATGAACCTGTCCCAGTTACCACCTGCTATGCTGTACAGGGACTGTTGAGATGGAAAGAGACCAGTAAATAACTAAACTAAAAGTTTAAAAGCACAATACTATTCCTTGAAACACTGGAGACAACTACCGCTTAAACTATTGCACGATACATTCTAAACGTGATTGTTATCAGTACCATTTACTTCCATCCCCTCGGAAGTTGCTTGGAAACTCACACCACTGATATTGATTTAAAAAATATCTTTAAACCTTTGACAACAACTGCATGCTTCTTTCCACGTCAAAAGGGGAAGTCAATTCACTAACCTCAGTGGAGGGTCAATTGACATGACTGAGTCGCATAAAAGCAAATTCCAAATGTTTCAGGGCATACATGTAAATTCTAAATACTTCTAGTACATATAAACATTACATTATTTGGCATCATCTCTGGATCTCCGGACCCGATCTCTCCATGATCCTTGTTGCATTGCAAAAATCTGTAGCACAAGACACAACATGAGTGCAAATTTTACATGGTGGTCCTTCAAAGCCAGTGGTTTCTCAATCTAGACCCTGCTATTAGAAGTCACTTGTACTTCAGTCTGCAGTTGAGGTCCTCTAGGTAAAAAGTGAAACTTGAAGGATGATTAAGCTATTTGAGTAAATCATCAGAAATTTATTTTGGAAAGGGTTTGTACCTTGTTATTGACCAGAGAATTTGTATCATTTGAAATTCCGCCTTGATCTTTGTCATCTATATTTTCATTAAATTCTTCTCTATTGGTACTTGAATCAGTCAATTCGGCATGACTTGCAGACAATGTGGGCCCACCAAAAATGGCTTCCTCATGTGCTCTTCTAATTTCATCCTCTCTCTTTGCCTAAACAATTGAAGGAAGAGTAGCAGCAAAGCAGCAAAAAGATGGAAAACTTGACCATAAAAAAATGCATCTAATTCAGTCTTCCTCCAAGTATCAAATAATCTAGTATTTTAAGGTTAATTTCACTGAAGTCCACTAACAACAATAACAACAAAATACACATATATTTGTTCCCCTACTACTGGCCAACTTTCATTTACTTCAAATTAATTTCGTCCATTAAAAGTAGTTCCAAATATGTATCATCCAACTGTTAAATAATCAGCTCTCTAATCATCTAATGCCCATATATTTTCAAACAAAATTTACCTGAACCCAACTAGTGAAACTTTCTCGAAATTTCAAATACAATAGAATTTGAGTAAAGCTAGCATGAGCTTAAGCTCACCATGAAAGTTCATGAACTTCAAAATTCATTTAACAATGTTCATACAACGAAACTGAACTAGTGACACAATCTACTTCACAAGTAATGCATTTACATACCAAATTTGTAAAATTTTCCTCTCTTTAAGTATATAATCAAGCAGTAAAAAAAATTAGAGGCTTACTATTAAATGAGATCAAGAATTCACAAATCTAGCATGTAACAGATCACTCGTTGAAATAGATATGTTTGAATGGTTCTCATTCATCATTTGATGCTGATCTAATAGGTTTTATGGTATGCTCGCGAACTATCTTGGTGAGCTTAAGCTCATACCAAGTTTACTCATAGAATTACGTAAACCAGGCTAAGTATACATAAACCCATCATTCTATTTTCCATGTATGTAAGCTACCAGCTACAATTGGTATTTTACCAGTATAAGAGTTGTCATCAATACCTCAACAGCAGAGAACCTGAAGCTTTTGCCGACATTATTCATCAGTGACGCATCATCATCAGCAGCTTCACAAACAACAAATCTCTTAATAGATCCTCATTATAGCCATATAAATGGGACAGTCTTTGGTGAAATGGGGAAACTTACCTTCAATCTCTTCATCCTCATTATCAAGAGGTGCATCTTTATCAAAATCAAACCTTTCCCATCCCTTGGCCATGCCTTTTGTTGGATCCTTAGCAGCTTAAATAAAGTACAAAATACATTCTGTTTGTCTGACTTTGGGAAAAATCATTCAATAAAATAATAATTTAAAAATTAACAACATATTTCATGGACAGAATTTGGTCATACATCACAAAATGCATTGACTAAAGGGGCTAAGTCCTTCGTTTTCTGTTTTTGAAATAAAGAGATTAGAAAGGATCACGTTCTAATTTCTCGAAACAAAAGGAAGACATCAGATGAGAGTTGCATACAACAGCTAATGCACCCTCAAAGAAAAAGATCTCGTATCATACCGGTTTCAGAGAGCTGGAGTTTCATCTTTGCTTTAACCCGCTCTGCTGCTGTCTGTAATACCAGGTTACAATTTATGAACAAAGTGTGTAGCTAGTTTTTTCTCTTATTAGGGTACAATCCAAGAATTGAAGGTCAATTGGATCTAAGTTGGGTGAACAATCAACTTGAATTCAGGTGAAATTACAGTGTAGTCTGGGTGCAATTGCAAGACTGAGGAACAAAGTTGCATTGATTAAATTGAGACACAGCTGGAGCTTTATCTTTGCTTTAACCCACTCAGCTGGTGTCTGTATAACATGATACACTTATCAATGAAGTGCATAATTAGTTTTTCTTATAAGGGTACAATGCCCCAATTGAAGGTGAATTGGCACTCAGTTGGGTACTACCGATTCGATATCCAGGTAAATTCGGGCCTAGTTTATGGGCAATTGCAAGACTGAGGAGCAGAGGTGCGTTGATTAATTTGAGACACAAGTACACTGTAAAATGCTAATAAAGGTTTAATTCAGAGTCTATTGCAGAATTCGGGCAAAATCAAATTATTAAATTAGAATACAACTAACTAACCATTTGATCATAACCAGGAATAAGTTCTGCATAATCCACCTTCCCGCTCTTGTTATACTCCTTATCTCTGCTCCTCTCCCTCTCTCTCCGTGACGGTGATCGGCTCCTCTTGTATCTATCCTTTTTCCTATCTCTGTTTCGATCTCTATCTCTATCAGACCTATCCCATTTCCCATCTCGATCTCGATTTCTTTCTCTTCCCCTTTCTCTCTCTCTGCTCCTTTCTTTATCTCTATCTCTATCCCTATCCCTATCCTTATCCCTATCCCTATCCTTATCCCTATCCCTATCCCTATCTCTACCTCTTTCTCTGTCTCTTCCAGTTTCTTCCCTACAATCCCGATCCCTCGAGTCTTTACTAGGTTTGCGACTGAGCTTGTTTTTAACAGAGTTGAGCTGTTCCCGGCGATCAACCTCATCAGTAGAGCCAGGAATGGAGATATTCCTATCCCTCTCCTGTTCCCGTCTTTCAGTTTCGCCGGAGTTGTACTGATGCTCGCCGGCGCGGACGAAGCTGGAGAGGAAGGAAGACGATGATGCTGGAGGAGGTTTGGAACTGGAACTGGAAGAAGAGGAGAAACCGAGGCCTTGCTTAAAGCGAGCGGCGCCTTCTCCTTTGCGTGTTAGCTCGTCGTAGTACGCTGCTGCTTTGGATTCCTCCATTTTCGACCAGAACGATGAAGCGGAGAGGAGAACGAATTTTCAGTCCAGTTCGTTTGGGACATGCGAATCAAATATGGGCAATACTTTCAGAGTTCAGACCCAATACTTTTCGGCCTGTTTTCACCATCATGGAACAGCATGTTATGTTATTTAAATTAATATCTTTTTTTTAATTTAAATTATATTTGAGAATTTTTTTTTTAATTTCCATGAGTTCATCCCTTCAAATCATTCCTCAACTCTTTCCTCATTTATTTTTAACAAATTTTCATATTTAATGATCAAATATAAATACTTCAATGATTAAATATAAATATCTCTTTGACTAGATATAAATTTAATTGTTAATTATCTAATAACCTACAAAAAGCAAAGGTTGCACTTAATTTTTATTTCAGAGTTCAGAGTATATTAATGCTACTATTAAATTTCAAAATCACTACATAATATAGCAAACATAATTGCAGATATAATTTTTTGTACTTCACTCCAATGCAACTCAATTACTTTAGGAACCTGAATCCTAAATTACGTCTTTAGACTAATTATTTTGTATTCTAAATATTCTTAATTGAATTATGATGTAGATTTTTATTTATCATCATAGTCAATAACCAAGAACTTATAAGATTTAATTATTTTGATAAAATATTTTAAAGAGAGACTAATATATTCTTTTCAATTTCGCAATGATATTTATATATTTTCAAAAATATTGTTAAAAGTTCTGAAGGATCTTTAAACTACGGCTATGAGAGGATAATCAACGAAAAAAACTCGCGGACATAGTACGCAATATAACAAAATAAGAAGGTGTATTTACAAAGTATTTATCATAAGAGGGGCTTTCTGAAAAAAGGAACAGACTCTTCTTCCTTTCCAGAGTTCAAAACAAAACCCCCTTCCATCTCGCTAGGGTTTTCCCAGAGTTCATCGGTAGCCTCTTTTCTGCGACTGAGGTTCTCTCTTTCTCTCTCTCACCTTCCCTCCCCACCGATCGACACTCTCAGGTAGCTGATCACCACCTAGTTATTGATTATGTTAGCCATGAAAGGTTATTAGATGTCTCCCCTAGTTATTCATTGGTCCTGACTATTGATTTGTAAGCTTTGTTCCGATTGAGTATTACTTACAACCTAACACCTGCCTGGTACCTTACTCGACCAGGATGCACCGACCCCTGGTTTAGCTCAATTTGTTCTGGTTAACCTTTTACATGCGAAATTAATTTCCTTGATCTGATTATGTGTTGATTAATCTGTATTATTTGCTATCCACTATTATATTTACCCAATTTCACCCTTCTATTTGGAATTGGCATTAACTTAGTCATTGAGAGTCCGAGCGATTCAGTTGTGCTGATGAAGCTGATCTCAACCCTAATAGTCAACAACATTCTCAATTTAACATCAAATGACCCTTGATTTTGGAAGCAAACTGCATGTAGCTGGCTTATGAATTGTGTGATGCTATATAGACTGTTCATACCAGTACTAGACCTAATAGGTACTAAACTTTAGCTGTTGGTTTATTGCTCCTTGCAAGTTGTTTATTTTTTTTTTCATTCTGATATAACTACCGTAGAAATATGAAGAAGGGGATACATCCGCAAATGCAATGGATCTCCTATGTTACCCAAAGTGGCCGGTTAATAAATATCATGATGTCAAAGATTCATAGTACAGGGAAGGTTTACCACTTGCGGGCTAAGCGTCAGATGGCACAGAGTTCGGGCCAGGTTGCTAAATTCAACCGCCGGTATGGCCTAGAACAGGATGAAGAGGCCAACCCTAAATAAATTTTCTTTTGTAAGAGTTTTCCTCTTTATTGGTGGTGGGATCATTTTTAAATAATGAGTTAGTTTTTTCAAGGGTTAAGCACTTGGTCTGTTGTTGTTGTTTTTGTTCCGCTCTATGTTGGTTGGATATAAGATATGTTAATTCTTAGAGCTTGATGTTGCTTATTATTTATTTATTTTTTTGCATTTCTAATATAGGATAAGAATTGGCGCTGTCTAGCTTGCTCCGAATCTAGTTATCTTGCTCATTTGTCTGGTTAGACTTGGTTACCATAGCCACACTGCATGAGGTCATATAGAGTGTTGATGCAGCTAGAATTATGTTCTTAATGGTTTGTCTTAGTTTATCTTTATAGATAGTGTTTTGGGCCTGGGGGCAATTGGATCCCAGCATTAATTTTTGACAGCTTCATGTGATTTACAAATGAGAGGCATGGACCATACGGTCACTTTTCCATACACTAGCCTGTACTAAAGAAATGGGTTATTAATTAAATAGAATAGGCTGAATCATCGGGTCAGAAATGCTGAAGCCCATGTCAATTCTTTGAGAGATTGATGTAAGCCACAACAAAGTTTATTTGGGCCTTTTTATTTTCTTATGCGTGCGCACAGGTGGAGGTGCTTAGGTTGGGGGGGAGGGGTTTATTGTTTGAGGTTTATCACCTAGGTCTTGTACAAGTAGGCCTACTGTTCAAATCCTGCAATTCTAACCATGACCCCTGCAAACAATTTCCATGTACTGCACCTAACCAATGATTTTCGTACATGTTCCAACCATGCACCACTTGCTGTTAGATTTTTTTTTTTTTTTGAATAAAGCATAGTGTCCATATGATAATGACACCTAACCAACCTTGCGCCACTTGGTGTCCATATGATTTTTGTACATGTTCAAATATGCTTCGTTGAATTGTTTTTTGAATTAGTAGGGGAAAAGCCTACTGATTTGCTTGGTGTCCATATGCTTTATTCAGTTTTCATCCAGGCCCTTTTTATAGTGTTCATGGTGTTATTATCATATTTGCTGGTTCCTAGTGGTAGCAAATATGACCATAGCAAAACAGTATTACCAGCAAGCCCTGCTAGTATCTGTTACTGTAAAACTTACTGCAGGTGGATCAAAAGGAGGGGGTTCATAATGAAAATTTTAAATGAAAATTGACAGATTACATGAATCTCTATCAGTACCAACTCAGTACCTACCTAGATATAAAACAATAACTTCTAGCAACACGGCTTACCACGTTGCCGATATCCCAAAATTTTGAATACAAAAATTCCTGGCATTGAGACTGTCCTACCGAACTTGATTAAGATGATAAAAGCAATGTCAGTTGGATTATTTTCTTCTTGAATGACAGGAACAACAAGGAAGAGGAATGAGTTAATCTGTATCGCAGTTCATGATTCAGAGAACATAACAGCTCAATTAATAAATTTATTGCACTAAAATTTCTCAAGTAAATTTCAATCTTGCAATTTGATTTGGTAGTTCTCCTGGTTTTCTGGCATTTATCTTTTATTATTTTTTTGTTTCCTGTTTAATTTGCAGATATCAATCATAATAACTTGAAAGAAAGAAACAGCATGCTATTTTCCACCTTGCAGTTTTTCTTTTTCTTTGCTGTCTTTTTCATTTGCACAGGGCATATTGTCCCTGGGGACTGGTGAGTTTGTAATAGGAGAGTTAATTCCTTGTCTGGTTATTATAAATGAACCTGTCCATATACCAGCAGCCTAGATTGAAGTCAGAAACATCTATATCTTGTGAAGTCTTTCAAATTTGTCATATGTGGTGCCTTGTTAAATCTAATAGATTGGCAATGAACCACAACTTAAACACAAATCAGACGAGTCCTTTTCAAAAGCCATCGACTGTTTCACATGTTATGGGATCCAGTGACGGTAGCATGCTGTGCTCACTCTGGTATCTTCAATTTTTCTTATGCTGACGTCGTCCAACTTGTGCTAAATTCAATTTATATCATTTTTAGATGTTCCTAAATCCGAAGATTCATTTATAATTAGGCAACATCACAAAGTAGTTGATGCATGTAGCTGGTCAACCAAAGCATTCATTCCGTTAGGTGGGAAAGATAATGTTTAATCACCATGTGTAATCTATAAACAATTGAACTAATCTTAAACATAGAAGTGAATTAAACATCTTTTTACATCCAATAATTCTATATACACAAATTATATTCCATGCAAAAAAAGCATTTTTTGTGCATCGATATGAAGCTATTTTGGGATGATGCAAATCGTGTTTCATTTTAGAAAAAATCCATGGAATTTGAGAGGTAGAATCTCATTTTCTTTAAAAAGGAAAATAGCAGAAATCATTCTGCGAGGAAATTTACTATACTAATTTCCAACTTATTCAAGGTACATCACTACATAGTCCAACACCACCAAAATATTATGACAAACACATTTCATCTTCAGCAATCATCAATTGCTAGTTTGATCAATGATAATATTGCAAAACCGAATACAGAGTTTGCACAGTGGCTAGGAACAAAAGCATAATGGCTGCGATAAATGATATGATCGACCACGGGTTGCTGAAGTAGTCGCGATACAATCTTGCCCTGTACTTCTGCCAACTGGAATCACAGTATTTCTTCACATTTTTGAAAAGCTCAGCCAGGTGGTGGTGCTCATAATCAAGGTAAGAGCAATACCTGAGCTGGTTGAAGAAAGCAGCGGCCTCCTTCTCATCTGCCAGTTTATTCTCTATAATCCCATGCTGCTGCAGTATAAGCACATCTCTTGGTGTGTTCACAATGCAATCCATGAACACGGCATAGCTTGTCAGTGGCTTTTCTTTCTGACCATTGCACTGCTCGAATGCTATGAGGTTCATTAATTGCGGCCTTGTTGCTTCCTCGACCTGGGTGTATGGGATCCTAAGCACACCATTAGAAAAGTTCACATTGAAAATGCTCTTTGATTCAGCCTTCTTGAATATCATTCCTGCCTCTTTAAGCTCGGTTGCACAGGGAACCATCCGCGGTTTACGCTTATCAATCTTCTGGGGACGCCTGCGCATTGTTAACCTTTTTATACTAGAGGATAAGAGAGGAAATACCTTTTTCGGCCTCAACAATTCGAGCGGAAGAGACTTCTTCCTCAGCTTGACAGGGAATTTTTGAGTGGACATGTAGCAGTGATAGTAGAAATCGAGCAAATGGTCAAAGTTTTGATCTGCCTGAGGTAATTCCAAGGTCTCATATCCGTGTTGCAGAAAAGTAACCAAGACATCAGACAATGAGGCTTTTGGGGGCTCTCTATCTTGACTAATGGAATCAACATTGGACAGGGTACCTGAAGCATAAGTGTCATCTATGCTTGAATAAAGGTCGAAAACACACTGCAGCACGAAGAAAGGTATCTGGTTCTCGAGCATTAAGATATCACTTTTGATGAGAGGGATGTTCCAGCCGATCTCATAAAGAACATCAGTTTCCTCGTGGGAAGCCAAATTCACAACCAGTTGAATGATAAAGAATGCATCAAACAACAACATCTCAACAAACTGATCAGAATCCATGTTGATTTTCTCATAGTAGCATCTCCGTGCTGCCTGCTCCAACTCTTTTAAAACCTTGACGTATTTATCCAGTGGGACATCTGGGTTGTCAGAGAGATATTTCTTTAAGTACAACAGTTTTTGTTCTTCCATACATTTGAGGTGCTCACGATCCCTATGGTATGGGCCGATCGAGATTATGCGTGGTTCGTAGAAGATCTTGTTGCACTCTCTGATGTAAGAAGGTACACGGAAAATGGTGATTGGTCTATTTGTGTTCACCAATTGAAAAGGAATCTCAGTAAGTTTGTTCTTGATAGTTAGAGCCAAATGATCATCGGTTCTTATCTCGATAGCTAAATGGTCAGGCTGTGCCATCTCTGTATCTTTCTTAATTTTACATGAAAGTGTTGTTCTCTCTCTAGTGTATGTTTCTTTAGTTCCGCTCTTTTTCTACAAAGTAATATTTATGTCTAATCACCCACTAGTTCAAAAACCGTGGTGGCTTCCATTGAAACCAAGTCCTTCCTGAAACAAAAAGAGATACAATAAATTATCTATTCTGGTTTTAATAAATTATACTATTTTAGGTACCTTGTTCTTGTGTTCCAAAGAGACATAAAAGGAAAAATTCATCAGTATATATGTTGTTTAATTAGAATCCAAAATTTGAAAAGTTCAGATGTACATAGATGCTGGCTGTTACATCTTGTTGCATGCCAACTACTCTCTAATTGGATCACATAATGTAAATAAATTGTTTTATTTCATGTCAACAGTATATCTGGAACTAAGAACACAAACTTTTTTTGTGTTCTTAAGCTTAGTTTCCTTCTTGTCTTAATTCATAGCTCACCAAAAACGGTCTGAAAAGGGAAATTTCTAACTTTGCAAAAAGTTGGCAAGAAATTTTTCTACCAGGGCTTGGCAAAAGTTTCTTGCCTCAAATTTGAGATTAGAGCTGATTTCATGTGGATGTAGGCTAGAGTTCTTGTTGCCTCCGTACCTCCTTATCTGGGAGTACGGGTGTCAGCCATAGTGTACGTATCCGATAGAGGTATTTTCATACCAGTAATTATTAACAATTATTTTACGTGTACCTACCCATGCTAGCTAAGAATTGGTATTATTTGTCATTTTCAGAATAAGGAACACTATTCACCTTTGCTGTTAGAAGTAGAATGGAAAGTAGGAATTTAATTGGGTTAATTTATTCTTCCTCTCATATAGCCCTCAGCTGTGTTTGTTAATTTGGTTTTTAATTATGCTTTGATTTAGTTTATATATTAGATTTGTGTAATTTTTATTATTGTATTCCTATGGGCTTTTATGGGAACAGTGCAATTAGCTTTGCACTTAATTACTAATACCAGATCAATAACAGCAGCTATCAATTTCTCTGAGTTGTCCCATGGTGCTTGGAAAAATAAGAAAGTGTTGCACTCACATTAAAAAGTTGATGTTTGAAATTTGAATGGTTATTCCAAACCACTCAATATTATAAAAATTATAAAAATTTTATAAAAAAATTTAGATTCTTTTTACTATTGGTTAGATAGGGAAAACCCGTTGATTTTGATTCCAGAACCTTTCACATCAAATGATTTTCTCCTATAAAAAAAATAGTAAAAAAAATTAGAAAAACTAAAATTTGGTTTCTAATAATATTTCGATAAGAAAAATTATTTTTATACTCTAAAATTCTGCACCCAATATTTGGTATAAACACTTTTTAAAAACATATATTTCAAAATTTACAAATACTTATGGTACAAATAAGGGTACAATTATCACTCTTTCAATAAGTAGATTATATTAAATGACATGGATCACAATTAACATTCAAATTTCAAAAATAGAAATTTGGATGCAAAGTATCAGGATCTTTTTTGTTTGCAAAGCAGCACAATACAACTCCACTTTCACCTATATTTAAATTATTCAAAGTTTTGCAGAAATCAATATTTGTATTGGGAAAAAAAATGTAACTGTTAGATGATTGAATAATCAAATGAACATATAAAATTATTATATACAATTTAGTTAGTTGATAACATAAAATAGTTTTTACTTATACCTTTAGATAGTTGATAAACTAACTAAAAACAATTTCTCATATATACCCGTCTTATTATTGAACGTGACATCGATTAGGTCATCAGCTAATTAAATATTTCTCTTTCATTAACTTCTCAATCAGAAATTGATTATAGGCTTTGTATGAAACCCTCCCTCCACTCCATGATTTATATTTTTCTCAAGGATAAAGAGGTGGAGGGAAGATGAGGTTATTTTTTTATTAACACAATAGAACTTTCTCAGTTGTTGAACTCTCGTTGAGAGCTACCTTCCAACTCTCCGCTTCTCACTTTGATAAACTCTTTTAGTTCCTGATAGTAAATCTAAAACCTCAATCTTAAGTACTTCACAAAATTTAAGTTCAATCTATGTATCAGAGGCAATTGATAATACACACTTCCACAGAGAAACTGAATCCAGTTCTGTGAACAATTCCATCAGATCAACCAACAAAAGAGAAGTAATTCAATGAATAACGTAAATAATTAAACAAAGAACACATTTTAAATACTAACAGCAAATATTGTACCTCTTCTTCGGAATCTAGCTAGGGTTTGATCAGCTCTTTCAGAAAGATTTTGAACAATGGATCTTTTTGCTTCTCATCCGCTATCTAGCTCTACCTCTCTGAATATTCTACGATCCGTCTGCACTTACTATATATGATGAAGTAAACTTGTGTTTAGTCGCTTTTGGAAAATAATAAAAACAAAGACTTGTGCTACTGGCCTTAAGCACTACCATTAATATTTATAGAAGATATTTTTGAGAAAGGATCTTTTGTGGGTAGGTTATGAATTATGGATCATGCAGTTAGTAACACAATTTTGTTTTTAGTCTACCCCAGATGGAGAGGTGCAAATTTATCCAATCTTAGTCCAATCTAACTAGATGATTAATTTTGAGAACCAATTTTTAATTTAATTATAAATATAATATTATTTGTGTGAAAGGTTTGTAAGTTTGAAAGCTGAATGAGAAATTTTTTACGAATATTTAAAATTGAGTAACTTTGAATCTCATTTTTATCTAAAAAATTGATGATTAATTCTATTATATGAAGTTAGACTATTGTTAGATTGGGTGATGTCAGTTTAAGTTTTTTGGTCCGTCTGATTGATCCAATTAATATATTTTTTATTTGGGACAATGTTATTAAATCAATATATCATAGTAATATAACATAAAGAGGTAGATATTTGATATAAATGTATAAAAATAAAGAAACTACTAAACATAAAAAAATCGCTCCGATTAAATTATTTCTCCGCTGCAATATTTTTAGAATTTGATTTATTTCAATTTCTTTCGAAATCAAAATATGGCGTTAGATGCCAATTTTGTGGTGGCCTGTTCAGTAAACATAATATATGTTTTAAGTTTATTGTTGGTTAGATCAATTTGAAAATATATTAACTTTGTTTCAAATGATAAATCAAAATCACTGAAACATATATATTTCATTAATAACAAATTTGGATTTTAAATTTATAAAATTTTCAAATTCTTTTGGTATGAAGAAAGTCAAGTGATAAAAAAAAATTGAAGTTTTGTAAGTAAATAAAATTGAAAATTTACAAATTAATTTATCATATAAACACATCAATACATCACTCATGAATTAAAGCGATTTCAACATATAGTCTGAACATGTTCTATTTGAAGTTGAGATCATCAACTATCCTAGTAAATTTATCTTAGTAAATTTAAGTGAATATTAAATTCACTATATTATTTTTGTGTTGAGTTGGATCTTAAAGGTATGTTCGGATCATACAAAAATAGAGCTATTTCGGAATAGAATTGTTATCCTCATTTGATATTGATTCAAACAATCATTTCACTGTTCGGAACAGCTAAAACTAGTATTATTCCGTTATTCTTTATAAATATTGAAATAGCTATTATTTCTCATATATGAAGAGAGAGCAAAAATTAAAAAATTTACGCTATTTCAAATACACAATTCAAATAATACTTTCACTAATTTAAATAATATAATTTTTTTTCGCTATTCTCACACTAATTTTAATATCACTATTTTATATCTATTCCTCATTTGCTAACCCAATTCCTATATCCTCACATTAATCCTTACACGATTCAAATATATCGACTATGTTGTACTTCTAAATTCTACGTCTTGACATAAGTTTGCATACCTAATTAATCATGCAGGTCATGTCACTTCCTACTCGTATTTGTTTCATAGGCAGGCGTAGCTAGTAATAAAAAATGGGGTCAGTGTCCCCCATTTTTTTATTTAATTTTGTACGTACTTATAATATTTTTGGTATTATATTTGTAATTTTTTTAGAAAAATAAATACTTGAACCTCATAAAAATATAAAAATTATTATATTGTTAAACTCCATAGTCACAATCTATTGATTTTGATACGGTTATTTTATTGATAGAAGTAATTGATATGATATTGGATCTCCATTTAAAATTTTTCTGAGTCCGTCCATATTTTGCTTCGTACATTTTATCAAAGATTCGAATATTCCATGGTTTAATTAGTTTATTGGTTTGTTGTTAATGGCTACACAATTTGCCAATTTGTATCGGATTCACTAATTGCACAATCAATCTACATCATATGCAACATAATTATAATTTATCATTCAACAAAGTTCTAAGCACGGTCGTCACAAGATGACCACCAAGGTGTTGTAAGAAGTTTCAATTATTATATTGAGAAATTATTCATGTACTTCATATTCTACATCTTTTATTTACACATTAAAAATATTTATATTAAATAATTAATTAATTTATATATGAATATGTAAATATTTATAATTAGTATTAAAAAGATTTATTACTTTTTCTTTTCTTCTTTTCTGAGTGATTATAGAAAAATTTAAGTTAAAAACTTTGTTATATAAAGAAAATTACAGCCTACAAAATTTATAATACCAATAACGTAAAATATAAATATTTTTTTTATTAATTATAAATATTTTTTGAAAATAAGTGTGAACACATATAGAATATAAATAAAAGACATGATTAAAAGGTATAGTTATCACTCTTTATTATATTTTAGAAGAGTTAAATATTAATTTTGGACTCTCATTGCGAGCACTCATCATTTGTGCCACTAAGACACTATTGGGGATCCAGTTGAGTGCTGATTTTTTATTACGCAGCATCTTACTGTATAACGAACGAACAAATGAATGATAAAATTTTTTAAATTTTTTTTGTATAAGATATATAATATGTTGTGTTGGAGGGCAGAAGATATAAGCTCGGCCTAGTTAGATAAAGTGACTTGTTGCACAAACCAAAGTGTGGATTCAATGCACATGTGAATTGAAGTAATCAAGTCAAGGTCAATTGTCGTCATTCAAAACTCAAATAGTAAATGTGAAGCTTTGTAATATACATGTGGTCTTAGCTTTTTCTGATTGATTGTAATGCTAATTAATTAACCTCACAATAAAGAAGTTCAAATTAATCTGCAAGTTGCAATAGAATTGGTGCAAGTAATAATAAAATTTGACATGAACGGATATTTGATGGATACGTTGATGAGATTAAGTTTGTGTAGAAGGTTATGAACCATAGAAACTAGAAAGCTTTGCTAATTTGGGGATCTTATACTTTTCATATGAGCTATATAAAAATCTTTACTTTTGACAATTGGAGATATTGATTGATTGACAGTGCTAATTAAAAGTTGAACCTTCCTTGCTTATTTATTGACCTAAAAAAGAAAGACACTCCATTATATGTACCCCCACCTTACGGCCGTACAAACTATCACTACTTTATTTGAACAAACATAAAATTGAGAATTAAGTTTTTTGTCTAAATATCCAAAAATAGAAATTGCTTTAACAAGAAAATCAAATGCCAGTTCTCAATTACAAACTACTTTTGTCATATACAAATGTGAACAATAGTAGTTTAGTTTCAAGGAAAATAAAACCCTAAATTTATCACCATTTCGAGAGCTGTACATTTTAGAAGATAAGAGTCAGTGGAGTACTGGGGTCTCAGTGTCTCATTGTCTGGTAGCAAAACATTTCTCATCCCTGCTATCAATCCAACCCAATATGCTGGGTCCAGTGCCACTGGTAGCTAGCTAGGCCATCAATTGGTGCAGATTAAAATAGTATTTGTTGAAGACCTTGACTTCAAAAGTTTAAAGGTATGGTCTAAAAAACTTTACATGTAGACATCATGGCCCAGGCCGACGCGGTCCTGTGACTTCTTGTTCAATTTAATTAAGGGGGAATCTAACAATTATTATTTTAATAATTTTAATAACTAATTTTTAAATAATTCAAAAAAAATTTTAAAATAAAAAAGTTCGTAAATATATTCTTCAACTTATAGATCGATTGTGTTTCAAATTTTATATAATTTTAAATATTATTTGATACTTTATTAAAAATCATCAGAATTATATGATATTTACAACGGTCTATATTTAACGATTTTTGATAGAATATTAAATAAATTTTAAATTATATAAAATTCGAAATACAATCAATCTATAAGTTAAAAAAATATATTTGTCAACTTTTTTCTATATATTTTTGAGAATTTTTAAAAATAATATCAACATTATTAAATTTGATTATCAAAATTATTAAGATAATAATTGTTAAGGATCCCTTCCTTTAATTAAGGTGTGTTATCATTGCACAGGCAATAGAACTAACCAATTATGTATTTCATGTCTTTTTTACTTGTACAACATGATACTTTATATTTGCATGATTGCACATTGAAACTGATCATTTAATTATAACCTCTTGAGGCCTGATTGTGAACCTAATCAACCTTCTTTTTAATTTACAATCTTCTTCTCTTGCATCAACCTTCTTAGTTTTTTTAACCTTTTTCATACTTTTAACTTTAATTTTACTTCGAATACAAGGAGAAAGGGTTATTAATTCTTGCTCAAATTGTGCTCTTATTTGTGTCGAACTCAAAGTTGGAGATTCATTAATTGACACAAAAATTAGTTTAATGGAAGATGAAATATTGCAATTTTTGAAGTCTTGCCATTACCAAATTCAACCTACTTAAAACAGTACTTATAGATAAACATCAATTGCCACATTTCAAATGCCACATTGGATTTGGATCTGAAGTTTTCTTGCATTGAATTGACTAGTTGTACACTCTTGTCCTGTTAGACTTAATGATCATGCTATTAAAGTAATCCAATTGGCTTAGTTTATGTGTAGTAGGAGAGACAAGAAGAGGGTGAAAGAGAAAACAAATTATTTTATTTCATTGTCACTATTGATAGTACATAAGATTACCTAACAGCCCAATAAGTAAAGCAATATGTTGAATCACCACATTATCTAGAGTTCTAAATTTCAACTTCAAAAATTTGTTTAATAGATATTTCTCGTCCTGGTTTAGCTGTTTGGTTTGTTTACCATCTCCCCTCTTCTTTTCATATTTTGCTATGTTTTTCTTAAAACAGGACACATAGGGTTTTGCCTTAACTTATGATTAAATAGTAGTTTAACAACAATTAAACAGAGAAGCAAACAAAAGCATCTTTCTGGCATCTGACTAGTTCCAGCCTATTTAGACAGTAGAGGGATTCAATGTGTTATTTGATCATCTCCCTCATTGTTAGAAAGTACCATTCATATAATTATAGAGATGAAAGTAAATTATCATAATGCTTATGATAGTAAGTTTCATGTCTTTAATTTCCTTATGCTGACAGGGACCATATGTGGTACATTCAATGAATGCTGTATTTTTGTATTTGTAAATCTCTAAAGATTTGAATAAAATTAGGCACAACATGCATACACCAAACGTAGGTGATGCAATTGGTTTACTAAACTCATGTCTGGATTGCATATACTCCAAAATAGTATCTCTATTTTGAGCAATAACACATTTCTATGTGATCCAAATAATCAATAGAAATAGCACACTTCTGTGTGATCTAAAAATATTTTGCAAGCAAATACAGCTCCACTACATTCCAGCTTATTCATTGCTCATCAGTTTTATTTAACAGTTAACACCACTAAATTTGTTATTACAAACACACCACATTCAACACGCGTCAACCATTAGTGTGATGGATGATAGTACGACATAACAGTAAATAGAGTCTGAACAAAAGTTAAGAGCAAAAGAACAATAGCGGCGATAAATGATATGATTGACCACGGGTTACTGAAATAGTCTCGATACAGCTTTGCTCGGTTCTTCTGCCAACTAGAGTCACAAAACGTCTTCACATTTTGGAAAAGCTCTGCTAGATGGTGCTTCTCATAATCGGGGTAACAGCAATACCGGAGCTGGTTGAAGAACTCAGCAGCCGCCTTTTCGTTAGCCAGTTTATTCTCTATTATTCCCTTCTGTTGTAGTATCAGCATGTCCCTTTGTGTGTTCACGATGCAATCCATAAATACTGCATAGCTCGTCAGGGGCTTGTCTTCCTGACCACTGCACTGCTCGAAAGCTATGAGATTCATTATTTGTGGCCTCGTCGCCTCCTCGACTGACATATAAGGGATCCTGAGCACACCATGAGAGAACTGCACACTAAAGATGCTCTTTATTTCAGCCTTCTTGAAAGTAATCCCCGCCTCTTGAAGCTCGGTTGCACAGGGAATCATTCGTGGTTTTCTCTGCTGGGCAATCATGTGAAGACGCCTGCGCATCGTTAACCTTTTAATAGAGGACACTAGTGGGAACGCCTTTTTTGGCCTGAGGATTTCGAACAGACGGAACTTCTTCCTTGGCTTTGTGGGGAACCCCTGTGTGCGCATGTAGCACTGGTAGTAAAAATCGAGCAAATGGTCATAGTAGTGATCTCCTTCTGGCACCGAGAATTCCTCATTGTGCTGCAGGAAAGTAACTAAGACATCAAAGAGAGATGCTTTCTCAGGCTCACTATCTTCACCCAGAGAGGCCTTATCGAACTCAGTACCTCCACTCATGGAAACATCACTGGATGGAGAAATCAAGGTAGAGGTATCTTCATCTCTGGTCGAGTAAAGATCAAATACACACCGCAGCACGAAAAAAGGGATCTGATTCTCGAGCATCAGGAGGTCGGTCTTTATGAGAGGAACATTCCAGCTGACATTTTGAACAATATCATAATCCGGAAAGCTCCAATTCACAGCCAGTTGAATGATGAAACAGGCATCAAACAACAGCATCTCCAGAAACTCGTCAGAGTCCATCTCGATGTTCTCATAGTAGCATCTTCGTGCCTCTGGCTCCAACTTTCGTAACACCCCCAGATAATCGTCCAGCGTCACGTCGGGATTTTCAGACAGCATCTGCTGTAAATACTGCTTTTTTTGTCCTTCCATACATTTTAGGTCTGCACGCCTCCTATGGTACGGGCCTATCGAGACTATCCGTGGCTCGTAAAAGTTCTTGTTCCTCTCTCTTATGTAAGAAGGCAAACGGAAAATAGTGATCTGTCTCTTTGCTGTTGGTAATTGATAAGATACTTTATCGAGTTTCCTCTGGATAGATGAAGCCAAAGGATCATCTCTTCCTACATCAACAGCTATGTGCTGAAGCTGTGCCATCTCTGAATCTTTCTAGCGTTTTAGTGATCTCTCTAGGGTGCTTTTTTGTGATGTTTCCCTTTTTTTAACAGAACATTTTGTATTTAATCACCCACTATGGAATATCATGGTGTAGCATTTCTGAAAGAAAGTCCTTCCTGATGAAAAAAAAAATGAGCAAAAAGGAACTCAGTTGTCTTGTTTTAGATAATTGATACTATATATAATTATTGTGCTCTTTCTTTATTTGCATTATCAAAGAAACAAGTTTTTCTCATGATCAGTGGCAAAGTTATGGCTTTTGCAAGTGGGTACTCAATTTCCGCACCCCCACAACCCCCAAAACTCCAAAAAAATTACAAAAATATGCTTCTTTTGTTACATTTTTTTCAGAAAAATTGCGAAAGTATACAAGGCAACATTGCTCGCGGTTTTATTGTTTCTTAATTTACTTTATCATGATACAACTTTTAAATATTATATTTCCTCAAAAAAATGTTAATATTATTGAAGTAATGCTTCTAAAAGCATATCTTGCTAAAAAAGTTCTCGCCTCTCAAATAAACAAAAATATCAAAGTTGTTATAAGCATTTCTCTTATCTCTTGATGTCATGTTGTAACTAATGGTGTTGAAGGGGGTGTAGGTTGGGTATTTTTCTCAAACTTAAAGTTTGAGGGGGGTAATTGTCCCAATTTCCAAACAAAATTAAGAGCATGGTTCCAATCTTCCAATTATTAAACCCAACCAAAGTAGAAATCCGACCTGATTTTCTGAAAAAAATAATAGTCACCTCTACCAGTTTTGTTGAATCTCCTCACTATTTTTTCCCAAAATCACAACTTTCTTTTTTCAGTGTAATTTGGAGATAACTTTGGAATCCCTCTCTACATAAGAGATAGCTCAAGCAGCGTAAAACTAAAGTGTAACCTACTTAAAGAGAAAAGAAAGAAAAAAACAGGGGATTACAGCGACTTTAGAAGAAGTTAATCCAGTTCTATTTTTGCTATGTACAACAGAATCTCAACCAACATCTAATTAACAATGAAAACTAAAAACAGAAGCAAGCAAGTTTAGCTTAAAGAGGAAATAACAGTAGTGTACCTTTTTCCTTTCGATCTCTAGAGTTTGCGCTCTCCCATGGAAATTTTGAGAGATCGATTCTTGCCTCTCATCTCCTCTCTCTCTATCTCTCTCACGCGAAATTTCTTTGAATGGTCAAAGTTTAATATGTGTGGTTTTAGTGTGAGTGTGACTGTAGGTGAAGGCGCCTTTGTCCGCTCATGGCACTGCCATATTTAACTAATTTATAATGTTGAGAGTAAATTATACAAATGTGCCATTTTTTTATCATTTTCATCCATAAAATTTTAAAAATATCAATTTAGTTCTTAAAGGATCACTTAATTATCATTTTAATCCTTCAAATTTTAAAGATATAAATTTAGACCTTTTAAGTTACCAAATTAATCCTACATTTATATTTATAAAAAATATATAAATTTATTTTAATTAATTTATGATGGCACAACATGAATGCTAGTACTAATTTAATTGATATCTAATATCGTAAATCATTAGATTTTTTCATATTATTTGTATTGTTTGATAATTATATCTAAATTAGTCTTAATATTAAAAAAAGAGATACTATATAGGTATAATTATCAATTTTTTATTAATTGTAGGATTAATTTGGTACAAATTAAAAATTTGAAGGATTAAAATGATATTTTTAAAACTTTAAGAAATAAAATGATAACCAAGTAATATTTTAAAAATTATATTGATAATTTTCAAAAATTTAAGGATCAAAATAATAAAGAATGATATTTTAAGGACAAATTGATTTGTGTAATTTACATTAAAATATAAATCATATAATTGTGACAATTGTCAAGTAATTCCTCTTGTTTTAAACATCAAATGCAATATTCATGGAATCTTTTTTTGCACATTATTAAATATTACCTTTAATTTTTTGCTTCCAAACTCGACATTAAAAAGTAAACATACAATTAGTATCAAATGTTTACAAATCATATTTGGTAAGATTTTTTTTATTATTGAAACTATAAATGACAAAAAAAAATGGCCTGTACTTAATATTTTGATGCCATCAGTATTGTCATTTCTACAATTAAATCCCTGAGAAGGGTCAGAATAAGTGACCCGCTGCACAAAATGAGGCAGACATTAGTTCTACAAGGGAACTAATTAATAGCAATGGCCTTATCATAGTCAAGTCAAGCATCATCATTAAAAAAATATTTTCTTTGAACCACCAAGCGAAAAGCCTACTAAATTTTGATTAAATAAACATAAAAGTTACATAATTGGTATTTACAAAGGAAATCATTAAAAAATCATTAACAACGCGTGATGCTTTCTCAAGCTTTTTTTTCCACTTTGTCGTTAATATAATCTCCCCCTTTTTGGAGGTGATAATTTTGTTTTATTTCAATTGATGTTTAGGTTAGGTAGAATTTCCCATGTGAGCTCTCAAATTGTTTGACATAAGCGTCAAGATGCCTTAATTTGCTAATGAATTTCGTAAAAAAACTAACTAATTACAATTCAAGATGATCTAATGGGATAATGACAGAAGCAAATATGTCCATAAATCTACCAAGAAGTTGAAAAGTGCTAGACAATAATTTTAGAATTAATTGATGAGAATTCATTTTTCTACTATTTATCAAACTGCTCACCCCATATATGCTAATTGTAATTATTTATTTATTAAGTGAATATGTAAATAATTATTAACTAGTAAAATGTAATCGTTTAACAGATAAATAATTATAGTTATGAAATAAATAAATAAATTAACAGTTAAGTAAACAATAGATGGATATATTTTACATAATTTTAATTTATTTTTCTCTCAAATGGAGCCACAATAATTATAAAGTAGGGAGTATACTCCTGTTAGCACAGATCTAACAGGTCCCTAGTAAAAAAAATATTATAATTACACCCTCTTTATTTGATTAGCACTTAGTGATATTTTTGCGAGTTAGTGTCGACAAAAAGTATAAAAATATATTACATGTCTCTCTCCAGATTTCATACGTACCACCTTATAAAAGGAGGGCATCATACATATTCACTAATCATTTCAAACTTGTCACTTTATAAACTGACTTTCATATTAATTTTACATCGTCAATGTCTATTTATATAATTAAATAGAGAAATTATTTTGTATACTAAGTTTTACATTCTTTATTTGCACTCTGAAAGTATTCATACTATTTAAAATAATTATTAGTTATATTTGTAATTGAAAGTGTTTATATCTAGTATATAAAATATTTATTATTTTTCGGTTTTGAATGATTATAAAAATTGAAGTTAGAAACTATGTTGAATAGTTTAAAGTACATGTTTTAAAATTAAGATATTTTTGCATTCCATGTTTTGCACCTTTTATTTACACACCAAAAATATTTATACTAAATAGATAATTTATTTATATAAAAATTTGTAAGTATTTATAGTTAGTATAAAAGGTATTTTTTAGTTTTTATTTTATAAATGCTGGTAAAAAAATTTAAGTCAAAAACTTTGTAGCAGAAGGAAAATATATAATTTGTATAACTTTTAATTCTAATAGTATAAGATATAAACATTTTTATCATTAGATATAAATATTTTTTGAAAAATACATAAATACATCTGAGGTATAAATAGTTAAGAGATACAATTATCACTCATTTTAAAATTTTTATTCTATTAATATAAAATATAAATATTTTTGTTATTAAATATAAATATTTTTCGAAAAAAATATATAAATACATATGAAATATAAATAAAGAATACAAATAATAAGCGTAATTATCACTCCAATCTAAAAGGTTGGCCATATGAAGGTTCATAGTAATTGGGAATCTTGTGGCACTTGAGATAAAAAAGAATCTTTTGCTTTATTACTTTTCTTTCTTTTGATAAAAATATTTCAAAAAAGACACCGACTTTTATTCCTTTACGAAAACAAACAAACATAATTTAATTGAAATATAAGAGATCTATACCTCATTGGAGAGAAAATCTCAAACACGCAAACAACAAAATATTCCAATAATAAAGCTAATCAACGCTCAATTTACTCAAAAGTATCCATAAATCAGAACACAACCACCACAAAATACCGATAGATTATAAATAAAATCACCAATTAATGCCCAGTTTCCTGCCTTAATTATTACTTAATTTGTTGTTTTCATGTAGCTAGTGTACTTAACTCAGTAAGGGAGAATTGAAGGGACCTTTGAATTGAATGAAAATACATCACTTCTTTGGAGAGAATTATGAAAATTTCTTCTTTGATTTTGTACCAAGTGGATACCAGTATGCAGCCACAGTTATGAGTCACTGGTCTTGTGACCCTGTTTGAATGTTTGATCAAGAATCAAGAATCACGGCCAAAGTTTCAAAATTCTTTTAAATTCAAGCTATTTTTTATTATTCTTTTGATAACAAGGGACTAAATTAAATGTTGGAATATATTAATTTGAAAAATCATTGTTATTGTATGATTCAAAATCGTTAGATCTGATGAGTTTTTATTCTCAATGAATAGTAAAATAAATTAAAAATATAAATATGATTTCAAAGATGGTTTCTTTTATATGAAAATCATGTTGAACGATTTTGGATTAGCAGTTTGGACTTTAAAATTAAGATGTGAATATAAAAAATATGAGACGATCTATATTATATAAAATATTTAGCCGTACTCATTTTGCAAATCTAATTATATCTAGTTCCAACTATATATCCCCACTTAATATTTGTTCTGTACTATTATCAGCTATAAATTACATTAGAAAATTTCCTAAATTGAAAAGGGTTCGTCTTGAGCAGATATTTGCCTTGAAATTTAGAGAGAATGGGTGAGAAAAAAAAAACAAAAATTAAGCTTTAAATTAAAACAGTTTTTGGTGCATTACTTTTAACAACCGTTTCAGCCGATTTTTCTCAGGAATCGTAGTTCATAGTTGGAATTAATATCATCCAATATGTTTAGCTTAATTTTTTGATAAAAAGAGGTGTCATGGTAACAAAAAAATGAAAAGAAAAAAAAAATATAAGAAGAGAGTATTTTAAAGGGTCAAGCCAGAACAGAAAAATAAAAAAAAAACCAAAAAAATAGAAGAAGGATAAACCGATAAGGTGCGTTATATTAAAGATGAAACCAAACTATCTATTTCATTCCTAATTTCAGCATGTCAATGCACTTAGCTTAATGATGAAGAAACATAACACACCTTCCACAGAAGATCACAAATAAGTGATAAGCATCATTTCGTTCTAGAAGTAGCATCTCTTCATGTTGTTATCATTTCACTATCTAGTGATCAAGTGATAATAATAAACAAACTGATGGATTCTTCAAAACCACTGGTGCGCTTTCCTTTCAATTGACCAAAACCACATCGAGCAAACCCATCAGTGTATTAATTAATGAAGTAATATCTCGCGAAGACTTGGGTTGACTTGAAATATGCTCAGAAAAATTCAGTTCAGAAAAAAGGAAAACAATTGTCATCGTTTCACACGCACACACGGTTTTGTGCTCTCTCTATTGATCGCTTTATTGAGGTTAGAGAGAGAGATGGATAGGTCCTCTGTTTTGTAACATTTTTTTTTTGTTCTCTTCTCTTTCAATTTCATTGATGTAAATATCATTCTGTAAAATTTCTTTTTTTTTAAAGCCTGCTTGGAAGGATCATTTCCATTGAAAATTAGTACTCATGGATGTGATGGGTTCATCCTGATATCATTTTGTGGGTTTCCAAATTTTATGGGAAAAAAAAATTAGGTGAGAGCTTATTTCTTTTCTCTAAGAATTTGTATTAATTTGCCGGGTTAAAATGTCAAGACTTTTAAGTTGCTCGCCGAATGCTAATTTTCTACTGCACATCATTACATTGCACGGCATATAAAAGGAAGAATTATAAGAGAGTTTTTTTTTTTTTAAATTTGGTTTGTATAAACCTTAATGTAATTGGACTGATAACATATCGCGCTACATAATATATCGGAGGTTTGAAATATTATTTTTTCTTGTTTGAGTTTATCTATGCCATTCACAATTTTTTTTATAACTAAATCAGTAGGCACTTTTTTGTTAATTAGAAAAAAAAAATCTGTGTGATAACTGGGGCATCAATGATCCTTTTTTTTTTCTCTTTTTCAAAAGGTATAATTACATAATTTTATATACAACTGTACCAGCTCTTCTCTCAAATATACCCATGATAATTTTAAATTTTGAGTTCAATTTATTTGGTCATTGACTCGAGCATTGACGGAGAGCTGTGGTACAAGAACTATCAACGATTGGTCACATTTGAAATGATATCACATGTCGAGATTATTATATATTCCACTTAAGCAAATGATTGTCACTTAATTTCTTTGTTATTTCCAAGAGAGTCTCCATTCCATCATAACTGTCCAAACAAAACAAAAGGAAATTTAATAACTTATTTGTAAAAGTTATGTTTTAAAAACTTAATACCTACATGAATTTATTCAAGCATATTGTGTGTAATACATACATCATTTAATCAAATTTTAGGTATGAGGCATTGAGGAAAGTTTAGACAGCTTAAGTACTAAAAGCAAGAGATAAAGAGAATCTCAAAAGAGTAAGAATATATCACAAATTATTTTAGTTATGAGACGATTAAGGCTTAATTATGACAATCAAATAATTCAATTGCGTGTGTATTCAAATCCTGCCCCTTAAAGGCTCCATATGGCCCGTTTGAGCTTTAAAATAATTATGAATGCACAGAAATTATTTGTAGTATTAGTTCTACTTTGTTTAATGCAAAGATTTCTACTTTTTATTAATTAAAAATTGCAATGTCTATGAATTAGAAATAATACGTACAGATTTATCAAATTACTGATATGATAAATAAATTTGATTTCTGTAATTGGAAAAACAACTATTTTATTTGTCAGGAATTGAAATTATCCAATAAATGATGCAAATTTAGGGGGCTGATCTCAAATTAAGTATTTATTGATGTGTTATCATTTCACTAATGAACAAGTGATAATAATAGACTGATGAAACTATCAGTTATTATCCCTATTTTCGATATCACTAGCCGACTTTCAGTTGACCAAAAATGAAATTTAATATCCTCCGTTATATTATATTATACAATATAATATGATATATGTTGGATTATGTTAAAACTTATATAAAATAAATTTTTAAAAAAAAATCTATAATTTATTTATTTATATATCGTATATTACATTACAGAAAGATAAAATCTCGAAGACATCAATCAAATCCAACAGTAAATTAATAAAGTAATATTTCACGAAGACTTCGCTCGACTTCGAATAGGCCAAGAAAACTTCAATTTAATAAAGAAAAAGAATTGACATCACTGCATACGTAGACATGGTTTCGCCATTTCTGTGTTGATCACTTAAATTGAGATCAAGCATTATTAGGAAAAGGTTGAAGAATAAACAATAATATAATCGGGTCTGCTTTGAGACGATTTGTGGCCATACCCGTTAGCTAGGTTATTATTATGCAAATGTGAAATATTATTATGGTGGTTGATTTTAAAAAATAAAATAAAATAACTTATGTGGTGGTGCTAGTGCAAATACTAAAGCAAATTTATTGATGTGGTGGTGCTAGTGCAAATATTAAACCTGCTATTTTCCACACAGAAGACAGAAATTTATTGATGTTATCAGACAACTTAAATACTAAAGCAAATAATTTGAGAATCACCCTTTGTTATCAGACGATTCTCTTATTGTGATAACATCAATCAATTTTAGATAGCTTAAAAATAAAACAAGAGAGAAGAGAAGTCTCAAAGTGTGAGAATCACAAAACCAGAATAGTTATGATCAGACGATTACGCACATAATTATGGCAATGAAATAATTCAACATTTCAATTTTTTTAAGCTCCTGAAAAGGCTCCATTGGGCTCAACATTTCAATCTTTTTTCCATATCTTATGTTTTTATTTTTATCATTTCTACAAGGGATATGGCCCATTTGATCCTTAAAAGAAGCCCTTATTTAAAAGAAGTTCAAGCTAGTGATGCACCAGAAATTATTTGTATCAGTACTATTTTGTTTAATGCTTAAGTTAGTCTTAATAAAATAAAATTGAAGTAACTATTAGTTGAATTTTCAAGTGTCAGTATTAATTAATTGACTGTCCTAAACATATCATATATCTCGTTCACACAAAAAGTTATATCATTTGCATTTTTGTTTTAGTGTTCATCGATTTAATTGAGCCTTTGTGAATTAAACGAAAGATTCAATTTTACCAGACAGATCAATCATCGACTGTATAGATGGTACTTGGTGCAGAAGAAAAACAATTGCTGACAATTTCAACTTGCCTGGCATTTAAAATTATTAATCGCTGAAGCCTATAATAACACAAATTAAATAAATAAGATCGGCTTGATTATGAAGATTTGAGGTGTGCCAAGCACTACCAGAGTAAAGATATTAAAAACACAAAATGTTTATATATATACAATTGTTGTTTCCCCTATCTACTGATGTAATTTCATTATACAAAATTCAAGAGATATTACAGGTTGGGGAAGGTAAAGGAGCAAAAAGATTTAGAAGATAATTAAAATGATTACAGTATTTTCTAACTATTTAAACATTTCGTAGCAAAAATCCTTGGTCCTAAAGCTGTGCTTCAGATGAGGATAATGAAGAGTCTTGTTACTTAGTTCCAAAAAAAATGGGATGAGAGGGAAGGGTAGAGGGAGTGCTTTTTTTTTTTTTTTTCCTTTGGAGAGTTCAAAATTATAACTCTCAAATCGAGATATATATAAGAGGATACACTTCCTCTCCTCTTTCCTGCGGATTTTGAATCAAATAACTTAATTTAAATTCCCCCCTTCCCTCTCCTTCCTTCCCCTCCTGTTCTTTCATGTTCCCTCTCCTCCTCTCCTCATGAATTTTTTGAAGCACAGTCTAAACAGTGGCCTTCTCATAAAACGCCTTAGATGATTAATCTCATTTAGTAGAAATGATGATTAATCTCATTTCAGAGGAAGTCTATATGTTATAGATGTCAATTTTCACAAACAAATCTACATGAAATTAAAAGTTTAGAAAGGATCAAACAAGTTAATTTTTATTCTATTATATATTAAAAAATCTTTGAATTCTTAGTCATATATATATAGTTTTCAAAATTGAAATTAAGAGGCAGGCGTTATTCACTTAATTTGCCCCATGCAAATTTTTTCGCATAATAAAACAAACACAGTTCTCAGTGAAATATGTTAGAACTCAAAAAAAAAAAATTGCATTAAATTTTTCTATATTGGTACATAACTATTAATCTTTTTGTTCACATTTTTAAAATTTTAAAAATCAACACTAAGATGGACGGCCAGTATTTGATGTTTACAAAATCAATGTTTAGTTAGATCTTTTTAATAAACAAACATCTCATATACTGGTAAATAACATATAATGATGGGACTAAAAGTTTTTAAACATAACAATATTGGACAAGAAAAAAGAATGATATGTAATTTTGATGGCGTCAAAATTATTATTTTTGCAATTAAAATATTAAAAAAGACTCGGAAAAAGTGACCTGCTGCACAAAATGAGGTGTCCATTCATTCTACAAGTTAATCTATGTGAATAATGACATGATTTTAAATTCTTTCCGACATGTAGTTTTCAAAAAACTTGTCGTTTAGTTACAAGTTGTAAAAAAAATACATTCTTTCTATGTCAAACGTGATGTGCCGTTAAAAAGAAAAAAAAGACACAACATATCTTGGTTAAAGATGATGGAAAGAAAATATGTTATATTTATGATAAGATATGTATATCACATATTATATTTAAATGTATTATGCCATCATAATATAATGTTGTGATGCATCTAAAATACATCACAGGTAGTTACGTTTAAACTGTTTAGCTAGGATTAGTCTCATTTAGTTACAATTTTTCGATTTTCTATCTTGTTCTTCGAAAAAAGTATAAAAAATATTTAAATTTGTGAAAAATTATAAGATTTATTGTAAAGTGAAAAAAAATGTTGAAAATCTTTTCTTGATAATAAATATATTTCAAAAGTTTTGTCCATATTTAAAAAATTAAAATAATGTTTGTATAACTATATATAGTTGCAAAATGTTTTGTAGCATCTCTACATCATTTCGCATGATGTGTTAATTTTAATAAAAAAAAGATACATTATACATCAGTGAGACACGTTCTGTGATAAATACGTGAGATGTGATGTCTATATATTATGACGTGTCGAATCACAACATGTCAATTTTAGAAGCACATGTTCGGTACATTGAATCAAGCATCAAGATTCATGTTAGCCAGTGTACATTTCAAACACCCCTCTACAAATTCATAGCGTGATATATTGAAAATTTCAAATGCAGCATATGATACGTCATCAAAAAATAAACACGTAAAGTGTTATAGATATCTGACGTGATGTCAAGAGATAATCTTAATGTTCTGTCAAAAAATAATGAAAAAGATACATGTCATACATACTTTCAGCCTGATCAAGTCACATTTAGTCATAATGTGACGCTCATGTCGCATCGTTGCATAAATATAACAATCATGTTTAACATTTTCCCTTTTTGATCTAAACTTTGAAAAATACCAATCTGAAAACAATTACAAAATATCGTAAAAAATGTTGATTCTTTTTGTCAGGTTAAAAATGCTTTAATTTTTCTTTCGGATATTTATACGTTATTGATCGAAAAAAATAGAAAAAAAAAGGTACATAAATTGTGAATGAACGGAAAGTTATTTTAAAAATGTTGTTATGTGATACGCCATAATGCTTCATTTGGTGTCATGCATGATTGACGTGTCAGATAGTTCCACATAATATTTCATAACAAATATTGATTCAGAGTCAACACAGCACAACATGAATCAAAAAATAAAATAAAATAAAATAAAATAACTTATTGTGTGGTGGTTCTAGTGCAAACTTCAAAGCCTTGCTTGCCTAAAATCTTCTCATCCACCACTTATTAGCATAAAAAAAAAATCTTTAGATTTAATTTTTTTGAAATATAATAGGATTGAGTTTTTAATTTTAAATATTCTTAAAAATTATTTCTTCAAATTTTGAATCTGCTACTTTGCACACAAAAGATATAACTTGATTGATGTTATAACTTAAAAGTTAAAGCAAATAATTTGAGAATCAACCTTTGAGACAGCATTGGTATGAAAATCCCTTGTTATCAGACGATTCTCTTATTGTGATAACATCAATCAATTTTAGACAGCTTAAAAATAAAGCAAGAGAAGCGAGAATCTCAAAGTGTGCGAATCACAAACTAGAATAGTTATCAGACGATTAATTATGGCAATGAAATAATTCACTTGGTTGTGTATTCACTATTCATCCTTCTCCTGAAAAGGCTCAACATTTCAATTTCTTTTTTCCATATCTTATGTTTTTGTTTTTATCAATTCTACGAGGGATGTGGCCAATTTGAGCATTATAAGAAGCTCCTATTTAAAAGAAGCTCAAGCTAGTGAAATGCCCCAGAATTTATTTGTAGCAAAACTATTTTGTTTAATGCATAACAGTTTTAATAAATTAGGAGGAGCTCGAAATTTTTTGAAGCTTAAGTTAGTCTTAATCAAATTAAATAAAGTAATTATTGGTTGAACGAACTTTCAAGTGTCAAAATTAATTAATTGAATATCCTAAACATATCATATATTTCGTTCACACAAAAATTTATATCATCATTGGTATTTTTATTTTAGTGTTCATTGATTTAGTTGAGCCAAAAAAAAAACGAAATATTCAATTTTACTAGACAAATCGCTTATTGACTAAATCACAAGCTTATCATAAATGGTGATAGACTTCGTCTCTCTATGGAGAAACGTATGTTCAAATCTTATAAAAAATATTTTAAAAAAAATAAATGTCAAAGCTAATAATATGAGTTCTTATTTAAAAAAAAAAGATCGATCATTGACTGTATAGATAGTTGGTACTTCGTGCAGAAGAAAATCAATTGTTGACAATTTCAATTTGCTCTAGTATTTTTGTGCATATAATAACAAAAATTAAACAAGTCTGGCTTGATTGTGAAGAATTGAGGTGTGCCAAGCATTACCAAAGTAAAGATATTAAAAACACAAAATGTTGATATAGTTGTTTCTTCCACTCTTCAACATTGATTGTATACAATATAATGTACAACATGGAATCATGCACATGAAAAAGGAATAATCCATCATTTTTAGCAAAACCTTTGAATGGGGCGATCTCAAGTTCTCAATTATCAATTTCAATCCTTCAAACCTAAGGTTCCTAAACTTTCTGGTTTCATAAACCGAGATAGGCTTTCTGTTCCAATTGTATGAAGCACAAATGCAAAACAAGAGATATATGATGATCATGAGGACGAATGATCAAAATTTGAAGGTATGTACGCTCTTTTTGCTTATTACCAATTTGGTTTTTTTTTTTCAAATGATTGTATCCTGCGCAATCAAACAGACATTCTGGTATTTTATTTGTATTTTAATTGACAGATAATCACATTTAGAAAGGTTTGAGTTACATGGACATTAATTAGTTAGTAATGTACCCCCTGTCAAGCCAAGTGATAAACTGAAATCACTAGAAAGGTTACATTAGAAACATTATTTTTTTTTTTGGAGAAAACATGAGAAACATTATTATTGAAGCATACAAGTAGACATGTCAGTATCTATTACTATTCAAGTCTGATTGCCACCTCTGCTAAGCTGGATCATGATAAGTAATCCAAGGGGCCTTATCAAACATTTTATGGGCCTTTTGGTTCAAACTATTATCATACATTTTCCAACAATTCTGCTTCCAAAAAGTTATTTTTGGGTCTTATGATGAGCAAAATTTGGGCTATAGTTGCAATGGGCCTCGAAATAGAAAGAACAGGATCTTTGAATGAAATGATACCATAATATTGTACTTTATGCTGGCCACAATGTCCAAATTATTTATACAAATATCAATCCTGGAGCCACAATTACTTTTCCATGGTATAGCCTTAATTGTTTTCAATTAATTTTTTCCTTTCAGATTAAACTGGTCAGGAGAAAGACAGATGCAATGCAACCACCAAGATATATAGACATCAGCTTACAAGTGAATTCAACTCTTCTATTGTATATTTACCGGAACAGATCCCATTACAAAGTCACTAATCGACGGATTCAATCGACAATTAAAGCAGGGACAGTTACTGGTACAGCTAATAACAAAAGTCTGTGAGATTTCGAGTTGCCAAAATTGCACCCAATTCAATATGAACTTGTCTAGTCCGTATGAACTCGGGTTCATATCCAATTTGATCCGATAATTATGAAAAATCAGTAATATAAATCCAATTCTATATGACCCAGACCAAACCTAATTTGAGATCCATGATGACCCAAAAATTTAGGCGAATTCAAAATCAGACAATTAGAAGTCCGACCTTATTCAACTCGTGACTTAACATAATACCAAGTTAGATCATTCGAAAGCAATCTGGAACTCAACAATGATTCAAAGTTAAACCGATATAAAATCAACCTGACTTGATCTGATCGAATCCATCCCCGACCCGTTGTTGCCATCTCTTACCTACTCATTAGTCGTCAGTAACATTGTAACGGCCCTGTTCCGGAGAATATATAACAGAAATTCTATACTCCTTACCAGTAGATTTTGTAAAGGAAGCCATGAAGTGCACACACAAAGAAAATTAGAATCTGGTACTGAAAATGAAACACGATGCATTTAATTTCTCGAGAAGATCGGAGAATATATCAAGAATGAGGTAAGAGGAAACTCAGGAGTAATGTATTTATGTATGTTCTAATTGGAATCTGAATACCAGCAAGTTGTGCAAGTTTATCGATCACATGGACGGTGAGGATGTAAGCAGAGGCCGGAGACGTGTTCGATCTAAAGGTTAGATCGGAATTCTATTTTATTTTATTTATGTTAGTAGTATGTTTAAAGTTCCTGAGGTTGAAATAAAGTAAAATAGAATGGTGCGGAATAAAAAACTTTTCAAGTGATGATACCTTAGTTGATTATTAACCACTAAACGTTATTATGCCATCAGAATTAATTTGCAGATTTTATTGTTTGTATAACCAAATAACGCTCTGCCATGGGCTTAGAAATGTTGAAGACCCAAATGGAGTGTTGCATTTTGCTATCATTTAGTCTAACTGATTGTAAGAATAATTTCTTTATTTTTTAATATATAATCTGTTGCATCCTTTTCTCACAAAAGTGGCACAAAATCTTGCAACAACTCTATCTTTTGGCTGTTGCCAACTTGGTTGACTTAAACCAAATTCAACGATCGAACCGACGCTGAATAAACACGGAATATTAGCATCCGGTTACCAATCAATTTCTCACATGGTCAGCGTTTTCTACCTTCATTTACCAAAACAATTTCTTCCAAATTTTCATAATTTCATAATTTTATTTATTTCATATTCGCTTGTTATATGTAATAGGGAACTCTCACGGACTTTTGCTTGAAGTTTACTATTTTTTAAATATTTCTTGATGAGTAGACACAGTATTAAATAACATGACGCTGGTTCCCTTTCTTTTCTTCTTCTGAATTACTAAATTTTATACTTTAGAATAAATTATTTTTCTAAACTTGTAATAACTCGGAGTAGTTTACTCCTTCCCCACGTTTCTTAAGACAAATTTTCTCCGAGTAATATGTACTATTAATGGTTCATATATGTTTTATAGTACATTTATTTGGAAATATTGTTGACATGAAAAAGTTTTTATTGTGAATTTATTATCCATTATTCAAATAGAACATCGATGGCATTTTAATAGATTTAAAAGGCATATAGTCTTCAAACGAAAAAATAATTTTTTTTATGATATAAAGTTTTAAATACTTTATACTGAATAAAAAATTATATTCAAAATCGGCTTAAATTTGATACATGACGTATCTAAATACTTGATAATACATCTATAATTTTAACGTTTAAATATTTCTTGACAAGTAGAGACTCGGTATGAATTAATAACTTGACTCTGGTTCTTTTTTCTTTTTATTGTTCTGAATTATTAATTAAACATGTAATAACTCGGAGTTTACTTATTCCTGCACTTCGGTTTTAATTTATTATTCCCTGAAATTATCAAAATCAACAACATTTGTCATATTGGATCGAGAATTTACTCTACGTCTATTTTTTTATGATTTACTCATATTTTACAGTATATATATTTGAAAATATTATTTAAATTAAAAAAGATCCATTCTCAATTATGTAAATAGAATGTGTATGAAAATTTTGAATTGATTTAAAAGATCTTTCAATTTTTCATCAAACAATTTAGAATTTTGACAGCATAATTTTATGATGACTGAATAATTAATGTTAAATTGACTCAAATTTTACATATGTTTTATGTAAATAATTAAAAATACATCTTGATTTTTAAAATTAGATGTTATTTTGAAATATAGATATTATAAAAAATAAATATATGCAAGGATTATCAATATTGAATAAATAAATAGATAAATAAATACAAATAATATATATGATAAATAAGTAATTTAATTAATTATATACGAACTTCTGGGGTGTTTCACCCCAATTTTCAATACCTTGGTAACCACACAAGCGCTCGTTTTTTTATTTATTTATGAATTTAAACTGGATTTCAATAGAAATTTTTGCCTTTTGGCCGCTTATAGCTGCCAATACCGAGTGATCGCTTTTAGATAGTTTGTGTTATGTATGGTGTGGCCATCCATGTTGTTATACATTTAATAGTTAACCCTCTTCCATAGCAAACATAATAATAGAATTTCAAATAATATTTGTACTGTCTCTTTTTGAAACTTCATAATTGTTTTAATATCATAACCAATTAGTCTGAATGTGAATAATGTTTTTTTGACAACTTGAATGAAACAAAAAATTTTACATAGAGGTAAAATTCAGAATAACTTTATTAATTTATATCAGTACGTTGATAATCATGACCTGATCCGTCAGTTGACAAATCGGGCAAATTTGAGGATTAGAATTGTAAGGATTTGCATCTGTTTTACAAAATTAACGGAAATCTGGATCGAAGAAAAGAATATAGCAAAGATTATTTTAATTATGAGGTTTAGAATGGGTCCTTTGAATCAGTACACAGATAGTCACACAGTGGAGTGCATAGGAGACTAAAACAGACTTCACTAGGAAGTTGATTCATAAAATGAGAGCAAAGGGAACGTTAGCTCGGTCTGAAACTGTCTCTAGAACTTTCCTCGTTAATTTTAAGGTAAACTCGCATGCAAAATCCACACTATATACGTGTCAATTTTCGTAGAAACTTCCTTAATTTCAATTAATAAATATGTGACTAAAATAAATATATATATATACTACCCATATGGCCTGAAAATATTATCGTCATACATTTGGTTCCTCATCACCAAAAACTCATTTAAAAAATTTACTCTTCACGTAAAACTCTGCATTGAAACCGGAACAATGGGTTCGCCTGACACACAAGGGCAAAGGACACCTAAGCGGCATCCGGCATGCCCAGGAAGGAGCCGGTGCCAGCTTGCAGGTTGCAGTTGCAATGCATCATCGAGGTTTTCAACTGATGAAATTTCCCTTGATTTACATGAAGTTTATGGCATGCTAGGTGCATATCCTTCCGTCCGATTTGCTGGAGGTTGGCTATATCAGAATCTCGATACTGCATCGGGAGGAAATAATATTAGGGCAATCAACGACGAAGCAAAGACAACTGCCGGAACAATGGTGTACGTTGCGCAAACTATGATTAGGGAGGTGTCTGGCACTATACTAGACAGGATCAGGTCTTACTTGAGTGCTGAAATGCCGGTGTAGGTCGTAATCTTATCAATTAATGTACAAATATCTGGTATATATGTTTATTCTTTTTTTATGTAAATATATGTTAATTCATTAATTATGTTTTTTTAAGTGTTTGGAATGGTGAATAGTGTAAGGAAAAAAATAATACTAAGGTTGAAGTTGTCTTTGATGAGGTTCATTTGTCAGCCGCATGAGTACATACAGGATCATTGGAACAATGAGATGAATTGTAGATTTAGTTACTGCATGTGTCATGGTTCTTACAAGTTCCCTTAAACTGGTAATTTCATTGATTTTTCTCATAACTTATTCTGCAGTACTTAATCTGGTTTTGAACTCTTGACGTTATTCTGGCGTCCAAATAGTTTCCTGAAAAATCCGATCCAAAGTACATAGATGTCATCCTTTTGAGGAGGGAAACTGATAATTTAATAGTCTTGATATATATCCCATCTGAATAATTGAGAAAAACAAGTACAATATTAATTTTTAAATTTAAATAATATTTCTTAAAGAGCAGGACTTCATTGACAATGGTTAATTTAGTAGTCTTGAAATCATCTTTTTAAAATAAATTAAGCAAAGATCTTAGAAATTTTAAAATAATTAAAAAAAAGTTTATAGATATATGTTTGAAATAATAGATTGGTTGTGTTTTAAATTTCATACAATTTAAATATCATATGATCATTAAAGGCCATTAAATTTAGATTGTTATAATTTCATAAAACTTTGATTGTCTTCGATGAATACCATATAAAACTCAAATTATATGAAATTTGAAACACAATAAATCTATAATATCAAAGAATATATCCATAATTTTTTTGCTGTTTTTAAGAATTCTTTGAAAAAAATCATATTATCATGACTCAAGATTCTCAAATTAACCACTATCAATGAATTCTCATCCTTTTTTTTAAATATAGATACTATAAAAATTAAATATATGCTAGATTTGGTCATATATTAAATAAATAGGTAATTTCATAATTACTTGTATGGAAAAAAGAAGTAATTTAGCAAAAATCACCCATTTTGACATTTCTTTTTAGCTACCACTGTTGCAATGAACAACAACAATGCAGGATAAACCAAACTCTAAAACGCATATCAGATATAAATTAGTAATAGTGGAAGTTTCTGTGTGTCATCTTGAGTTGATTGTATGAGTGGTGCTCTCTAAATGTCTACATAGTTTCGTACTAAGCAAGGCAAAGTGGAGATTCATGTTACTTTACTGGCTGCTACAGTTGCTTTTTTCTTTTTTAAGATAACTATTGTTAATATTCAGAGTTAATTAAACCAACGCGTTATTTATGTTCATAACCTCCCATGGAAATTCAAAAGGGACTTCCTCTTTCAAGTTTGAACCATTCTATCAACGTTTCTGTCGCATTTTTGTGGTGAGGATCCATCTAGGAATTACATAGTAAAAGTACTTGAATACAAGAAGAAGCATAAACTAAGAGTACAAATTATTTTTATTTTGACGACTATGAATTTGACTATGTAAGAAAGTAGAAAATATAGGTTAAATTCTAAATTAAACAAAATCTTGGAAATAAATTGTAATGTTTGTGCGTATCCTGTCTAGCTTAATAAAATTTATTCCGATACTTGCTTCAAAAATAGTCATTTGTATACTGGAATTAACAATTTGTATCAATTTGATTTTTTTTTAAAATTATCTATCAGATCAGATTTGCATCAAAATAAAGTGAAATGAATTCTGTCTAAGTCGGGTCATAATCGATTTTTGTGCATTGATCGACAGATCCATATCAAAAATCAACTCTTTGAAAATCAAAATTTTTATTTTTTTTTAGAATTTTTGTACCTTTTTCAAGAAGAAACTGTTATTATATGATCCTAAGTACTCGGATTAATTAAAATAAAAAAATAAAAAATAAAAATTGTATTTTCTAAATTGAATGATCCAGTAATACTTCAGACCCGATTTTGGTCTGATCCAATAATTTCAGAAAGTCAAACAAATCTAAATTGAAATGGGATCACCAATCGAAACATGACAATTAGAGAGCACACAATTTTATTCGCCCGAGAAGATTACATAGAAACTTGAACGATTCAAAACAGAGCAGCAAAATACAAATGCGTATGGAAACAATCGGAAATTAAAATCACAAAAGAAGTTCAAGTTCTGATCCCCCTGTTATTGCTTCCCTCTCTTTTCTCCTTATTCTTATTATCTTTTTTCCTCTCTGTTCTCCTTCTTCTTTGGTTGCACGACAGATACGTTTGCGCCGATCGTCGCCTTTGGTTCACAATCATTCGCCCTATCGTCGGTTCCTGATTCAGAAGCGGCATCGATCTGCACATATGACTTCCTACCTCTAACACATGTGACAGAAGGATAAGCACCAAGCGTATACAGATTGGAATGTGGCATACAGATTGGTGAATTGTGTATACAGATTGGAATGTGGCACCGGCTCCTTCCGCGGCACTCAGGGTGCCGCTTAGTCGAATTTCTGAAGACAGGAGAGCTCATTGTTTCAATGAAGAGTTCTAAGGGGAATTTCAGGTATTTTGATGAGCTTTTAGGTTGTGTTGAATGAATGTGGTAAATTTGGATTTGTGATGAGAATATATATTGTTTTATAGGCATATATTTTGTTTCATAGGATGTATATAGTCCAAGAGAATAATTCAAACCAAGCTACCATTTCATTTGGTCTCAATGGAGTCTCCATGGGCTAGCTGTGGGATAATAATATGTGCCAATTCAGAGGACCAATTCTAACGTTATATTCAAATAATTTTTGTGTTGGAGAATTTTCAAAATAAATTTTTGTTTTCAAAATATTTGGGTGTATTTTATTTTAGAAAATTAATAATAAATGTTGAGACTTGTATGGTGTCATAAATTTGACATATAGATAATCACAAAGTTATTTTGATACAAAAAATATTGAATTCAAAAGGAATGGATACCTGCATTTCGTTGTAAATGGAGAAGAGAGCATTATAGCATGTCAATGCTTTAATTGCTCTTGCCGACTTGTGAAATCGGTAATTGCCATTGGATAAAGATGCTTATCATGTATCTAATGGCATAGTTATCTCTTCATGCTGAACTGGCAATTGAAGAATGAAGTACCGACTTTATTCTAGTCGGTTTTGAAGGCTTATATAATGCCTTGTATCCATTTGATTCAAGGGATATGAAATACCAAATAGGATTTCAATATTTTTGAAATCATGTTATACAAGTATTCGATAGAATGCGTTAATTTTTTTATCAGATCCACTGACCACAACTTGTTGCAGAAATTTGTACAGTAAGTATTTCATAATTCTGTCCAATCTTTGATATTGTTCGGATCTGACTTCATTTGTGTAGATGTCATCAGACAGGTTTCAGTATCCTGTGAGACTTCATTGTACTCATTGTACATCAGCTGATAACTGATGGGAATGATTAAGTCTCAAGAAAAATGACATTATAACACGCATTTGAAGCTATCAAATGTTTTATAAAAGTTCATCTCACTGACCCACCAACACCAACATTTTGTTTGAATCACCAACATTTTGTTCATTGTACAGAACAACAAATACTTAATTAAGTTCTAGTCACTTTTGTTTGAATCATTTTAATTACAGAATAAATTATGGTCATCATTATCAACGATGTATATACATCAAGTTATTCTAATATATATATACATCAGTCAAATTCTGGTTTAGTCTTAATTATAATTTTCGAGATTACCATGCATTAATCATAGAGTAAAAGCAAACGATTGTCATTTAATTTCTTCAGGTTAAAGAGATTCCCCTTCATCACATTTAACAGCAAAATAGAAATGCATATATATGCACATGAGATGCATACGACTCAAGAATACAGTCAACAGAGAAAAATATAGCCACAATTGTTATGCTTTGAGGATAGCAACAGATAATTTAATAGTCTTGATATATGTCCCGTGTGAATAATTGAGAAAAAATCTAAATTGAAATGGGGATCACTCAAAAATCAGAACAAACTAAAATTCACCGATCGAAACATGACATTTAGAAAGAGCACACAATTTCATTCTCCAGTGAAGATTACATGGAAACTTCCACGATTCAAAACAGAGCAGCAAAATACAAATGCATATACGCATGAGATGCGTGCATACGGCTGAAGAATACAGCCAACAGACAAATATATAAGGTCATCTAATAGCCACAATTGTAGCGCGTTCGCATTCTATGTAGAATTAACAAACTAATAGCAAAAAACAAATAATCAGAACGTTTTCTTTTTCTTGCTAACACCAAAAAGTGGTTGATTACAATTGCACATTCGGCTTAAAGCACAGATATCTACAGGGGCTCCTCTGTTTGAAATTGACTAAGTATATCAATAAACAGGATGAAAAGAAACCACGACAAGCTTGACACATAAATAAATTTCTTATTTTCTGATCTCATTCTTCCTACGAGCAATTCGTTAATTTCCTAATAATAAGGTATTCTAGGCAATACAAATGCATGTCATAACAACTATAGAAGTCTCATTTCCATGTACAGAGGTATATCCCGTTGCTGGCTTGTGGAATCCCACAGTTGAAACATTTCTGAAGCAGAGCTAGTACCCTGTTATTAGTTTCTCTGCTTCAGAAGATCATCTTTGGATCACATTTTTTTCAGGAAATAAATTGGACATTAAAATCACAAAAAGAAGTTCAAGTTCTGATACCCTGTTTTTACTTTCCTTGCTTTTCTTTTTCCTGTTGGATGGATCATAATATCACGCGGATAAACATAAACAGGTCAAGAAAATCAAGATCTGATCCTGTCTAGTATACTGCCGGAAACCTCTCTAATCTTCTTTTGGAGGACACGCACCCTCGTGCCTATGGTTGCCTTTGGCTCGTCGTCAATTTCCCTACCGCTGGTTCCTAATTCAGAAGCAGCGTCGAGTCGCTGATATGACATGCCACCTCTAACACCTGTGACAGAAGCATAGCCGCCGGTCATGCCATTAACTTCAGGTAAATCATGGGAGATTTCATCCGTCGAAAACCTTGGGATCGGTGAATTGTGAATACAGCTGGGAAGTTGGCACCGGCTCTTTCCCGGGCACGCAGGATGTCGCTTCGCGGTTGTCGGCGAGCTCATAGTTCAAGGAGTTTTAGTGTAGAGATATAATTGAGAGGAGTTATTTGGGATAGAAATGACAAGGCCTTAATTATATATACGCTGCATTGATTTATAGCGGCGAATATATTAGGCGGTTGGAGGTGACGCTTTCTAAGGAAATGGACGCGTATATTGGGGGGATTTTGCTTGCGATATTCCTCAAATTTAAGCAGGAAACTTCTACGAAACTTTTTTACGAACCGACTTACTGTTTTACTTTTGGTGTCAATGGGATCCGACGTGCAATTAATTAGCTATGAGTCTCCTTGCTGATGACTATTTGACCAATTCTATATCCAGATCATTTGTTAATTTTATAAAACAGATGCAAATACTTAAATTCTAATCACATCTATTAGAGTCATTTTCTTCTTGTAATATTTTGATTCAATAATAAAAGAAAATAGGAGCTTGATTTTTATTTATCTGATAAAAATATATAAGCAGTACCATACTCCGACTAGAATTGTTAAAATAAAAAAATAACTTTTATTGTTTATGCAGCAATATGGTGTCGACAAAATTAAATAATTACATTTTAAGTACCATAAAAATTAAAGCACAAAATATCTAACAATAAATTTCTTTTGAGAAGGGTTCAAATGTCTTTATTTTTTATATCTTCATGTCTCCTCTTTTTTTATTTGTTAATAATAAAATTTTAAAATAAAAATGTCAAAATAAAATCATTAGATCTCACCTATACTATATTTTTTTCAAGCACATAAAAAGTTATCGACATTTAATTTGACTTTCATTTTATATTAAACAATAAGTTAGAAATGAACGTCCAGAAAATACTCATATTAGTGTATTTTTTATAAGCTCTCAATGTGAGATAAAATAATATTGAAATGTCGAATGTGTTATTATTAAGAAAACTTTGGTAAATGAAACAAATAATATTAAAATGTCACAAGAAGGTTAAGACCATGAGATAAATAAAACAAATCATATAAATATCCAACTAGACCTCATACAATGGTTTGCTGGTACTAGCTATGATCCCAATATCATATTTTGAGAGTGGTACATAGCTACTTGTCATTTTCATGAGAAATAGATCGTAAAAGTGAATGAAACTTTATTTTTTTTCTGTTTAGGGTGTAACTTTGGAAAAATGAATATGGGGGTATACTTTTTGTAAATTGGTATGTGATATTTTGGGAACTTTAATACTGATATATGATATATTGGTTAGTTTTTTAGTCCCTTAGTAGGAACTAACTTGTTTTAATTTAATATGTAACATAAGTGGCTTAATTATGAATTCGATATTTTACTTTAATATATATGTGATATATACTGCTTATTAAATTTTTGTTGATTGCTATTTGTGGAATTTAATTCTTCTAGGTGTAGATACATATGAGTACAAGATTGATTAATGATGATTCTGGATAGTGTGAAATAAAACAATACTCCTTTTTTTCAAAAATAAAGGTAAATTATCGGTCTACACATATAAATACTAGTGTAGTGAAAACCACGAGATGAAATGATTTACGAAATAATATTTGATATGAGGGTAAGCCCATGAAATTATTCCTTCTTCACTCACGAAAATCAAACCAGTGTTTGCTGACTTTGACAATAATTAAACGCGGGAAAGCTCATGAATCTAATATAAGATCACGCACAAAATAAACTATATTCGTCGGCCCCACGAATATAAAAAATATTTTCGTGAAGACCTACTTCGTCCGAGCTAAAGAGTGAATAAACCCATGAATATTCTATATACAACAGCTCACCCTCGCTCCTTTTCTACTCTCGAATAAAATCAATTTTCTAGTTGTGATTTTCTATATTATTCTCCCAGGTACGTGTTACTGTGCATTATGGAGTAAAAGCAAATGATTCTCATCCCGTCATCACATCTAATCATACATTTTTTACTGGTGAGAATTTACCATTTAATTTCTTTGGGCTTGTTCTGTAATAAAGAATAGAGGATTAGTTGTGAAGGAATAGATGTCGAATAAGTCTCGAATTGAAATGAATTATGAAAAGGGAGATGATATACAAATACAATTGTGGATATCGTTATCGATATGAGTTTTATTATATACATTAAATAAATTATTATGTATGTTAATAATTTTATTATGTAAAAATCATTTTATACGATATTATCATTTTTCAACTTAAATGAGTTATTATGATATTTAAATTAAATAATAGAAATACTATATAAAATAAAATTATTAACATGTATCATAACTCATTTAATGTATATATGATAAAGTCCGTGTCAACTAGAGTATCAATAATGATATCTCCATAATATTTTCCCTATAAAAAAATAAAAAAAATAAAATTGAGATAAAAATTTACAGTTAAACCCTTCTTTTTATGATATTAATTATGCTTTATTCTCTATTTGAAATAGTATTTGAAAGTAAGAGCCGAAGCCAATAATACAAAAAGTTAAAGTATGGCTTGAAAGTGAAGATTTGAGACGTGCAACGCATTACCAAAATACAGCTGACTGTCTAAATAATGTACAACATGGAATCACAAGTGAAAGGAATAATCCATCATTTCAACAAACTGTGGAATAGAATTAAAGATCTTAATTAACAATTTCAATCCTTCAAAGCTAAGGTTCCTAAACTTTCTGCTTTCATAAATTAAAGCGAGAGGCTTTCTGTTCCAATTGTACCAAGTACAAATGCAAAGCTGGAGGTATGATGAGGTCATGAGGATGAATGATCAAATGAAACTTGGAGGTATGTATATATGTTCTTCATATAAATCGTATGTGATGAAGTCTTGCCCTAGCACGAGAACCTGTGTGATCGTTGATTCATGGTGAACTGATTACACCAGTTCACCGGAATTGCATTTTCTTGGATGGAGGCGGTGCGTGCACCCTACGAATAGGTGCAGGAGCTGATGGGGTGTTCCCAGATGCATAAGAAGACACCCGCAAGAATGGCTCTTTAAGCTATATATACTTCTTACAGGTAGATTTTTCAAAGGAAAACATGAAGTACACGAACGAAAAAATCGGAATGTGGTACTGAGAATGCAACGCAATGCGTTTAATTTCTCGAGAAGATGGGAGAATTTACCACGAACTGAGTAACCGGAAACTGAGTATGTATGTTCTAATTGAAATTTGAATATGAGCAAGCTGTGTGCAAGTTCATTAATTACATGGAGGATCAGGATGTAAGCAGGCGGCTGGAGATGTACTCAATCTATGGTTAGATTGGAATTCTCTTCTTCATTTTCATTCATGTTTTAAGTTCATAGTTCGTAGGAATGAATTAAATTATAAAATAGAAGCAACAAGAAAGATTTACCAGTAGAAGCAAAATCTAATACTTTCCTTCTTCTACAGGGCTTTTTACAGAACAAGACTGCATCTTTTAACTTTTTCTTACTTTAACCTTCTTATTTTCATCTGGGTCCACCAGAAATTTTTATTTTTTTTCCATTTTTCTTTCTCCTTCCTCAGTTGCTCTTTGTTCTTCTTGCACTAATATATATATATATATATATATATACTGAATAAATAAATACAAATAATATATATGAAAAAGAAGTAGTTTAATTTAATTAAATACGAACTGCTTGTTGGGGGTGTTTCGGTCGAATTCTCGATTCCTTGCGAGTCACACAAGCGCTCAATTGTTTTTTTTAAATTGAAATGGGATATCGGGGGAAATTTTACCTTTTACCGCTTGAAGCTCACACGTTGCAATACCGACTAGACTACCGACTGATCGCTGTCGATAGTTTGTGATATATTTGGTGTGGCTCTCCATGTTGTTCTATAAGTAAAAATGTAATATACTTGGTCCTCTTCCGCAGCAACCATAATAAGCTTTTACTTTTAGCGTTTCTATTATTCTTTCATTTTTAAAATTTTAATAACACAAATTTGAAGAATGAAATGTCAAAATAACTATTAGATGTGATCTTATCTCACTTTTAATTTCAACGTAGGGGAAAAATATATGATAACTCAACATTATTTTGTCTGACATTAAGAGTTTGCAAAAAACATATTGATATGAATAATTTTTGAACGTTAATTTCTTCATTTATTAATCCATATAAAATTTAAAATAAAAAAGTCAATAGTTTTTTATGTGCATGAAAAAATAACATGATAAAATCTAACGGTTTTATTTTAACATTTTAGATAATTTTTACTATTAGAAATTAAAAAATAAAGACATGACGGAGACAACAAAAGTTGAGAGATTCATTTATTTTTGTAACTTCACAAATTATTTTCTTGAAAATCCTAAGTAATTAGTTCAATGCTAATAATTTATTTGGGCAACTTAGATGTATCAACAAAATTTATATAGAGGTAAAATTAATAATGACTTGATTAATTTATGTTGGTGATAATCTTGATCATGTTTCCTCAGCCAAATAAATTGGAGAAATTTGACTAGAATTTTAAGGATTTGCATCTGTCTTATAAAATTAATAAAAATCTAGATCTAACTAAATAATATATACAAAAGATTATTATATATAATTATTCTGTTTAAAAAGGAACCTTTGAAATGGTACACAGAGAGTCACACATTGAATGCATAAGAAACCAAAAGGGACTTCATTAATTAATTAATTAATTCTACGTTGCTAGTTCACATTGAGAGCAAACGAACTTAAATGTTAGCTCCGTTTGAAATAGCCCTACAATTTTCTGGGTTAATTTTATGGAATTTACAAGCAAAATGCACACATGTAGACGCTCGCATTTTCATAGAAATTTACCCTCCATAAATCTCTATATATAGACACACACACAGACACAAATTCAAATATTCATCATTCCTTATCACCAAAAAGATCATCAAAAAAACTTCTACTCCTCGTACAACTCTACTTTAAAATCTGTGGGACAATGAGTTCGCCTGACACACAAGGACCCAGGACACCTAAGCGGCACCCGGCATGCCCGGGAAGGAGCCGGTGCCAACTTGCAGGTTGTAGTTGCAATGCATCATCGAGGTTCTCGGCTGATGAAATTTCCCTTGATTTACATGAAGTTTATGGCATGCTTGGTGCATATCCTTCTGTCCGGTTTGCTGGAGGTTGGCTATATCAGCGACTTGGTGCTGCATCTGAAGGAACCAATGTTAGGGGAATCAATGACGAAGCAAAGACAACTACCGGAACAATGGTGCATGTTGCGCAAACAAAGATTCGGGAGGTGTCTGGCACTATACTAGACAGGATCAGGTCTTACTTGAATACTGAAATGCCGATGTAGGTCGTGAGCATATCAATTTGTGTACAAACGTGTAGTATATTTGTTCATTAATTATACTAATGTGTAGTATATATAGGCGTACATAAACTTATTAATTTGTGTACAAAGTGTATTATATGTTTGTTCTTTTAGCATTGGAAAGGCGAACAGTGTAAGATACGTAGTAATTAGCTGGTGTGAGATACTCATGTAATATTATTTTTGTTAATACTAAGCTTGAAGTTGTTTTAATTTGATCATGAAGTTCATTTGTCGGTTGACATGAGTACAGGATCGAATCATAAGAACAATGAGATGAATTGTCGATCCACACAAAAACAAAAACTTAGTTACTGTCATGGTTCTTATTACAACTTGCCTTAAACAGGTTTGTTTCTTTCATTTTTCTTAAAATTTATTATTAGCTTTATCTTTTTGTGATTCCGACTTCGAATTAATTTGCTGAAAAATCTGATCCAAAGTACAAAGATGTTATCCTTCGAGGCAGAGGTACTGATAACTGGGTGTCGGCCGGACCGTTTGCTTTAAAAATGTTTCTCAACAGTATAAATAGAATTTGTTGAACAGCTTTCAGCGCAAATGGCTTAATTTTATTTGACAGTAGTGACGACCAGACAACATAAAATTGGAGTTGAGCTTGGCAGCCTACATCAAGGATCAAGACATTAGATGCTTTCATAGGACATGGAAAACCCAGAAAAACAGAATCGTTTTCATGATGTGTCATGGGACTGGCAACAGAAATGAGATCGCATTCCTTAGTTTTAGAAAATAAATGATTCTGGGAGGAAGAATATGGTCAGAAAAACGAATACTTTTGAGTTATGTCTTCTGCTAGTTATGGTTTATTTTTCATGATTTCTTTTGTCATGTGATATGCAGAGTCGATTCAATTTTTGTATGAAACCTCCAATATTTTAACAAGGCAAATGTACATGACCTCTTTTTGGTGTCAGTGTATCAGTATAACATAAAAAAAATTGACAAAATTTACCAAAAATCATTCTTTTTGACATTTCTTTTTACTATATATCACTTTTGCAAGTTAACAGTAACAATACAAGACGAACCCAACTCTAAAGTTGCTGAACATATTGCCTATATATTTTTTCAGAAATTAATGAACACATTACCTATTGCGTTGCAGCGTAGATTCTAGAAAACTTTGAGCTATGAAACTTTTCATTCCAATATTATCGAACTTAAAAAGGAATTAGCTTGTTTCTTTGTTTTGAATATTCACAAACTAATTAATATTATGTAGTAGTCTAAACCGTGTTTTCACCCATATTCACAAACAAATTTTTTTTTTCCGAATTAATGTTTGGGGCCTTATCAATTGTTTTTTATAGTTTTTTTTATTTTTGAATATATATATTTTTGTGAAGTAATGTTAGGGGCCTTATCAGTTCATTGACTCATTTTTGAAACAAAAAAAATAATGTTTCTTTATTTTGAAATATTCACAATTTCTCTCACTGATAAACAATTTAAATCCGTACGTCAAGCTCGAATTAAATGCCCTGAGGGAAATTGTGAACATTTCAAATCAAGAAACATTATGCTAAGGCAAGTAAGGTAATAATCCGAGCATGACAAATTCATACTAACCATTTAGTATCCAAATTAATTAAATCCACGCTGTAAATCGCCCATGTTGTTAGAAATCTTCCTCTATAACCGACTATAACATCCCCATAAATGCAATATATATATATTTTTAGAGGTGCTATCCGGTACCGAACTGGATCGGATTAATTTGGATAGGATATAGTTTAAAAAATATAACCCGTTAAGTTAGGTGTACGGTTACAAAATTAATATTTTAATGAATAGGATATGGGTTTGATTTAATTATCCGATTCAAAACCGAACCCGACTTGATACCTATATAAATACCCGATATAATGCTAATAGAATTTTTACAATTAATTAATTAATACAGAACAGAGTCAAAGATTAATAACTGTGGAAAAACAATCACTTGTAAACCATAGCATTTTTTGGGAAATAAATATTTATACTAATATCATATGTTAGAAAATTAAATAATACATATATTTAATATTTTATTTTCCAAGTATTCTCCCTCTCCTTCTCTATTCAAAAATTCTTGACGAATATACTATTGCCTTGTATTATTATATATGAACAATACTATCATTTTGATTTTGGAGCATGCTTTTAATTATATTATAATAATAAATTTGGTGTGAGATGTTTAAAAAATTAAATTTATAAGTTTAAGAATAAAATGTTTCTCAAATACTTGGGACCCATACCCATTCCGGACCCGGACCGTATTCGATAGTTCACAAATAAGTTATAAATATCCATCTATCCGGAACCTAAATACTATACCCAAAATATTTGCTATTAGATGCAGTATCCTGATCCAGATCCGATCCGGTTTGAAAATAATAAGTATATAGATCGAAATTCGGACCTGAATATTTTTAGAGTACGGGTCCAAATATAATAGTATTTGGACTCTACCCATCCCGATGACACCTCTATATATTCTTATCATTCTCATCACAAATTCAAATGAACCAAAATTCCATTTTTCACCTAAAAAGCACATCAAAAGGACTTAAACTACACTTACAGCTCTCACTGAAACCTTCCAAAAAGATGAGTTCACCTAACAGCAGAGGATCAAAGCCAACCAAGGTGCACTCTGCGTGCTGAAATCGAAAGACAAGGAATGTAACATTCCGAGCTGCATCCACAATAATCCGACAAGCTCGAATTCCTCACCTGATGGAATTTTCTTCGATTTGTTTGAAGTTAATCGTATCCTTCGTTCAAACTCTTCGGTCAGGCTTGCTGGAGGTTGGTTATATCAGCTACAAGGTGCTCCTGTTTCAGAAAGAACCAATGTCAGAGAGATTGGTGATGAAGCGAAGGTAACCGACAGCCCGATGGTGCATGTTGCGGGAACAAAGATAAGGAAGGTACCGTCAGCCCGATGCTGAAATGGCAGTCTAATCATGCACTTCTTTGATATTACTGTATAAATATATAAGATGTATTGTTCTTTGATGTAAATATGTAAAATAGTATAAGAAAGAAAGTATAACAACGGACAAAGAAACTTGTTAATTGATATCAGTCTGCTTGATAGTTCTCTTGTGAATTAATGTAAGTTTAAATGAATTTTTAGTACAATCCACATTGTTAATTGATATCAGTCTGCTTGATAGTTCTCTTGTGAAGTAATATATCGCTTGAAACATATGCGTAATCAATTTATACACATTATATATGGTGTACCTATTTCCGAGTCAATTTATACACATTATGATCTTCTAATGAAATATACAAGTAATGATTTATGTGGCTCATATAAATCCTCATTTCTGAGTTAAATTTTCTTTTGAAAAAAAAAACCCAGGCATGTAAATTAAATTTTAAGGGGAGAATGCAAGCAGAATTACAAAATAAAATTTGTTATTGGCTAAATTCATTTCTACCCAACCAGCTAAAGATTGAACTTCAAATGTAAGATCAGACACAATGCATATGTAAGCTTCTCCATATATGTATATTGATTCAGTCAGGAAAACTCTTGGGAATTTTGTGAAAATTGATGATTCGTTTCAGTGGATTATTCCATGAAGAATCAATCATCTATGACTTCAAATTTATTATTATCCGACTTGTACTTCATTTCCTTCCTTTTATTTAAGAGGACCAAAGAAATTTTCCAAGAAAAATATATTGTAGATAAATGTGCTAGCTTCTGATTTTGTTGACAAATTCAAGTACATGAATATCACATTCAAATTTCTTTCTCAATTGAGCGCATTGCATACTGTCAATGAAAGCTGTAAGGAAGTTCCATCTATCTCCTGCTTAGAGAAACTTTTACTGAATTTAAAATTTCCTTCTGATATTTAATATATATGGCTGTTGAGAATTTTACACCGAAACGGAGGGTGTCCACAAGGCAATTTCACAGTAAATATGTATTAATTTTCTAAGGAAAAAATAAAATGGAAAGAGGTTCTTAGGTCAATTTCCTGGGAATAGTTTATCATATAAAAAAATATGGAAGCGGAAGTGAAAAATATAAATCATGTTTTTTTAATTTTATTTAATGACTAATTGACTTTGACAGAAAGGAAAAAAGAGGTTTCTTAATTAAATAAACTCTTCGAAATAAAATGTAATATTTGTGCGTCTCCCATCTAAACAAAGTTGATTCAATTACTTAATTATACAACTGATTAATAATTTTACAGTACTTAAATTTTAGATAAAACATGATTAGTTAGTTAAAACAAGGTTAACACGCCCACTGGATTGACATAAAAAATGACTCTATTACGAGAGTAATTCCAATTATAGAAATTATTCTTATATCTTCAGTTCTGTATTTCTTAATTTCATATGCAAAAATTATGTTGGACGAGAAAATAAATGATGAAAGTTAAACATTGGTCCAAAATATTGATAGTGATATTTTGGACAAACAAATATTATGTTTTAACTTGAAAAATGATATAGAAGTTAAGCAAAGTAGACGACGTTCGGCCGAAATTGATGAAAGGCCGAAATGAGATCCATTTTAGGAATAAATAAATAAGTGATAAGTTGACCGTGAAACGATCCAAAAGGACCAAAATCAAAATCATAGATTCAGTGACGTTTTGACACGTTTAGATTAAATTGTCACACACACAGTGTACCAGTTGACTTTATTTTCTTTTTCAAAAGTTAAACTTATTCAAATTTCATCTGAGTCAAGATCAAATATAATTTAAGGTTGGACGATTTGAAATTAATCTGACATAGTGATTTGATAATTTTTTAAAGTCAAATTGATCCAACTGGCAAGTTAATAATTATTTAAAATTTATAGATTATATATGTCACTACCTATTTCAAGTTAATTAGATGATTAAAATTGTCGATAATTATGACCGTAAAAATGTTCTACTAAAAATGTAAGGATTTGCAACTCTTATTAATTTTTATAAAGATTAAAAAATTAAAATATAAATCTGACGTGAAAATATACCTCAAATATTATTAGTCATCGACTATTAATTTATCTTAAGAGCAATTATTCTTGTACCTTATATTTTATTTTTTTATCTGCATACCAAAATTATTTACACTAAAATAATTTATCCATATTTGAATTTGTAAGTATGTATAGTTAGTATAAAACATATTTATCACTTTTGTCTAGATGATTATAGAAAAAATAAAATTAAAAATATAATTTGCATAACTTTCAATTGTAATAATGCAAGATATAAATATTTTTATCATTAGATATAAATGCTTCCTAAAAAAATATAATTATTTTTATCATTAGAGATAAATTCTTTCTAAAAAAATGATAAATATATCTAAAATATAAATAAAAGGTACAGTTAAGAGATATAATTATTACTCCTCTTATCTTAATATTCATAATAATTCTTTGGTCTAGATCAATGAGTCATTTAAGATGCTATAAGGTAGTGTCACATAAAGCATTAATGTCAAGGAGAGTGCATTAATTGAACATCCTATAATAGCTCATATATAGTTAAATATTTAACAAAAGGATTGTTTCCTTGATTTGACTAATTCACATAATAAGTTTCCTTACTAATCAATATTAATTTAAAGGACCTCTATGTATCCAAATCCACACTGCGAAACGCCCCTGTTGTTAGAAAGCTTCTCTATAACGGTCTGTAACCTTCCTATAAGTGCAATACATTGCTTATCATTCTCGTCACAAATTCAAACTAACCACATTTTCATTTCACCTAAAATCTCTTCAAAAAGACTTAAACTACACATATAGCTCCCATATGAAATTAACAAACATGAGCTCACCTCATAATAGAGGATCAATCCAACCATGCTATTTATATATAGTACACATTATCTCCTCAAAATTATCTTCTTATGATATTTATATATAATGAGTAAACATAGTATGCTCCTATAAGCATAGAGACCATCGGTGATTCTAATTAAAAAACTTATCAAAATAATTTCAAACAAAACATTCAAATTTTTCAATAAATTTTTCATAATAAAATCTTGTAGATACTGAAATTTTCTATTTTTAAGATTTTCTAACTATTTATTTCAGATTTTTTTAAGATTACTCTAATAATAATAATTTAATAAATTTTTGCATATAAAAATAGATCATCTTCAAAAATATGAAACAAATAATTAGAAAATCCTAAAAATAAAAAATTTCAGTATCCTAAAAGATTTTGATATGAATAATTTGGATTTCTCATTTGAAGTCGATTTGATAAATTTTTGAGTTAAGAATATTGAGTGGCTCCGTGCTCTTAGAAACACGTTAGCTTTAACAGTTATTTGGTTCATATTGGTCCATTTTCAGAGTGAGGTAGAAATATGCAACAAGGACCTCGCTCCGTACCTCCATGAGCAAGACATGAAATTTAAATTTTGAAAGACAAGTACAAGAAAAAATTTATTTACGGTGCCATCAGCTTGAGAAATTTAATGTTCACATCACTTATTATAATACAACTAAACTTCCAGTATAAGATCAGAGACAATGCATGTCTGATGTGTCAGAAAACTGAAACTTGCCATATGTTGATTCGGTCAGAGACACGTTGGAGTTTTATTTTTTATCTTGATAAAATTTTAACGACTACTAGAATAAAATAGTGCTGAAGCATTTTTTTCCATCAATTATTCTTTCGCAACATAGTGGACTATAAACATCCCGGCACAGAAAAATATAGACCGCCAGATAATTAATTACATAGTAATGCAAGATAACCCTGTAAAAAAAAATATATAACTCTGACAAATGTGACTAGTATTATAGGTTTGCATCTGTCTCATAAAATTAACAAAAATCCTGGATCTAACAATAAGAAATATACCTTAGGACTCAGGTTATTATAATTCTTCGGATTGGAATTGGTCGTCAAAGAAATTACCTTATTGAATTGGTACGCAACTAAAATTGTCACACAGCGAATGCCACGGAGAATCCGCGCAACTTCCTACGACAGCTCAAATAGTCATCAGCAACGACACTCATCACCGAGTAATTGCACGTCCGTTCACATTGAACACCAAGTGAAATTGCAAGTCTAAGTGGGTTTCCAAATTCGCGTAGAAATTGTCTGGTTAATTTTGAGGAATCTCGCATGAAAATCCCCACAATATACGCGCCAGTTTTCTTAGAAAGCATCACCTACAACGGCTATAATACTCGTTGCTATAAATCAATGCAGCATATAATTAAGCCCCTATCATTTTTTATCACAAATTCAGATTAATCACGTTCCTCATCACCACAAAGCTCCATAAAAAGACCCCAAGAACTCCTCTTCATTATAAATCTGCACTAAAACCTGCTGAATTATGAGTTTGCCGATAACAGCTAAGCGACATCCTGCGTGCCCGGGAAAGAGCCGGTGCCGACTTCCAAGCTGCATTCACAATAAACCGATTTCGAGTGTCACGACTGGTGAAATTTCTCTTGATTTACATGAAGATGATGGCATGACCGGTGGTTATCCTTCTGTCAAAAGTGTTGGAGGTGGGATGCCATATCAGCGACTCGATGCTGCTTCTGAATTAGAAGCCAATGATAGGGAGATCGATGAAGAACAGAAGGCAACCGTCGGCACGAGGGTGTATGTTGTGCAAATGAAGATTCGGGAGGTTTCTGGCATGATACTAGACAGGATCAGATCTTGCTTTTGTTGACTTGTTTATATATGTTGATCCATATCATCCATGAAGCAAAAAGTGACGTGAGTGCTGTAAGATCAGAAAAAACCATTTAAAGAAACAATACAATGAGGCACATGCATGTATCAAACTGACAAAAGCTGCTCTTAAATCTTAATTATGTTAATGTACTTGTTGTCGTACTATTATTGTAATTTGTTTTATATTCTTTATTTTTCTTGCACTTACTGCTTGGGGACTCCTTTCCATTTTTTTTAAAAAATATTATCCTATTCATTTGCTTAAAAAGGTGATCAAAATATTTTCTTCTTAAACAGAGGAACTAATAGCAGGGTATTAGCCGAACTTTGGTTTCAAAAATGGTTTAATGTCAGATTCGGCGAACCACCAACGAGATATATATGGAAAATCAGAAACAAGAAATGAGACCACTTACGTATGCATTTTCTTTGCCAGGAATACCGTAGTATTAGAAAGAGTAAGGTCACACAATGAGGAATTTTAAGTTATGTGTCCAGCTAGTTATGGTTTATATTTTCATGATTTGTGTCGTTCTGTTTTTTTACATATGCAGAGTCAATTTCTAACAGAGAAACCAGTATTAATTTATAGATTAAGCCATATATGCATTCGACCAAATTCTTGATAGGGAGGAGGGATCTTATTAGTTGATAATTTGACTCTAGCTACTTTATGGAAATTTTGAATGTCGTATAAATGAATAATTGAGTTAACTGAAAATAAATAAATTTTCAGCCTAGAAAACAATCAACAATTTAATGCAGGTTGGTCTCTAGTGAAAATTACCGGGTGATGGTTTACATTTTTCATTGCAATTTCTGTGGTGAGATAAGTGAGTTCCAAGAAAATGCGTTATCAACTTCAATTAAAAAAAAAGGTGCGTTACCAGGCAATGGTTTACATCTAAGAAGGTGCGTTATAACTTCAGAAAATGCAGTGGTACTTAGATTTGATTCCTTCTTTGAAGTCTTGGGCAGTGATACAACACCCCCAACTATATCTCTCCACTTCTCTTACTGCCACTGTACGCAGGATCCACTGATCCTTTTTAAGAGGCCTATTTGTCATAGACAGTTAGGATATGAGTGAGACATAATACGGAAGGCAAAGTATTCTTTAAAATATATGCTATTTGATATTCCACTTGTCTTTAAAAGCTCATAAAAACGAGCGTAATCTCGACGTACAATGCCACATTAAAACCTACCAAAGAATGAGTTCACCTGACAAAAAAGGATCAGATTCGAAACCAACCAAGGGGCACCCGACGTGCCCAGGAGCGAGCCAATGTACACTTTGAGGCTGCATTCACAATCCACCGAGCTCAAAGTTCTCAACTGATGGAATGTCATTTCATTATATGAAGTTAATGGTATTACTGGCACATCTCCTTCCATCAGGTTTGCATGTCATTTGAAGCAAAGGCAATTGTCTGCATGACGGAGCATGTCGACCAAACAAAGATGGGATTGAATCTCGTTTGAGTGCTGGAGTTGCAGTCTAGGTCATGCAATTATTTGATGTTTATGAGGATTTATCTCTGTCAGTGTATAAATAAATATGTAAATAATATTCATTGTGTTTGTTCTTGCATTTTTCTCAAGGCTAAATAATTAATATTTATGTAAGTAACGACGGACAAAGAAACTTCTAGCTCTCCGTATGGTTCACGTAATATATATAGTGTAGTATCCAGTAAAAATTATTTTTTATATTTCTGAAAACACAGTTCGATATTCTTTTTAAAATAATGCATGAAAATTAAATTATAAGAGGCAAGTGCAAGCAGAATCCGAGAACACATTTAGTTAGGTTCATTGATTGTCCTGAAAAGCTTAAAATGTTTGCTTAGCTTGGCTAGATATAATCTAGCAAACCAGTTCAAGAAAATTCAAGTGTAAGATCAGATACAATGCACGTGTGATGTGTCAAAAGAAAATAAAAAAAATGATTCAATCAGAATCCCATACGATGCAAAAATTGATGATTCGTTTCAGGGAGTATCATCTTTGACTTTGGATTTATTAATGTCTTACTGACTTTTTATTATTTAATGAAACCAAAGAAATTTAGTGAATTCCAGGAAGGATAGTATGGTTAGACATGAGGAATTTGTTATTTGTCAAGTTCGGGTTATTTTTCACATGTTGCTTTGATAGGAGCTTCATGTCAGTCCACCAGCATAAGATCTAAAATTTCAATTTCATTTAGAAAAAAAAAAGAAGAAAAAACCTTTTTGTTAATTATCTATTTTCTTCAATCATTTTGTCAAAGCAAATACATAACCTAACTTTAGAGTTTAAGAACACATTTCCCAACATATGCATCTCATAGTCTCATGTACACGTGTAATTTTTGTTTTCCTTTTTGCTTCTTCTAAAATCGTACAAGCGTCCATATTATCTTGACAAGAATCAAAATACAAATTATGCTCTCTCAATATCTATATACTTTCTTACTAAGCTAGACAAAGCAGAGCTTCCAGCAACTTTACTGGTTTCTACTGTTATTCAGAATTAAACCGTAGAGTTATTTTCGATTATAAGCTCTGGAAGACTGGAACTAATGGATCATGAAATTTGCTACAGAGAATTTTAAGGCCAGTGCATTCAACTTCCCAGTAAAGCTTGGACCAAAGAGATTTCAGTATTTCACAAATTAATCATATGTTGATTTCCCTTAAGACAAAATGAAAGTTTCCGTGATTTGAAACATTCACAGAACATCCCTGACTAATTGATATATATTAAGTAATTCTGAATGCATAATCTACAATGTATACACGCCAATTCTTTTCAGAAAATTTCCTTTATCATGCATTTAATTTCATCATAAAACAACATAAAAATCTTTGAAATTTACAATTGGAGATATACCCGCCATATTCCCTAGTGAGGAAGTTTACTGTAAAAACAAAATTTGAATCTTCATAACAAAATCCCAAAAACCGACCTATCATTTTAGCTATAAAAACACTGTTAATTTGTTGTTAGACTCCCACATCTCACAACTCCAAAAAATTCATTACTTTAGCAACTTCTTAATACTATTGACGATGAGTTCCCCTCCGAGAAGGCCGGCATCTCCTCCGCCAAAGGTAAATATATCTCTTAATTAACATCAGCAATAAACATTATTTCTTCATGAAAGCATTCTATTCTTAAAAAAGACAGGTCCTGCCTTTCTATCCACATTCTCCTCTGGCATGTTTAGTTTATCGCAACAAGTGTTATCTCAATTAAGCACTATTTTGTTCTATGTTTTATTTTTTCTTTTTCTACAGAGGCACCCGAACTGTCGAAGACCGAATTGTCCTTATCCGACCTGTAAATGTAAAAAGAAAACATCCTCGTCGAGCACAAATTTCTCGGCTGCTGGTAATCCGCTTCGTGTCTCTTGGATCGGCTCTAGTAGCGGTGGCACAAAACATACACTTCCGTCAGCGACATCGGCAGCAGGCCACCATGGCAGTATAAAACAGTAATTCGGTTGATAGTTTTTATGTTCTAGTAGCTTACTAATTTGATCAATGGGGACGGATCACTTGACAATGGGTATTATGACAATCTTGACAATGAGATTTTAAATAAATTTGAAATAAAATTTTAAAGATAGAAAAATATTTATAGACATATCCTTGAATTAATAAATTGATTGTATTTCGAATTTTATCCAATTTAAGTGTTATTTAATAATTCATCGAAGATTGTTAAATATAAACTGTTGCAAATTGCATAAATCTTCATAGTCTTGTAGGGAAACCGAATGAAATTTAAATTGCATGCAATTTATAGAACAATCAATCTATAAGTTTCAAAAATGTATTTATAAAGTTTTTTTTTTCTATTTTTAATATTTTTGAAAGTTCATTATCAAGATTGTCAAAATAATTATTATCAAGTGATCCCTCCTCTTGATCAATTATTACACTACAATATTTGCAATTTTATTTGTGGTTGTTGTACAAAAGGTTATTGGTCGTCCATTGTTAATTCCTTAATTGATCTGTATTGGGTTATGCGTTTGATCTGGGAAAGCTCTGTATTATATTAGTTCCAGATAATGTAATTGATTTTATGTCTGTAAAATTCTGATTTATAAGAACATAGTATAAGGCTATTTTTTGTGAAATAAGATACCACATCTATCTGTGTTTGATATATATTTTTGGGTTTTACATGTCCAGAAATACTTGAAACTAACCATCTATCTTGTACTAAGAGAATATTTAACTAACTTTGAAGTTTTCTTGAGATGTTTAACATGTGTATTAATAACTTTACACAGAAAAAAAATAATATCAACCGGGCAACACGAGAATGCATTGGGATTTTTTTCATTTAAGTTACTCGTTGTATAATAAAATGTATAAAAGAGTCTACTGAGATTGACAATATAGAAAAAAGGAGAAATATTAGTCGTCGGATTGAGTTTTTCCCCAAATTAAAATGTAGTATCAACCTGACAAAATGCAGTAATTCTTTGTAGTTGCGAAAGAGTACTTACTAAAATATATAGTAATTAATGAACTCATTAAATTAAGTTCTGTGCAATTAATGATTCGTCATCTTTTACTTTCATTTTGTTATTTTTTTCTGTTCCTGCTCGATAGAAAAGTTTTGCTCTGAAGAGAGTTTCGAATCAGCACTTGATCGCTAAATAAACGATTAGTAACAGGAAGCTAGTCTGGAAGTTTAATTAAGTTCGTGACAAGTTGTCACAGTTATATTAAATTAGTATTGTTGTCTTCTAATATATGCATATATATATTATGTCATTCTCACTTTCAATTTTTTTTCAGACTTAACTCATTGTTAAGGAAGTTCCATGTACACTTTCCCGATAAGTAATGTTCCACGTGAAATAAGGAAATTTAACAGTGTATTATGCCTGAAATTTCAGCAAAATAATTTCGAATTTAAAATTGAAGAAGTGAGTCGCTGCATGAATGACATATATCTCATTAGAGGAGCTGTGTGAATTTTCATTTGTACTTTTCCCATTCCCTTAAGAACAGGGCTTAGTATATTTTTTAAGGAAGTTATACACAAATACGGTTGTTGATACTGTTTCGATATAGATTTAATTATACACATTAAATGAGTTATTATTTATGTTGTTCATTAATATAAAATAGGGGCTTGATCCTTATTTTTCTTTTTTTTTTGATGTAACTAGGCCAGTCTACTTTAAACTTTTATTAAATTAACCCTTATTTTTCAAAAAAAAAAACCTAAACCTTTTTTTTTTTACAAAAAAAGAAAGACTGGTCTGAGTCAACATAAATCTCATGTCCTAGTTGATATCATTTCAATATATAAACACTCTCTTAGTGGCAAACTTAATTATAAACTCACTGTCTCTGAATTTTCCATTTTAAAGATGAGATATATGTATGGAATATGATGGTTGATTTTCGTTTGTGGCTTCTTCATTTCACTCCAAGGAAATTCTCTGTATATTTACCCCTCGTACTTCAAATAGAAATGATTGAAGAAATAAAACTCATGTAAATTACCAATAAAAATACTGCAAATTACCTGCAACTTCAATAGCAACTCGAGTAGTTTGAATTCCATAATAATTTCAAATGTCCACCAATTAATCAGCTGGTATGCTTTAAAAAAACATTAAATTTATATAAAATTTCATGTAATTCAAGCACATTAATTAAGATTTTGCTATAAATAGAGCAACCCAGCATTAGTTCTCTGTAAGGGATCTTGAGCTAAAACATACAAGGAAAAAAAGTGAAGAAGCTAATATATAGAGAGAGATACTGTAAATAAGCAAATATTTCTTCTAACTAGAAAATGAGCTTTCCTTGTCGTCCGAGGCCAACTAAGCCACCGGTAACTGTATATCCATCTCTCTTTGTTCTTGCTTGTTAATTAATATTGCCATAACGAAATATATTAAAGTAGAACTGATGAATTATTGCAAAATTTTTGCAGATAATACATCCAGCGTGTCCTGGGGAAGAGTGTTGTAAAATAAAAACATGCATTCACAACACACTGAATTAAAATTTCAGAAAATCTCAGGCAGAATGAAGATGCAGTACTTAAAGTGGGAATTGAGCACCGTTTTGTTTGTATCCGTTTGTAAATAGTTAAAACGGTTCATTTGTATGGATATATGCCTGTATGCTATCTTGTTACAATGTCTTTGTATGTACATAAAGTGTTATCGCTGTTTATCAAAGAATATATGTCTTTTAGATGAACTTCAAATATAATCAATTGGCAAGATAATCAATTGAATCAAATAGATTATACTACTACAATGAAACATATAAAACAAAACATGATTTTTTCAGATGTTATCTCTGTCTGATCTACATTTGCTAGCTTCAATTGTGGTGAATTTAGTCCTAATTTACTACAACATAACTTCTTCCATATATCTCGTTTCTTTAAAATATGATTTGCAAATACACACGCGTTATTCTTGACTGTTGTTAATTATGTTCATGCTCGTTCAAATTAAATATATATAATAACATCTTTATGTTTGCTGATCCCACAAATAAAATGACAATCACGATTTGACGACAATTAATATTGGAAAGTACAATATACCCAATTATTGACTAGGAGAGCTCATCTTAATTTTGTAAGTTGGAAAACATATATATATATATATATATATATATATCCTGCTTCTCTCTCTATATATTTGCGACCTTCTTTTTCTTATTTTGTCTCTCTTATCACAAAACCCTATACAAAGAACTGATTCCAAGCTGATCTTTATAGGAAAATATTGACAAGCGTGATTGGATGGAATATACACATAAATTGAATTTGTTCAAAGCATGAATGTTAACAATCCATTTGCAAATTTACTGTAACTTCAAGTTGTTTTAATTAATAATATACCTTGACACCTGGCATTTTTTTTTCAAACATATAGTCGGTAAATTTCACTCAGTATCGCTACGATAACATCGAGAAATTTAATTCACATTGAAATTTGATTTTACTAAAGAGTCTTGCACATTTTTTATACATTTGTATTTGTGTTCATAAACAGAAAAATACAGATTGAAGGCAAGCATAACACCCACTCATCAGTGAAAAAAATTTACTATATAAACCATTATAAAACTTAAAATTTAGTAGCCAATATATCAAAAATATCTTCAAGGACAATAACATTTTTTTAAACGGGAGGCAAATTTTCTGTTAATCTATGTTTTTATTTAATCTTAATAATATTTTTCATACACCACTTTGCTATTGAATTCTTCTATTAATGTGACATTAATTTGTTTATCAATGAATAAATCATTCTACTATTTGTGCAGTCACCGTGGTCTTGGACCGGACTCCTCCGACGTAGCCGGAGAGCATGAGTTGACAAGGAAGTTTTTTTCTTTTTGAAGAATCTTAATTTGTCAAGTTTGTTCTTGACCAGGTTAATTGACTTTCATATATATAAATACTTTATTATTTCCTTCTGATTTTCTACTTTGACTTGACATGTACAGGTAAATTTCGCTATTTATGACTCAGCAATGTATCACAGTGTAATTCACCTAGAACGTTCCCAATTGAATTCAACTACTTAACTTGAATGTACAAATTAAATCGCTCCATATAAATGTTCTAAACGAAAAGTTCCATGTACTTTTTAAGTACTCTACCTATATATATATAATAATTTTCTCTTTTCTTCTACTATCTTTGTTCATACCATTTCACAGTGCAGTCGACGTCCTAGGAGAGCTGAGAGATAGTCAACTAATGAGAATTTACTACTTAATCTTATATCGCCTCCCCTTAAGTTAAGACCAAAGGAAAATTTCCTTGATTCGAAATATTCACAGAATTAATTCCCCTGACTGATAGTGATAGATATACAAATTAAGAATCACAATATAGCAGTGTAGGAAAGATTCATTTATTAATCCAATTTATAAATTAACTTCTCCTCTGTTGGTACTCAATTTCCACTACTAAAAAGAAATTTTGCTAAATTTGAACTTTACTTCTATTGTTCACATGGGTGTTGGAAAATTTACACAGAAACAGAGTGTCAATAGGAAGCGCAATTTGTATTTTAATTCTTGTCAAGATAACATGAAAACTTCCACGATTTCGTAAGACAATAAAAAGAAAAATAAGTACATATATACATGAGATGCATATCAATAAAGAATATACAGTCAACGAAAAGATAATGCAGGCAATGTGTTCGCTTGACAAAATGATTGTAGGAAATGAAAAATTATCAAAAATGGAGTTTTTTTTGTTAAATTCCATTGAAACTTCAGACACTATACTAATGCACTAATATAAGATTGTATGAAATTTGAAACACAATCAATATATAATTTTAAAAATATATCTATAAAAAAAATTATTTTTAAGATTTTTTAGAATTATTTAAAAATCTGTTATCAAAATTATCAAAAAATACTTGTCAAAGAATGCCGATATTTAATTTAATTGACAACAGACACAAACGAGTCTGTAGAGGTGTACACACATAACACACCCTTTGTCGATCGATCTTCAAATGCATTCATGGTCAGATATTGTATAACACACCCCTCCACTTAGCAATATACTTACATGGAACTTTTCGTTTAAGAATTACACGTGACTTATTACTGAGTCATAAATAGCAAAATTCACCTGTACATGTCAAGTCAAAGGAGAAATTAGAAGGAAAGAAACAATAAACTATTTCTATATATAAAAGTCAGTGAACCAGACCAAGAACATATTAAATACTTGACTAATTACGAATAGAGAAATTATTTATGTAGTCTAGCTAGCTGATCTTGATAATGTTTTTTTTCCCCTTGTTTGTCTAAAAATCAAACCAATTATCAAGCATAACTGAACTATTTGCAGAGGCATCCCAGATGTCCTGGAAAAGATCGTTGCACTATAAAGACATGCATTCACAATTCAGGGAATTAATATTTCAGGATGTCTAATTCACTGGTGGAACTTGGTTCTTCAACTCACCATGAGAAAAATGGATTCTCTTTGGTTTATATATCTATATACTTACTATGTAAAAATTTAGATTGTTTCAGCTGTTATTGCATGGAATAAAATGCATGTTCTTTCGTTCTGTACGGATAATTAAATATGTGTGTGAATGCCTCGTATATGCATGTATAGTTGTAATAAGTTTATCTTTGTGTTTTTATATAATGTTTCATATTGTATGAAGGGAAAAATGTGTAATTATTGTTATTGTACTTTCTTTACATGTATATATACTGTTGTTCTATATATGTACATATACTTTCTTTACATTGTACTTTCTTTACATGTATATTGTTATTGTACTTTCTCATGGTTTTTTTCTCAGCCCAAATGTCAAATAAATTGAAACTGTTTGTATAAAGGTCAGTCTATATCCATTTAACAGAATCACTGCTTTGAAGGATTGAAATCTTTGGATCACTTTTTTCAGCCAATTAATTGGGAAACAAAATCATGAAAAGATATCAAGTTGCACATTGATAGTACAATCTGATTACTAGCCAGGAACGAATTCCTCAACTTGGCATTTTTCTTTTTGCGGGGAAAGCAAATAGATTAGGTCGTCTCAAATAAAAAAAGCAAGTCAAACATTTATAAATCCATAATCAAAGATGATACTCCAGGGAACAATCCTCTGAAAGGAATCATCAATTTTTGCGAAGTTGCAACGGCTTCTTGACTGAATCAAAATTTCCAATTTTCTTTTGACACATCACACATGCATTGTGTATGATAATACATTTGATAGTTGTATACCTGGTTCGCTAGAAATGAATCTAGCCAAGTGAACATTATTAATTTTCTCAGACCAATGACACTAACTAAATTTGTATTTGCTTGCACTTGTCTCTCAAAATTTAATTTTACTGGTTCTTTTTTTTTCAAAAAGAGAAAGCACCCAAGTATATATTTCAAAGAGTAGTATTAGACCAATGTAACAATGAATACAACATATGTTAATTAACTCTGCTTTCGAAAATAAAACGAAATAATTTATTGGATACTTATCAAAAGAAAATTACAATGTTACATAAACCACACAGACAAAGTTTTTTTGTCGGTCGTTACTTAAACTCTTTACTATGGCAAGAAATTCAAAAACAATGAAAATGAATGTTTTACAATGTATATACACTGACGGAGAGAAATTATATCAACACATCAAAGAAGACCTCACTGGTCTCACTGGGTTCACCTAGGCAGTTGGATGGCCATTTTGAACCAAAGAATTATTTTAATGCAGAGTACATTCTCATGAAAATTCTAGATAATTCTCAATCATTACAAATGTATCTGGAAATCTTTATATTTCACCATACATATCCGAGTTATTTTGTGTCCATGTTGAATTTAAATTTATGTTTGGCATAGTAAAATTTTTTAACAATTGAAATCATCGTATTTAAATTGGTATAGTTTATGGGATAAATTCCAAGAAGACCTTGATTACTTGGATCTTTATTTTTTAAAGTTTGCATGAGCATGGAATGTGTGCCACTACGTACTTGTACTAAAAAATATGAAAAAAAAAATCGAAGTTGATGCTGCACGAAATATTTATATGAAATGAATCATCAATTTACATGATGCTTCATGAAATATTTATATTGTTATTAAATGAATCATCAATGTCACACAATTGCGAGGAGTTCCTTTGAAATTTTGTTGTGCACTGTTCACAAACGGAACTAATTAAGAACCACTGCATTTTATGAAGTTATAATTAATATAGAAGACCTCACATTCAAGTTTCAAAATTAAAACCTCTCATACGGAGAATATTAACTCTGTCATCAAAGTAAAGATTGATTCTCACAAAAGATAATTTTAATTGTGAGCAAAATGAAAACAATTGCAATTATGAATAACTGTAGATTTGAGATAATTGTTAACTTCTCACAATTCATGCATGGTATTTTTGTATTATTTCCATTTGTGTTGTTTATGCAATGCAACTCAATTTTTCCGGTTTGTGAATTTTTAGGAGTGCACAGACAGTTTTTTTATTTGAAGAAAGAGGTTTTGCCTGTTTTTGTGATTTTATTAATATAAAAGAAAAATGTTCAATAATTAATCATAGATTGACTTCCCTTAAGGGTTATGACCAAAAGGAAATGTTCCCTTGATTTGATATATTCACAGATAATTTCCCTCAAGTGCAAAAACCGCATTGTAACAGGTCCATTTTCATTGAAAACTTCCATGCTGCAACCGACTCACAATAATCCTATATATAAATCAATGCAATTCATACACTATCATTCTCATCACGAATCACATCAAAAATCAATACAATTCATATTACATAGTGTGGAAGTTTATCCTGAAAACTAAATCTGATCTTCATAGCAACATCTCCTCCGAGATTGTTACTTGATTCACCTTCTCAAAACCTATAGAAGATGAGTTCTCCTCCGAGAAGGCCCTCTTCGCCCCTTGATCTGGTTTGCTCCTTTTATTTATTTATTTATTTTAACTGCGTTGGAACAACATAACAAAAATATCTCTCTTAATATCACCCATGTAAGTGTCATCTTAATTAATTAAACCCTGTTTGGTTGTTTGTTATATTTTTCTTCTTCTACAGAGGCACCCGCTTTGTCCATTTCCAAACCGTCCGTGTCCTTTCACTAGCTGTGGATGTCACAAAATGGCTCGGGGTCGCCAAAACTTCTCGGCTGTTCATGTCTCTGGAATCAGATTTAGCAGTAGTGCTACAAATATATACACTTCTGTCAGAAAAATCGCTAACAGGTCACACTCTGGCAGTTTATCTCTGACATAATTGGTTTAGAAATGCTAGACATCAAAGTATCGCAATGATTTCGTTGATTTGCATTCACATATACACCAGTTGTTGTACAAAAGATTTAATCATGCAGTTATTATTTCCGTAATTTGTATTGGTTTGTGTTGTTGATCTGGAAAAGCTCTGTGTTATATTGGTCATAGATTATGTAGTTGATTTTATGTCTGTAAATAAGTTCCTCATCTTCCATTGTAAAATTCCAATTCATAAGAAAGGTTTTTAATTTCTTTGCTTTTGTTAAATAAGATATCATCTATCTTCATCTCAAGAAAGAAATAATAAAAGATAACATCCATCTGTCTTTAATCCATACTTTTGGTTTTAAAAGTTCAGAAATACTTGAAAGCCTCTATCTGCTACTAAAAGAAAATTTTGCTAAATTTGAAGTTTACTTCTATTGGTCACATGGGTATTGGAAAATTTACACAGAAACAGTGTGTCAACAGGAAACACAATTTGTATTTTAATTCTTGTCAAGATAACATGGAAACTTCCACGATTTCATAAGACAATAAAAAGAAAAATAAGTACAAATATACATGAGATGCATATCAATAAAGAATATACAGTCAACGAAAAGATAATGTAGACAATGTGTTCGCTTGACAAAATGATTGTAGGAAAAGGAAAATTATCAAAAAGGGAGTTTTTTTGTTAAATTCCATTGAAACTTGAGATGCTATACTGATGCACTAACATAAGATTGTACGAAATTTAAAACACAATCAACATATAATTTTAAAAATATATCTATAAATTTTTTTATTTTTAAGATTTTTTTTAGAATTATTAGAAAATATGTTAAAAAAATTATCAAAATAATAGTTATCAAGGAATGCCGATACTTAATTGACAACCGACACAAACGAGTCTGTAGAGGTGTACACCCGTAACACACCCTTTGTCGATTAATAGAACATTCTATGTGAATTTAATTAATATATATGGATTAATTGAACTTTTCGTTTAATAGAACTTATATATATGGATTTAATTAATTTGTACATTCAAGTAATTAAGTAGTTGAATTGGGAACATTCTATGTGAATTACATGTGACTTATTGCTGAGTCATAGATCGCAAAATTCACCTGTACATGTCAAGTCAAAGGAGAAATTAGAAAGAAAGAAACAGTGAACTTTTTCTATATATGAAAGTCCATGAACCTGACCAATTAATATTTCAGGAAGCCTAATTCACTGGTGGAACTTGCTTCTTCAACTCACAATGAGAAAGATGGATTCTCTTTGGTTTATATATATACTTACATATGTAAAAATTTAGATTGTTTCATTTATTGTTGCATGTAACAAAATGCATGTTCTTTCTTTCTGTACGGACAATAAATATGTGTCTCTGCCACGTATGTGCATGTGTAGTTGTAATAATTTTGTCTTTGTGTTTTTATATAATGTTTCATATTGTATGAAGGGAGAAATGTGTAATTATTATTATTGTACTTTCTTTACATGTACATATACTGTCGTTCTATATGGTATATATCAATCAAATAGAAGAACTTTCACATGCTGTTTTCTCAAGTTGGATCACATTATTTTTTTTGTTACTTATTAAAATGGGCTTCAAATTTTGAAAAATTCACGGGCAAGCGAGTTAAGTTGCAGTGCGTGAACAACAGAATGAAATATATTAATTAAAATGTCAAATGCATAAAACTTAATTTTCAGAAACTAACAATTATGTCAGAACAATTATGACAGATGAAACATAAACACAAGAAATGATGAGCAATCCCCACTTTTAAGTACTGCATCAATCTTTCTGAGATTTTCTGAAACTTTAAGTATACTTTTTGACCAGTCACACGTAACCACTTTAAGTACTGCATCAAACTTTAAACATATGACATTAGACATAACCGAGTTTGTTGGGGTGTGTACACACGTAACACACCCCTTATATATTGATCTTCAAATTAATGCATTCATTAGATATTATATAAGTTCTCTTACTTACATGGCACTTTTAATTCGTTTAGAACATGTATTTAATTTGGATATTCAAATTAGGTATTTGAATTGGGAAAATTGTGAATTATATGTGATACATTACTGAGTCATAAATCCCGAAATTTACCTATACATTAGGAAATTAGAAGGAAATAATATGAAATTCAATTAAGTTGGCAAAGAACAAAATTTGCCTAATTAAGATTCTTCAACCCAAAAATTCCTTTTCAACATATTAATTTAAGAATTCAATAGTAAGTGGTGCATAGGAAATATTTATTATTGAGAATAAGTACAAACATAAACAAAAAATATGTCTCCTGCTGGAAAGGAATTACATGTGATAGATGGTTTCAAGTATTTTAATTTCTGAACAGCTAAAATTAAAAAATTATGTAATAAAGACAGATATATGACAAATGATAGCTCTTATTAAAAAAAAACAGATATATTTTTATTTCACAAAAACAAAGCAATTGGAAACTTGTGATATGTTGTTATGAATGGGAATTTTACAATGGAAGTTCACAGAGACATTCACAGACATAAAATCAATTACATCATCTGGGACCGATATAATACAAAGCTTTCTCAAATCAAAAACACAAACCAATACAAATTAAGGAATTTGCAATGGATGACGAAACCTTATGTACGACAACTGAAAATAAAAAAAATTAAACCGTATTATTTTATTAATTAATCAAATCTGTAAGCTACTCGGAGCTTAAAAAATTTAAAATATCAATTCATCATCGTCGTAGTTTTAAACTGCCGGGGGGGGGGGGGCCTGAAACCGAGAAGTGCTTGATTGTCAATGATGCTTTTAATTGTTACATTTACAGCTCGGATATGGACAATTCGGTCTTCGACAGTTCGGGTGCCTCTGTCAAAAAAAAGAAATGAAACAAACAAGAAAATAGGGTTTGATTAAGATGAAACTTAATTGTTGTAATGAATGAAACATGATAAAGGATAGTGTTCAAAGATACTAGCTAGAAACTAATTAATAGTTAACGTGCAGGACCTGTCTTTTAAGAATAGAGGACCTTCATGAGTATTGTAAATACAATTTTTAATGGTGATATATGAAGCGATACATTTTTGTCAAGTTATTCCAATGTAATTAAGAAGAAAAATATATAAGTAGGAACAAACCTTTGGAGGTGGAGGAGGCCTTCTCGGAGGGGAACTCATCTTCTATAAAGTAGTGAGGAGTTGAGGAGTTGATAATGTAGTAATGAATTTTATGAGAGTTGTGAGATGGGATTCCAACAGCAAATTAGCAGGGTTTTTATAGTTAGAATGGTAGGTCGGTTATTGGGATTTTACCACGAAAATTCAAATTTAGTTTTTACAGTAAACTTCCTTAGTAGGGAAATATGGCGGGTATTTCTCCTATCATATAAGTTTCAAATTTTTTTGATGTGGTCGGTGATGAAAACGCATGATAGAGAAAAGCTTTATAAGAAAATGGGTGCGGATGCATTGTGGATTATGCATTCGAATTATTTAATATATTAATTAGTCAGGGAAATTCTGTGAATGTTTCAAATCAAAGAAAATTTCATTTTGGTCTTGATTAAGGGGAGTCAACAGAAGATTAATTAGTGAAATGCTGAAATCTCATTGGACAAATATCTGAGCTGTACTGGGAAATACGAATGCACTGCTCTTGACATTAACAATAGCAATTTTTATTAACCCATTAATTCCAGAGATGAGCTTACACTGGTGCACTGACAAGAATAAAAACCAGTAAAGTTGCTGGAAGCTCCGCTTTGCCTTGCTTAGTACGAAAGTATATAGACATTTAGAAAGCACAATTTTTGTTTCAATTCTTGTCAAGACGACATGGAGATTTTAGATATTACACTGGTGCGCTGACAACAAGAGGAGGTCATTTACAATGGTACTATTTAGGGCTCTGATGTGAAACTCTGATCAAAACAAATGTGAAAAGCAAAACAGAGACTTCTCTGTTTCGAAATGGCATGAATTCTGCATATCCGACAAACCAGAAAAACAGCCGTAAATGACAATAAAACATAAAAAATTCACTAAATTACTAAATTACTAAGGAATCCTGGTAATAGAAATGCAGACATCATAGACATCACATGTTATGTCGTTGGTCTTTTTATAGGATTTATTTGTTTCCGATGTATCTCCTACAAAAGCATCTAATAGCTTGATTCATGATTCATGAGTCAAACCAGGAATGTTAATGACGACTCATGGTTTTTTTGTCCGCACAAATGTCAAATAAATTTAAACTGTTTGTATAAAGGTCGGTCTATATCCATTTAACAGTATCACTGCTTTAAAGGATTGAAACCTTTGGATCACTTTTTTCAGCCAATTAATTGGAAAACAAAATCATGAAAAGATATCAAGTCGCAAATTGATATAGTCGAATCTGATTACTAGCCAGGAACGAATTCCTCAACTTGGCATTTTTCTTTTTGCGGGGAAAGCAAATAGATTAGGTCGTCTCAAATAAAAAAAGCAAGTCAAACATTTATAAATCCATAATCAAAGATGATACTCCAGGGAACAATCCTCTGAAAGGAATCATCAATTTTTGCGAAGTTGCAACGGCTTCCTGACTGAATAAAAATTTCCAATTTTCTTTTGACACATCACACATGCATTGTTTATGATAATACAATTGATGGTTGTATACCTGGTTCGCTAGAAATGAATCTAGCCAAGTGAACATTATTAATTTTGTCAGATACTAACTGAATTTGTATTTGCTTGCACTTGTCTCTCAAAATTTAATTTTACTGGTTCTTTTTTTCAAAAAAAAAAAATCACCCAAGTATATATTTCATAAGAAGATTACTTAGAGTAGTAGACCAATAAAATAATGAACACGACATAAGTTAATTAACTCTGCTTTCAGAAATAAACCAAATAATTCATTGGATACTTATAAAAAAAATTATAATGTTACATAAACCACACGGACAAAGTTTCTTTGTCGGTCGTTACTTAAACTCTTTACTCTTGCAAGATATTAAACAACAATGAAAATGAATGTTTTACAATGTATATACACTTACAGAGAGAAATTATATCAACACATCAAAGAAGTGCATGACCAAGTCAGCAATTTCAGCATTCAAATGAGATTTAATCTCATCTAGTACAATGATCAACACCTCCCTAATCTTTGTTTAGGCGATGTGCTCCATGTTGCTGACAGTTGTGTTTGAGTAAAACGGTATACAAACCTAATGGAATGGTATCTGGCAAGGATACTATGAATTTCATATATATGAAAGGACAATCCATTAGTCGAGAACTTTGAGCTCGGTGGATTGTGGATGCAACCCGAAGTATTACATTTGCTCTGTCCTGGACATGCGGGGTGGCGCTTGGTTGGCTCAGAATCTGATCCTTTTTTAGCAGGCGAGCTAATTTTTGGTAGGTTTTAGTGTGGACTTTTAAGTTTCTTTCGATTAGCTTTGAGGTAATGACGAATTAATGTGGATGTTTGAGTTTTTGATGAAATGTTAGGACTGTCACTATATTGATTTATATAGGAATGTAAGCCGGTAGAAGAAGCTTTCTACCAACATGGGGCCTTTATGCAATGTTGATTTTGTAGATGAGATTTTTTTTAATTAGAATTAGTCATGGAAATTCTAGGAATATTTCAAATGGAAGAAATATTCTTTGAGCCAGTATATATATATATTAGATCAATTAGTGAAATCTCACTGGTCTCACTGGGTTCACCAAGGAAGTTGGATGGCCATTTTGAACCAAAGAATTATTTTAATGTAGAGTACATTCTTATGTCAAGTTTAGATAATTCTCAATCATTACAAATATATCCGGAAATCCTTATATTTCACCATACATATCTGAGTTATTTTGTGTCTATGTTGAATTTAAATTTATGTTTGACATAGTAAAATTTTTTAACAATTGAAATCATCTTATTTAAATCGGTATAGTTTATGGGATAAATTCCAAGAAGACCTTGATTACTTGGATCTTTATTTTTTAAAGCTTGCATGAGCATGGAATGTGTGCCACTACGTACTTGTACTAAAAAATATGAAAAAAAAATCGAAGTTGATGCTGCACGAAATATTTATATGAAATGAATCATCAATTTACATGATGCTTCATGAAATATTTATATTGTTATTAAATGAATCATCAATGTCACACAATTGGGAGGAGTTCCTTTGAAATTTTGCTGTGCACTGTTCACAAACGGAACTAATTAAGAACCACTGCATTTTATGAAGTTATAATTAATATAGAAGACCTCACATTCAAGTTTCAAACCTAAAACCTCTCATACGGAGAATATTAACTCTGTCATCAAAGTAAAGATTGATTCTCACAAAAGATAATTTTAATTGTGAGCAAAATGAAAACAATTGCAATTATGAATAACTGTAGATTTGAGATAATTGTTAACTTCTCACAATTCATGCATGCTATTTTTGTATTATTTCCATTTGTGTTGTTTATGCAATGCAACTCAATTTGCTTTTCCGGTTTGTGAATTTTTTTTTAAGTGACAAAAATAATATGATTTTACTTGCCAAAAAAGTATGCATGCCAAGGTTCTTCAATTTGATATACCATATGGAACAACAGTACATGTACATGTAAAGAAAGTGAAATAATAATAAGAATTACATATTTTTTCTTTTATACAATATGAAACATTACATATTGACCTTACAAGTACAAAGTCACAACATGAAATTATCATACAAACAAATAAATTCAAAGGTAAACTAATCACACTATATATGCACAAGGTGGCAGACATGCAGACATATATTTGTACAGAACATTCTGCTGCCTATTACAGCTAGCAAATAAAAGAACTTTAATCTTTTACACATATAAACATATAAACACATGAGTTATGCATCTCCTTTATTGTAAGCTGAAGAATCAGGGTATAATTCTAAGTTCATGAATTGTGAATGCACGACTTTATTGTGCAACGGGCTTTTCCGGGACAACAGGGATGTATCTGCAAATAGTTCAGGTATGAATTAATTAGTTTGTGCTATATTTTACAATAAATGGAGATACAGGCAATTAAACGACAAAATAATTGATATTACCATAATTAATTAATTACATATATGTGATATGTATATACGAAGCAACAAGCTAATTACAAAACTAATTACAACGATAATTAAAAATTTGTTTCAGATTTCAAGTGGTAAAATGGTGCACAGATTTCAAGTGGTAAAATGAAGAATATACCTTGACTGGTGGTGTACTTGGTGGTTGACTAGGAGAGCTCATCTTGATTTTGTAAGTTGGAAAATAAAATTATATTCTGCTCTATCTCTCTCTATATGTATGCTACCTTTTTTTTTCTTATTTTCTCTCTTGTCACAAAACCCTATGCAGAGCACTGATTCCAAACTGCTCTATTTATAGGAAAATATTAACAAGCGTAATTGAACGGAATATACATGTAGATTCAATTTGTTCAAAGCATGAATGTTAACAATGCATTTGCATATGGAAAAAAACAAATGTGTTACTATTGAATTTACCGTAAATTCAAATTGTTTTGATTAATGAATGTACCTTGACACTTGGCATTTTTTTCTAACATATAGTCGGTAAATTTCACTCAGTACCGCTAGGATAACATTGAGAAATTTAATTGAAATTGAAATTTGATTGTATTTTAGATTCTTTCCACATTGTTTATACATTTAATTGTATTTGTGTTCATAAACAGAAAAATACAGATTGAAGGCAAGCATAACACCCACTCATCAGTGAAAAAAAATTTACTATATAAACCATTATAAAACTTAAAATTTAGTAGCCAATATATCAAAAATATCTTCAAGGACAATAACATTTTTTTAAACGGGAGGCAATTTTTCTGTTAATCTATGTTTTTATTTAATCTTAATAATTTTTTTCATACAGCACTTCCTATTGAATTTTTCTATTAATGTGTCATTAATTTGTCCATCAATGAATAAATCATTCTACTGGTTGTGCAATCACCGTGGTCTTGGACCAGACTCCTCCGACGTAGCTGGAGAGCATGAGTTGACAAGGAATTTTTTTCTTTTTTCTTTTTTTAAGAATCATAATTGGTCAAGTTTGCTCTTGACCGGGTTAATTGACTTTCATATATATAAATAGTTTATTGTTTTCTTCTAATTTTCTTCCTTGACTTGACATGTATCAGTGAATTTCGCTATTTATGACTCAGCACTGCATCACATTGTAATTGACCAAGAATGTTCCCAATTCAACTACTTAATTTACGTGTATGTTCTAAACGAAAATTAAGTTCCATGTAGTTAAGTACCTATACCTATACAATAATTTTCTCTTTTCTTCTACAATCTTTGTTCATACCATTTCACAAATGTTATATAATGGGTCATTAATTAGGGTTCCTAGCTAGGAGAAAAGATTGCAATTGTCAACCAATGAGAATTACTAATTAATCTTATATTAATGGACACTTAATGGACTCCCCTTATCAAGAGTTAAGACCCAAGGAAATTTTCCTCCTTTTGAAATATTCACAGAATTTCTCTGACCGATGAAACCATCTTTCTCCTATTTAGAGGAATTTTGCAAATTCTGAAGTTTCCTTTTAATGTTTAACATGGGTATTGAGAATTTTGCACAGAAACAGAGGGTGCCGACAGGGCAATTTTGCCCAGAAACAGAAAATATAAATCGTGTTTTTTATTTATTTTATTATTTGATGATTAATTGACTTTGGAAGAAAAGAGAAAATAAAGGCTTTTTAATTAAATAAACTCCTGGAAGTAAATTGTAATATTTGTGCATCCCCTATCTCAACAAAATTCATTCAGTTACTTAATTACACAGTAACGATTTCGGAGTACTTTAATCTTTACCTAAACATAATTAATTAATTAAAAAAAGTTAACATGCCAGCTGGGAATAGCTTTAGGTTGGATTTCCAATTGTTCCATTTGGAACTATTGTGAAATTTCTCATTTGGTCGGATAATATCTTGCATCTCTATGGGTTTTGCAAAATGGTGCTTTAATGAGATGATTAAAATTGTTGATAATTATGATCGTATGTGTTCTATAAACTGTAAGGATTTGCAACTCTTTTTAGTTTTTAACTTTTTATAAGGATTAACTAAAATCTAGATCTGACATGACATCATATCTTACATAATTATCAGTCATTGCAATATGCTCCTTAATTTTAATAATTCTTTGGCCTAGAAAAGATTGTCACATAGTGAATGTCACAGAGAGTGCATTCAACTTCCTATAAGAGCTCATCTCAGAGTGACTTGAGTCGAGATTACAAGGAATGCTTCTTGGATTTGAAATATTCACAGAAGTCCCTCACTAATCAATATTTTAAAGAATCTCTCACATCCAAATCCACACTGTAAACCGCCCATGTTCTTAGATAGCTTGTCTATAACAGGCTATAACCTTCCTATAAGTCATATACGCTGCTTTGTCATTCTCATTACAAATTCAAATTAACCACATTTCCCTTAATCTCAACTAGAAGCTCCTCACTGAAATCTACCAAAAATGAGCTCACCTGACAACGGAGATCAAAGCCAACCAAGGCGCACCCCGCTTGCCCAAAAAAGAATGGCAAGCCATGTGATATTCCGAGCTGCATCCACAATAATATATCCGCCTCCATCAAACTCGAGTTTCTACTGATGGAATTTCCTTTGATTTATATGTTGTTAACCGCATTCTTCATGCAAACTCTTCCATCAGATTTACTGGAGGTTGGTTATATCAGTGATATATGGTGCTACAGTTTCTCAAGGAACCAATGTTAGCGAGATTGGTGATGAAGGAAAGGTAAATGTTGGCCCGATGATGCATGCTGCATGAACAAAGATAAGGAAGGTGTCCGGCATTATATTGGATCGGATTAAATCACGTTTTAATGCTGAAATGGCAATTTAGGCCATGTTCTTCACCGATGTTTAAGAATTTATCTCTCTGCGTAGAAATTTGTGAATATTATAGGTGTGTGTTTGGATTTCTCAGAAGAGTGAATAGTACGAAAAAGAAAGTAATTATGTACAAAGAATCTCTAGTCAATGTTGTTATTGTAATATTCTTCTAAGTATCCAATAAAATTATTTGTTCATATTTCTGAAAACAGAGTAAAACAATTTGTTAGCATAAGACAGTTTACTGACATTAGTCGGCTTCATGGTACTCCTGCAAATTACCTTAATACATATGCATAATCTATTTATACACATTATGGCGTACTTTTTCCAGAGTGAAGTAGAATTAATTATACAACATGAATCCCACTCCAAGCCATTTCGTACATGAATATTCAAGTGCATCAATATCACTAATTACTCTCAAATTTCATTCTCAACGGAGCACATTTCGTACACGTTCCACAGGATGACAGGCATATAATCTCAGAAATCATAAAGAAAAACAATTTCTAATTAATTTAAATAATTAATGAAATTCAACCTGGGCTGTAATTTCTACCATAATAAAAAGAGATTTCAAAACTAAAACCGGAGGATAGTAATCAGAATGTACCCCCAAGCTGCAGCTTGCTAGTAAAGATTTCATCATTAACCTTGCAGCTTTTGTCATGGATCAAGTCATTAGATGCTTTTATAGAACATACATGGGAAACAAAAAACAAAGATCCGATCAAGAGACCAACCAATGACAGGAAATCCGATCGCTATGGTATGCATTTGTATTGCCTGGAATGCTGTAGTACGACGAAACTAGTAAATTCCTGGAAGGAAGAATAAGGTCAGAAAACAAGGAATTTTAATTCTATGTCAAGCTAGTTATGGTTTATTTTCATGACCCATTTCTTCCTGTTTTCTGACAGGCAGAGTCGGTTCCGAACAGAGAAGCCTCTGCTTTGGTTTCTACATTTTGTACTGATCAAAGCTTCATGTTACAGACCCGAGTAGACTATTATTTTGATGTGAAGCACTGAATACTTGAACCACATGTGCAATTCAAAACAACCTATTTTTTTGTTTGTTTTGCTTTATTTTGCAATCGTGGAAGTTTTTATCTTGACTAGACAATACACTCTGAATGTCTACTACTGTACTAAGCGAGGCAAAGTGAAGCTTCATGCAAGTTTACTGGTTTCTATTGTTATTCGGAGTAATTAAAACCAAAGAGTTATTTATGGTTGTAATCTCAACTCTAGAATTTGAATGGGTCATTAAAATTGCTACAGAGAATGTCAAGGAGTGCACAGACAGTTTTTTTATTTGAAGAAAGAGATTTTGCCTGTTTTTGTGATTTTATTAATATAAAAGAAAAATGTTCAATAATTAGTCATAGATTGACTTCCCTTAAGGGTTAAGACCAAAAGGAAATGTTCCCTTGATTTGAAATAATCACAGATAATTTCCCTCAAGTGCAAAAACCACATTGTAACAGGTCCATTTTCATAGAAAACTTCCATACTGCAACCGACTCACAATAATCCTATATATAAATCATTGCACTTCATACACTATCATTCTCATCACGAATCACATCAAAAATCAATACACTTCATATTACATAGTGTGGAAGTTTATCCTAAAAACCAAATTTGATCTTCATAGCAAAATCTCCTATCACAAAACCCCATAAAGATTGTTACTTGATCCACCTTCTCAAAACCTGTAGAAGATGAGTTCTCCTCCGAGAAGGCCCTCTTCGCCCCTTGATCTGGTTTGCTTCTTTTATTTATTTATTTATTTTTATTTCGTTGTAACAACATAACAAAAATATCTCTCTTAATATCACCCATGTAAGTGTCATCTTAATTAATGAAACCCTGTTTGGTTGTTTGTTTCATTTTTCTTCTTCTACAGAGGCACCCGCTTTGTCCATATCCATACCGTCCATGTCCTTTCACTAGCTGTGGATGTCACAACATTGCTCCAGGTCGCCAAAACTTCTCGGCTGTTCATGCTCCGCTTCATGTCTCTAGAATCAGATTTAGCAGTAGTGCCACAAATATATACACTTCTGTCAGAAAAATTGCTAACAGGTCACACTCTGGCAGTTTGAATCTCTGACATTAATTGGTTTAGAAATGCTAGACATCAACGTATCGCAATGATTTCATTGATTTGCATTCAGATATACATCAGTTGTTGTACAAAAGATTTAATCATGCAGTTATTATTTCCGTAATTTGTATTGGTTTGTGTTGTTGATCTGGGAAAGCTCTGTGTTATATTGGTCCCAGATTATGTAGTTGATTTTATGTCTGTAAATGAGTTCCTCATTTTCCATTGTAAAATTCCAATTCATAAGAAAGGTTTTTAATTTCTTTGTTTTTGTTAAATAAGATATCACCTATCTTCATCTCAAGAAAGAAATAATAAAAGATAACATCTATCTATCTTTAATCCATATTTTTGGTTTTAGAAGTTCAGAAATACTTGAAATCCTCTATCTGCTACTAAAAGAAAATTTTGCTAAATTTGAAGTTTACTTCTATTGTTCACATGGGTATTGGAAAATTTAAACAGAAACAGAGTGTCAACAGAAAGCACAATTTGTATTTTAATTCTTGTCAAGTTAACATGGAAACTTCCACGATTTCATAAGACAATAAAAAGAAAAGTAAGTACATATATACATGAGATGCATATCCATAAAGAATATACAGTCAACAAAAAGATAATATAGGCAATGTATTCGCTTGACAAAATGATTGTAGGAAAAGGAAAATTATCAAAAAGGGTGTTTATTGTTAAATTCCATTGAAACTTCAGATACTATACTGATGCACTAATGTATGAAATTTGAAACACAATTAGTATATAATTTCAAAAATATATCTATAAATATTTTTCTAATTTTAATTTCTTTTTAAAATTATTTAAATATCCATCATCAAAGAATGCCAACGCTTGATTGACAACCAACACAAAGGAGTCTGTAGAGGTGTACACACGTAACACACCCCTTGACTCAGTAATATACTTATTTGCATGGAACTTTTCGTTTAATAGATCATATATCAAGATGGATTTAATTAATTTTTACATGCAAGTAATTAAATAGTTGAATTGGGAAATTCACCTATATATGCTGAGTCATAAATCGCAAAATTCACCTATATATGTCAAGTCAAAGTAGAAATTAGAAGGAAAGAAACAATAAAATATCTATATATATGAAAGTCAATTAACCTGACCAAGAACAAACTTGACTATTTAAGAATATTCTCTAACAAAAAACAAAATTCCTTGTCAGCACTTGCTCTAATTATAATCCCATCTTTCTCTAAGAACTTAGTAATTGCTTTCCTAGTAGTAATTGACTAATTGCATGCATGACTGGTATAATGATTTATTCATTGATGGAAATATAACACATTTATTTAAGAATTCAACAGTATGCGGTGTACGAAAAACATTATTAAGATTAATACAAACATGGATTAACCAATTTTTTATTCACTGGCATTTTTCCCGTATTGTCAGCAAATCAGAATTTGGTTGATCAGTATATCCATCGATCCATTGACTTGTCCTCTTATTTGTGCGATCAACAAAAAATAATTGTCAGTACACAGGGAGATAATTTAATCAAATTCAGAAAAAAATCTCTTCAGTCAAATGCCGAATTCAAGATTATTTGCAATTTTTATTTTGAAGAACCGAGATGGAATTCTTTTACATTTTTTAATTAATTTGCTTGCTGATTGGTTAAATTTCATCTGAAGAAAGTATAATACATTTAACATAAATATAGTACATTTTTTTTTGCCTTTTATACAATCTGAACAATTAATATTTACATACTTAAAGCGCTACAAATACACAAATAGCTATATCATAAACAAATGAAAACACATAAAGAAGCATGGTGGTATACAGATTATACGATATCTATAAAGAACTGAAAAAAAAGAAATACTACTACAATAGGTGGAACATTGCAACTATATACACATATATACAAAACAAATGATGAGCATCAATCTTTCTGAGATTTTCTGAAATTTTTAGTTAGTCTGTGGTGAATGCACGTCCTTATTTTGCAACGCTCTTTCCCAGGACATGCCGGGGGATGCCTTATCTGGGAAAAATTTAGCGAAAGTTGATCAGTTGTTGCTTTAATTTACCATGTTACGGCAATATGACCAAGCAAGTAAGAAGTATAGCAAGTATGCTCCAAAGAGAGAGAGGTGGATGTACCTTTACCGGGGGCTTAGTTGGCCTCGGTCGACAAGCAGAGCTCATCTTCTATCTTGGAGAAATGCCGGCTTATATTCTGTTTATGGATCTATGTGTTAGCTTCTTTATTTTTCTTTTTCTTGTCTGTTTTTGCTCAAGGTGCCTCACAGACTACTGATTTTGAGCTGGTATATTTATAGCTTGAATTTGCTTGGAATTTATAGTAAATTTCATTTGTCTCTCTAAAGCACGCTAGTGAAATGTACATTTGTATATATGAAGTTCAAACTATTAAGTTGCTATTGAAGGTGCAGGCAATTTACATTATTTTTGCTGGTAATTTACATAAATTTTACTTATTTTTTTGCTCATTTCTATTCAAAGTACAGGGAGTTTCCTAGGAGAAGGAAACTTCAACAAATGAAATTAATAATGTAAATCAACCATCATATTCCATACATCTCTTCTTTGAAATGGAAAATTCACAGGAAATGAGTTTGCTGTTAAGAGAGTGTCATGACGAAAACGATATCAACTATAACGTGAGGTTTATATTGACTCAGACCAGTCTTATTTAGTTTTATACATTATTTATTAATGACGTATGGTTGGTAGTTAGTCCAATGTATGCTGAAGTTTAATATATTGCATAGCAAACTGGAACTATTTGAATAAAAATAATTAAATCTTGGTCGCTTGGGGTTATGTTACCATGAAACATATATGGGTCAATTAAACAAACATAAATTCAAACTTATTTCTATACTGGAATGATTTTGAAGATATTGACCCAAGAAATTCTTTCAGTTTTACTTATTTTCTTAAAATAATGCACCCTCTGTTCTGTGCAAAAATTCTCAATACCCATTTTAAACATCAGAAAGAAAGATGGATTACCGATTACATGTAGTAAAATGTTCTGAATTATTTAGTAAAATGTGCCAAATAATTTATTGGATACTTATCAAAAGAAAATTACAGTGTTACATGAACCTCACAGACAAAGATTCTTTGTCGGTCGTTATTTGAACAATCAAAATGAATGTTTTACATATATATACAGTGATAGAGATAAATTCTATCAACACATCAAAGAAGTGCATGACCAAGACAGCAATTTCAGCATTCAAACGAGATTTAATCCCATCTAGTACATTGATCAACACCTCCCTAATCTTTGTTTGCGTGACATGCTCCATCATGTAGACAGTCGTGTTTGATTAAAATAATGTACAAACCCAATGGAATGGTATGTGGCAAGGATATTGTCTATATCATATAGATGAAAAGAAATTCCGTTAGTCGAGAACTCCGAGCTTGGTGGATTGTGTTTGCAGCCTGAAATATTACATTTGCTCTGTCCTTGGCATGCGGGTATGGCTCTTGGTTGGCTCCGAATCTGATCCTTTTTTAGCGGACAAGCTCATTTTTGGTAGGTTTTAGTGCGGAATTGTATTTGAAGTTTTTGTTTCTTTGATGAGCTTTCAGGTAATGAGGAATGTGGTTGTTTTTTCTGATAAAAAGTTAGGACTGTCAGTATATTGATTTATATAAGAATATGAACTGGTTAGAAGAAACTTTCTACCAACACAGGGCGCTTATGCAGTGTTGATTTTGTACATTAAATTTTTTTTAATTAGAATTAGTCATAAAAAATCTAGGAATATTTCAAATCAAAGAAATATTCTTTAAGCCAATGTATATATTAGATTAATCAGTTAAATCTCACTGGTCTCACTGGGTTCTCCGAGGAAGTGGGATGGCCATTTTGAACCAAAGAATTATGTTAATTTAGAGTATATTCTCATGTCAAATCCTAGATTATATTTCAAATCTTTATATTTCAGCAGTACATAATCGAGTTTTGTCTGTGTTCCACTAGTACTGTGACGTCTCTCAAATCTTTACAAAACTTTTATATTCCTCTATATATTGTTTATCTGCTGGATGGATCACATGGATGAACATAATTATAGAAGTCAACAAAAGCAAGATCTGATTTTGTCTAGTATAGTACCAGACACCTCCCGGATCTTCGTTTGCATGACATACATCCCTGTTCCGATGGTCACCTTTGGTTTGTTGTCGTTCTCCCTATCATCAGTTCCTAATTCAGAAGCAGCATCTAGTTGCTGATATGACATCCCATCTCTAACACATGTGACAGAAGGATAAGCACCATTCATACCATCAACTTGATATAATTAACTCATGGGAAATTTCATCAGTTGAGAACCTCGAGATCGGTGCATTGTGAATGCAGCTCAGGATCTGGCACCAGCTCTTCCCTGGGCACGCGGGGTGTCGCTTAGGTGCCGTCTGCTCTCTTATGTCAGGCAATCTCATTGTTCTAATTAAGAGGAGTTTTGGGTTTTTTCTTTTTATGCGCTTAGGTGCCCTCTGCTCTCTTATATGCTGCATTGATTTATAGGAACGAATATATATGAGGCGGTTATAGATGAAGCTTTCTAAGAAAATTGGCGCGTATATTGTGGGGATTTTGCAAGCGAGATTCCTTAAAATTTCCGACTTACAATTTCACTTGGTGTCAATGTGAACGGACGTGCAATTAATTAGCTGTGGTAGGAAGTTACGCGGATTCTCTGTGGCATTCGCTGTGTGACAACGTTACGTACCAACTCAAAGGACCAATTCTGAGGGCTCAATTCTAATCCAAAGAATTATAATAACCTCAAGGTATATTTCTTAAATTGTAAGATCCAGATTTTTGTTAATTTTATAGAACAGATGCAAACCGATAAATTTGAGTCACATTTGGCAGGTTTGTCTTTTGAGGTTTTATTTTCAGGGCTCCCCTGCTTAACTATGTAAATATATTATCGGTATATATTCTTCTGTGGCCAGAACTTTGTGGTCCACTATGTTGCGCAAGCATAGTTGCTTTTCGTCCAATCTGTTGCCCTCATGTCTTAATCAGTTGGGTTGGAAAACTTAATTTTTTGACAGAAAGAATTCTCCGATTATTTTTGAAATTAGTAGTTCCATGCCAACTTGGCTGCAAAATAATAATAAATTTTAAGAAATATTATTATTAATGTACACAATATTGATCTATCGAGGGATTTTATTAATGTACACAACTTCATATTTCATTGTCAGAATGGTTCAAATTTCAGAAATTATTGTTCCATAAAATGCCACAATATAATTTTTAATTTATATTTCAAAACTTGAAACTTAAATATGAAACTAAACTGTTGATCTCGTTTATTTTATTGAAAGATATGCACACTCAAATTTTATTATTTTGAAATTTATTTTTGTTAGATCAAGATAATAAAAAAGTAAACGAATCTAGTTATTTGTGATAGATTAATTTTAATGCAATTATTTTTATATTAACTTGCTCTTGAACGAAATAAAGTCAAAAACTAATAAAATTTATTTTGTACTATTGACGTTGTACGGTCTTCATATTAGTACATTTTTATTTTTATTTTCATTTACACCTAGCTTGTACCCCATTAGAAGTATATCCCCCGGAATTAAATATTTGTTGAAACGAACCATTACTTGTACTATTTGAATTTGGACACTATCGGTTAAACAAAATTTATAGCTAGAAATCTTTTAGAAGACGGATTGTTTGGCTATTAAAAATTGAAAAAAAAAGTATGTGTATTTTTAGTACAAAATAAATACAACAATGCTGTGACAAAAGTCAAATTGGATATTCTCAGACTGGAATAAGTAACAACCAATTTGATAAATAATTATATTTCTTTTTTAACATGTGATGAGAGTGAAAACCCTTCATGTCATTTCTAGTGTAAGCATGTGACATATACTTCCACAGAGGACTTTGTTTTTTTCCCCCATTTATGAACATATCTTCCGAATTATTTCTATATTTATATTTCTTATTCCGTTTTATTCTTTTTTTGGAAAATTAATAAGTATTTACCTGTCAAATTGCCTTGTTGACACTCTGTTTCTGGGTAAATTTTATTATACCCATGTTGACAATATAAGTAAACTTCAAATTTAGCAAATTTTTCTCTTTGTAGCAAATAGAGAGTTTCAAGTATTTCTGAACATCTAAAACCAAAAATATGAATTAGTTAAGACAGATAGATGTTATCTTTTATTTTATTTTTATTTTTTTGAGACAAAGATAGACGTAATCTTATGTCACAAAACAAAGAAATTAAAAACCTTCTGATGTGTTCTTATGAATTGGAATTTTACAATGGAAGATGAGGAACTTATTTACAGACATAAAATCAATTACATAATCTGAAACCAATATATATAATACAGAACTTTCCCGGATCAACAACACAAACCAATACAAATTTACGAAATCAGTAGCTGCATGATTAAACCTTTTGTACAACAACTGATGTATGTCTGAATGCAAATCAAAACGAAATCATTGCGATACTTTGATATCTAGCATTTCCAAACCAATTATGTCAGAGATTCAAACTGCCAGAGGGTGGCCTGGTACCGATTTTTTGGATGGAAGCATATATATTTATGGAACTACGGCTAGATCTTATTCGAGAGACACGAAGCGGAGTATGAAGAGCCGAGAAGTTTCGGCGATCAGGAGCTATTTTTTGACATCCACAGCTAGTGAAAGGACATGGACAGTATGGATATGGACAAAATGGATGTCTCTGTAGAAGAAGAAAAATATAACAAACAAGCAAACAGGGTTTAATTAATTAAGATAACACTTACATGGGTGATATTAAGAGAGATTTTTGTTATGATGTTCCAACGCAGTAAAAATAAATAAATAAATAAAGGAGCAAACCAGATCAAGGGGCGAGGAGGGCCTTCTCGGAGGAGAACTCATCTTCTATAGGTTTTGAGAAGGTGAATCAAGTAACAAACTTTATGGGGTTTTGAGATAGGAGATTTTGCTATGAAGATCAAATTTAGTTTTTTAGGATAAACTTCCACACTATGTAATATGATGTGTATTGACTTTTGATGTGGTTTGTGTAAATGGACATGTTATAGTGTGGTTTTTCAATTGAGGTAAATTATCTATCTGTGAATATTTCAAATCAAGGGAACATTTCCTTTTGGTGTCAACTCTTTAAGGGAAGTCAACATAAGATTTAATTAGTGAAATCTCATTAACTGGTCAACTGTCTGAGCATTCCTAGCTAGGAAGTTGAATGCACAGTCCTTGACATTCTCTGTAGCAATGTTAATTAATGAACCATTCTAATTCTAGAGTTGAGATTAAATCATAAAATAACTCTTGGGGGTACATTCTGGTTACTAGCCAGGAACAGATACCTCCGGTTTAATTTAATTCCGAAATCTCTTTTCGTTATGGTAGAGACTAGAGCCTAGGTTGAATTTCATTAATTAGTTAAAGTATAAAATTGTTATTCGTTATGATTTCCGACATCTTTTAATTGATGAGCAAAATTTACTGGTCTCAATCAAAACTGCACATAAATGAAAAGCAGAGCTTGCTTATGTGCATGTGCGTGTGTATTAGTTTTCTTGGGAAATTGATTCTTTTTAAAATTGTATTAAGTTGATAAAAGCAGCATCACTTGGATTGGACAGCTGGATTATGATAAAACAGAGGAGTTTTTGTAAGATATCCTTAAATAAATTTGTTCTTGAATTCTTTTTGTACTCGTCTTTTACGATTTAAACTTTCATGCCTCAATCATGGAGTCTTGGAGTGGGATTCATGTTGCATAATTCTACTTCACTCTAAAAAAAGTACGTCATAATGTGTATAAATAGATTACGCATATGTATTAAGATAACTTGCAGGAGTACCATGAAGCCGACTAATGTCAGTAAACCATCTTATGCCAACAAATTGTTTTACTCTGTTTTCAGAAATATGAACAAATAAATTTATTGGATACTTAGAAGAATATTACAACAACAACATTGACTAGAGATTCTTCATACATCATTACTTTCTTTTTCATACTAATAACTCTTGTGAGAAATCCAAACACAAACCCATAATATTCACGAATTTATACACAGAGAGAGAAATTCTTAAACATAAGTGAAGAACATGGCCTAGATTGCCAGTTCAGCATTTAATTGAGATTTAATCCGATCCAGTATGATGCCGGAGACCTTCCTTATCTTTGTTTGTGCAGCATGCATCATCGGGCCAACATTTCTCTTTCCGTCATCACCAATCTCCCTAACATTGGTTCCTTCAGAAACAGTAGCACCATATCGCTGATATAACCAACCTCCAGTAAATCTGATGGAAGAGTTTGCATGAAGAACGCGGTTAACTACATATAAATCAAAGGAAATTCCATCAGTTGAGAAACTCGAGTTTGATGGAGGTGGATTATTGTGGATGCAGCTCGGAATATCACATGGCTTGCCATTCTTTTTCGGGCAAGCGGGGTGCACCTTGGTTGGCTTTGATCCTCTGTTGTCAGGTGAGCTCATTTTTGGTAGATTTCAGTGAGGAGCTGTATGTGTAGTTTGAGTCTTTTGAAAGACCTTTTAGGTGAAATTAAGGGAAATGTGGTTAATTTGAATTTTTGATGAGAATGATGAAGTAGTGTATATGATTTATAGGAAGGTTATAGTCTGTTATAGAGAAACTTACTAAAAACATGGGCGGTTTACAATGTGGATTTGAATATGAGAGATTCTTTAAAATATTGATCAGTGAGGGACTTCTGGGAATATTTCAAATCAAGGAAGAATTCCTTGTAATCTCAAGCCACAAGTCAATCTGAGATGAGCGCTTATAGGAAGTTTAATGCACTCTATGTGATATTCACTATGTGACAATCCGTGTAGCATCCTTAAGGACCTATTCTACACCAAAGAATTATAAAAATTAAGGAGCATATTGCCAAGATAGATAATTTTGTAAGATATAATGTCATGTCAGATCTAGATTTTAGTTAATCTTTATAAAAAGTTAAACACTAAAAAGGGTTGCAAATCCTTACATTTTATTAGAACATATATGATCATAATTATCAACAATTTTAATCATCTCGTTAGAGCACTGTTTTGCAAAACACATGAAGATGCTAATTTTTATCAGACCAAATGAGAAATTTCAAAATAGTTCCAAATGGAACAATTGGAAATCCAACCTAAAATATATGATTATTCCCAGCGGGCGGGTTAACCTTGTTTTTAATTAACTAATTATATTTAGCTAAAGCTGAAAGTACTCCGAAATTGTTAATGTGTATTTAAGTAATTGAATGAATTTTATTGAGACAGGAGACACAGACATTTCAATTTATTTCCAAGAGTTTCTTTAATTAAGAAACCTCTATTTTCTCTTTTCTTCCAAAGTCAATTAGTCATCAAATAATAAAATAAAATAAAACGATTTATATTTTCTCCTATGCTTCGACATTTATGATTTTTAAAATTAAGAAATGTTGTGATATAGCATGACAATTCACAGGAAATTGATCGAAGAACCACTTTCTGTTTTATTTTTCCCCTTAGAAAGTTAATACGTAATAACTTATATACTATCAAATTGTCCTGTCGACATCCTCACTTTTTGTGTAAAATTCTCAGTACCCCTGTCAAATATCTTGCATTTATAGTCGTGGATGCAGTGTAGATGTTGCATTGTGATTCTTAATTTGTACCAATCAGTCAGAGAAATTCTGTGAATATTTCAAAAGGAGGAAAATTTCCTTGGGTCTTAACTCTTAATAAGGGGAGTCCATTAATATAAGATTAATTAGTAATTATCGCTGGTTGACAATTGCAATCTCTTCTCCTAGAAACCCTAATTAAGGACCCATTTTATAACATTTGTGAAATGGTATGAACAAAGATAGGTATATGTACTGAAGTACATAGAACTTTTGGTTTAGACATATATGGAGGGATTTAATTTGTACATTCATGTAAGTAAAGTAGTTGAATTGGGAACATTCTAGGTGAATTACATGTGATATATATTGCTGAGTCATGATAAATTGCGAAATTTACCTGTACTGTCAAGTCAAAGTAGAAAATTAGAAAGAAAAAATAAAGTATTTATATATATGAAAGTCTATTAACCTAACCACCAACAAACTTGTTTAATTAAGATTCTTAATTCAACCCAAAAAAAAATAAAAAAGAAAAAATTTTCTTTGTCATCACATGCTCTCCAGCCATGTCGTCGGAGTCTCTAATCCCATTTATCTTGTCCAAAACCATGATAATAGTATTACTAATAGTAATTAATTGACATGACTAGTGGAATGATTTATTCATTATAATTGAAGGACAAATGACAAATATATAAAAGAATTCAACAACAAGTGGTGTATGAAAAATATTATTAAGATTAAATAAAAACATACGTAGATTAACAGAAAATTTGCCTCTCGTTTAAAAAAATGTTATTGTCCTTCCCTTGATGAAGACATTATTGATATATTGGCTACTAATTTTAAGTTTTATAATGGTTTATATAGTAAATTTGTTAATTGTTGAGTGGGTGTTATACTTGCCTTCAATCTGTATTTTTCTGTAAACATATACAAATGTATAAAAAATGTGGAAAGACTCTTTGGTAAAATCAAAATTCTATTTCAATTAAATTTCTCAATGTTATCCTAGCGGTACTGAGTGAAATTTACCGACTATATGTAAGAAAAAAAATGCCAAGTGTCAAGGTACATTCATTAATCAAAACAACTTGAATTTACGGTAAATTCAATAGTAACACATTTGTTTTTTTCCATATGCAAATGCATTGTTAAACATTCATGCTTTGAACAAATTGAATCTACATGTATATTCCGTTCAATTACGCTTGTTAATATTTTCCTATAAATAGAGCAGTTTGGAATCAGTGCTCTGTATAGGTTTTGTGACAAGAGAGAAAATAAGAAAAAAAAGGTAGCATACATATAGAGAGAGATAGAGCAGAATATAATTTTATTTTCTAACTTACAAAATTAAGATGAGCTCTCCTAGTCAACCACCAAGTACACCACCAGTCAAGGTACATTCTTCATTGTTTGATCTAGCTCTTTGTGTATACCTGTGCACCATTTTACCACTTGAAATCTGAAACAAACTTTTAATTATCGTTGTAATTAGTTTTGTAATTAGCTTGTTGTTTCGTATATACATATATATGTACTTACAATCTTACATGCACACACATATGTATAATTAATTAATTATGGTAATATTAATTATTTTCTTGTTTAATTGCCTGTATCTCCATTTATTGTAAAATATAGAACAAACTAATTAACTCATAACTGAACTATTTGCAGAGACATCCCAGTTGTCCCGGAAAAGCCCGTTGCACAATAAAGTCGTGCATTCACAATTCATGAACTTAGAATTTCATGATGTCTTATACCAATAAACCTTGATTGTTCAACTTACAATAAAGAAGATGCAGAACTCATGTGTTTATATGTTTATATGTGTAAAAGATTAAAATTGTTTTATTTGTTAGCTGTAGTAGGCAGCAGAATGTTCTGTACAAATGTATGTTTGCATGTCTGCCACATTGTGCATATATAGTGCGATTAGTTTACCTTTGAATTTATTTGTTTGTATGATAATTTCATGTTGTGACTTTGTACTTGTAAGTTCAATATGTAATGTTTCATATTGTATAAAAGAAAAAAAATGTGTAATTATTATTATTATTTCACTTTCTTTACATGTACATGTACTGTTGTTCCATATCGTATATATCAAATTGAAGAACCTTGGCATGCATACTTTTTTGGCAAGTAAAATCATATTATTTTTGTCACTTAAAAAAAAATTCACAAACCGGAAAAGCAAATTGAGTTGCATTGCATAAACAACACAAATGGAAATAATACAAAAATACCATGCATGAATTGTGAGAAGTTAACAATTGTCGCAAATCTACATTTATTCATAATTGCAATTGCTTTCATTTTGTTACTAATTAAAATTTTCTTTTGTGAGAATCAATCTTTACTTTGATGATAAAGATAATATTCTCCGTATGAAAAGTTTTAGGTCTGAAACCTGAATGTGAGGTGTTCTATGTTAATTATAACTACATAAAATGCAGTGGTTCTTAATTAGTTTCGTTTGTGAACAGTGCACAACAAAATTTCAAAGGAACTCCCCGCAATTCTGTGACATTGATGATTCATTTAATAATAATATAAATATTTCATGAAGCATCATGTAAATTGATGATTCATTTCATAAATATATTTCGTGCAGCATCAACTTTGATTTTGTTTTTCATATTTTTTAGTACAAATACTTAGTGGCACACATTCCATGCTCATGCAAGCTTTAAAAAATAAAGATCCAAGTAATCAAGGTCTCCTTGGAATTTATCCCATAAACTATACCAATTTAAATAAGATGATTTCAATTGTTGAAAAATTTTACTATGCTAAACATAAATGTAAATTCAACATAGACACAAAATAACTCGGATATGTATGGTGAAATATAAAGATTTCCAAATACATTTGTAATGATTGAGAATTATCTAAAATTGACATGAGAATGTACTCTACATTAAAATAATTCTTTAGTTCAAAATGGCCATCCAACTTCCTAGGCGAACCCAGTGAGACCAGTGAGATTTCACTAATCTAGGAATATTTCTTCGATTTGAAATATTCCTAGATTTTCCATGACTAATTCTAATTAAAAAAAAAATCTCATGTATAAAATCAACATTGCATAAGGGCCCCATGTTGGTAGAAAGCTTCTTCTATCAGCTTACATTCCTATATAAATCAATATAGTGACAGTCCTAACATTTCATTAAAAACTCAAACATCCACATTAATTCCTCATTACCTCAAAGCTCATCGAAAGAAACTTAAAAGTCCACACAAAAACCTACCAAAAATGAGCTCGCCCGCTAAAAAAGGAAAAGATTCTGAGCCAACCAAGTGCCACCCCGCATGTCCAGGACAGAGCAAATGTAATATTTCGGGTTGCATCCACAATCCACCGAGCTCAAAGTTCTCGACTAATGGATTGTCCTTTCATCTATATGAAATTGATAGTATCCTTGCCACATACCATTCCATTAGGTTTGTATACCGTTTTACTCAAACACAACTGTCAGCAACATGGAGCATATCGCCTAAACAAATATTAGGGAGGTGTTGATCATTGTACTAGATGAGATTAAATTTCATTTGAATGCTGAAATTGCTGACTTGGTCATGTACTTCTTTGATGTGTTGATATAATTTCTCTCTGTCAGTGTATATACATTGTAAAACATTCATTTTCATTGTTGTTTAATATCTTGCAAAAGTAAATTGTTTAAGTAACAACCGACAAAGAAACTTTGCCGTGTGGTTTATGTAACATTGTAATTTTTTTGATAAGTATCCAATGAATTATTTGGTTTATTTCCGAAAGCAGAGTTAATTAACTTATGTGGTGTTCATTATTTTATTGGTCTACTTCTCTAAGTAATCTTCTTATGAAATACATAATTTCGTGATTTTTTTTTGAAAAAAAGAACCAGTAAAATTAAATTTTGAGAGACAAGTGCAAGCAAATACAAATTTAGTTAGTGTCTGAGAAAATTAATAATGTTCACTTGGCTAGATTCATTTCTAGCGAACCAGGTATACAACCATCAAGTGTATTATCATAAAAAATGCATGTGTGATGTGTCAAAAGAAAATTGGAAATTTTGATTCAGTCAGGAAGCCGTTGCAACTTCGCAAAAATTGATGATTCCTTTTAGAGGATTATCCCCTAGAGTATCATCTTTGATTATGGATTTATAAATGTTTGACTTGCTTTTTTTATTTGAGACGACCTAATCTATTTGCTTTCCCCGCAAAAAGAAAAATGCCAAGTTGAGGAATTCGTTGCTGGCTAGTAATCAGATTCGACTATCAACGTGCGACTTGATATCTTTTCATGATTTTGTTTTCCAATTAATTGGCTGAAAAAAGTGATCGAAAGATTTCAATCCTTTAAAGCAGTGATACTGTTAAATGGATATAGACCGACCTTTATACAAACAGTTTCAATTTATTTGACATTTGTGTGGACAAAAAAACCATGAGTCGTCATTAACATTCCTGGTTTGACTCATGAGTCATGAATCAAGCTATTAGATGCTTTTGTAGGAGATACATCGGAAACAAATAAATCCTATAAAAAGACCAACGACAGAACATGTGATGTCTATGATGTCTGCATTTCTATTACCCCGATGCCTTAGTAATTTAGTAATTTAGTGAATTTAGTTATGTTTTATTGATCATTTTCGGCTGTTTTTCTGGTTTGTCGGATATGCAGAATTCATGCCATTTCGAAACAGAGGAGTCTCTGTTTTGGTTTTCACATTTGTTATAATCAGAGCTTCACATCAGAGCCCTAAATAGTACCATTGTTAATGACCTGCTCTTGTTGTCAGTGCACCAGTGTAATATCTAAAATCTCCATGTCATCTTGACAAGAATTGAAACAAAGCGGAGCTTCCAGCAACTTTACTGGTTTTTATTCTTGTCAGTGCACCAGTGTAAGCTCATCTCTGGAATTAATGGGTTAATAAAAATTGCTACTGTTAATGTTAAGGGCAGTGCATTCAAATTTCCCGGTACAGCTCAGATATTTGTCCAATGAGATTTCAGCATTTCACTAATTAATCTTCTGTTGACTCCCCTTAATCAAGATCAAAATGAAATTTTCCTTGATTTGAAACATTCACAGAATTTCCCTGACTAATTAATATATTAAATAATTCGAATGCATAATCCACAATGCATACGCACCAATTTTCTTTTCTCTATCATGCATTTTCATCACCGACCACATCAAACAATTTTGAAACTTACATGATATATAGGAGAAATACCCGCCGTATTTCCCTACTGAGGAAGTTTACTGTAAAAACTAAATTTGAATTTTCGTAGTAAAATCCCAATAACCAACCTACCATTCTAACTATAAAACCGCTGCTAATTTGCTGTTGGAATCCCATCTCACAACTCTCATAAAATTCATTACTACATTATCAACTCCTCACTACTTTATAGAAGATGAGTTCCCCTCCGAGAAGGCCTCCTCCACCTCCAAAGGTTTGTTCCTTCTTATATATTTTTCTCCTTAATTACATTGGAATAACTTAAAAAAAATATATCGCTTCATATATCACCATTAAAAATTGTATTTATAATATTCATGAAGGTCCTCTATTCTTAAAAGACAGGTCCGGCACGTTAACTATTAATTAGTTTCTAGCTAGTATCTTTGAACACTATCCTCTATCATATTTCATTCATTACAACAATTAAGTTTCATCTTAATTAAACCCTATTTTCTTGTTTGTTTCATTTGTTTTTTTTACAGAGGCACCCAAACTGTCGAAGACCGAATTGTCCATATCCGAGCTGTAAATGTAACAATTAAAAGCATCATTGACAATGAAGCACTTCTTGGTGTCAGTCTCCCCGTGGCAGTTTGAAACTATGACGTAGATGAATTGATATTTTTAATTTTTTATGCACCAGGTAGCTCACAGATTTGATTAATTACTAAAATAATACGTTTTAATTTTTTTTATTTTCAGTTGTTGTACATAAGGTTTCTTCATCCATTGTATATCCCTTAATTTGTATTGGTTTGTGTGTTTGATTTGGGAAAGCTTTGTATTATATTGGTCCTAGATGATGTAATTGATTTTATGTTTCTGAATGTCTCTGTGAACTTCCATTGTAAAATTCTCATTCATAACAACATATCAGAAGTTTCAAATTGCTTTGTTTTTGTGAAATAAGAATATATTTGTTCTTTTTTTAAAAGAGCTATCGTTAGTCATATATCTCTCTTTATTACATTTTGAAATTATATACTAATTGTGTTTCAAATTTCATACATTAGTGCATCAGTATAGTATCTGAAGTTTCAATGGAATTTAACAATAAACACCCTTTTTGATAATTTTCCTTTTCCTACAATCATTTTGTCAAGCGAATACATTGCCTATATTATCTTTTTGTTGACTGTATATTCTTTATGGATATGCATCTCATGTATATATGTACTTACTGTTCTTTTTATTGTCTTATGAAATCGTGGAAGTTTCCATGTTAACTTGACAAGAATTAAAATACAAATTGTGCTTTCTGTTGACACTCTGTGTAAATTTTCCAATACCCATGTGAACAATAGAAGTAAACTTCAAATTTAGCAAAATTTTCTTTTAGTAGCAGATAGAGGATTTCAAGTATTTCTGAACTTCTAAAACCAAAAATATGGATTAAAGATAGATAGATGTTATCTTTTATTATTTCTTTCTTGAGATGAAGATAGATGATATCTTATTTAACAAAAACAAAGAAATTAAAAACCTTTCTTATGAATTGGAATTTTACAATGGAAAATGAGGAACTCATTTACAGACATAAAATCAACTACATAATCTGGGACCAATATAACACAGAGCTTTCCCAGATCAACAACACAAACCAATACAAATTACGGAAATAATAACTGCATGATTAAATCTTTTGTACAACAACTGATGTATATCTAAATGCAAATCAATGAAATCATTGCGATACGTTGATGTCTAGCATTTCAAAACCAATTATGTCAGAGATTCAAACTGCCAGAGTGTGACCTGTTAGCGATTTTTCTGACAAAAGTGTATATATTTATGGCACTACTGCTAAATCTGTTTCTAGAGACATGAAGCGGAGCATGAACAGCCGAGAAGTTTTGGCGACCCAGAGCCATTTTGTGACATCCACAGCTAGTGAAAGGACACGGACGGTTTGGATATGGACAAAGCGGGTGCCTCTGTAGAAGAAGAAAAATATAACAAACAACCAAACAGAGTTTAATTAATTAAGATGACACTTACATGGGTGATATTAAGAAAGATATTTTTGTTATGTTGTTCCAATGCAGTAAAAATAAATAAATAAATAAAAGAAGCAAACCAGATCAAGGGGCGAAGAGGGCCTTCTCGGAGGAGAACTCATCTTCTACAGGTTTTGAGAAGGTGGATCAAGTAACAATCTTTATGGGGTTTTGTGATAGGAGATTTTGCTATGAAGATCAAATTTGGTTACTTGATCCACCTTCTCAAAACCTGTAGAAGATGAGTTCTCCTCCGAGAAGATCAAATTTGGTTTTTAGGATAAACTTCCACACTATGTAATATGAAGTGTATTGATTTTTGATGTGATTCGTGATGAGAATGATAGTGTATGAAGTGCATTGATTTATATATAGGATTATTGTGAGTCGGTTGCAGCATGGAAGTTTTCTATGAAAATGGACCTGTTACAATGTGGTTTTTGCACTTGAGGGAAATTATCTGTGATTATTTCAAATCAAGGGAACATTTCCTTTTGGTCTTAACCCTTAAGGGAAGTCAATCTATGACTAATTATTGAACATTTTTCTTTTATATTAATAAAATCACAAAAACAGGCAAAACCTCTTTCTTCAAATAAAAAGTTGAATGCAGTCCTTGACATTCTCTGTAGCAATTTTAATGACCCATTCAAATTCTAGAGTTGAGATTACAACCATAAATAACTGTTTTGCTTGAATTACTCCGAATAACAATAGAAACCAGTAAACTTGCATGAAGCTTCACTTTGCCTCGCTTAGTACAGTAGTAGACATTCAGAGCGTATTGTCTAGTCAAGATAAAAACTTCCACGATTGCAAAATAAGAAAAACAAACAAAAAAATAGGTTGTTTTGAATTGCACATGTGGTTCAAGTATTCAGTGCTTCACATCAAAATAATAGTCTACTCGGGTCTGTAACATGAAGCTTTGATCAGTACAAAATGTAGAAACCAAAGCAGAGGCTTCTCTGTTCGGAACCGACTCTGCCTGTCAGAAAACAGGAAGAAATGGGTCATGAAAATAAACCATAACTAGCTTGACATAGAATTAAAATTCCTTGTTTTCTGACCATATTCTTCCTTCCAGGAATTTACTAGTTTCGTCGTACTACAGCATTCCAGGCAATACAAATGCATACCATAGCGATCGGATTTCCTGTCATTGGTTGGTCACTTGATCGGATCTTTGTTTTTTGTTTCCCATGTATGTTCTATAAAAGCATCTAATGACTTGATCCATGACAAAAGCTGCAAGGTTAATGATGAAATCTTTACTAGCAAGCTGCAGCTTGGGGGGTACATTCTGATTACTATCCTCCGGTTTTAGTTTTGAAATCTCTTTTTATTATGGTAGAAATTACAGCCCAGGTTGAATTTCATTAATTAGTTAAATTAATTAGAAATTGTTTTTCTTTATGATTTCTGAAATTATATGCCTGTCATCCTGTGGAACGTGTATGAAATGTGCTCAGTTGAGAAAGAAATTCGAGAGTAATTAGTGATATTGATGCACTTGAATATTCATGTACTAAATGGCTTGGAGTGGGATTCATGCTGCTTAATTCTACGTCGCTTTGAAAAAAGTAAACCATAATGTGTATAAATAGATTACGCATATCATATGTATTAAGGTGAATGCACTGAGACCAGTGAGATTTCAGTAATTGATCTATATAATATATATATATATATATTGGCTCAAAGAATATTTCATCGATTTGAAATATTCCTAGATTTTCCATGACTGATTCTAATTAAAAATCTCATGTACAAAATCAACACTGCATAAGTGCCCCATATTGGTAGAAAGCTTCTTCTATGAGCTCACATTCCTATATAAATCAATATAGTGACAATCCTAACATTTCATCAAAAACTCAAACATCCACATTCATTCCTCATTACCTAAAAGCTCATCAAAGGAAATTTAAAGTCCACACTAAAACCTACCAAAAATGAGCTCGCCCGCTAAAAAAGGATCAGATTCCGAACCAAGCGCCATCCTGTATGTCCAGAACTGAGCAAATGTAATATTTTGGATTGCAACCACAATCCACCGAACTCAAAGTTCTCGACTAATGGATTGTCCTTTCATCTATATGAAATTGACAGTATCCTTGCCACATACCATTTCGTTAGGTTTGTATATTGTTTTATTCAAACACTATTGTCAGCAAGATGGAGCATGTCGCCTCAACAAAGATTAGGGAGGTGTTGGTCATCGTACTAGATGAGATTAAATCTCATTTGAATGCTGAAATTGCTGGCTTGGTCATGCACTTTTTTGATGTATTGATATAATTTCTCTCTGTTAATGTATATACATTGTAAAACATTTATTTTTCATTGTTTTTTAATATCTTGCCAGAGTAAAGAGTTCAAGTAACAACCGACAAAGAAACTGTTTGTGTGGTTTATGTAACATTATAATTTTTTTGATAAGTATCCAATAAATTATTTGATTTATTTCCGAAAGTAGAGTTAATTAATTTATGTCGTATTCATTATTTTATTGGTCTACTACTATAAGTAATCTTCTTATGAAATATATACTTGGATGATTTTTCTTTTTGGAAAAAAAAAGAAGCAGTAAAATTAAATTTTGAGGGACAAGTGCAAGCAAATATAAATTTAGTTAGTGTTATTGGTATGAGAAAATTAATAATAATCACTTGGCTAGATTCATTTCTAGCGAACTAGGTATACAACTATCAAGTGTATTATCATACACAATGCATGTGTGATGTGTCAAAAGAAAATTGGAAATTTTGATTCAGTCAGGAAGCCATTGCAGCTTCGCAAAAATTGATGATTCCTTTCAGAGGATTGTTCCCTGGAGTATCATCTTTGATTATGGATTTATAAATGTTTGACTTGCTTTTTTTATTTGAGACAACCTAATCTATTTGCTTTCCCCGCAAAAGGAAAAATGCCAAGTTGAGGAATTCGTTCCTGGCTAGTAATCAGATTTAACTATCAATGTGCAACTTGATTACTTTTCATGATTTTGTTTTCCAATTAATTTTCTGAAAAAAGTGATCCAAAGATTTCAATCCTTCAAAACAGTGATACTGTTAAATGGATATAGACTGACCTTTATACAAACAGTTTCAATTTATTTGACATTTGTGCTGAGAAAAAAATCATGAGTCGTCATTAACATTCCTGGCTTGACGCATGAGTCATGAATCAAGCTATTAGATGCTTTTGTAGGAGATACATCGGAAACAAAATAAATCCTATAAAAAAACCAACGACGGAAAATGTGATCTCTATGATGTCTGCATTTCTATTACCTGGATGCCTTAGTAATTTAGTAATTTAGTAATTTAGTGAATTTATTTATGTTTTATTGATCATTTTCGGCTGTTTTTCTGGTTTGTCAGATATGCAGAATTCATGCCATTTCGAAACAGAGGAGTCTCTGTTTTTCTTTTCACATTTGTTATGATCAGAGCTTCACATCAGAGCCCTAAATAGTACCATTGTTAATGACCTCCTCTTGTTGTCAGTGCACCAGTGTAATATCTAAAATCTCCATGTCATCTTGACAAGAATTGAAACAAAAATTGCGCTTTCTAAATTTCTATATACTTTCGTACTAAGCAAGGCAAAGCGGAGCTTCCAGCAACTTTACTGATTTCTATTCTTGTCAGTGCACTAGTGTAAGCTCATCTCTGGAATTAATGGGTTAATAAAAATTGCTACTGTGAATGTCAAAGGCAGTGCATTCAAATTTCCCGGTACAGCTTAGATATTTGTCCAATGAGATTTCAGCATTTCACTAATTAATCTTCTGTTGACTCCCCTTAATGAAGATCAAAATGAAAATTTCCTTGTTTTGAAACATTCACAGAATTTCCCTGACTAATTAATATATTAAATAATTCGAATACATAATCCACAATGCATACGCACCAATTTTCTTTGAGAGCTTTCTCTATCATGCATTTTCATCACCGACCACATCAAACAATTTTGAAACTTACATGATATATAAGAGAAATACCTGCCGTATTTCCCTACTGAGGAAGTTTACTGTAAAAACTAAATTTTAATTTTCATAATAAAATCCCAGTAACCAACCTACCATTCTAACTATAAAACCGCTGCTAATTTGCTGTTGGAATCCCATCTCACAACTCCATAAAATTCATTACTACGTTATCAACTCCTCACTACTACATAGAAAATGAGTTCCCCTCCGAGAAGGCCGCCTCCACCTCCAGCTCTTCTCCTAGGAAATCGAGTGCACTGTCTGTGACATTCCCTAATTAATGACCCATTTTATAATATTTGTGAAATGGTATGGAGAAAGATTGTATAAGAAAAGAGAAAATTATTATATAGGTATAGGGAATTAGGAGAGTTCAAACACCCATCAAACTAAAATTCAATTCGATGGGCAAAATTATTAACAAATTATCAAATCTGATATTCTGCACAACTTTTGAAGCGTGGATGCAAAATTTTTATACGAATCTTGATATCATCAAAGGATAAATTTGTCCATCGTGAAATTGATTTTGTATATTGAAGCGATGAAACTCTCCCAATTCCTAGGTATAGGTACTTAAGTACATGGAACTTGATTTTGGTTTGGAACATTTATATGGAGGGATTTAATTTATACATTTATGTGTTTGATTTGAGAAAGCTTTGTATTATATCGGTCTCAGATGATGTAATTGATTTTATGTCTGCGAATGTTTCTATGAACTTCCATTGTAAAATTCTCATTCATAACAATATATCAGAAGTTTCTAATTGCTTTGTTTTTGTGAAATAAGAATATATATATATTTTTTAAATAAGAACTATCGTTAGTCATATATCTGCCTTTATTATAATTTTTTATTTATTTTAGATGTTCAGAAATACTAAAATACTTGAAACCATCTATCACATGTAATTCCTTTTCAGCAGGAGACATATTTTTTGTTTATGTTTGTACTTATTCTCAATAATTAATATTTCCTATACACCACTTACTATTGAATTCTTAAATTAATATGTTGAAAAGGAATTTTTGGGTTGAAGAATCTTAATTAGCCAAATTTTGTTCTTTGCCAACTTAATTGAATTTCATGTACATGAATAGTTTATTGTTTCCTTCTAATTTCCTAATGTATAGGTAAATTTCGTGATATATGACTCGGTAATGTATCACATGTAATTCACAATTTTGCCTATTCAAATACTTAATTTGAATATCCAAAATAAATACATGTTCTAAACGAATTAAAAGTGCCATGTAAGTAAGAAAACTTATATAATATCTAAGGAATGCATTAATTTGAAGATCAATATATAAGGGGCCTATTACGTGTGTATACATCCCAATAAACTCGGTTATGTCGAATGTCATATGTTGAAGTTGACTAGTTAACAATTATATTTTTTTTTGTTATATTATCGTAAACTTCCATTGCATGCAGCTATGTTGCTCACCTGCTTTAATTGCTTTTCTTCACAACCACTAAGTTTAACATTGCTAATACATTCATTTCCAAATTAAATTGGCAATCAAATTTTAAAAAAAAAAAGCTTACAATTAAAAAAATTATGAATTTAATTCTCGAATAACAAGATGACACATTTAAGTTATATTTTTCATGTGTTAATTAAGCGTCCTGTCCCGCAATTTTCAAATATGTTTTACCATGTTGATTTGACAAAAAAAAGTGGAGCAAATTACAAAACCATTTACCTAAGTATATATAGAGAATCAGTTACACAAGTAGGCTCAAATATGGGCCTGAACTCGGTCCAAAATATGTCACGTGCATCTCTAGTGAAAGTATAGTTTCTTTATATTTTGGTCCAGTAGTCTTTTTATATGGTAGCAAGCAATAAAGCAAGGGTTTTCCTAATATGCTCAATTTTTTAAGGGAAGTCATCGTAAGATAAAATATTACTTAAATTAAAATTTGCAAAAATAAATGTGTTATCAATTATTTAGATATGACATGCATTAAATTTGAGTCATCTTCAAATTTGATTGGTTACTCATCATAAAGCCATAAAACTCCAACGTTGAAAAGATTTTAATTACTTGTTTGAAAGAAGGCTAAATATCTTTCAAATCATTCCAAATTTGATTCATGTAACATTAAAGAAATGAAAGATATAACTAATTTTTTTTTAAATTTAAGTAATGTTTTTGAAATATATATACTGTAAAAATTGAATGTATTATTGAAGTTTGATGTACACTAAAATTATTCTTAACATTGATATGATAATTTCATGTGCATGATATGTTTAAGTGATATATTCATTTGTTTATTATTGTTACATCCCAAACCAAAATAAACACAAGTAGGCATGACACATTCCGCCATGTGTATATGTGATTACTTGTATATCCCTAAGGTTTAAGTTTCATCAATCATCATATCAACAGAATAATAAAATTTTTGGATGGAGGTCACAAGTTCGAAAATGGAGGATTTTATGGATATTTAAAGTTGAATAGATTTTATTCTCATTTTTATCTCAAAAACATATAATGTTTTTAGACTCCCAATTTTAGACTAATTAATTAATAATGTCCATTTTTAATTCCTTAATTTGTATTGATTTATGTTTTCCATCTTGAAACGCTCTATATAATATTGGTCAAGAATCAAGATAATGAAATTGATTTTATGTCTGTAAATATTTTTTTCGTCTGTGTGAACTTCCTTGTAAAATTATGATTCATAATAACATAGTATAAGGTTATTTTCTTGAAATAAGATATTATACATTTGTCTTCAGTACATATTTTTGGGTTTTACATGTCAAGAAATACTTGAAACGATCTATCTGCTACTAAGAGAAAACATTTAACTGACTTTGAAGTTTCCTTGAGATGTTTAACATGGGTATTGAGAATTTTACAGAAAACAGAGGACTCTAAGAATATAAGTAAAACTGGAAGTGTTTCTTGGGTCAATATCTTCAAAATCATTATAGTATAGAAATAAGTTTGAATTCTGTTGTTTGACCCATAAATGTTGCATGGTAATTAACATAACCTAAGCGACCAGGATTTAATTATTTTTATATAAATATAATAGTTCCAGTTTGCTATGCGATATATTAAACTTCAGCATACATTCGACTAACTACCAACCATACGCAGATCATTAATAAATAATCTATAAAATTAAATAAGACTGATCTAAGTCAATTAATACAAACCTCATGTTATAGTTGATATGTTGTTTTATGATATTCTCTTAATGGCAAACTTCCAGTCTCATTGCCTGTGAATTTTCCATTTCAAAGAAGAGATGTACGGAATATGAATGGTTGATTTACACTATTAATTTCATTTGTTGAAGTATTCCATCTCCTAGGAAATTCCCTGTAGTTTGAAACATTTCTTATTATTTAATAAAAATGAGCAAAAACATAAATAAAAATTTATGTAAATTGCCAGTAAAAATAATGTAAATTATCTGCACCTTCAATAGCAACATAATAGTTTGAATTTCATATATGCAAATGTGCATTTGATTGGCATGCTTCAGTCTTGAGAGAGATGAAATTTACCATAAATTCCATGCAAATTCAAGCTATAAATATAGCAGCTCAAAATCAGTACTCCGTTGAGGCATCTTGAGCTAATTAAAACAGACAAGAAAAAGAAAAATAAAGAAGCTAACACATAGATTGATAAGCAGAACATAAGCCGACATTTCTCCAAGCTAGAAGATGAGCTCTCTTTGTCGACCGAGTCCAACTAAGCCACCGGTAAAGGTACATGCATCCACCTCTCTTTGGATCATATAATTGCTAATTTTTTTTACTTGCATACAAAGACATTGTAACAAGATAGCATACAGGCATATATCCATACAAATGAACCGTTTTAACTATTTACAAACGGATACAAACAAAACGGTGCTCAATTCCCACTTTAAGTACTGCATCTTCATTCTGCCTGAGATTTTCTGAAATTTTAATTCAGTGTGTTGTGAATGCATGTTTTTATTTTACAACACTCTTCCCCAGGACACGCTGGATGTATTATCTGCAAAAATTTTGCAATAATTCATCAGTTCTACTTTAATATATTTCGTTATGGCAATATTAATTAAGAAGCAAGAACAAAGAGAGATGGATATACAGTTACCGGTGGCTTAGTTGGCCTCGGACGACAAGGAAAGCTCATTTTCTAGTTAGAAGAAATATTTGCTTATTTACAGTATCTCTCTCTATATATTAGCTTCTTCACTTTTTTTCCTTGTATGTTTTAGCTCAAGATCCCTTACAGAGAACTAATGCTGGGTTGCTCTATTTATAGCAAAATCTTAATTAATGTGCTTGAATTACATGAAATTTTATATAAATTTAATGTTTTTTTAAAGCATACCAGCTGATTAATTGGTGGACATTTGAAATTATTATGGAATTCAAACTACTCGAGTTGCTATTGAAGTTGCAGGTAATTTGCAGTATTTTTATTGGTAATTTACATGAGTTTTATTTCTTCAATCATTTCTATTTAAAGTACGAGGGGTAAATATACAGAGAATTTCCTTGGAGTGAAATGAAGAAGCCACAAACGAAAATCAACCATCATATTCCATACATATATCTCATCTTTAAAATGGAAAATTCAGAGACAGTGAGTTTATAATTAAGTTTGCCACTAAGAGAGTGTTTATATATTGAAATGATATCAACTAGGACATGAGATTTATGTTGACTCAGACCAGTCTTTCTTTTTTTGTAAAAAAAAAAAAAGGTTTAGGTTTTTTTTTGTGAAAAATAAGGGTTAATTTAATAAAAGTTTAAAGTAGACTGGCCTAGTTACATCAAAAAAAAAAAGAAAAATAAGGATCAAGCCCCTATTTTATATTAATGAACAACATAAATAATAACTCATTTAATGTGTATAATTAAATCTATATCGAAACAGTATCAACAACCGTATTTGTGTATAACTTCCTTAAAAAATATACTAAGCCCTGTTCTTAAGGGAATGGGAAAAGTACAAATGAAAATTCACACAGCTCCTCTAATGAGATATATGTCATTCATGCAGCGACTCACTTCTTCAATTTTAAATTCGAAATTATTTTGCTGAAATTTCAGGCATAATACACTGTTAAATTTCCTTATTTCACGTGGAACATTACTTATCGGGAAAGTGTACATGGAACTTCCTTAACAATGAGTTAAGTCTGAAAAAAAATTGAAAGTGAGAATGACATAATATATATATGCATATATTAGAAGACAACAATACTAATTTAATATAACTGTGACAACTTGTCACGAACTTAATTAAACTTCCAGACTAGCTTCCTGTTACTAATCGTTTATTTAGCGATCAAGTGCTGATTCGAAACTCTCTTCAGAGCAAAACTTTTCCATCGAGCAGGAACAGAAAAAAATAACAAAATGAAAGTAAAAGATGACGAATCATTAATTGCACAGAACTTAATTTAATGAGTTCATTAATTACTATATATTTTAATCAGTAAGTACTCTTCCGCAACTACAGAGAATTACTGCATTTTGTCAGGTTGATACTACATTTTAATTTGGGGAAAAACTCAATCCGACGACTAATATTTCTCCTTTTTTCGATATTGTCAATATCAGTAGACTTTTTTATACATTTTATTATACAACGAGTAACTTAAATGAAAAAAATCCCAATGCATTCTCGTGTTGCCCGGTTGATATTATTTTTTTTTCTGTGTAAAGTTATTAATACACATGTTAAACATCTCAAGAAAACTTCAAAGTTAGTTAAATATTCTCTTAGTACAAGATAGATGGTTAGTTACAAGTATTTCTGGACATGTAAAACCCAAAAATATATATCAAACACAGATAGATGTGGTATCTTATTTCACAAAAAATAGCCTTATACTATGTTCTTATAAATCAGAATTTTACAGACATAAAATCAATTACATTATCTGGAACTAATATAATACAGAGCTTTCCCAGATCAAACGCATAACCCAATACAGATCAATTAAGGAATTAACAATGGACGACCAATAACCTTTTGTACAACAACCACAAATAAAATTGCAAATATTGTAGTGTAATAATTGATCAAGAGGAGGGATCACTTGATAATAATTATTTTGACAATCTTGATAATGAACTTTCTATAACTTTCAAAAATATTAAAAATAGAAAAAAAAACTTTATAAATACATTTTTGAAACTTATAGATTGATTGTTTTATAAATTGCATGCAATTTAAATTTCATTCGGTTTCCCTACAAGACTATGAAGATTTATGCAATTTGCAACAGTTTATATTTAACAATCTTCGATGAATTATTAAATAACACTTAAATTGGATAAAATTTGAAATACAATCAATTTATTAATTCAAGAATATGTCTATAAAAATTTTTTTCTATCTTTAAAATTTTATTTCAAATTTATTTAAAATCTCATTGTCAAGATTGTCATAATACCCATTGTCAAGTGATCCGTCCCCATTGATCAAATTAGTAAGCTACTCGAACATAAAAACTATCAACCGAATTACTGTTTTATACTGCCATGGTGGCCTGCTGCCGATGTCGCTGACGGAAGTGTATGTTTTGTGCCACCGCTACTAGAGCCGATCCAAGAGACACTATTGAGTAATTAAGAGCCTCAAATTCTCATAATCATCACAGACTGTACAAGGCAAGGCATTAACGGCTAGTATAAGTCCATATATGTAAATAATCTAGGAATTGGCTGTAATTAGGCTGTAATTAGGATACTGTGTAAAAATAGAAATAGAGCAACGGCTAGCTACACAAGTAGCTTATAAATAGGTGTATATTTTCTCCTGTATAATCATAATAAAATAATCTCTTCTTTTTAATCAATGTCTTACTCATTCTCTAAATCTACATGGTATCAGAGCCAGGTTTGATTCCAATCTCGAGCTCTCAGACCAAGCACAAAGGTGCTGTAAGCAAGCAGTGCTCCAAGCCACAAAAGTGACGGAACTTCTGCTGCATCAACTCAAAAATTGTCTTCATCGAGCAAAAAGGGGAGGCAACCAAGCACAACATCTGTTCTTATCATCTCAGCAATTCAGTATATCTTAAAACTGTTCTTTCTCTTTATTTTTCACTCTGGATTATTTTTCTGGTATTAACATGTGACTTGACCACTACCAGTACCAGCAAAACTAGTACCAGCAAAACCAGTATATTGACCATGGCTGATAATAGCAAAATTACTTCATATATTCTCACTGGTAACAACAACTATATACCATGGGCTAGATCCGTAGAAATAGGCTTAGGAGGAAAAGGGAAATTGCATTTCATTAATGGATCCAAAGAAAAACCAAGACCAAGTGACCCAGCCAAACCCACAAATGATGAGAAAACTGCCATAGAAAACTGGGAAACCTCGGATCAATTAATCATGTCCTGGCTTTTAATCACAATGAACACAAAAATCTCTAGTGCCCTTATGTATTGTAAAACCTCAAAAGAAATCTGGACAAAAGCCAAAACCCGATATGGCCAAGGAAAGAATTTTGCACACATTTTTTCATTAAAACAAGAACTTTCCAAAATCAAACAAGGGAATCTCACTAACTCAGATTTAGTGGTCGAATTACTGACCAAATGGGAAGAGTTACAGATGTATCTCCCAGAAACAATAAATCCAGAGGAAATTCACAAAAGAAATGAACATGAGTTAATTTATACTTATCTCGGGGCTTTAGATCCCAGCTTTGAGCCCATTCGGGCACAGATTCTCTCATCGGCAGAAGTGCCACAGTTTGATGATGTAGTTCTCAAGATCGAACAGGAGGACTCAAGGAGACGGCTCATGAACCCGTCATCAGTCCCAACCACAGACAATCAAGCCTTTCGCACGACCTACACGAAGGACAGAGGCAAAGGGAACCTATGGTGTGATCATTGCAAGCGACCGAGTCACAACAGGGAGAGTTGCTGGGTTCTGCACCCCCACCTCAAGCCACAACGCAACAACAGAGGCGGCGGAGGTGCCAACATTGGCGGATGGCGCAGAGAGGCACACTCTGCCATAGGAGAAATCACCAGAGGGACGAACACGAGGGGAGAAGTCGCCAGCGAGATCAACCCTAATGCCGCTCTTCACGGGCCGACTCCTCAAGCTCAAGGATCATCTCAAATTGGACTGACTGCCGGGCTTCCACTCTATCAATCTGGGCCTTCTGGGCAAGCAGGGCCTGCTGGATCATCTGGGCCAACATCAGATCAATTGACACAGCTGGTCAATCAATTGAACCAGCTACTTCAACCGAGACAACATTATCCAGGTTTATCTGAACTCAAGCTTTCAAATAATTCAATGTATTTAAATAAAAACCAGCATGACTCAAATTGGATTATCGATTCAGGAGCAACGCACCACATGTCATGTAATCCAAATAAGTTTTTAAATCCGGTAACCTCAAGTGAACCACAATTTGTCACAACAGCTAATGGCGGTCAAACCAAAATTTTCGGTACAAGAACCATTTCTGTTCTCAACCAACCAGCCAATGAGGCCTTATATTTACCAGACTTTCATTCTAATTTATTATCTGTTAATAAGATCGTCAAAGATCTCAATTGTGCTGTAATATTCTTACCAGAAAAAGTGATTTTTTCAGGACAGAATCTCAGGGAAGATGATTGGTAAAGGAATTCTTAGGAATGGCTTATATTATCTTGAAGAAAATAATAAATGTTTTGCATCAATTAGAAACAATGATCGTGGATATTTATTGCATTTAAGATTTGGTCATCCGTCTGATCGAGTTTTAAATAGACTTTTTCATTATAATCATGATTCCTCTAGTTGTGATACTTGTAGATTTGCAAAACAAACTCGTTTATCTTTTTCCACTTCCATGACCAAAGCAGAAAAATATTTTGATTTAATTCATTCCGATGTTTGGGGACCTTCTCCCATAGAATCATACAATCATTATAAATATTATGTTACATTTATTGATGATTTTTCAAAAACTACTTGGGTATACCTTTTAAAGGCCAAAAATGAGGTTTTTTTATGTTTTCAAGAATTTTTTCATTTTATCACAAACCAATACAATGCTCAAGTCAAAGTTTTTCGATCTGACAATGGTACTGAATATGTAAATAAGGATTTCATCGATTTTTTCAAACAACACGGTATTCTTCATCAAACAACATGTGTAAATACACCACAACAAAATGGAGTTTCTGAAAGAAAAAATAGACATCTTCTTGAAACAACAAGAGCTTTACTCCTTCAGAATAATGTTCCAAAGAAATTCTGGTCGGATGCAATCCTTACTGCTACTTACCTCATTAATAGATTACCTAGCCTGAATCTCAATAATTTAAGTCCTCTTGAAATCCTCAAGGGAAGAAAAATCGACTTAGAACATATTCGAGTATTTGGATGCACCTGCTTTGTACATATCAAACGAATAGACAAACTAGATAAAAACTCTGTGAAAACTATTTTTCTTGGCTACTCATCAACCAAAAAGGGATACAAGTGCTTTGATCCCGAACAAAATAAACTTTATATTTCCAGGGATGTAGTTTTCAGGGAGCACGAACCATTCTTCGCACCTGCTCACGACAATACCGCTGCGACTCCAAGCACCCTTCAGTTTCTCTCTCCTTCCTTTGACAATCCAGACATTCCTCCAGTATCTTCTTCAGGGGGAGATCATGAGGATGAAGGGAATAATACAGAAGAAAGACAAGAAGAAAATGAAGAAGATACAATCAGACGAAGATCAACACGACCAAGGCAAACTTCAACGAGGTTAAGGGATTTTGTATCCCATCAGGTTTTGTATCCTATCCAAGACTTTATTAATTACAACAAGGTATCCTCAACATACCAGACTTATTTGAGCAAACTTGACGGTAACAATGAACCAAATTCCTATGATGAAGCAAAACAAAATCCTATATGAATTCAAGCCATGAATGAAGAACTAAAGGCCTTAGAAAAAAAACAACACATGGGATATTGTAGAACTGCCCAAAGATAAGAAACCAGTAGGATGCAAATGGGTCTATAAGATAAAATACAACAGTGATGGCACAATTGAACGGTACAAAGCCAGATTAGTTGCCAAAGGCTTCACCCAGACATATGGTATTGACTACCAAGAAACATTTGCCCCTGTAGCAAAAATGAATACTTTTAGGATATTAATATCAGTAGCAACCAATCATGGGTGGGATCTGTTCCAAATGGATGTAAAGAATGCCTTCTTACAAGGAGATCTTGAGGAGGAAGTCTACATGACTCCTCCACCAGGACATTACGAAGCCTCCAAACCCAAGATGGTATGCAAACTTCGCAAGTCTATTTATGGTCTTAAACAATCTCCAAGAGTATGGTATGCCAAACTTAGCACTTTTCTTACAGAGCATAATTTCAAGAAGAGCACTGCAGATTGCTCTATATTCATAGGAAAGAACGATAACTCAATTACTATCATTCTAGTTTATGTTGATGATATTATCATTACAGGTAACAATAACCAACAAATAAAAGAAGTCAAAGAAATGCTAAAAAGAAAATTTGACATAAAAGATCTAGGCAAACTCTCATACTTTCTAGGAATAGAAATAGCCCACTCAACCAAAGGACTGTTTCTATCTCAAAGAAAGTACACATTAGATCTACTAAAAGAGACTGGTAAATTAGGAACCAAACCGGTCACTAGTCCAATGGAAACCAACATCAAATTAAATACCGAGGATGGTAAACCATTATCAGACATAAGTCAATATCAAAGGATAGTTGGAAAATTGATTTATCTAACAGTTACCAGACCTGACATTACATTTGCAGTTAGCACAGTAAGTCAATTCATGCATGCACCTCGAACTTGTCACATGGAAGCCATTATCCGAATATTAAGATATCTCAAAGGCACTCCTGGACAAGGAATATTGATGAAACAAAACTCAACTAACACTATGGTTGGTTTTTCTGATGCAGATTGGGCCGGAAGCTGTGACAGAAAATCAACCACTGGTTTTTGCACTTTCGTAGGTGGCAATCTAGTAACATGGAGAAGCAAGAAACAGAACGTAGTAGCTCGCTCAAGTGCAGAAGCAGAATACAGAGCAATGGCATCAACTGCGAGTGAACTCATTTGGATCAAGCACCTGCTACATGACATACTAATTGAATGTTCAGAACCCATACAAATGTTCTGTGACAATCAGGCAGCACGTCACATTGCTTCGAACCCCGTGTTCCATGAAAGGACAAAACACATAGAAGTAGATTGTCATTTTATACGAGATAAAGTGCAATCAAAGGAGATCGAGATTCCTTTCATCAGAAGTCAGGAACAACTAGCCGATATCTTCATTAAAGCTTTGGACAAGAAAACGTCTCAACAAATTCCCAACAAGTTAGGTTCTTACAACTTGTTCAAACCGAACTTGAGGGGGAGTATTGAGTAATTAAGAGCCTCAGATTCTCATAATCATCACAAACTGTACAAGGCAAGGCATTAACGGCTAGTATAAGTCCATATATGTAAATAATCTAGGAATTGGCTGTAATTAGGCTGTAATTAGGATACTGTGTAAAAATAGAAATAGAGCAACGGCTAGCTACACAAGTAGCCTATAAATATGTGTATATTTTCTCCTGTACAATCATAATAAAATAATCTCTTCTTTTTAATCAATGTCTTACTCATTCTCTAAATCTACAGACACGAAGCGGATTACCAGCAGCCGAGAAATTTGTGCTCGACGAGGATGTTTTCTTTTTACATTTACAGGTCGGATAAGGACAATTCGGTCTTCGACAGTTCGGGTGCCTCTGTAGAAAAAGAAAAAATAAAACATAGAACAAAATAGTGCTTAATTGAGATAACACTTGTTGCGATAAACTAAACATGCCAGAGGAGAATGTGGATAGAAAGGCAGGACCTGTCTTTTTTAAGAATAGAATGCTTTCATGAAGAAATAATGTTTATTGCTGATGTTAATTAAGAGATATATTTACCTTTGGCGGAGGAGATGCCGGCCTTCTCGGAGGGGAACTCATCGTCAATAGTATTAAGAAGTTGCTAAAGTAATGAATTTTTTGGAGTTGTGAGATGTGGGAGTCTAACAACAAATTAACAGTGTTTTTATAGCTAAAATGATAGGTCGGTTTTTGGGATTTTGTTATGAAGATTCAAATTTTGTTTTTACAGTAAACTTCCTCACTAGGGAATATGGCGGGTATATCTCCAATTGTAAATTTCAAAGATTTTTATGTTGTTTTATGATGAAATTAAATGCATGATAAAGGAAATTTTCTGAAAAGAATTGGCGTGTATACATTGTAGATTATGCATTCAGAATTACTTAATATATATCAATTAGTCCGGGATGTTCTGTGAATGTTTCAAATCAAGGAAACTTTCATCTTGTCTTAAGGGAAGTCAACATATGATTAATTTGTGAAATACTGAAATCTCTTTGGTCCAAGCTTTACTGGGAAGTTGAATGCACTGGCCTTAAATTCACTGTAGCAAATTTCATGATCCATTAGTTCCAGTCTTCCAGAGCTTACAATCGAAAATAACTCTACGGTTTAATTCTGAATAACAGTAGAAACCAGTAAAGTTACTGGAAGCTCTGCTTTGTCTAGCTTAGTAAGAAAGTATATAGACATTGAGAGAGCATAATTTGTATTTTGATTCTTGTCAAGATAATATGGACGCTTGTACGATTTTAGAAGAAGCAAAAAGGAAAACAAAAATTACACGTGTACATGAGACTATGAGATGCATATGTAGGGAAATGTGTTCTTAAACTCTAAAGTTAGGTTATGTATTTGCTTTGACAAAATGATTGAAGAAAATAGATAATTAACAAAAAGGTTTTTTCTTCTTTTTTTTTTCTAAATGAAATTGAAATTTTAGATCTTATGCTGGTGGACTGACATGAAGCTCCTATCAAAGCAACATGTGAAAAATAACCCGAACTTGACAAATAACAAATTCCTCATGTCTAACCATACTATCCTTCCTGGAATTCACTAAATTTCTTTGGTTTCATTAAATAATAAAAAGTCAGTAAGACATTAATAAATCCAAAGTCAAAGATGATACTCCCTGAAACGAATCATCAATTTTTGCATCGTATGGGATTCTGATTGAATCAATTTTTTTATTTTCTTTTGACACATCACACGTGCATTGTATCTGATCTTACACTTGAATTTTCTTGAACTGGTTTGCTAGATTATATCTAGCCAAGCTAAGCAAACATTTTAAGCTTTTCAGGACAATCAATGAACCTAACTAAATGTGTTCTCGGATTCTGCTTGCACTTGCCTCTTATAATTTAATTTTCATGCATTATTTTAAAAAGAATATCTAACTGTGTTTTCAGAAATATAAAAAATAATTTTTACTGGATACAACACTATATATTACGTGAACCATACGGAGAGCTAGAAGTTTCTTTGTCCGTCGTTACTTACATAAATATTAATTATTTAGCCTTGAGAAAAATGCAAGAACAAACACAATGAATATTATTTACATATTTATTTATACACTGACAGAGATAAATCCTCATAAACATCAAATAATTGCATGACCTAGACTGCAACTCCAGCACTCAAACGAGATTCAATCCCATCTTTGTTTGGTCGACATGCTCCGTCGTGCAGACAATTGCCTTTGCTTCAAATGACATGCAAACCTGATGGAAGGAGATGTGCCAGTAATACCATTAACTTCATATAATGAAATGACATTCCATCAGTTGAGAACTGTGAGCTCGGTGGATTGTGAATGCAGCCTCAAAGTGTACATTGGCTCGCTCCTGGGCACGTCGGGTGCCCCTTGGTTGGTTTCGAATCTGATCCTTTTTTGTCAGGTGAACTCATTCTTTGGTAGGTTTTAATGTGGCATTGTACGTCGAGATTAAGCTCGTTTTTATGAGCTTTTAAAGACAAGTGGAATATCAAATAGCATATATTTTAAAGAATACTTTGCCTTCCGTATTATGTCTCACTCATATCCTAACTGTCTATGACAAATAGGCCTCTTAGAAAGGATCAGTGTGTGGATCCTGCGTACAGTGGCAGTAAGAGAAGTGGAGAGATATAGTTGGGGGTGTTGTATCACTGCCCAAGACTTCAAAGAAGGAATCAAATCTATGTACCACTGCATTTTCTGAAGTTATAACGCACCTTCTTAGATGTAAACCATTGCCTGGTAACGCACCTTTTTTTTTAATTGAAGTTGATAACGCATTTTCTTGGAACTCACTTATCTCACCACAGAAATTGCAATGAAAAATGTAAACCATCACCCGGTAATTTTCACTAGAGACCAACCTGCATTAAATTGTTGATTGTTTTCTAGGCTGAAAATTTATTTATTTTCAGTTAACTCAATTATTCATTTATACGACATTCAAAATTTCCATAAAGTAGCTAGAGTCAAATTATCAACTAATAAGATCCCTCCTCCCTATCAAGAATTTGGTCGAATGCATATATGGCTTAATCTATAAATTAATACTGGTTTCTCTGTTAGAAATTGACTCTGCATATGTAAAAAAACAGAACGACACAAATCATGAAAATATAAACCATAACTAGCTGGACACATAACTTAAAATTCCTCATTGTGTGACCTTACTCTTTCTAATACTACGGTATTCCTGGCAAAGAAAATGCATACGTAAGTGGTCTCATTTCTTGTTTCTGATTTTCCATATATATCTCGTTGGTGGTTCGCCCAATCTGACATTAAACCATTTTTGAAACCAAAGTTCGGCTAATACCCTGCTATTAGTTCCTCTGTTTAAGAAGAAAATATTTTGATCACCTTTTTAAGCAAATGAATAGGATAATATTTTTTAAAAAAAATGGAAAGGAGTCCCCAAGCAGTAAGTGCAAGAAAAATAAAGAATATAAAACAAATTACAATAATAGTACGACAACAAGTACATTAACATAATTAAGATTTAAGAGCAGCTTTTGTCAGTTTGATACATGCATGTGCCTCATTGTATTGTTTCTTTAAATGGTTTTTTCTGATCTTACAGCACTCACGTCAATTTTTGCTTGATGGATGATATGGATCAACATATATAAACAAGTCAACAAAAGCAAGATCTGATCCTGTCTAGTATCATGCCAGAAACCTCCCGAATCTTCATTTGCACAACATACACCCTCGTGCCGACGGTTGCCTTCTGTTCTTCATCGATCTCCCTATCATTGGCTTCTAATTCAGAAGCAGCATCGAGTCGCTGATATGGCATCCCACCTCCAACACTTTTGACAGAAGGATAACCACCGGTCATGCCATCATCTTCATGTAAATCAAGAGAAATTTCACCAGTCGTGACACTCGAAATCGGTTTATTGTGAATGCAGCTTGGAAGTCGGCACCGGCTCTTTCCCGGGCACGCAGGATGTCGCTTAGCTGTTATCGGCAAACTCATAATTCAGCAGGTTTTAGTGCAGATTTATAATGAAGAGGAGTTCTTGGGGTCTTTTTATGGAGCTTTGTGGTGATGAGGAACGTGATTAATCTGAATTTGTGATAAAAAATGATAGGGGCTTAATTATATGCTGCATTGATTTATAGCAACGAGTATTATAGCCGTTGTAGGTGATGCTTTCTAAGAAAACTGGCGCGTATATTGTGGGGATTTTCATGCGAGATTCCTCAAAATTAACCAGACAATTTCTACGCGAATTTGGAAACCCACTTAGACTTGCAATTTCACTTGGTGTTCAATGTGAACGGACGTGCAATTACTCGGTGATGAGTGTCGTTGCTGATGACTATTTGAGCTGTCGTAGGAAGTTGCGCGGATTCTCCGTGGCATTCGCTGTGTGACAATTTTAGTTGCGTACCAATTCAATAAGGTAATTTCTTTGACGACCAATTCCAATCCGAAGAATTATAATAACCTGAGTCCTAAGGTATATTTCTTATTGTTAGATCCAGGATTTTTGTTAATTTTATGAGACAGATGCAAACCTATAAAACTAGTCACATTTGTCAGAGTTATATATTTTTTTTTACAGGGTTATCCTGCATTACTATGTAATTAATTATCTGGCGGTCTATATTTTTCTGTGCCGGGAAGTTTATAGTCCACTATGTTGCGAAAGAATAATTGATGGAAAAAAATGCTTCAGCACTATTTTATTCTAGTAGTCGTTAAAATTTTATTAAGATAAAAAATAAAACTCCAACGTGTCTCTGACGGAATCAGTATATGGCAAGTTTCATTTTTCTGATACATCAGATATGCATTGTCTCTGATCTTATACTGGAAGTTTAGTTGTATCATAACAAGCGATGTGAACATTAAATTTCTCAAGCTAATGGCACCCTAACTAAATTTCTTCTTGTACTTGTCTTTCAAAATTTAAATTTCATGTCTTGCTTGTAAGTGTAGTTTAAGTCCTTTTGACGTGCTTTTTAGGTGAAAAATGAATTTTTGTTCATTTGAATTTGTGATGAGAATGATAAGAATATATAGAGGTGCTACAGGGATGGGTAGAGTTTAGGTACTATTATATTCGAATCCGTACTCTAAATGTATTCAGGTCCGAATTTTGATCTATATACTTATCGTTTTCAATCCAGATCGGATCCGGGTCTGTCTGGATACCACAGCTAATAGCAAATATTTTGGGTATAGTATTTAGGCTCCAAATAGATAGATATTTATAACTTGTTTGTGAACTATCGGATACGGTTTGGGTCCAGAATGGGTATGAGTCACAAGTATTTGAGAAACACTTTATTCTTAAACTTATAAATATAATTTCTTAAACATCTCACATGATTATAATATAATTAAAAGTATGTTCCAAAATCAAAATGATAGTATTGTTCATATATAATAAAACAAGACAATAGTATATTCATCAAGAATTTTTGAATAGAGAAGGAGAGGGAGAATACTTGGAAAGTAAAATATTAAATATATGTATTATTAAATTTCTAACATATGATATTAGTATAAATATTTATTTCCCAAAAAATGCTATGGTTTACAAGTGATTGTTTTTCCATAGTTATTAACCTTTGACTCTGTTCTATATTATTTAATTAATTATAAAAATTCTATTAGCATTGCATCGGGTATTTATATAGGTATCAAATCGGGTTCGGTTTTGAATCGGATAATTAAATCGAACCCATATTCTATTCATTAAAATATTGATTTTGTAACCGTACCCATAACTTAACCGGCTATATTTTTTAAATTATATCCTATCCAAATTAATCGGATCTGATTCTATACTGGATAATCGGGTAAAAGTGGCTACCTCTAAGAATATATATATTGCATTTATAGGGATGTTAATAGTCGGTTATAGAGGAAGATTTCTAACAACATGGGCGATTTACAGCGTGGATTTAATTAATTTGGATACTAAATGGTTAGTATGAATTTGTCAAGCTCGGATTATTACCTTACTTGCCTTAGCATAATGTTTCTTGATTTGAAATGTTCACAATTTCCCTCAGGGCATTTAATTCGAGCTTGACGTACGGATTTAAATTGTTTATCAGTGAGAGAAATTGTGAATATTTCAAAATAAACAAACATTATTTTTTTTGTTTCAAAAATGAGTCAATGAACTGATAAGGCCCCTAACATTACTTCGCAAAAATATATATATTCAAAAATAAAAAAACTATAAAAAACAATTGATAAGGCCCCTAACATTAATTCGGAAAAAAAAAATTGTTTGTGAATATGGGTGAAAACACGGTTTAGACTACTACATAATATTAATTAGTTTGTGAATATTCAAAACATAGAAACAAGCTAATTCCTTTTTAAGTTCGATAATATTGGAATGAAAAGTTTCATAGCTCAAAGTTTTCTAGAAGCTACGCTGCAACGCAATAGGTAATGTGTTCATTAATTTCTGAAAAAATATATAGGCAATATGTTCAGAAACTTTAGAGTTGGGTTCGTCTTGTATTGTTACTGTTAACTTGCAAAAGTGATATATAATAAAAAGAAATGTCAAAAAGAATGATTTTTGGTAAATTTTGTCAATTTTTTTTATGTTATACTGATACACTGACACCAAAAAGAGGTCATGTACAATTGCCTAGTTAAAATATTGGAGGTTTCATATAAAAATAATGGTCTGCTTACACAGCTCTTATGTGAAGCACTGATCAAAACAATATGTGGAAACAAAAACAGAGGATCCTCTGTTTTGAATCGACTCTGCATATCACATGACAAAAGAAATCAAGAAAAATAAACCATAACTAGCAGAACACATAACTCAAAAGTATTCGTTTTTCTGACCATATTCTTCCTTCCAGAATCATTTATTTTCTAAAACTAAGGAATGCGATCTCATTTCTGTTGCCAGTCCCATGACACATCATGAAAACGATTCTGTTTTTCTGGGTTTTCCATGTCCTATGAAAGCATCTAATGTCTTGATCCTTGATGTAGGCTGCCAAGCTCAACTCCAATTTTATGTTGTCTGGTCGTCACTACTGTCAAATAAAATTAAGCCATTTGCGCTGAAAGCTGTTCAACAAATTCTATTTATACTGTTGAGAAACATTTTTAAAGCAAACGGTGCGGCCGACACCCAGTTATCAGTACCTCTGCCTCGAAGGATAACATCTTTGTACTTTGGATCAGATTTTTCAGCAAATTAATTCGAAGTCGGAATCACGAAAAGATAAAGCTAATAATAAATTTTAAGAAAAATGAAAGAAACAAACCTGTTTAAGGCAAGTTGTAATAAGAACCATGACAGTAACTAAGTTTTTGTTTTTGTGCGGATCGACAATTCATCTCATTGTTCTTATGATTCGATCCTGTACTCATGTCAACCGACAAATGAACTTCATGATCAAATTAAAACAACTTCAAGCTTAGTATTAACAAAAATAATATTACATGAGTATCTCACACCAGCTAATTACTACGTATCTTACACTGTTCGCCTTTCCAATGCTAAAAGAACAAACATATAATACACTTTGTACACAAATTAATAAGTTTATGTACGCCTATATATACTACACATTAGTATAATTAATGAACAAATATACTACACGTTTGTACACAAATTGATATGCTCACGACCTACATCGGCATTTCAGTATTCAAGTAAGACCTGATCCTGTCTAGTATAGTGCCAGACACCTCCCGAATCTTCGTTTGCGCAACATACACCATTGTTCCGGTAGTTGTCTTTGCTTCATCATTGATTCCCCTAACATTGGTTCCTTCAGATGCAGCACCAAGTCGCTGATATAGCCAACCTCCAGCAAACCGGACAGAAGGATATGCACCAAGCATGCCATAAACTTCATGTAAATCAAGGGAAATTTCATCAGCCGAGAACCTCGATGATGCATTGCAACTACAACCTGCAAGTTGGCACCGGCTCCTTCCCGGGCATGCCGGGTGCCGCTTAGGTGTCCTGGGTCCTTGTGTGTCAGGCGAACTCATTGTCCCACAGATTTTAAAGTAGAGTTGTACGAGGAGTAGAAGTTTTTTTGATGATCTTTTTGGTGATAAGGAATGATGAATATTTGAATTTGTGTCTGTGTGTGTGTGTCTATATATAGAGATTTATGGAGGGTAAATTTCTATGAAAATGCGAGCGTCTACATGTGTGCATTTTGCTTGTAAATTCCATAAAATTAACCCAGAAAATTGTAGGGCTATTTCAAACGGAGCTAACATTTAAGTTCGTTTGCTCTCAATGTGAACTAGCAACGTAGAATTAATTAATTAATTAATTAAGTCCCTTTTGGTTTCTTATGCATTCAATGTGTGACTCTCTGTGTACCATTTCAAAGGTTCCTTTTTAAACAGAATAATTATATATAATAATCTTTTGTATATATTATTTAGTTAGATCTAGATTTTTATTAATTTTATAAGACAGATGCAAATCCTTAAAATTCTAGTCAAATTTCTCCAATTTATTTGGCTGAGGAAACATGATCAAGATTATCACCAACATAAATTAATCAAGTCATTATTAATTTTACCTCTATATAAATTTTGTTGATACATCTAAGTTGCCCAAATAAATTATTAGCATTGAACTAATTACTTAGGATTTTCAAGAAAATAATTTGTGAAGTTACAAAAATAAATGAATCTCTCAACTTTTGTTGTCTCCGTCATGTCTTTATTTTTTAATTTCTAATAGTAAAAATTATCTAAAATGTTAAAATAAAACCGTTAGATTTTATCATGTTATTTTTTCATGCACATAAAAAATTATTGACTTTTTTATTTTAAATTTTATATGGATTAATAAATGAAGAAATTAACGTTCAAAAATTATTCATATCAATATGTTTTTTGTAAACTCTTAATGTCAGACAAAATAATGTTGAGATATCATATTTTTCCCCTATTTTGAAATTAAAAGTGAGATAAGATCACATCTAATAGTTATTTTGACATTTCATTCTTCAAATTTGTGTTATTAAAATTTTAAAAATGAAAGAATAATAGAAACGCTAAAAGTAAAAGCTTATTATGGTTGCTGCGGAAGAGGACCAAGTATATTACATTTTTACTTATAGAACAACATGGAGAGCCACACCAAATATATCACAAACTATCGACAGCGATCAGTCGGTAGTCTAGTCGGTATTGCAACGTGTGAGCTTCAAGCGGTAAAAGGGAAAATTTCCCCCGATATCCCATTTCAATTTAAAAAAAACAATTGAGCGCTTGTGTGACTCGCAAGGAATCGAGAATTCGACCGAAACACCCCCAACAAGCAGTTCGTATTTAATTAAATTAAACTACTTCTTTTTCATATATATTATTTGTATTTATTTATTCAGTATATATATATATATATATATATTAGTGCAAGAAGAACAAAGAGCAACTGAGGAAGGAGAAAGAAAAATGGAAAAAAAATAAAAATTTCTGGTGGACCCAGATGAAAATAAGAAGGTTAAAGTAAGAAAAAGTTAAAAGATGCAGTCTTGTTCTGTAAAAAGCCCTGTAGAAGAAGGAAAGTATTAGATTTTGCTTCTACTGGTAAATCTTTCTTGTTGCTTCTATTTTATAATTTAATTCATTCCTACGAACTATGAACTTAAAACATGAATGAAAATGAATAAGAGAATTCCAATCTAACCATAGATTGAGTACATCTCCAGCCGCCTGCTTACATCCTGATCCTCCATGTAATTAATGAACTTGCACACAGTTTGCTCATATTCAAATTTCAATTAGAACATACATACTCAGTTTCCGGTTACTCAGTTCGTGGTAAATTCTCCCATCTTCTCGAGAAATTAAATGCATTGCGTTGCATTCTCAGTACCACATTCCGATTTTTTCGTTCGTGTACTTCATGTTTTCCTTTGAAAAATCTACCTGTAAGAAGTATATATAGCTTAAAGAGCCATTCTTGCGGGTGTCTTCTTATGCATCTGGGAACACCCCATCAGCTCCTGCACCTATTCGTAGGGTGCACGCACCGCCTCCATCCAAGAAAATGCAATTCCGGTGAACTGGTGTAATCAGTTCACCATGAATCAACGATCACACAGGTTCTCGTGCTAGGGCAAGACTTCATCACATACGATTTATATGAAGAACATATATACATACCTCCAAGTTTCATTTGATCATTCATCCTCATGACCTCATCATACCTCCAGCTTTGCATTTGTACTTGGTACAATTGGAACAGAAAGCCTCTCGCTTTAATTTATGAAAGCAGAAAGTTTAGGAACCTTAGCTTTGAAGGATTGAAATTGTTAATTAAGATCTTTAATTCTATTCCACAGTTTGTTGAAATGATGGATTATTCCTTTCACTTGTGATTCCATGTTGTACATTATTTAGACAGTCAGCTGTATTTTGGTAATGCGTTGCACATCTCAAATCTTCACTCTCAAGCCATAGTTTACTTTTTTTATTATTGGCTTCGGCTCTTACTTTCAAATACTAGTTCAAATAGAGAATAAAGAATAATTAATATCATAAAAAGAAGGGTTTAACTGTAAATTTTTATCTCAAATTTATTTTTTTTATTTTTTTATAGGGAAAATATTATGGAGATATCATTATTGTACTCTAATCGACACAGACTTTACTATATACGTTAAATGAGTTATGATGCATGTTAATAACTTTATTTTATATAGTATTTCTATTATTTAATTTAAATATCATATTAACTCATTTAAGTTGAATAATAACAATATCGTATAAAATGATTTTACATAATAAAATCATTAACATATATAATAATTCATTTAACGTATATAATAAAACTCGTATCGATAACGATATCAATAATTATATTTCTATCCCAAATAACTCCTCTCAATTATATCTCTACACTAAAACTCCTTGAACTATGAGCTCGCCGACAATTCACCGATCCCAAGGTTTTCGACGGATGAAATCTCCCATGATTTACCTGAAGTTAATGGCATGACCGGCGGCTATGCTTCTGTCACAGGTGTTAGAGGTGGCATGTCATATCAGCGACTCGACGCTGCTTCTGAATTAGGAACCAGCGGTAGGGAAATTGACGACGAGCCAAAGGCAACCATAGGCACGAGGGTGCGTGTCCTCCAAAAGAAGATTAGAGAGGTTTCCGGCAGTATACTAGACAGGATCAGATCTTGATTTTCTTGACCTGTTTATGTTTATCCGCGTGATATTATGATCCATCCAACAGGAAAAGAAAAGCAAGGAAAGTAAAAACAGGGTATCAGAACTTGAACTTCTTTTTGTGATTTTAATGTCCAATTTATTTCCTGAAAAAAATGTGATCCAAAGATGATCTTCTGAAGCAGAGAAACTAATAACAGGGTACTAGCTCTGCTTCAGAAATGTTTCAACTGTGGGATTCCACAAGCCAGCAACGGGATATACCTCTGTACATGGAAATGAGACTTCTATAGTTGTTATGACATGCATTTGTATTGCCTAGAATACCTTATTATTAGGAAATTAACGAATTGCTCGTAGGAAGAATGAGATCAGAAAATAAGAAATTTATTTATGTGTCAAGCTTGTCGTGGTTTCTTTTCATCCTGTTTATTGATATACTTAGTCAATTTCAAACAGAGGAGCCCCTGTAGATATCTGTGCTTTAAGCCGAATGTGCAATTGTAATCAACCACTTTTTGGTGTTAGCAAGAAAAAGAAAACGTTCTGATTATTTGTTTTTTGCTATTAGTTTGTTAATTCTACATAGAATGAGAACGCGCTACAATTGTGGCTATTAGATGACCTAATGTCGGAAGTTTCAGGGGACACAGCTATATATTTGTCTGTTGGCTCTATTCTTGAGGCGTATGCACGCATCTCATGCGTATATGCATTTGTATTTTGCTGCTCTGTTTTGAATCGTGGAAGTTTCCATGTAATCTTCACTGGAGAATAAAATTGTGTGCTCTTTCTAAATGTCATGTTTCGATCGGTGAATTTTAGTTTGTTCGCATTTGAGTGATCCCCATTTCAATTTAGATTTTTTCTCAATTATTCACATGGGACATAAATCAAGACTATTAGATTATCAGTTCCTCTCCTCAAAAGGATGACATCTATGTACTTTGGATCAGATTTTTCAGCAAACTATTTGGACGCCAGAATAACAACAAGGGTTCAAAACCAGATTAAGTAATGCAGAATAAATTATGAGAAAAATCAATGAAATTACCAGTTTAAGGGAACTTGTAAGAACCATGACACATGCAGTAACTAAATCTACAATTCATCTCATTGTTCCTATGATCCTGTATGTACTCATGCGGCTGACAAATGAACCTCATCAAAGACAACTTCAACCTTAGTATTATTTTTTTCCTTACACTATTCACCATTCCAAACACTAAAAAAACATAATAATGAATAAACATATATTTACATAAAAAAAGAATAAACATATATACTAGATATTTGTACATTAATCGATAAGATTACGACCTACACCGGCATTTCAGCACTCAAGTAAGACCTGATCCTGTCTAGTATAGTGCCAGACACCTCCCTAATCATAGTTTGCGCAACGTACACCATTGTTCCGGCAGTTGTCTTTGCTTCGTCGTTGATTGCCCTAATATTATTTCCTCCCGATGCAGTATCGAGATTCTGATATAGCCAACCTCCAGCAAATCGGACGGAAGGATATGCACCTAGCATGCCATAAACTTCATGTAAATCAAGGGAAATTTCATCAGTTGAAAACCTCGATGATGCATTGCAACTGCAACCTGCAAGCTGGCACCGGCTCCTTCCTGGGCATGCCGGATGCCGCTTAGGTGTCCTTTGCCCTTGTGTGTCAGGCGAACCCATTGTTCCGGTTCCAATGCAGAGTTTTATGTGAAGAGTAAATTTTTTAAATGAGTTTTTGGTGATGAGGAACCAAATGTATGACGATAATATTGTCAGGCCATATGGGTAGTGTATATATATATTTATTTTAGTCACATATTTATTAATTGAAATTAAGGAAGTTTCTACGAAAATTGACACGTATATAGTGTGGATTTTGCATGCGAGTTTACCTTAAAATTAACGAGGAAAGTTCTAGAGACAGTTTCAGACCGAGCTAACGTTCCCTTTGCTCTCATTTTATGAATCAACTTCCTAGTGAAGTCTGTTTTAGTCTCCTATGCACTCCACTGTGTGACTATCTGTGTACTGATTCAAAGGACCCATTCTAAACCTCATAATTAAAATAATCTTTGCTATATTCTTTTCTTCGATCCAGATTTCCGTTAATTTTGTAAAACAGATGCAAATCCTTACAATTCTAATCATCAAATTTGTCCGATTTGTCAACTGACGGATGAGGTCATGATTATCAACGTACTGATATAAATTAATAAAGTTACTCTGAATTTTACCTCTATGTAAAATAAAGTTGTCAAAAAAACATTATTCACATTCAGACTAATTGGTTATGATATTAAAACAATTATGAAGTTTCAAAAAGAGACAGTACAAATATTATTTGAAATTCTATTATTATGTTTGCTATGGAAGAGGGTTCACTATTAAATGTATAACAACATGGATGGCCACACCATATATAACACAAACTATCTAAAAGCGATCACTCGGTATTGGCAGCTATAAGCGGCCAAAAGGCAAAAATTTCTATTGAAATCCAGTTTAAATTCATAAATAAATAAAAAAACGAGCGCTTGTGTGGTTACCAAGGTATTGAAAATTGGGGTGAAACACCCCAGAAGTTCGTATATAATTAATTAAAGTACTTATTTATTCATATATATTATTTGTATTTATTTATCTATTTATTTATTCAATATAGATAATCCTTGCATATATTAATTTTTATAATATCTATATTTCAAAATATCATCTAATTTTAAAAATCAAGATGTATTTTTTATTATTTACATAAAACATATGTTAAATTTGAGTCAATTTAACATTAATTATTCAGTCATCATAAAATTATGCTGTTAAAATTTTAAATTGTTTGATGGAAAATTGAAAGATTTTTTAAATCAATTCAAAATTTTCATACACATTCTATTTACATAATTGAGAATGGATCTTTTTTAATTTAAATAATATTTTCAAATATATATACTGTAAAATATGAGTAAATCATAAAAAAATAGACGTAGAGTAAATTCTCGATCCAATATGATAAATGTTGTTGATTTTGATAATTTCAGGGAATAATAAATTAAAACCGAAGCGCAGGAACAAGTAATCTCCGAGTTATTACATGTTTAATTAATAATTCAGAACAATAAAAAGAAAAAAGAACCAGAGTCAAGTTATTAATTCATACCGAGTCTCTACTTGTCAAGAAATATTTAAACGTTAAAATTATAGATGTATTATCAAGTATTTAGATACGTCATGTATCAAATTTAAGCCGATTTTGAATATAATTTTTTATTCAGTATAAAGTATTTAAAACTTTATATCATAAAAAAAATTATTTTTTCGTTTGAAGACTATATGCCTTTTAAATCTATTAAAATGCCATAGATGTCCTATTTGAATAATGGATAATAAATTCACAATAAAAACTTTTTCATGTCAACAATATTTCCAAATAAATGTACTATAAAACATATATGAACCATTAATAGTACATATTACTCGGAGAAAATTTGTCTTAAGAAACGTGGGGAAGGAGTAAACTACTCCGAGTTATTACAAGTTTAGAAAAATAATTTATTCTAAAGTATAAAATTTAGTAATTCAGAAGAAGAAAAGAAAGGGAACCAGCGTCATGTTATTTAATACTGTGTCTACTCATCAAGAAATATTTAAAAAATAGTAAACTTCAAGCAAAAGTCCGTGAGAGTTCCCTATTACATATAACAAGCGAATATGAAATAAATAAAATTATGAAATTATGAAAATTTGGAAGAAATTGTTTTGGTAAATGAAGGTAGAAAACGCTGACCATGTGAGAAATTGATTGGTAACCGGATGCTAATATTCCGTGTTTATTCAGCGTCGGTTCGATCGTTGAATTTGGTTTAAGTCAACCAAGTTGGCAACAGCCAAAAGATAGAGTTGTTGCAAGATTTTGTGCCACTTTTGTGAGAAAAGGATGCAACAGATTATATATTAAAAAATAAAGAAATTATTCTTACAATCAGTTAGACTAAATGATAGCAAAATGCAACACTCCATTTGGGTCTTCAACATTTCTAAGCCCATGGCAGAGCGTTATTTGGTTATACAAACAATAAAATCTGCAAATTAATTCTGATGGCATAATAACGTTTAGTGGTTAATAATCAACTAAGGTATCATCACTTGAAAAGTTTTTTATTCCGCACCATTCTATTTTACTTTATTTCAACCTCAGGAACTTTAAACATACTACTAACATAAATAAAATAAAATAGAATTCCGATCTAACCTTTAGATCGAACACGTCTCCGGCCTCTGCTTACATCCTCACCGTCCATGTGATCGATAAACTTGCACAACTTGCTGGTATTCAGATTCCAATTAGAACATACATAAATACATTACTCCTGAGTTTCCTATTACCTCATTCTTGATATATTCTCCGATCTTCTCGAGAAATTAAATGCATCGTGTTTCATTTTCAGTACCAGATTCTAATTTTCTTTGTGTGTGCACTTCATGGCTTCCTTTACAAAATCTACAGGTAAGGAGTATAGAATTTCTGTTATATATTCTCCGGAACAGGGCCGTTACAATGTTACTGACGACTAATGAGTAGGTAAGAGATGGCAACAACGGGTCGGGGATGGATTCGATCAGATCAAGTCGGGTTGATTTTATATCGGTTTAACTTTGAATCATTGTTGAGTTCCAGATTGCTTTCGAATGATCTAACTTGGTATTATGTTAAGTCACGAGTTGAATAAGGTCGGACTTCTAATTGTCTGATTTTGAATTCGCCTAAATTTTTGGGTCATCATGGATCTCAAATTAGGTTTGGTCTGGGTCATATAGAATTGGATTTATATTACTGATTTTTCATAATTATCAGATCAAATTGGATATGAACCCGAGTTCATACAGACTAGACAAGTTCATATTGAATTGGGTGCAATTTTGGCAACTCGAAATCTCACAGACTTTTGTTATTAGCTGTACCAGTAACTGTCCCTGCTTTAATTGTCGATTGAATCCGTCGATTAGTGACTTTGTAATGGGATCTGTTCCGGTAAATATACAATAGAAGAGTTGAATTCACTTGTAAGCTGATGTCTATATATCTTGGTGGTTGCATTGCATCTGTCTTTCTCCTGACCAGTTTAATCTGAAAGGAAAAAATTAATTGAAAACAATTAAGGCTATACCATGGAAAAGTAATTGTGGCTCCAGGATTGATATTTGAATAAATAATTTGGACATTGTGGCCAGCATAAAGTACAATATTATGGTATCATTTCATTCAAAGATCCTGTTCTTTCTATTTCGAGGCCCATTGCAACTATAGCCCAAATTTTGCTCATCATAAGACCCAAAAATAACTTTTTGGAAGCAGAATTGTTGGAGAATTTTCGGCTCAACTAAATCAACAAACGCTTAAACAAAAATGCAAATGATGATATAAATTTTTGTGTGAATAAGATATATGATATGTTTAGGATATTCAATTAATTATTTTTGGCACTTGAAAGTTCGTTCAATCAATAATTACTTTAATTTAATTTGATTAAGACTAACTTAAGCACTAAACAAATAATTTCCGGTGCATCACTAGCTTGAACTTCTTTTAAATAAAGGCTTCTTTTAAGGCTCAAATGGGCCATATCCCTTGTAGAATTGATAAAAATAAAAACATAAGATATGGGAAAAAAAAAAAGGAAAATTGAAATGTTGAGCCCAATGGGGCCTTTCAGGAGCAGGATGAACACACAGGCATGCGAGTGAATTATTTGATTGTCATAATTAAGTGCTTAATCGGTGATAACTAAAATAGTTTGTGATATATTCTCGCACATTGAGATTCTCTTTATCTCAAGCTTTAGTTTTTAAGCTGTCTAAACTTTGCTCCATGTCTCATACTTAAAATTGATTAATTGATGTGTATATTACATACAATATGCTCAAATAAATTCATGTTGGAATTAAATTTTTAAAACATAACTTTTACAATTAATCGTCTATTCTTTGTTACCGAACAAGCCCAAAGAAATTAAATGGTAAATTCTTACCAATAAAAAGGTATGATTAGATATGATGACGGGGAAATCTCTTCGACCTAATGCACGGTAACAAGTACGTCGGAGAATCTTGAAAATGATAATTAAGACCAGATCAGAACTTGACTGATATTCACAATTCACCATCTGGAGGGTCTCGACCGATGAAATCTCCCATGAAGTTGATGGCACGACTGGTGGTTATTCTTCTGTCACATGTGTTAGAGGCGGGAAGTCATATCAGCGGCTGGATGCCGCTTCTGAATTGGGAAATGGTGGCAGGGAGAATGATGGTCAGCCGTCGGTGAGAGGGTGTATGTCATGCAAATGAAGATTCAGGAGGTTCCCAGCAATATACCAGACAGGATCAGTTCTTGCTTTAGTTGACTTGTTCATTTCATCCATATGATTCATCCAGCCCCAAAAAAAGATACGAGGCCTTGAATCATTTCAGCCATAGATATGTGCAATGGTAAACAAAAAAAAATTATGATTAATGCATGGTAATTAACATGTGGGTGAATCTCGGAAATTATAATTAAGACTAAACCAGAATTTGACTGACATTTTAAATATAATTTTTATGTATATATCTCGATCTGTGCTTCAATTTTTGTGGTACTGAAACATTAATTATATTTTGCCGTTGACACCTTGTTGCTGCACAAATGATTTTGATTAACACTTAATTCAATTTCATTTCATTTTTTTTGCAAACATTTTATCGATTCGTCCAAAACTTGGTGATTAATTCATCATGATCATCAAAGACCATTAAAATTTATGCAATTTGTAATAGTTCATATTTAATGGTTTTCGATGAAATATCAAATGTAATTTAAACTATATAAAATTTGAAACATAATCAATTTATAAGTTAAAAAATATATATATAATTTTTTCTTGCTTAAGAATTTTTCTGAATTTATTTGAAATCTCATTATCAAGATAATCAAGATAGTCATTGTCATATTTCTATACTACTTTATTATTCAATTTTAATTAACTATTATTCATGTTAGTGGATTTACGTTGCATAATAAAGTAATATACAATATAATATATATATATATATATATACATATATAGAATATTTCTTCGATTTGAAATATTCCTAGAATTTCCATGACTAATTCTAATTAAAAAAAAAATCTCACGTACAAAATCAACTTTGCATAAGGGCCCCATGTTGGTAGAAAGCTTCTTCTACCGGCTTATGTTCCTATATAAATCAATATAGTGACAGTCCTAACATTTCATCAAAAACTCAAACATCCAAATTAATTCCTCGTTACCTCAAAGCTCATCGAAAGAAACTTAAAGTCCACACTAAAACCTACCAAAAATGAGCTCGCCCGCTAAAAAAGGATGCAGATTCAGAGCCAACCAAGCGCCACCCCGCATGTCCAGGATAGAGCAAATGTAATATTTCGGGTTGCATCCACAATCCACCGAGCTCAAAGTTCTCGACTAATGGATTGTCCATTCATCTATATGAAAGTGACAGTATCCTTGCCACATACCATTCCATTAGGTTTGTACATCATTTTAAACACACACGACTGTCCGCAAGATGGAGCATGTCGCCTAAACAAAGATTAGGGAGGTGTTAGTCATCATACTAGATGATATTAAATCTCATTTGAATGCTGAAATTGCTGACTTGGTCATGCACTTCTTTGATGTGTTGATATAATTTCTCTCTGTCAGTGTATATACATTGTAAAACATTCATTTTCATTGTTTTTTAATATCTTGCGAGAGTAAAGAGTTCAAATAACGACCGACAAAGAAACTTTGTCTGTGTGGTTTATGTAACATTGTAATTTTCTTTTGATAAGTATCCAATAAATTATTTGGTTTATTTCTGAAAGCAGAGTTAATTAACTTATGTCGTATTCATTGTTTTATTGGTCTACTACTCTAAGTAATCTTCTTATGGAATATATACTTGGGTGATTTTTCTTTTTAAAAAAAAACCAGTAAAATTAAATTCTGAGAGACAAGTGCAAGCAGAATTTCAAAACAAATTTAGTTATAAGTGTCATTGGTCTGAGAAAATTAATAATGTTCACTTGGCTAGATTCATTTCTAGCGAACCAGGCATATAACCATCAAGTGTATTATCATACACAATGCATGTGTAATGTATCAAAAGAAAATTGGAAATTTTGATTCAGTCAGGAACCCGTTGCAACTTCGCAAAAATTGATGATTCCTTTGGTTATGGATTTATAAATGTCTGACTTGCTTTTTTTATTTGAGACGACCTAATCTATTTGCTTTCCCCGCAAAAAGAAAAAAAAAAGAAAAGAAAAACGCCAAGTTAAACAAAAGGAGGAATTCTTTCCTGGCGAGTAATCAGATTTTACTATCAATGTGCAACTTGATATCTTTTCATGATTTTTTTTTCCAATTAATTGGCTGAAAAAAGTGATCCAAAGATTTCACTCCTTTAAGGCAGTGATACTGTTAAATGGATATAGACTGACCTTTATACAAACAGTTTCAATTTATTTGACATTTGTGCTGGCAAAAAAACCATGAGTCGTCATTAACATTCCTGGCTTGACTCATGAGTCATGAATCAAGCTATTAGATGCTTTTGTAGGAGATACATCGGGAACAAAATAAATCCTATAAAAAAACCAACGACAGAAAACGTGATCTATATGATGTCTGCATTTCTATTCGCCAGATGCCTTAATAATTTAGTAATTTAGTAATTCAGTGAATTTAGTTATGTTTTAGATCATTTACGGCTGTTTTTCTGGTTTGTCGGATATGCAAAATTCATGCCATTTAGAAACAGAGAAGTCTCTGTTTTGTTTTTCACATTTGTTATGATCAGAGCTTCACATCAGAGCCCTAAATAGTACCATTGTAAATGACCTCCTCTTGTTGTCAGTGCACCAGTGTAATATCTAAAGTTTCCATGTCATCTTGACAAGAATTGAAACACAAATTGTGCTTTCTAAATGTCTATGTACTTTCGTACTAAGCAAGGCAAAGCAGAGCTTCCAGCAACTTTACTGGTTCTTATTGTAAGCTCATCTCTGGAATTAATGGGTCAAAAAAAATTGCTTCTGTGAATGTCAAGCGCAGTGCATTGAAATTTTCCAGTACAGCTCAGATATTTGTCCAATGAGATTTCAGCATTTCACTAAGTAATCTTCTTTTGACTCCCCTTAATTAAGACCAAAATGAAATTTTCCTTGATTTGAAACATTCACAGAATTGCCCTGACTAATTAAAATATTAAATAATTCGAATGCATAATCCACAATGCATACGCACCCATTTTCTTATAAAGCTTTCTCTATCATGCATTTTCATAACCGACCACATAAAAAAAATTTGAAACTTATATGATAAGAGAAATACCCGCCATATTTCCCTACTAAGGAAGTTTACTGTAAAAACTAAATTTGAATTTTCGTGGTAAAATCCCAATAACCGACCTACCATTCTAACTATAAAAACCCTGCTAATTTGCTGTTGGAATCCCATCTCACAACTCCATAAAATACATTACTACATTATCAACTCCTCACTACTACATAGAAGATGAGTTCCCCTCCGAGAAGGCCTCCACCACCTCCAAAGGTTCTTGAAGAAACTTCGACACCGTTCGTCGGGATCCCCGTCTTCTTCTGACTCAGAGTTGTATCCCAAACCGCGGGTGTATTTGATCTTGTCATCAAGGCCCCTGACCGTATTAGTTGAGCCATTCCATAGTCTTTCAAAGTAATACATCTTGGATTTTGATATGGTTTGAGGACACCGGGCCTTTTCCATCAGTTGGCCCTGATTCTTCCCGAAATACCGGGACGCCTCGATATTGACTTCCCCGTCATCGGAGTCTTCTGACAATAAGCCACTCCACTCGTGGATCAGGGCGTTATCACCAGGATTGATTGCATCGATTTTGTAGAATCTGATTGGTCTATGAGTGACCGTCTTCCCTGGCAAGCGTTCGACCTTAGAAGGAACAACAAACGTCCGCAACTTCTGGATTTGGTTCACTTCTTTGGGAGAAAGATCCTTGTAATGTCTTTCGGGTACCTTTTCAACCCTTAAAGACGATTCATGGCTCTCGTCAGTTTCGAAGTTGTATGTCGGTTTGACATGAAATAGGATTTCTTCTTCTGATCCACTTTCCGATTCATACACCTCTCCATCTATAGGAGATTCCTCTTCTGACTCATCGTCTGTTGAGGCCCCGTATAGCGGGATAACCCGGCGCGTCGAGATCTTCTCATCTTCTTCATCAGAAGAGGCGCCAAATAAGGGAGTGACACCATACACTCGTTCCTTCTTGTCTTCCTCTTCATCAGAGGACAACCCATAAATGGGTTTATTACTCAAAGTTGGTGCCTTTTTATCATGAGATGACACCAGATTGGGCGTGGATTTGGTTTGGCTTGTTTGCATTTCCAAGCCATTTCCTTGTAAGACGGAGCTTAGAGACTCCATCAGCGCTTTATGCTGATCCTTCTCCTCCTGCGTTAAGAAATAACGGGCGTCGCTAAGGCCAATTTCATGGACCCCGAACGGCTTGATGTCCCCATTTATCCTTTTTTGCCTTCCGTCTTTCATGTATTTCATGCATTGGTGAAGAGTTGATGGTACCACCCGGTTTTCATGCAGCCAAGGGCGACCGAGTAAGGCCTTGTATGACGTATCGGCGTCAATGACATAAAATTTGGTCGAGGTTATCAGGCCCCCGAATTGGAGTGTTAGGGTCACCGCACCCATGGCTTTCTGCGAATGTTGATTGAACCCATGAATGGTCACTTTCTCATTCGACAATGGTTTGGTATCCAGCATTAGGGTTTTCAGGATCCTCAAGGGCATAATGTTTATCGATGACCCCGAATCGACCAAAATGCGATTCAATCTTTGCCCCTCACAGTCGCCAGTTACATACAACGGCCGGTTGTGATCGGCGGTGCCAGTCAACAGGTCTTCATCAGTGAAATGGATACCCGTTGAACGGCTGTTGACGTATGCCGTCTCATGTGATTGCTTTTCAGCAAAGTAGGCCTGGAATTGCTCAGGATTTTGGAGCGCGTATATTAATATGTCGCGCATATCCTTCGACATCATCAATGCATCAAAGACACTAAGCAAGGCTGGGATCTTACGGAGATGCGCCAGCACATTGTAATCTCCTACCGTGAGTTTTGACTTTTCACGGGTGGGTAGGCCATTTTCTGGTTCTTTGCTTGTACTTTTGGTCTTCGCGACATTTCGGTCAGACTCCTTTGGAGGTTGACGTTCAGGGATGTAGGTGCCCGAACGCAGAACGACCTGACATTCTGTCTTTTCCTTTTCAGAGGTAGTGGCCTCATTACCTTCTTCGGGATAAAATAGACTCCCGGGAAAGTGTGCGTCTTCTTCAGAATCGCTATTATGATGTATTGCATGGCACCATTCTTTTTGGTTAGGCGCGGAACGGGTGTATTTGTGAGGATTTGATTGCCCTTCCTCCCTGTTCTCTATTTTAAAAGAGCGTTTTCGGCCGTCGACGGGCCTACCCTCTTTCCTTGACTCAGGATTTATTGACCCTCTCCTTGGGTTCACAACGGAGATATTCCTGGCTTGAGTAGAAACGGCTTGAGACTCGCCACCTCTTTCCTCACTTGTGGTTTCGATCGTTAGCCTTTCTTCGTGGCCGCAATCTTGCCATGCTATGCTTTCCAGCATTTCTTTGTCTTCTATGTTTACTAAAAAGACATTGGGAGGTTTCCTTCGGGCTTGACCTGGCCGAAATGCCTCATTTCTGGATTGATGCCCATGAGAAACTATGATCACCATGTCCTCTTTCGGGCGCCCCGAAGATGAGTTTCCCTCGTCTCGGGTAAATCCAACTCTAAGGAACCCATTCATTTCAGGTCCCTTCTCGCATTCTTTTCTCATTCGACAGGGCATGTCTTCCACTAGCCCTTTTATGCCTTCGGGTTTGAATTTCCGAATTGTCGACTTTGAGTCTATGCTGGTTGTCTTTTTGCTACCATTCATAAAATGATGAACTTACCCGAGAAGCTCGTTGAGATAAAGCTCCTCCCGACAAGGGAGAGTATCAGAGTCTTCTGACTCACTCACCTCATGAGTTTCTACGTGGGTGATGACACAGTATTCTTCATCCCAGAACTCATCTCCTTCATCTGTGGTTTCGTCTTCATCGACTATACCCATTAATTTGTTGAGAATTCGTTTAGGAATGAAGTCTCGAAGCATGGCCGGTATCGGTTGACCTTGTTCGTATTCTTCGAGCGCATCAATGTACTTCTGGAGTTCTGACTTTTCCGGATACTCCCTTGGCTTTACTGGCTTCTTGTCCCGCTTGCGGCTGCCATTTTTGTTCGCCTTTTTGTAGAAAGTCACCGATTTTCTTGGTGGTCCAGGGATAATGGGAGTCACTTCATTTTTCCACAAAATACCTGGTTCTTTCCGGATGGACTTGAGAAGCTTCTTTGCTTTACGGGACAGATGGATACTCCAAGGTTCAGTCGAAGAATCCTTAATATTGATCTCTATATGAGAGACCGCGTTCACCTGCTCATGCGGGGCTGGCGTTTGGAGGATACTATCAGCCAGAGTTATCTCGCCATTCTTGTACCTCCTTTCTATCCAGTCTTTGAACACCCAACAATCTTCTATGGGGTGCCCAAGCACTCTGTGATATGGACAGTAGTTCGGGTCACTGGATTTCTCCATGTCGGCGGGCCGTTTACATTTAGGTAATTGGAGCCCGTCCTTCAAGGCATCTTTGAAGAGTCGCGCGACTTTATCCCTTTTGAATGAATAAGGCTTGCCCTTCAATTCCTCCAGACTTTTAAGAGGCTGCCCGCTTCCATATACGGGTTTTGCACTGCTGCCGCCGTCATTTTTATTTGACGAGCCATCATTGTTCACAGTGTTGACATTAGCGGCCGTGTTTTTGCCGCTGGATTTGCTTGTATTGGCTACCTTGGCTTCAGCCTTTCCTCCTCTTTGGAATCTCTGACCCGAGTAGTTGGGCCATGAATTTGGAGGTGCATTTTCGAGCCTGGACACACAGTTTATCAAATCCTGATATGTCGTAATTTTGGCTATCCCCAAGAACGGTGTCATCCAGTTGTCGACGTTCCTGAGTATTAGCTCGACCGCCTCCCTTTGGGTTATCGGGCGATCACACCTGATGCTGAGGTTTCGCCAGCGACTAATGTACTCCAGAACTTTCTCATTCTTCTGGGGCCTAGTATTGGCCAAGTCCGCAATGCTGATTTTGTCAGTCATGACCGCGAACTTTGCCCTGAACGCATCAGTCATGTCATCCCACGTTTTAATACTCCCATTTTCTAATGAGTAGTACCATTCGAAAGCGGGACCCGTCAGACTTTGCGGGAATTGACGCAGCAACAAGGCGTCATTGCTCCCTGTATTTCCACACGAGGCCATGAAATGGGCCAAGTGTTGATCCGGGTTGGTGTCTTTTACACCTTCTCCCGAGAAGGATTTAAACTTCGGGACTATATACCCCTTTGGGTAAGGTATAGCGTCGTAATCGGCTGGATACGGCCTCCCCGTTCGTTTCAAGGGTGAGACGGTAAATCCTGCGCCCGCTATTTGAAGTTGTTGACTAATTATCTCTTGGATCTCCTTTTTAGTCAATCCTTGATTCTCGTTAGTATATGTACGAGTGTTAGAGCCCCGAGCAATATTGACTCGAGAGCTCTCTCCTCCACATGGGAGGTCTTCTTTGTGACCGTCGGGGTCTCTGAAGCTTGGATGTTGTGATGGTTGAGGTCCCGCATGTTTGGAGGGTCCTTCATCTTCCATTCTCTCATTTGTGATCCCCTTTTTGGTCAGGAAGTCACTTAAGGACTTGATCAGGCTTAAAGCCTCTTGATTTTGCTTTCTGAGCTCTCCCATTTCTTGCTCATTTCTCTGTCTATACTCCTCCATTTCTCGTTCTCGTATAGACAGTTGTCGTTTTAACTGGGCGACGAAATCATTCGCGGAGCCACCAGTGTCTTCCATTTCTGCCTCATTATGGGCTGATTCGTCGTCAGTTGGAGGGCCGCCTTTTTGCCCTCTTTTGGTCCTGGCTCTAGTCCTGGCCGCATGAGCGTTCTCGACGTCTCTACCAGGCGGTGGGTCATTGGATGGGCCCACTTCTTCATCATCAGCCATATATGTGGCGTGACGTTCTTCTTGATCGTCAGAGGAGCTTTCGTCATACGCCCCCACAGTATAGACTGTGAAGTGTTCTTCTTCGTCATCAGCGTAGGGTGCCGGACGAGAGACCCGCCTCTTCTTTCGGGCCTGATCAGGAACAGTGATAACCAGTCCTTTGCTTGACTTTAATGGCTTAGGGTCTAGTTTTGGCCCTAGCCTGTCAAACACGGTCGTGCTTGAGGCTTGGGGTTTTATCTTTGACCCCAGCCTATTAAACACGTTTTCACCCTCAATATTTTTTGAGAGAGCGGTGGTTTTGACCGTAGCCCGTGTTTTGGGCTTAGCCACCTTTATATAGGTGGATGGTGTCTGACTTGTTTGGGTCAAACGAGATTTTGGGATCCATGTTTGTTTGGTCCCTGGTGCCCGTTCATATGGGCGGTTCCCTGATTCCCGGGGGAAATGGACCTGTCTCCCTTGGGCTTGCGAGACAGAAGCTTGAGGCTTGTTTCGACGCTGTTGTTTACGCGCCTTAATAGCTTGGTGAGTCTCGTACAGAGACTTACCTAGGTTGACCTGTTTAAGACCTGAGGGTCTTCCCGACTCGGTCGAGAAGTTTTGGTTTAGGTGAGGTTTCGGTTGTGGAACCTCCCAAACGCTCCGGATGCGAGCGGTTGGAGAGTTCCTTTTCACAATCCTTAAGGATGTGAAGGGGTTGGAAACAGGAAGATTTGGCTCAGCCACCAGCTCATCCTGGTAAGCTTGGAGAGCCCGTTTCTTGGTGACCTTTGGGGTCACCTTTGGAGGTAGCGCCAGGATTTTGTTGTCGATCCCTTTCTGGGTGATCCTGAAGGAGACCTCTTCACTATCATCTTCGACCATTGTCGGGGTCGGTGACGGTGGAGTAGGAGGAAGAACGATCATTTGGGGAAAGTCCCCAAATGAGAACACCATATGGCCCGCCTCGTTGAGGGAGACGGGGACAGCAATTGCAAACGGAGAATTCGCTCCAGACATCATTTCCTGAAAAGCATAAACTCCACAAATCAATTAGCCATATTTCATTAAAAATTTATGATATATATTTTTATTTGGTCCATATATTTAATTATTTTAGCCCAAAAGATGAGAGGAGAAAGATATGTCCCACCGGGCGTGCCAGAACCTGTGCGGCCCTTTTTCGCGGCCCACGCGCGAGGCATCGGCGTCCTCGCTCACGGGGGAAGAAGGTACAGGTACATCCCTGCGCGTGTTTGTGCGCTCAAGGACTTGTTGTTTAGGTGATTGTGGGAACTTTTATTTTCCGACGGGCGCAAGCCCCCGCCGTTAATTACCCCGGCTCTCGCCTCGGGAACCTCTGATTAATGGGCTAAACTAATCAAAATATATGGATCAGATTTGTGGCTTTATTTCTTCCTTTCAATTTATTATAATACGTGTTTAAAATAACCCAAAGGTATAACTTTGGATAATAAGACTAAAGACATATGATCTAAAGTCAGAGAAAAGTATAATTTCTCATAAATCGGGGATCGAGGACGTATAATCCTATTGATCTCATGGAGTTCGAATATGAAGCGCACTGCCAACTCGATACTCAAAGAACCAGAGATGTTTGATCTCTGGAAAGGTTCACGTCAAAGACAAGGACGTATGGTCCTAAACAGTCTATTGACCTTCCAGATCCCGAATCTGAAGCGCTATGCCAATTCGAAACCTGGGAAAATTGGAGAATCGGGAACATATAATTCTTTATTCGATTTCCAAAATGGGGTACATTAAACCTGAAGCGCACTGCCAGTTTAATGTTCCCGAAACATGATTTGATATGATTTGGTATGTTGGTATGTTTTTACCAAGTTTTGGACTTATCTGCATATTTGGCATATTTGACCAGAGATTTGGACATATTTGCATATTTGGCATATTTGACCAGAGATTTGGACATATTTGCATATTTGAAATATTTTATCAACAGTTTGGACATATTTGTATATTTGGCATGTTTGGCCAGAAATTTGGGTGTATTTGCATATTTGACATGTTTGGTCAAATGTTTGGGTTTATTTGCATATTTAACATGTTTGGTCAAAAGTTTGGTCATATTTGCATATTTGACATGTTTGGTCAAATGTTTGGGTTTATTTGCATGTTTGACATATTTGGTCAAATATTTGGACACATTTGTATTTTTTTGACATATTTGGTCAAATATTTGGGTATATTTGCATATTTGACATATTTGGTCAAAGATTGAGACATATTTGCCTATTTGACATGTTTGGTCAAATATTTGGGTATATTTGCATGTTTGACATGTTTGGTCAAATATTTGGACATATTTGTATTTTTGACATATTTGGTCAAATATTTGGGTATATTTGCATATTTGACATGTTTGGTCAAATATTTGGGTATATTTGTGTTTTTGACATATTTGGTCAAATATTTGGTATATTTGCATATTTGACATGTTTGGTCAAATATTTAGACATATTTTTATTCTTGACATATTTGGTCGAATATTTGGGTATATTTGCATATTTGACATGTTTGGTCAAATATTTGGACATATTTGACATATTTAAATATTTTGATTTGTTTTATCAAAATATAACAAAGTTTAATTATTTTGAACATTTTGATTTGTTTTATCAAAATATAATGTAATTTAATTATTTTGAATATTTTGATTTGTTTTATCAAAATATAACATAATTTGGTCAGTTTGAATATTTTGATTTGTTTTATCAAAATATGATATGGTTTAATTATTTTTAGAATATTTTAACTTGTTTTATCAAAATATGACATTATTTGATTATTTTGAATATTTTGATTTGTTTTATCAAAACATAACATTATTTGATTATTTTGAATGCTTTTATTTATTTTATCAAAATATAACATGATTTGATTATTTTAAACATTTTTGACAATATAACATGATTTGATTGTTTTGAGTATTTTTGATTTGTTTTACCAAAATATAACATGGTTTGATTATTTTAAAATATTTTGATTTGTTTTTATCGAAATACAACATATTTAGTCATTTTTGAATATTTTTATTTGTTTTATCAAAATATAACATGTTTAATCATTTTTGAATATTTTGATTTGTTTTATCAAAACATAACATATTTAACCATTTTTTGGATATTTTGATTTGTTTTATCAAAACATGACATAATTTAATTATTTTTGAATATTTTGATTTGTTTTATCAAAATATAACATATTTAATCATTTTTGAATATTTTAATTTATTTTATCAAGATATAACATAATTCAATCATTTTTTGAATATTTTTGATTCGTTTTATCAAAATATAACATAATTTGGTTATTTTGAATATTTTGACTTGTTTTATCATAATTTGATTATTTTGAACATTTTGATTTGTTTTATCAAAATATAGCATGATTTGATTATTTAAAATATTTTTGATTTGTTTATGACATATTTTAATTATCCTTGAATATTTTGATTTGTCTTATCAAAATATGCATAATTTGATTATTTTGAAAATTGTTGATTTGTTTTATCATAATTTTCACTTATTTTTAAATATCCTATTTGGTATTTTGAATTTATTTTATACATATATCATATATCTTGAATTTTCTTTTATTTATAATATAAAAAAGAAAATAAAATAAAATCAAAATTGACATTTTATAGTCTTAAAAATATTCATAAATGAAATCATGATTTTTGATATATTTTTCATAATTTATGGGCTTGAGAAATCATTTTTATTTGGTGTTTAAAGTTTATTTTCAAAACAGATTAATATGGGCCGTCAGATTTGGGCCCACGCATCAAGATCTGAACTTAAGTTCAGTTTTTAAAGCATCTTTTAAACTGGGCCATTGGATCTCTGGCGCGCATCAAGCCTTCACTGGGCTGTTCGAATTTCATCAAGATTCGCGCTTTGAGATGCATCAATATTCGTGCTCATCCTCCCCGACACTGATCGAGGCCCTGCCGGCGTCGGATCTCCGATCAGGAGACATGGCTAGCATCGCCGGAGCGTGGGGAGTCCATCGGCGGTGGTCTCGGCGGCGGCGGCGGCCTGGATCGCCGGAAATGGGGGTAACCACCTGGTTTCGGTTGGGAAGTTGACAAATTGACTCGATTCCTTTGTCATATAGCATCGTCAGAACATGTTTATCAAGATTTTGAGGCTTAATTTGAGTTTAATCCATCAATTTTGCAACTTTGGCCATTTGGTACCAAACTGGTTTCGGGGCATTGGTACCAAATGGTATTTCATGGCTTTTCTGTGCAATTTTCTTCCAATTAACCCTCCAGACAGTGTCGTTTAGTATGTTTGAACATGTTTGGATGATCAATTTCATCAATTTAGATGTGCATTGTCCTTTATACACATTGAGTCATTTCTGGTTTTATTTCCAATTTGGTTTTCCTTTGATTTCTGTACACTCCTCTCAAATTGCATGTTTAAGTATGTTTATTTGGGTCAATTGTGTGTTTTGGAAATGTTTTATACTAGATTTGCATGTGAATTTCGTTTGTATGTAAGTTAATTTCATCTTTTCCTTCTCTGGTATTTATTCCAGAATTAACTCAATTCTGATTTTTACAGATTCAACTTCAAAAATTCATAGAAAATCACAGAAAATACCAAAAATGGTAAAATTTGGTGAATGAATGCATTAAGACTTATTTTGTATGCCTATGAAATTTCAAGCTAATTGAATAATCAGAAAGCATGTTTTTTGTATTTTCACCAGAATGGACAGAAATGCCCTTTCAGATATGTTAAAAATCAAATTTGGTTTAACCTATGGATTAAAGCCTGGTTTAATTATTCTAAATCCTTTAAAACATCACATGAGGTGTCATAAAGGTGAATTAATCAAGATATTTTGGATTTTTGAATCAAAAGAAGAATGAACTTCTCAGTTTGACCCAAAGTTGACTTTTTTTGGAGTTTTTGACAGATGAGATTATAAAATTCATAACAATTCACAGAAAATTCCAAAAATTATAAAATTTATGTGGTAAGTTGATATAAACCTAATCTACATGACTGTGAAATTTCATAAGAAATTAACAGCCAGACTGAGAGATATGGATTGATCTCTCAGCTGGACAGAAACTGGAATTCACTGGACTCAAGCCAGTACTGATGCTCATTGCTTTTCATTGCTCAATTATGGTTCTGAGCCATCAAGCACATCAGAGAACATAAAAGAAGGAACTAAAGAAAGAAATAAAACCAATTTGCACCAAAAAATCATATATTATAACAAATTGAAATACAATACTCATATAAAACATGGGATTTTGTTTCTCCATGGAATTTTGACAGCATAACAGCTTGTATAAAGCCATTATTGAGCTTTACACAGCCACTGCACATGTGCACAGGGCTTGAGAGAGAAAGGGGATGAACATGTGCCCATCCCCATGAAATCAGATTGGCATGTGCCAATTGGTTGGAGTATGCTGCCAAAATCCATGGTGAACTCACCATGTGAGCTCCTGAGACTCAAGCTCAGCCACCAATTGAGCTCTGGAAGGAGGGAGGCACATGTGCACCTCCCCAGCCATGGGGCTAGCCATCTCACCCAGCAAGGTGAGACTGGCTCCTTGAGTTCAATTGAGACTGAGCCAAGCTCAAGGCTTGACTCCTATGGCTCTTACCTAGCTATTCAAGACTTGGTTTCTTCTCAGCTAGCTTTTTTTTGTGGAATTTGGTGGAGTTGAGATTTTGGCAGAGTTTTGGCTATGTTGCTCTCTCCCCCTTCTTCTTCTTCACTGGGGGTCTATTTATAGCCCAGAGGGCGTGGTTTAAGCCTCAGGGCTGAGCTGGCATCATCCCAGCCCTTGGTTTGATCAAGTGGCCAGGATTGAGCCAGCCAGGCCTGTGCTGGCCTGATGCTTGTCCTTGGAAGATTCCTCCAGCTAACTGGCGCTCAGAGCTCTCCATTGAGGTGCCTACATGTGTCCCTGACACAGGCATGGGGAGAGAGAAGGAGCCGTTGGCTTTGTCTTCTTCCTTGGGTCAGTGTGTCATGCCTTTCGGGTGTGAGCATATCCCGAATATTCCTTGGCCTTGCTGGCGCTTGACATGTCACCAAAGTGCCACTGAGTGTGCCCCAACGTGTCAATTTGGCTGCTTGAGTGCTGAGTTGTGCCAATTGACCACCCCCAGATCAGACTTGAGTGCCAAGTGGTGCACCTATCAATTGAGTGCTTTTCACTCCAAATTGACACTTCAGGCAGCGTCGTGGAAGCATCTTGAAGCTTCTCCAGGTGTTGGCTTGGCCTCCCGAGCTCCCAATTGCCCTGTCACCTTCAAGGTCGAGGTACTTTCTCCTTCGATTTTCTCCCTGTTTACTTTACTATTTTCAATGCTGTTTGTGGCATTGAACTCCCCTTAGGGTGTAGGTTAAGTCCCTAGAATGGTTTAAGCCAACTCGAACCATACACCCAAACTCCATTTTCGAAGCTCCATTGAGCTCTGGAGCTCGAGGAGGAAGAAAGGAGGGAGAGAGAGAGAAATTCAAAAGGTTTCTCTCGCTTGGGTTGGGTGCACGTGAGCCGTGCTTTGATTTCAAACCTGTCAGAGGGAGAGAGCGCTTGCACCGCGCTCATCTCTCTTTTCCTTCTTTTCTTTCGCTGGCTGAAGCGTCGCCTGGGCGCTGGGGTCCATTGGCAGCGAAACAAAGGGAGTGGGGTCCGCTTGTCAGATTTAATGAGACTCATCCCTCAGCGAAAAACTGAGGGTGAGTTCATGGTCGCGGTTCACGTGAGCCAAAGCACAAGGTCAGTGAGTTGGTTCACGTGGGCTGTGCTCATTCAAATCCCAACAGATACCTTGTGTGTATGACAGGTGGGTCCAGAGGTTTGCTTAATTGTTTGAGACCCCCAACTTGTACCCAGAGTGTTGTGTTTCCCCCAAATTGCACCCAGAACTATCTCCAGTTCTGATTTTGGTATTTTTTTTATTTCTTTTTCCATTTTATTTTATTTTTCATGCAAAAATCCATGAAAAATTACTGAAAAATCACAGAAAATATATTCCATGATTCTGTTATTTTAGGTAATATTTTTGGTATTTTTGGGTGTGAAATTAGGCATTAATTTCACTTAAATCATTAATTGTATATGATTAGGCATATTAATCTTATACAATTAATATTTTGGCATGATTATTCCAAAGAATCATTTTTTTTTAATTCGAAGGGATAATATTTGGGGCATTCTTCATGAATGAAATTCATGATTTTTGGATTTGGCATATTTAATTATATGAAATTGTTTCTTGATTTCATATAATTAGGGTTTTGTGCATAGATTTTTTTTTGCACACATGTGTATATATTTTTTGAAGGGGGTTTGGTATGATTATTTCATGAAATAATTTTTTTTTTTAATTTCAAGAAATAATTTTATGAAATTGAACATAATTTCATAATTTCAAATCTTTGGTATAAAAATCACATGAAATTATATCATTAATTTCATGCAATTTAATTTGTGTATTTTTCTGGCAACTTTTAAACAGCAAACAATATAATAGTTCGAGTTTGCTATGCGATATATTAAACTTCAGCATACATTCGACTAACTACCAACCATACGCAGATCATTAATAAATAATCTATAAAATTAAATAAGACTGATCTAAGTCAATTAATACAAACCTCATGTTATAGTTGATATGTTGTTTTATGATATTCTCTTAATGGCAAACTTCCGGACTCATTGCCTGTGAATTTTCCATTTCAAAGAAGAGATGTACGGAATATGAATGGTTGATTTACACTATTAATTTCATTTGTTGAAGTATTCCATCACCTAGGAAATTCCCTGTAGTTTGAAACATTTCTTATTATTTAATAAAAATGAGCAAAAACATAAATAAAAATTTATGTAAATTGCCAGTAAAAATAATGTAAATTATCTGCACCTTCAATAGCAACATAATAGTTTGAATTTCATATATGCAAATGTGCATTTGATTGGCATGCTTCAGTCTTGAGAGAGATGAAATTTACCATAAATTCCATGCAAATTCAAGCTATAAATATAGCAGCTCAAAATCAGTACTCCGTTGAGGCATCTTGAGCTAATTAAAACAGACAAGAAAAAGAAAAATAAAGAAGCTAACACATAGATTGATAAGCAGAACATAAGCCGACATTTCTCCAAGCTAGAAGATGAGCTCTCTTTGTCGACCGAGTCCAACTAAGCCACCGGTAAAGGTACATGCATCCACCTCTCTTTGGATCATATAATTGCTAATTTTTTTTACTTGCTTGTTCATATTGCCGTAACAATATAAATGAAAGCAACAACTGATGAACTGTCGCTAATTTTTTGTCAGATAAGGCATCCCCCGGCGTGTCCTGGGAAAGAGCGTTGCAAAATAAGGACGTGCATTCACAACAGACTTATTTAAAGTTTCAGAAAATCTCAGAAAGATTGATGCAGTACTTAAAGTGGGGATTGCTCATCATTTCTTTTGTGTATATGTTCCATCTGTTCTAGCAGTATTTTTTTTTTCAGTTCTTTATAGATATCATATATTTGTATGCCACCATTCTCCTATGTGTTTAATTTCTTTTGTTTATTATATAGGGATAGCTATTTGTGCATTTGTACCTGTTTTGTAAATATTGTTCAGATTGTATAAAAGGGAAACTGTGCTATTAATTTATTATGTATATTTTCTTTAGATGGACTGCAAATTCAATCCATCGGTAAGAAAATTAGTCAATTGAACTGGATAGATTATACAGCTCCAATGAAAATATAGATAAGAACGTGCATCAATTTTTTGGATGATATCTAATCAAGTTTGATCTGCACTTGTTAGCTTCAATAATTTAGTCTTAATTTACTCTAATGACATTACCTCCATCACGTTTTTCCAAAATACAGACGCAAATATTCATCAACTTTATGCTTATTCTAGGCAACTTATATATTATTATTATGTCAAGGTTTGTTAAAAAAATGCTTAGGTTGAATTCTGTAATTGACCAATCGATGAGATTTTTCTGGATTTCATTAAGTCGATCGTGTCCCTGAAAAATAACAAATTGTTCTGACATAATTGTTAGTTTCTAAAAATTAAGTTTTATGCATTTGACATTTATATTAATATATTTCATTCTGTTGTTCACACACTGCAACTTAACTCGCTTGCCCGTGAATTTTTCAAAATTTGAAGCCCATTTTAATAAGTAACAAAAAAAATAATGTGATCCAACTTGAGAAAACAGCATGTGAAAGTTCTTCTATTTGATTGATATATACCATATAGAACGACAGTATATGTACATGTAAATAAAGTACAATAACAATAATTACACCTTTTTCCCTTCATACAAAATGAAACATTATATAAAAACACAAAGATAAACTCATGTGAACAATAGAAGTAAACTTCAAATTTAGCAAAATTTTCTTTTAGTAGCAGATAGAGGGTTCCAAGTATTTCTGAACTTCTAAAACCAAAAATATGGATTAAAGATAGATAGATGTTATCTTTTATTATTTCTTTCTTGAGATGAAGATAGATGATATCTTATTTAACAAAAACAAAGAAATTAAAAACCTTTCTTATGAATTGGAATTTTACAATGGAACATGAGGAACTCATTTACAGACATAAAATCAACTACATAATCTGAGACCAATATAACACAGAGCTTTCCCAGATCAACAACACAAACCAGTATAAATTATGGAAATAATAACTGCATGATTAAATCTTTTGTACAACAACTGGTGTATATCTGAATGCAAATCAACGAAATCATTGCGATACTTTGATGTCTAGCATTTCTAAACCAATTATGTCAGAGATAAACTGCCAGAGTGTGACCTGTTAGAGATTTTTCTGACAGAAGTGTATATATTTGTAGCACTACTGCTAAATCTGATTCCAGAGACATGAACAGCCGAGAAGTTTTGGCGACCCCGAGCCATTTTGTGACATCCACAGCTAGTGAAAGGACACGGACGGTTTGGAAATGGACAAAGCGGGTGCCTCTGTAGAAGAAGAAAAATATAACAAACAACCAAACAGGGTTTAATTAATTAAGATGACACTTACATGGGTGATATTAAGAGAGATATTTTTGTTATGTTGTTCCAACGCAGTTAAAATAAATAAATAAATAAAAGGAGCAAACCAGATCAAGGGGCGAAGAGGGCCTTCTTGGAGGAGAACTCATCTTCTATAGGTTTTGAGAAGGTGAATCAAGTAACAATCTTTATGGGGTTTTGTGATAGGAGATTTTGCTATGAAGATCAAATTTAGTTTTTAGGATAAACTTCCACACTATGTAATATGAAGTGTACTGATTTTTGATGTGGTTCGTGATGAGAATGATAATGTATGAAGTCCATTGATTTATATATAGGATTATTGTGAGTCGGTTGCAGTATGGAAGTTTTCTATGAAAATGGACCTGTTACAATGTGATTTTTGCACTTGAGGGAAATTATCTGTGAATATTTCAAATCAAGGGAACATTTCCTTTTGGTCTTAACACTTATGGGAAGTCAATCTATGATTAACTATTGAACATTTTTCTTTTATATTAATAAAATCACCAAAACAGGCAAAACCTCTTTCGTCAAATAAAATAACTGTCTGTGCACTCCTAGGAAGTTGAATGCACAGTCCTTGACATTCTCTGTAGCAATTTTAATAACCCATTCAAATCCTAGAGTTGAGATTAGAACCATAAATAACTCTTTGGTTTTAATTACTCCGAATAACAATAGAAACCAGTAAACTTGCATGAAGCTTCACTTTGCCTCGCTTAGTACAGTAGTAGACACTCAGAGGGTATTGTCTAGTCAAGATAGAAACTTCCACGGTTGCAAAATAAAGAAAATAAAAACCAAAAAATAGGTTGTCTTGAATTGCACATGTGGTTCAAGTATTCAGTGCTTCACATCAAAATAGTAGTCTACTCGGGTCTGTAACATGAAGCTTTGATCAGTACAAAATGTAGAAACCAAAGCAGAGGCTTCTCTGTTCGGAACCGACTCTGCCTGTCAGAAAACAGGACGAAATGGGTCATGAAAATAAACCATAACTAGCTTGACATAGAACTAAAATTCCTTGTTTTCTGACCTTATTCTTCCTTCCAGGAATTTACTAGTTTCGTCGTATGACAGCATTCCAGGCAATACAAATGCATACCATAGCGATCGGATTTCCTGTCATTGGTTGGTCTCTTGATTGGATCTTTGTTTTTTGTTTCCCATGTATGTTCTATAAAAGCATCTAATGACTTGATCCATGACAAAAGCTGCAAGGTTAATGATAAAATTTTTACTAGCAAGCTGCAGCTTGGGGTACATTCTGATTACTATCCTCCGGTTTTAGTTTTGAAATCTCTTTTTATTGTGGTAGAAATTACAGCCCAGGTTGAATTTCATTAATTTGTTAAATTAATTAGAAATTATTTTTCGTTATGATTTCCGACATTATATGCCTATCATCCTGTGGAACGTGTACGAAACGTGCTCAGTTGAGAAAGAAATTTGAGAGTAATTAGTGATATTGATGCACTTGAATATTCATGTACGAAATGGCTTGGAGTGGGATTCATGTTGCTTAATTCTACATCGCTCTGAAAAAAGTACACCATAATGTGTATAAATGGATTACGCATATCATACATATTAAGGTAATTTGAAGGAGAACTATGAAGCCTACTAATGTCAGTAAACCGTCTTATGCTAAGAAATTGTTGTACTCTGTTTTCGGAAGTATGAACAACTAAATTTATTGGATGCTTAGAAGATTATTATAATAACAACATTAACTAGAGATTCTTTGTACATAATTACTTTCTTTTTCGTACTATTAACTCTTTTGAGAAATCCAAACACAAACCTATAATATTCAAAAATTTATAAGCAGGGACGTAAATTCTTAAACATCGGTGAAGAACATGGCCTAAATTGCCATTTCAGCATTTACACGAGATTTAATCCCATTCAGTATAATGCCCGACACCTTCCTTAGCTTTGTTCATGCAGCATGCATCATCGCGCCAACATCTACCTTTCCGTCATCACCAATCTCCCTAACATTGGTTCCTTCAGAAACAGTAGCACCATATCACTGATATAATCAACTTCCAGTAAATCTGATGGAATGAGAGTTTGAATGAAGAATGCGGTTAACTACATATAAAACAAAGGAATATTGAGGTTAACTACATATAAAACAAAGAAACCCGAATTTGATGGAGGTGGCCATTCTTTTTGTGGATGCAGCTCGGAATATCACATGACTGGCCATTCTTTTTTGGGCAAGCAGGGTGCGCCTTGGTTAGCTTTGATCCTCTGTTGTCAGGTGAGCTCATTTTTGGTAGATTTCAGTGAGGAGCTTCTAGTTGAGATTAAGGGAAATGTGGTTAATTTGAATTTGTAATGAGAATGACAAAACAGCGTATATGACTTATAGGAAGGTTATAGCCTGTTATAGAGAAGCTTTCTAAGAACTTGGGCGGTTTACAGTGTGGATTTGGATATGAGAGATTCTTTAAAATATTAATTAGTGAGGGACTTCTGTGAATATTTCAAATCCAAGAAGCATTCCTTGTAGTCTCGACTCAAGTCACTCTAAGATGAGCTCTTATAGGAAGTTGAATGCACTCTCTGTGACATTCACTATGTGACAATCTTTGGCCTATTCTAGGCCAAAGAATTATAAAAAATTAAGGAGCATATTGCAATGACTGATAATTATGTAAAATATGATGTCATGTCAGATCTAGATTTTAGTTAATCCTTATAAAAAGTTAAAAACTAAAAAGAGTTGCAAATCCTTACAGTTTATAGAACACATACGATCATAATTATCAACAATTTTAATCATCTCATTAAAGCACCATTTTGCAAAACCCATAGAGATGCCAGATATTATCCGACCAAATGAGAAATTTCACAATAGTTCCAAATGGAACAATTGGAAATCCAACCTAAAGCTATTCCCAGCTGGCATGTTAACTTTTTTTAATTAATTAATTATGTTTAGGTAAAGATTAAAGTACTCCAAAATCGTTACTGTGTAATTAAGTAACTGAATGAATTTTGTTGAGATGGGGGATGCACAAATATTACAATTTACTTCCAGGAGTTTATTTAATTAAAAAGCCTTTATTTTCTCTTTTCTTCCAAAGTCAATTAATCATCAAATAATAAAATAAATAAAAAACACGATTTATATTTTCTGTTTCTGGGCAAAATTGCCCTGTCGGCACCCTCTGTTTCTGTGCAAAATTCTCAGTACCCATGTTAAACATTAAAAGGAAACTTCAAAATTTGCAAAATTTCTCTAAATGGGAGAAAGATGGTTTCATCGGTCAGAGAAATTCTGTGAATATTTCAAAAGGAGGAAAATTTCCTTGGGTCTTAACTCTTGATAAGGGGAGTCCATTAAGAGTCCATTAATATAAGATTAATTAGTAATTCTCATTGATTGACAATTGCAATCTTTTCTCCTAGCTAGGAACCCTAATTAATGACCCATTTTATAACATTTGTGAAATGGTATGAACAAAGATTGTAGAAGAAAAGAGAAAATTATTATATAGGTATAGGTACTTCACTACATGGAACTTAATTTTCGTTTAGAACATACACGTAAATTAAGTAGTTGAATTGAGAACATTCTTGGTAAATTACAATATGATGCATTGCTGAATCATAAATAGCGAAATTCACTGATACATGTCAAGTCAAGGAAGAAAATTAGAAGAAAACAATAAACTATTTATATATATGAAAGTCAATTAACCTGGTCAAAAGCAAACTTAACAAATTAAGATTCTTCAAAAAGAAAAAAACGAAAAAAACTTCCTTGTCAACTCATGCTCTCCAGCTACGTCGCAGGAGTCCGGTCCAAGACCACGGTGACTGCACAAATAGTAGAATGATTTATTCATTGATAAACAAATTAATGTCACATTAATAGAAGAATTCAATAGCAAAGTGGTGTATGAAAAATATTATTAAGATTAAATAAAAACATAGATTAACAGAAAATTTGCCTCCCGTTTAAAAAAATGTTATTGTCCTTGAAGATATTTTTGATATATTGGCTACTAAATTTTAAGTTTTATAATGGTTTATATAGTAAATTTTTTTTCACTGATGAGTGGGTGTTATGCTTGCCTTCAATCTGTATTTTTCTGTTTATGAACACAAATACAATTAAATGTATAAACAATGTGGAAAGAATCTAAAATACAATCAAATTTCAATTTCAATTAAATTTCTCAATGTTATCCTAGCGGAACTGAGTGAAATTTACCGACTATATGTTAGAAAAAAATGCCAAGTGTCAAGGTACATTCATTAATCAAAACAATTTGAATTTACGGTAAATTCAATAGTAACACATTTGTTTTTTTCCATATGCAAATGCATTGTTAACATTCATGCTTTGAACAAATTGAATCTACATGTATATTCCGTTCAATTACGCTTGTTAATATTTTCCTATAAATAGAGCAGTTTGGAATCAGTGCTCTGCATAGGGTTTTGTGACAAGAGAGAAAATAAGAAAAAAAAGGTAGCATACATATAGAGAGAGATAGAGCAGAATATAATTTTATTTTCCAACTTACAAAATCAAGATGAGCTCTCCTAGTCAACCACCAAGTACACCACCAGTCAAGGTATATTCTTCATTTTACCACTTGAAATCTGAAACAAATTTTTAATTATCGTTGTAATTAGTTTTGTAATTAGCTTGTTGCTTCGTATATACATATCACATATATGTAATTAATTAATTATGGTAATATTAATTATTTTGTCGTTTAATTGCCTGTATCTCCATTTATTGTAAAATATAGCACAAACTAATTAATTCATAACTGAACTATTTGCAGATACATCCCTGTTGTCCCGGAAAAGCCCGTTGCACAATAAAGTCGTGCATTCACAATTCATGAACTTAGAATTATACCCTGATTCTTCAGCTTACAATAAAGGAGATGCATAACTCATGTGTTTATATGTTTATATGTGTAAAAGATTAAAGTTCTTTTATTTGCTAGCTGTAATAGGCAGCAGAATGTTCTGTACAAATATATGTCTGCATGTCTGCCACCTTGTGCATATATAGTGTGATTAGTTTACCTTTGAATTTATTTGTTTGTATGATAATTTCATGTTGTGACTTTGTACTTGTAAGGTCAATATGTAATGTTTCATATTGTATAAAAGAAAAAATGTGTAATTCCTATTATTATTTCACTTTCTTTACATGTACATGTACTGTTGTTCCATATGGTATATCAAATTGAAGAACCTTGGCATGCATACTTTTTTGGCAAGTAAAATCATATTATTTTTGTCACTTAAAAAAAAATTCACAAACCGGAAAAGCAAATTGAGTTGCATTGCATAAACAACACAAATGGAAATAATACAAAAATACCATGCATGAATTGTGAGAAGTTAACAATTATCTCAAATCTACAGTTATTCATAATTGCAATTGTTTTCATTTTGCTCACAATTAAAATTATCTTTTGTGAGAATCAATCTTTACTTTGATGACAGAGTTAATATTCTCCGTATGAGAGGTTTTAGGTTTGAAACTTGAATGTGAGGTCTTCTATATTAATTATAACTTCATAAAATGCAGTGGTTCTTAATTAGTTCCGTTTGTGAACAGTGCACAGCAAAATTTCAAAGGAACTCCTCCCAATTGTGTGACATTGATGATTCATTTAATAACAATATAAATATTTCATGAAGCATCATGTAAATTGATGATTCATTTCATATAAATATTTCGTGCAGCATCAACTTCGATTTTTTTTTCATATTTTTTAGTACAAGTACGTAGTGGCACACATTCCATGCTCATGCAAGCTTTAAAAAATAAAGATCCAAGTAATGAAGGTCTTCTTGGAATTTATCCCATAAACTATACCGATTTAAATAAGATGATTTCAATTGTTAAAAAATTTTACTATGTCAAACATAAATTTAAATTCAACATAGACACAAAATAACTCAGATATGTATGGTGAAATATAAGGATTTCCGGATATATTTGTAATGATTGAGAATTATCTAAACTTGACATAAGAATGTACTCTACATTAAAATAATTCTTTGGTTCAAAATGGCCATCCAACTTCCTAGGTGAACCCAGTGAGACCAGTGAGATTTCACTAATTGATCTAATATATATATATACTGGCTCAAAGAATATTTCTTCCATTTGAAATATTCCTAGAATTTCCATGACTAATTCTAATTAAAAAAAATCTCATCTACAAAATCAACATTGCATAAAGGCCCCATGTTGGTAGAAAGCTTCTCTACCGGCTTACATTCCTATATAAATCAATATAGTGACAGTCCTAACATTTCATCAAAAACTCAAACATCCACATTAATTCGTCATTACCTCAAAGCTAATCGAAAGAAACTTAAAAGTCCACACTAAAACCTACCAAAAATGAGCTCGCCTGCTAAAAAAGGATCAGATTCTGAGCCAACCAAGCGCCACCCCGCATGTCCAGGACAGAGCAAATGTAATACTTCGGGTTGCATCCACAATCCACCGAGCTCAAAGTTCTCGACTAATGGATTGTCCTTTCATCTATATGAAATTCATAGTATCCTTGCCAGATACCATTCCATTAGGTTTGTATACCGTTTTACTCAAACACAACTGTCAGCAACATGGAGCACATCGCCTAAACAAAGATTAGGGAGGTGTTGATCATTGTACTAGATGAGATTAAATCTCATTTGAATGCTGAAATTGCTGACTTGGTCATGCACTTCTTTGATGTGTTGATATAATTTCTCTCTGTAAGTGTATATACATTGTAAAACATTCATTTTCATTGTTGTTTAATATCTTGCAAGAGTAAAGAGTTTAAGTAACGACCGACAAAGAAACTTTGTCCGTGTGGTTTATGTAACATTATAATTTTTTTTATAAGTATCCAATGAATTATTTGGTTTATTTCTGAAAGCAGAGTTAATTAACTTATGTCGTGTTCATTATTTTTAATCTTCTTATGAAATATATACTTGGGTGATTTTTTTTTTTGAAAAAAAGAACCAGTAAAATTAAATTTTGAGAGACAAGTGCAAGCAAATACAAATTCAGTTAGTGTCTGACAAAATTAATAATGTTCACTTGGCTAGATTCATTTCTAGCGAACCAGGTATACAACCATCAATTGTATTATCATAAACAATGCATGTGTGATGTGTCAAAAGAAAATTGGAAATTTTGATTCAGTCAGGAAGCCGTTGCAACTTCGCAAAAATTGATGATTCCTTTCAGAGGATTGTTCCCTGGAATATCATCTTTGATTATGGATTTATAAATGTTTGACTTGCTTTTTTTATTTGAGACGACCTAATCTATTTGCTTTCCCCGCAAAAAGAAAAATGCCAAGTTGAGGAATTCGTTCCTGGCTAGTAATCAGATTCGACTATATCAAATTGCGACTTGATATCTTTTCATGATTTTGTTTTCCAATTAATTGGCTGAAAAAAGTGATCCAAAGGTTTCAATCCTTTAAAGCAGTGATACTGTTAAATGGATATAGACCGACCTTTATACAAACAGTTTAAATTTATTTGACATTTGTGCGGACAAAAAAACCATGAGTCGTCATTAACATTCCTGGTTTGACTCATGAGTCATGAATCAAGCTATTAGATGCTTTTGTAGGAGATACATCGGAAACAAATAAATCCTATAAAAAGACCAACGACATAACATGTGATGTCTATGATGTCTGCATTTCTATTACCCGGATTCCTTAGTAATTTAGTAATTTAGTGAATTTTTTATGTTTTATTGTCATTTACGGCTGTTTTTCTGGTTTGTCGGATATGCAGAATTCATGCCATTTCGAAACAGAGAAGTCTCTGTTTTGCTTTTCACATTTGTTTTGATCAGAGCTTCACATCAGAGCCCTAAATAGTACCATTGTAAATGACCTCCTCTTGTTGTCAGCGCACCAGTGTAATATCTAAAATCTCCATGTCGTCTTGACAAGAATTGAAACAAAAATTGTGCTTTCTAAATGTCTATATACTTTCGTACTAAGCAAGGCAAAGCGGAGCTTCCAGCAACTTTACTGGTTTTTATTCTTGTCAGTGCACCAGTGTAAGCTCATCTCTGGAATTAATGGGTTAATAAAAATTGCTACTGTTAATGTCAAGAGCAGTGCATTCGTATTTCCCAGTACAGCTCAGATATTTGTCCAATGAGATTTCAGCATTTCACTAATTAATCTTCTGTTGACTCCCCTTAATCAAGACCAAAATGAAATTTTCTTTGATTTGAAACATTCACAGAATTTCCCTGACTAATTAATATATTAAATAATTCGAATGCATAATCCACAATGCATCCGCACCCATTTTCTTATAAAGCTTTTCTCTATCATGCGTTTTCATCACCGACCACATCAAAAAAATTTGAAACTTATATGATAAGAGAAATACCCGCCATATTTCCCTACTAAGGAAGTTTACTGTAAAAACTAAATTTGAATTTTCGTGGTAAAATCCCAATAACCGACCTACCATTCTAACTATAAAAACCCTGCTAATTTGCTATTGGAATCCCATCTCACAACTCTCATAAAATTCATTACTACATTATCAACTCCTCAACTCCTCACTACTTTATAGAAGATGAGTTCCCCTCCGAGAAGGCCTCCTCCACCTCCAAAGGTTTGTTCCTACTTATATATTTTTCTTCTTAATTACATTGGAATAACTTGACAAAAATGTATCGCTTCATATATCACCATTAAAAATTGTATTTACAATACTCATGTCCTCTATTCTTAAAAGACAGGTCCTGCACGTTAACTATTAATTAGTTTCTAGCTAGTATCTTTGAACACTATCCTTTATCATGTTTCATTCATTACAACAATTAAGTTTCATCTTAATCAAACCCTATTTTCTTGTTTGTTTCATTTCTTTTTTTTGACAGAGGCACCCGAACTGTCGAAGACCGAATTGTCCATATCCGAGCTGTAAATGTAACAATTAAAAGCATCATTGACAATCAAGCACTTCTCGGTTTCAGGCCCCCCCCCCCCCCCCCCCGGCAGTTTAAAACTACGACGATGATGAATTGATATTTTTAATTTTTTAAGCTCCGAGTAGCTTACAGATTTGATTAATTAATAAAATAATACGGTTTAATTTTTTTTATTTTCAGTTGTCGTACATAAGGTTTCGTCATCCATTGCAAATTCCTTAATTTGTATTGGTTTGTGTTTTTGATTTGAGAAAGCTTTGTATTATATCGGTCCCAGATGATGTAATTGATTTTATGTCTGTGAATGTCTCTGTGAACTTCCATTGTAAAATTCCCATTCATAACAACATATTACAAGTTTCCAATTGCTTTGTTTTTGTGAAATAAAAATATATCTGTTTTTTTTTAATAAGAGCTATCATTTGTCATATATCTGTCTTTATTACATAATTTTTTAATTTTAGCTGTTCAGAAATTAAAATACTTGAAACCATCTATCACATGTAATTCCTTTCCAGCAGGAGACATATTTTTTGTTTATGTTTGTACTTATTCTCAATAATAAATATTTCCTATGCACCACTTACTATTGAATTCTTAAATTAATATGTTGAAAAGGAATTTTTGGGTTGAAGAATCTTAATTAGGCAAATTTTGTTCTTTGCCAACTTAATTGAATTTCATATTATTTCCTTCTAATTTCCTAATGTATAGGTAAATTTCGGGATTTATGACTCAGTAATGTATCACATATAATTCACAATTTTCCCAATTCAAATACCTAATTTGAATATCCAAATTAAATACATGTTCTAAACGAATTAAAAGTGCCATGTAAGTAAGAGAACTTATATAATATCTAATGAATGCATTAATTTGAAGATCAATATATAAGGGGTGTGTTACGTGTGTACACACCCCAACAAACTCGGTTATGTCTAATGTCATATGTTTAAAGTTTGATGCAGTATTTAAAGTGGTTACGTGTGACTGGTCAAAAAGTATACTTAAAGTTTCAGAAAATCTCAGAAAGATTGATGCAGTACTTAAAAGTGGGGATTGCTCATCATTTCTTGTGTTTATGTTTCATCTGTCATAATTGTTCTGACATAATTGTTAGTTTCTGAAAATTAAGTTTTATGCATTTGACATTTTAATTAATATATTTCATTCTGTTGTTCACGCACTGCAACTTAACTCGCTTGCCCGTGAATTTTTCAAAATTTGAAGCCCATTTTAATAAGTAACAAAAAAAATAATGTGATCCAACTTGAGAAAACAGCATGTGAAAGTTCTTCTATTTGATTGATATATACCATATAGAACGACAGTATATGTACATGTAAAGAAAGTACAATAACAATAATTACACATTTCTCCCTTCATACAATATGAAACATTATATAAAAACACAAAGACAAAATTATTACAACTACACATGCACATACGTGGCAGAGACACATATTTATTATCCGTACAGAAAGAAAAAACATGCATTTTGTTACATGCAACAATAAATGAAACAATCTAAATTTTTACATATGTAAGTATATATATAAACCAAAGAGAATCCATCTTTCTCATTGTGAGTTGAAGAAGCAAGTTCCACCAGTGAATTAGGCTTCCTGAAATATTAATTGGTCAGGTTCATGGACTTTCATATATAGAAAAAGTTCACTGTTTCTTTCTTTCTAATTTCTCCTTTGACTTGACATGTACAGGTGAATTTTGCGATCTATGACTCAGCAATAAGTCACATGTAATTCACATAGAATGTTCCCAATTCAACTACTTAATTACTTGAATGTACAAATTAATTAAATCCATATATATAAGTTCTATTAAACGAAAAGTTCAATTAATCCATATATATTAATTAAATTCACATAAATGTTCTATTAATCGACAAAGGGTGTGTTACGGGTGTACACCTCTACAGACTCGTTTGTGTCGGTTGTCAATTAAGTATCGGCATTCCTTGATAACTATTATTTTGATAATTTTTTTAACATATTTTCTAATAATTCTAAAAAACATCTTAAAAATAAAAAAATTTATAGATATATTTTTAAAATTATATGTTGATTGTGTTTTAAATTTCGTACAATCTTATGTTAGTGCATCAGTATAGCATCTCAAGTTTCAATGGAATTTAACAAAAAAACTCCCTTTTTGATAATTTTCCTTTTCCTACAATCATTTTGTCAAGCGAACACATTGTCTACATTATCTTTTCGTTGACTGTATATTCTTTATAGATATGCATCTCATGTATATTTGTACTTATTTTTCTTTTTATTGTCTTATGAAATCGTGGAAGTTTCCATGTTATCTTGACAAGAATTAAAATACAAATTGTGTTTCCTGTTGACACACTGTTTCTGTGTAAATTTTCCAATACCCATGTGACCAATAGAAGTAAACTTCAAATTTAGCAAAATTTTCTTTTAGTAGCAGATAGAGGGTTTCAAGTATTTCTGAACTTTTAAAACCAAAAGTATGGATTAAAGACAGATGGATGTTATCTTTTATTATTTCTTTCTTGAGATGAAGATAGATGATATCTTATTTAACAAAAGCAAAGAAATTAAAAACCTTTCTTATGAATTGGAATTTTACAATGGAAGATGAGGAACTTATTTACAGACATAAAATCAACTACATAATCTATGACCAATATAACACAGAGCTTTTCCAGATCAACAACACAAACCAATACAAATTACGGAAATAATAACTGCATGATTAAATCTTTTGTACAACAACTGGTGTATATGTGAATGCAAATCAACGAAATCATTGCGATACTTTGATGTCTAGCATTTCTAAACCAATTATGTCAGAGATAAACTGCCAGAGTGTGACCTGTTAGCGATTTTTCTGACAGAAGTGTATATATTTGTAGCACTACTGCTAAATCTGATTCCAGAGACATGAACAGCCGAGAAGTTTTGGCGACCCCGAGCCATTTTGTGACATCCACAGCTAGTGAAAGGACACGGACGGTTTGGAAATGGACAAAGCGGGTGCCTCTGTAGAAGAAGAAAAATATAACAAACAACCAAACAGAGTTTAATTAATTAAGATGACACTTACATGGGTGATATTAAGAGAGATATTTTTGTTATGTTGTTCCAACGCAGTTAAAATAAATAAATAAATAAAAGGAGCAAACCAGATCAAGGGGCGAAGAGGGCCTTCTCGGAGGAGAACTCATCTTCTATAGGTTTTGAGAAGGTGAATCAAGTAACAATCTCGGAGGAGATGTTGCTATGAAGATCAGATTTAGTTTTCAGGATAAACTTCCACACTATGTAATATGAATTGTATTGATTTTTGATGTGATTCGTGATGAGAATGATAGTGTATGAATTGCATTGATTTATATATAGGATTATTGTGAGTCGGTTGCAGTATGGAAGTTTTCTATGAAAATGGACCTGTTACAATGTGATTTTTGCACTTGAGGGAAATTATCTGTGAATATATCAAATCAAGGGAACATTTCCTTTTGGTCATAACCCTTAAGGGAAGTCAATCTATGATTAATTATTGAACATTTTTCTTTTATATTAATAAAATCACAAAAACAGGCAAAACCTCTTTCTTCAAATAAAAAAACTGTCTGTGCACTCCTAAAAATTCACAAACCGGAAAAATTGAGTTGCATTGCATAAACAACACAAATGGAAATAATACAAAAATACCATGCATGAATTGTGAGAAGTTAACAATTATCTCAAATCTACAGTTATTCATAATTGCAATTGTTTTCATTTTGCTCACAATTAAAATTATCTTTTGTGAGAATCAATCTTTACTTTGATGACAGAGTTAATATTCTCCGTATGAGAGGTTTTAATTTTGAAACTTGAATGTGAGGTCTTCTATATTAATTATAACTTCATAAAATGCAGTGGTTCTTAATTAGTTCCGTTTGTGAACAGTGCACAACAAAATTTCAAAGGAACTCCTCGCAATTGTGTGACATTGATGATTCATTTAATAACAATATAAATATTTCATGAAGCATCATGTAAATTGATGATTCATTTCATATAAATATTTCGTGCAGCATCAACTTCGATTTTTTTTTTCATATTTTTTAGTACAAGTACGTAGTGGCACACATTCCATGCTCATGCAAACTTTAAAAAATAAAGATCCAAGTAATCAAGGTCTTCTTGGAATTTATCCCATAAACTATACCAATTTAAATACGATGATTTCAATTGTTAAAAAATTTTACTATGCCAAACATAAATTTAAATTCAACATGGACACAAAATAACTCGGATATGTATGGTGAAATATAAAGATTTCCAGATACATTTGTAATGATTGAGAATTATCTAGAATTTTCATGAGAATGTACTCTGCATTAAAATAATTCTTTGGTTCAAAATGGCCATCCAACTGCCTAGGTGAACCCAGTGAGACCAGTGAGGTCTTCTTTGATGTGTTGATATAATTTCTCTCTGTCAGTGTATATACATTGTAAAACATTCATTTTCATTGTTTTTGAATTTCTTGCCATAGTAAAGAGTTTAAGTAACAACCGACAAAGAAACTTTGTCTGTGTGGTTTATGTAACATTGTAATTTTCTTTTGATAAGTATCCAATAAATTATTTCGTTTCATTTCCGAAAGCAGAGTTAATTAACATATGTTGTATTCATTGTTACATTGGTCTAATACTACTCTTTGAAATATATACTTGGGTGCTTTCTCTTTTTGAAAAAAAAAGAACCAGTAAAATTAAATTTTGAGAGACAAGTGCAAGCAAATACAAATTTAGTTAGTGTCATTGGTCTGAGAAAATTAATAATGTTCACTTGGCTAGATTCATTTCTAGTGAACCAGGTATACAACTATCAAGTGTATTATCATACACAATGCATGTGTGATGTGTCAAAAGAAAATTGGAAATTTTGATTCAGTCAGGAAGCCGTTGCAACTTCGCAAAAATTGATGATTCCTTTCAGAGGATTGTTCCCTGGAGTATCATCTTTGATTATGGATTTATAAATGTTTGACTTGCTTTTTTTATTTGAGACGACCTAATCTATTTGCTTTCCCCGCAAAAAGAAAAATGCCAAGTTGAGGAATTCGTTCCTGGCTAGTAATCAGATTGTACTATCAATGTGCAACTTGATATCTTTTCATGATTTTGTTTCCCAATTAATTGGCTGAAAAAAGTGATCCAAAGATTTCAATCCTTCAAAGCAGTGATTCTGTTAAATGGATATAGACTGACCTTTATACAAACAGTTTCAATTTATTTGACATTTGGGCTGAGAAAAAAACCATGAGAAAGTACAATAACAATATACATGTAAAGAAAGTACAATGTAAAGAAAGTATATGTACATATATAGAACAACAGTATATGTACATGTAAAGAAAGTACAATAACAATAATTACATATTTTTCCCTTCATACAATATGAAACATTATATAAAAACACAAAGATAAACTTATTACAACTATACATGCATATACGAGGCATTCACACACATATTTAATTATCCGTACAGAACGAAAGAACATGCATTTTATTCCATGCAATAACAGCTGAAACAATCTAAATTTTTACATAGTAAGTATATAGATATATAAACCAAAGAGAATCCATTTTTCTCATTGTGAGTTGAAGAACCAAGTTCCACCAGTGAATTAGACATCCTGAAATATTAATTCCCTGAATTGTGAATGCATGTCTTTATAGTGCAACGATCTTTTCCAGGACATCTGGGATGCCTCTGCAAATAGTTCAGTTATGCTTGATAATTGGTTTGATTTTTAGACAAACAAGGGGAAAAAAAACATTATCAAGATCAGCTAGCTAGACTACATAAATAATTTCTCTATTCGTAATTAGTCAAGTATTTAATATGTTCTTGGTCTGGTTCACTGACTTTTATATATAGAAATAGTTTATTGTTTCTTTCCTTCTAATTTCTCCTTTGACTTGACATGTACAGGTGAATTTTGCTATTTATGACTCAGTAATAAGTCACGTGTAATTCTTAAACGAAAAGTTCCATGTAAGTATATTGCTAGGTGGAGGGGTGTGTTATACAATATCTGACCATGAATGCATTTGAAGATCGATCGACAAAGGGTGTGTTATGTGTGTACACCTCTACAGACTCGTTTGTGTCTGTTGTCAATTAAATTAAATATCGGCATTCTTTGACAAGTATTTTTTGATAATTTTGATAACAGATTTTTAAATAATTCTAAAAAATCTTAAAAATAATTTTTTTTATAGATATATTTTTAAAATTATATATTGATTGTGTTTCAAATTTCATACAATCTTATATTAGTGCATTAGTATAGTGTCTGAAGTTTCAATGGAATTTAACAAAAAAAACTCCATTTTTGATAATTTTTCATTTCCTACAATCATTTTGTCAAGCGAACACATTGCCTGCATTATCTTTTCGTTGACTGTATATTCTTTATTGATATGCATCTCATGTATATATGTACTTATTTTTCTTTTTATTGTCTTACGAAATCGTGGAAGTTTTGATGTTATCTTGACAAGAATTAAAATACAAATTGCGCTTCCTATTGACACTCTGTTTCTGTGTAAATTTTCCAACACCCATGTGAACAATAGAAGTAAAGTTCAAATTTAGCAAAATTTCCTTTTAGTAGTGGAAATTGAGTACCAACAGCGGAGAAGTTAATTTATAAATTGGATTAATAAATGAATCTTTCCTACACTGCTATATTGTGATTCTTAATTTGTATATCTATCACTATCAGTCAGGGGAATTAATTCTGTGAATATTTCGAATCAAGGAAATTTTCCTTTGGTCTTAACTTAAGGGGAGGCGATATAAGATTAAGTAGTAAATTCTCATTAGTTGACTATCTCTCAGCTCTCCTAGGACGTCGACTGCACTGTGAAATGGTATGAACAAAGATAGTAGAAGAAAAGAGAAAATTATTATATATATATAGGTAGAGTACTTAAAAAGTACATGGAACTTTTCGTTTAGAACATTTATATGGAGCGATTTAATTTGTACATTCATGTAAGTTAAGTAGTTGAATTCAATTGGGAACGTTCTAGGTGAATTACACTGTGATACATTGCTGAGTCATAAATAGCGAAATTTACCTGTACATGTCAAGTCAAAGTAGAAAATCAGAAGGAAATAATAAAGTATTTATATATATGAAAGTCAATTAACCTGGTCAAGAACAAACTTGACAAATTATGATTCTTCAAAAAGAAAAAAACTTCCTTGTCAACTCATGCTCTCCGGCTACGTCGGAGGAGTCCGGTCCAAGACCACGGTGACTGCACAAATAGTAGAATGATTTATTCATTGATAAACAAATTAATGTCACATTAATAGAAGAATTCAATAGCAAAGTGGTGTATGAAAAATATTATTAAGATTAAATAAAAACATAGATTAACAGAAAATTTGCCTCCCGTTTAAAAAAATGTTATTGTCCTTGAAGATATTTTTGATATATTGGCTACTAAATTTTAAGTTTTATAATGGTTTATATAGTAAATTTTTTTCACTGATGAGTGGGTGTTATGCTTGCCTTCAATCTGTATTTTTCTGTTTATGAACACAAATACAAATGTATAAAAAATGTGCAAGACTCTTTAGTAAAATCAAATTTCAATGTGAATTAAATTTCTCGATGTTATCGTAGCGATACTGAGTGAAATTTACCGACTATATGTTAGAAAAAAAAATGCCAGGTGTCAAGGTATATTATTAATTAAAACAACTTGAAGTTACAGTAAATTTGCAAATGGATTGTTAACATTCATGCTTTGAACAAATTCAATTTATGTGTATATTCCATCCAATCACGCTTGTCAATATTTTCCTATAAAGATCAGCTTGGAATCAGTTCTTTGTATAGGGTTTTGTGATAAGAGAGACAAAATAAGAAAAAGAAGGTCGCAAATATATAGAGAGAGAAGCAGGATATATATATATATATATATATATATATATATATATATGTTTTCCAACTTACAAAATTAAGATGAGCTCTCCTAGTCAATAATTGGGTATATTGTACTTTCCAATATTAATTGTCGTCAAATCGTGATTGTCATTTTATTTGTGGGATCAGCAAACATAAAGATGTTATTATATATATTTAATTTGAACGAGAATGAACATAATTAACAACAGGCAAGAATAACGCGTGTGTATTTGCAAATCATATTTTAAAGAAACAAGATATATGGAAGAAGTTATGTTATAGTAAATTAGGACTAAATTCACCACAATTGAAGCTAGCAAATGTAGATCAGACATAGATAACATCTGAAAAAATCATGTTTTGTTTTATATGTTTCATTGTAGTAGTATAATCTATTTGATTCAATTGATTATCTTGCCAATTGATTATATTTGAAGTTCATCTAAAAGACATATATTCTTTGATAAACAACGACAACACTTTATGTACATACAAAGACATTGTAACAAGATAGCATACAAGCATATATCCATACAAATGAACCGTTTTAACTATTTACAAACGGATACAAACAAAACGGTGCTCAATTCCCACTTTAAGTACTGCATCTTCATTCTGCCTGAGATTTTCTGAAATTTTAATTCAGTGTGTTGTGAATGCATGTTTTTATCAACACTCTTCCCCAGGACACGCTGGATGTATTATCTGCAAAAATTTTGCAATAATTCATCAGTTCTACTGTAATATATTTCGTTATGGCAATATTAATTAACAAGCAAGAACAAAGAGAGATGGATATACAGTTACCGGTGGCTTAGTTGGCCTCGGACGACAAGGAAAGCTCATTTTCTAGTTAGAAGAAATATTTGCTTATTTACAGTATCTCTCTCTATATATTAGCTTCTTCACTTTTTTTCCTTGTATGTTTTAGCTCAAGATCCCTTACAGAGAACTAATGCTGGGTTGCTCTATTTATAGCAAAATCTTAATTAATGTGCTTGAATTACATGAAATTTTATATAAATTTAATGTTTTTTTAAAGCATACCAGCTGATTAATTGGTGGACATTTGAAATTATTATGGAATTCAAACTACTCGAGTTGCTATTGAAGTTGCAGGTAATTTGCAGTATTTTTATTGGTAATTTACATGAGTTTTATTTCTTCAATCATTTCTATTTGAAGTACGAGGGGTAAATATACAGAGAATTTCCTTGGAGTGAAATGAAGAAGCCACAAACGAAAATCAACCATCATATTCCATACATATATCTCATCTTTAAAATGGAAAATTCAGAGACAGTGAGTTTATAATTAAGTTTGCCACTAAGAGAGTGTTTATATATTGAAATGATATCAACTAGGACATGAGATTTATGTTGACTCAGACCAGTCTTTCTTTTTTTGTAAAAAAAAAAAGGTTTAGGTTTTTTTTTTTGAAAAATAAGGGTTAATTTAATAAAAGTTTAAAGTAGACTGGCCTAGTTACATCAAAAAAAAAAGAAAAATAAGGATCAAGCCCCTATTTTATATTAATGAACAACATAAATAATAACTCATTTAATGTGTATAATTAAATCTATATCGAAACAGTATCAACAACCGTATTTGTGTATAACTTCCTTAAAAAATATACTAAGCCCTGTTCTTAAGGGAATGGGAAAAGTACAAATGAAAATTCACACAGCTCCTCTAATGAGATATATGTCATTCATGCAGCGACTCACTTCTTCAATTTTAAATTCGAAATTATTTTGCTGAAATTTCAGGCATAATACACTGTTAAATTTCCTTATTTCACGTGGAACATTACTTATCGGGAAAGTGTACATGGAACTTCCTTAACAATGAGTTAAGTCTGAAAAAAAATTGAAAGTGAGAATGACATAATATATATATGCATATATTAGAAGACAACAATACTAATTTAATATAACTGTGACAACTTGTCACGAACTTAATTAAACTTCCAGACTAGCTTCCTGTTACTAATCGTTTATTTAGCGATCAAGTGCTGATTCGAAACTCTCTTCAGAGCAAAACTTTTCTATCGAGCAGGAACAGAAAAAAATAACAAAATGAAAGTAAAAGATGACGAATCATTAATTGCACAGAACTTAATTTAATGAGTTCATTAATTACTATATATTTTAGTAAGTACTCTTTCGCAACTACAAAGAATTACTGCATTTTGTCAGGTTGATACTACATTTTAATTTGGGGAAAAACTCAATCCGACGACTAATATTTCTCCTTTTTTCTATATTGTCAATCTCAGTAGACTCTTTTATACATTTTATTATACAACGAGTAACTTAAATGAAAAAAATCCCAATGCATTCTCGTGTTGCCCGGTTGATATTATTTTTTTTCTGTGTAAAGTTATTAATACACATGTTAAACATCTCAAGAAAACTTCAAAGTTAGTTAAATATTCTCTTAGTACAAGATAGATGGTTAGTTTCAAGTATTTCTGGACATGTAAAACCCAAAAATATATATCAAACACAGATAGATGTGGTATCTTATTTCACAAAAAATAGCCTTATACTATGTTCTTATAAATCAGAATTTTACAGACATAAAATCAATTACATTATCTGGAACTAATATAATACAGAGCTTTCCCAGATCAAACGCATAACCCAATACAGATCAATTAAGGAATTAACAATGGACGACCAATAACCTTTTGTACAACAACCACAAATAAAATTGCAAATATTGTAGTGTAATAATTGATCAAGAGGAGGGATCACTTGATAATAATTATTTTGACAATCTTGATAATGAACTTTCTATAACTTTCAAAAATATTAAAAATAGAAAAAAAAAACTTTATAAATACATTTTTGAAACTTATAGATTGATTGTTCTATAAATTGCATGCAATTTAAATTTCATTCGGTTTCCCTACAAGACTATGAAGATTTATGCAATTTGCAACAGTTTATATTTAACAATCTTCGATGAATTATTAAATAACACTTAAATTGGATAAAATTCGAAATACAATCAATTTATTAATTCAAGGATATGTCTATAAATATTTTTCTATCTTTAAAATTTTATTTCAAATTTATTTAAAATCTCATTGTCAAGATTGTCATAATACCCATTGTCAAGTGATCCGTCCCCATTGATCAAATTAGTAAGCTACTCGAACATAAAAACTATCAACCGAATTACTGTTTTATACTGCCATGGTGGCCTGCTGCCGATGTCGCTGACGGAAGTGTATGTTTTGTGCCACCGCTACTAGAGCCGATCCAAGAGACACGAAGCGGATTACCAGCAGCCGAGAAATTTGTGCTCGACGAGGATGTTTTCTTTTTACATTTACAGGTCGGATAAGGACAATTCGGTCTTCGACAGTTCGGGTGCCTCTGTAGAAAAAGAAAAAATAAAACATAGAACAAAATAGTGCTTAATTGAGATAACACTTGTTGCGATAAACTAAACATGCCAGAGGAGAATGTGGATAGAAAGGCAGGACCTGTCTTTTTTAAGAATAGAATGCTTTCATGAAGAAATAATGTTTATTGCTGATGTTAATTAAGAGATATATTTACCTTTGGCGGAGGAGATGCCGGCCTTCTCGGAGGGGAACTCATCGTCAATAGTATTAAGAAGTTGCTAAAGTAATGAATTTTTTGGAGTTGTGAGATGTGGGAGTCTAACAACAAATTAACAGTGTTTTTATAGCTAAAATGATAGGTCGGTTTTTGGGATTTTGTTATGAAGATTCAAATTTTGTTTTTACAGTAAACTTCCTCATTAGGGAATATGGCGGGTATATCTCCAATTGTAAATTTCAAAGATTTTTATGTTGTTTTATGATGAAATTAAATGCATGATAAAGGAAATTTTCTGAAAAGAATTGGCGTGTATACATTGTAGATTATGCATTCAGAATTACTTAATATATATCAATTAGTCAGGGATGTTCTGTGAATGTTTCAAATCACGGAAACTTTCATTTTGTCTTAAGGGAAGTCAACATATGATTAATTTGTGAAATACTGAAATCTCTTTGGTCCAAGCTTTACTGGGAAGTTGAATGCACTGGCCTTAAAATTCTCTGTAGCAAATTTCATGATCCATTAGTTCCAGCCTTCCAGAGCTTATAATCGAAAATAACTCTACGGTTTAATTCTGAATAACAGTAGAAACCAGTAAAGTTGCTGGAAGCTCTGCTTTGTCTAGCTTAGTAAGAAAGTATATAGACATTGAGAGAGCATAATTTGTATTTTGATTCTTGTCAAGATAATATGGACGCTTGTACGATTTTAGAAGAAGCAAAAAGGAAAACAAAAATTACACGTGTACATGAGACTATGAGATGCATATGTTGGGAAATGTGTTCTTAAACTCTAAAGTTAGGTTATGTATTTGCTTTGACAAAATGATTGAAGAAAATAGATAATTAACAAAAAGGTTTTTTCTTCTTTTTTTTTTCTAAATGAAATTGAAATTTTAGATCTTATGCTGGTGGACTGACATGAAGCTCCTATCAAAGCAACATGTGAAAAATAACCCGAACTTGACAAATAACAAATTCCTCATGTCTAACCATACTATCCTTCCTGGAATTCACTAAATTTCTTTGGTTTCATTAAATAATAAAAAGTCAGTAAGACATTAATAAATCCAAAGTCAAAGATGATACTCCCTGAAACGAATCATCAATTTTTGCATCGTATGGGATTCTGATTGAATCATTTTTTTTTATTTTCTTTTGACACATCACACGTGCATTGTATCTGATCTTACACTTGAATTTTCTTGAACTGGTTTGCTAGATTATATCTAGCCAAGCTAAGCAAACATTTTAAGCTTTTCAGGACAATCAATGAACCTAACTAAATGTGTTCTCGGATTCTGCTTGCACTTGCCTCTTATAATTTAATTTTCATGCATTATTTTAAAAAGAATATCTAACTGTGTTTTCAGAAATATAAAAAATAATTTTTACTGGATACTACACTATATATTACGTGAACCATACGGAGAGCTAGAAGTTTCTTTGTCCGTCGTTACTTACATAAATATTAATTATTTAGCCTTGAGAAAAATGCAAGAACAAACACAATGAATATTATTTACATATTTATTTATACACTGACAGAGATAAATCCTCATAAACATCAAATAATTGCATGACCTAGACTGCAACTCCAGCACTCAAACGAGATTCAATCCCATCTTTGTTTGGTCGACATGCTCCGTCGTGCAGACAATTGCCTTTGCTTCAAATGACATGCAAACCTGATGGAAGGAGATGTGCCAGTAATACCATTAACTTCATATAATGAAATGACATTCCAACAGTTGAGAACTTTGAGCTCGGTGGATTGTGAATGCAGCCTCAAAGTGTACATTGGCTCGCTCCTGGGCACGTCGGGTGCCCCTTGGTTGGTTTCGAATCTGATCCTTTTTTGTCAGGTGAACTCATTCTTTGGTAGGTTTTAATGTGGCATTGTACGTCGAGATTACGCTCGTTTTTATGAGCTTTTAAAGACAAGTGGAATATCAAATAGCATATATTTTAAAGAATACTTTGCCTTCCGTATTATGTCTCACTCATATCCTAACTGTCTATGACAAATAGGCCTCTTAAAAAGGATCAGTGGATCCTGCGTACAGTGGCAGTAAGAGAAGTGGAGAGATATAGTTGGGGGTGTTGTATCACTGCCCAAGACTTCAAAGAAGGAATCAAATCTAAGTACCACTGCATTTTCTGAAGTTATAACGCACCTTCTTAGATGTAAACCATTGCCTGGTAACGCACCTTTTTTTTTAATTGAAGTTGATAACGCATTTTCTTGGAAATCACTTATCTCACCACAGAAATTGCAATGAAAAATGTAAACCATCACCCGGTAATTTTCACTAGAGACCAACCTGCATTAAATTGTTGATTGTTTTCTAGGCTGAAAATTTATTTATTTTCAGTTAACTCAATTATTCATTTATACGACATTCAAAATTTCCATAAAGTAGCTAGAGTCAAATTATCAACTAATAAGATCCCTCCTCCCTATCAAGAATTTGGTCGAATACATATATGGCTTACTCTATAAATTAATACTGGTTTCTCTGTTAGAAATTGACTCTGCATATGTAAAAAAACAGAACAACACAAATCATGAAAATATAAACCATAACTAGCTGGACACAACTTAAAATTCCTCATTGTGTGACCTTACTCTTTCTAATACTACGGTATTCCTGGCAAAGAAAATGCATACGTAAGTGGTCTCATTTCTTGTTTCTGATTTTCCATATATATCTCGTTGGTGGTTCGCCGAATCTGACATTAAACCATTTTTGAAACCAAAGTTCGGCTAATACCCTGCTATTAGTTCCTCTGTTTAAGAAGAAAATATTTTGATCACCTTTTTAAGCAAATGAATAGGATAATATTTTTTAAAAAAAATGGAAAGGAGTCCCCAAGCAGTAAGTGCAAGAAAAATAAAGAATATAAAACATATTACAATAATAGTACGACAACAAGTACATTAACATAATTAAGATTTAAGAGCAGCTTTTGTCAGTTTGATACATGCATGTGCCTCATTGTATTGTTTCTTTAAATGGTTTTTTCTGATCTTACAGCACTCACGTCACTTTTTGCTTCATGGATGATATGGATCAACATATATAAACAAGTCAACAAAAGCAAGATCTGATCCTGTCTAGTATCATGCCAGAAACCTCCCGAATCTTCATTTGCACAACATACACCCTCGTGCCGACGGTTGCCTTCTGTTCTTCATCGATCTCCCTATCATTGGCTTCTAATTCAGAAGCAGCATCGAGTCGCTGATATGGCATCCCACCTCCAACACTTTTGACAGAAGGTCAACCGACAAATGAACTTCATGATCAAATTAAAACAACTTCAAGGTTAGTATTAACAAAAATAATATTACATTAGTATCTCACACCAGCTAATTACTACGTATCTTACACTGTTCGCCTTTCCAATGCTAAAAGAACAAACATATAATACACTTTGTACACAAATTAATAAGTTTATGTACGCCTATATATACTACACATTAGTATAATCAATGAACAAATATACTACACGTTTGAACACAAATTGATATGTTCACGACCTACATCGGCATTTCAGTATTCAAATAAGACCTGATCCTGTCTAGTATAGTGCCAGACACCTCCCGAATCTTCGTTTGCGCAACATACACCATTGTTCCGGCAGTTGTCTTTGCTTCGTCGTTGATTGTCCTAACATTATCTCCTCCCGATGCAGTATCGAGATGCTGATATAGCCAACCTCCAGCAAATCGGACAGAAGGATATGCACCAAGCATGCCATAAACTTCATGTAAATCAAGGGAAATTTCATCAGCCGAGAACCTCGATGATGCATTGCAACTACAACCTGCAAGTTGGCACCGGCTCCTTCCCGGGCATGCCGGGTGCCGCTTAGGTGTCCTGGGTCCTTGTGTGTCAGGCGAACTCATTGTCCCACAGATTTTAAAGTAGAGTTGTACGAGGAGTAGAAGTTTTTTTGATGATCTTTTTGGTGATAAGGAATGATGAATATTTGAATTTGTGTCTGTGTGTGTGTGTCTATATATAGAGATTTATGGAGGGTAAATTTCTATGAAAATGCGAGCGTCTACATGTGTGCATTTTGCTTGTAAATTCCATAAAATTAACCCAGAAAATTGTAGAGCTATTTCAAACGGAGCTAACATTTAAGTTCGTTTGCTCTCAATGTAAACTAGCAACGTAGAATTAATTAATTAATTAATGAAGTCCCTTTTGGTTTCTTATGCATTCAATGTGTGACTCTCTGTGTACCATTTCAAAGGTTCCTTTTTAAACAGAATAATTATATATAATAATCTTTTGTATATATTATTTAGTTAGATCTAGATTTTTATTAATTTTATAAGACAGATGCAAATCCTTAAAATTCTAGTCAAATTTCTCCAATTTATTTGGCTGAGGAAACATGATCAAGATTATCACCAACATAAATTAATCAAGTCATTATTAATTTTACCTCTATATAAATTTTGTTGATACATCTAAGTTGCCCAAATAAATTATTAGCATTGAACTAATTACTTAGGATTTTCAAGAAAATAATTTGTGAAGTTACAAAAATAAATGAATCTCTCAACTTTTGTTGTCTCCGTCATGTCTTTATTTTTTAATTTCTAATAGTAAAAATTATCTAAAATGTTAAAATAAAACCGTTAGATTTTATCATGTTATTTTTTCATGCACATAAAAAATTATTGACTTTTTTATTTTAAATTTTATATGGATTAATAAATGAAGAAATTAACGTTCAAAAATTATTCATATCAATATGTTTTTTGCAAACTCTCAATGTCAGACAAAATAATGTTGAGATATCATATTTTTCCCCTATTTTGAAATTAAAAGTGAGATTAGATCACATCTAATAGTTATTTTGACATTTCATTCTTCAAATTTGTGTTATTAAAATTTTAAAAATGAAAGAATAATAGAAACGCTAAAAGTAAAAGCTTATTATGGTTGCTGCGGAAGAGGACCAAGTATATTACATTTTTACTTATAGAACAACACGGAGAGCCACACCAAATATATCACAAACTATCGACAGCGATCAGTCGGTAGTCTAGTCGGTATTGCAACGTGTGAGCTTCAAGCGGTAAAAGGGAAAATTTCCCCCGATATCCCATTTCAATTTAAAAAAAAAAACAATTGAGCGCTTGTGTGACTCGCAAGGAATCGAGAATTCGACCGAAACACCCCCAACAAGCAGTTCGTATTTAATTAAATTAAACTACTTCTTTTTCATATATATTATTTGTATTTATTTATTCAGTATATATATATATATATATATATATATATTAGTGCAAGAAGAACAAAGAGCAACTGAGGAAGGAGAAAGAAAAATGGAAAAAAAATAAAAATTTCTGGTGGACCCAGATGAAAATAAGAAGGTTAAAGTAAGAAAAAGTTAAAAGATGCAGTCTTGTTCTGTAAAAAGCCCTGTAGAAGAAGGAAAGTATTAGATTTTGCTTCTACTGGTAAATCTTTCTTGTTGCTTCTATTTTATAATTTAATTCATTCCTACGAACTATGAACTTAAAACATGAATGAAAATGAAGAAGAGAATTGCAATCTAACCATAGATTGAGTACTTCTCCAGCCGCCTGCTTACATCCTGATCCTCCATGTAATTAATGAACTTGCACACAGCTTGCTCATATTCAAATTTCAATTAGAACATACATACTCAGTTTCCGGTTACTCAGTTCGTGGTAAATTCTCCCATCTTCTCGAGAAATTAAACGCATTGCGTTGCATTCTCAGTACCACATTCCGATTTTTTCGTTCGTGTACTTCATGTTTTCCTTTGAAAAATCTACCTGTAAGAAGTATATATAGCTTAAAGAGCCATTCTTGCGGGTGTCTTCTTATGCATCTGGGAACACCCCATCAGCTCCTGCACCTATTCGTAGGGTGCACGCACCGCCTCCATCCAAGAAAATGCAATTCCGGTGAACTGGTGTAATCAGTTCACCATGAATCAACGATCACACAGGTTCTCGTGCTAGGGCAAGACTTCATCACATACGATTTATATGAAGAACATATATACATACCTCCAAGTTTCATTTGATCATTCATCCTCATGACCTCATCATACCTCCAGCTTTGCATTTGTACTTGGTACAATTGGAACAGAAAGCCTCTCGCTTTAATTTATGAAAGCAGAAAGTTTAGGAACCTTAGCTTTGAAGGATTGAAATTGTTAATTAAGATCTTTAATTCTATTCCACAGTTTGTTGAAATGATGGATTATTCCTTTCACTTGTGATTCCATGTTGTACATTATTTAGACAGTCAGCTGTATTTTGGTAATGCGTTGCACGTCTCAAATCTTCACTTTCAAGCCATACTTTAACTTTTTGTATTATTGGCTTCGGCTCTTACTTTCAAATACTATTTCAAATAGAGAATAAAGCATAATTAATATCATAAAAAGAAGGGTTTAACTGTAAATTTTTATCTCAATTTTATTTTTTTTATTTTTTTATAGGGAAAATATTATGGAGATATCATTATTGATACTCTAGTCGACACGGACTTTACCATATATACATTAAATGAGTTATGATGCATGTTAATAATTTTATTTTATATAGTATTTCTATTATTTAATTTAAATATCATAATAACTCATTTAAGTTGAAAAATGATAATATCGTATAAAATGATTTTTACATAATAAAATCATTAACATACATAATAATTTATTTAATGTATATAATAAAACTCATATCGATAACGATATCCACAATTGTATTTGTATATCATCTCCCTTTTCATAATTCATTTCAATTCGAGACTTATTCGACATCTATTCCTTCACAACTAATCCTCTATTCTTTATTACAGAACAAGCCCAAAGAAATTAAATGGTAAATTCTCACCAGTAAAAAATGTATGATTAGATGTGATGACGGGATGAGAATCATTTGCTTTTACTCCATAATGCACAGTAACACGTACCTGGGAGAATAATGTAGAAAATCACTACTAGAAAATTGATTTTATTCGAGAGTAGAAAAGGAGCGAGGGTGAGTTGTTGTATATAGAATATTCGTGGGTTTATTCACTCTTTAGCTCCGACGAAGTAGGTCTCCATGAAAATACTTTTTATATTCGTGGGGCCGATGAATATAGTTTATTTCGTGGGTGATCTTATATTAGATTCATGAGCTTTCCCGCGTTTAATTATTGTCATAGTCAGCAAACACTGGCTTGATTTTCGTGAGTGAAGAGGGAATAATTTCATGGGCTTACCCTCATATCAAATATTATTTCGTGAGTCATTTCATCTCGTGGTTTTCACTACACTAGTATTTATATGTATAGACCGACAACTTACCTTTATTTTTGAAAAAAAGGATTATTGTTTTATTTCACACTATCCAGAATCATCATTAATCAATCTTGTACTCATATGTATCTACACCCAGAAGAATTAAATTCCACAAATAGCAATCAACAAAAACTTAATAAGCAGTATATATCACATATATACTAAAGTAAAATATCGAATTCATAATTAAGCCCCTTGTGTTACAAATTAAATTAAAACAAGTTAGTTCCTACTAAGGGACTCAAATACTAACCAAAATATCACATATCAGTATTAAAGTTCCCAAAATATCACACACCAATTCACAAAAAGTATACCCCCATATTCATTTTTCCAAAGTTACACCCTAAGCAGAAAAAAAACCAAGTTTCATTCACTTTTACAATCTATTTCTCATGAAAATGACAAGTAGCTATGTACCACTCTCAAAATATGATATTGGGATCATAGCTGGTACCAGCAAACCATTGTATGAGGCCTAGTTGGATATTTATATGATTTGTTTCATTTACCTCATGGTCTTAACCATCTTGTGACATTTCAATATTATTTGTTTCATTTACCAAAGTTTTCTTAATGATAACACATTCGACATTTCAATATTATTTTATCTAACATTGAGAGCTTATAAAAAATACACTAATATGAGTACTTTCTGGACGTTCATTTCTAATTTATTGATTCATATAAAATGAAAGTCAAATTAAATGTCGATAACTTTTTATGTGCTTGAAAAAAAAATATAGTATAGGTGAGATCTAATGATTTTATTTTGACATTTTTATTTTAAAATTTTATTATTAACAAATTAAAAAAGAGGAGACACGATGAAGATATAAAAAATAAAGACATTTGAACCCTCCTCAAAATAAATTTATTGTTAGATATTTTGTGCTTTAATTTTTATGGTACTTAAAATGTAATTATTTTAATTTTGTCGGCACCTTATTGCTGCATAAACAATAAAAGTTATTTTTTTTATTTTAACAATTCTAGTCGGAGTATGGTACTGCTTATATATTTTTATCAGATAAATAAAAATCAAGCTCCTATTTTCTTTTATTATTGAATCAAAATATTACAAGAAGAAAATGACTCTAATAGATGTGATTAGAATTGGTCGAATATCAGCAAGGAGACTCATAACTAATTAATTGCACGTCGGATACCATTGACACCAAAAGTAAAACAGTGAGTCGGTTAGTACAAAAAGTTTCGTAGAAGTTTCCTGGTTAAATTTGAGGAATATCGCAAGCAAAATCCCCCCAATATACGCGTCCATTTCCTTAGAAAGCGTCACCTCCAACCGCCTAATATATTCGCTGCTATAAATCAATGCAGCGTATAATTAAGGCCTTGTCATTTCTATCCCAAATAACTCCTCTCAATTATATCTCTACACTAAAACTTCTCGAACTATGAGCTCGCCGACAACAGCGAAGCGACATCCTGCGTGCCCGGGAAAGAGCCGGTGCCAACTTCCCAGCTGTATTCACAATTCACCGATCCCGAGGTTTTCGACGGATGAAATCTCCCATGATTTACCTGAAGTTAATGGCATGATCGGCGGCTATGCTTCTGTCACAGGTGTTAGAGGTGGCATGTCATATCAGCGACTCGACGCTGCTTCTGAATTAGGAACCAGCGGTAGGGAAATTGACGACGAGCCAAAGGCAACCATAGGCACGAGGGTGCGTGTCCTCCAAAAGAAGATTAGAGAGGTTTCCGGCAGTATACTAGACAGGATCAGATCTTGATTTTCTTGACCTGTTTATGTTTATCCGCGTGATATTATGATCCATCCAACAGGAAAAAGAAAAGCAAGGAAAGTAAAAACAGGGTATCAGAACTTGAACTTCTTTTTGTGATTTTAATGTCCAATTTATTTCCTGAAAAAAATGTGATCCAAAGATGATCTTCTGAAGCAGAGAAACTAATAACAGGGTACTAGCTCTGCTTCAGAAATGTTTCAACTGTGGGATTCCACAAGCCAGCAACGGGATATACCTCTGTACATGGAAATGAGACTTCTATAGTTGTTATGACATGCATTTGTATTGCCTAGAATACCTTATTATTAGGAAATTAACGAATTGCTCGTAGGAAGAATGAGATCAGAAAATAAGAAATTTATTTATGTGTCAAGCTTGTCGTGGTTTCTTTTCATCCTGTTTATTGATATACTTAGTCAATTTCAAACAGAGGAGCCCCTGTAGATATCTGTGCTTTAAGCCGAATGTGCAATTGTAATCAACCACTTTTTGGTGTTAGCAAGAAAAAGAAAACGTTCTGATTATTTGTTTTTTGCTATTAGTTTGTTAATTCTACATAGAATGCGAACGCGCTACAATTGTGGCTATTAGATGACCTAATGTCGGAAGTTTCAGGGGACACAGCTATATATTTGTCTGTTGGCTCTATTCTTGAGGCGTATGCACGCATCTCATGCGTATATGCATTTGTATTTTGCTGCTCTGTTTTGAATCGTGGAAGTTTCCATGTAATCTTCACTGGAGAATAAAATTGTGTGCTCTTTCTAAATGTCATGTTTCGATCGGTGAATTTTAGTTTGTTCGCATTTGAGTGATCCCCATTTCAATTTAGATTTTTTCTCAATTATTCACATGGGACATAAATCAAGACTATTAGATTATCAGTTCCTCTCCTCAAAAGGATGACATCTATGTACTTTGGATCAGATTTTTCAGCAAACTATTTGGACGCCAGAATAACAACAAGGGTTCAAAACCAGATTAAGTAATGCAGAATAAATTATGAGAAAAATCAATGAAATTACCAGTTTAAGGGAACTTGTAAGAACCATGACACATGCAGTAACTAAATCTACAATTCATCTCATTGTTCCTATGATCCTGTATGTACTCATGCGGCTGACAAATGAACCTCATCAAAGACAACTTCAACCTTAGTATTATTTTTTTCCTTACACTATTCACCATTCCAAACACTAAAAAAACATAATAATGAATAAACATATATTTACATAAAAAAAGAATAAACATATATACTAGATATTTGTACATTAATCGATAAGATTACGACCTACACCGGCATTTCAGCACTCAAGTAAGACCTGATCCTGTCTAGTATAGTGCCAGACACCTCCCTAATCATAGTTTGCGCAACGTACACCATTGTTCCGGCAGTTGTCTTTGCTTCGTCGTTGATTGCCCTAATATTATTTCCTCCCGATGCAGTATCGAGATTCTGATATAGCCAACCTCCAGCAAATCGGACGGAAGGATATGCACCTAGCATGCCATAAACTTCATGTAAATCAAGGGAAATTTCATCAGTTGAAAACCTCGATGATGCATTGCAACTGCAACCTGCAAGCTGGCACCGGCTCCTTCCTGGGCATGCCGGATGCCGCTTAGGTGTCCTTTGCCCTTGTGTGTCAGGCGAACCCATTGTTCCGGTTCCAATGCAGAGTTTTATGTGAAGAGTAAATTTTTTAAATGAGTTTTTGGTGATGAGGAACCAAATGTATGACGATAATATTGTCAGGCCATATGGGTAGTGTATATATATATTTATTTTAGTCACATATTTATTAATTGAAATTAAGGAAGTTTCTACGAAAATTGACACGTATATAGTGTGGATTTTGCATGCGAGTTTACCTTAAAATTAACGAGGAAAGTTCTAGAGACAGTTTCAGACCGAGCTAACGTTCCCTTTGCTCTCATTTTATGAATCAACTTCCTAGTGAAGTCTGTTTTAGTCTCCTATGCACTCCACTGTGTGACTATCTGTGTACTGATTCAAAGGACCCATTCTAAACCTCATAATTAAAATAATCTTTGCTATATTCTTTTCTTCGATCCAGATTTCCGTTAATTTTGTAAAACAGATGCAAATCCTTACAATTCTAATCCTCAAATTTGCCCGATTTGTCAACTGACGGATCAGGTCATGATTATCAACGTACTGATATAAATTAATAAAGTTACTCTGAATTTTACCTCTATGTAAAATTTTTTGTTTCATTCAAGTTGTCAAAAAAACATTATTCACATTCAGACTAATTGGTTATGATATTAAAACAATTATGAAGTTTCAAAAAGAGAGTACAAATATTATTTGAAATTCTATTATTATGTTTGCTATGGAAGAGGGTTCACTATTAAATGTATAACAACATGGATGGCCACACCATATATAACACAAACTATCTAAAAGCGATCACTCGGTATTGGCAGCTATAAGCGGCCAAAAGGCAAAAATTTCTATTGAAATCCAGTTTAAATTCATAAATAAATAAAAAAACGAGCGCTTGTGTGGTTACCAAGGTATTGAAAATTGGGGTGAAACACCCCAGAAGTTCGTATATAATTAATTAAAGTACTTATTTATTCATATATATTATTTGTATTTATTTATCTATTTATTTATTCAATATTGATAATCCTTGCATATATTTATTTTTTATAATATCTATATTTCAAAATATCATCTAATTTTAAAAATCAAGATGTATTTTTAATTATTTACATAAAACATATGTAAAATTTGAGTCAATTTAACATTAATTATTCAGTCATCATAAAATTATGCTGTCAAAATTCTAAATTGTTTGATGAAAAATTGAAAGATCTTTTAAATCAATTCAAAATTTTCATACACATTCTATTTACATAATTGAGAATGGATCTTTTTTAATTTAAATAATATTTTCAAATATATATATTGTAAAATATGAGTAAATCATAAAAAAATAGACCTAGAGTAAATTCTCGATCCAATATGATAAATGTTGTTGATTTTGATAATTTCAGGGAATAATAAATTAAAACCGAAGCGCAGGAACAAGTAATCTCCGAGTTATTACATGTTTAATTAATAATTCAGAACAATAAAAAGAAAAAAGAACCAGAGTCAAGTTATTAATTCATACCGAGTCTCTACTTGTCAAGAAATATTTAAACGTTAAAATTATAGATGTATTATCAAGTATTTAGATACGTCATGTATCAAATTTAAGCCGATTTTGAATATAATTTTTTATTCAGTATAAAGTATTTAAAACTTTATATCATAAAAAAAATTATTTTTTCGTTTGAAGACTATATGCCTTTTAAATCTATTAAAATGCCATAGATGTCCTATTTGAATAATGGATAATAAATTCACAATAAAAACTTTTTCATGTCAACAATATTTCCAAATAAATGTACTATAAAACATATATGAACCATTAATAGTACATATTACTCGGAGAAAATTTGTCTTAAGAAACGTGGGGAAGGAGTAAACTACTCCGAGTTATTACAAGTTTAGAAAAATAATTTATTCTAAAGTATAAAATTTAGTAATTGAGAAGAAGAAAAGAAAGGGAACCAGCGTCATGTTATTTAATACTGTGTCTACTCATCAAGAAATATTTAAAAAATAGTAAACTTCAAGCAAAAGTCCGTGAGAGTTCCCTATTACATATAACAAGCGAATATGAAATAAATAAAATTATGAAATTATGAAAATTTGGAAGAAATTGTTTTGGTAAATGAAGGTAGAAAACGCTGACCATGTGAGAAATTGATTGGTAACCGGATGCTAATATTCCGTGTTTATTCAGCGTCGGTTCGATCGTTGAATTTGGTTTAAGTCAACCAAGTTGGCAACAGCCAAAAGATAGAGTTGTTGCAAGATTTTGTGCCACTTTTGTGAGAAAAGGATGCAACAGATTATATATTAAAAAATAAAGAAATTATTCTTACAATCAGTTAGACTAAATGATAGCAAAATGCAACACTCCATTTGGGTCTTCAACATTTCTAAGCCCATGGCAGAGCGTTATTTGGTTATACAAACAATAAAATCTGCAAATTAATTCTGATGGCATAATAACGTTTAGCGGTTAATAATCAACTAAGGTATCATCACTTGAAAAGTTTTTTATTCCGCACCATTCTATTTTACTTTATTTCAACCTCAGGAACTTTAAACATACTACTAACATAAATAAAATAAAATAGAATTCCGATCTAACCTTTAGATCGAACACGTCTCCGGCCTCTGCTTACATCCTCACCGTCCATGTGATCGATAAACTTGCACAACTTGCTGGTATTCAGATTCCAATTAGAACATACATAAATACATTACTCCTGAGTTTCCTATTACCTCATTCTTGATATATTCTCCGATCTTCTCGAGAAATTAAATGCATCGTGTTTCATTTTCAGTACCAGATTCTAATTTTCTTTGTGTGTGCACTTCATGGCTTCCTTTACAAAATCTACAGGTAAGGAGTATAGAATTTCTGTTATATATTCTCCGGAACAGGGCCGTTACAATGTTACTGACGACTAATGAGTAGGTAAGAGATGGCAACAACGGGTCGGGGATGGATTCGATCAGATCAAGTCGGGTTGATTTTATATCGGTTTAACTTTGAATCATTGTTGAGTTCCAGATTGCTTTCGAATGATCTAACTTGGTATTATGTTAAGTCACGAGTTGAATAAGGTCGGACTTCTAATTGTCTGATTTTGAATTCGCCTAAATTTTTGGGTCATCATGGATCTCAAATTAGGTTTGGTCTGGGTCATATAGAATTGGATTTATATTACTGATTTTTCATAATTATCAGATCAAATTGGATATGAACCCGAGTTCATACAGACTAGACAAGTTCATATTGAATTGGGTGCAATTTTGGCAACTCGAAATCTCACAGACTTTTGTTATTAGCTGTACCAGTAACTGTCCCTGCTTTAATTGTCGATTGAATCCGTCGATTAGTGACTTTGTAATGGGATCTGTTCCGGTAAATATACAATAGAAGAGTTGAATTCACTTGTAAGCTGATGTCTATATATCTTGGTGGTTGCATTGCATCTGTCTTTCTCCTGACCAGTTTAATCTGAAAGGAAAAAATTAATTGAAAACAATTAAGGCTATACCATGGAAAAGTAATTGTGGCTCCAGGATTGATATTTGAATAAATAATTTGGACATTGTGGCCAGCATAAAGTACAATATTATGGTATCATTTCATTCAAAGATCCTGTTCTTTCTATTTCGAGGCCCATTGCAACTATAGCCCAAATTTTGCTCATCATAAGACCCAAAAATAACTTTTTGGAAGCAGAATTGTTGGAGAATTTTCGGCTCAACTAAATCAACAAACGCTTAAACAAAAATGCAAATGATGATATAAATTTTTGTGTGAATAAGATATATGATATGTTTAGGATATTCAATTAATTATTTTTGGCACTTGAAAGTTCGTTCAATCAATAATTACTTTAATTTAATTTGATTAAGACTAACTTAAGCACTAAACAAATAATTTCCGGTGCATCACTAGCTTGAACTTCTTTTAAATAAAGGCTTCTTTTAAGGCTCAAATGGGCCATATCCCTTGTAGAATTGATAAAAATAACAACATAAGATATGGAAAAAAAAAAAAAGGAAAATTGAAATGTTGAGCCCAATGGGGCCTTTCAGGAGCAGGATGAACACAGGCATGCGAGTGAATTATTTGATTGTCATAATTAAGTGCTTAATCGCTGATAACTAAAATAGTTTGTGATATATTCTCGCACTTTGAGATTCTCTTTATCTCAAGCTTTAGTTTTTAAGCTGTCTAAACTTTGCTCCATGTCTCATACTTAAAATTGATTAATTGATGTGTATATTACATACAATATGCTCAAATAAATTCATGTAGGAATTAAATTTTTAAAACATAACTTTTACAATTAATCGTCTATTCTTTGTTACCGAACAAGCCCAAAGAAATTAAATGGTAAATTCTTACCAATAAAAAGGTATGATTAGATATGATGACGGGGAAATCTCTTCGACCTAATGCACGGTAACAAGTACGTCGGAGAATCTTGAAAATGATAATTAAGACCAGATCAGAACTTGACTGATATTCACAATTCACCATCTGGAGGGTCTCGACCGATGAAATCTCCCATGAAGTTGATGGCATGACTGGTGGTTATTCTTCTGTCACATGTGTTAGAGGCGGGAAGTCATATCAGCGGCTGGATGCCGCTTCTGAATTGGGAAACGGTGGCAGGGAGAATGATGGTCAGCCGTCGGTGAGAGGGTGTATGTCATGCAAATGAAGATTCAGGAGGTTCCCAGCAATATACCAGACAGGATCAGTTCTTGCTTTTGTTGACTTGTTCATTTCATCCATATGATTAATCCAGCCCCAAAAAAAGATACGAGGCCTTGAAACATTTAAGCCATATATATGTGCAATTGTAAACAAAAAAAATTATGATTAATGCATGGTAATTAACATGTGGGTGAATCTCGGAAATTATAATTAAGACTAAACCAGAATTTGACTGACATTTTAAATATAATTTTTATGTATATATCTCGATCTGTGCTTCAATTTTTGTGGTACTGAAACATTAATTATATTTTGCCGTTGACACCTTGTTGCTGCACAAATGATTTTGATTAACACTTAATTCAATTTCATTTCATTTTTTTTGCAAACATTTTATCGATTCGTCCAAAACTTGGTGATTAATTCATCATGATCATCAAAGACCATTAAAATTTATGCAATTTGTATTAGTTCATATTTAATGGTTTTCGATGAAATATCAAATGTAATTTAAACTATATGAAATTTGAAACATAATTAATTTATAAGTTAAAAAATATATATATAATTTTTTCTTGCTTAAGAATTTTTCTGAATTTATTTGAAATCTCATTATCAAGATAATCAAGATAGTCATTGTCATATTTGTATACTACTTTATTATTCAATTTTAATTAACTATTATTCATGTTAGTGGATTTACGTTGCATAATAAAGTAATGTACAATATAATTAAGTTGCATAATAAAGTAATGTACAATATAATAAAATATATATATATATATATATATATATATAGAATATTTCTTCAATTTGAAATATTCCTAGAATTTCCATGACTAATTGTAATTAAAAAAAAAATCTCACGTACAAAATCAACTTTGCATAAGGGCCCCATGTTGGTAGAAAGCTTCTTCTACCGGCTTATGTTCCTATATAAATCAATATAGTGACAGTCCTAACATTTCATCAAAAACTCAAACATCCAAATTAATTCCTCGTTACCTCAAAGCTCATCGAAAGAAACTTAAAGTCCACACTAAAACCTACCAAAAATGATCTCGCCCGCTAAAAAAGGATGCAGATTCCGAGCCAACCAAGCGCCACCCCGCATGTCCAGGATAGAGCAAATGTAATATTTCGGGTTGCATCCACAATCCACCGAGCTCAAAGTTCTCGACTAATGGATTGTCCATTCATCTATATGAAAGTGACAGTATCCTTGCCACATATCATTCCATTAGGTTTGTACATCATTTTAAACACACACGACTGTCCGCGAGATGGAGCATGTCGCCTAAACAAAGATTAGGGAGGTGTTAGTCATCGTACTAGATGATATTAAATCTCATTTGAATGCTGAAATTGCTGACTTGGTCATGCACTTCTTTGATGTATTGATATAATTTCTCTCTGTCAGTGTATATACATTGTAAAACATTCACTTTCATTGTTTTTTAATATCTTGCTAGAGTAAAGAGTTCAAGTAACGACCGACAAAGAAACTTTGTCTGTGTGGTTTATGTAACATTGTAATTTTCTTTTGATAAGTATCCAATAAATTCTTTGGTTTATTTCTGAAAGCAGAGTTAATTAACTTATGTCGTATTCATTGTTTTATTGGTCTACTACTCTAAGTAATCTTCTTATGGAATATATACTTGGGTGATTTTTCTTTTTAAAAAAAAACCAGTAAAATTAAATTCTGAGAGACAAGTGCAAGCAGAATTTCAAAACAAATTTAGTTATAAGTGTCATTGGCCTGAGAAAATTAATAATGTTCACTTGGCTAGATTCATTTCTAGCGAACCAGGTATATAACCATCAAGTGTATTATCATACACAATGCATGTGTAATGTATCAAAAGAAAATTGGAAATTTTGATTCAGTCAGGAACCCGTTGCAACTTCGCAAAAATTGATGATTCCTTTGGTTATGGATTTATAAATGTCTGACTTGCTTTTTTTATTTGAGACGACCTAATCTATTTGCTTTCCCCGCAAAAAGAAAAAAAAAGAAAAGAAAAATGCCAAGTTAAACAACAGGAGGAATTCGTTCCTGGCGAGTAATCAGATTTTACTATCAATGTGCAACTTGATATCTTTTCATGATTTTTTTTTCCAATTAATTGGCTGAAAAAAGTGATCCAAAGATTTCACTCCTTTAAAGCAGTGATACTGTTAAATGGATATAGACTGACCTTTATACAAACAGTTTCAATTTATTTGAAATTTGTGCTGACAAAAAAACCATGAGTCGTCATTAACATTCCTGGCTTGACTCATGAGTCATGAATCAAGCTATTAGATGCTTTTGTAGGAGATACATCGGAAACAAAATAAATCCTATAAAAAAACCAACGACAGAAAACGTGATCTCTATGATGTCTGCATTTCTATTCCCCGGATGCCTTAGTAATTTAGTAATTTAGTAATTCAGTGAATTTAGTTATGTTTTAGATCATTTACGGCTGTTTTTCTGGTTTGTCGGATATGCAGAATTCATGCCATTTAGAAACAGAGAAGTCTCTGTTTTGTTTTTCACATTTGTTATGATCAGAGCTTCACATCAGAGCCCTAAATAGTACCATTGTAAATGATCTCCTCTTGTTGTCAGTGCACCAGTGTAATATCTAAAGTTTCCATGTCATCTTGACAAGAATTGAAACACAAATTGCGCTTTCTAAATGTCTATGTACTTTCGTACTAAGCAAGGCAAAGCAGAGCTTCCAGCAACTATACTGGTTCTTATTGTAAGCTCATCTCTGGAATTAATGGGTTAATAAAAATTGCTACTGTGAATGTCAAAGGCAATGCATTCAAATTTCCCAGTACAACTCAGATATTTGTCCAATGAGATTTCAGCATTTCACTAATTAATCTTCTGTTGACTCCCCTTAATCAAGATCAAAATGAAATTTTCCTTGATTTGAAACATTCTCAGAATTTCCCTGACTAATTAATATATTAAATAATTCGAATGCATAATCCACAATGCATACGCACCAATTTTCTTTGAGAGCTTTCTCTATCATGCATTTTCATCACCGACCACATCAAACAATTTTGAAACTTACATGATATATAAGAGAAATACCCGCCGCATTTCCCTACTGAGGAAGTTTACTGTAAAAACTAAATTTTAATTTTCATAGTAAAATCCCAATAACCAACCTACCATTCTAACTATAAAACCGCTGCTAATTTGCTGTTGGAATCCCATCTCACAACTCTCATAAAAGTCATTACTACATTATCAACTCCTCAACTGCTCACTACTATATACAAGATGAGTTCCCCTCCGAGAAGGCCTCCTCCACCTCCAAAGGTTTGTTCCTTCTTATATATTTTTCTTCTTAATTACATTGGAATAACTTGACAAAAATGTATCGCTTCATATATCACCATTAAAAATTGTATTTACAATATTCATGAAGGTCCTCTATTCTTAAAAGACAGGTCCTACACGTTAACTATTAATTAGTTTCCAGCTAGTATCTTTGAACACTATCCTCTATCATGTTTCATTCATTACAACAATTAAGTTTCATCTTAATTAAACCCTATTTTCTTGTTTGTTTCATTTCTTTTTTTGACAGAGGCACCCGAACTGTCGAAGTCCGAATTGTCCATATCCGAGCTGTAAATGTAACAATTAAAAGCATCATTGACAATCAAGCACTTCTCGATGTCAGTCTCCCCCTGGCAGTTTAAAACTCACAGATTTGATTAATTACTAAAATAATACGGTTTAATTTTTTTATTTTCAGTTGTTGTACATAAGGTTTCGTTATCCATTGCAAATTCCTTAATTTGTATTGATTTGTGTGTTTGATTTGAGAAAGCTTTGTATTATATTGGTCCCAGATGATGAAATTGATTTTATGTCTGTGAATGTCTCTGTGAACTTCCATTGTAAAATTCCCATTCATAACAACATATCAGAAGTTTTCAATTGCTTTGTTTTTGTGAAATAAAAATATATCTGTTTTTTTTTTAATAAGAGCTATCATTTGTCATATATCTGTCTTTATTACATAATTTTTTAATTTTAGATGTTCAGAAATTAAAATACTTGAAACCATCTATCACATGTAATTCCTTTCCAGCAGGAGACATATTTTTTGTTTATGTTTGTACTTATTCTCAATAATTAATATTTCCTATGCACCACTTACTATTGAATTCTTAAATTAATATGTTGAAAAGGAATTTTTGGGTTGAAGAATCTTAATTAGCCAAATTTTGTTCTTTGCCAACTTAATTGAATTTCATATACATCAATAGTTTATTGTTTCCTTCTAATTTCCTAATGTATAGGTAAATTTCGTGATTTATGACTCAGTAATGTATCACATGTAATTCACAATTTTCCCAATTCAAATACCTAATTTGAATATCCAAATTAAATACATGTTCTAAACGAATTAAAAGTGCCATGTAAGTAAGAGAACTTATATAATATCTAATGAATGCATTGATTTGAAGATCAATATATAAGGGGTGTGTTACGTGTGTACACACTCCAACAAACTCGGTTATGTCTAATGTCATATGTTTAAAGTTTGATGCAGTACTTAAAGCGGTTACGTGTGACTGGTCAAAAAGTATACTTAAAGTTTCAGAAAATCTCAGAAAGATTGATGCAGTACTTAAAGTGGGGATTGCTCATCATTTCTTTTGTGTTTATGTTTCATCTGTTCTAGCAGTAAATTTTTTTTCAGTTCTTTATAGATATCATATATCTGTATGCCACCATTCTCCTATGTGTTTAATTTCTTTTGTTTATTATATAGGGATAGCTATTTGTGCATTTGTACCTGTTTTGTAAATATTGTTCAGATTGTATAAAAGGGAAACTGTGCTATTAATTAGTTCATCTGGGATGCCTCTGCAAATAGTTCAGTTATGCTTGATAATTAGTTCAGTTTTTATTAGCAAGATCAGACAGCTAGGTTACATATATATGTACAATCAGGGGCGGGGAGGAGGTAAATAATTTCTCTATTCGTAATTAGTCAAGTATTTAATTTGTTCTTGGTCTGGTTCACTGACTTTCATATATAGAAATAGTTTATTGTTTCTTTCCTTCTAATTTCTCCTTTGACTTGACATGTACAGGTGAATTTTGCTATCTATGACTCAGCAATAAGTCACATGTAATTCTTAAACGAAAAGTTCCATGTAAGTATATTGCTGAGTGGAGGGGTGTGTTATACAATATCTGACCATGAATGCATTTGAAGATCGATCGACAAAGGGTGTGTTACGTGTGTACACCTCTACAGACTCGTTTGTGTCGGTTGTCAATTAAATTAAATATCGGCATTTTTTGATAAGTATTTTTTTTGATAATTTTGATAACAGATTTTCAAATAATTCTAAAAAAATCTTAAAAATAAATTTTTTTATAGATATATTTTTAAAATTGTATATTGATTGTGTTTTGAATTTCATACAATCTTATGTTAGTGCATCAGTATAGTATATGAAGTTTCAATGGAATTTAACAAAAGAGAAAATTATTATATATGTATAGGTAGAGTACTTAAAAAGTACATGGAACTTTTCGTTTAGAACATTTATATGGAGCAATTTAATTTGTACATTCATGTAAGGTAAGTAGTTGAATTCAATTGTGAACGTTCTAAGTGAATTACATTGTGATACATTGATGAGTCATAAATAGCGAAATTTATCTGTACATGTCAATTCAAAGTAGAAAATCAGAAGGAAACAATAAAGTATTTATATATATGAAAGTCAATTAACCTGGTCAAGAACAAACTTGACAAATTAAGATTCTTCAAAAAGAAAAAAAAGGAAAAAAATTCCTTGTCAACTCATGCTCTCCAGCTACGTGGGAGGAGTCTGGTCCAAGACCACGGTGACTGTACAAATAGTAGAATGATTTATTCATTGATAAACAAATTAATGTCACATTAGTAGAAGAATTCAATAGCAAAGTGGTGTATGAAAAATATTATTAAGATTAAATAAAAACATAGATTAACAGAAAAATTGCCTCCCGTTTAAAAAAATGTTATTGTCCTTGAAGATATTTTTGATATATTGGCTACTAAATTTTAAGTTTTATAATGGTTTATATAGTTAATTTTTTTCGCTGATGAGTGGGTGTTATGCTTGCCTTGAATCTGTATTTTTCTGTTTATGAACACAAATACAAATGTGTAAAAAATGTGCAAGACTCTTTAGTAAAATCAAATTTCAATGTGAATTAAATTTCTCCATGTTATCCTAGCGATACTGAGTGAAATTTACCGACTATATGTTAGAAAAAAAATGCCAGGTGTCAAGGTACATTCGTTAGTTAAAACAACTTGAATTTACAGTAAATTTGCAAATGCATTGTTAACATTCATGCTTTGAACAAATTGAATTTAGGTGTATATTCCATCCAATTACGCTTGTCAATATTTTCCTATAAAGAGCAGCTTGGAATCAGTTCTTTGTATAGGGTTTTGTGATAAGAGAGACAAAATAAGAAAAAGAAGGTCGCAAATATATAGAGAGAGGAGCAGGATATATATATATATTTTTTCCAACTTACAAAATTAAGATGAGCTCTCCTAGTCAACCACCAAGTACACCACCAGTCAAGGTACATTCTTCATTGTTTGATCTAGCTCTTCGTGTATACCTGTGCACCATTTTACCACTTCAAATCTGAAACAAAATTTTAATTATCGTTGTAATTAGTTTTGTAATTAGCTTGTTGTTTCGTGTATACATATATATGTACTTACAATCTTACATGCACACACATATATGTAATTAATCATGTTAATGTTTATTTTTTTCTAGTTTAATTGTCTATATGTCCATTTATTACAATTAACCCATATATCTTCATCTATTTGCAGAGGCATCCCAGTTGTCCTGGAAAAGGTCGTTGCACAATAAAGTCATGCATTCACAATTCATGAACTTAGAATTTCATGATGTCTTATGTCAGTGAATCTTGCCTTGGTTCTTCAACTTACAATAAGGAAGATGCATAACCCATTTGTTTATCTGTTTACATGTATAAAAGATTAAAATTGTTTATCTACTAGCTGTAGCATACAACAGCATGTTCTGTACAGATGTATGCATGCATGTCTGCCACATAGTGCATATATAGTGTGATTAGTTTACCTTTGTATTTATTTGTTTGTATGATAATTTTATTTGTGGCTTTGTACTCGTAAGGTTAACATGTAATATTTCATATGTATAAAACAAAAAATGTGTAATTATTATTGTTATTTCACTTTCTTTACTTGTACATGTACTGTTGTTCTATATGGTATATCCAATTGAAGAATGTTGGCATGCATACTCTTTTCTGAATTAAAATCACATTATTTTTAATATTTAAAACAAATTTCGAAAACCGTAAATCAAATCGGATTGCATTGCCTAAACAACACAAATGAAATAATATGGAAATATCATTCTCGAATTTTCAGAAGTTAACAGTTATGTCTGATCTACATTTGTTCATAATTTGTAAGTTGGTTTTTGCTTCATCTATATTACTTATCAATTTCATTTATCCAAAATATGAATTGATAACAATCATTAATTTAGTTTTCATTCTGCTCGTAATTAAAACTACCTTTTGTTTCAAAAACTCTTTTATTTTTCATTTTTGTAACTAAAAGTTCCATTGTTCTCCGTAAAGGATCTTGTGGGCAGAACTCTTAGGGATTTGATAAGTCTGAACCCGAAAGATTAGTCGTTCTACTGCCAAAAAAGGAATAATTAGCTAGCCGCGCCCAACAGACAAGATAATGAAAGACCTTGCTTCTACTTCTAGGAGCAGAGACCTTTGAATAGAGGGTAAGATAAAGAATGAATCTGGACGCTAAAGAAAGGGGTTCTGCTCCTGGCCGGCTTCTGTATCGAAGTTCTGCTCTCGTAGGAAGACAACTAATCATTCTAAATAGTACCAGCATTCTTTATTGACCTCCTCTTCAATAAGCTTCGTCATCAAATATTTTGAACGTTGAGCCTACAAGCCGACTAAAGCCCACAGCAGAAGAAGTTGGCCATGGCATCCACGGAGCTGCCTGGGATAGGAAAAAAGAATTGTTGCTAGCCCGCCTTTGACTACCTGCTTGTACTCTCTCCGAGAGTAGTCTTTTTCATTAAGGATTTATCTGAACGGAACTTTTCTTTGCTTCAATTTTCTATCTATATATGCAGCCTATCATATATACTTTAGGCTTCTTCTTTTCCGGCGGCATTGCAGACCTATCGCTAAGCTCATAAACTTCTAAGTAAGCAAGAGCGAGTTATTCCTGCTCGTGCAAATGAGGGGAAATAGCTATAGGCGGAGATTGGCTTCAATGCCCAAGCTGCCCATCCCATCCAATATCAGAGCCATAAGGTACTAGCCAGGGAATTTAGAGTGTTCACAAGCTTCTTAACAAATTAAACTCTTGGATTTTATTGGGTATATTGTACTTTCCAATATTAATTGTCGTCAAATCGTGATTGCCATTTTATTTGCGGGATCAGCAAAAATAAAGATGTTATTATATATATTTAATTTGAACGAGCATGAACATAAGTAACAACAGTCAAGAATAACGCGTGTGTATTTGCAAATCATATTTTTAAAGAAACGAGATATATGGAAGAAGTTATGTTGTAGTAAATTAGGACTAAATTCACCACAATTGAAGCTAGCAAATGTAGATCAGACATAGATAACATCTGAAAAAATCATGTTTTGTTTTATATGTTTCATTGTAGTAGTATAATCTATTTGATTCAATTGATTATCTTGCCAATTGATTATATTTGACGTTCATCTAGAAGACATATATTCTTTGATAAACAGCGATAACACTTTATGTACATACAAAGACATTGTAACAAGATAGCATACAGGCATATATCCATACAAATGAACCGTTTTAACTATTTACAAACGGATACAAACAAAACGGTGCTCAATTCCCACTTTAAGTACTGCATCTTCATTCTGCCTGAGATTTTCTGAAATTTTAATTCAGTGTGTTGTGAATGTTGGATCATTACCCGTAATCATCTCGTGAACTCTAAATTAACATAAAATTATCTTGATTCATGCTGTCGGTCTTCTGGAGAGACACAATCCCGTTGATCACCGGATTGTATTATTACTAAACTTTATATAATTTAGACCATTACTAAATCATAAAGTTATTAATACGTATTCTACACATTAAGGGCCTCACTTCTCATGACACATATTGAAACCCGATAAATAATACTTAATTTGATCACTTCATGACGGGTCTAATTAGATATTTGACAGTCTATTATTCAATATATATTTATATTACATATAAGCCCATATAATTTTGTAATTAATAGAAATTAATTCCAACAATCTTCCACTTGGGCTATATATATATCCAAATAATATATATTATTGATAAAACTGAATTGAGTACTCTAACTGTGATGTCATAGCCTTTTATGTCATCAACCAATTCCGTCCATCAATTATATTCACAAGGACTTAAGTAGTATTTGTTTCATAATGCGAAACCAAACCAACATAAATCACCGTGTAAATATAACTGAATGACATGAATCATTAAGGGGGTGTGTAGTTTGAAAATTACATGTAATATGATCCACATGCCTATTTTCAATTTGGTCACCTTAAAATAATTTTGAGATCAATCACAAATTCAGAATGCCAACTGAAAAACTGAATATCTGAAAACTGCATGATACATACAAAAATATATCATATAAAACAACAAGCACAAGTACAACAATCTCCCACTAAACCTGTAAATCCTCTGCTACACAGATACCCATATGAGCGACATGCTCATGAAACTGCTTGGGCACTAAACCTTTAGTCAGTGGATCTGTAACCATGGAAGCTGTTCCAATATGCTCGATATTGATTAGTCCATTCTGAACTCTTTCCTTCACAGCAAGAAACTTTATATCGATGTGTTTTGACTTCGATGAGCTCCTATTGTTGTTTGAATACAGTACTGCAGAATTATTGTCACGATACAATTTTAGTGGTAACTTGATAGTATCCACTATGCGTAGCCCCGTGACAAAATTTCGCAGCCATATTCCATGATTTGATGCCTCAAAACATGCAATGAACTCTGCTGCCATGGTGGATGGGGTAATAAGCGTCTGCTTTGCACTTCTCCAAGAGATAGCTCCTCCGGCTAACATGAAAATGTAACCGGATGTAGACTTCATGCTATCTTGACAGCCCGCAAAATCGGAATCAGTATACCCAATGATCTCAAACTTATCTGATCTCCGATAGGTGAGCATATGATTCTTCGTTCTTTGTAAGTACCGTAGTACCCTTTTGGCTGCTCTCCAGTGATCCAGTCCAGGATTACTCAAATATCGGCCTAGCATTCCCGTAATGTACGCAATATCCGGACGCGTGCAGACCTGAGCATACATCAAACTCCCAACTGCTGAAGCATATGGAATTTGCTGCATTTCTGACCTTTCAAATTCTGTCTCAGGGCATTGTTTGAGACTAAATTTGTCTCCTTTTGCAACCGGAGTATTACCTGGTTTACAATATTTCATGCCATATCGCTTGAGAATTTTCTCGATATATGCTTGTTGTGAAAGGCCCAAAATACCCTCAACGCGATCTCTATGTATTTTTAGACCTAACACATATGATTCTTATCCAAGATCTTTCATTTCAAAATTTTTGAAAAGAAATTTTTTAGTATCACGCAACATATTTATATCGTTCGTGGCAAGCAATATGTCATCAACATATAAAATCAGGAACATGAATTTACTCCCACTGAACTTGTGATATATACATTCATCCACCAAATTAGCCTCAAAACCAAATGAGACAATCACTTGATGAAATCGAAAATACCACTGTCGAGACGCTTGTTTGAGCCCATAGATGGATTTCTTTAATTTGCAAACCGTCTGCTTTGGGTCATCTGACTCAAAATGCGGCGGCTGCACCATGTAGATTGTTTCATCAATGCTACCATTGAGAAACGCTGTCTTTACATCCATCTGATGTAACTCAAGATCATAATGTGCCACTAAAGCTATAATAACTCTAAAAGAATCTTTTATCGACACAGGTGAGAAAGTTTCCGTAAAGTCAATGCCTTCCTTTTGTGTAAAGTCCTTAGCAACAAGTCGTGTTTTGTATCTTTCAACATTACCTTTGGAATCCCGTTTGGTTTTAAATATCCATTTACAACCAATAGGTTTCACACCTTCAGGTAATGAGACGATATACCAGACTTTATTGTCATGCATCGACTTAATTTCATCATTCATGACTTTGATCCACTTCTGTGAATTTGCACTTTCCAAAGCTTGACGGAGGTTGACCGGATCATCTTCCATCATGCCAATGTCAAATTCATTTTCTTGAAGATATACAACATAATCATTAGATATTGCACTTCTTCTCTCTCTTGTGGATCGTCTTAAAGGCACTTGTTCTTGAAGTTCTTGAGGTGGTATAGGTTCCTCTTCGACATCAACATTGTCTTGTACCTGATTCTCTTTCATTTCTAGAGGTTCATTCACAGTAGGTTCATTCACTGTAGGATTCTGAACCAACGAGTCTCCGGATATTCTTATTACAATTGGTACCGATGTTGGCGTCCATTGTATAAGAGAATCATGTTTTTCTTCAAAGACAATTTGATTTGCATTTCTCCCTTGAACCATAACATCCTCAAAGAACTTAACTATATTTGTCTTGAAAATTGTTCTATTAGTGGGATCATAAAATTTATACCCCCGAGACCTATCTGCATAACTGACAAAATAGCAGCTAATTGTCCTTTCATCCAGCTTTTTCTCTTGTGGCTTGTAAGGCCGAGCTTCATCCGGACAACCCCAGATTCTAAAATGTTGGAGACTGGGCTTCCGCCCAGTCCACAACTCATATGGAGTCTTGTTTGCTGCCTTAGTCGGTACCCGATTCAAAATGTATGCTGCTGTCTTGAGCGCTTCTCCCCAGATGTTCAATGGAGGCGAGGTATGAGAAATCATACTCCGCATCATCTCCATTAACGTTCGATTGCGCCTTTCAGCCACACCGTTCATTGCGGGCGAACCCGGCATTGTATACTATGGCACAATTCCACTTTCCTCTAAAAATTTAGCAAAAGGCCCTGGACGTTGTTCTCCTGAGCCGTCATATCGACCGTAATATTCACCACCACGATCTTATCTGACGTTTTTAATCATTTTATTGAGTTGTAACTCAACTTCAGTCTTAAAGGATTTAAATGTGTCCAAAGCTTGAGCCTTTTCTTTAATTAAAAATATATAGCCATATCTAGAATAATCGTCAATGAAACTGATAAAATATACATGTTCATTCCTAGTAGCTATAGGGAATGGCCCACATACATCCGTATGTATCAGCTCAAGGACGTCCGTCATACGATTAGCTGTATATTTACGCATGCTTATTTGTTTGCCCTTTGCACACTCAATGCACGGACCGAGATCCGACATGTCTAAGGGTCGCAGAATTTCACTTTGAATAAGACGTATAATTCTCTGTTGAGAAATATGACATAAACGCCTATGTCAAAGTGCAGCTGAATTATGATGTGTTACATTTTGTCTAACGTTTCGAGTTTCATTGTGCAATGTCTCATTATAGGAAGCAATAGTATCTAAAGCATAAAGATTATCCAAAATAGACAGAAAATCAGAAGCAACCAATTTAGAATTTTGATACAAACTAAACTTTCTATCTCCAAATGAACAAGAAAAACCTAATTTGTCCAATGCAGAAATAGAAATTAAGTTCCGCCTAAAAGACGGTACAACAAAAGTATTAACCAAATCAAGATACAAACCAGTTTTCAAAAGTAATCTAAAATGCCCTATAGCTTCAACTTCTGCCTTATTGTCATCGCCCACATAGATGTATCTTTCACCATCACTTAGCTTCCGGTAACTTCGGCAACCCTGCATAGACACAGATATGTGAGCAGTTGCACCCGAATCTATCCACCATGTGTCTATTGAAACTGAAATCGCATTAACTTCTTCACAAATAAAAGAAAAATCAATACCTTTCTTGGCACGCCATGCGTGATAGTTGGTACAATTCTTCTTCACATGTCCTTCAGATCCACAAAAGAAACAACCCTTCTTATTTTCCTTATTCGGCTCCGATCCGGTAGCCGATTTTTTATCCTTGAAGGGTTTCTTCTGCGAACTTGTAGTTGCAGCATCTGAATTGGCCTTACGTTTCTGTTTCCCTTTTCCTTTAGACGTAGAAGCAATGTTCGCGCTTTCGCTCTTATCCGACTTCAATCTCTCTTCCTCCTGAACACAGTGCGAGATGAACTCATTAACTGTCCATGATTCCTTCTGACAGTTGTAACTCACCTTGAACTGTCCAAATGAGGCCGGAAGAGAGTTAAGGGCCAAATAGACCAGCATATCATCCGATATGTCTAGCTTATGTCCCTTCACTTTCGAAGCGGTATGCATCATTTCAAGAATGTGCTCCCTGACATTGCTCTTGCCATTATACTTCATTGTGCAGAATTTGTTTAATTCAATGCCTATTTCAGCTTTCTCATTCCTAACAAACCTCTGCTCAAGTTCCTTAAGGTAATCTTTGGCAAGAGTGGAATCAGAAATCGGTCCCCTAAAACTTTCAGGAATGGTCTTCTGCATGACCCGGAGACACAAGCGATTTGACCTCATCCATCGTGCATGTGCATTTTGTTCTTTGTCAGAACTACTTTCATTAGGCACAGGTGGTTTGGTCTCCTGTAACGTTATGTCCAGATCAAGGCACCCAAGGATAATCTCCAGATTATCTTTCCAATCCTTGAAATTAGAACCCGTAAGCATCGGAATATTATTGATGCCGGCCGTAAGATCAGTAATTTTTGCTGGAAAAATATTGGTAAAAGAACGAATTAAAAAAGTCTGAATTATAATAAAAAATCAAAATAAAACATATTTCATCAACTAAATATCCTCGAACAATAAGTGCTCTTTGGAGTCAATCATTATTCTAGGATAAATAGGTATAGCAATAGAATATAACAGTCCATTTTGATGTCAATAAGTCAACCTTCCTTTGGGTCGATTTAACTAACTACATCAAAAAACATTATGACCATTACCCATTCATCACTATAAGTATACACATATAATATTTGATCATTGTTTTTCCTTTGGGCTAATCCAATAACCAAGCATCATATGTATATTTTCTGTGTATAAATTGACAAATGATCAACTCAAGTATGAGAGCTTACTTTGGTAAGTTGATACCTTTATCAATCATTTTCCAAAATATATCTAATTCATAAGCCTTCATGATGATTCAATATTATCCAAATAAAATATATCAAGATTTGGCTTAACCGATTTAACCATGATGGGCTCATGAAAGGCAGAAAATAAAATAATAATTAACATTAGCCCAAAACACAACTGAGATAGTATGACCCAAGGCACGATAGTCTCCATTGTAAGAATGCACACGACAATGGCCTTCATCCATCTTCTTCAATGTTTTTCATCCTAACTAAATTACTACTCTAATAGTAATAAATGAAAAATTTACATTAAAGTCCTAAGGATGACGGCTCGCAGACCGCATAAATGATACACATAAGCGACATGCAAGTCACCTTTAATTACGAAATTTAATTAATTCAACGGGGCACCTTAGGCCGCATTTACACACATCATTTATGCATTCATTACAATTTTTCACACAAGGCAACGGGGTCATACTATCTCATATATCCACCACTGCAAAACAGAGTTAGGCATGCAATACAAAATAGGCTTCCTAACAGCGGCGGTCCCGCTTGCCGGTAAGCGAGCTGGGGGTTCAAGGGGGCAGAAATAACCGTAGCGGACTTAAGTTGAGCGGTTACAGATCAACAATTCTGATTCGGAAATAACCGCAGCGGAATACAGATCAGAAATTTGTACCTTTGATTTGATCCATAAACTTTCATAACTGATCATAAACAGTTCAGAAACTAATTTGTTGGCCAATTAATCTCTTAAATTTAACATAGTTTCAAATTTGATTGACAATTTTGAAACGCGGAGATTAAAACTTAACTGAATAATAAACAGAGAATTAATTCCCAAATTGAATAACCAATTAATTGTCAATTTTGAGTTTCGGAATCAATTTTCAAAACTATATTTTGATTTCTGAAACTAAAATTCTAACCAACAGATGTACTGATTTCCGAATTATTTGAAAAATCAGATTTGGTTAAATAATTTGATTTAAACCAACAAATCAAAATTAACTAAACAGATCTTCAAAAGCACAAATATCTTTTTAATTTCCGAACCAAAATCAGAATTTCATCGTTCAACTAGAGTTTGCTCTGATACCACTTGTTGGAACATTACCCGTGATCCTCTAGTGAACTCTAAATTAACATAAAATTACCTTGATCCATGCTGTCGGTCTTCTGGAGAGACACAACCCCGTTGATCACCGGATTCCTTAAGCCTTCGCGATGATCCTTCTCTTCTCTGATAGAGAGACGAAGAGAATCGGCCCGGCGATTTTCTTCTCTTTTCAGAAAACCCGAATTTGTTTTGAGAGAGGAAATCTGTTGGTTGCCTTATGACGGTAAATGAAAAAGGACAGTTCTTGATCCCTTTATAATGGGTGTCAATAACCGAAAGGTTGGCAAACCACTGGTTATGCCTTAGCGGATCCATACCAGATCCAATTTCTCTCTTAACGGGTTTACTTTCAAAATCAGAAAACTGCCTATTAGTTGTATTCTCCAGGGACCAATAACATAATTGTATTATTACTAAACTTTATATAATTTAGACCATCACTAAATCATAAAGTTATTAATACGTATTCTACACATTAAGGCCCCACTTCTCATGACACATACTGAACCCCGATAAATAATACTTAATTTGATCACTTCATAACGGGTTTAATTAGATATTTGACAGTCTATTATTCAATATATATTTATATTACATATAATCCCATATAATTTTGTAATTAATAGAAATTAATTCCAACAATACCAGCATTAAAAATTATATTTATAATCTTCATGAAGGTCCTCTATTCTTAAAAGACAGGTCCTATACGTTAACTATTAATTAGTTTCTAGATAGTATATATCTTTGAACACTATCCTCTATCATGTTTCATTCATTACAACAATTAAGTTTCATCTTAATTAAACCCTATTTTCTTGTTTATTTCATTTCTTTTTTCTTTTACAGAGGCACCCGAACTGCCGAAGACCAAATTGTCCATATCCGAGCTGTAAATGTAACAAATGAAAGCATCATTGACAATCAACACTTCTCGGCTGTCAGTCTTCCACTTCGTACCTCTCGGATCAACTTTAGTAGTGGTGGCACAAAATATACACTTCCGTCAGAGATATCGGTGGCAGTCTCCCCCTGGCAGTTTGAAACTACGACGTAGATGAATTGATATTTTTAATTTTTGTGCTCCGAGTAGCTCACAGATTTGATTAATTACTAAAATAATTTGTTTGAATTTTTTTATTTTCAGTTGTTGTACATAAGGTTTCGCCTTCCATTGCTTGATCCCTTAATTTGTATTAGTTTGTATTTGATCTGAGAAAGCTCTGTATTATATTGGTTTCAGATGTTGTAATTGATTTTATGTCGGTAAGTATGTTTCTGATCTCCATGAACTTTCATTGTAAAATTCTCATTCCTAAGAACATTTCATAAGTTTCTAATTGCTTTGTTTTTGTGAAATAAGAACATATCATTATTGTTTTGTGAAGATCAATATATAAGGGGTGTGTTACGTGTGTACACACCCCAACAAACTTGGTTATGTCGAATGTCATATGTTGAAATTTGACGGGTCAAAAAGTATATTTTTTTTATGTTATATTATCGTAAGCTTCCATTGCAGCCATGCGGCTATGTTGATCACCCGCTTTAATTGTCTTTTTTTCACCACCACTAAGTTTAACGTTGTTAATAAATTCATTCCCAAAATAAATTGGCAATCAAACTTTAAAAAAAATTTAAAATTGACAAAATTTTGAACTTATTTCTCTAATGATCAGATGACACACAAATTTCATAAATGTTTTATTAAGTTGATTTGACGAAAAAGTTGAGCAAATTACAAAACCACCTACAACCATGTAAAAAAATATATATGTGTATAACTTTTTTGTAACGCACCCACTTTGTACAAATTTTGATAAGAACTTTTTGCGTGCGAAGTGTAGCTAAAATTTAATATATAACATGTCATTCATACCTTTTGCAATTTTAAATCTAAAATATGGACTCTCGTAAAAATGTAAATTGTCGTTAACGGATGAAAGCTACAGTGAAATTTTCTTCAACGAGGACCGCGGCTGCGACGCACATAAAAATGGCACAAAGAGGTAATTGTGTGATTTCGGATCCTTGATTCCCGCTTGACATAAATTCCTCAATTACTCTCGATTCCAATTTATATTCCTCTCCAGTTCTCGGGGGGGGGGGGGGCAATATATCACCTTTTCCTTTTTGGCTCTCAACTGGAGAGGAAGGATATGACGAGGACTGGAGACAAGTTGAGGATTGGATAGAGACGCCCAATTGCTTCTGTGCTTGGATGCTTCAACGCCTGCAATTTATACACCTGCCCTCGTCCCAAAATTATGCAAAACATCTTTTATAGCTGAAACGTAGTCACAACGTTGTATAAGCCGCCTCCGCTCACGACACCCCCCACCAAATCAATGAGCTCGCCGGACAAACAAGGATCGAATTTGGGGGAAATCATGCGCCCCCCTACATGTCCAGGACGAGCAAATGTAAAAACCGAAAGTGCATCTGCAATTCACCGAGCTCAAAGTCCTCGGCTGATGGAATGCCCTCCGACCATCAGGTTTTCATATCCTTCCATTTATACGAAACTAACGGTGTCCTAAGCAGACACCTTGCGATATCCTTTCATCTCCATTGATCAGGTTTCCGTGTCGATTTAAACAGGATGATCAACAACTATCCGCGAGATGGAGCGTGTCGCACAAACAAAGATTAGAGAGGTCTTGATCATTGTACTAGATCGATGGGTTTAAATCTCGTTTGAATGTTGAAACAATTGTCGTCTTTGATGTGTTGATAGAATTTATCTCAATAAGTGTATGTTACATGTAAGATATTAATCATTGTGATTGTTCTTTTGAGAAGTATCCAATATATTATTTGGTTTCATTTCTGAAAACAGAATTCATTAACTTGTGTCGGCTTGGTTGTTTTCTTGGTCTAATACACGAAGTAATCTTCTTATTAAATATGTACTTGGGTTATTTTATTCTTTTTTTCCTGAGTCGGGAGATTGGTTTTCTTTTCGAATAAACAAAGCCATTAGAATTAAATTTTAATAGACAAGTGCAAGCAGCATTTCAGAACAAATCTATCAGGGTTTAGATTCATTTCTAAAGAAACAGCTAAAGATACGTCTAGTGCAAGCACAGAGATAATGCATGTTTTGATGTGTCAAAAGAAAATTGAAAAAAGTGATTCAGTCATGACTCATGAACCGGTCCAGGTTTGCAAAAATCAATATGTTGTTGCAGTATCATCCTTGACTTTGCAAAAATTGAAAGTTGAGATAATTTATATATCTGATGAATACATTAATTTCAAGATTGATTAGGGGTATGTTGGCAATCAAACTTTCAAAAAATTATAAAATTTTGAACTTAATTCTCGAATGACCTGACGCCATATATAGAGTCAAATTAGGGTATTCTAAAGCTCATCAAAGTTATTGATAAGTTTAACTCAAAAATCTTTTGAATCGACTTCAAACAAAAAATTTAATTTTCTCAATAAATTTTTTATATCAAAAATTTTGTAAATTATAAAAAATTTCTATTTTTAGTTTTTCTAATGATTTATTATCATGTTCAAATATTCATTTTTTAATTATTATAGAGCATCTTAAGGAATCCGAAAAAATAGTTAAAAACTCTAAAAATAAAAAAAATTGATATTCTACTAAATTTTCTTATGTAAAATTTTCTGAACAATTTAAATTTATTGTTTAAAGTCGGTACAATATTTTTTTTAATTAAGCTCAACAAAAATCTTTCATGAACTTAATCCCACCCTAGTTTTACAACACATATTTAAGTTTTGTTTTCATGCATTAAACGTCCTGTCATACAATTTTCAAATATGTTTAATTAAATTAATTTGACCAAAAAGTTGAGCAAATTACAAAACCACCTACAACCATGTGAAAAAATGTCTCTCTCTCCAGTTCTAGGGGCAATATATCACTTTTTCCTTTTTGGCTCTTAACTGGAGAGGAAGGATATACGAGGACTGGAGAGAAATTGAGGAAGTCTCCATTGCATGCTTCCGGTTCGAGGGGCTCTCTTTATTCTGTGATTGGATGCTTCAACACCTAAAATTACCTGTTTGCCCTCCTCCCTGATTACGCGAACGTCATTTGCAGCTGAAAACGCAGTCACCGCTACCTCCTTTAAACCTTTATGTTTAGAAACCTGGTCCTCATTGTATAAGCCGCCTCCGCTCACGACAACCCCCCAAATCAATGAGCTCGCCGGACAAACAAGGATCGAATTCGGAGGCAACCACGCGCCACCCTGCATGTCCAGGACGGAGCAAATGTAAAATTCGAAGGTGCATCAGCAATTCACCGAGCTCAAAGTCCTCGGCTGATGGAATGCCCTTTTATTCCCATCCATCAGGTTTTCATATCCTTCCATTTATACGAAACTAACGGTGTCCTAAGCAGACACCTTGCGATATCCTTTCATTCCCATTGATCAGGTTTCCATGTCGGTTTAAGCAAGATGATCAACAACTATCCGCAAGATGGAGCGTGTCGCGCAAACAAAGATTAGAGAGGTGTTGATCATTGTACTAGATCGATGGGTTTAAATCTCGTTTGAATGCGGAAATAATTGTTGTCTTTGATGTGTTGATAGAATTTATCTCAATAAGTGTATGTTACATGTAAGATATTAATCATTGTGATTGTTCTTTTGAGAAGTATCCAATATATTATTTGGTTTCATTTCTGAAAACAGAATTCATTAACTTGTGTCGGCTTGGTTGTTTTCTTGGTCTAATACACGAAGTAATCTTCTTATTAAATATGTACTTGAGTTATATTAAGTAAATTTAAATAAGAACTTTGTTTTTCATGTAAGTTTCTAATTGCTTTGTTTTTTGTGAAATAAGAATGTATTTATCTTTTTTTAAATAAGAGCTATCATTACTCATATATCTGTCTTTAATACATTTTTTTATTTTAGATGTTCAGAAATACTAAAACACTTGAAACTATCCATCACATGTAATTCCTATTCAGCGGAAGACAGATTTTTTTTGTTTATGTTTGTATTTATCTCAATAATTAATATTTCTTATACACCACTTACTGTTGAATTCTTAAATTAATGTGCTGAAAAGGAACTTCTTGGATTGACGCACTTTAATTAGCCGAACTTGTTCTTGGTCAGCTTGATGGAATGTATGAATTGTTTATTGTTTCTTCTAATTTTCTAATGTCTTGGTAAATTTTCTTCACCAACTCAATTGCTCTCCAGTCCTTATATATCCTTCCTCTCCAGTTCCAAAAGCGATGTATTAGTTTTGGCCTTTTTGGCTCTTCCAGTCAATGATAACTGGAGAGGAAGGATATGAACGAGGACCAACAATTACTTTTTTGCCCTCTTATCAGATTTCACGAAACTTTTTGGAGAACCGAGGAATATTTTTTTAAATCGAAATTTTTTGTATATATTTACATTTACCAAAACAGTGAGTAAATAATTTGAGTAACCGAAATCCTCAATACGCAAATACAGCCTTGAGATGAGGATTATTTTGCAAATTTTCATTTAAAAAAGAAAGAAAGCAAAAAAACTGCAACAACCCTGCATCCCTCTCACACGCGAAGTCCCAACCTTTTTTCCCCACTTCGGCCTCCAACTCTCCCTGTGTCGCGCCATGTCCCTGAGCTCCTCCCCCATCTCTGTAACAGTCCGCCATTGCTCTTATCCGACCGATTTTTATTGTTGATCTCCTTTCTCTCTGTTATCTCTCTCCACCATTGTCCTCATTTTTACCATTTCATACGGTCGGAGTTGGCCATCATTACCTAGAGCTTTCGGTGGGCTATCCTGACGAGTGTCTTCCTTCATCAATTCTATATTCTTTGTTTTTGAATTTATTTAGATCCAAAATCAAAATAGTGATTTGGAGAATATTTGTCAGTTGCATTTTCTTCACACTAGCAACTAAATTATCGTTAATTTATGTCCATTATAGAAAATCAAAACATACCCATAAGAACACAAATATTACCATCAAAGAAATATTCGTCCATATAGTGTAGTGGAATCACAGCGATTTTCTTTCAAAATACTTCGACTTTTGCCTCCTTTGATACGGTACATCCCATATAAAAAACGAAATCGAATTTAATTACAACAGTAGCTCAAAAAAATTGAAATATAATTTTTGTATATCTTTCAAAAAATTTGTATAATTCTCTTTTCCTTTTTTTAGGTTAATAGTTGTGTTAATCTTTTTCATTTTTCAGTTTTTCTCTATCTCCAAACACATTATATCATTAATATTTATAGAAGCAACTACACTAGAGGATGTCATGAGGAGATAATTAAATGAAATAAATTGTATTAATTTTCTTTAATGAAGTAATGAAACTTTTGATCAAGTAAAATAATAAAATTTAGAGGTGGCAATCGGGCGGGTCGGGTCGGGTTCGGGTTGAGTTCAAGTCGGACCGAGTTAGTTTGACTAAGAAAAATTGTCGAGTTAGGTTGGATTTCAAATTGTTTAATATCGGTTTTTTTCAGATCTCAGGTCGGGTTCAGGTCACTTTGATTTTTTTTTAAAAATCAGGTCGCTACAAATCGAGTATCAGGCGGGTCGAGCAAGTTCATCAAGTCGGGGTCAGATTTTGGTGTTTTGCCACCTCTATAGGGTCAGGTGGAGTTAGTTTGATCAAAAAAAATTGTCAGGTGACAAGTTAGATCAGTTCAGATTGGATCCGGTTGGGTCAAATTTGGAATCATCTAGCATCGATTTTTTTTTTGATCTCGGGATAAGTCTGGTCGGGTTCGGATTACTTTTAATTTTTTGAAAAAATCAGATCGTATCAGGTCGGACAAGTTTGTCGGGTCAGATTTAGTAAAATCCTTATTAATGCTCTACAATTAAAAATAATAGTTATCAATTCTAATTAATTTTCTTTGGAATATATTTGACCACGTTAAATCTTCAGTAACATTATAGGTGGCCCGCCCATAACCTTATCAAATCAACTGTATACAAGAATAATTTACGGCTGATGATAATAACGCATATAAAATCTGAAAACATAATATCTAATTTGATAAATTAAATTTCTAACACACCAAGCCGCGTTGGGTGGATTCAAATTAGGTTTAAAACGAATTTGCTGGCCTACATGCCATTGAGTTTTTTTCTTTTTAATAATGAGAAAATATACTCAGATCATGTGTTGGAGAATTTTGCAAAAACGTCCCTAGCTCCAGGCCGCATCTTTTAAAAAAATATTTACAAAAGTTTCATTCCGATCTCTCCTATCATTCATTCGTAGTTTCGATAAGTACTAATATATACAAAACATTTCGATTTAAAAAAAATAATCCGAAGAAGCGATGTATAACTTTTGCCTCTCCAGTGCGAGAAGCGATGTATAACTTTGGCCTTTTTGGCTTCCAGTCAGTGATAACTGGAGAGGAAGGATATGAACGAGGATCGACAATTACTTTTTTGCCCTCTAATAGGAAGTTGTCAATCTAACTCGCGCACGGACCCGCTTGTCCTCTATTATGTTTATAGAGGCGCCTCCGTTCGGCTGGTCCTCATTGAAGAAGCCGCCTCCCCTCACCACCACCCAGCAAACAATGAGCTCGCCGGACAAACAAGGATCGAATTTGGGGGAAATCACGCGCCTCCCTACATGTCCAGGACGGAGCAAATGTAAAAATCGAAGGTGCATCTGCAATTCACCGAGCTCAAAGTCCTCGGCTGATGGAATGCCCTTTTATTCCCATCCACCAGGTTTTCATATCCTTCCATTTATACGAAACTAACGGTGTCCTAAGCAGACACCTTGCGATATCCTTTCATTTCCATTGATCAGGTTTCCATGTCGATTTAAGCAGGATGATCAACAACTATCCGCAAGATGGAGCGTGTCGTGGAAACAGAGATTGGAGAGGTGTTGATCATTGTACTAGATTGATGGGTTTAAATCTCATTTGAATGTTGAAATAATTGTCGTCTTTGATGATTTGATAGAATTTATCTCAATAAGTGTATGTTACGTGTAAAATATTAATCATTGTGATTGTTTTTTTGAGAAGTATCCAATATATTATTTGGTTTCATTTCTGAAAACAGAATTCATTAACTTGTGTCGGCTTGGTTGTTTTCTTGGTCTAATACACGAAATAATCTTCTTATTAAATATGTACTTGAGTTATATTATTCCTTTTTTCCTGAGTCGTGAGATTTGTTTTCTTTTCGAATAAACAAAGCCATTAGAATTAAATTTTAATAGACAAGTGCAAGCAGAATTTCAGAACAAATCTATCAGGGTTTAGATTCATTTCTAGCGAAACAGCTAAATATACGTCTAGTGCAAGCACAGAGATAATGCATGTTTTGATGTGTCAAAAGAAAATTGAAAAAAGTGATTTAGTCATGACTCATGAACCGGTCCAGGTTTGCAAAAATCAATATGTTGTTGTAGTATCATCGATATAATTTATATATCTGATGAATGCATTAATTTCAAGATTGATTAGGGGTATGTAGCATACTCACCAAACAATCTCGGTTATGACGACAGAGAATCGTATGCCGAAGTTTGACGGGTCAAAAATTTAATTTATCTAATAAATGTATTAACATTGTTAATACATTTATTTCCAAATTAAATTGGCAATCAAACTTTCAAAAAATTATAAAATTTTGAACTTAATTCTCGAATAACCAGACCCCATATATAGAGTCAAATTAGGGTATTCTAAAGCTCACCAAAGTTATTGATGAGTTTAACTCAAAAATCTTTCGAATCAACTTAAAAAAAATCTAATTTTCTCAATAAATTTTTTATATCAAAAGTTTTGTAGAATATAAAAATTTTCTATTTTTAGTTTTTTTTAATGATTTATTATCATGTTCAAATATTCATTTTTTTATTATTATAAATCATTTTAAGGAATCCGAAAAAAATAAATAAAAAAATTCTATAAATAAAAAATTTTGATATTCTACTAAATTTTCATATGTAAAATTTTCTGAGCAACTTAAATTTATTGTTTAAAGTCGGTACAATAAAATTTTTTAATTAAGCTCAACGATATCCTTCATGAACATATTTAAGTTTGACATATCCCACCCTAGTTTTACTCAACATATTTAAGTTTTATTTTCATGCGTTAAACGTCCTGTCATACAATTTTCAAATATGTTTAATTAAATTAATTTGACAAAAAAGTTGAGCAAATTACAAAACCACCTACAATCATGTAAAAAGATATATTTGTATAATTTCTGTATGTAACACGCCCACTTTGTATAAATTTTAAAAAACTTTTTGCGAGCTAAGTATAGCTAAAATTTAACATATCACCTCTTAGTTCATACCTTTTGCAATTAATGAGTTATCATTTGTTGACCTTTGATCTTGATCACTGGGTCTAGGTACAGAGATTCAATTACATATACATGACAAGTAGGCTCAAATATGAGCCTGAACTCGGTCCAAAATATGTCACGTGTATTTCTACTGAAATTTATCAGGAAATTATACCCAATTTTATTTTGTTATGAAGTAGATGGTTGCTAAGAATGCATGTCATGTTAATGTCAACTTGACCAAATGCAGTAATTCTTAGTTGTGAAAGAGTGAATAAAAAACTTTAAAGTATGGAAAGAAAAAAAAAATTGTTAGCTTATTGAATAAGGATATGGTAAAAGTTATTTTGTGTTAATTGTCCTATAGAATAATTGATAAATACAAAATCATAGAGGAAAAGATTTTATTCGCAAATACTTAACTTTGTAATCTTAATTATAATTATAATTAATTAGTGAATTGCTAGACATGTGTGTCATGCGTATCACGTGCTGGCACGAATATGTTCGAACACGTGCTAGCACGATAAGTCACGTGCCGATGGTTTTGCACGTGTCGTGTGTGATATGTTTGAATAGTACAGATCATCCAACATGTATGTATAAGGACACGTCACGTATTAACAAGATGTACTAGATGTGTTCAGATACAGCGTGTTAGTAAGTGTCAATACTTGTAAAATTTGAAAAAAAATATTTAAAAATTGGGAAAAATCAAGAAAAATCAGAAAAATTTAGATTCAAATTCAAATTTTCAAATTTCATTAGGCCATGTCCCTCTCTTGAGTCCTAAATCCCGCCCCAAGTGCCCACACTCCAAATTCAAAATTTCAAAACTGCACGTGCCATACCCATGCTTGCCTAATGTGCTCCCCGTGTGTGCTATCTATGCATGCACGTGCCATGCGTGATGTGTTGTGTCCCGTGCAGTGCAAGACATGTCAAAACACTACAAAATTTTGGACACGCACATCTAATGACACTTCATGCAAACACGTGAACACATCACGTGCTAAACACATGTCTGTGCACATATTTACTCGTGCGTGCCGACGTGTCTGGCACGTCTAGTATTTCACTAATTATAATAAGAGATTTAATTATATGATATTGTATTTAGTTTTTAATTAATTAATAGTTAATGTTCTTTTCAAAATAGTGGAACCATACATCCAATTTTTTATATTTAAAAAAATATTACTCAAATTAAAATTTACAAAAATAATGTGTTATCAATTATTTAGATATGACATGCATTAAATTTAAGTCAACTTCAAATTTGACTAGTCATTCATCATAAAGTCATAAAAACTTTACTATTGGAAAGATTTTAAATTATTTGATGGAACGCTAAATGTCCTTTAAATCATTTCAAATTTGATACATGTAAATTTAAGAAATGTAAAATACATCTAAAATTTTATTTTTTTAATAATATTTCTGAAATATATATACTATAAAAATTAAATGTGTCATTGAAGTTTGATGTACACTATAATTATCCTTATGTAGCATTGATTCATGTGCATGATATGTTTAAAGTGATATATTCATTTGTTTGTTATTGTTACATCCCAAACCAAAAATGGCACTTGTAGGCATGACATATCCCGTCACGTGTGTATGCGATTACTCCTATATCCGTAAGGCTTAAGTTTCATCAATCATCATATCAACACAATAATAGGATTTTGGGAAGAATGTCGTAAGTTCAAAATTCGAATGGGGATCCTTTGTGGAAATTTAAAGTTAGATAGTTTTGGGTCTCATTTTTATTTCAAAAAAATATATGTTTTTAGACTCCCATTTTTAGACTAATTAATTAATAATGTCCATTTTTAATTCCTTAATTTGTATTGATTTATGTTTTCCATCTTGAAACTCTCTATATAATATTGGTTCAAGAATCAAGATGATGGAATTGATTTTATGTCTGTAAATATATTTTCCATCTTTGTGAACTTCCCTTGTAAAATCATGATTCATATAACATAGTACAAGGTTATTTTTCTTGAAATAAGATATTATCTATTTGTCTTTAGTGCATATTTTTTGGTTTTACATGTCAAGAAATACTTGAAACCATCTATCTGCTACTAATAGAAAATTTTAACTAACTACTTTGAAGTTTCCTTGAAATGTTTAACATGGGTGTTGAGAATTTTACACAGAAACAGAGAATGTCAACAGGGCAATATGAGAGTTTGAATGTATTCCTTTTCTTAGGAAACAATAAATAAAACTAAAAGAGGTCCTTCAGTCAATTTCTTGAAAATCATAATAGTATAGAAAATTCAGAGGAAATATTGGAACAGAGAAAAGATCCACTTGTTAGAAATGCTGAATTTTTTTTAATTTTTAGATGAATAGCTCACATATTTTTTTTGAATTGCTAAAATAATCCATCTTGCAAATGGCGGCGCTTTGATGCACTCGACGATTAGATTTTACAAAATAATCCGTCTTTTTTTCTGATGCTTATCATGGGTATTGAGAATTTTACACAGAACAGAGGATGTATTTTAAGAAAATAAGTAAAAACTTAAAGAGTTTCTTCTGTCAATACTATAGTATTATAGAAATAAGTTGGAATTCTGTTTGTTTTGACCCATATATGTTGCATGGTAACATAACCCTAAGCGACCAATATTTTATTATTTTTATTTAAATATAATAGTTCCAGTTTGCTATGTGATATTAAACTTCAGTGTACATTCGACTAACTACCAACCATACGCAGATCATTAATAAACGATGTATAGAATTAAATAAGGCTGATCTAAGTCAATTAATATAAACCTCATGTCATGTCATAGTTGATACTTTTTTCATGACACTCTCTTAACGACAAACTTCTGGACTCATTGCATGTGAATTTTCCATTTCAACAAAGAGATGTATGGAATATGATGGTTTATTTACATTAGCAATTAACTTCATGTGTTGAAGTATTCCTTCTCCTAGGAAATTCCCTGTATTTTGAAACATTTCTTATTTTTGAAATGAAATGACCAAAACAAAATTATGTAAATTACCAGTAAAAATAATGTAAATTGCCTGCACCTTCAATAGCAACTTAATAGTTTGAATTTCATATATACAAGTGTGCATTTCACTGGCGTGCTTTAGTCTTTAGAGAGCCGTATGAAATTTATCATAAATTCCATGCAAATTCAAGCATTCTAGGACTTTGCTATAAATATATAGCAACTCAAAATCAGTTCTCTGTGAGGCATCTTGAGCTAAACTGACAAGAAAAAGAAAAATAAAGAAGATAACACATAGATTCATAAGCAGAACATAAGCGAACATTTCTCCAAGCTAGAAGATGAGCTCTCTTTGTCGACCGAGGCCAACTAAGCCACCGGTAAAGGTACATCCACTTCTCTCTCTTTGGATCATATACTTGCTATTTTTTTTTTTTTTTACTTGCTTGTTCATATTGTCGTAACAAAGTAAATTAAAGCAACAACTGATGAACTCTCGCTAAATTTTTGGCAGATAAGGCATCCCCCGGCATGTCCTGGGAAAGAGCGTTGCAAAATAAAGATGTGCATTCACAACAGACTAACTTAAAATTTCAGAAAATCTCAGAAAGATTGATGCAGTACTTAAAGTGGGGGTTGCTCATCATTTCTTTTGTATATACGTTCCATCCGTTCTAGCAGTATTTTTTTTTCCAGTTCTGTATAGATATCATATATCTGTATGCCACCATGCTCCTATGTGTTTAATTTCGTTTGTTTATGATATAGGCATACATAGCTATTTGTGTATTTGTTGCTGTTTTGTAAATATTGTTCAGATTGTATAAAAGGGAAACCGTGCTATTACTTTATTATATATATTTTCTTTAGATAGACTTTAAATTCAATCAATCGGTAAGAAAATTAAACAATTGAACTGCATAGATTATATATACGTACAGCTCCAATGAAAATATAAATGAGAACATGCATGAATTTTTTGGATGATATCTAATTAAGTCTGGTCTGCATTTGTTAGCTTCAATAATTTAGTCTTAATTTACTCTAACATTACTTCCATCTCGTTTCTCCAAAATACGAATCGCAAATGTTCCTTGGTTTTACGCTTATTCTAGGCAACTTCTCATATTTATTAAGTCATAATCTCTGCATAGTAACAAATTGTTTTGTTGATCCCACAAATGAAAGGACAAGTACTCAAAGGGGGTCGACGGATTTACAGTCAGCCAAATTCCAATTTACTGACAATACCAGAAAGTACCAGTGGATAAAACTTTGAATGTTTTGAAGGGAAGCTTATGAACACTATAAATTCCCCAGTATCTTGCGACTCTCAAAACTTAGAATGCTCACAATCCCTTACACAGAGCAGTGGAAACTTTAATTAGGAAAAGAGAAAATAAAAGAGTTTTTTTTTTTTTGAAGTAGGTCTTTGCCTGCTTGAACCATTTATTAAACCAATAAAAAGAGTTGTTACAGACGGAAAAGAATATACAAATGCTTAATCCTATGACATACTGATAAACAACCAACAAACAACATCCCTTTGTACTAACAGTGCTATCATCCTCGGCGCTACTTGTTGTTGTTGTTCTTGGAAGATCCGCCGATTTCTTTCCGTCCAGATATTCCACAGCATGAAAATAAAAGAGTTGTTCAAAAGAAAAGGCACTTTAAATAGGAGCAAAATGAAAACTAACTATTCCAACACAACTTCAAATGTACACATGCATTTCGTATTGTTTGATATATATTTCCAAATGACCAGATAAAATATTTACATTTATGAAGATTTGCATATATTGTTTTTTTTTTTGAGATAAAGATGAGAGATTAAGTTATTCAAATTTAAATGATTATAAAGGACTCTCTATTCGGATTTCGAATCTGTAATTTTGATCTCATACAGAGAGTATTGTCTTTATCACTAAATTGCATATAAAATTAATAATTGATATCAAAATAGTTCATATTTTTCAGTTCTAATATAATTGTTAGTGTCTGAAAATTAAGTTTTATGCATGACATTTTAATTAATATATTTCATTCAATTGTTCACGCACTGTAACTTAACTAGCTTGCCCGTGGATTCTTCAAATTTGAAGCCCATCTTAATAAGTAACAAAAAAGAATTATTGTGATCTAACATGAGAAAAGAGCATTTCTATATATGTGGTATATATCAATGAAAAAAAATTATTGTGATCTAACTTGAGAAAAGAGCATGCCAAATTTTTTTTCATTGATATATACCCCATATATAGAACAATAGTACATGCATGTTTATGTAAAGAAAGTACAGTAACAATAATTACACATTTTTCAATTTATACAATATGAAACATTGTATAAAACCCCAAAGGTAAGCTTACTACAACTATATACACACATATATATGTGGCAGAGATGCACATATTTAATTATCTGTACAGAACGAAAGAACATGCATGCTCCCACATGCTACAACAGATGAAACAATTTTAACTTATTTACACATACAAGTACATAAATTAACCAATGTGTTATCCATTATACATTGTGAGTTGAAGAACCAAGATCCACCATTGTGTTAGACATATATCCTGAAACATTAACTCCCTGAATTGTGAATGCATGTCTTTATTGTGCAACGATCTTTTCCAGGACATCTGGGATGCCTCTGCAAATAGTTTAGTTATATATGCTTGATAATTAGTTTGATCTTAAGACAAACAAGGGAAAAAAAAAACATTAGCAAGATCAGCTAGCTGGGCTACATATGTACACGTGTGTATGAAACAGCAAAGTAATTAATGACAACAATCAGGAGTGGAGTTTGGTGGAGATCAGGAGAGGTTGCAGCCTCCTCCAAAAATAAAAAATAAAAAACTAGTTATGTATTAAGAATTTAATATATTTTATTGTAATTATACTGCAGTTAGTTCTTCCAAAAAAATTTAAAATATATAATTATACTAAAGATAATATTTTAACCCCATCTCCCCTAATTAATTTTGGTCAAGCTCGGTCGTTGACAACAAGTATTGATCACACGGATTATAAACTTGTTGCATATTTTTAAATGGTAAGATGGTGAACACATGTATATACACAAAGAGCTAGCTTGTGTGAAGGATTAACGAATAATGTATGCACCTTGACCGGTGGTTTGGACGGTGGTCGACTAGGAGAGCTCATCTTCTATAAATTAGAAAAAAAAATAATATCTTGTTCCTCTATTTATATATTTGCTACCTTCTTTACTTTTCTTATTTTGTTCTCTCTTATCTCAGAGAACCCTATATAGAGCACTGATTGCAAGCGGCTCTATATATAGCACTGATTCCATGCAGAATTGAATGGAATATACCCATAAATTCAAGTTATTCAAAGCATGAAAGTTACCAGGGCATTTGCATATGGAAAAACACTAAATTAATTACTATTGAATTTACAGTAAATTCAAGTTGGTTTAATTTATTATATAAACCATTAATAATTACCAAACTTAAAATTAGTATCTAATATATCAATAATGTCCTCAAGGGCAATAATAAAAAAAAATTTGAACGGGAGGCAAGTTTTTGGTTAATCCATGTTTGTATTAACCTTAATAATATTTTTCATACACCCCTTGCAGTTTAGTTCTTAAATTAATGTGTTATTTTTCCATCAATGAATAAATCATTATACCAATCATGCATTAATTACTACTAGTAATGCAATTCCCAAGTTCTTAGAGAAAGAATGGATTAGAGCATGTGCTGACAAGGTATTTTCTTTTTTGTTGGAGAATGTTCTTAATAGGAGTGATAATTGTATTTTTTAACTACACCCCTTATCTACACCTAGATGTATTTATATTTTTTTTTAAATATTTATATTTAATGATAAAGTGTTTATACCTTGCATTATTATGATTAAAAAGTTATACAAATTATATTTTTACTTGTACAATAAAATTTTTAATTTGAACTTTTCTATAATCATTTAGGAATGAAAAAATAATAAATATTTTTTATACTAACTATAAATACTTACAAATATAAGTATAAATAAATTATTTATTTAGTATAAATACTTTTGACGTAAAAAAAGGACTCCTAAAATTGAGGTGTAATAATTACTTGAGGTGTAATAATAATTAGTTCTTGGTCAGGTAATTGACTTTCATATATATAAATAGTTTTTTTGTTTCTTTCCTTCTAATTTTCTACTTTGACTTGACATGTACAGGTAAATTTCACGAGTTATATCATGACTCAGCAATATATCACATGTAATTCACATAGAATGTTTCCAATTCAACTACTTAATTACTTGAATGTACAAATTACATCCATCCATATATGTTCTATTAAACGAAAAGTTCCATGTAAGTAAGTATATTGCTGAGTCAAGGGGTGTGTTATATAATATCTGACCATTTATGCATTTGAAGATCGATCGACAAAGGGTGTGTTACGTATGTTACTTTCACAATTTTCACAATAAATTTTTAAGTAATTTTAAAATAGAAAAAAGTTTATAGATATATTTTGGAAATTATATATTGATCGTATTTTAAATTTCGTACAATTTAAGTGTCATTTGATACCTCATCAAATACCATTAAAATTGGATGAAATTTTCAACAGTCCATATTTAATTAACGGTTTTTGATATAATATCAATTGATATTTAAATTGCGTGAAATTTGAAAAACAATCAATTTGTAACTTCAAGAATATGCCTATAAATATTTTTTTACTTTTAAAAATTATTTTGAAAATATTTAAAAATATGTCGTTAAAATTGTCAAAATAATAGTCGTCAAAGGATCCCCACCCGTCAATTAGCATGTCCTCGTTTGATAGGTGGAGAAGTACATTTATGTTAAATTCTCATAAAATTCCATTGCAGCTACGTTGCTCACCTTGTTTAATTCATTTAATTTCTTAACTGCCACTGAAGTCACTACCATTATTTTAAATTTAAAATTGACAATTGCAAAAACGACCTTTAAAACAATTCAAAATTAACAAAAAATATAACTCAAATTATTTTGTATGAAGTGTCCTATCACACAATTTTCAAAAAATTTCATGTAAAGACCAATACAATAATGTAAAAATATATTTTGTATAATTAAATTTGCCCATAAAACATTTTCTTTGTAAGATATAATTATAATTAATTTTCTAATTACTCATTATAGTTAAAAAAAAATTATCATATAACCTGTTGGTTCATACCTTCTGCAATTTTAAATTTAAAATAAGGACTCTTAAAATTGAGAATTAAAACCGTCAAAAGCATTAATGCGGTCTAATTTTGTGACCTTTGATACATACATGTTACTGGGCCCAAGCTTAGAATTTTGATTACATGTACATACATTCATTGCTAGTGGACTCAACATGCGCCTCAACTCCCTCCAAAATTATGTCACATTTGTTTTTGATCTGAAATACCAACTGGTACAAAGAACCCAATATTTCATGTTTGGGTCTGGTGTACCAATTTACAGATAGCCCAAATCAAAAGTTGCAAAAAGTGCAGCAGAGGGGAATTGGAACCCATCAAACTAAGCCTCCGTGGCTCAGTCCTACCCACCAATAAAAACAATAACACCATCGTCAATGCTCTCCAGTTGCTGGTCCTTTTATTCTATTTTTCTGCTTCTGTACTTTTTTACTTTTTATTCCGTTTGAACCGAGTATAATATAATCAGATATTTACGGTGTGATTTCTAATGAGATTATGGAATCATATTTGTGCAGTTAATGAGGATTGAAGAGTCTAATTTAGATGCATTTAGTGAGAAGTTTCAAACAAATTTATGTTTTTTTTATTTTTCATGGTGGAGGGACTGGATATCAGCAAAGAAAAATTTAGAGATTAATGGTGAATACTGGTTTTTATAATGTAATTTGAGGATAGATTCGAATTGTCAATTTTGAAATATGTTTTTACTAAAAATATGTATATATTGATATGAAGCTATGTTACAATATAAAAGCAAAATTTCAATTTTTACTGCAAAATTGATTCAATAAGCCTTCTAAATGTCTAATCTTATAATTGGCACGCTGAATATCCAATTAACGAATTGTATTCAATCAAATTGATTAGTCTGATTAGCTTTCATAATTTGATGGTAAAAAAAAGAAGTTCATTTTGCTTTACAGCAAAACTAGGAGAACTTTTAATTAAATAAAATATAACATTTAGAGTTCATACAATTTCCAACATTGAAATATACGTGTTTTATCACAGTTTATGTCAATAAAAACTTCTTCAAATTAAATTTATCATATTATTATCAAATTTAATAATTCAATGATAATTTTATTCATCAAATTAAATTTAATCTAATAAATATGGAATGAAGCATTCCATGAACGTGGTACATATCATGCCTTGCCACGGGAGCAGTGTATCTACGAACAATAAAAGGATATGTCCCGTTTCCAAGAAATGGAGATCACCTCACTAATCTGGACCGATGTCTTATAAATGCGCACACAGAGGCGAAAATAGAGGAAATAGAGAAGAAGCGAGATGGCATCTATGGCGCGAATAGGTACAATTCTTCCACGGTGCACCCGCCTCCGCCATTCAATTTCTTCTGGTTCGTCTCAGGTATCTACTTTGAGAGAACGAGGCTTCTTCCATCCTTGCAATCCTCGCTTTGGTGAAATTCTCTCTTCTTCTTCTTCTTTTTAACGATATTATTTTCAATTTATGATTCCAGTTTCTAAATTCATATATGATTCATTCAATCGTGATGTGAAATCTGATACCAGAACATCTGTAAGTGATAATTCTGCTAAACTATCTCTCAATTACTTGAATTGTGCATCGTTGCCTTCAAATTTGTTAGTGTAATGAGTAATTTTACAGAATGAATCATGCACCCGTTGATAGAAAATTCCTTTTTTCTCCTACTTTTTTCCAAGCTTTCATGATCTCTATTACAGTGTTACTATTAGAAAAGAGATTCTCTCTGTTCCAGGAAATGCTGATTCATCTGTTTTTCTGATCTTACTGTCCTTTGTTTCGACAAAGTTTCTGAACAAAGTACAAGCATAAATTGGGCCAGTTTTTTGTATAGACTCTCCCTATAAAGAAATAAATAAATAAAGGGGTAGAATCCATTGATTATGGATTAACTTGACAACAACAATCTTATGGCACTTATTCAAAATAAGCCAACAAATTTTAAAAATAGAAAAAAAAAAAAACTTATAGGCATATTGTTTGTCTTATAGATTTGTTGTGTAACAATTTTCATACAATTTTAATACTATTTAATATTTGATTAAATGCCATCAAATATGGACTGACTTTTGCAAATTTCAAGCCTTTTGATGAACGGGGATAATTTATTTGCATCATATTCTGTAAACTCTTATTAGAACATACAAAGCTCATTTCAACTTCAAGTAATTGGGAGGATCTTGTGTAAAAACGTAGTTCTGTACTGGTATGTATTAGCTGGTACAAAACAGTAATAGGGCAATACATATTAGAGTGTCTAGTTTTAGAAGCTTGCTGTCACCAATGCATTTTTTATCCAAAACAAACATAAAACTCCCAAAATTCTTTTTTTTTAACTTTCACTATTAAGTTATTTTTCCCTGTCTGATGTGTAGTTTACGTTTGCCGTAGATCTCAAATGCAAAGTTCACTCAAGTGTGAAAGAGCCAATTGCAACAGAACTGAAGGAGAATAAATCATGGAAAGTGAAAATGCTTTATGATGGCGATTGCCCCCTTTGCATGCGTGAGGTCTCTCTCTCTCTCTCTCTCTCTCTCTCTCTATCCTATTTTGTATATCCAAATGTTGCATCATTAATCTCAGAAACAAACATTTTTACAAGTTTATTTCAAAAATTATTCTTAGAAACGAACAGCACAAGGTTACAATTTAAGTATTCCCCAAGATAAAGAAACAAAAAAACAATGACAGATAGATCACTAAAATGAAACATACAATTTGTATCTCTTTTCTCTATGAAAAATATCAAACATGTTGAACTGGTACTGATACTGGTGAAGTGGCGATACATTGCAGCAGTAGTGTTATACTCACTCAAGTAGGCAACAGCATAGGATAAGTTTCTTACAGCAGTTCAAATTTAGCATAATTTATTTTTGTAAATTTTAAAAAGGCGGTCCGCTGAAATTGAATACCAGTCTTGATTTTTCTTAATTTGGTATATTTTTTTTTGTTACATAATTTTGGTAGGTGAATATGCTAAAGGAGAGGGACAAATCATTTGGGGCGATAAAATTTGTAGATATAAGCTCAAAGGATTATTCTCCTCAGGATAATAAAGGCCTTGAATATGAAACAGTGCGTGTCTTGTAATCTCTTCCCCATTTATCTGTAAAGTATTATTGATTTTGCATTGACAAATTACTTCAAATCACATTCTTTTCCTACTGATAAATCCATTGTTTTTGGTGTCTGTTTTAGGTCATGGGTAGGATCCATGCAATTATGTCGGATGGCACTGTTGTTACTGATGTCGAGGTATGCACTTTGACACCTTTCTATAGTCAAATTTATATTAATCATATTCACATAGGAATCTCCTTTAATCCAAGAATTAATAGATCTTTTAATTTTATTATACTAAAACAGGCATTTAGAAAACTGTATGAGGCAGTCGGGCTTGGATGGGTCTATGCCATTACAAAATTTCAACCAGTAAGTCCTTAATTACTCCAGACCAGTAATGCAGTATTGTGCAACTGATACCTGGTTATTTTATTTTCTTCCTTTTTTCATATTGTCATGTTCCTTAGGAATGCATTTCTTAATCTGAACTTGCGTAAAATGATGAATTTTTTATTTTTTATTAAATCACAAATCGCAATCTAGGCTCATGTGAAGTTTATTGTCATTTTCCAGCATCCCTTTGCAACTTCTGCTCTAATCTTTTACTTTTGTTCTTATGACATTTTTATTGTTCTATTTATTAAAAGGTGGCTACCATAGCGAATGCAATATATGCAGTATGGGCTAAGTATCGGTTACAAATTACAGGTTTGACATTTCTCTATTATATCTACAATCTGTGTTCTTGGCTATTGCATATCCTGACCGGTATTAAACTAGTACCAAGATTCATGCAATTAAGCACTATCTCTAAATTGGGCTAAACCTTGATTAATTACAATAGTTGGAGGGGATATACACCAATAAGAGTTGCTTATAGGTAATATGTACGAAGAAGGAAAAAAAAAGGTTAATTTTATGCCACTAAAATTTCGATGACCATGGAAAAAGTATGTGAAGTGGACAGAAATTCAACCACTAATCCTCAAATAGGCACAAATACCATAAGAAACAACAAGAAGTCAAATAAAAAAGTAACTCCTTTTGTTGCAGGTCGGCCTTCACTAGAAGTGGTTTTAGAAAATAGAAGAAAACTTGCGGTAAGTTGACAGAATCTCTCTTTGCTAGACTAGTGATCGAAGTTTTTCGATCTTTCTGATTCAAATCAACTGAAAATTGATCTTGTGATATGATAACTGAGTCGCCACTGTTGTAATTTTGTGCAACTCAGGTTATAGAACCTGAACTTCTAATCCGTATTTTGTTTTTGTATTGCCAGGAAGGATGTAGTGATGATAAAGGGTGTAAAATGTGAAGCGGCATGATGCAATGCACCTTTAACACGAAGAAGGTTTTTTAATTTGATAGATCATTAAATATTTGATGAAATTTAGGGTTCTCAAGGGATTTACAAAACCATGTTTTTTCCGAATATAGCCAATGCATTCAGATAGTAGTTGCTTGCTTAATAAACGTTATTACTCAATGTAGAAACTTATTCTTATTTAATATCTTATTGTAAATTTACAGTTGCTAAAATTGCACAAAGACACACTGTAATAGTAAATGTAGAAACCTATTCTTATCTGATATCTCATATGTCACATCCACGGTAAGAACATGATACCATAGTTAAGTGGGAACTTCTGTTGATTGCGGAATTGACATTTTCATAAAATAGTCCAATCGAATAATGGCACACCAATAAGAGTTGCTTATACATGTCAAGAATATTCATCTTTTGATTTTGAGATGACTAACAACTGAAGATAAGTCGTTGATAGAGTTTGTAAAAGAAAGAACAGACATGGAAATAAGTGGTAATGGTGCAAACCCAATAAAATTGTAAAGATTGAGGGTGTATTCTCTGTTTGTGTGTGTGTGTGTGTGTGTGTGTGTGTGTGTGTGTGTGTGTAAAATCAAATAATCAATGAACATTTTTTTAGTTTTATATTTTTTTGGCACAATTTCGAATTCATTTTTTTTTAATATATTAGAAATTTTATTTGCTTGACATCAAACATGTCGTTTGTATTTCAGAACTAGCCGCAGAGATCACATCAAACGTGTCATTTCTGTCTTCTGTATTCTTTTTTTTTTTTTGTTGGAAGTTTATATGTATACACATTGTTTTATATTAAAAACTTCACAATTGTGAGTTCATATTTTCTTAAGAAATTAAAAATTGTATTTGCTTGACAACAAACATATCATTGATTTTTTAGAAAAAATCACACAGGTTATTAATTCGATCTCGAACAAAAATATATAGAGTAGAGACTAAAATGATTTTTTTTTTAAAAAAAAAGGAAGCTCAAGATGTAAATGTTTATCAAAAAAACATTTATTTGAATTCCTAAATAACTGTCCTACCGAGGAGAGACTGTATATTAGACGAAACTACGAATCAAAAATTTTGGTCAAAATTCAAGTTGTTAAAATATACGATAACTTCCCAAGCTTGTACAGTCTCACGCCACATTTTATGTTTGGAATAATTAAGATTAAATGGTCTTATTACAAATTATTGTTTTGAACAAATCTGAATTTGATGATTTAATTCAAAATTAAAAATATATTTAATTATCTTTTTTTTTTAGTTTCTGAGTGTAGTCTTTTGATTTGGTGATGATGTTTATTATGTTTTTTTCTTGTTGTTTAGATTTTCTATAAGATTTTCTATATGATGTTCTATGACTGTAATTGATAGTATCATGGTAGTTTAGTTTTGTAGGTACATCGGTTTAGTAATCATTTGGTATTTTCTGATTTTGTAAAAACTTCTTTTTTTTCGATGAAACCGATGGTTTTCATCATTATTATTTTAACGTAAATTTAACTTTTAGAAAGAACTTTGTTAGCACTCTGTTATCATTTCTTGTGTTATTTGTTTTTCTTTCTTTCTTTCTTTCTTTATTTGTTAATTTACTCAAACTGGAATTTTGAATTGCGATTTATTTTAGAAAATTGACTAAGTAAAAGAATTAGAACTTGCGAATGTTTTCATCCATCTTCCTCCTAAGTGTTTTTAAGGACAACAAAAACATGATATTTTTTTTAATTATTTAGTTAACGCAAGGAGTCATATTCCTTAAAAAAGTACAGTTCTATTATTTTAATTTGAATTACTAAATTAAATTGAACAGATCAAATTGACTTGAACTTTCTAGACTAAGAATTCAAATTGAAATAATAAAGTTATACTTGTTCATGTGACAAAAAAAAATACATTATTCTAATTCGCTGGAAAAGTGCTAAAATACATTATTTTTTCTTCTGTTCTGATAATGAAATGTGTTACTCTAAAGAAAATAGTTTTGACTTTATTTTTCTATTATCTGAAAATATATAAGGAAAAGGCCAAATTTCATTAATTTATTCTGGTCTAAATTGCAAAAAGGACAAACAAAAAGGTCAAAGGCTTTATTTTCCTATTAAATTTGTTGTTGGTAGATTATATATATGTGCTTTAATTGTTTGCCTAGTCTGAGTCAACATAAACCTCATGTTATAATTGATATTGTTTTCATATATAACGCTCTTCACGCAATTGTTAAATTATATATTCTGTCTAGCTCCTAACTAGGAAACGAAGCTCTGAACATTTCATACGTTGAATACATATATATATGTATATATATATATATATATAGAAATGAACCATTTGCGTATAAAAATTAGCATCTCAGGTTCAGTACTCCATACATATATATTGAGCTAAAACAAACAAGAAGAAGAAGAAGAAAAAGAAAACAATAAGCTAAGCTAACATATAGAACTACTGTTATAGAGAGATCTACTGTTATAGAGAGATAAACAGAACGAACACAAGCCGATCGATGAGCTCTCCTAGTCGACCAAGGCCGCCGGTAAAGGTACGTATGTATCGGTATCCTTCTCCACTTAGTTTAATATATATACATACAAAATATTGCTAATGTTTTTCTAGATTGTCCATTATAATGCCGATAAATTAAAGTAATATCTGATGAATTATAGTTGATTTTTTGGCAGATAATTAGGCATCCTACATGTCCAGGCGAAAAGAATTGCACAATAAAAACATGCATTCACGACACGACACGACACACCAAATCATAAATTTTCAGAAGATTTCAGGAAGATGCAGTACTTGGGTTTTTTTTATTTTTGGGGTGGGGGGGGGGGGGTTACAATTTGTTTGTATTTATATATGTATGTGTAAATATTTGAAATGTTCCATATGTTGTAGCAGTATTTTTTTTTCAGTTATATATAGATATACATATATTCAGATTTATCGTTTGAAGTCGATTTGATAGATTTTTTTAGTTCATTAAATAGTTTGGTGAGCTTAAACTCACCCGGCTTTCATGCTCCTGTGTATTTCATTTCTTTATGATGTAGCTATTTGTGTATTTGTAGCTATAATTATGTAAATATTGTTCAGATTGTATAAAGACAAAATGCAATATTAGATAGTATGCATGAGTTTGTCAATGATTGGGAATTTAATTACTTCAAATTTACTCCAAAATTAATCATTTCATTTTGTTTCTTCAAAATACGAATTAAAAAACACTCACAAATTTTACTTGTTAGTCTTGACAATTGTTAATTATTATGTCCACGCTTGTTCAAATTATATATCAAACAAAATGCCTAGGTTGAATTTTGTATTTGACCGAAGAGATTTTCTCTGGATTTTATGTTCCCCATAATTTTTTTCTTTTTTTTTTTGTGCTAACTTCAATTTGTATTCTCTACTGCGTATTAGGAAGAAGTAAGAAAATTTCAATGAGGCCGAGTATGGTATTACTTTTTTTATATTTTTAAGATAAATAATATAAATAAGCAACAACATTATAGTAATAATATGATATTTTATTAATTTTAATTTTTTAATGTAATTTTTTTCAAGATTGTTATTAGTTAAAGCATGTTATTTTTTATTTGTAATTTTATTTTAAGTTATTTTTACTTACATAAAACCAATTCATGCAAAAGCATTTAGAGATAATAAGATTTATAGGACCTTTTAAAAGGGGTCAAATATAAAAAACATTACAAATTAACTATATTGTTAACATAAATATTTCCGTTCATATAACTGTGTAGTATGATGCAGCGCAGATTTTAATCCATTTAATTGTATATATATATATGTGTGTGTGTGTATACATACATACATACGCGCGCGCGCATTTTGTTTGATGTATATTTTAAAAAGACTAGAGATAATAATTACAAGTGGCTATAAGATAATAAAATTGACATATAAAATTAGTTAATGATTGTTGTCAATTTATATTTTGGAAAAATGAGATGGAATAAGTAATATGAAGCAAGTATCAACTTCCTAATTAAGTAAAGTAAATGTAGATTTGACAAAATAACTAACTTCTGTAAATTTCATGCATGATATTTTTATGATTTTTCTGGCAATGCTCGTTGGATCCACTAATTTGATGATTCAAGATTTCATTTTATTGCATACTTAACATCAGAGAGATGTTCATAGAAAATCAAAAGATCCATTTAATTCATATAATTAGTTATTTCTCATTACTTTAATTGAGAGACAGGAATGGAATAATTGGCCGGCTATACATGCATGCAATTTTTATAAAAAAAAGTAGTGACTAATTGATTTGCCTTTTTTTAAAAGACCATTAAAAAAAAAGGGAGTGATAACGATACCCTTATCTGCACCTTTTATTTGCACCTCAGTTATTTAAAGTTAAGGGCTGTAAAATTTGAATTGTAAAATTTTGAAATATATATTTTTAAAAAATATTTATACTAAATATTAGGTGTAGAATTTGGGGTGTAAGAATAATTTCTCAAAAAAAATATGACTTGTGTAGCTAATTTTTTTTTTAAATAAGGCTTGTGTAGCTAATTAATTAAGCACTTGTTTTCCTCTCTGCATACGCCATACAATCATATAAATAATTAAATACAAAATTATTTTTATGTTTGAAAGCGAATGACAGTCCATATTAATTTCTTAAAATTATTTCCACCAAAAAGGGATGAATGGTTTATTAGTGTATATTTCAGGAAACCTCGCGCACGTAAGATATAGCACTTTTAGTTCAATGTGTTTCGTCATATAAATATTAATGACTATTACTTTGGTGGAAATATCAAATGTTAATGTATTATAAACTAATTTTTTTTAATTAATAAAAATATCCAACAGTCTTAAAGTGCTGTCTTGATTTTAAGGTTAAAAGAAGGATTCTGAGTGATTCTATGAATATGATTACCAAGTAAATAATTTATAATTTTATTCGCTAAACTATGTAAATGTTTAATAACATTGTAGCTGCCTTCATAATTTGAGAGTTAACTTATTTACAACATAAATCTGACCTCATCAAAATTACTAGCAATTTACTAAAGAAAATAAGAAATTATTTTTATGTATCAAATTTTGTATCCCTTTTCTGCATTTTAATTTTAAGTATACATATTTTTTGAAACTACATATTTTAAAATTTAAAGAAGAAGAGAGATGGCATCTATGGCGCGAATAGGTACGATTCTTCCACGGCGCACCCGCCTCCGCCATTCGATTTCTTCTGATTCGTCTCAGTTATCTACTTCGAGAGAACGAGGCTTCTTCCTTCCTTATAATCCTCAATTTGGTAAAAAGTTTCTTCCCTTTTAAACAAAATTCTTTTCAGTTCATGCTGTTAGAACATTACCCGTGATCCTCTAATGAATTCTAAATTAATATAAAATTACCTTGATCCATGCTGTCGGTCTTCTGGAGAGACACAACCCCATTGATCACCGGATTCCTTAAGCCTTCGCAGTGATCTTTCTCTTCTCCGATGGAGAGATGAAGAGAATCGGCCCGGCGGTTTTCTTCTCTTTTCAGAAAACCCGAATTTGTTTAGAGAGAGAATTTCTGTTGGTTAATGTCTTATGACGGTAATGGAAAAAGGACGGTTTTTTATCCCTTTATAATGGGTGTCAATAACCGAAAGGTTGGCAAACCACTGGTTATGCCTTAGCGGATCCATACCAGATCCAATTTCTCTCTTAACGGGTTTACTTTCAAAATCAGAAAATTGCCTATTAGTTGTATTCTCCAGGGACCAATAACATAATTATATTATTACTAAACTTTATATAATTTAGACCATCACTAAATCATAAAGTTATTAATACGTATTCTACACATTAAGGGCCCCACTTTTCATGACACATATTGAAACCCGATAAATAATACTTAATTTGATCACTTCATAACTGATCTAATTAGATATTTGACAGTCTATTATTCAATATATATTTATATTACATATAAGTCCATATAATTTTGTAATTAATAGAAATTAATTCCAACACATGCATGCATGCTTTTGAGTTTTAGGTTGGTTGTCTGATTCATTCAATTGTAATGTACTGATAATTCTGCACAAACTACCTCCCAATTACTTGAATGATGCATTGTTACCTTCAAATTTGTTACTGTACTGAGTAATTTTACAGAATAAACCAACCATCGATAGAAAATTCCTTTCTTTTTTCTGTTACTTTTTTCTAAGCTCACTTCATCTCTATATGAAAGGAATTCTATCTCTCTTGAAAAGCTTTGATCCTGGAAATGCCGATTCATTATGTTTCTCTGATCTTATTGTCTGTTTCGTTTTTACAAAGTTTCTCAATAAAGTAGGAGAATAAATTGGACCGGTACACTCCCCCTTTCGATAAATAAAGGGTTAGAATCCAGGAAGTTGATCCTCAAACAACATGTTGCATTGAGCGTTCACAGACGTATCCAATCCGGGGATGGAGGATGCGCATGAAATGAGTTCACTTTGTTTTTAGATGTCTATTGTATCAGGCTGGATTTCAGATGTTATGTTTCATTATTTTTTCTTCAATAATAACAAATGACACAAGGTTACAAAATTATAATTCAAGTATTGCCCGAGATAAGGGGACAAGAAAACAGTGATGAAATAGCATCAATAAAAAGGAACATCCAATTTGCATATCTCTTTTCTCTATGAGAAATATTAAACATGTTGAACTGGTACTGATCAATACTGGTCACCCATTGCAACAGAAGTGTTATTACTCACTGTCAAGTACACAACAGCATCAGATAAATTTCTTACAACGGCTCAAATTTAGCATATTTTAATTTTATTTAAATTGTAAAATAGGTGGTCCGTTGAAATTTTAATACCAATGTTGGTTTCTCTTAATTTGGTAGGTGAATATGCTAAAGGAGAGGGACAAATCATTTTGGGTAATAAAATTTGTAGATATAAGCTCAAAGGATTATTCTCTTAAGGAAAATCTAGGCCTTGAATATGAAACTATGTCAAATCACATTTTCTTCTATTTATGAATCTGTTGTTTTTGGTGTTTGTATTAGGTTATGAGAAGGATTCGTGTAATTATGTCAGATCACACTGATTTTTACCAAAGGTATGCATTTTGAAGCCTTTCTATTGTCCAATTTATATTAGTCATATAAGAATTTATTTTATCCCAAAAATTAATAGATCTCTAGTTTTGTTATATACTTAATACAGGCATTTGAGTCTCTGCTATACAAAGTTTGAACCAGTTAATCTTTTATTATACCATAAGGCCAGCAATACAGTATTGTGCAACTGGTATCTTACTCTTGTTGTTTGTTTAAATTTTTTTTTTCCATATTGATAGGTGTTTTAGTAATGCATTTCTTAATCTGTACTTGTTGATAGTCATGTACTTCATATAAATGACAAATCAAAATCTAAGCTCGTTTGTGTGTGGCAGTTCATGGTCATTTTCTAGTATCTTTTACCAATTTTGTTCTTATCTTTACTCCTGTTATAATTCTTTTTATTATTCTTTTTATTAAAAGGTGGCTACCATTTAGGGGCTAAGTACCGATTGCAAATTACAGGTTTGATATTTCTCTATTGTATCTAAGGTCAGTGTATCATGACCGGTATTAAACCAGTACCCACATCCATGCCAGTAACCATTAATTATCTTTTAATTGGGATTAGCCTTGATATCCAATAAAAGTTGCTTACAGGTAACATGCATGAAGACAAAACCGGCTAACTGTACATGCCATTAGAATTTCGATGCATCGATGGAATAATGCATGTGTACTGAGCTAATAATAATAGTCTTTCTAAGAACAGAAATTGAACCACTAATTCTCAAAATAGGCATAATACCATAAAAAACAGCAATAAGTCAAATAAAAAATTGATTGCATTTTCTTTCTGGTCGACCTCCATTAGAAGTGGTTCTAGAAAATAGAAGAGAACTTGTGGTAAATTCATAGAATGCATCTGTTATCTATCTTTGCTAGATTAATGATTGGGGTTTTTTGAGCTTTCTAGTTCATATTGACTGAAAATGACTTGATCTTTTATTATGATTAATAACTGGTGTCATCACTGTCATACTGGCATGCAACTCAGATTACTGAACCTGACTTGCTCACCACCGAGCATCGAATCTTAATTTTGTTTGTCTATGCTCAGGAAGAATGTAGTGATGATAAAGGATGTAAAATATGAAGCGGTACGATGCAATGCGCTCTTTAACGTAAAGAATTATTTCATTGATGGATCCGTAAATATTTGATAAAATTTTGGGTTCACAGAAGCTATGTAAATCATGTTTTCTGGTATATAGCCAATGCATAGAGATAATTTGGTAAAATTTAAAATTACTGGCACTGGAAAATCTTTTTGTAAATTTACGGTTACAAAAAGCTGCACAAAGACACTCTGTAGTTATTCTTATCTGATATTTCATATGTCACAAACACGGTAAGAATATGATACGATTTATTGTCAAATATGTCCGAACTTCTGTTGATTTTGAGATGATTAACAACTGAAGATAAGTCGCAGATAATGTTGTAAAAGAAAGAATAGAAAAGAAATAAGTGGGAATGGAAAAGATTGATTGAGAGTATATTCTTTGTATTTTTGTGGTGAAAGCGATGCATTTTTTTTTATTTATTTATGGGAGCTGATATACAGATATCATAATTGATATGATTTTATTATTCAGATTAAATGAGTTATTATTCATATTAACGATTTTATTATATAATTTATTTATACAATACGTTTGTTATTCAATTTAAATAAATTATTATTCATATTAGCGGTATTTGAGTTACATAATAAAAAAATTGTATAAAAAAATTGTTAATATGAATAATAATTTATTTAATATGAATAATAAAGTCGGTATCGATTTTGATATCTCCCAAGTATTTTCCTTTATTTATTTATTTTTCTTTTTTGGTGGTTAATGCCCGTTGGCAAGTCGATGCACTATTGCACTTTCTTTTCTTTGTTCAAAATTTCTATTCAATTTATTTTCACAAGTACACGGTTTTCTTTTTCTTTCTTTCTTTCTTAATACTAGGGTTAGACAAGTATGCGCCTCATGGAAGTAGCACTGTAAAAAGAAAATTCTATAAATTATACAAAATATATTTTATAAATGATTTTTATATTTTTATCTGCATAATAAAAATATTTATACTAAATAAATAATTTATTTATATTTATATCTATAAGTATTTATTATTTTTTATTTCTGAATTATTATAGAAAATATCAAGTTAAAAAATTTTGTAGTAGAAATAAAAATATAACTTACATAATTTTTAATTCTAATAACGTAAAATATAAATACTTTTAAAATTATATATAAATATTTTCAAAAAAATATAAACACCTCTAAAATATAAATAAAATGTAACATTAAGAAATATAATTATTACTCTTCTTATAATAAAAAGTGGTGTACACACAATAAAAAAATCTTTCAGAGCGCATGGGACCCTATAGAAAAATTAAGATTTTTTTTTAAATTGACTGTATTATATTTGTATGATTTCATGAATAACAAACTTTGGTCAAAGTATTATTATTTTCCGTGAATTCCCATCACAAGTGCTATCCATAAATTCTATTCCATGTGCTTGGACCTTCTCCATTTCTGAGGTTAATAAACAAGGCAGTAAGTAACACATTGTATATACGAAAATGTTTTTTAACATCCATTTCTTACTATTTACCTATCTATTTACTATTTATTTATTAACGTGAATTATATATTTTTTAACTAAAATTATATTATTATTAACTAATAAAATTTAATTATTTTATGTACAAAATATATATAATTATATATAATAATAATAATATATTTTTTAATTAATATACACAATTGACGTTAATAAATAAAAAATAAATAAATAGACATTAAAGAGAATTCCTGTATATTGTGTTTAGAATTATGGAAAAAATTATTTCTTAATTTTGGCACTCTATGAACCAAAAGGACAAAAAGGACATTTTAGTTCTTTCCCTGAGAATTCCTGTATTAAATTAATTCAAAGATTCAAAGACAAACCTCTTTAAAAATTAAAACTCCTAAAACTATTAAAATGTACACTTAATTATTTCAATATATATTCTGTTACTTGATAATGTGCACATGATTTTTACAAGATGCACACTAAATTATTGTACAAAAAATAAATCATAAATAAATGTTTGAAAGATTGAAACATAGAAATGAAAATATAATATTCTTTATAATTTTACACAAAATAGTACGAAATCTGAATATATGTCTGATGTCTCACAAGTCACAACTAATTCCTCCTTGAAGAATTCTTTACATGCACGACGTGTTCATACACCGCCCACCGACATCAATACCATCAACGTTTGATGTATGTGGACCGGGTCCTCGGGAAGTACACCCCAACTGAAATAAATGTTATAGCAGGAGCTCCAGGATCTTCTATTTCACCTCCCGAACAATAGACTGTGTTATAATACCACTGACAGGCCCATTACTCTTTCCTGAGCGTCTAAGCGAGCTCTCGAGAAGCCTTGACAATTAAAGGCTGTGGTCCCAAACCTCCCGTGGACCCCACTAATCAGCGACCTAGCATCATGGTTTCTTAGGTGAACGTGGGACGGGGGGATCCGTACGATCAGTGGGCCCCAGTAGTGTTGACCGGGTGGTCAGGTCAGAACGCGGTACATCCCATCAGATACTGTGGTCAGAATAGCAAACAGCTTTTATATCGCTGTCTCTCGTACCCGAAAGTCCCGCACCGCCCAACACTTTTTCTCCATCGGATCAGAGCCATCTGATCGCGTCGAGATTCGTGCAACACATGTAAATATAAAATATCTTTGTATAAAACCTACGGTGTGAAAGTACACGGGATATAATCCACCGCGGAGAACTTGAATGAGGATTGAATTTTTTTTTTAAATAAATATTTCCTTTAGTTTAAGGTCAGTTAATTTTGATATTTCTTTTTTTAAAATATTTTTTATGAAATTGAAATTTATATTTTTTTATGAAGAAATAAAAAATTATTTTGGCCCCTCTTAGTGTCAATTTTCCTTTTTTTCTTGAAAGAAAATAAGTCACTACAAAGAATATTGAATTGACTTTAATTTGAAGAACTTTTGGACATATTCCTTCTTATTTTACTATTTTATTTGAGATAACTTTTCATAGAATATTATTTTTTCCTGATCCATTCAAGAAAAAGATAAGATATAAAAGACCTCTCTACAAATAAATGATATTCCAGAATATTATAGCTAGTACTTGTAAGTTCTCACCTTCAAATATTCTCATATAATTTTTGCCAAATTTAAAAAATAATAGTTAATTATGAATTACATAATAATCAAATATGTCTCTTCATAGGCGAAGTCAGACAATTTTTGAATGGAGATCGTGTATCATATCAAACATTAATATTAATAGAACAATCACATCACAATCATTAGATTATAACTATGGGGTCATAGTGAAACAATTTTCATATTGTTGTGGGGTCCAAATACAAATTTTTATAATTAAAATACAAATATCACATTACAAATATTATATATACATATATAATGAGTAAAGTTGGGTGTTTTCATAAACACCTCGATCCGAAAAATATTTATAATTTGAATTTTCAAATTTCATATCCGAAAGGTTAATTTAAGTAGCTCAATAAGTTATTCATATCAAACTCTTATAGAATATCAAAATTTATCATATTTAGAGTTTTTGAACTATTTTTAATGAATTTTAATGAATTTCTAAAGATGATTTTTTTTGTCATTCAAATATTAATATTTTCTATTATTTTTATGGTCATTTTTCCGAAATTCATTAAAAATAGTTCGAAAATCCTAAAAATGGTATATTCTGATATTCTACAAGATTTTGATATGAAAAATTTATTGAGTTACTTGGATCGATATTTCGGACACGAGATTTTAAAATTTAATTCGTAAGTATTTCGAGCCGAAATATTTATAGAAACACCTTAACTTTACTCCATGTATAATTACATAAAAAATGATGCACATTGACCTCCATTTTCATTTTTTGGTTTCCAAACATGTCTCTTACAATAATTAAATCTATATTTTAAGTATGAAAGCTCCAAATAGTTGTTGAAAGGTATCCAATGCATTTTAATTATGATTATATTATAGTCTATAAGTGTGCACCAAGTGTGTAATTTATTAAAGGTATGTGATAAACTGCATGAGAGATATATTTGCTCCTGAAATGGATTCTCACGGAGAAATTAATATGGAGCGTTATTTGTTCTACTTTGAGATTTTTAAAGTGGAATGTTATTGCTTATGAACATAAAAAAAAAAAAATTTCATGTTTCGATTATTAGGTGGCTATGCATGAGGAGATTCAATAGACTTTAATTGTCAAATTGTACTTGTTTCTTTTACATGATTAACAAAAATGTTATACTATTTGATGTGTTTTTATATCATCTCGCTTAAATGTGTAGAAATTGTGAAATTTTTTACTTTATTTCAATTACCAACTTACCATTTGGATATGAAATATATTGAAAATTTTCAGTTTGTTGATTTGTTAACATTTGATGTATACTAACATAAAATTAAAATTACACATATTTTTTGTGCACATTTATCATATTATATGTACAATGAGTAGAGATTCGGTATTCATGATTATTAGTACAACATTAATATTAATAAAATAAAATATCAGTAACTATCTTATAAACTCTCAAATAACAAAATTAATTTGTCATATATTTTATATATATTATGCAATATGCATATGCATAGGGGAGGGGATCAATCTCTTAATAACTATTATCTTGACAACCTTGACAATCAATTTTAAAATAATTTTTAGAAATATTCAAAAATAAAAAAGTTGACAAACATATTTTTTTAACTTATAGATTGATCGTGTTTTAAATTTTATTTAACTTAACGGTTATTTGTTATTTCATCAAAGACTATTATATATGGATCATTATAAAGTTTCTACAATTTTGATTGTTTTTAATGGTGTATCAAATAATATTTAAATTGTGTGAAACTTGAAACACAATCGATTTATAAGTTAAATAATATGTTTATAATTTTTTTATTTTTACAATTTTTTAAAATCATTAAAAATCTGTTATTAATTTTGTTTCGCTGGACGGATTTAGCAAAAGAATTGTTCCCGCCTATCGCGTGCTTACACGTGGCATCAGCTCTACGAACCTCATCTGATTCTTTGCGTTGTGAATTCTGAGAATGTTTATGTTGCTACGAGGAGAACTGTTGGATAGCGCATATTTTCTCACGGCACGTGTTATTGCAGCGTTAAACTGTTAAACCTTGCCTCAGCGCATCAGTGTAGGAGGTGTCTGGTACATTGCGGGTCCCACATGCCAGGATGGATTTTGTTGTGGATTCTCTGCTTGTCTCAGTTGTGCTGAATCATTTTTTCTTTAGGAGCTGACATTGCCATTAACACTATGCTCCATATCAGCTTTATTTTTTATGTAAATTTTTTCATATAAAATGAATTATTATTTATATTAATAATTTTATTATGTAATTTATTTTATATAGTATTTTTGTTATTTAACTTAAATAAGTTATTATTTAGATTAGTGGTGTGGACTATTGAGTTAAATAATAAAAGTATTGTAGAAATAAATTATATAATAAAGTTGTCAACATGAATAATAATTTATTTTGTAAGAATAATAAAATCGATATCGATGACGGTATTAATGATAGTATTTTCCGAACATTTCCCTTTTTCTTTTTCAAAATTTTTGTAGTTTTGAAAATCGATATCGATATCGATAATTTACTTCGTAGTTTTTTACTTTAATTCTACCTTCTGCAATAATTCATGCATGTTGAATTGTTGATGATCAAAAAATAATATGCCTCATATACAGTTTTTTTTCATGATTTGTTTCATTCTTTAATAAAAAATTATAAATAAATAATAAACTGCACCTAATGCATATTTTTAAAATATATTTTTTGTTTTGCAATTGAGAAGACAAATCCTTACATCCTTTTTAAATAGTTGAAAAAAAAATATGTTGTTCCAAATTTAATAGCAATTTTATATGGTATTGCACTATATTTTGTTCTAATTTACTTCATTTTGAACTTTGATAGTCTAAAAAATTTAAAAGAAAGTATACTTTTTATGTTGATGACACATCTCTAAGTGCAGATCCCAACAGTATTTAATGATATCATGTTTACTAATAAAAAAAATTGATGTTAATAATTAAGTAGTGCATCAAGGTAGACAACGGCTATATCATGCAATAAAGACCATTATCATATTAAATGCTATTGATGCACATAATACAAAGGCCTTGACATGATATTTTATTATTTAAATGAATAAAACATCATTAATTGCTGGCCATATGTCATATAATTAATCATTTAAAATAAACAAGTGAAAAATTGTGAAAAAATAAATTGTACAATTTGTGACATTATAAGCTTAAGTTCACCAATTGTTCTTTTTAATCAAACATGCAATTCATTACTCTATTTGTTTATAGGTCAAGATGCAATATATGATTCCAATATAGCTATGAAGATATATATATAAAGGCGCATCTACCTAGATATAGTGGAAGTTATTTGAAAGTTAATTAGTGAAGTGGCCAAAGTTATAAATATTCAATTTCAATGTAAAAAGTGAAAAGTAAAAAGATTTACTAGGAAAAAAATGATACGCTGACTGAAGGTGTAATAAAGAAAGGGATCCAGATATTAAAATCCATACTGATTTTATTATTCATATTAATGTCTTTATTATATAACTTATTTGTACAGTACTTTTGTTATTCAACTTAAGTGAGTTATTATTCATATTAGCGGTATTTGAGTTGAATAATAAAAATACTATGAAAAATAAATTGCATAAATAAAATAGTTAATATGAATAATAAAGTCGGCATCGATTTTGGTATCTCCCAACCATTTTCCATAAAGAAAAAAAAAGAAACACTGTGAGAGATATACTCAAGAGTTAATTAATTATAGATTGATCTGGATTACATCTTGTTATAACCGGCATGTATCCGCATTAATTTGTTTGGTTGGTCCAATAAAAAAATGTTATTTGAAAAAAAAAATTATTTTTACACCTCTCAAGTTCTACACTTTTTGTTTATAATTTAAATTTCGGTTGCCAATTGTTTGATACAAAATAAATTAAGAATTTGTGACCTCAGAAAAAAAGTTAATTTATTCCTATTCCTCATTATTTATAGAGGAACAAAATAATGTTGTCAGCTTAATTCTCAAACATCATGTGCTTGATTTCATGAATTATCTTATTTCCATAACATATGCATCTCCAGTTCTCCACCTAATATCTCTGTGTGTTAATTGCACTAATTACTCTAAAATATTTCACCTGCAATTCTATTTCCCTTAACATAGTTTGAATTTTCTGAGTGCTGATCTTTGATGGCGCAATACTGTGTTATACGACGTACGAACGGATGAATTATAGGAGATTTTTTTTTTGAGATATGCTTTACACGAATCTTAACGTGATCGGATGAATAACATATTGCATTGTACGGTGCAGCGTAGCGGATCATATGAACTCGAATTTCATGGACAGAGCACAAAAAGTCCTGGATTTTAAATTGTTGGATGTCTTCACAAGTTGCTAACAAAAAGAAGTGAACAAACACATTCAATTAATTGTCCAGTCATTGTCTGAATTTATGGTTCTTTGACTCTTAAATTTCCCAATATATATTCGCATTAACCTTAGTTATTATTACTTATTAGTTATTACTACATCACATCCTCTGCGCAGAAAATGCAATTACTTGGGGCCACCAACTAAAAGAGGTGCAATAATTGGCTGATACAAAGTCAAAATAAATCCTACAATTTTATCAGCTGCAATGCAGCCCCTTTGTTGCCCCTTTTATTTATTTAAAAAAATTAATATTTAAAATTAAATAAATAAAAAAATCGGATGAGAAATCACAATATAGAAGGGACGGATTCTCAAAATCCGTCCTCAAATGTATTTTTAATCTTTATTTATAAAAAATAATATTTTATATGGGACGGATTTTAAAATTGCGTCCCATATAAAATATTATTTTTTTATAAACAAAGATTAAAAATATATATGTGGACATAATTTGGAAATCTGTCCCTTTTATATTTGTGATTTCTCATACGATTTTTTTATTTATTTAATTTTAAATATTAATTTTCTTAAATAAAAAAAATCGGCCTTCATTGTCCATATGATACTTATTTTAGATTTGATTTTAATTTATTTTTTTGTTTCTTACAAGATGGATGAAAGTTTAGTCACCGGCTTCTTGGATCCTACCAATAACTAAACTAATTGAACTTGATACTTTTAAATTAGCGTGATAATTATCTTAATTGCATAACCCTGCTTGAATTCTAACTAATTAAACAAGTAGTTATAGAGCATATATAATTTAATGTACATCCATATGATATTTTGAAAAAAAATATATTATTTAATTAGAAAATAAGAAATTTTGGATGTTTTTCTTATTTCTTCAATAGTACAAGTATCAAATTTGGACTGATTTGCAAATCATTTAATTTTAAATGAAACAATTTAAATTTTTATATGATGGAGTTTTAATATCTTTATTATGACGGATGACTGATAGATTTTTAAAAATGACTTAAACTAATATATGTCGTATCTAAATAATTAGAAATATGTTTATAATTTTACTTTCTTAATTTGAATAATTTTTTTGATATCAAATGAATATACTAGAAAAGTTGAATGTACGGTAACATGATTCATTTATTCTAATTAAATAAAATAATAGAAAGCATCCAATGTGTTTCAAAATCAATTAAGAAACAGCTTTATGTTATGCACCTAATGCAGTACTATCAATTTTAAGTCCTTTTTAATTAATCCATCTTACCTAAGAGCAAAGTCACAAGAATGTAAAAAAATGGTAGAAGATGTGGGTGCATGTTAGATAAGATAGATATAGCATCCTTGTTTCGTGTTTCGTGTTTCGTGTTTCGTGTTCCATGCCAGACAGCAGATCCTAGGAACCGTCGTCGCGCGCTACTCTCCCAGTGCGTTCGCGCGTTTATACGGCTGCGATCGCAACTCCCCCCTCGCTTTTTCTTCCCATCATCTAGATATTTTGTGGTCTTATGATGATGTACATCGTGTTGCGAGTTAAATTTTATTGAGATTAACTCGCTTCATATGTTTCAGAGAGTAATGTTTATACCAAAACGGAGTATTTTTCAATAGTTCTCTTTCGCTCTATCCTTCCTTCCTAAATAAGCGATGATTTATTGTGAACTGGATTTTACGATCAAGACCTCTCTTTTTCATCTTTTTTCATTTTTTACATATCCATATCTGTAAATATTAATTGCTTGTCAAACCAAAACATACCACATTTATAGAAGATCTTTTGAGATCAGTTACATATTGTTTGGTGGAGCATTCTTTTGTGTTGTTTACGTCAATTGGTCGGTTTCATAAATCGTATGAAGTAATTTGTACAACTTTTTTTTTTATAAAATTCTAATATGGTCATATGAATTTTTTTTTTTACATTTCACAATAAATTAAGCTATTAGCCCATTGAAATATACAAAATAACTTCATTTATAGAAAACATATGCTCAAAGAGAGGAAAGAAAAAAATATACACACATCCAATGTATATTATTTTAAGTCAATGGTTTTTTTTCTTGCTTAAAGCTATTAAAAAGAGTCTAAAACTATATAAAAATTTTCTTTCCAACAAGATTTTAATATGTTAAGCAGTTCAAAAGATTAGTACAATATTTTTATCATAACACATTATAATAATATCTTTTGTTTTACTAGATATAATAGAAGATTTGAAGACAAGTTCACACAATATTTACATAAGAATTTCAAGACCTAAATTTATACAATGTATCCAAAATATTTATGCAAATCTTCTTCACTAATACATGCACATGGATATTGATAATTTTCTTAGTTTGTTTGATATGAGACCAAACCACTAAAAATGAATGGTTCCTACTTCCTAATGTATGAAACAATTTGTTATTGTATTAATTTTTTTATCTCTTGATTTCATATTAAATGATCTAAAAATTTGATAAATTTTTTTATATATAAAATATATCCATCCCTTATACAAGCGAAACTAAAATTCCCTTGAAATGTGTATTTACACTAAGTTACAGGATCTGTGTGTAAAAGCACCAAACCATTTCCTTTATAAGCTTTTTTCCGAATAGGAAATTACATCGTACTTATAGTTCCCTTGTAGATATAAAAAAATATATACTGCGAGAAGTATCTAATTGTATTTCAAATCATCATTAAATCATTAATTAATTAACACAAACTAATTTTCTAATAACTAAATACATACAGTAAGAAAGAATCCTATTTATATAACCCATCTCTTTGGAGAGAGAGAGAGAGAGAGAGAGAGAGAGAGACAAAAGAAAAGAGGGAAAATAAAAACTAAAAGCCTGTGTAATAACAACAATTCGATCCGATCCGTTTGGGGAAATAAATCGGAATTTTGCGCTATATTCCAAATTAGGATCAATTTTGTGGCGATTTGGTTCGAATCAGAGATCTCTGTCAGGGAGAGGAGGAGGAGATCTTTCGGTCTCTCACATTCATATTTAATTTTGCGAGATCGGGTTAAAAAGAGAGAAACAGGTTGATTATCGAAGTAGATTGGGGGATTAATGGCGGATACGGGGCAGGAAAGAAGTAATGCGGTTGCTAATGTTGTGGATTCTCCCTCTGATCATCACCTCGAAGGTAATTTTTGCGAATTTGATAAGATTTTACAAAAGGTTTCTGTTCTGGCCTTATATGGAAGCATTTTTTAATTATTTCAGTTCGATTTTACTTTTCAACTGAACTATCATATTCTAAACTTTTTGTTTGAGATTGCAGATTCCTTCGATCTCTCAAGCTAGATACTTGTACTCTTCTTCCCTCAACTTAATTGTAGCAAATACATAGATTTATTTATTAGCTCGTGCAGCTTTCCTTTTTCTTTTTAGTTTACTTTTCTTTTCTTTTTTTTAATTTAAAGCGTTCTGTTTTCTTCCCGTCTAATCCAGGTGTTGCTCTCATGGAACAATCTCTCAACTGTTCTGTTAATTCAGATCAAAATTTTATCATTTTTATTGCTTTTTTATCTTTTATTCTATAATTTGCTTACGAAACAAAGCTTATTTTCTGATATGAAAATGTTTTTTAATGTGACCAGTTTTACTTTGGTTCTATTTAATTTATTTCTTTTTTTTTTCCTATTTGTGTTGTTTTGTTAGATGTTACATCTCAGTTCAGTAGTCAAAAACTGTTTAACTTTCTGTTCCTTCCTAGTTTTGTTTTTATCTAGAGTTATTCACTTTTTCATACACTAAAAAAATTGAATTTATTTTTGCTACCTTGTGCAGAATCAATGACAGGACTAAGATTAAGTGATGGACCGGATAAGGGCAGCAACGCAGCCCACAATGTGTACCCGGATCGTCCCGGCGAACCTGACTGCAGTTACTACATGAGGACGGGCACATGTGCTTATGGTACCAATTGTCGGTACAATCACCCAACTTACATTGGTCAGGTATGGATGAAGTTTTCATACTTCTCAGGCCATCCCGATCGTGAAATTCTATATACTGGTTAAATAAAATTGAAGCCTACTCTTCTGAACTTTTAGGCGATTTAATTTATTAAAGAGTTGTGTATCAGCTAGTATCTTCTATTTTGTTTGCATTTGGTTCACATGTTGTACATAAAGGCAGTTATTTTAAGTTGGCTGCCTTCATTACCGGTATTAGTAATTTAATGTCATGTGTCATAATTTAGTATTGGATTTGTTCTAAGATCTTTTATAATTTAGGGCTGCATGATAGTCTGCTTTAAGTTGGTAGAATTCCCATGCAATGTAAATGAAAGAAATGACAAACATGCCTTACATACTGATGCAGATTCAGTTTGTAATCGAATTTCAAGTTAGGTTAAAGCATGCTTGACTTGAATGAATTGACCGAGCATGTTTACTATCTTTTGCAACAAACATATTTCAGGGCTCACAGTATACTGGGGATCTTCCTCAAAGAGAAGGACAGCCGGAATGCCAGGTACCAAAGTTGTAGTTGTTAATAAAATAACAGACTTCTACTTTTTTTTCTTATCAATTCCATACTGGTAGTTGTTGTTGGTATCCATCTCTTGTTCCATTCAAGTATAGGACTTCATAGTATTGGTATTTTCTTATGAAAGAGATGGTGAGATAGAAGTAATATTTATTGAGTATATTCTGTATTCTTGTTGGTATGTTTACCCACTATCACGCTAAAAATACGGCCTTTGCTCTTTGACCTTTTTAAAGGTTTATATCAGCAATGTTAATTTTTCACACATTTTTTTAAGCTGAAGCAATTGTTAAAACATATAGATGTTCCAATTAATAGCAGACGGTATGCACATAACTTAGTTGCCTTTGAGTCTTATGCTAATTTAACTGTAATTAAGAAATCACTCCATCTTGTCCCCTTTTTCTTTTCTCTTGTATCATTTGACATTTTTTTGTAGGATCTATTGGATGAAGAATTTTCTGACAGATCTATTTTCTTTATTTTATTTTGGCAGTTTTTCCTAAAGACAGGTACATGCCGCTATGGATCAACTTGCAAATACCACCATCCACGTGAGAAGATAAACACTCGACCCATCTATTTTAACAGTTTTGGTCTTCCTATACGTGAGGTGCCTTTCTTTTGTTATTAAAAAATATTCCCTTTGGAACTGTACAAAATTTTAGATCTGTACATCCTGTTCAAAGTATAAAAGATGCAAATATGCACCCTTATCTTCCCAGTTACTTTTCCCTTCAAAATGACCATACCTGTACTTTCTGAATAAAGGTGGTATATTGGATGTCTTCGTTGTGCAGGGGTATGTAGGTAATTTCTATTGCAGTGTGCATTATCTGATGCGTCAGAGATTTATACAGTAACATCATATTAAATATTGCAAGTTCGCAACTTCACTTGAAATCCCAGCGAAAACCACACAGAAATCAGAAAATCTAAATAGAAAAACAAGAAGAAATAAATCACTGCCAATGTTCTATCCTGTACAGGGTACAGTCTGGTATATAATATACTAGTATTGGTATTGAATGAACCACTAAACTTCACATATTCTTTTAAATTAATTTTGCAGGGTGAGAAACCATGCCCATACTACATGAAAACTGGTTATTGTAAATTCAGTGTGGCTTGCAAGTTCAGCCACCCTGAGCTTGCGACACCTTCTGGAATGATGTTTCCTGTTCAGGGAGCCACAGCGTACCAACCAGGAAATGGATCCTCTCAAGTGGTGGCTCCTGCTGGGCTCCCTTTAGTCGGTGGATTTCCTGCATGGCCTGTCTCTAGAGCACCTTATGTGATGAGTCCGACGCGGGTTCAAGGCATGTCTCCTTATGCACCACTCATGCTCCAGACCAACCCCAACTCCCAGCCCATTCAGCCCGGCTGGGCCACTTATATTGTATGCTCTTAACTTTTGCTTCTTTACAAGGTTTATTGGAACTGATTTGTATGGAATGGGGTTTATTTTGAAAATTGTCAAAACAGAGATGAGAGAAAGTGAAAGAAAAGTATGATGTGGTCAGTTATATAGGCTTGGTACTACAATTACCACCTGATCATTAAGTTTCTAAAGAAAGTTTGTGGTACTAATTTCTTATCTGAGTGCATGAATCTTTTTAGTGGTTTTTTTTTTGTTTGAGGGTGGGATGGGGTTTTGGGGGGGGGGGGGCGTCGGGCTGCAAGTGTATGCGTGTAAATATATTTTTGGTTCATTCTCAGTACAAGCCAGGCTTGGTACAGGTCAGTACGTCAACCATTGTACCATTAGATCCCTATTGCTATGATGTCTTCTTTCGAACAGAACACTAGGAAATTAAGTACTTCCTTTTGGAAAATTAGCAACTCAAAATAATTTAATCTTACAATGTACAGCCTCCATTGAGTTAATACTTGAATATTTCTCAACTTCCAAAAAGCAGCCAGGAAATGTGAGCCAACCTGATGTCCTTTCTGGTGGTAGCAACCAGCTGTCTGGAACGATAAACCAGACGTCATCTAGTTCTTCAAATTCAGCAATGAATTTAAATAATAACTTGCCAGAGAGACCCGATCAGCCTGACTGCCAGCACTACATGAAGACTGGAGGTTGCAAGTTCGGTGCTTCATGCAAGTATAACCATCCAAAGGAGAGATATTCTCTAGCTCAGGCGCCAGTCCAAGTGCACACTCAGGCTCAGGCCCAGGCCCAGGCTATGAACGCTGCTGGAATCTCTGGAATCGGACCTCTGGGATTTCCTCTAAGACCTGTAATGTTTTTCTTTTTCACTCACTCACACACTCACTCTCTCCCTCTCTCTCACACATGCACACACATGTGCACACACGCAAGCAAAGAACTTGTTTGTTTCAGATGAGGATTGCAATTGGTCCAGTTTTTGTTAGAAGTAGGTTGTTTGTACCTTAGCTTTTTCCCCTCAACAGAAGAAAGTATAGTACGCAGTCGAGCATCGAGATATCTGTTGTGTTTTCTAGTGTAAGCATGGACAATTGTTTATCTTGGGGCTTATTCGTGAGGTAGAACAAATTTTTGTATTGTATAAATGCAAATTTATTGAACCGGGCCTTTCAATTTTTGTATTGTATGTCTCGACCGGAAACCCATCTGCATAAACAAACTATGAACATTGCTTGCGACAAAGAACATATGGTGTAGTGTAGATTTACTTTTGCCATACTAGTTGTTGGTTGTACTACCATTTATTTTGTCAAGCTCTTACAACTTGGCATGACCTGATTCCACCACTCAAATGGATTTGAGGTTTGTGTCCCGGATATATTATACAGTACTGGTTCTTTTCTTTTCAGCTATACTCAATTTTCTTCTTTCTTAATTTCAAAGCATGGCTGCTTTTGATTTTTGAATCGTGCAGGGTCAACCAGTCTGTAGCTACTATAGCATGTACGGCACATGCAAATACGGCCCCAGTTGCAAGTATGATCACCCCGTCATGGGTTATTACAATTATTCAGTTCCTGCATTTTCACTTCCGGACCCATACGCACCATATACTGACCAAAGGAACTCACAGCTTCTCCTACCCACGCCACATGTTGAACATATGGGGTTAGGGTTAGGTTTTCACGAGGAGCAAACTGACCCCTCGTCAGATGCTCCTCAAGCGCAAAGTGGGCCCACATCACATCCTCAGTCAGGGCCCTCAGATCAGAATTAGATTTTTGTGAGGATGAAAATTTTTTGGACGGATTTTAATCGGGTTTAATTTTATTTCTCCAGGAAATAATTAGTGTTATTGAAAGCCATTGAGAAAATAATGAAAGGAAAGTTGTGACATGCGCACCCATCTTTTGATTTTTCTTTTTCTTTTATTTAGTTCCTTTGCCCTTTTTGGTGTTGCTGTTTTGTTGTGTAATATACAAGAACATATGAAAATAAGGAGGATGTTACATGCGGACTGCTTGAATACTGTTATTTATATAGTAAATAAAGTTCCATCAAAATCAATGAACCCCAGATTGATCTTGGGTTTTTATTAGTCGATAGTTATTTCTTTGTTTCTTTTGCATTATTTTTCGTAGTTAGTGATTTATTTGTGGGTTAGGCAGTTAATAAGGGTCAATAGTTAATAAATAGCAACCTACTTCCAACTAATCAATATGGTAACCATAGGGATGGATCCGTTGGTAATAGAATTTAATTTATTGAATTTTTTTTTGACAACATTGCTTTATTAAAAGTATAAAAAAAAACCATTATGGACATGCTGCTGGAAGCATATATGCTATATCTATTAAAGTTGGTAAAATTTTGATCATTGGAAAATTCAAATCATTAAAAAAATACAAAAAGCATGATTACATCTCATCTTTTTTATGCATGTCATATAGGTGGATATATGACTAAATTTAGTATGACTTTATGCTTCAAGGGATAAGCTTAATCCAAACAACAATAAAATGAGTTTAAATAACAAATTCAAATTGTTGATCTTAATTTACTTGAGTATCCAAGTGTTCATATTCAAATTTCTATGACTTTCAATTTCATTTTGTATATGAGCAAGCGATCAAAATTTATTGAAAATATTTAACTTTGATCCTCAAGAATATCTCCATCCCTACAATTATTGAAATTGAATTTATTTATCATACCATTAATTTAGTGACTTTTTCCATATTAATTTCAAATTACTTTCATCACAATAATTATTAATTCGCTGACTTGACAATTTTTAGTTAATAAAGAATTTTTTTTTTACAATTAAAAGGATGAAGATGCTCATAACATTTGTAAAGAAATTGCAAATGTTACCATAGCATTTCATAAAGAACTATTAATTTAGAAAAATTGTTAAATTAATAAATGCTCAATACCCTTGATATCAAAAATGATAATTGTGAATGACAACACATACTGATGCACTGGAAAAATCAGAAACAAACTGTCACTTTAATTCCTTCCTCCTCTTTCGACCTACTACTACCTCTTCTATAGGAACCAAAAAAAAAGAAGAAAAAACATTTCCATATATGTGTATTTCCTTTTTACTTGGTAGCAGCGTCTCAGTGCAGAAAGTCACCATTTTTCCTCTCTGGGCATTGAATAACAAGTGGGTGAGCAGCGTGAGCGACGCATGATGATGGGGCCCACTTTGCTGGGCTGTACAGAGCAGCTGTCATCAAATTTGATTCTGTTTTGATAAACTGATTCCTTTCTAAAATCATTGGTGCAACCGTGAAAGGTGATTCATGTGTCACGTGCGGTGTGGAGCCCAGATCATCTACCTCCAATGTTGGAGTGGTCAAAGATGGGATCTTACTTTTAGCCAAGGCCCAAGAGATATATATTTAGATATATGTCATGTTGGAAATTGCACTATAGATGTCATGGGCTTAATTGACAATTCATTGATGAATATTGATTGGACTTTTATTTTGGAAATTGATACCGTTATCGATACCGATATTGTTATTTATACAAAATGAGTTATTATTCATGTTAATGATTTTATTATATAACTTGTTTTGTATAGTGTTTTATTATTTGACTAAAATACCACTGATCTGAATAATAAAAAAAATACTATACAAATATGTTACATAATAAAATCCTTAATATGAATAATAACTCATTTAATCTGTTACGTAATAAAATCGTTAATATGAATATTAACTCATTTAATTTAAATAATAAAATGACTATATCTGTATAGCAGCTCCCACATGTGGGACCCACAGAGTATGCTTGTGGCTAATAATACCGTTACACGTGGTTTCTCTCATTGGTGAATGTTTTCTGTTGACTGGATTTTGTTTGCCTCTGTGTTGTAGAACGCCAATTTTTTATTTTTTTTTCAATTTGCATGTTATCATTAATCTGATGAACACCAGATGGCACAGAAAATTCCCAGAATTTAAATAAATGATATGTTTTAAAGGAAAAATATTTGGTGCAATTTGTTGCTTTCTTTTAATAATTTCAAATTATTAAGTTCGAAATCATACTGCGTCAATTAAAAAAATCGGTGCCCACGTTTTGACATTGATAATAAAGCTTGTCAAAACAGTTTATTGCTCATTTCTTTTCTTAATGAGGATTTCAAATGATATAAAATGTATTTTGGAATATGTACTACAAATGAAATTTTGTTGAGAAAAAGAATTTACTTTTTTTTCAGTAGTTAATTCTATTATAAACATATCGCTTTTTTCAGGTTTAAAAATTACAGCATTTAATTTGGTCGGTTTTGAGAGGAAGGATCTTAATTCCAAATAGAGATAAAATGGCAAAAGAGATCGATCTGCCAATTTTGTGATGAAAATAAGTTCGTTATATATTCTTTCACGCAATGTATCTTGAGAAAAAAAACTTAAAAAATAAGTAGATCTTTAAAATTAATTCTCTATTTTTTCATAGTAAACAATAACTTATAGACAACCGATACATTGAAATATAATGGGTTTCTGAAAAAAGGCATATGCATCTCACCTTTTTTTTTTCCTGCAGCGTGGTAGTAGTAATAAAATAAACATTAGCATTTTTAAAAAAAAATATTTTAGTCAGTACAAGCATTTATAAAATAAAGTGTAAATTCTAGTAGCATATGTTTTTAACTTCAAAGCCGGCTGATTACATTCTTTTATGTTTCAGAAACAAAAAGAAAATTAAACAGAAGTCAAAGGAGCTTTTTGTAAATCCATTTTATTACAAAATTCAACCACTAGCTCAATTTATTGTAGAAAACATAACGGTGAAAATATATGTCAATTAATTTGGGACAATCTCCCAATGATTTGTTTACAAATCCAAAAGCCGAACAACTTATTTTAAAAATATCAGAACCATCTGATCAAGATCTGACGAATCAAATCAATTCTGTAAAAATCAGGTTCTCAAGAAATGTACGGGGTTGTTTAAGGGGAAGTTCTGAGATCAGTTTGCATTTTGTATGTTTCATAAGAGGGGGGGGGGGGGGGGGGGGGTCCTTCAAAAATCACTTGGTATTTGTGTATATTTTTTCCAATGCAGATCGGACTATATAAAAACCCAAGCAATATTTTTTAAGATAAAAATAAGAGTTTAAATTACTCAATTTTAAATGTTCATAAGACTCTTATCCAAATTTAAAATTTGTGACCTCTTACACAGAAAGCATCGCCTTTTGACTCAATCAGGGATCCCCTTTGCTACAGGTTACAATGCTTTTCATACCAAACAAAAAGAAAAAAAAAAAAGGAAGATTATGCTGGGGTGGAAACAGGCTCAGCTTGTCAACAGCGCTGGAAGAGTGAACAAATAATGGGGTTTCAATTTTTTTTGCTAGTAATCTGAACCTGTTAGTATTACTATTAATTGGTTGATCTGAAATATTTAAATGAATCAAACCTCTCACTTAAAAATTTAGGTGGTGGTAAGTGGTAACAACTTTATTTGACAAAAATCAAAGGGACACATTAGCGTTAACTACAGGACTAAAGCTATATGTCAGGTATTTATTTATTATCATGCACCAATGTCAATGCATCACGATTTTTGATTGGAAGTAACTAAAACTGAAAGGCTATCAATTATCAGTAAAATTTGGAAAGGGAAAAGTTTTGTATGTACATTGAGTTGGTTAATCTATCATAACATTTCACTTTCACCTATATAGACCAAGCAAAACAAAGCTGAGAAAAAGCCACGTATCTTTCACCTATCACCATTAAATGACTTCTTGATCCACAACGGCCTCACACTCATCTCCTTCATCAACAACACAAGAAGAATCCAAACTAGAACTAGAATCCGAGTCAGCATTGCGATTGGAGAAATAAACTTCATGAGGTGACCGCAAACTGCCATGTGTCTGGCATGCCTTCATTGTCTTGCAGTGCTCAGCCTCATCATCTCTTATATTTATGAATACATCGTACAAATTCTCTAAAAACAAAGCAAAAGAAATTCAGTCACTAAATATAGAAGTAGCCAACTTATATACAAAATATCTCAAGAAATGCAAGAAAGCAAAAAATTATGTAACAACGAATAACGTAAAGGAAAATTTTATGGATACCTTGTATATCCGTAAGAAACATAGAAAATATAATGTATATCCTGAAAAGACATGCACCCCTCTTTTCTCAAATAATACACAAACTACTGATCTTCCCTAAATATATTTTGCTCAATATAAACAAGGGATAAATGAAGGCAGTTTCAATATTTTTTCAGAAACTTAAATTGGAACATATTCATGTCATTTCCCATGCTTTTAACGAGGTAAATGATACATTTTGTATTGGAGGAGGTATGCATAATATTTAAATGTTTCTTACAGGGAAGTTATATAAAAAGTTCCACCACTTCAGAATTACGCAAAAATACTGTACTGGCAGGAAAAATAAATTTTGGTTCGTCTTTTTGTCCTTTTTGGTTTTGCAAATGGCTTGTTACCTATTTTAGGCTTCCTTGAGCAAGGCACTCTTGCAGTCTGAAATTCATCTGTAGAAAGACAAATGAACAAAAAGAACAGAGTTATATTATTTGCAGTATAGTCCCATGAAACAAAAATTTAAATATGTATATTTCAGTTAGTCCTATATGCCAATGTTTTAGGCTTTCCAATATGTTCAAAAATTGAAATTTACATATGAAATGCACACACAGGTGAACAATGACCATGCATGAGTTGGACAAAACAGCTCTCCAACACAAGAATTTTCTGAGAAAGATTTCACACAGTGCCACTGACTTCATTTAAATTACAAATATAGGGAATAACGGGAAATTTCAGAACTTAGTGGACCTTAATGTAAAATTAAACAATATAATATAATAAAGTTTACCAAAGAAGTAGAGGTCTTCATTCATGTAGTACTTTATGGCTACCTCTGCTGGAGGCAGATTTTTCAACTCCTCTGCAACACCATAATTTAATTCACACATTATGAATAAAACTAAAAAGGAATGTCAAAACAGAATAAACTCAAATTCATGTGTAAAGTATCACCTCCATGTGATTTGAGAAATTTGTCATAGGTTGAATAGGCATGTTTCTCCACACATTCTGAAAAGTGATCTGATAACAAGAAATTCATAGAAAATGATCTTCATAGTAGAAAGAATTACATAACAAATAAATAACTGAATATCTTTGCTGAATAATATAGACTTAAAAGAAAAAAATGAAAAGGAAAAGGTACACTATACTACATACATGCCATTCTGGGGCTAAGCATGTACATGAAAACAGTCATGAAGTAATATACAAATGCCATGCTTTGCGCCAAAATCCGGTCGACCCAGAAAGAATTCCCTCCTAATTCCTAATATAATAATACAAGTAATGCAAAACATTAATCACCAGCATGAAACCTAGTTTTTTTGTATATTAGTTTACGACTTTATGTTATTATTACCATTGCACTGAAAAGCTAAAGATGAAATAAGGGCAGGCCCGTTTGGCTCATTTAGGTTTGATTTCAGGTTTACTGGGTTCAGAATTGTTTGATCAAGCAAAGTCATCCTTTGATTCAGGTCAAATTTTGTGAACTATCACTAACATATACAACATGCCGTATGCCTGTATCAGTCCTGGTGTCAGCACTAAAGAATCAATATTTCACTGACAAGAACAAATACAAGCTTAAAAAAAGTGAGAAAAAGTGAGCATAACAATACAACAAAACATACTTCCATTATAAGGAGATGATGTAACTCGTTCAAGCTCTCTGCAAAGTGCACTTTCAAATAATCGGCTCTTCTCCACCAGCCAAAACTCTCATACAAGTGTAACACCGATATAAATGCTAAACATAAAGCAAATAAAATAACAAAAGAAACAGATTTCAGATGTCAGGATAAGCTCAACAGAATCTTAAATGAGAATTGCAGATACAGTGTTACACCGGGCTTAATATCCCTAGCAAGACATTTCAGTAGGTGCCAAACCACATCAGATATTGCTAATAATATAGTTTCTTTTTTTTCTCTCTCTGGTTTTGCTTATGTTAATTTACCAAATACTCTAATTATGGTTTATATAAACTAAAAGAAAAAATTTACCAAAGTATGGGACCCTGGCAACATTTTCTAGCACATAAAACCTCGCATAATGCCGATCATGGTACACTGCATCTAACACTTGTATTATTGCCTCCTATGAAAATATATTAGCAATTAATAATCAGAAAGATAAGAACTGTACAACTACTAAACAAATTAGATAATATCTAAAGCAATAATGTTTCATAGGAAACAAGGACAGCCAATATATGGTACTTAAGGATGCAGTTCAGTACTGGTGATTAATGAGGATATTAACTGAAAAGATCCTGGTAGAGGTATTATACAAATCAGATAATATCATATTAATCCTGGAACTGACAAGAAATGACCGGTACAGATACTCTAGTTTCGATACTTCTAATAAGCTTGAACAAAGCAAGACAAGAAAATTAACAGAACTAAAAAGAAAGAAACATGTAAGTTGATCTTACCGTAAGAAAAATGTTGATGGATTGTTCGACTTTTATAACATTCCTTTCAACAAATCCAGGTTGGGTTGTAGGAACCAAATCTGGTAAGCCCTCTCTACTTAGATCTGTTTTGGTGCTAAGAGATTCTTCGACAGACACCTTATCTTTCTGTTTCAAGGTTGAGGCCTTTACTCTACACATAGACCTACAATTCATTTTAAAAAATTGAAAATTTTAAGCAATCTCACCGTAATTTAGCTGAAACTTAAAGTAATTTTGAAAACAACGTTTAATCAAGATCATATGATCTGTTCACAGCAATAGATTTACAATTTGGCCACCATCTCCTCACTAAGTAAATGAATTTATTAAAATAATCACAATGTGACCACCACCTCCTCACTGAATGAAATTATTAAGAAAAGGAACTCCACTAAATGTATTTCATCATAGAAAATGAAATTTTCAACTTTTCCCAAAGAGAAATTACTAAAATAATCAATTATTGCTACTAAGCTCATGATTAAACAAAATCGGATCACTGAAAGCAAAGAAACTTATTATAAACAAAATATTCAGCCTATTATAGCTCCAATTCAAGCAAATCTCGAATCTGAAGAGAGAACGAGTAGGCGAATAACAAACCTTGAGCCAATACCACGTGGCGAGCGAAGAGAACAAGAAGAGCGGGTATAAGGACCACGATAGTACAGAAATTGAGACGAGGAGCAAAGAGACGCGTTTACACTAGGGTTTGCTCTTGCAAAGGACAAAGAAGGAAGTGGGATCGCCATGAATCGCACCTCTCTCTCTCTCTCTCTCTCTCTCTCTCTCCTTCCTTCCTTCGCTCAGAGTCAGAGAGAACAAAATGGAATAGTATTTAGGGGGTTTTAGAAGACCTAAATTGGATATATAGTTATGTAATGTTATTCGCAACTTTTCTGATATCACCCCTGAATTTTAAGTTGTGCTCTGAATATACCCTTTGCATAGGAAAATGTTTAAAAGATACACTATTATCGATACCGACTTTATTATTCATATAAAATAAATTCTTATTCATATTAACGATTTTATTATGTAACTTATTTTGTATAGTACTTTATTATTCAACTCAAATATCACTAATTTGAATAATAACTTACTTAAATTGAATAATAAAAATATTATAAAAATAAATTGTATAATAAATTCGCTAATATGAATAATAATTTATTTAATTTGAATAATAAAATATGTATTGACGACGCTATCAATGATAATATCTGTATATATCATTTCCCCTTTGCATATATTGAGAACTAAAAGTTTTTCTTGTACATTTTTTGCTCCGAATAAAAAATGTTTGAAAAATGATTAGCACGTTGGCATAGGACTGACTAAACTACAGACAATTAGAGACACAGATTTAGTTAGTGGTTTCAAGGAAAAAATTAGTTTCATTGATTAAAGCTTTGATGATGAGATTATCCTTTAAATCCTTAAAAAAGACTAAAATACGCCAATTCTTCTTAAATTTAATGGAAATTTTTTCAGCTCATCTAATTAAAGCTAGCAAATAAAACCCCTCTTTTAAAAATAATAATTTTAGAACTTGTATGTCTTATTTTCTAAACATACACATTTGGAGCTATTGACATGTACCCTCAAATCTTTATGTAAAAACAGCATTTTTTTTAATACATATAATAGAAGAAGCATAATTTTGCAAGAAAAAAGAAGTATATTTCTTATTAGTGTATTTTTTTTGTCTGATTCAGCTACGAATAACATATGGACACGTGTCCATCATAGGGTATTATTTTTCATTTGTTATCAATATTGACTGCTTAATCAATTCTTGTTTTAGTTGTTAACACCTAAAAATTATAAGGATGTGAGAATTGAGAAATGACCATATGTCAGGTGTAGTGTAATAATAAAAGTACATGGCATGTAAGTACGGTATAGATGATATGTGTCTGAGCACCGTCAAAATATGGTACGTATGTTTAGACGTATCATGTTTGATATGTCACGTACTGTATCCTTATAAGTGCTATGTTAGATAATAAACGCATTGAACATGACGCGACATAACACGTTTAAGTGTTTAGATGATATGTGATACGTCATATAAATTTTAAATATAATGTATTTTTAATAGCCGCTATAAGCATCTTTTTAAAATTATATTATTATAAAAAATTTCCCCCATTCTACGAAATTTTTCTTATTTTTTCTGATTTTTTTAATTTTTTCTGAAATTTTAAATATTTCTTAACAATTAAAATAAAAACTTAATTAAAAATATTAAAACACGTTCAAATACGTATAAGCATATACATATAAACACGCGCATGTCAAGACGTACCGTACAATTAAAAATATCGTTTTAAATATTATTGTAAAAAATACGACACAATACAATACATATTAATTTATATATATATATATATATATATATATATATGTACGATAGTACGTGTGTGTTTGACAAGTATAAATAAAACACCACATTTTTATAATTTCTGAGTAAGTAATTAATTTAAAATATACCAATAAAGAGATAGAGAGAAATGTGAAGTGCATAGAAATTAGAAAAACATGAGGAATATTATTACTAGGTACTGCTTCCGGTACGACGACTCCAACAATGCACACCACCACTTCTCTGACAGCGTATGGAGAGAATTTAATTAATTAGCCACAGCTGGCCTCCTATTTCTTTTCTTTTCTTTTCTTTTCTTTTTCTTGCTTATAAGATTGGTAGAATTTCAAAGATACCCTTCAGAAACTATAGAATTGTATTTTATTTTTTCCGTTCAAACTTCACAATGTTCTCTACCTTGGTACTTTTCCTCACTATCTGTTCTGTACCTGAATGACAGGAATTATGAATTTTTTGTTTCATTATTAATTTTTCAACCAAGCAAAGAAAAAATAAAATATGCACCTACGGTTACTGATGAGAGGTGAATTTAATGTCGGGAAAAAATAAATAATTTATAAAATAAGAAAAATCGTATTTTGAGAATGTGGTCGTGCGGTCTTTTTTATAAAAATCGTTTTTTCAGAGCGTGACCTCTTATAAGAAGGTTGTTTTCTTAAAATGCCACCTCCTCTGAAAACAAAAAGAGAAGAGAAAAACGACAGAGGAGAGAGAGAAAAGAGGCAAAATAAGAAGATGGGATAAATAAAATACGAAAAAGTCGTACTCTGAAAATACAGTCTTTTATGTGAAAACCACCATCTAAAAATATAATTTTTCAAATTTTCAAATTTCTCTCAAATATTTTCTTATTTTATAATTTTTTTTATTTTTCGTCCGACATAAAAATCACCATACCGATGACAGTTATGGAACTATATACGGTACTGAGGATAAGGTTGTGTTGTGCCTTGATTTAGACTATTTAATATACACAATTTATCAATATTTCTAGTTATGACTCTCCTCAAAATTTTTTTTTTCTAGTTATGACAGTAGCCACTGTGTTTTGTACTTATCGAACTGTAACAATGCTATTTAAACAATAAATGTAAAAAAAATATTTTGTGGTTCTGATAAGTCAGCTAATATGGTCCATTGTATTTTCTTTTTGAGTTAATTTCTGATGAAACTATAATTTTTTTAAAATTGTCAATTTTCCAATAAAAACACAAATATCTAATATCTTCATGAAAAGTTGAAAACTTAGTACTTATTTCTATCCCCTCTTATTTGTCCTTTTGTTTAATTCTTATTATAATAAATTGAATTGACAAATATACTCTTTCATTTAAATGGAGGCGTCCCTTATATTCTCAACAGGATTGAATAAGAAATAAAAAACCTTCTTCCTTTAACATCTTAGTGTTATTATGTTTACTGATTTCCTTGAATGCACTTAACTCTAAGCAACAAGAACTGCACTGATAATTTGCAATCAAATTTGGATGAGAAGAAAAAGTTTAATGCTTTGTTATTGACAATTAAGATGTGCTTGTTACATTGATTCTGAAGGTTCTATTCTAGGATGAGAAGGAAAAAAATTCAAAGCTTTGAAAAATTCAATTAACTTTGATGTTTTTATTTTTATTTTTTTTAATATAAAAGCTCTAGTTAATCCCGATATTTATTTCTTTTTAAATATTTCTTATGAAATTTGAATCTATATTTCTTTATAGAGAGATGAGACTTATCACCGCTATACTAGAACTGTGGTTCAACTTTGATGTTGTTAATTACGTAGGTTCCAAATTTGGTTGAATTCTTTTGTTTTCATGTTTTTACTTGCAATTTTGCACGAATAAACATAAAGTGGGGCTTATTTCAGATTGTGTCCAGGGTTATGTTAATTGCAAAATCTGAAATTTGTTTCATGATAAAAGCACCTCATTAGTACTGGTACCGTTTCATGTGCCAGTATCTCAGAACTGATAGTTGTACCTTCTAATCTTTATCTTTCCTAGGGGTAGAAAGATACTAATCTTATTTTAGATATGTGTTACTAGCTTGATTAGAATTAATTGAGTTAATTTAGTGTCATCCAAGTTTTGATATGCAAGTACATAAAAAAAGAATAAATATTACAATCCCCAGTGACTTGTTCCCAAATCCCGATCCCATTAACTACTTTCCAATTTTAACAGCCACTAAATTTCAAATATAAGAGCATTTCCATCTTTATAATTACTGATTCAATTATTAATTTAATTAAGTAATTTTCTACATATTGATTTTAGAAGATTTCATCCCTGCAATTGCTAATATGCTGACGTGATAATTTCTAATTGGTAGAGAAAATAATCTTAAATAATTTTAGAGATGAAAATATTTCATATCGCTTTCAAATGAATTTTCAAATGCACATGTGATCTTTTAGTAAGGCTTACTAATATAACAAGATTGTTAAATTAGTAAATATTTTTATATCCTGATATCTATTTTCATCTAGTTACTTTTTCAAGTTTACAATGGATAGGATAGACATGTTAGCAGGGGAGAATTTGATCTCAATGAAATTGCAAAAATACTGATTGTTGAAGTTATGAAATACGCTTTCAGATTCTTTTTGCTTTTCTTCGAATGATGATAAGTTTTCACAATAAAAGGCATTAGGATTTTCTTTTTATATCGGTGAAGCTGGAGTTAAAATTTCAGACTTAATACTCATTATACGAACAGACTGATGAGTTTTTATTAATTTTTTTTTCATACATCACGTGATGTTTTTTATTCCTCCTTAATTATACTAACGTTTCAGTGTTGGACACTGAAACGTTAATTATACTCCTTGATTTTTGTTGGACATCGTTTTAGTATGAATAAGTTGTTAAAGGAACAGCTACTAACATCGTTTTATGATCTGAAAATAACACACTGTAAAACGCTTGGCACAATAATGATAAATAACTAGTTTAATTAATATAAATAAGAAGTTATATTATTGTTAATAGATTTAACAGGATACTTTCCTCCATATTAGACATGAAAAAACATTTTGGATAATAATTAGTATAAATACAACTATAAATAACGGCATGCATGAATAAATGCCTGCGCCAAGCGCCATTAACAAAAATATTACCTTGTTTATCAATAATAAGTTCAATTAATATAGATAATGCTGTTAACATTTATAAATAGCTTCACATTTGATGGATTTAAAAAAATTATGACACTAGCCATTAATAGCTGATATAATTAATACAAACAATATCAATCATCACTATAAATAGCTTACATCAGAATTTGTAATACAAGCTATAAATAGTTAGCTTATTTAATATAAATAGCTATAATATTGATATAAATAGCTTACAGAAGAGGTGGACGAGACACCGGAGCGCTTCTTCGACTTTTATTTCAATACAATACGATCAACCTTTAAGGACTTTTTGTGGGGACAAATACTTGGGGATTATTATCATCTCTCATTTAGGCCTTCGCTAATATGAAGTAATGTGTCAAAATACGCTTTATGAAGTTAGTAAATTACTACAAATTGGTCCAAGTAACATAAATAAAGAGAACATGAATAAGGGAAGGAAAGAAGGTATGGATTTTACCACAATAAAGCAACAACACCACAACACATAAATGCTTTGGATAGGGTCCAAGGATTGGATAGCACCTCAAATCAATATGGACTAAAAAAAATTGGGGATTTTCCATATTTTGGGGTTCTTTACAGAATAGAAAAACAACATTCAATCTTTTGAATTTTTGCATCGGAACTTTTTGTTCTGACCCAATCTGAGGTCATTAACAGAAAACCTACTAGCAAAACAAACTAGTTGGTAATTTTACAGATCTAAAGAGAAACCTGAAAGAAAAAGAATATTAAGTTTGAACCTGAAATTGAAACAACAGCCTTGAGTTTTCAATACCATATTCTTCCCTCGACCTCTATACCATTTTTTTAGGTTTCCATGTATCAATAGTAGTAAAGCTGCTAAATGATGAACAAAAAGATGATGTACAGTTCTTTTAGGTTGTGATATTGTCAGGGCTGGAGACTGGAGCAGGTGAAGGAGCTGGAGAAGAATTTGCAGTTTTCAGGTTGGTATGAGAACCCCTAAATTTTAGCAATGGTTGAATTAGGGGTCGACCTGGCAATTGTAATTTCCACCTACGTGGCTTCATTTGACCCATTTTTCTCAATTGTTCTCTTTGAATACGACGGTTGGTGTACCATTTACCACCTCGCCATCCAAATGCATACCTGTCACCAGAGAGAAATTTTTGCAGCTCAAAACAAAAGATCCATATACCAAGGATTTGAGTACCAGATACACTGTACCCATATATAACAGAAGGCACATAATGTCATAGATTCCATATATGCTCTTTATGTTGCTCCTTCTCACTAACATACTATACTGCCTTTTTTGAAAAAGTCAAGAAGATACTAGTAATTTTTAGTGCACAAAATTGCTAGTACCAGTAATGAGGCTGGCAAAGCTGTAGGTTGAAGTAGTGATCAAAGTATAATAAAAGAAGAACCCAAAATAAAAAAAATAACAAATGAAAGAAAAAAAAACCCTAGTCAGAATTGGGAAACTTCAAGGATCGATTTGGTGCAAAAGAAAGTTCAAAGACCAGCCTTTTTTTTCTACAAAAGCTCCAAATTCTTTAGAGCAAGTTGAAAAACTAAAAATGAATCTTTTTGTTCAAATTAAAAAACTACCAGCCGTTAAATGCAAAGTTCAATAACAATAGATTTGAATTAGGCCCAATCAAGTTGGAGGTAACTCAGGTCATTTTGTGTTCAGATCAACTTGAGTTCTTACATCATGTTCTAGTTTAGAAGCCACTTTAGTCAGGTTCAGTGTTTGGGTCAGCCTGATTTAGGATTCGGGGCAGGCTATCATCTAGACCGAACTAATGAAGTTTTCTTTTTCCTTTTTCAAGGAAGATTATGAGCCGGGGGAAGGGGGTGGTCAGATGGGTAATTTAATCTAATTGGGAAGGTCTTTTTTGGGTCCAGCCTGGTTGAGGATTAGTTAGGTTCAGGACTAGCCTGCTTGCAATATATTTCAGGATGGTTTTATCTTATATCTTTCCAAAGAAAGAATAATCGGGTTGGATTAGATTTTGCAATTTCTCAGACACAGGACCTAACTGGTACAGTACCTGGCCAGTCCAGCCAGACAGTTAATGCATGCGGGTAAGTTACAAACTACAAACAATGGCTGGTAAGTGGTACCACTAGTACAGTATATCCTTACTCAATTGAATCTCTCCTGTGGAAAAAAAACATACCCAATTACCAGTGTAGTCCAAGCAGTAGCAACACAAGCAGACATGCTAACATTGCCAGAGCTCACAATCTTTTTTATCTCTTCATGCTCAACATCATAACTACTTTTCAACTATATAAAAAAAATAAAACAAAAAATAAAATAGAAAGGAGAAAGACATGTCAAATGATATAATTTTGTTAATCGGATAATTAATATCATGAATATAGTATAGCACAGCACAAATTTATAACACTACTCACAGACTCTTCAATTGATCGTAGCCTCTTCTCAACATTGGTTTGGTGGGCGTAGCGAATGGAGTAACCTGTCATGGAGTTGATATTCCATAATTACAAACAACAATCAACATGGTGCAACTACTATGACAAGGCACTATTTTTATTACACGGTACTAGGGAGGTCCTGTATCTTGTAATACCGAATCCAATGGTAGCAATTGGGGTACTGATCAGATCAGCACTCATTACTAATTGCTGATCTGATAGATAAACTTAGTAAGATAAATTAAATTAACAAAATAAGCACACCTGCCCAAGCAGTGAGAACCGAAGCTATCGAAGTACCGACTGTAAACACTACTCTGTGTCTCTCAAATACCTCCTAAAATCATCAAAACATCGTGCATCAATTATCAAATTTTCTTCTGGAATTAGTTAATTTCATCTCTCAATTTTCAATAAGCAGGGAAAGTGGAACCCTTGGTTTGGGGGGGGGGGGGGGGGGGACAGAGAGAGAAGGGAACCTTGGTGGAGAGATAGGCGTCTTGGACAGCAGACACGGTGTTTGATGATTTGCGCCTGAGAGCAGCTAGCGAAAGGATTCCCGGGCCAGCGCTTCTAAGGCGGTGAACCACCATGGCCACCGCCTCCTTTTTCCTTCTCCTCTTTTCTTGCTATTTGGTGAAATTTTCTCTTTGAGTTTTGTTGTTTATTTTCTCAGCTTATTAAGCGAATCCGACCCGGTTCGTTTATTCTCCCTGTTTCTTCCATTCTGTCTTCCTTTTAAAAAAGGTTGCGAATCGGACTCGAGTCTTTTCTTATAGCGGGTGGTGTGAGCAAGAAGTTACAAATTGTGCCCATTTTTTTATTGGCTCTTATATCCATCTCCATTTTCTGAATTTGGCAACTCTATTTTTAGTAAATACGGACACTGAAAAGTAATTTTTTTTCTCTTCTTTTTTATACAAGACAATAGGCAACTGGACATTGAATTACCCAACATATAATTTGAAAATAATTCAGTTTCATAATTTATTATATCAAAATAGAAATAAAAAGCAAGAGTTATGTACCTAGAGATTTGTGCTAATGGACTAACTTTAATATACTGGTTGATATGTTCATGAGTTAAATTTTGATTTTTTCATATCCAAAATGACGTCAATATAAATAACTCGATAAATTCTCTATATTAAAATGTCGTAGAACATCAAAATTTATAATGTACAATTTTTTTAAAGACGGTCTTATTTCGTATACAAGCATTACTTCTTTTTATTTCTATATTTTTGTATACAATTCTATATAGAGATTTACTCCCAACCCAGGATTAAATTTAATCATGCACTAGGACAACAAGATGTCCTATCTCGCTTCAACTTAAAAAAGGAAATTAAGAGAAAGTAAGAAACAAACATGAAATGAGACTTAAATGTGCACACATTTTAACATGAACAAGCAAGAACAGGATCAATTCCAGAATTCAGATCCTGGCCATCCTGATTTCCATGATTGAATCCAAGCATATCTATACTTTTAAAAGGAAAAAAAAAAGACTATGTACGTGTCCTGATGACCCATTTTCTCTTAGATTGGTCATAAGGCAAGGAAGAACAACTCCCATTTCTATACCCCTCTGACAAGACTGCCGTCATCAACCCCTTCAACCTTTCCGCACCAGGACCTGGCCGAAAACTTGAATCATTCCCTCTGACAGAACATGGATCAGCCCCACCATCAGTCTCTCCAATGCACCATGCACCAGGGGTAAACCGTCCCTCGGACCGCTTCAGCAGCTTCCGGTCTATCCGATCCAGTACTTTGTCATCCCGTGCAAACTTCCGTGCAAAGGGCGCCCCGCTTTTAACCATTTTGTCGTAGTCTTTTGAGGAGAGGGTGAGTGGGTGCTGTTTTGGAGGGTAGTCCCATGCAATGTAATGGAGGTCGTGACCGACAACCTGGAAGGATGATACAAGCAGTCCATATAGAATCAATTTCATCCCCCAAAAGAAAGATGCAAAAACATAACATTTCGATGTAAAATTCACATCATGAGAGCGCCAAATACCCTAAAAATCCAACATATTCTGTTGAGCTAGGACATTTTTTTTTGGTGCAGTAAAAACATTTCAATGTAGCATAAGATTTTCTGACTTTGTAGCAATTATTCGCTAATATTCCATGGATTCTCTCTTTTTCTTTTTTCTTTCTTTTTTTTTTGCTTGTTGCTGACAAGTCTCCCAAATAACAAAAATGAAAGAAAGAAAAGTGAAAGTTCCGTTTTTCACATTATACTTTCATTATATTATGTGGATCCTGGAAAACTTTGCTCTTCCTAAAATTGCAAAATGCAAAGTAGATCTTATGGTTATTGTTTTTGGAACCACACTAAATAATTTATTCTGTTTGCAAAATCCCCCACTACAGCTCATGTTTGACTTGCATTAAACTGTTAGACAGTCTGTCAAAGTACTGGTAGTCTGGTCCTCACGTCTGCAAGCTAATCTCCTTCAAAACCAAAAAAAACTATCCTGACAACATGAGCCAAAAGTTATGTAGAATATATCTTTTCTTGACTTGCTAAAAAATCTTTAGTGAGTTAAGTGCAAAAATGAAATTTCTGGTATATTTTTGCAAATTTGTAGAAACATCAGATGCCAGCTTGCAATTAGTAAATGGCAATATGTTGGTTGTTAATTGCTTTGTAATGTCAAAGTTCGTCAAAATCTGAAAAATAAAATCTGGATGTGTTCTTTATCATCTAAATAGATGTATATTAAACTTGGAGCAATTTAAAAGTTGTTTGATCACGGATCAAAAGCAGATAAAAATGAACTGTTAAATTTTCAGATCTATTGAATAAATAACTAACAGTTTTCAAATTGCATCAAATTACTTCCAGAACAGTGTAGCCGGTTTTCATGGTTGTCAAAGAATTTTGTTGTCAATATAACCTATCCATTAGCAAATGGGCATATCTTATTGGAAAAGAAAAAAAAGCATCAAGAAATGTTTTCCACGAGAAAAAGGGTCTGACAGTGCTTTGAAATCCATGTGTATTGCAGATGACAGTGTGGAAGTAGCCCTCAGGGGAGGATATGAAGTTGGCATAGTACATCAGTACTGTGCGCGGTAGTTGGTCCCACCCCCAGATGCAATAGTCCAGAAATGTACGTGTAAGCATGACCCAGGCTGATCCTGCATTACTTGCAAAATTTTAACATTTATTTCTCATGCTGAGTAAACACTTTATTTGCCTCCCTTTGTTCTTTTTTAAAGTTGGATTGGTTTACATCATTCTTTGCATATATTGTGCCCATTGATATAATACACAGCATTTTTATCATAATATGACATTTCATATACAGCAGTTTCTTCTTTTATCCAATAAATTTCAGGCAATTGTTTGGTGGTACTATCAGGTGTCTTATTTTATACTCATTTGTTTATTAACACCAGACTTCTATTGAGAATATAAGAAAACCGAATGGAGGGTGTCTTGAATGAACTCATTTGTATGTTGGCATTGTCTTAAAAAAAGAAATACACATAAATATAAGGTTGTGAAGTACAGGCAGTTGTCATGGTACAGGTCTGTTGCAGAGGAGTCTATGCTATACAGGTTGCAGACTCGTGATATTGTACTAACCAGTGTATAATTCAAAAGATGTAGGTAGTTCTCTCTTCTCAGTAGTCGTCACCAAATCAAATTTCTTTGACAAGTAGAGACCTGGATCTATGACAATTGGCCGACCTCTTTGAACCCTGAAATATTTGAACAAAATATGTAAATTGTAGGGAACAATTATAGCTGACAACAAATAAAACGGTTTTCAACAAAAGTTGCTTATAACCTAGATTTCCAAACTTCTTCTTCGAAATAGATTACTGAAATCCCAGATTCCCTTCCATTATGCCATGAAAAGAAATGAGAAAGGAGGGCAACAAAGCTAATCTTGAAGAAATTTGGAAATAGACAAGTACACAGAATTTTCCTTATGTTTCCTAGCGGTATATGGGAATTTCATAATTTGCAGGGGTAGCTTCCAGATCAATCAGAGTGTAAGACAATTGCTTTACAATAGTTACAAAGAAATAACAAGTATATGTGAAAAAAAAAATTCTTACATTTTCCACCCAGTAATTTTCATGTGTTCTATGAAATTGATATCTCGGGGCACAGTAGAGAAGACATGAAGTATATCTGCACTATCACAAAATTACATTTTTTTAAGAAAACAAAACACAAATTATATCTATACTATCATATTTAACCGTGTTATCCACCACAAATGTGCAACCAAACTTTACATCTTAGACAGATACCATAACAATCAAGTCAGAAGCACATATCTAGTTATAGTGGAGCAACATCTATCACTGATATGTTCGTTCCAGATGCCATTTCTAGAATTTCACCGGCACTACTACCATTCTGCTCGTATCTGGCACTTTTCTTATACCTGGCTACCAGTAGAGTAATAATATATGCCAGACTAGCAGTTATGGCCTATTCTTTTTTTTTTTCTAGTTACCAATTGTCTTCATTGTCATACAGCCTCACAGCCTTCTGGGATTCCTTACGGCCATTTGTTGAGTTCAGTAATTCTTAATATAAGAAAAATGAATATTCTAATATGATTTTTAAAGGTATACTTTTGGTACATTTATTTTTATCTGATCATTTATCAAAATTTCTCTCCAAAAGTAGAAAGGAAAAGAACAACAAAATAAGGCTACTTTCCTACATACTCATCAACATCCCAAAAGGCAAATTTCAGAAACAAAACCCTAAATGAAATAGCCAGAAGTCTGTGAGGCGATGGGAGTTCAAATCATACTATTACAACAAGGATCACTTCTGAAAACTAAAGGCATTAAAGATAGTAATAGCCGAACAATAGGACACTAACCATCTTGTGTCATTAAGGGATAATCAGACGCACTTAGATTAATAAACCAATCCCACTTTAAGTTTTCCTTCAACAAAATGGAGACGGCATGTAAAGTACATGCAATCATAGTAGGGCCCTTGTACGTCACCAAATTTCCCTTCACGATAACCCGCACATTCTCCACCTGACTGAATGTGGGGTCTCCTTTTACATACATGGCAAGTTCAATTCTCTCTCTAGGTGGTGCTTCTAGGTCTAGATGAAGTATGTATTGGTTCCTAGGGTGGTAAACTGCCTGCATTTGACGGAATATAACAGAAAAGATAAAAATTTTGCAACTCATAACTTGAAAGACGACAAATTGACCAAGGAGTTCAATCTGCTACACCTTTTCGAAATCCCTTTATCTTTGTTTTTTTTTCATGGTGTGTTTCGTAACTAATTGCAACTGAGAGTTCATCGAGACATATTTGGGTGAAGTTGAACTTAAATGTGCAAAATTTGGGGCAACATAGTGGTCAAATAGAGGCTCAGCTTTATGATAAAGAGTCACGCAAAATAGAGTCAAACTGAGCTTGGCTGGATATTAATATCCAAACTAATAAAAAATTTGTTTTTATCGAGGGCTAGTGGCCCTTAGAGTACAATTGATGCTTCATAGGTGATTAATCGATAATCTGGGGAACTGCTGCCATACAAATCAGGTAATATGGAGCAACATATTGGTCAAATTGAGTCCTCAGTTATACAATTGAGGGTTGATGCACACTAGAGGTGAAATTGGGGCTTGACTAATTAACTTACCATTAAAAAGATGTAATCTTTTGTTCAGGTCTAATGACCCTAATTATACAATCAATACTTAAAATTCATTGATTGCCTATTAGAGGATCTGATACCATGAAAAAACAGCTAATCAAACGGTAGCAGTGTATATGCACCTTCTAGGATTCTACTCTAAGATCTGAAACAAAAAGAAAATTAAAAAGATCTGTACCTGTAAGGTCCTCCTAATCCTTAGTCCATCACCCTTTGTACCGGTAATCAAGTATGCTATTCGGGGGGCCCCGTCGTCAGAATCAGAAACAGAATCTGTAGAATTACTAACTGAGAACTCACTCCTGACACCTGACTCGACCAAGTAGCTGTCAGACCCTTCCCAATTTGTCAGAGAGATGACATCCAACAATACCGAGTCACCTCCACCATAGAAAGGCGAAAATAAACCAAATGCACATCCAAGGAACAGTGTAATCGTGACCAGTAAGCTCGCCAGAAATGGCACGAGCCACAGCCGGTCACCGAATGGCCTCGTTTGGCCCGGATTGAAGACCGGATTGTTCTTTCGCATGATCAAAGTTTCTACCTTTTTTTTTTTTCTAAAATCAAAAGTATAGATCTTCACTCAAGCAGCTTTACAAGAGTCTCTCATCTGTGGAACATCCAGTATGAGATAAAGAAGGAAGTTAATGGGGATAAATCTCGCTAGAAAGACAACTCAAACGAGGTCAAAATAAACCAGGGAAGGAGATTAGTTCAAAGAGGAAGAGTCTTGTTGCAAATTTGATCGGAGCTCAGCGCGAGAGAGAGAGAGAGAGAGAGAGAGAGAGATTGTTAGGTAAGTAAACAGATGATTGCTTTCCAGTGAATAAATTTAATCAAATCAATGACCAAAGATTATCAGTCAGACTGACAGTATAGTACGAACTACGAAGAACTCAAATTTAGTAATTAGCACGGACAATTAATATTCTTCTTGTAATTGAATGAAATGAAATTGGGCTCGTTTATAATCAAAGTCTAGGCCTTTAGAGGCCGCTCAGTTCTGGGAACAAAATGGGCTTTATTGTTTCATGGCTTATGCAAGACTAAGAAGAAGATTATGTTGAAATTATGAGCTGTTTCTGGGCTTGACAGTCTCTATAAACCTGATAGACCCACACTACCTTACCTGTTTGTTCAAGGGGGAAAAAAAATTGAATTAGTTTGAGTGAAGAATTCTGAATTTAGAATGAATGGCGATAAAGTGTTTTCTCCCAAGAAAATAAATTTAGTTTCTAAACGAAACATTTAAAAGAATTTAAAGAATTTATTTCAGGTAAATAGAATCTTATTAGAATTGAAAAATTATTCTTATACCATACATTTTGTATTTTTTATCTTGATACCAAAATTATTTATACTAAATTAATAATATATTTATACATGAATTTATAAGTATTTATGATTAACGCAGAAGATATTTATAATTTTTCTTTTCTAAATTATTATAAAAAATTCAAGTTAAAATTTTGTTGTACTAGTAAAATATAATTTGAATAATTTTTAATATTAACAATATAAACATTTTTATCACTAAATATAAATATTTAAAAAAATATATAAATATATTTAAAATATAAAAAAAATACAGTTAAAAAAATAAAATTATCGCTCCTCATTAAAATTTATGGGTCTAATTTACATGCGCTTGCAGTTTCTAAACAGACTAGTACATAATATTGGGACGCATTCATCCATCTCAATCGATCATGTAAATAAAACGCCATGTCACTGGTCACGTAAATATCCGTAGAAACTACGCGTACCAAAACAATCCGTTCTTTCCCGCTTCCAAAAAAAGGACAATGCAATTCGGCGCCACCTTGTGACCTCTAAGTGTTGAATCCATGCCCGTTAAAATTTGTCGTTAGCCAGATCGAATCCCCACTTCAAAACACTGACCCTTTTTCGTTGTTCCTACTTTATGAAATTTAACCTCCACCAGCTCCTTTCAAACCCTAGCTAGTAATGATCGAAGATGGATTTGGTGCCTTATTCTCCTCGAAATTCTTCTTCCTCAGCGAGAGAGCATCAACGGAACTACCAGCTCTGGTTCTCCGCAGCTGATTCAGGTCTAGTTTTATGTTCCTTTTGGCTGTTGTAATCTAACTTTGCTGAGTTTTTTATTTGGGGAAATTGCACCGCATCCGGGAATGGGGATAGAAGAGGAGAGACAGTGGTGACATTACGAGATTAGAGGATTGGAAAGAATGCAGAGATGATGAGATTACGATAAGTTAATTTTCCATATGGTATCCTAAATTTATTGTATCTGCAAATTATGTCAATATCGATGAAAAGGTCCTAAATATTGACTAATCTGCCACTAGCCTTTTGTAGCCTTTTTATCTTATTCTGAAACTTACCTTGAATGCGCATCAAGCCACATGAAATTAATACATATGTTGCATTTTCAAGGTTTATATGAAGTAGCTATGAAGACGTTTGCTCAAGTGTATAAGGACTAAGCTAAAATAGATTCACTTAAATATACATAAAATACATTACCAGCATTTAATCATTTGTTGCTCGACTAGTTGACTTACCCTCAGCTCCTTTTGACGGGATTTGTATCCAAATAATCCATATATCTAATTGCAAATGAAGTAGTAGGTACAATTTACAGTAAAATAATGGTGTAAGTAGCGAGCAATCTGTTACTAGTCCCTTAATTTTGGTGAAATTACTGAATGATATTTGTTAATTACGTTTTGTTGTAGATGGGGATGGCCGTATCACAGGAAATGATGCACTCAAGTTCTTTGCAATGTCTAATCTCTCTCGCTCTGAGCTTAAACAGGTACTTCATCTGATCATCTCTTTTAGTTCTCCTTTCATATTTCCTTGAGGAAGAAAATTGGAACTATATTGAAATAGCTCATTTGTTCTCTAATTTTACTTTTTAAATATGAAAGGTTTGGGCCCTTGCTGATTCGAAAAGACAAGGCTATCTAGGCCTCCAAGAATTCGTCACTGCCATGCAGGTTCCTCTTTTAAGGACTCAGTTATTTAATTAAACTCTAAACAAGCCAGAAAAATTAAAAAAATGCAAAAATGTGGTTGTTTAGGTCCAGCAAAAGGTATAACTGGCTTGATGAAGATAAAGGGCAAAATTGGAAACTAGTATATCCACTCTGATCGAAATATTAGCAAGGATCTAATTGAGATTCACTTAAAGAAAGTTCTGTTACAAGTAATAAAAGTTGACAATTACTGATGATAGATGCTACCTGGCACACATAACCATCTGTTGCTCACATCAGATGGTTCATATTGTTTCAGTGTGTACACATAAGTTTCTTATAAATACTGCATACTTGGGAATTTGATCTTTTGCATGTGGTGCAGCTTATTTCTCTGGCTCAATCAGGAAATGAAATGAACCAAGATGTTCTTTCTAACTCAGGTAAAAATATGAGTTTCCTTTCTATTTGGAAAATATAAGTATAAGCATTATTTCGAATTTGAATTGTTGATTTTTCTAAAAGAAAAACAAGGAAAAGGACATTTGAAATTGCTATATTTTAGATTTGGCGAACTTGAAGCCTCCAGTGATGGAAGGTTTGGATAAACTACTTTCTGTAAGTTTCCTGTTTCTCTTGTTCATATCTTTGTATTCTTACTTCCATTCTTGTTAAGCAATGAAGGAAAAATGCAACAATTGTGTTCCCTCTCTTGGGAACAATAAATTCCCAGAAATGTTAGAATGTTATTCTGGAAAAAGAGCTTTGATTAAAATAATAAGTCTCTTGTTATTCTGGAAATTAGTATTTATTAGAATGAGGTGGACTTGAAATTCCCAGAATGAACGCTTTCAGAGGGCATATTTTCACAATAAACTGACCTAACTTTTGAAAGTCTTGATCTTCTTTACACACATTAATTATATCTTTACATTCTTCATTCCACCTTTTACAGAAAAAGAAATCATCATCGAGTGATCATTACAGTCCCCCAACTGAGTCATCTCTCTCTGCAAAATGGTTTGTTTCCAAATCAGCAAAAAAGGTATTTTATTTTGTTAATCTTCTTTGTTTTGACACATCTTTGGAATAGTTTTTTGCAAAATCTTTTATGCCATTTGTGTTTGTCATTTGCCTGTCTGTCAATATCTAGACCTGGGGCACTTGGTGAAAACCTTTGTGAGCTCATCTATATGCAGTGTGCTCAGACAATCTCTACTTATTTAATGTTATGATGTTGGTCTCCATGTAGATTCCACTAAAGAGTGTGACATCAATAATTGACGGGCTGAAGAAATTGTACATTGAAAAGCTCAGGCCTTTGGAAATGACTTATAACTACAACGATTTTGCCTCCCCGTTAATGGTACTTTAAGCACCTTTATTTTGATTGTTCTATCTTTAAATTGGAGTCTTCGACTCTTCTTCATAGGGTGGTTAACTCATAGAGCTCCTAAACTTTTAATTTTCTTTAATCATCCTAACATGCAATGGATTGATTTTATGTCCAATTGAAGATGCTGGAAGGGGCTGGTTGTTAGGCCCAAACAAGTTATGCAGGGTTCGTTTACAAAAATGTTGATATGAATTCTATATTTTTGTATTGTAGACAAATAGCGATTTTGATGCAAAGCCAATGGTAATGCTCTTAGGGCAATACTCTACAGGAAAAACCACATTTATCAAGCATTTGTTAGGCTCTGGCTATCCAGGTTAGTCTATACTTGTTTATTTACCAATGCAACTTAGTGTCTATTTCTCAAATTTCCATACTTAAACAATAATATAACCCTCACAGGCATATGGTAATTTACAGGTGCTCATATCGGGCCAGAACCTACAACTGACAGATTTGTGGTTGTCACGGTAATTCATCTTTCGGGATGAGTTCTTTAAATATGATTTTTAATGTTCTTTTGTTGCAACTGTGAGCGTAACAAGCTTATCAATTCCATGTGTATTTTATGCCTTTCTAATGTAGCATGGGTCAGATGAGAGAAGCATACCGGGAAATACAGTTGCTGTACAAGCTGACATGCCTTTCAATGGCCTCTCGGCTTTTGGCTCATCCTTCTTGTCTAAGTTCGAATGTGCTCAGATGTATCATCCTGTATTGACCCTTTTCTCTTTCCCTTTTGTTCAGGACTATTCAAAATGGCTTACTGAGTTTTGCATATGGTTCAATGTGGTTCCTTTACAACCCCCAAAATATTTTTTTTTGTTCTCTTGAGTCCTTTTGTTATGTATATTTTGTGTTTCTTCTTTTATACGTTTTCTTGTTCTCTCCTTAAAATTTGCCATGTCAGCAATCAAGTATTTACCAGATAAATGTAGTTTAAATAACTGTCACATGGGTCTAAATGAATGGACTGATTGCCACTCTTGTTCCTGTTTCGCATAGAAAGAAAGAATGAAAATCACAGGTCATTTTTGGATCTCCTTCTTTTAACCCCTCAAAGTTGGTATTTATGAGTTCAAAATTATCTCTAGCTACTGGAGCACATATCATTTGTGGACACTCCAGGCGTCTTATCAGGAGAGAAACAACGAACCCAGCGCAGCTATGATTTCACTGGGGTGACATCATGGTTTGCGTCCAAGTGCGACCTTATCCTGCTCTTGTTTGACCCCTACAAACTTGACATTAGTGACGAGTTCAAGCGTGTCATCAGTGCTCTTCGAGGCCACGATGACAAAATCCGTGTTGTTCTAAACAAGGCTGACCAGGTCGACACCCAACAGGTATGTGATATCACATGCCATCATTCCTCAGTCATGATTGTTATGGCCAATGCAGGTTAGAGAGGTAGAAGAAGTACTATTGAGTGCTATTGCACTCAAGTAATTTGGTCTTTGTGGAGCAGTACAGGTCATTACCAATTATGATCTGTTAGGTCTTGCTTAATGGCAAACATTGATTTTACTGGAAATAAATTAATGCAGCTTATGAGAGTGTATGGAGCATTATTGTGGTCTCTTGGGAAGGTCTTAAATACCCCTGAGGTCATGAGGGTTTATATCGGGTATATTTATTTAACTCCCTTTTTAAATTAGACAATTTTTTCTTCAAATTTTTTATATGCTCTCCCGAGGGGAAGTAGTCTGTAAGTTTCAACACTAATCTCATACTTGTCTTGATTAATTGAGTGATAATGACATTTTTATGTTTACTATTTTGACAGTTCATTTAATGGCAAACCGGTAAATGAATCAGCAGTTGGGCCCATCAGTAAGGAATTATTTGAAAAGGAGCAAGATGACCTTCTTTCAGATCTTAAAGATATCCCTAAGAAAGCCTGTGACCGATGTGTAAGTCGAATTCATTCTGACCTTCATTTTTTTTCTTTTTTTTGGTCTTTTAGTGTCTGAACTGTTTCTTTTTGACTGGAAAGTTTCCATTTTATATAAAAGAAAAGAATTCAGAATATCTTATACATTCCTGCAAAAAGCTGTATTTCTTATGTACCTGAAAAAAGAGTGGGCATGTCTGTGTATGCAGAAAACAACATTGACTTGGTCCCAAACTGTTTATTACTGCCTTTTCTCAACTTTTCTGTTTTGCTTTTATTGACTTGGTCAGATAAATGAGTTTGTAAAGCGTGCAAGGGCTGTGAAAATACATGCATGCATAATAGGCCACTTGAAAAGGGAGATGCCTTCTATGATAGGAAAGTCTAAGGCTCAGCAAAAGCTCATAGATAACTTAGAAGATGAGTTCACAAAGGTATGTATAAGGTCCAAAGCTATTTATCAAGTGCTGTGATACCAAGCAGTACATGTTTCAATTATTCGGTTTATCTTATCTCGAACTCACATTAAACAGAAACCAGAAAGAGAAGGGGTATTAGCATAAATAGTTGCTTTTGTCAATTAGTATCCTTAAACCACCTTCCTATAACTTTACAAAACCTAACTCATATTTCAGTTCCATGCTAGTTGGGTTTTCCAACAAATGCCTTGATATCCTTTATAATATTGGCTACTTAACACACTGGTTTAATTTGGTACTGGCAGAAGCCCTTCAGTTTGACAAATATATTCCCCAGTAGATCACCACAGTTTCATCTCTGTTTCAGCTTATCCTTCTGAGAATTAAATTATAGGTCTAGGACATCTCTGTATTGCAAAATAATGCAATTTTGTTGGATAAAACAGGTTCAAAAGGAGTTCCACTTACCTCTGGGTGATTTACCCAGCATGGACCATTACAGAGAGGTTCTCAGTTGTTACAACATTGACAAATTTGAAAAATTGAATAAAAAGATGGTGCAATCCATCGATAACATGTTGGCTTTTGACATACCTGAGCTGTTGAAGAGGTTCAGAAATCCTTATGGATGATGAAGGGGTAAAAAGGTAATTTGATTTGTATTTCTTTCCATTGATAGCAATTGAGACTACATCAGTTCTGTTGTGTACTTAGTTATACAGATTATGTAGAAGCATGCTAATTCTGATTCATTGTTTTAACTTATTAAAAATATATTATTGCATTACAGGATCAAAAAGATTGAACAGGAGTATAATTGGTGGCCTTATTGTTTCTTGAAGGCTTAACTGAGGAAAACAAGAAACTTTCAGATAAATGACTAAATTTGTAAATTGTCTACAGTTGAAGGATGATTTTGAACAAGTCTTGCTTTCATACGTGTGTACAAAAGGAAAAAAAAATTGTCCAATGTGGTTATACAAACAAAAAGAAAAAAACAATATTATAGGGGAAAAAATATCAGAATGGTTACATTGCATGTAAAAAATAATTTAGCCTATACATATTGTTTTTCTTTTCAAAAGAGGGAACATACTCATGTCATGCGATTAATTGTTGCATCTCTTCTTTTCCATTTCCCCTGTATATGTTCTCTGGTGATAGTATAATACATTTTTCTCCTGTATATTTTACTTCGTCCAATATTCATCCCATTCTTATCCCTTTTTTTTTAGATAAAATAGAGTCAAATTATCAACTTTAAATATTTGCAAAAAAAAATATGGGCCGCTGCTTTCTTTTCCTTTACAATATTATTTATTTATTTTGCATAGTAATGAAGACTAATTCGTTGAGTTGACTTACTGTCAACGTCACATTCGACCAGCTCAAAATTTGAACTGCCTTTTTTTTTTTTGGCATTCAAGGAATTTCACGCGGGAGTGATTAGTGAACCAGTGATAGAGAGTCCGTATACCTGGGGTAATTCGAGTTTTCAAATCATTTTATGACGCATTCAGTCGTAGATTTTAAGATAGGCGACATGCTTTTAGAAAACTTTTAGAACTTTTTGTATTTTAAGAATTGATACAGAACTTTTTTGTGCTAATTTTTTGAACATGTCATCTTTCACTATAACAAGGTTCATAAGATGTGAATATTTTGAGCATCTTAGCAATTTAATTTCAGAATATTTATATTCTTGCAATTATTAATTTGTTAACGTGATAGTTTTTAAATGGTAAATAAAATAATTTTAAGTAATTTTAGGGATGAAGATGTTTGTAAATGAATTGTAAATAGTGACGTGGCATTTTAGAATTTTTTTAATTTAATAATCTTGTTAACAATTTTATTAAATTAGTAAGTATTTTTTGTCCTTAAAATTATAATTACGATTGTCACGTAAAAATTAATAAATTTATTTGTAAGTGAAATGAAGATGCTTTAAACACATATTTTTTCCAATCTCGAGGAATCTGAACTTTTCGGCCAACAAAAAATAACTTATTTTCAACTTTAGATGGTGGCATACTACTATTTTTTTTTTCTATTCTTCACATAAGCAAAACAAAGGTATTTATAAAAGTATGAGTCATATTTTTTTTATTCTCTTATCAAAATAAAAGTAAAGAGGACCTTTTTATTAACCTAATTATAAGATGAGAATACAAATAAAAATATTTTGTATTCATTATAAAATAAAATAAAAGGATATAATGATATTTAATTAATCAAGTAATATTTGGATCGATAACGGAATTAATCTGCACAATATTTCAAATAATAATGTTCAGTTGGTAAAGTTAGTATCATATTTAGATTGATAGAGACAACAATCTACAACTCATTTTCTAATAAACTTTAACTACTTCATTTTGATAATTATGTCGAATGAAATCAAGTTAACTTTTTTAATAAAAATACCAAATATGACCTAACTATCAAGTTATAGTAAAATCCACTGATTGTGGATTTTACTATAACTTTACTTATTAAATATATTACTATCTTGACGATTATATTTATTTGTATACAACGATCAACAAAAAAAAAATCATCAAATTAAAAAAAAACTAAAAATCTAGTGTATTATATCAAAGTGTAATTTAATTTCAAAATTGTTTGGTCACCAATTAAGTTCCGATTCAAATGAATTATTAATTTCTTTTGCACCACTCAATAAATGACAAATAATTTTTTAAACCCGCATCATATTTAATGCACAATTTATCTAAACATAACGGAAAAAAAAACCCGCAATTTTAATTTTTTATTTTGATAATTACTTACTCGGTTGTTAGTTGTTAAAACGAATCTCTTATTAATATAACACATCCTTAATATATTAATATTAAGTAACTACATATTTGTGTGCATAAAGATACTTACAAGTCAACTCTAGGAACTGTTCATATCATACAATATCACCTCACCAAACAATGCCAATCAGACATGCATTAAATTACCCAAATATCTATTTGCAAATATAAACATTCAAAAAAGGGGAGTGTAAACTTGCTTGTTTATGTAAACATTCTTAAAAGAACCAATTATTTTCCAATTTCAATTTTTTTCTCACAGTACAAGAACAAGACCTTTCTGCTCCTTCTAGACATTTCTAAAGGGAATATTCTGGTAATTATTTTTCCTTTTTTTTTTTTAATTTTCTGACGTTGAACGCGTAATCAAACTTCAATTCTGACCAATGACTACTACGCCGTAAGCGCAGCCAACTCTTTATCTCTCTCAAACTATACCTGATTTTGCATTGTGGCGTTAACTATGTTGTCCGCCATGAAGCGAGTTATTGTCGTTTTGGGGATAGTTCTAACGTACATCCATATTATATGGCACATTTGTGATTTGTCTATAGCTTTATAAAATAATATTGTTGTTCAACTCTAAAAATTAAAATTATGTGTTTTTAATTATTTAAATAGAATTAATATCAACATTATTGCATGTCCATCAAAAGATTCAAATTTCAGCTATTGAATTTTTGTTTTTGTGTTTTTAATAATAGTTCATACATTTAGAATTTAAATTTGTTTGGTTTGAACAATACTATTGAATATATAAAATGAATAAATCAAATAAGAAATAATGCCGGATTGATCTAAAAAATAAGTATGTGAGAACCGCAAGTACACGACTCGTTACACGGTTAGGCACAGATTTTTCAATGTCACAAAGGAGCCAATGCTCCTTTATCCCAGCTTTCCTCGTGGAAACCGTCTACTCCCTTTCTCCATCAACCTTAACCAAACCAGTTTAATTACTTGCTCAGTTATTTACAAAACAAAATCAATACAACCACCATCTCTCTCACTCTCTCTCTCTCTCTCTTTCTCTCTCTCTTAACTACTAGATAAAACCATCTTCTCTTCAATCTTTCACCTACCTCTTCCTTCAAGTCATCTCGCACCAACCCCCTCTCCTCTCTCTCTCTCTCTCTCTCTCTCTCTCTCTCTCTCTCTCTCCATCTATCTATCTATCTATCTATCTATCTATCTATCTATCTATCTATCTATCTATCTCTCTTTACAAAATTCACAAGCGCCAATTCATAACTAGATACACCTAGAACTACCATCACCGACCACTCGAGCACAACACACACGCGCGCAGAGACAAGGGAACGGATGGGAAAGCCTCGGCGCATCCATCCGACGCCGGCACAAGTACTTTCTCCTGTGCTTCCCGTGGCGGTGGCGGCACTTGCGGCGGCACTTTCGCCTGAAGAGAAGGATGTACTCTTCTACCTCCTTTCTGCTGCTTCTGGAGACCCGTCCAATCTCCGGCGATCGCCGGAACATTCCCCGGATTTGAGTTGTGGATGCTTCAGTTGTTACAAGGTAACATATTTATATATATCCTAATTAAATCTTTTTCTCTGTTAATTATTTGCGTGGAGAAAAAAATTGAACTAATTAACATCAAAAGATTGTCCGTATTATTTTGATTTATTGGGAAATGATTTTCATCTTTTTCTTTTTTGAGGAGGAAATGATTTTCATCCAATTAAGTGCAAACGCTTAATTTATTCTTCTCATATAATTTCTACATAAATTATATATTTGTACAAAATTAATACTTATATTTAAATATTCAAACATTATTGATGTTTGTAAATATAAATAATGTATAATTTTTTCTTATTAAATATATATAATTTCTTTACGAATTCAATTAAATTCACGCTGTGCATTGAATTGAGTCATGTGCATCACAAGTGACGATATAAAGGTTGGTGTTGAGAACTAATTAATTTGGTCCAATTAATTCCTACGTAAAAGAAGCTTTGTCAAATTTATTTTGCTCCTCAATTGTAAAATGGTGAAATTTCAGATAATTATTCTAGACTTTCAATTGAGTGTTTGACTTGTTAACCTAAATTAGTTGACCTTAGATTCTCGTTTGGAACTAATATTCGTTACGTCATGATAATTCTAATTAATACCCTTTGGTTTCTTAAAATAAATAAATAAATAATACCTTTTGGATTGATCTGGCATGCATTAGTGTATTTTTCTATACTTGTCTATATATATTTTTTAATTAATTTTTTTTCTGTACTTATCTATCATATGTTATATTAAATCTTTTTTTTTGAGAAAAAAAGGGGGTTCATGACCCCAAATTTTATGTTATATTAATTGTTACCAGCTCAAGGCTGGATAGCTGCCAACATTTTTTTTTATTTGTAATTATTTGAAATGATTTCAATTGATGTATCCTGCTAACATTAGCTAACAACTTTTAAATATATATATAACCTTATAACAAACTTTTATTTTTTAATGAAATTGTTTTAATATTTGTAATGATTTGAGATGATTTCAATTGATGTATCCTGCTAATATTGGCTACAACTTTTAAATATATATAACCTTGTAGCAAACTTTATTTTTTTAATGAAATTGTTTGGCACGCAATCATGCCAGCTTCAAAAAAAAAAAAAAAGAAGAGAGAACTCAATGGTACGACGAAATTGCTAAAATAATCCAATAAAATAATAATAATTAATAACGATGACATCAATATATGATGCTCTCGATCAATGTTATTCTAATAGATTATAGTAATTAATTACTTGGAAAATGATTTATGGGTATCCAAACTGTTTCAATATTTCTTTGCTTCATCCAACACATCGTTTTTGGAGTTTTGGTACTTTTCGATACATAATATCTTTTGATCCAATTTCTAATTAATTAAAGCTTACTGGAGACCCAAATTGATAATATTTGATCTATGTATATTTGATTTTATGATATGATAATGATGTCTAGCTATGATCATTGGTTGGAATATTCTATATTGTGTAAGAGTATTTTAGACATTTAATGTCTCTTTTATCATATTTTCTATCATTAGATCACACCGGACGATTTTAAACATCTGCGTAATTTAAAAAAAAATAAGATTTAAGAAAGGGAAGAACGCAAAGATATCAGTCGAATTTCACGAACCACCGTAGCAGAGCCGATCATTTTTTTTTTACACAATTCAATTCCCGAAATTAGTAAACATGAAGCCTCTAATAAAAAATTGCAATTAATTTCTCTAGGTCTTCTGGGAGCGATGGGATGCTTCGCCGAACCGGCAAGTTATTCACGAGATAATCGAGAAAGTAGAAGCGAGTGAAGCAGAGAAAACTCGCCGTAGGTCTCGTCGTGCAAGAGGTAAAATTCGGAAGAGATCAGCGGAGATAAATGATGAAATGAAAGAGGTGGAGGAGAGGCAGCCTGTCGGAGATGCGAATCATCATGATCGCGATGGACATGGACGCAACGATCATGATGGTGATCATGATCATGATCATGATGATGGATGCAAAGCTCATGATTATTGCAGTGATGATGGTAAGCCTGGTGTGCTTGGAAGATTTGTTAGGTTTATTGGAGAAAAGCTTCTTTGGGCCAATTAAATTAAATGATTTTAGATTTTTAATTTGTTAGTTCTTTTTTTTTTTTTTGCATCTGCTTTCAGTCCTATTAAGTTTACATTTTGACAACTGAAATCAGTTGTTGTCGTACTCTTTTTTTTTTTCTGTAAGATAGAGAGCAAAATGAAGAAAAACTAGGGTTTGTACAATATTTTCTAGTTTTTCTTCTTGCTATGTACTGGTAATTTTGCCTCTGTGAAAATCCACATAACTAATTAATATATACCTCAAATTAGTTATTTCGTTGTTGTTTGGACTATTTAGTTTTTGTAACTATGAGAAAATTAAAGGCATGCTTGCTTGCTTGATTCTTTTATGGTGAAATTAATTAAGCTCTTGTTGATTGTATGATTCAAAATGTTTTTGCCTTCAATTAAAATTTGTTTCAGAACAAGATGCTTCATTGCATCTGCGTTGCTTTTATCTTATTTTTTTTTCATCAATCCATGGCAATTACGTTATTTCTATAATATTTTTTTATTAGAACTACTTGTTTAATGTCAGACGCAAAAAGAAAATGATATAAAAGTTCAAATATTTAATGGCAGTTAATCGTGAGATGATTGGGTCAAACCTTCCAAAAATAATTGTCTAGCCACTACATCGATCAAACGTTTTTTTGTCATAAAAAAATGAAAGTGAATTGATTTTGTATAATTCTCCACCATTGTTTTGAGTGAATTGAAGGAAATTTGCCATCTATCCTTAAGTGAGTACATATAAAAATGAATTATCATAGTGCAAAATTTTTATGTGATATTAAAGTGTAATAGCACAAAATTTTAAATAATAATTATTACAAAAAACCCAAAGAGACTCTCCAAATAATTCATGATGATTAAGAAAGAAAAAAAAACTCATGGCTCAACTAATCTAGGATTAAATTTTAATCCATGCTAAAGAGTTTGTGTTCGGTTATATGGATTAAGAGGTAAAAGAATTAAGATATCAAAAATAATTAAGAAAGAGAAAAGGAGGCTTAATCTATGGATATAATTTTCTTAAGAATTTAGATAAGGATTAAGAATCAGATAAAAAGAAGCTAAAGGAGAAGAAATTAATTCATATTAAGGAGTTTGCATTTGGTAGAATTAAGAGGCTAACAAAGTTAAAAGAGCCTTAACTCTTAAAGAGGGATTGCCAAACGATACCATGATGATTAACCTCTATTTGGCTGAACCATTCCTATATAAAGCTAAAGCATATGATAAATAATTACATAGATATCCAATTAAGAGTGTTTACTTCTTTAAGTTCTTATACAATTTTGGGCTGTTTTGGGCCGGAAAATATAACAATTTTACATGTGGAGTGATTAATTTTGCTACATATGTTTCGGCTGATAGGCATCTCTCTATATGTATAGTGGATAAATACACTGGTAAAAAAAAATTTAGTTAAATTCAGGCGGGTGCCATATTTACCTGTTACATTTTAGTATTTTACCGTTACATTCAAATTTATTTATAATCGTCAAATTATCAAATTGGGTGGAGTAACTCTCTAATTGCTGATACTGGTAACTTCCAATCAAAATGTCAAATTATCAAACTAATAGTTTAACTGAGCACATGCATATTCTTATCAACAAAAACTAATAACATCATACGTCACATAATAAGAAATCAATTTCAAATCAACTAATAGTCCATTTACCTATTACTAACAGTGCAATTGCCGGGATTGAATTATGTATTTACTATTTAGGCTATGATAGCTGTATTTTGCACATGGTTGTACTTTTTTTTATTTAATTTGACCATTACTAATCCTTCATTGAATAATTAAGCTACAAACAAGGAGACATCACATTACATTTTTCTGGCTAACAATAAGAACTATCAAGCAATTACATACAATTTATTTATAATTGTGACTACATACAGTAATTACATCAATTTGAACAGCATCTGTATTCCCATTAAAATATTCCTTAAAAAAAAAAACCTTGAACAAAAGAACTTCACAAAAGAACAATTCAACTCACTAGTGATGTTCTCTAAAGAACCGATAAAACCATTTTTACCTTGTGTACACCTCAGTTAGCCGAGGTTTCTGGTAATGATCCCATCCAAGCCGGCGGCATCATACCAGTTTGATCCTGCACCGTTTTAAGCAATGGTGGCAGCATACGGTAAACCCCCGCTACCTCCTTCATCGCCCCACCTTCACTGCTTCCTTCTCCGCCATTTGTCCAGATGCTGATTTTTGGTTGTAAACCCTTGATTCCATCGGCATTAATCTTTGCTATCTCCTGGTACATGCGCCCGTTAATCATGAGATAATCACGCAGAGCGTTGTAATCTCCACCGAGTGCTTGGAGCAGTGAGGTTAAGTAGGTGTTTTGGGCTGAGGCTAACACGATAAGCCCCTCAGCCTCCTTTTGCTTGGCGTAGAGTTGTGCGTCAGCTTCTTTTTGACGAGCAAAAAACTCGGCTTCAGCAGCTGCCCGGCGTCCCTCAGCAACTTTCTCTTGCTCGTAAAGTAAGGTTTCAGCAGCCTTTTGCCGCCTGTACAGCTCTGCATTTGCTTCTTGCACCTGTGAAGTAAAATTAACTTGTTAAGTGATATACACATCAATTTCAATTCATTGAGATTACTAATTTTGAGATTTGTTATTTCCTTATGATGTTCTTGAGATTTTATTATCTCTGTTAATTTTTTTTTCTTTGAGCAATTGCAAAATATATTCCTCTTGATTATTATATGAACTTTCATTTTCAAAAGGAATAAAAGAAATTTCATCCCTAGGGGCAAAATAGAATAAGCTTTCTTTGATATAATTTTTTTTTAATTTATATAACTGGTGCGCATTTTATTAACTGAAAACCTATTAATTGAAAAGAAAACATATATAAAGAATAGAAATAAAATAAATTCTGGCACCTTCGTCTCGTAGTCGACAATCGCCTTACTGAGGAGCTCAGCCTTGAGCTTCTCGGTCTGACGCATAGCATTCTTTCGCTCCACCTCCATTTGCAACTCAGCATCCCTTATTGCCACTGCCTTCGCTGCCTCGACCTGGGCCATCCTTGCCTGCCTCTCCCAGCTGGCCTTCTTCATTGCCAGCTCAGTGTTCGCCTCTGCCACCTCAGCCTCCCTTTTGTTCTCATATATCTTCACCTCAGTCGTCACCTTTACCTCCTGTTTCATCGCCTCTCCCTTTCTCTGCTTCTCATATATCGATGTCTCAGCATCAACCTTGGCCGCGTTTTGCTTTGTTTCTCCCTCCCTTGATTTTGCCCCGATTTCTCCTTTCATTCTTGCCTCTGCCACATCCACCTTTGCCTGGTTTGCTGCCTCCTGTTGCGTCTTTTGTCCGAGATATGAGAAATATTCGCTTCCGCGGACATCCACCAACTGCTTCACATTGGCATTGTATATTAGCAGCCCGAATTGGTTAAGCTCCAATTGCACGCTCTCGAATACCTTCTGCTTGAACTCCTTGGTGCCTTTGAAAATCCCTTCCATTGTCATCGAAGCGGCGAGAACACGAGTTTCACCCTCGATCACTCCTTGAACGAGCTCTTTGACATGGTTGGAGAGCTTGTCGTGCGGCGATATGAGCTTGGCGTACTTTATGAGAGCCTCTTGGTCATCAGTCCGGGGGCCGATGGTGAAGACAGCTGGCAGGACAAAGGGGAGTTTCTCGGAGCTCATCGCTTGTACCTCGAAGGTGTAGTTGACAGGAGAGATGTCGAAACGGCTGCATACCTGGCCCGGTAAGATCCACGCCTTTTTCACAAGCTTGATATCCTTGATACGATAACCGGTGATGGCCAGGTACTCTGAGGCGCCAGCAACACGGAAATATGCCATTGTAAATTAAATTTGTAACAGAAATCAACTATGATTTGGATGAAGTTGAGAATCAATTAAATTAAAGGAAAGAGGGGAATGAAATTAATCATGAATGGATTTGAACAAGGGGACATATATAGTTGATTATATAGTGGTCCACTTGGTTGTTCAACATTTTCTAGGAAATAGAGTTTCCTTAACAATAATGTTTTCTTTTTCTTAAAAGAATTGTTTTATGACCAAGTTTTGGTCCACAATTTGTTAAATAGTCATAAGTATTTTCAGAAAATTGAATGCAAAAAAATTGAAAAATAATTAAACAAGAAGGACATTAATTTCTTGTACGTTACTATTTATTATTTATTCTGGCATAATGTTAAAAATAACATTACTTAATGTTGGAATAAGGGCATAAAACTCAATTTGTAAAAAAAAAGAAAATAGGAGGACGGACTTGAAAATCTGTATTGAACTCAAAATGTTTTTTGCTTCCTTCTGATTGATTAATTCTGTGAGAGAAAATAGATAAGAACATACAATATATGCATAATAACTCATTTAAATTAACAGTACTATATAAAATAAGTTTGCATAATAAAAATCATTAATATATATAATAACTCGTTTAAGTTGCATAATGATAGTAATGTATAAAATAAATTTACATAATAAAATTATTAACATACATAATAACTCATTTAATGTATATAATAAAACATACATTAACAACAGTATCAATAACCGTATCTATATATCAGCTTCCTACGTATTAATATATACTTTAATCATTTTTCTACATGGACAAGTGCTTGAAAGTGCTTAGATAGTGCTCATTTCTTGAGTGGATAAGTGTTTGAAATAACCTCTATCTCTTCTTCAGCACACAGGAAGGAGATGTATTTTTCATGTTGCTTTGTTCACACTTAATTAATTAGAAGTCCAAGTCCAACGTGGCACATAGAATAAATTATTACCGTGGATTTCCGAGCAATGGTATACCATGTCTCTAGATATTTATTTCTTAACACAATTTTATTTAAAAAAAAAAGCAAATTGATTCGTACCCAACAAATTTTGATTCAGAAAAAATAAGTTTAAATATGATTAAATACAAAAAAAACTCTTCATTAATTGTACACGATATTGAGGTAACAATTTCTGATGATAATTTTGCTTCATACAAATATTACTATAATAGACTCTATATTAAAATTATATTTTTTTTTCATTTGAATTTGTTTTCATGTTAGACGAGCCAAAATTTTTGTTCATTTCGTCTAGTCTAAATTTATACACTATTCACACTTGACATAAGTTTAATTGGAACAATTTATATATGATTTATTTTTATACCAGTTAAAATATTGATATCCTTTGCAATAATTGGTTATTAAAAAGTTAAACTATATATGTAAAAGTTGCCACATAACAGTTTAATAGTCATAATGATATAAATCCATTCCATTACCAAAGTACCAATCCCAGTTACATTAATATGACATGACATAGGTACTGGCTCAAATTGCGCATCTTCCATTGAAAATAAATAAACAAGGACCAGTGGAGTCAGAATCCGTCAAAACAAGCACAAAGGAATTTTAATTAGGCAAAAACTACCAAAATTTAGGTTTAGTCAAAAAAAAAAACACTAAAATGATATGGATATGTGCTCCTCCTATACATAAACAAAGACTTGTGACTATATATGGTTGGAGCACCACAAATCAATTTGGATTATGAAAACAACTTGTAAAGGTAAATTAAGAAGGGATATATTTGTTAGGAAAACACAAGGCAATTAATATATGGTCTTCACTAAGATCATCTCCACAAAATGTTCTAATCACTAAGATCAACTTGTTAAGATAAGAATTTAATAACTGGTACCAGAAGTAGACCAAATAAAAAATGTAATATGTGACATCATATTTAGATGGTTGGCTGAATAAAAATGTGTGAAAGGTAACGACGTCAGTGTATATATAATAGATAGGAACAGAGGCAAAATATCATTGTCACTTTAAAAGATCATGGAGCACCTTCTTTTTTTTTTTAATTAGACTAGACTAGAATTTTTTTAATAGAAGATGAAGGGGAAAAGGCCTTATTTTATATTTGACAAGTGAATAAAAATATAGCTGAATATATATATGCTAAATTATTTTAAAATTTTAATGTTTGCAAAAAGTACAATAGTATTGAATTGAAAATTCAAATTATTCTCATAAATATAGTAGCAAATGAAGTAATAAAGGAAAAAATATCAAAAATTAAGATTTAGATTTAAATCCTTTAAAATAATAGCAATTATATGATGCTAATCAACTTTACTTCAACTTGCAACATTTTGAATTACTTCTATTTGATAACTTCAAACGTCTTAAAATATTTAAATTATCACTAAAGCACTTTCCAAATACAAATTTAGTACAATATAAATAAAACTTTACATTTAATTGCTTCAAGAGAAGCATACTTGGATCATACGTTGGATATAATTGGTTAAAATCCTTCATAGACATGTTTACAGAAAAGAAAAAAAAAACGGATATCCTTCATAAAAAATAAAAATATATACCCTGAATCCCTCATCATAATTGGAGTCTTCTTTTAAATCGTAAATAGAGAAAAAAAATGTGTTGTGTACTTTAGGATGTTTTACTTGTTAAGTTTATTGCACAATGTCAATGTATAATGCACGACAAAATGTCCAAAAAAATATAAGATTATTAGACTGATTGATTCAACAGCAGAATTTGTCAAGAAGACGTTCATCGATCAAATCTCCATATATATTATTCTGAAAATAAATTAGCTAGTATTCTTCGACAAGTTCAAGAAATAAAAAATTTGATAAACTGAAATTGCATACAGATTTCTAATTTTCCACACGGATAATACTAGCCACTTTTCTCGATTGAATTTTCCTAGTACTTAAAATTTGAAATGAAAGCTTTCCATGGGAAATTGGGAACCAAATTCCAATTTCCTGATCTGGAAAGGATCATTTGTGGGCCCAATGAAATAACGAGCAAATGGGATCTCGCACTAATACAAGAGAAGTCAATCAATCAAAGCCCAAAAGCTCTACGCGTTTAGTCCAAATTAATTATGGAGGGAAAACTTGCCTCCGTTTACTAATGGATAAGCATTGACCTAGTTGTTGGAAATATAAACAATGTATAAACTTAAATTTGTTTGTAATTTACACTTAATACGAATATTGTTTCCAACATGTATCTAGAATGAAAACGAATACCACCATGATTTAATTCCGTTCAATCACTAAACTCATAATGCAAAAGCAGATTTACTTTCTTAAATTTTTTCCTTTTTGGAGGAAGAAAGTAAGAAACCATCATTGCTTGCACCTCTGATTTCAACATGTTAGGTATTAAAAAAATTTGAAAATTTTGAAGAACCATTTCTTTTCGATTTTTTAGTCTACATGGATAGACATTCATTGAGGTTCATGAAGGTTTGCTTCATTTATAGATTAGTTATCAACGTTAAAGAAAAAACAAACAAAATAAACTCAAGTGGAGCAATGCTTCACCAAGAAACATCGCAACCTAGAATACCAGAATACTTTTTAATCAATGCAAATCGCATGCATTTTCTACAAAGAAATAAGCTGTTTTTTCCCAGCATATCTGACTGAAGCACACTTCATGAGGAACTTTTCAGTCGGCTCTTGATCCATGATTTAAGCGAATTTATTTCCTCGCTTGTAATTGTATGACCAAGATCTGGGTATGCCTGTAAATTTGTTGGTTAATCGATTTTCAGCTCCTTTTTCCATCAGGAAGAAACAGCATAATCTTGTATAAGTATAACACACAGCAAAATCATAGTTGAAGCTAGGCTTTAATTTCATTTTACTCAACTTTGTTTTACTTGCTTTTTGGGTTTGATAATGCAACAGAGGCAGATTTGAAGTTGGCCTAGTACTTCATCACAAATGCTAACTGAACCAGCATTCCATCAAAGAAATTTATTCATCACCAGTTTTTTTAAAAGCCGAGACATTAGCAGCATTGGACCAGAGTAGTCCTGGATTTTAGCTGAATTTATGTGGCTTGATTACCCAAAGTGTACATTCCAATTTTTCCTTCCTTTCAGATTATTTAGTTATATTTGGAATTATTTCTTTTCTTGTTGTCATCTTGTTGTTGGTGTCAGCCCATGAGGTGTAAAATAAGAGACTTCCTGTCCTTATAAGAAAAATAAAATAAAATAAAATAGTGGGCTCTTATGAATATATAGATTACCTTGAACTCACAAGTCATGCCAGCCTGCTGCAAAAATGGTGGGCCAGCTTGCCCGGCTTCAAATAACACAGTTCTATCAGCCATACCGTGGGACCACAAGATGGGCGTCTGAAAACAATTTAAGCAAAATATTAGCATTCATTACACAAGCACACACAATATACAAAATCGCATATAAATTATACGCTTATCTCAGAAATGTTATGCATGATCCCGGGAAACATAGAAAATATCACACCTATGTCACACAAAAAGTTTCACTTTATCCCTTCACTTTTCATGTGCAAACTTATCCTCCATTGTGCATCTCTGCATGGATGAGGAGGGTAGTTTTGGCATCCAATACAGAGTAACAAAACACAGAGAACATTCCCCTATATTGAAGTAGTACATGAGACTTTTGCTTTACTGAAGCATCGGCTGTATTGCAGAATTATTAAAGCATACTATTGATTGCCAATATGAGAAGAACTAAAAAGATGAAAAGCTACTGCACCTTCTTTGCTTCGGGAGAGATTTTCTCAATAATTGTGGAATTAAAAGGCACCCAGCCACTAAAAATAGCACCACCACCTAGGGTCTTGGGATAGAGCAGAACGCTAGCCAAGGTCAGTGCACCTGACATGCCATGGTAACAATTGATATTTAGTTAGCTTTTGCCGAAAGTTTCAATTTTTCACCAAGAAATAGCATGCCAGCTAAAAAGGATCAATAACCAGATGGCAGGTTTTATTCTACTTCTAAACTGTTGATTCTAGCAAAATGGCAGGTATTGTTGTACTGTGCCAAGAAGTACATTACCAGAATATATCCATTAAATCAATGGACTTGGATCAGGGTTAACCATGTGCTATCAATAAAGGAGGAAAAAACAATCTGTATTGACTGCAAAAATGTATGGAAACACAAGTACGATACCTCCTTGGCTAAAACCACAAACAAAAATATTTCCAGGATTTATTCCATTTTCCACCTCCTTGTCTATTGTTGCATGCACCTTTTGCACAGCCTCAATTACTTCCTTCTCATTTTTCGGGGAAGCCTAAGAAAACATTTTCAACAATAAGTGGACATAATAATAGTCTCAAAATACATTATCAACTCCTTTCTGTTAGATAAAAGAACTGGCATTGATCTTATCACCAACTGTACCAAGGAAGACCAGTATAGTACACATTACCAGGATCAGAGATTGAAAACCATCTCTCTAATTCCTAAAGGTTACATAACAAACCTTAAATTGTCATTTTTGCATATTATATTGTCCATAAGAGAGAGAAAGGATGCAAAACTTACTGAGGAAATAGGTATCTCATGAATGTCAAACCAAGAAGGCATTACGGCACCATCTGCATTGAAAAGCAAAAGGAACTCTGAAGTAAGATTACTTAAATTGAAAGCATCACATCAGTCTACTTCCAGATGGTAGAACTTTCAAGGATGAGAATGTACACGCCGAAGAGCTAAAGTTGCCATTTGCCATTTGCCAGAGATGATTCAGTGGCAGGAGAGAACTATCCTAATCCTAATGTAGAACTTTTCAAGGATGAAGATCCAAAGGCGCAGCACTTACAATTGCAAGAGACAGGTTGATTAGGCGCAGAAGGGAAGGCCCATTTGGTGAGGTTAAACGCGGAGTCAGAGAAGAAGCTTCTGATCGGCTCATTTGCTGGGCCCGAATCGCCGAGTCCATGAAGCCAGAGCACAAAGCTGCGCGCGGGCCCCCCCATCAGATGATGTGGAGGATCCGCCGGCGCAGATCGGCTGAGGAATGAGGCGAGGAGGAAACCGGAGAGCACAGCGACGCAGAGGAGAGAGAGAGGTCGGATTTGGAGGAGGAAGATGCGCAGCCTTGTCAGGTGACTTCTCATGTGATGTGAGACCTGAGAAGAGAATTCGGCTCCAACTCACCAAGTGTTAATTTGTGATTTGAGGTCAATTTCGGTTAAGTAATTTTTCTCTTTCATTTTTGGTGTGTTGGCTTGGGTTGGCAGTTGGTATGGTCACTTGGGTTATCATAATATGACATCACTATTTGGTATGATTACTTTATTATAGTCGGATTGGATTATATTATTATATCTGTTTGGTTTGCTGCTAAGCTCGGATTTCAATCTAGTTGTGATCGGATCAGAATGATCAAGCTTTGTGTCGAATGAGGATTAGTTTTTTTTTTTTCTTCAAATATTAACTACAATGCCTGTGGTGTAGCTACTTGATGCACATCCAATGATCTCCACATAACAAAAGACAAATAAAATCACTGGCAGTTTGGCATGCACATACAATTAATAGAGAAGAATACAACATTCTGCTAATTTAATATGCCTAATTGACATAAAATGAAGAACATATACATGTACTAATATTTTAGTTTTGGAGCTAATTAAAGACCATCCACAAAACACCGCTAGGAATTAATGGCAGAAAATAAAAAATATATATTATCATTTGTACTTTAATAAAAATTACTTTTAAAATACAGAAACATATACATACTCCAACAACAAACAAAAAAAACAATTCAAAATTAAAAACAGAATTTGCTGAAGAGACCAAAAGTAGAGGAATTGGATCTTTTGCTGGACCTCTCCAGTAAATTTTTTATCCATGTCTGGAAGTCTTGTATTTCCATTTCTTCCAATGAGTGTCCAAGATCAGCATATGCCTGAAATTTTAAACCATAGAATAAAGAAAAAAAATAAAATATATAATATTTAGTAGATTATTATTAAGTCTACTATTATCTAAAATAATTTAATGTTAAAATTTTCAACTAGATTGCCAATTAAATATCAACAGCTTTCAAAAATATTAGTCCATTACCTTGAATTTACAACTCATGCCAAGCTTTTGCAAGAACTCTTTCCCATCTTTCCCAGCTTGAAATGGCACAAGTGAATCAAGCATACCATGGCACCACAAAATTGGTGTCTATAAAATTTGAAAATTCTTTTTAGCAATACATAAAGATTGTACATATTTAGAAAAAGAAAAACTATTTTTACACTTCAAGTTTTACATTCTTTTTCTGCATCTAATGTTAGATATAAATATTTTTCAAAAATATATATTTCAAAATTTAAATTAAAAATTATGTTAACTAACTTAAAATAATTGAGATACAAATAAAGGATGCCGTTATCACTCCTCTTTAAAAAAATTAAAGAATTTGTAGACAGCATATATAGTATCTTTTTTGCTTGAGGAGAAATGTGATCTTCAATTGGGGAGTTAAAGGGAAGGAAACCACTGAATACAGCACCACCTCCTAGAGTGTTTGGATAGAGAAGAACACTTGCTATGGCCATGGCACCTATCCATTGATTATTTTCATATAAATAAGGAACTAAAATAAATAAACGAATCATATGTGTACTAATAACATTTCAGAAAAATACATTGTATAACGGAATAAGTTATACACTGGTATGGACCACAGGTCAAAACAATTAATTAATACAAGTATCAGTGTTAGTACAAGAAAGGCACATTATGATATAATTTAGTGTAATTGTGTAAGGTACATTTAGAAATGATTAAATGAAAGTTATGTTTTAAATCAAAATCTATTTACGATGATACCTCCTTGGCTAAGTCCAGCAATGAAAATGTTAGCAGGGTCGGTTCCATCTGATATTTCCTTGTCGACAATCGCATGCACCTTTTGCACTGATTCAAGCACATCATCCAAACCTCTCACAGATTTCTAGTAAAAATCAAGTTCTTTTTGCATTTAGAACAAAACCAATTACAGTTGATTGAACAATTTTTACCATGCCCGACAATAATATAGCGTATTAATCGGGAATCATGTCCATTGCTGATACAGAATAAAAATATTCCCAAAATAATGAAATCTGTAACAGTGGTTTGGCATGTTTTTTTTGCCAATAATTGCTGGTAGTGGAAGTCTAGAACTAAAACATACTTAAATAATATAATTAATGAGTAAATTATAAGTTCAGCCATGAAAAAAATTAAGAATTGAGTTTATATGTCTCACCGAGGTGATCGGTGCATTACAGATGTCAAACCAAGAATTCATGATGGCACCACCTGAAAAAAAATTGATTGACCAGTTAATACCCAAAAGATAGGATTACTGTACCTGATTGTACTGTTACATATACTAACCAGAAAATTCTGAGAATTTGCGTTAATTTCCAGTTCAAGTGCTGGGCCTAAAGCATGCAATGCGGCTAGTATGGAGAGATACTGGATTTTGCAACAGAGGTACAAATATGGTGGAAAAGAAGCAATCTTTTTCATCTTCCTGTCTTTTTTTAATTTTGTTTTAATCTATTTATTGCACATACCGTAACCAGTACCAACTAGCAGCACAAGTTCAGAGTAATCTAGGTGTATGGAGAAGGGGAGACAAAATGAAATCAAGTACCATTGCATGTGACGGGGGCAGAGGGTGCCGTCGGAAACGCCCACTTGGTACCAGCCAGCTCTGGTACCATAAACTGGTCTTTAAGAAACCGCTCATTGGCCAGACCAGAGTCACCGAGACCATGAAGCCAAAGCACAAAACTTCTTTCATTAGATGCCATAGACTGGTATGAAGAGAAAAGAGAATGAATTGATTCAACTGAAAATTGATTCGGAATAATAGGTGTGGAGACATGGCTTAATTTGCTAGGGTTGACTTGGAAGATTGAGCACAGCTGGTCTACCAAATAGCACATGGAAAGTCCAAATGGGAACTGGTTTTCTAAATCTAAGGTGAGATTGTGCTCAATCTTCCAAAAGTCAACCCTAGCAAATTAAGGTGAGATTGTTGACTTCTAGTATATGAGGAAAATAATTGGAAGGTGGAAACTATATTAGATTTGCATAATTCTATTTATGTAATTTATGTTCCCACTTGGAAGTTGGAATTTGGAACCCACATCCTTTCTGCTACAATGGGCCCAATTTCCTTTTTTTTTTTTTTCACTTTCAATTTACATGAGGTCTAGTAATCTAGAGCATTGATTAGTTCCATTTTGTTAAGAGAAAATCCTTTTCATGAACATATACCAATACACTGACAATTTGCTGTTAGAAAAGAGTTCAAGCAAACAAAGAAAATTTGTACTAAATTTGATCCCCTGGAGATGAAACAAAGTTATTAGGGGGAATGCTGTCACATTACTACTTTCATATATTTCACTAAATATTGTAGGAAAACTGATATTTATATCGGAGAAGGGAAAACACTAATGATGCTATAATCGAACAAAATATAAATTTCTGCCTTGACCACACAGAAGCACACTCTATAGAAATGTTTCATGGGATTGCCAGCAGGACAACAATACTATCATGCTAGTTCTAAGGTCAATATCACAGTTGTCTCGATAGAAAAGGAAATAACATTGAAGAACTTGGGAACTTCAACGAGGATGATTGGATTTACAAGATTTGTATCATGGATTTACAGAAAGGACCTAAATTATGGTCAATTGGATTAATCAAAACACATTACAAGATTTGTATAATAACAGAATGTTTAAAGGGACGTCTCCATTCTTCATACAGAAACGTGACAAAAAATATTCCACAATTTTTTTTAATTTTAAATTTTTAATCAACGGTTTTCATTTTTGGATGATCTGTATTATCATAACTTTTTTTCTATAAAGGGGTAGCAAAAATTCAAAGAAAAAACTAGCCCCTTAATTCCAAACCACAGGTTATTTTCATTACCTAAAAATAACCAACTCTATTTAACCCCCTCTTCAGCCCCATCCCTCAACTGTAAGAATTTTGGAAACAAAAACATGGCATCTTTCCGCGCATTGTTCATCGTTGCAATCCTGGCCGCAGTTCTACTGTTGAAGCCATCATGTGCTATTGCCCAGACCCCTACCATTCAAAAAACAAAGTGTTCTTTGAATGACAAGACGTGCCGCCCGGGTGACCCACAAGCACCAGAGAACCAAGAGGAGGAGGCCAACTCAGTCAATGTTCCATCTGCCGCCACCCCCAGCGTCCCAACAACCCCTACTGAAAATCAAGAGATGCAAGAGGATTTGCCAGAGTTCAACCAGGAGCTTATTGTTCTTGGACACTAGGAGAAATCGGGCTTGAAGCTTAGAGAGAAATGTTAATTATAATTTAGTTGAGGGATCCTATATTATGGAGTTTTTAAGTATCTGAAAATTAATGAAGTTTTACGTAAACATGGAGTCATATGCTCAAATGTACTGAATTTTTCTCTTATTTTTTTCTTCCATTGTATGGTTTTTAGTTGCAAGCATTCTGACCATCTAGCTGAATTATTAGATTATGAAGTGTATAACGTTCATGCTATCAGCATAATGTCCATGCTGTAAAACAACTTCTTCTTTGCCTTGATATTTAGTCCTTTCAACGGCTTTTATTTCAATGAACAGAGATTGAACACTTTCCTTTAAAGCAATTTTATAGCATGCCACAGAAGGTTGTTTCCTACCCAAGATCAAATGCATGTCCAAAAACCGCAAAAAAAGGTTTGTTGTACACAAATTAATCAATAGAGCATTCTTCTTTTTAGTTTTTTTTTTTTTGGGATATAATGGCTGTTAAAGCCACTCCTTTCAATTAAAAAGAAAAAAAGAAAAAGAACCTTTGCTGGAGACTCAAGATGAAGAGGAGGTTTTAATCCAGTTAAGATGAATGTTAGAAGAACCACGGGCCTATAAAAGTGATGATAAACCTTGCCTCTCTACGGAAAGACGTAAATTTGAGTCCTGCAAATGACATTTGAAAATGAATAAATGCCGAAGTTAACGAGAGCCCTTATATAAAAAAAAATGAATATTAGAAAAAGAAATTGGGTTGGGACCCATAATATAACTAAGGAGGTGACCTATGACAGGAAGGATGGGTTTGTGGTGATGTATTTTGCTAAATAATGTTTTTGTTAAACTTAGTATTTTTCAGTGATCAGAGTTATTGCATCAAGTTGCTCATCGACCAGGTTGCAGTATTGATTAACAAGTGTTTTTTTTATAACGATCAACAATGATTCAATTGTTATGCTATCTACTAGTATCGGGATGTTGTACTTATCAAATAGTTATTAGGACTTTAATATAGGTTCAAGTAATAGTAAATCCCTGCAGGTATTGAGGTTGTGATATCTAAAGCTTGTGTTTCAATAGAAACAGGTGTTGGTACCAATTTTTTCAAAACAAAGATAATAATAATCTATCACACAGCAGCAGCTTGCATGTTTAAATGGTTCGAACCTGACACGCTTGCTTAAAACCATATTCTACGACACACAAACCAAGCAATTTTTCAAGCTGAAAGGTGAATATACATATTACAATTGCAAAATATAATCTAGCAAGTCACACTGCTAACTGCAATAAATCAATTTTTCCTCTATCTGATCTGAAATTCCCGATGGCAATAAGGCTGCAGTGCACCATCACGTTTAGCTCTAATATTTCAGAGTATACTTCAAATTGCAAACGGAGGTTTTATAAAACTTTGCAGTTGCTATTATTCGAGTTTGAGATCCGTACTGCAAAACATCATTAGCTTTATTGAACACTTCCCTCCTTAATTGCTGAGATAACTTGGCCCATGGTATCAAATTTTCGCCTTTCCTTGAGCAACAATTTTGCAAAATTAAGGGCCCTTCTTTCACAAGTTGCTCGCCTCGACTCATTTTTAATCGACTCAAAGTCCTCAACATGCGCTATTCCAACTATCCTCCTGTTCACAGAATTTCGAGTTAAGCCCAAAAACATTCAAATATATTCAAATTGAAGATTGTGTACATCCCTACCATAGGACATGAGGATAATATTCTCCATACCTCACTTTCCCAGTTTCTTCAAAAGTTACCCAAACCACCCCTCCATAGTGTTTCTCTAAATGAGAAATTTAAAATGGAGTAATTTGAATATATTTCATAGAAATTGTGATAAGAAGTCATTGATGATCATCTGTCCAATATGGCATATGAGATTTGTACTACCAATTACCAAACAACTGGGAATACAACTATACCATGACCTTTGATGACTCTGTACATGAGATATATTCCTAAATCCTTAGCTACTGTCCAGCAAAGGTTCTTTAAGCCGCCTTACTGCACTAAGGAACTTCAATATGCCTTAATCCAGCCGAACAAGAGCTCCACAGGTGGGATCAAGAAAGCCTTCTTTTGGCCAAATTCTTACTCCAGCTCACCTCTGTCCTAATTCTTAAGGCATTTCCACTAGGAAGTAAGGAGTCACTTTAATCTTTTTCCCTAATACATCTCATCACTGAACATGACCTCCTCAGCACAAATTAAATTTTTAATCCCTGATTCCTTAATCCATGTTATCAAATATCCCCTTAAGGGTATCAGAGCTCTTTTCTTCAGTACTTACTATTCACTCACTGTATGGAAATTTTTGGAAGAAAATGGGAGAGGAAGGGCAACTGCAGTATGCTTTTGTAAGTAAATATAAAATTAACAGACTACCTGATCATTTTGGCTGCGCCAAATCCAAGCGAATCATGAAATAAAGTCTTCATGTATTTTTTCTGCGCCGTACGCAAAAGCTCTGGATTGTTGTATACGTCCGGAAGATACAACTCTCCATTCCCATTTTCATGTAGATCCCAGAAAGAGCAGAACTTCTTCTCGAACATTTCCCATGTTTCGTGAGTTGTGTTCAAAATCCATTCTTTGTAGGCCTGAAAAAAATTATATATGTTTTAAAATTAAAATAGATTTTATTGTCCGGAACTCAGGGATACCAGGTTGCAAACCTGACATCAATAATTGATTATTTTTTTTCACCATTTGGTTTGGCCCGCATAAAGTTCCTTGTAATTAACAAAAAGTAGAAAATAACCTGTCCTAGATATTAAAATTAGCATACTCCTCAGTACAGATTTATGTCAGTACTGAACCCAACTGACATGATCAATCTAGTAGGAGCATTCTTTTAAGTATTTTCACATTATGCAGATAAACATCAACATATATCATGTCAGACTATATCAGCACTATATCAGCATCAGTGATGTCAGTATTTGTACATACCTTACGATCATTTGTTTCAGTGGCATGGCCATCTTGTGAGAAATAGGCCAAGATCAAGTTTCCCAAAAATGCTCCTATATCAAAGCCCATCGGCGCATAGAACCCAAATTCTGGATCTATGACTTGGGTTGAGTCAGTCGTCACCATCACCGATCCCGTGTGGAGATCACCATGTATCAAAGCCTGTGCTCTCTCACAGAACCTAAACATAAAATAGTAATATTGTATAGCTCGGTAAAATTTTTATGCCAACTACCATTTTGGTTAAGATCAGTGCTGGATGTGTATCTGTCAGTTAAACCACATTTTAGCTTTTCATTCCTTCTATTTATTCATTGCTATAGTTTGTTCTTTCTATTCTCGTAGTTGATTGGAGAATTAGTCATAACTTGATGCAAAAATTTATTTGAATCAGGGAACAAGTGAGTTATATTAAGATCCTATTGCAAGGCTTAGTTAGTACAACTTCAGAAATGTATACTTAAATTTAACAATTTCCCCTCAGTTCAAGGAAAGGCTGAGCACAAAAGAAAGGAAATTTTCAAATGTAACTTTGTAGCTGAAAATTAAAATTTTACATGGATTTGAGCTCAGCAATTTGGAATTTTAGTTCATCATCCTCTCTAACTGACTTCGCATCCTGATCAAGGTACGGCGAGGTCCAGCGGTTGATGCTGGAAACCCTGTATGGATCTGAGAATACGACTTGCTCAGTAAGTCTACACATCTCCAAATTTCCACAGAACTCTGCAACTGCACTTTCAAAAAAGATAACGACTCTGTGAGAATTAATTATTAACCCGTGTGGTCATCGCATTCTTATGTTTTGAGTTTCAACCATTAAAGCATCCAAAAGACAAAATTACAGGAATACCAACTGTCAGGTACAGCAACAATCATGTCAGTACTGGTACAGCATGACAGTAATGGCACACTCATCATTTTGCATCCTTACATGACAATTGTCCAAATACACTCACTACTTTCAGCACCAAAGACCAAAAAGACATCTAGTAGAGTACCAGTCCTGTCATTACTAATACAATCCAACACCAACACGATGTCTAATTTTTGGATACCAGTTCCAATTTATCAAAGGAACTATAAATTGAACTCAAAACGCTAGAATAAGAACAGTTTTTTTTTTTATGTTACCAGCTTTCTTGTGATCAGCAGTTGTATGGTATAACAGAGAAGTGAAAAAAAGAGTCTTGGAAATGTAGTCTGACATATGTTGTGCTAGCAATGGATACTCAATTCCAGCTATCAGCCCTTTCCTTAAAATAATATGAGGTGGTTCCAGGTACCGCATGCCGATAAGAGACATTGACCGATCAAAGTGGTAGACCTCTGGTACATGCTCTGGGCAGAGGTGGCCATGCTCTGTTAGGACTAGTTCCTCAAAATATGCACGTTCTCTTGTCATTGACCATGATTCACCAACACATCTTATATATGGTAGAGCCTATGTGGGTATAGAAGAAGAAGAAAAGACAAAATTAGGTATATACTTAGTACCTGACCTGGATGCTTATGCTATAGCGGTATGCTATTACAGTTTCTAAAAATAATTCAATATGGTTCGGATGCTGTCAGGGGCATACTAATACTGCAACTATACCAGGATAAAAGCACCAGATACCCAGCAGCGTAGACCTGACTGGTACAAAAGAAAATGAACATCTCCAAACTAAGGCCAGTAAAAGTACCTTTACCAGACTTATGTGCTACAATAGCAAAATCTAAGATGCTCAACTGCAGCATGAACCCTGTCAGAATCTGGACATTTAAAATTGGGTTGGAGTTGGACTCTATTTGTAAGAAATTACTTGATTCTTTTTCTTATTTCTTTTTCTTGATCTGTATTTCTTATTCAACTAAGGCTCTTATGCCGCGTGCTTAAAAACTTTTTAACAGACACATAATACTCCAAAAGCTCTTTAGATAGTAAAAATCGTAGAAAAGTTCGTGAAAAAGGTTAAAGGAGAAGCTCTAAAGACCTGTTTGGCCACGAAAGATCCTTTCGGGGAGGTTACGATGAAGACGAAGTTGAGGTTACCATCGCCGACCTCCTTAATGGTGATGTGATCGAGCTCCGCCTCGCCTCCTATTCGAGAGAGAAGAGAAGGCGTTGACCTGATGTACTCCACGAGAGACTTCTCGTCAAGCGGGTGAAAACCTCCATTGTCAACGGATTCCATGGATCAGGTTGTAGATAGAGATGGAGGATTTGTGCTAATGTGTGCCGTGTGTGGGTTTAAAGAGAGAGACTGTCACTGTGATGGGGGTGGAATTGTGCGTGGAGAGAAAGCGAATGTGTTGGTTCGTCGAACCTCGACTTTGATTTAGTTCTTCATTTTTTCTTCTTATATTTGAAAAGATGGAATGAATTGACGCACGAAATAATAATAATAGTGAATCAAGATTCCTTTTCTGTTGATTTCAAACAACATAAAATATGTGGGCATGTGGCGCTTCGTGATAACTACGCCAACAAGATGTACTGTTTTGGTAGTTAGCAACTGGCATTCTCGCAACAAAGATCAAAGGTGTATGTTGTTTTGGTAGTTATTAGCAACTCGCTACACGATATGATCGGTTTCTTACGACCGTAGAAGAATATTCATGTTCCCCCTGTGATAATGTGATTGTCGTTATCAGATGCTCCGAGATCTGTGCTGTTTAATTTTCAAATTACCGTGCATTATTTATTGCTTTCTTTTTTTCAGTTATCACCGTGCATTATTATCCGGTTTTTTTATTTAAGAAATTTCTTATTCAAAATTTAATAAATAAGAAATGGAGCTGATACACAAATACGCTTATTGATACCGTCATCAATACGAGTTTAATTATACACATTAAATAAATTATTATGCATATTAATTATTTTATTATGCAAACTCATTTTATACAATATTATTATTATTATGCAACTTAAATGAATTATAATGCATATTAATGGTTTTATTATGCAAATTCATTTTGTACAGTATTGTCATTATATAACTTAAATGAGTTATTATGCATATTAATGATATTTAAGTTAAATAATAAAAATATTATAAATAATAAAGTCATTAACATGTATAATAACTCATTTAATGTATATAAATAAGTCCGTATCGATGACGGTATCAATAATGGTATCTCCATAACATTTTTCAATAAGAAAATCGTATTAAAAATTATTAATATAGAAGAGTCAGATTTCTAAAACGTCCCTAAAGCGTACAGAGCACTGTATTAGTAGTTTTTAAAACAAAATAATATTTTGTTAGAGTCGGATTTTAGATTTCTAAAATTCGGCCCTTAGCTTGAGCCCAAAAAATCCAAACTATATATATAGTTTGGTTATGGTGTTTTCATAAGTATTTCGGTAAAATATTTACTGGTCAAATTTCAAAATTTCGCGTTCGAAAAGGTGATCCAAATAGCTTAATAAATTTTTCATATCAAAATCTTATATAATACTAAAATTTATCATTTTCTAAATTTATTTACTATTTTTAATGATTTTTGAAAAATGATACTTTTGGTTTTTAGTTGCAAGCATTCTGACCATTTAGCTGAATTATTAGATTATGAAGTGTATAATGTTATTGCTGTAAAACAACTTCTTCCTTGCCTTGATATCTAGTCCTTTCAGTGGCTTTCATTTCAATGAACAGAGATGAACACTTTCCTTGAGCAATTTGGTAGCATATATACCACAGAAGGTTGTTTCCTACCCAAGGTCAAATGTCTGTCCAACAACCGCAAAAAAAAAAAAAAAAAAAGTTCGATGTACATAAATTAATCAATAGAACAATCTTCTTTTTCGTTCTTTCTTTCTTCTTCTAGGAAATAATGGCTGTTAAAGCAACTGCTTTCAATTAACAGAAAAAAAAAAACTTTGCTAGAGACTCAAGAGGAAGAAGAAGTTTTAATCCAGTTAAGATGAATATTAGAGGAAGAAATTGGGTTTGGACCCATAATATAACTGAGGCGGCTTATGATAACAGATTGAGGAAGGATGGGTTTGTGGTGACGTATTGTGCTAAATAATGTTTTTGTTGAACTTAGTATTTTCTAGTGATCAGAGTTATTGCATCAAGTTGCTCGCTCATCAACCGGGTTGCGGTATTGATTGACAAGTGTTTTGTTGGTGGTACCTGCCGCTGGGTCATCGCCTTTGCTCTTAGAGGTGGCAACGGACGAGTCGGGTCGAGTTCAAATCGGGTTATTCTGACCGAGAAGAATTATCGGATTACGGGTGAGGTCGAGTTTTGGATCGTCTAGTGTCGGGTTTTTCCCAGTCTCGGATCATCTCAGATCGGATCGAATTCTGGTCACTTTGATTTTTTGAAAAAATCAGATCAAACCAAATAGGGTGTCAAGCAGGTCAGATTTTTGTGTTTTGCCACCTCTCCTCTATAGGTGGCAAACGGACAGGTCGGGTCGGGTTCGAGTCAAGCCGGGTCAAATCAAGTTAGTTTGACCAATAAGGATTACCAGGTCACAAGTCGGATTGGTTCGGATTTCGAGTCATCTAGCATTGGTTTTTTCAGCTTTCAGATCATCTTGTGTCGGGTTCAGGTCACTTTGACTTTTTGAAAAACTCAAATCAGATCGGATGAAGTATCAGACGAATCTGGTCGGATCGAATTTTACCACCTCTAGTTATAATGATTAACAATGATCCAATTGTAATGCTATATATTAGTATCAGGATGTTGTAGTTATCAAATAGTTAGAGGACTTTAATATAGGTTCAAGTAATAGTAAATCCCAAAAGGTATTAAGGTTGTGGTATCTATCTAGAACTTGTGTTTCAATAGAAACAGGTGGTGGTACCATTTTTTTCAAAATAATCTATATCCTTAAAAGGGGAGGAGAATCCTAACTCCTCGGCAATTTGGAGTTGGGAGCCATTCGATGCAGTAGCTTTTTTAGATCATACGCTTAAGATTCTCTCAATAGGAAACCAATTTTCCATGTTGTCATCAAATTGTAAACTTCTATATGCTATTCAGTACATACACAGTGTAGGATTTCACAAGAAAAAAACAACAGATAAATTGTGAGAGCCTTGTATATTTTTAAAGGGGAGGAGAATCTTGGCTCCTCAACGATTTGGAGCTGGGAATCATCCAATACAATAGCTTTTTTAGATCACACGCTTAGGATTCTCTTAATAGAAAGTCAATTTTCCTTGTTATCACCAAAATTATAAACTTCTGTATGCTATTCAGCACATGCACAGTGTAGGATTTCACAAGAGAAAAACAATAGACAAATGTGAGAGCCTTATGTATTTTTGTGTTATAAGTACTATGGAATTATTTTGTTAGGAAATTTTAGATCGCATGATATTCATTGTACGGTTTTAAACTATCATCCTCCTTTGTAGAAGATATTTCATTCTCGAGTTATCAAATATAACTCTGCCCCCATGAAGACGTGCTCTAAATGACGACTTATAGCAGATAAACCTGGATCTGCATTTAGTGCTAAGCTATCAGAGATTAGTACAGGTGGGTCCCGTAATCAAGGCTTTTCAGAAGACTTCTCGGTTCAAAGATTATTTATGGTATGAGCTTATTACACCGTTAGCCTTTCTCCACCTCTCTCTCTCTTCCTCTTCCGTCCTTATCTTCTAACAAATGGGAGTGGTAGTACAATTTGCCACTATTTCCTCCTCGGTGAGGTATGCCAACCTCCTTTATGTGTTAGATTTCGGATCCGTGTGATTGTGCTACTTCCCCGCCATCGTTGATCTCTCTTCTCCACCTGCTTCCACTTCTTACCCTTGATCCCTCTTTTCTCTCTCCATTGTGTAGCCTTGACGGCAAGACCAAGGTGAAAAAGAAAACATTGATCACTTTACCTGGAAGCTTTGAACTCTCTTTTCCGAATGTAAGGCCGATGTCCAAGTTGCTTCTTCTTTCCAGTGAGCGATTTTGCTTCTTCTTTACTCACATTTTTTTTTGGACACCCGATTTCTTGCCCTTTTAATCCAAAAAAAAGATGATAAATTTTGCTTCTACTCTACTTCCTTCAGTCTACATTTGTTAATATTTTCCTTCTCTTATCTTTTAAAGGCTTTAATCGTGATACCGTATGACAGTTTATATCTTTAATTTGGTAAAAAACAATTCGCCTTTATCAAGAACTAAACAGAAATAAGCTTTTACTAGCACGTGCTATTATGTTAAGCAGATTAGAAGAGACCGAGCACAATAGTGGAAACAAACAATTAGGTTGAGTCTCCTTCAAGAGATACTGAGACGCTTCCCATCAATATACTGCTCACCTCAATATTAATATCAAGTTGACGCTTTTTTCAGTTTGTTGCAGCTTTTTCTCAGCATAAGCGACACAACATAATATGAGCCTATGGCCATAGAAAAGTAACAGAAAGGCAAAGGCTGTTAATTCATTTAATTAATTAACAAACTTATTTTTTTGGTCTAAAATGGCAAGTAATTAACACGCTACGGTTTCTTCTAGGTGCATTATGCTTCATGGTGTATCGTAATTTTATACCTATTCCATATATGAACAAGAAAAAAGTTTATGAGTCATCGATATTTCTGAGGCTTGGATTGCTTTCAAGCCTAATGCTAATAGGTACAATTTACCATTGTGTCCCTTACTCATTAACATACAATTTGCTAAATCTTACATGTGCGTTGAGCTGCTCAGTTGAAAAATATAACGGCTATATTCAAAATCTATACTCTGGTATGAAGGTATAATAAGCTTAACACAAGCGTCTTCACACTTTGCCGCTTGGTTGGCCTTCTTCCACTCTTTCTCAAGCTAGCATGTAACTCTGCATCATTGCTGCTTAGCAGCTCGTTTTGACTCTCTCAAGCTGCTTGTGTGTTTCACTTTGTTGCTCGGCTGATCAGCTTATATTTCAATCATGGCCACACATCTCCTGCTATAAAACATACTTGATGCACCTGTTGTAGTCAGCTCTCATGTAGGTCCATAGAGGAGCTCCTTCAAAGCCACTAGTCGTCACCTCTCATGAGGATACACAGAGGACTTCACCTTTGATCGACTAATCACATGTTTCTCAAATTACATAATCAGCAGGAAAACATGCTTGATCCAAGCACCAAATTTGCTTTCAACTAACGTCTTAGCAAACAATTTTCTTTTCCTTCTTTTTTTTTCTTTCATGTTCAGCATGTTTAGGGAAATGTTGATTGGGCTATACCAATTTCCTCCTCCGTTTCCTTTTTTTTTAATAACAAACACTAAATTAATATACAACAAAAAAGTATAAGATGCTTCACATCCTTAGAACGCTCTCCCCTTTAATCCTTCATTTAATTTTCCTCTATTTCTCATTCCTTTCTTTCTCTTTAGTTTCACTACAGGAAATAAAATTACCTTTGTTCTCTTTTCCACCTTTGTGACCCAATGCGTCACACTTTTTGTATTACTCCAATAAAATTTAGCCTAAAACCAGGATGCCACCTGAGTTACAACTTTCTTCACAATTGCACAATCATCTGCAATCACCACCAGAGCCAATTTCTTTATGGGATGTTCCCTTCTCAGAGAAAATTAATCAAATAGGCGGTGAACATGTTTGATGCTCTCTGCTCACTGTAGTTGATGACATCTTGAAAGGTGCACCAACTCGATTGAACTTTTTTTTTCTTGTTACTAGCATGGTAGCAATCACCAAAGCTTTGACCATCTTTGAGCAAACTGCCTCAAACTAGCCTTCCTTCTGTTTTTCTTTTTACTGGTACAAAACTCATGAAAAACTACAAATACACATCTGTCAAAAGCTAAGGTACACCTCTAGCATGCCAAAATTGGCTTCATTAAGTTGCCTGTGACATCCACATCGATGCTCTAGTGTTTACCATCCATGAATCGGTATAGGGCCTAAATGTCACGGACACCTCCTCCTTTTTCTAAGATCAGTTTATCTCTTGTAATCTATTTACACATTTATACTCTTATCTGCTTCTTATACCCCTCAACTGTCCAATTAAAGAGAAAAGTAATTTCTGAAGTTACCTTACAATCTTATCATGGAAGAGCCACTCGCAACCGGCCACTGCCACGTTTGTTTCTGCTCTCTTTTCAGCCCTCACTGATTTCAAATGATCAATTCTACCACCAGAATTCAACAAAGCCCAACTTTCAGATGGTAGCCCCAGTCAGCCTCTCCACTGGCCTGAGCGCCCACACGCATCCAGATTAGCTTCAATGCTTGACTCTATAACCCGTTGCTTCTATTCTTCTTCAAGCTCGATGGGTTCTGGGTTCTCTTTCTTAGCGGGTGCTGAAACTCACAACGCAACAACACTCTTTTCATGACGGCACTATTGGTGATTCGCTTCAGCAACAACAACACCGCTGGACTAGTCGCCTCTTCTCTTCTTTCCCATTACAGGCTTCTTGATTAGAGTATGTTCATGGGATAGATTTTTTTTCGGAGCTTGACAGGGGAATTTAATAGGATATATATATATATATTTGTATGTCATCTTTGAAACTAAAAAAAGTAGTTAAAAAACATTAAAAATGATTAATTTTGATATGAAGAATTGTTTAAACGATTTAGATTGAAATTTCAAATATAAAAACTTAAAATTTAAATCATTAGCGTTTCGATCATATTAACAATGTGTTATCGTTAGCGTTTCAGTCAAAATGTTAACAATCTATAAGTAGGGGTGTCAATCGGTCGGATCATATTCTGTTCGGGTTAGGTCGCTATTATTTTATTATTATTTTTTATCCGACCCGACCCGATTAAAATAAAGTCAAAATTTTTTGACCCGTACCCAACCCATTCGGATCACAGGTCAACCCGATCCGGCCCAATAATGATTAAGCATTTAATAATTATTTTTTAATATTTTTAATGTAATTTAATTTTAATTAGTATATAATTAATCTTAATTAGTATATGAATAAATTTTAATTAGTGTAAATCTTCAAAATTAAACATTAAAATGCAGAATTATTTAGATCATTTCGGATTGACCCGACCCGAGACAGGTAAAAAAAAATTTATTCATATCCGACCCATTTTTACTCGAATCATTTTCAATCAGCTCGGATCAAAAATTAACGCCAAGTCAATGATTTTGATCGATTCTAGGGGTGGCTTTCATCAAATCAAAACTAATTTTTACTCAAAAAATGGAAACAGAGAAAGAACAACAACAAACCCTAAATTTTCTTTTTTCTCGTTGCTTCTTCTTTTTCTTCTTCTTTGGTTCTCCCTCAGGAACGAAATCCTGCTCTAATACCATGTTGGGTTTTACGATTTTTAATTAAACAAAATATTCAGTTGTTGAGTAAAAGAGAAGAATGAGAGAACGAGAAAGAGGAGGAAGAATAAAATTTTATCTCTCACCTCATACTGAGTTATAACCCTAATTGGGTTTTAATGCAATTTTATCAAAATGACCCACAAACTATTATAAATTACATGTATGCATTAGCACCCTATAATTTCCTATATCACAAAATATTCACAAATAACTATTTTTTTCCAACAGCTATTATTCAAGTTCGAGATTCGTACTGCAAAACATCACTAGCATTATTGAACACTTCCCTCCTTAATTGCTAAGATAACTTGGCCGATGGTATCAAATTTTTGCCTTTCCTTGAGCAACAATTTTGCAAAATTAAGGGCCCTTCTTTCACAAGTTGCTCGTCTCGACTCATTTTTAATCGACTCAAAATCCTCAACATGTGCTATTCCAACTATCCTCCTGTTCACAGAATTTCAAATTAAGCTCAAAAACATTCAAATATATTAAAATTAAAGATTGACTACATCCCTACCATAGGACATGAGGATAATATCCTCCGTACCTCACTTTCCCAATTTCTTCAAAAGTTACCCAAACTGCCCCTCCATAGTGTTTCTCTAAATGAGAAATCTAAAAGGAAGGAGTAATTTGAATATATTTCATAGAAATTGTGAGAAGAAGTCATTGATGATCATCTGTCCCATATGGCATATGAGATTTGTACTACCAATTACCAAACAACTGGGAATACAACTATACCATGTTCTACCTTTAATGAAACTGTACAAGAGATATATTCCTAAATCTTTAGGTACTTGTCCAGCAAGGGTTCTTTAAGTCGCCTTACAGCACTAAGGAACTTCACTATGCCTTAATCCTGCTGAACAAGAGCTCCACAGGTGGCATCAAGAAAGCCTTCTTTTGGCCAAATTCTTAATGCAGCTCACCTTTGTCCTAGTTCTTAAGGCATTTCCACCAGGATTAATACAAGGGCAGCCTTAAGGCTCACTAAGGAATCATTTTAATCTTTCTCTCTTATATATCTCATCAGTGAACATGACCTCCTCAGCACAGATTAAATTTTTAATCGCCGATTACTTAATCCATGTTATCAAATGGCCCTTAGGGTATCAGAGATCTTTTCTTCAGTACTTACAATTTCACTCACTGTACGGAAATTTTTGGAAGAAAATGGGAGAGGAAGGGCAACTATAGTATGCTTCTGTAAGTAAAAATAAAATTAACAGATTACCTGATCATTTTGGCTGCGCCAAATCCAAGTGAATCGTGAAATAAAGTCTTCATGTATTTTTTCTGTGCCGTACACAAAAGCTCTGGATTGTTGTATATGTCCGGAAGATACAACTCTCCATTCCCATTTTTATGTAGATCCCAGAAAGAGCAGAACTTCTTCTCGAACATTTCCCATGTTTCGTGAATTGTGTTCAAAATCCATTCTTTATAGGCCTGAAGAAATTTTATATGTTTTAAAATTAAAATAGATTTTATTGTCCGGAACTCGGGGATACCAGGTTGCAAACATGATGTCAATAATTGATTTTTTTTTTCACCATTTGGTTTGGCCTGCATAAAGTTCCTTGTAATTAACAAAAAATAGAAAATAAGCTGTCCTAGATATTAAAATTAGCATACTGCTCAGTACAGATTTATGTCAGTACTGAACCCAACTGACATGATCAATCTAGTAGGAGCATTCTTTTAAGTACTTTCACATTATGCAGATAAACATCAACATATATCATGTCAGACTCTATGAGCACTATATCAGCATCAGTGATGTCAGTATTTATACATACCTTACGATCATTTGTTTCAGTGGCATGGCCATCTTGTGAGAAATAGGCCAAGATCAAGTTTCCCAAAAATGCTCCTATATCAAAGCCCATCGGCGCATAGAACCCAAATTCTGGATCTATGACTTGGGTTGAGTCAGTCGTCACCATCACCGATCCCGTGTGGAGATCACCATGCATCAAAGCCTGCGATCTCTCACAGAACCTATTCATGAAATAGTAATATTGTATAGCTCGGTAAGCTTTTGAGGTCAACTACCATTTTGGTCAAGATCACTGCTGGACTAGTATGTCAGTTCAACCACATTTTAGATTTTTGTTCTGTCTATTTATTTGTTACTATTATTTGTTCTTTTTATCCTTTTATTTGATTGGAGAATTAGTCATAAATTGGTGCAAACTTAGTTGAATCACGGAACAACTGAGTAATATTAAGATCCTATTGCAAGGGTTACTTACTACAACTTCAGAAATCTACTACTTAAATTTAACGATTTCCCCTCAGTACGAAAAAAGTTTGACCACAAAAGAACTAAAATTTTGAAATATAACTTTGTAGCTGACAATTAAAATTTTACATGGATTTGAGCTCAGCAATTTGGAATTTTAGTTCATCATCCTCTCTAACTGACTTCGCATCCTGATCAAGGTACGGCGAGGTCCAGCGGTTGATGCTGGAAACCCTGTATGGATCTGAGAACACCACTTGCCCAGTATGTCTACACATCTCCAAATTTCCACAGAACTTTGCAACTGCACTTTTGAAAAAGATAAGGACTCTATGAGAATTAATTATTAACCCGCGTGGTCATCGTATTCTTATGTTTGAGTTTCAAGCATTAAAGCATCCAAAAGACAAAATTACAGGAATACCAACTGTGAGGTACAGAAATAGTCATGTCAGCAGTACTGGTACAGCATGACAGTAAACGCACACTCATCATTTTGCATCGTTACATGACAATTGTCCAAATACACTCACTACTTTCAGCACCAAAGACCAAAAACACATCTAGTAGAGTACCAGCTCTGTCATTACTAATACAATCCAAAACCAAGGTGATGTCTAATTTTTGGATACCAGTTCCAATTTATCAAAGGAACTATAAATTGAACTCAAAACGCTAGAATAAGAACAGTTTTTTTTTTATGTTACCAGCTTTCTTGTGATCAGCAGTTGTATGGTATAACAAAGAAGTGAAAAAAAGTGTCTTGGCAATGTAGTCCGACATGTGTTGTGCTAGCAATGGATACTCAATTCCAGCTATCAGCCCTTTCCTTAAAATAATATGAGGTGGTTCCAGGTATCGCATGCCGATAAGAGACATTGACCGATCAAAGTGGTAGACCTCTGGTACATGCTCTGGGCAGAGGCGGCCTTGCTCTGTTAGGATTAGTTCCTCAAAATATGCACGATCTCTTGTCAGTGACCATGACTCACCAACACATCTTATATATGGTAGAGCCTATGTTGGTATAGAAGAAGAAGAAAAGACAAAATTAGGTATATACTTAGTACCTGACCTGGGTGCTTATGCTATAGTGGTATGCTATTACAGTTTCTGAAATTAATTCAATATGGTTTGGATGCTGTCAGGGGCATACTAATACTGCAACTATACCAGGATAAAAGCGCCAGATACCCAGCAGCATAAACCTGACTGGTACAAAAGAAAATGAACATATCCAAACTGAGGCCAGTAAAAGTACCTTTACCAGACTTATGTGCTACAATAGCAAAATCTAAGATGCTCAACTGCAGCACGAACCCTGTCAGAATCTGGACATTTAAAATTGGGTTGGAGTTGGACTCTATTTGTAAGAAATTACTTGATTCTTTTTCTTATTTCTTTTTCTTGATCTGTATTTCTTATTCAACTAAGGCTCTTATGCCGCGTGCTTAAAAACTTTTTAACGGACACATAATACTCCAAAAACTCTTTAGATAGTAAAAATCGTAGAAAAGTTCGTGAAAAAGGTTAAAGGAGAAGTTCTAAAGACCTGTTTGGCCACGAAAGATCCTTTCGGGGAGGTTACGATGAAGACGAAGTTGAGGTTACCATCGCCGACCTCCTTAATGGTGATGTGATCGAGCTCCGCCTCGCCTCCTATGCGAGAGAGAAGAGAAGGCGTTGACCTGATGTACTCCACGAGAGACTTCTCGTCAAGCGGGTGAAAACCTCCATTGTCGACGGATTCCATGGATCAGGTTGTAGATAGAGATGGAGGATTTGTGCTAATGTGTGCCGTGTGTGGGTTTAAAGAGAGAGACTGTCACTGTGATGGGGGTGGAATTGTGCGTGGAGAGAAAGCGAATGTGTTGGTTCGTCGAACCTCGACTTTGATTTAGTTCTTCATTTTTTCTTCTTATATTTGAAAAGATGGAATGAATTGACGCATGAAATAATAATAATAGTGAATCAAGATTCCTTTTGTGTTGATTTCAAACAACATAAAATATGTGGGCATGTGGCGCTTCGTGATATCTACGCCAACAAGATGTACTGTTTTGGTAGTTACCAACTCGCATTCTCGCAACAAAGATCAAAGATGTATGTTGTTTCGGTAGTTATTAGCAACTCGCTACACGATGTGATCGGTTTCTTACGACCGTAGAAGAACATCCATGGTCGCCTGTGTTTGTCGTTATCAGATGCTCCGAGATCTGTGCTGTTTAAGTTTTTAAAGTGGGCAATTTTACAGCTCTTCCTCTTGAAAAATTAAAATAAAATATTTTTGTATTTAAATTTTTCAATAAAATGTTTTTGTGATCAATTAGTTTAATCATTATTTTCCCTCTCTTTCTTTTTTTATTTTCCCTCATTTTCTTTCAAATTCGATTTTAATATATTTTAAAATTTCCATTTTCAATTTTCGTAATAAAAATATTTATAATCTTCAATAATTCATAATTTTAAAAAATATTGCTTCAAAAACTTTCAAGTACAAAAGATTAAATTTGTGGATCTTAAATTTTGAATAGTTTGTAGTTGCTTCAATTTTCAATTTGAGGCGTCAAATTGTGTTACTTTGAAATTACAAAAAGATGTGAATTCTAAATTTAATTTTATGAGAAATGTTTATTTGAAATGTCAAACTCATGACCTTTAAATTTTTGATATATCATGTAATATTAATTGAACTTTAAAATGGTTTCGAATTTTGATGAAAATTAAAAATGTTAAATCTAAAATTTTTAATTTTAAAATTTAAAGACAAATAATTTAATATTTTTAATTTATGAAAATAATGAAATCATATTTTCAAAAATGTTATGAAATTTATGCTGAGTAGTGAAACTAGTAATTTTCTATGTAAAATATAAAATGAAATAAATATCAAAATATAAAATATTGCTATGTTCAGATATAGAGCTCTATTATATGATATTTAGTAAATTTAAGTTCTTAATATATGTCGAATGAAATTTTTTATTTTTGTAATTATTTATTTTCATAAAACTAAATATAAAGACTTGCATATTTTTAATAATTTAAAATAACAGAATTTGATACCTCAAATTAAAAATTGAAGCAATTACAAAATATTCAAATTTAAGATGTGCAAATTTGAACTTTTGCATTTGAAGTTTTTGAAGCGTCAACTTGTAAATATTATATTTTATTTAAATAGATACTTCATATATATTATTTTAAGATATGAAGCTAATTTTTTTAAAATTATGAATAACTAGAAATTATGAATATTTTTATTAAGAAAATAAAAAATTAAACTATTAAAAATCTGAAAAATAAATTGGAAGAAAGTGAGGGGAAGGAAAAAAGAATGGAGGAGGGTAATTATCATGCTAATGGGACCCACAAAGACATTTTATTGAAAAATTTAGATATAAGAATATTTTGTTTTAACTTTTCAAAAAGGAAAAGTAAATTTATAAAATTGCCTTTCAAATTAGAGTGCATTATTTATGGCATCTCTTTTTGCATTATCAGGAATAGTTTCTCAATAGATAATAATCATTGAGCTTGTCTTTCTTCCTTTTAAAAGACATAAAATGCGCCACTTTCATGTCTAAAAATAAATTTCAAATTCATCTTTATTCTTTAATATTCAATAACTCTTTACTCATTTGTATGCCATGTAGCATACACACTGCGTTATAGAGAAATGAGGATCCCTAGAAATATATGACTACACAAATCTCTCTCCACAACATAAAAATATATAATACAATAAAAATCAAGAAAAAATTGGTTGTCATCAAAATATATATCAGATATAACAAAAACCATCTTAATTTAAAATGATGGTCAGCAAAGTACAACTACTCAATATATAATACAACAAAAATCAAGAAAAAACTGGTTGTCATCAAAATATATACAAAATATAACAAAAAGCACCTTAATGACAACCAATTTTTTCTTGATTTTTGTTGGATTGTATATTGAGTAGTTGTACTTTTTTTGTCACCAATGAATGCCTTTGTGAAATAAATTGATTGGATAGGTTATGTTAATAATGAGTACCTTTCAATGGTTGGGAAGGTGCCATTGAACTCTATATCTAAGTGAAGGTGCATTTGTGAAGAGATATTGTGACGAAATTTTACTGTGAATTAATATTGTAATCAAATTCAAATATATTGATATTGAGCCGGCAATTTCTGAAAATATTAATGTGAGTATTTTTCATTTTCTTCATAAGTTCACTTTTATTTATTTATTTATTTATTTTTCATTTAATGATAGTGATTCAAATGTTATCTGAAGCCACAAAGTGCGGATTACATATTATGCCGCGCTTTTAGAAAACGGTAGGGATTTCTTGACGATTATTATTTTGATAATTTTGTTAATAATTTTTCAAATAATTTCAAAAAAAATAAAAAATAAAAAAAGTTTATAAACATATTCTTTAACTCATAGATCGATTGTGTTTCAAATTTCATACAATTTAAATATTATTGATACTTTATTAAAGATCATCAAAATTATATGTTATTTACAATGGTCCATATTTATCAGTCTTTGATGGCGTATCAAATAACCCTTAAATTATATGAAATTTGAAACACAATCAATATATAAATTAAAAAAAATATGTTTGTCAATTTTTTTCTATTTTTGAGAATTTTTAAAAATTAATTATCAAAATATCCGCTCTCTTTACAAAAACCAAAAAACCAAAAAACCAAAAAACCAAAAAACCAAAAAACCAAAAAGAAATAGAAAATAAAAGAACACGGCACAAACCATGCTGCTGAAGGAACCTGATGCATGCCATCTAAAACAGATTATTACATCATTGGAGTATGGAGTGTTACATCATACTGAACTAATATTTTATTTTCTTAAAAACGAAGATTATTTTTTTTAAATTTAAATATTTTTAAAAAATTGTTTATTGGATTTCGAATTTAAAAATCAAATTAAAGAATGAGAGTTTTTGCAATTTATCTCTATTTCCAAAATTTTAATATAAATTACTTTTCCCTTTATTTATTTCAATAGTATCTCTCTTCCCTTCATTCACCTTCACTTTGCTTTAATATTCCTTTTATAATCCCTCTTCTAACTACAATAAAAAAAAAGAAAAAACAAATACATAAATTTATTTGTAGAAAGCAGTAGACGCTTTATCAAATGCACTAAGTTTAATTGGTTAGAACAATTTAAGCTTTATCAAATGCACTAAGTTTAATTGGTTAGAACAATTTAAGCTTTATCAAATGTTCTATTTTAAATTATATTGGCTACTATTTTCAATTTTTTTTTTTCAATTCACAACTCACAAGCCTAACGCAATCCAATATCTAACAATTTTTTATCCGAATTTCACAATCGATAAAAGCACAATATCCCTTAGTTTATACCAATAACAACATAAATAATCCTAGTGGATTATTCACTTGACGAATGGAATTAAATATCATTATATATCAAATATGTCAATGTGGAAGTCCACCTTTAAATGTTTTTCTTGTTTGTTAACTATAGTTATATCTATTAAAAAGATATATGATTATTGATTACAAAAATTTAATTAATTTATATATTAATTTACATAAATATATACGAAACAGTTGAGCTTTAATAACTAATAATTATATATTTTTACTTCACATAAATTATTATATTTACAAAATAAGGAAATAAATAATTAGATGAATAAGAGGCATAAATAAAGAGCTGAATTTCTGATATCAAATCTGGAATGTGAGGAGGTTTAATGTCCATCGAACTGAATTTAATTTAATGAATAATTTTAATCGTCGAATCATTAAATCCGATATTTCAAACAATTAATGAAACGTCCGAACGAAACTTCGACCCAAATTTTAATATTTACCAAATAAATATTTTATCCGTCGAACTTGGTCAGATAAGAATTGAGCCTCCTTCGATTCCCTCAAATTGACTGATCTAAACAAACCATCAAAGAGCGAACAAAATGATCAAACCAAATATTATCATCTCATCATCAATTAGTAAATAGAAAACGTCACGTGCTGTGATATTTTGTGTAAAAATACGATATGTCTCGGTCACGCGATGTGCCGTGATATAATCAAAATATTTTATTCACGTGACGTGATATAACGTGCCAAAAATAATAAAATGAAGACACGTTATATCTATGATACGATACGTATAAAACACGTCACGTATAAACACGCCGTATTATATTGTAACTGTCAATACGTGATGTGACGTGACGCACATATGACACGTCACTTTTTTATAATTTTATCTTTTCATTGAAAAAATATTAAAAAATATTTAAATTTGTGAAAAATTATAAATTTTATTGTAAAATGTTGGAAAATATTTAAAAAATTTTATGGTAAAAAATATATTTTATATTTATATTAAAAATAAAAAATATTTGAAATAATAAACGTATAACTTTACGTGATTATGTGACGTGTCATAACGTAATGTGTCTAAATAATTTCACGTGACATGTTAATTTTAATTAAAAGATAACACGTCACGCGACACACGAAATACATCACGTAATAAACATATATATCGTTATATATCATGATATAATTAATCACGGCGTACTAATTTTTGAACTCTATTGATCATCAATAGACAATAAACCTACAAAACGGTCAAATGTTATCATGTCATCATCAATGAACCTAGCGGATCATTCAATCAAGGCATCAAACTATACACAACTTACGGTGCATCACACCCCCAGGAGCTGACTTGTCTGCAACTGAATGGACGAATGGACATCTCCAGTTTCTCAATCCCAAGTGGCGGAGATCGTAAAATGAAAAAAAAAAATCAAAAATCAAAAATCAAAATTCGAGGAGAGAGCAAAGATCCGCAAGATTCCCCTCAGGCCTCAATTCCAGTCCCCTTTCAAATTGTTCTTCTCTCACAAATTTTACCAACCCCCTTTTTTCTCTCACGGTCTCACCTAACCCCCACTATTTACCATCGCCATTTCCGATGGCCTCCTCCTCCGGCGCTGACGCCGCATCTCGCCGATCCGTACATCGCTCCCTCGGAGGCGGCGCAGGTCTCTCTCTCTCTCTCTCTCTCTTCAATCTCTGAGATACGATTTCTGGTCTGGTCTAGATCAATTTGAGTAAGGCATTGTCATCTCCTTGTTCTTTTCTTAATATCCCCTCTTGATTTCCTCTCCAGTGGCTGATGTTCTCCTGTGGCGGAGGAGGAATGTGGCTGTGGCTGCTGCTGTGGGGTCTACTGCGGTGTGGGTCTTGTTCGAGCAGGCCGGATACAACTTCCTCTCTGTCATGGCTAATGCATTACTTCTTCTTGTCTGTATTCTCTTCTTCTGGGCCAAATCTGCTTCTCTCCTCAATCGGTGCGTATCTCTTATCTTAATAAGAGTTCCAATTTTAACTGGTTCGCAGAGTTTCAGGCAGTACATATCCTCGATGCACCTGATCAATATTGATGCTATTCTCTTGTGAAATAATTAGACCTAGATTGAGTCTCAATGAAAGCAGCACTGTCTAACTTAATTGTCACCTGAGCATTCATGCCTCCATTCAACTAACTCAACTTTACTCTCCTACTTGCCCTCAATTATTGAGCCGATAATTTTATTGCTGAGATTTACAGTGTACTTACAATTAATTCTTACCTCAGTTGTAGAACCAATAATTTTATTGCTAAAATTTTACCAGGTACTTAAATTAATCCTGAGTTAAAAATTCAGTGTGACATTTATTGATCCTTAGGTAGTCTAAAACCCAGTTTAATTATACCATGACTTGTGCAATTAGGTCACTGCCAGCCAAAGGCTGACCAATGTATATTTGTTTTTTAGACCACTGCCTCCTCTCCCAAATCTGGAGGTTTCCGATGCTTTTGTGGAGAAGGCTTCCAGGGTGGCCAATGTGTGGGTCAATAAGGTCTTGGGCATAGCTCATGACATTGCCATTAAGAGAGATAGAAGTCTCTTTCTCCAGGTAGCTTTCTAATTTATTTATATTGTTTAACCTTTATGTAAAATGAGAAAAGATTGAGATTTCAATTCTATGTGCATCTTTCAAGAAACTCAGCATGTTCCCCTGAAAACATAGGAAATGCCATGTTTTCATGAAATTACCTATCGCTTCCTTAAGGATATGTAATTTGTGCCATCTCTATGCTTCTAGATCTCCATTTTTATGTGTATAAATGGTAAAAGAGGTCTACTTGGGGTGTTGTTCTTAAAGAAATTCGGGAGGAAGTATGTGAAAATTTCCACATCTTATGGCGTTTATCAGATGTTATTTGCTTCTTTTACTTTTTTTTATCTCAAGTTCAGTAACTTCAAGTTTGTGGCCACTTTTTATTTATGAATTCTTATTTTTATTTCTTTGACATGTCGCATGTCTCTTACAAATCTTTTCGATGATTTTTCCTTATTTTTCATGAAAGGTGATATTGGTACTATGGCTAATGTCATACATTGGGAGCTTCTTCAACTTCCTGACTCTTTTTTACATTGGTATGTATGCAGCAGAGACATTTACCATTGTTCGATTATTTTTCCATTAGGTACTTCCAATTTTTTAATTATCAATTGGTTCTACTGAATCTGAGGTATCAAGCTGGCTCAGTACCAATTGAGCATCAATTATAAGCAGGCAAGCTAGGGTTAAAAAAATCTGAAAAAGAACAGTCAATACTAGTGCATTGTATTTCTTAAAAAGAACAGTCAATACTTTTTATATATATGGGGTTAAATATCAGATGAAGCGAATGTAAAAAAAGATATTTAAGCACAAAATTGTTATGAACACCAGTTTTAGTATAATAGCAATGCCAAATTTTAAGTTTTTGGGATATCCTTTTGTCATAGTGATGACTCTTTGATCACAATTCTTGTGTTATCTGTTGTTCCAGGTACAATAGTCTTGCTAGTTCTACCAGCCATGTATGACAAGCATCAGGATAAGGTCAATGAAAAAGTAGTGATTGCACACAGACAATTGTCACGTCACTTTGACAGCTTTGTTACCAGAACTGGACAGCCCAAAAAGGAGAAGAAAACTGAGTAGCTTCATTTTGCATACTTTGCGATTCTTTTTAGGTACTAAATTCAAAACCTCTGTTTTAGAAAAAAGGTTGATTTTGACATCTTTGTATAAAATAAAGATTACAGATTGAATATTAGTACCTGTATGTTCTGTTAGTAGATGCTGGTCAATGCGATACCTAATACTGGTTGAACCTTTTTTGAAGACCTTACATTTATAAAAATCTTCCCTTTTCATTATGTACAGTTTGAAGGTTAATTGCAAAGTTAGGCAAAACTTTGAGGGGCAAAAAAGGGTTGTATCTTGGATTAACTGCACAAATTTAATGTGTGAAAGGTTCTATAGCACTGTACTGGAAATTGCATTAAAAATTCTTGAGATCAGTATTCCTGCTCTGGTTCACAATACCAAGTCATCGCATTGCTGGAAATCTGCAATCAACCAGCTTAAGTCCTCAATATGGCTAGTGATCCATGAACTTTTTTTTCATGCTTGCAAATTTATTTATCAACTGTTAAATTCTTTCAAATTTTCTAAGACACAAGTATCATTATATTTTCAGGGCTTGTTGCAGCACCCCCCCCCCCCCCCCGGATCTCCCTGGATAGACGATGTAAACGGAATTTATCTTTCTGATATTTAGCAATTTACGCATATTTGCCGAGTACAGTTTTGTTGGTACTTGTGCACTATGGTGTTATTCTGTGGTTAAGAAAAGAAATATGATCCTGAGAGTTTGAAGAATGCTTGCGATGCTTTGCTTTAGTATGATTAATGGGTCAATTTGTCAGAACTGCTAATTTTATCTCTTATCTTTTTCTCTCTTGCTGCCTTAAACGGGTTTTTTTGACATATACTTATTTTAGATCCATCTGTTTAAATATCTCATTACCATTTGTAGTATTACTACTCAGCATATAATGTGCAACCCTTTTCTAGGTCAAACGAGGCTGCATTAATGAGATGACTTGTCTAAAGTCGAATGGTCGCCGTTGATTTGTCTCAATTTTTAGCAAAGTTCCTGAATGTTTATGAGCCTTCAAGGAATTATTACATACAAGATAGGAAACGATTCGCATTTCCATGTGTTATTTAAGTGACATGCATGGTAGAATATGATTCACTTCCCCATTTGTTAGGCTTGAGGGCCCTTTTTTTTTATTAAAATCTATTTAATTACCTCAATAGAACAAAATCGAGGATTCAAATAAGCTTCGAGTAATTTTGCCTGCAAATGTAACATTCAGAGTATTTTTTCCAAGAAAGGAAAAAAGAACGACATGGGTAATAATGTGTATGGGAGAGAATTGATAATTTTTTTAAGGTCGCAAAAGAAAATAACTTTAGGGCCCATTCGGAATACGTTGCCGGAGAGATCATAGTGTTGTCAGTTCGCACGAAGTATATTGTGCGCAACATCATAATAGAAGTTATCCAGATAATAAAATCTAAATGTGAGAGGAGGTGCATGTACATGTGGACCTGTAATAAGAGAAAACATCATAATCAAAACACTATCTGGTCGAATTCTAATATAGTAATATATTTATTGTAGCACTGATATAGTAGCTAAATCTCAATCCTAAATCATCAAATCGTCATTCTCTTTTCTTTTTCTTTTATTTACAAATAAAAATAATGGTTCTTAGAAACATTACTTCAAGAGTTTCTCATATGATGTCATAACACCCCGTTCCAAAAGCTATAGAGAAGATGAAGCCAAAACAGGACAGAAACCAAAAACTTCATATTTGATTATATATGCATTTAATCAACCTAGAACGATCACTCAATGGGAAAATATAACATGCAAAAGGAAAAGAAAAGAAACAAACGGCAGTCCAAAAAGTCTAGTTGCCACACTTCATATTTCCAACAAAATTACTTCTATAAATTGTCTTTATTGTGAAAATTTCTGGAGTTGAATATACATCATCCTGATATTACAAATTGACTCAAATTGATATTACAAGCTAACAACTACCAGTGAGGAGACCAGACTAATACCATATAAGCATATCTATTGACTCGAATTGATATTACAAAAACAGTACTGAGCAAGACCAGCACAGTAACAAGCAGTCGGAAAAGACTAATCTTAGCAGCATTCTCCTCTCCAAAGATGTTTGCTTATCCTGAAATTACAGATAAAAAAATTAATTTAGAACAAAAGAAAAGATAAATGAAAAAAGGAGACTTAAATAATGTCTAAATTGCAGTAGAGCCCCTGCATATTCAAAATTGGCAAAAGGCCCTTCAATTCCTGTGCAAATTATAAAGCAGGAGAAGAACCTATCATTACTGTGCAAGCAGTGTAAATTTAATTGACTAAATCAATCATTAATGCAGAAATGGTTGACGATACTTTATAGCTTCATTGCAACCTAGACAGGTTAAACATCCCTTTTTTCTTGGATCAATGCATATTTTAATTTCTCCATGCACTCTTGAGAATCTCCAAACCAATGAGACCACACTTGACATTCTAAAATTTATGAAATTATATTCTTATCTAATTAAATGAGCCATCTAAAGGGTCATAATTTATTCTTTGCCCAGTTGTACCATGAAATTAAGTCCAAAGATAATCATCGACAAACAGCACTCAGACTAAGTAGTAAGAAGATTCTGAAAATTGTAAGATGCAAGCTGAAATCAGAACAGCCTTAGATTTGATTGACATTCCAGATCAATTCCCTCAAAATGAAAGAAAAAAAGGGGTAGGATTGGGAGTTGTTGTTTTTGATGTTAAGAATACTTTCTTTTTGGAAGATGTTGAGATTGAATGTGGGTACAGTTCCAGAACTGGACAGGATAAATGGTTCATTGGAATAGAACAAAAAAGTTTATGCTAAAAAACGTGCTAATTTGACAAATTAGTAGGGAATTAACAACGAGGACCCAAATTGAAATTTTCTCACTGATTGAGAGACTTTTCTGCAATATCCATTAACACGGGGGCCTTTTGCAAACCTTTCATTAGAAAAATTAAAATTTGGTACCTCAGAAATAGATCAATTAACCAGTAAGATACTTGTACCAGAGTCTTTCACCTACGGTGTGGCACTATAGAGTAGGTTATCATATCTACCTAGGCATACTACAAAGATACGCCAACCTAATCATACAAATAATAGAGCCCAAATAAAACCTTAAGTAGACACAAATGAAACCTAAATACTTATTGGAGAAAGCCACATATGGAATATGGTCATTTTTTTACCTATCAATATCTACAAGATCAAATTTCTAGACAAAACAACAAAGCACTGTTAGAGCTCAAATATTTTACTTCCACACACCTCAAGAAATAAGAAAGTAAGGTAAGAAAATAAGCCTTACATCAAATGCAAAGAGCTCCCATGTCTGGTAATGATCTGGATGTGGCAGAAGGTGCTCTCTCAATTTGATCTCTTCTCTTATTCAGCTTTTTTCCTTTCTTCTCTTTTCCCCTGCTACCAGCTTTGCTTTTACTATAAGACAATTAAAATTGGGAAAAAAAAAAAAAGCAACCTCATTCTCTTTCTCTTTTTTAAAATTGTTCATAACTACCAGAAAACTTATGTGAGAATATTGCCTAAATATGTAGAAAATATCATGTTTAGGCCCCCACAAATCACAAATTTTATCTATACCCCCCCGCCCTCCAACATTTATTTTAATGATGACCCAACTACCCTACATCAGTATTTTCTCTAAGAAGTAGAACCAAAGGGTAGTTTAGGCATTTTCTTGAAGAATCTTAGAAAGCACAGGAGTAGGTGATGTTTCACTAAGACATTCCGAAGTCAATAGGGGCCCCGAAGGATGGGGTAATTGATCTTTCTAAAAGATGATAATGAATTAAAAATAGAAGGTAAGAAGAAGCAGATATATACATTACTAGAGCAGAAGCCCTATGTTGCTTTGCCGATGCATGCTGTGATTCCTTATCTTTTGCTGATTTCTACAAATAAAATAAGAACCCAACAAAAAGTTAAACAAAGTAACTAACGTCTCTGTAGTAAACCATACAAAATAACCAGTATATTCCAGTTTGAACCAATATATTGATATTCTTATGGCTTCGTGCAGCATACATCATACGGTTAAACAACAGTACAAAACTGTAATGAAGTCTTGGTTTCGGTCAGTGCATTATTAAAAAGATACCTTATCTTTTGGCTGGTTCTCTTTATTTGGTCTCTGAGAATCGCTTGGTGAACAGCAACCACTATCAATGTCTTCTGGAACTATATGTCAAAAAAAAAATCACTTAACATGACAAAAAGTTCTAAAACAATCGTTGCATGATGAAAGAAAGCATAAGTTCATTTTAGCTCTATACCGTTGGTATCAGAAAAGGAATTTTCTTCAATGCAAATTAAATCAGCCGACTCTTTCTCTGCAATTATGTACTCTATTGCTGCATCAACATCACCTGCCACCTCTTGAAGAACCTAAGTTTTCATGTCATCAATATTATGCTAAATTCATAAATATTTGAGGTCAAGGGCTCATATGAACACGGAGGTAGTAATTAGTAACAGAACAAACCGTTTGAATTTTTTTGGTATTATAACATCTGGTTGCATCCATGACTGTCTTCACTTGAGAGGACCTTTTTGAGTCACTACTTGTTGCTTTAGAACTACTGCTTGCTATATTTGCATCCAGCTGTTATTAGAACGAGAGAGAATTGTAGTTAACTGAATTAAGCCCCAGAGCTATTGCTGGGCAACTAAGCCTCAAATTAATCACCAACCAAACCAAAACCAACCCAAATTGATCATCGATTGTGCAACTTTGCTCAACTAAGGTTCAATCCTTAACAATAACCAAATTACCTCAACTTGCCCAAAGTTATGCAACTAGGCACCAGTACTCCTATTAAAAGCGCATTGAACACAAATGAGAAGGAAAATTTGGTCAAACCAGTATCAGCGTGATGCTAGTGATGATTCATCACTCTGTGAGTTGCAAGATTAAACCGGACATAAAATGGAATGAAAGATGCAACATTCTCTTTCATCATTTTCACTTCTGACAAAATGTTATAAAAAATGTATACTCTGAGAGTGAGAGAGAGAGAGAGAGAGAGAGAGAGACCTTGATGAAGATAGGCTTAGCAGGGCCCTCACAAGGATCTTCCCTTAACCTAACGCTATTATAGTGTTCTCCATGGTGATATGACCTGCACAAAATTTAAAGAACCCCTATTCAACCCATATATATGTTGGTAATATGTTCTTATTTTATTGTAAGATTAATATAATGATTATTTTGAGGAGGCATCAACGAAGGTGTTTCTAGAATCAAATTATACTCATTATATCAGAAGCTTTGAGGAAGAAAATTACAAATGAATCATGTTGACTTCATGGCTAGGAAAGTTGCTTATGTACCATCTCGGTGTGTTAAGCTGCACAAAGAGATAAAAAAAAGAATGATAAATAGAATATCACATAGAAGTCCAACTATGCAATAAATCAACATCAATTTATTACCGAAATTACAGTTAAGCCTCACTTTACAGGCAGGTAAGATTACCTGATGGATGCAAATGTTGGTACGGGTGACAAGAGAGGCGGCTTGTAACTCCATGTGACCTGCCCAGGTACCATCTTCCTCCATAGATTTGCAATAATCATCAAATTGCACTTCATCCTCTATAAACGGCTCAAAATCCTCCCTGTGGTTCTACTATTACAAAAATACAATAACATGATGTGAAGGATAAGATTGTAAGAATGACTTCATGCATGCTGAAAATCCTCTCCATTTTTACTAATTAAAAGATTCAAAATTGAAACATATTATCTTCAGACTAAATTACAAAAACTCAACTTTCACCAAAAAGAAAAGGCAAAATTATGTCCTTTTTCCTACTAGGAGAAATAAGTAAAAAAAAAAATGTTGTAAAATCACATATGCATGATTTCATCGAATCTTTCATGGACTGCACAAATGCTTCTGTAAGTCAAAAGCTTCTATCATAAAAGTAAAATAAAAAGTTCAATAAAAAATATCAAATGCACCAATTCTACTACTTGCTCTTACAAAACCTATGCTGCTATTTAATCAAATAAAGCTTGAATTTTTTTTAATTTGAAACAAAATAAAGTTCGAAATTTGCTCAATGGAACAACCCGCCTTGTTACTATACCAAGGTAAAATAGTCATACAATCAAATAAAAACTTCTAAAAGAAAAATCAAGCATGTGTAAACATTGGCTTACAAGTTACAATTACTTAAAAAATAAACCTAGACTTACTCTGATATATTGTACCACCATGCTACGGTACTTGGCATGCTCTTCTTCATTTCCCTCAAGTTGATCAGCTAATGATCTAAAAGTAAAATACATGAACAAGTGGGGTTAAATGTTTTATATATTGATAATGGATCGCTGCACCAGCCGTTTCATCTCATACATACTACCTTTTTTCTGGTGCCATAATTTCTTTTTCCCCCTTATTCCTTTACTTATGCATGACCCACAGGGCCATTACCACCATGGATGACATTTTACTATTTTAGAATGCTGTTACCAGATATCAGAACATGTCTATGTAGTAGTCATAAACTCATTGTAATTACCAGTTTTCTTAAATGTCTTTTTAATTTTTAAAGCCACAACAACATCAAGGTAACAAAAAAGGAAATGAATAAAGCAAAAACTGGAAATGGTACTATACACAATTGCAGATATTAGTCCAAAAAATTATCCTAGTAGTGGGGGTAAAAAAATAAAAAATAAATAAACAACCTGAAAAAACAGTTGCCATCAGCTACAACTTCAATTATATTTAAACCCAACAAATCGAGTTGAGCTCGAAATTCAGATAAATTGACCTTCTTTCCATGCTTTTTAACCTATGTAAATGTAAAAGCACCTTAAAAATTAACATACTATAGAAAGAACAATCAATACAGAACTCTCTGATTTGTCATTTTTTTTTTGATATAAAGGCTCCCATTAACCCCGGCATTTATTCCTTTTCAAATATCTCTTGCAGGATTTGAACCCGCGTCTCTCTGTTGAGAGGCAAGACCTATCACCAGTATGCTTTGTCATTTTACTTGATAGCAATTAGAGTCAAACTATCAGTGTACAAATTACTATACTTTGCGTATAGCAGGGAATTAATTATTGCTTTTTCATTGTTCCAAATTCAAAAAAAAAAAAAGAACTTTTGAATAATAAGTCTACACATAATACATAGAAGAGTTCATTAGGGTTTCCCCTTTGTCGTTTATTTCATTCAAAGCATTGATTAATCCTCACTTTCATTTGTAATCGTTATCAGTTTCTCTCCAAACTACACTTAGAAGTTGGATAAGAATCTTCGAATTGAGACAAAATCGGAATTGAGATTCGCAACACGACAATTAGTCCATGCCTAACAAATCATCTGAGAAATACATCCCATATTCCCGACAAAGGCACTTCGCGCAAGAATCTGCATTGAAATTTCTATCCAAATTCTAGAGTTTAAAGAACCGGATTAGGAAGGAAAAGTAGAGAGAGAAACAAAGATTACGGAGTCGCGTGGCGCTCTGTGGGGTTTAGCAGCCTTCTTGTTCTTCGCCATGGAGAAAGGAAGAGAGAGAGAGAGAGAGAGAGAGAGAGATACAGATACTGCACTGAGATGTGGGTCCCGCAAGCTGTAGCTTGTTGCTTCCTTCGGCGAAGGATATAATGGGAATTCCACACAAAATTTATTATTTTTAATTAAGTGTATTACTTGTGTATAAATAAAAATAAAAAAAAGGTAAATATAAAAGGGTACCGACATAAATAAACAACAAATATTGAAGATTCTAATTTTCGTATTGATGTGAACCGTCTAATTATAAATATACGAGAAATTACATCTTATATAAGATATCTAATATTAAATTAGCAATGATATGATAATCCAAAAATGATGGAAATTAGCAAGTTTTTGGCAATGCTTCGTTGAAAAAAAAGCATTGTGATAATAATAATAATAGTGATAATAATAAACTTCAATAATAATAATAATAATAATAATAATAATAATAATAATAATAATAATAATAATAATATTTAAAGAAGTTCATTCGTGAGTGTTTATTTGATCTACTCTTATGTTAGTTGTTCTTAAAAGTTAGTTTAGTTATTTCTAATATATATAATCATCAAATGACTATATGATTGTATGTTTTATTAACTAAATTATTTTAACAAACTCGTTTTTGGGCTATATTTTTACAAGCCTAAAGAGAAAATTTTGGGTTATATTTCTACAAGCCCAAATAGAAAATTTTGGGTTTATATTTCTACAAGCCCAAAGAGAAAATTTTGGGTTATATTTCTACAAGCCTAAAGAGAAAAATACGGACTATATTTCTACGAACCTAAAAAGAAAAATTGCTAGTTTGATCGTTATCTTTATTAAGTTCCGTCATAATGGTATCATTTATGAAATTTCGTCTATTATAAAATTAATTCTTCCTTTTTACTCAAAAATGATAAATCATGTACATTTAAAAAAAAAAATTATATGTATTTTGTAAAGCGAAAAAATGATCAATTCCTTACTGCATGAAATGTGAACAATATATCTTAAACAGTAGCTAGCACTCCTAAAATTAATATATATACCTAATGCAATTATCATATCCACCATTTTGCGGGACCAACTATGCTAGGGAGCTAAAGTGTCGTCCCGTGTCTATACGTGTTAGCCGAAAGTATCGTATCGTGTTATATTTTTTTTATATTAACATTAAAAATGATACTTCTGACTGTACGGTATGTCTTGCACGCTGTGCGTATACGTGTTTAGACATGTTTTAATTTTTTAATTAAATTTTTGTTTTTAATTATTAAAAAATATTTAAAAGTTCAGAAAAAAATAAAAAAATATATCAGAAAACATAGAAAAAATGGAGGAAAATTTTTTATAATAATATATTTTTTAAAATGTGTTTGTAACAACTATTAAAAATACATTATAACAACTATTGTTTAAAATTCCATAGACGTATTTAAACATGTCATGTACCAGCTAGACACTTGAACGTATCATGTCTAGTGCGCTTATCGTCTAACACGGCATTTGTAAGGGCACGGCACGTAGCACGTCTAAGCATGCGTGCCGTGTTTTGGCCGTGCCCGAACACGTGCCATCCATACCGTGCTCACGTGCCACATGCACACTAAACTATGCTATTGCTTCAATTTTGTTAAATCAAGACTTCAAAGCTAGTTAAAGTTTTTAAATCAAGACTTCAGAATGCTAGCAAGTAAAGCTAAGGTGAATTTAAGCTTACCAAGGAGTTTAATAAATTTAATTAAAAAAATCTATCAAAGCGATTTAAAATGACAAATATAATTTGCTTGATAAATTTTTATATCAAAATCTTATAGAATACAAAATTTTTCTATTTTTAGAGTTTTTTAAGTATTTATTTGAGATTTTTTTTAAAATGACTAATTCTAATATATAAACATGGTCCAGCTGCGACAATAACAAAAGTGTTGTGATGGAAGGTACAATTTTAAATTAGATGCCACTGCCCACTGCATAGATGATGTAGAACAAAACGATTTCTTTTTAGCTGTCAATGTTAGATAAAAGTTTCTAATTAGCATATGAACCTTAATTTGATAAGAGATGAAAAGAAAAGGACATTGTAGTAGTGAGGTAGATATCATTAAGTTATACTTCTTTTCATAATTAAATTCAGAAGACTTGAAAATCTTGAAATTAAAAACCCCAATGAAGAAGTAATAGTTGGTCATGTATATATAAATTAAGAGAGTTGGATATGTTGGACTAATTAAGAAATGGCACTCAATATTCTAGTAACTGTTGAGTTCAATAAATTCTATTTTTTTAGTATCATATCATTTTTTTTTTACTCGGGTCTAATACAAATGATGATATGCTTTATTTTTTTATGAAGAGAAATAAATTCAAATCCTAAAAAATACATTTAAAAAAATAAATACCGGGATTAATGTGAGTTTTTATTTCAAAAAGAAGAAAAGATGACTCTTTTTTGAAACTTCAAAACATTATATAGTTTGATTTGATAGGATAATTTAAGTATCAATTACGCTTAACAAAGAACAGATGAATTATTATTGAAACAATTTCTTGAAACAAAATTAAGTTATGCATCATGCATGATCAGCAACTGCTCTTGCTGACATTTGCAAATAAATGAAAGTAAGTATGAACACAGAGTCTTGAGCACTAGCCAAATTGCTAGGTTAATTATTTAAGTGTGAACACATCTACACCACCATTCATGCCTATATTTCATATTTGCATGTTCTCATGCCCACAATTAAGTGCCATAATCTTGACTTCCTTTGATGTTTTCTTTCTTTCTGTCATTCTGATCCAAATTCTATCTACAACTCTACATCCTCATCCTCCCCCTTGAACTTGTATCAAAACAATGATTTGGTTCATTCCTTTCCCACTTTCCTTTTAAGTAGCAAATAGCAATCTATTTAGGCATTAGTATTTGGTGGGGTGAATGTAATTGGAGATAATGTTTGCTCTATATGATGCATATATACTTGAGGGGATCTAATATTTATGGTCATTAATGTCACAATGATCCTAAAATTAAATTTCAAATAATTATTTGTTGAACTCTGAAATAACAGAATTAATTAATTGAACATTTTGTATGTATCATGTTATATAGTTACACAAAAAATTACATCATTTCAATTTTATTTTGATATGCATCAAGCACTAATAAAAATCAACGAATCAAATTTTATGATTTAGTTCACTCTCTTGATGACCATCGAAATAAAGTTAAAATTTAATAATTTTTTATATGCATATTATTGAAATGAATTAGAATATATCTAACGGTTTATATATATTAATTAAAATATAAATAATAAAGTAGATATCATAAATACCAATGATCATGGTTGTCGAATCCCTCCTTTATATACTTATACAGTACTATTCCTTCAATTAGAAATGTTATTATGGAAAAGTATTTAGACTATAATTAATTAAGAAACTCTGAGCAGAAGGTTGGTATCTACTTCAGACAATGTAAAACTGCAATGTAGATAATATTAAATTGAGGATTTGAATAAGTAAATATATTGTAACTTAATTTTATAAAGAGGACTAAACAATACATGTACTTGTAAATTTTACAAAATTTAACAAAGTGAATTACAGTTTTTCAATTCATGGAGGAGGTACCCCCAAAAAAGAAAAAATCCTCCACTCTTCGAGTCCGCATGTACTGTCATAAATATTCTATAACAGCAAACTATCATTAATTTTAAACGGACTGATTCAATCTAAACAGTCTAAATTTAAACTATAAAAAATACTTTTTATTTTAATTTTATTAAATCTCATTTATTATAAAAGTAATAATAAAAATTTATCATTATCAAGTACGATGAATCCTCACTCATCGTACTTGACTGCCATAAAATCTTCCTAATGTCCAATTTAGAAGTCTCTGTTTTTCATGTGGATTTGTTTTTTCCCTACTATTCATCCCATGAAAAGCATATGGACCATGTAATCTACACTAAACAGAGCAAATCACAAAAAAGTCCTTCTGAATAGTATCAGTCAATTCGATCTGATTCGTTCGTTTTAAATCGGACGGCTCAGGCATAAAGAAAACAAAATAATATTTTTCTTCTTGCAATATTGAATGACAATGGATAGGGATCCTTCTTTGTTTCAACAAAATAACATACTTTTATTATTATTTTTTTGTTCTGTATGGACCAAGTAAGAAATCAGAGGTGGGCACGTGTCCATCTCTGAATCGAAATTATTGTATAAATATACTTCTAAAATTAACTGTTAGTAAAGATGATTGTAAAATTAAATCATAACTTCTAAAGTAATTATATAGTTATGTTCCCTCCTTAATTTTTGCTTCAATATTAATTCTATATATATCCTAGATCTGCTCCTGAAAAATCAACACTGTTACATTGGCATGTTTGTTCAAATACAATGTAATAATAATTAGAGTTTATGATTACATTTCATACAAATGCTTGTACATAACTGATATTTTATTTCTCATTTGTTATCCTTTCTAAAATAAAATTAAATCTAGTGGACACTTTGCCTACTACTTTCTAAAAAGAAAAGAAATCAGCACCAGTGGTCCTCCTTAACAATCTCTGGTTGTTTTTGTGCAGGAAAATCGGCATGATCCGAATTCACAATATAAGAAATTTCATTTTTCTGGCCTACCACAATTTTTATTTTGATTAATATGTACAAATTACACTTTACTCAAAAAAAAGGATGTCCAAATTACACTTTATTCCAAAAAAAAAGGAAAAAAAGAAAAAGAAGGATATCGACATTACACTGTGATTAAAGCCAGAAAAACTTTAAGCTGAGCCGGATGACATGAAAGATAATCATGTCAGTAGGTGATACCAGTATTTTGAGATAAAGTAGATGATACCAGTATTGTTCCTCTCAAACTATGTTAAAGAAAAAGAAAATGAGGTTAAAGAAAAGGAAGGAGGGCCACACTGAAAAATAATTGAGTTTAGAAAAGAGAGGAGAGAAAAATGAAGAAGGAAAAAGGATGTACTAGGAGATAATTGACATGTCTGGTACCAGTGCACACGCGGGCTTGAAGATATCGTGCGTTAATTTCGGCTTCTCTGTTTGATTTTGATCAATATTTTTTAATCAATTTCTAGGAAGGATCCAAATTAGGGTACCCTCTAAATTAAGTACAATCCATATCATCCATTAATTCTAGATATGATTGTCTGATAAGTATAGCAATTAGCAAGAGTACTCCACTTGTTAATTAGCATGCATCAATTATCATACCAGCAGATAAAAAAAAAACCAGAATTAATATACCTTACACAACTACATATGCAGCTCTTTGTAATACAATGTATGATGTATCAGACTGGTTCAGATATCATACCAGAATTAGAGGTAGCCAGTCAACCAGAGAAGAAAGACCTTGCATTACCTTTTTGTCAAATGGCATGGTATGGTGCGCCATGATTGTTGAAAATCCACTATGTAATATTGTAATCTACAATGTGCAAAGGACCATGCGACCATTAAACAGATGAGAGGAGGAAGGAACAGAGGAATTCTCTTTAAAACATGATTACATTTGGAGACCTTGAAACTGTGTTCATTAATTAGAAAAAAAAAACCGAGAGATAATTGGATGTACACACAAATAATTTTGTAATTGAAAATTTCTCCACACAAATGTATCCACCCAATTTCAAGAATTTACTGCATTTGCCCATTTATATGATTATGAGTTAAAATTGAGTTTATGATTATCATTTATATCATCATCATCATTGTAGTTGTTATTATTGTTGTTGTTAGTACTACTATCCAATCTATTATTTTAAAGTTCTAACTAATATTGATCAAATGATATCTTCCCTCTTCTGAACAGTAAAAAATACCTCTATTTTAACCCCCCCCCCCCCCCCCCCCCACCCACACACACACACCAAATGTAAATATTTTATCAAACAACACTAGATTAAGAGCAGAGAGGGTAGCAACTACAAACTCTCTGTATATAGTATAGTATGAGCTCGGCATGCTACATTATTTCCAACACCAATAAATTAACAACCAAAAGCAGCATCTCATTGTGACTTCTTTAGCATAAAGAACTTGTGAAAAATAATATTCTTAGGCAAAGCTTTAACAAAGTTGCCTCCACTTCTGATCAAGACCACGTAACTAATACTTCCACTACTTCCTCCCCGTTCCTACACATTGCCATTTCCACCAATCACTCTTTTATAAAGCTCAAAGGCCACCTTTCTTTTCAAAAATAGTGCGCTATTTATTTATATATATACATATAAATTCCCTCCTGCTTCCATCTTACCCCAAAACTAAACACCCCCTCCCCCCAGATCCAATCAAATCAGTGATTGGGCTTAGAAAGCCTTATTAGTTCAATCACCTTATATATCTAATTAAGCACAAAATAAAAAAGAACAAAACAATGATTACAATGTCACCAAAGCTCCTTGCCATCACTGTCTTCATTTTATCGGTCTCCGCCGGAGTCAAAGCTCAATCCGATCAAGGCCCCGCTCCCGGCCCGGCACCGAGCCAAGGAGACTTCCCGAACGTGAAACAGTACCTAGCATACCTTGTCATTCAACGCTTCAAGCTCACTATAACATCTGATCCCCTAAACATCACCGGCACGTGGGTCGGCTCTAAAATCTGTGACAATGACGACACCACCACATATAGAGGATTTTTTTGCGATATACCGCCGGGCACCAATGACACCACAGTTGCTTCCATTGACTTCAACGGCTTTCACCTCGGTGCAGCAACACTGGATGGTTTTATCAATGCTTTCCCTGACCTTGCGCTTTTTCATGCCAACTCAAACAACTTCTCAGGCACGGTCCCGAACCTTTTAGCATTGCCGTACCTCTACGAACTTGATCTTAGTAACAATAAACTTTCAGGTCCATTTCCATCGAATGTGGTCCCATTAAGTGGCCTCGCATTCCTCGACCTTCGTTTTAATTACTTTCAGGGATCTGTTCCTCCTCCCATTTTCTTAATCGGCTATGAGGTGCTGTTTCTCAACAATAACTTCTTTGACTCCAGCATTCCAGCGACCCTCGGTAGTTCACCGGTTGAGTACCTGACCTTTGCCAATAACCACTTCACTGGTCCCATCCCTGTCTCAATCTGCAACACATCAAGTACACTTCTTGAAGTACTCTTCTTGAACAACCAACTGTCAGGTTGTTTACCTTATGAAATTGGATACTTGAGAGATATTACTGTGTTTGATGTTGGGACGAATAAGTTAACCGGCCCCATCCCACTGTCATTCGGTTGCCTAAGTAATGTTGAGCAGCTAAACCTCGCTCAAAACTATTTATACGGAATCGTACCAGAAGTAGTGTGCCAGTTGGCCAGAACAGGAAATCTGGTCAACTTATCCCTCTCCGACAACTTCTTCACAGGAATTGGAATTAATTGCTGGGACCTAATTCACAACAATGTGCTCGATGTGCGAAGGAATTGCATACCAGGTTTGCCGCATCAAAGGCCTTTAAAAGAATGTGCTTGGTTCGCATCTCTTCCCAAGCTATGCCACTCGGTGCCGTACATGCCATGCGAAGCACATCCGGGTTATAAAAACACAACTTGTTACAATGATTGGCCTTCGCATTACGACCACAACCCTCCTATGCCTTTCTTGGCTCCCCATGCAAGCTTTAACCATCCTGGAAAGGGGAAAGGAAATTGATAGAAAACTGGCATTGTTGTTTCCATGCGGTTTGTTTGCACGTGCTATATTTCATAGTTGTAAGCTGTTTGTATCAATCAAGGCCTTTTCAGTCTGATCTGGTCCTTTCTATTTCATCATATGATATTATTATGTAAAGCAAAGTTTGCCATCCAATAATGCATCTTTTTAGGATTTGATTGTCATTTAAGTACTGTGTTTATTTCACGTGTGATTCTAGAGTTGGCATGTCTATGTAAACCTACTTTTAAATATAAACAACTTTGAAAGATATTTTGAGTTTGACAAAAAAAAACTGTTACCAAATTACTCTTTTCTTAAATTTCAACGATTTCTGGGAAATACTTCAGCTTGTTTTCTGGTTCTAATTATTCAACTTGGGTGATCGGTTCGAACTTCATGATGAAACTAAATTGATACCCACTCATAGAATAAAAACCACACAGCATTTTCCCAAAATAATGAAGAAATTCATTTCATATCAAATTCAAGATTCAATAATTGATCATTGAAACATTACATAAATATGTACAAGAGCATCCCATCAATCATAACGTGGCGCTACAATAATCAACTGTCTGTATATCAGAATCCAAATATCCAATAGAAGATTTTAAAGCGGAAAATAGAGGCTGATGCAGTTGCCTAGGCTTGAAATTACTCCACTGCAATGCTTTGCTCAGACCTGGTGACTGGAAAGTGGTACTTTGCCGGGGTGCGACGGAGTGCCTTGATCCCCATTCGGTTTCCCTTGCTCTGTATTATATTAAATGAGAATAAAAAATTACTAAAACATTGGAGAAATCAGAAAACATACTATCAGTAAATAGTAGGTGAGAATCAAAGTCCCAAAACCTAAGGACTAACCCAGATTACCTTGTACCAGTTGTACTAGCTTAAGTACCAATCAGACGGTACCATTACAAACAGGCATCAAGCAATAAGGTAATTTCATTTTCTTTTTCCAAGGAAACGAGAATGAGAGAGAACAACATACTATCAAGCAGGTATTTTCCTTGACATTGCAAACAGGGTGATCACTCGGGCAGCAGCTGGTACGGTCAGTACAGCAAACAGCACTTTCCATTGGGCAGCATCCCCACCCAAAGCATTTGCGACCCCACTGGTACATGCAGCAGCATGTACTTCCGGCTGGACAGCTAGTGTACCTGTCATGTCAATAAGTTGATTTTAATTCAACAATATATAGTGCCACAGTAACAGAAAATTAAGCGACATTGATTAGGTGCCATAGCACAAAACGAGCATTGAGAGAACATTACTTGCTACACTTGACAGGCTCAGAGGGGGAAGGTGGGGCCGGTCCAGGAGTGGGAGGAGGGTTGCTTCCTTTCTTGATAGGGTATGAGGCCATGGAAGCAATACCACACTTGCCAGCAGTAGCGCCCACATTGCGCTGCATCCTGATATAGCCATTCTCGCCCCAGTTTGGGCCCCATGAGTTGCGCACAATCCAGTAGTTGACTCCATTCTCAGTGCCGTAGCCGACTGCCACCACACCGTGGTCCAGGTCAGTTCCACAACGACCAGTAAATACACCCTGAGGAAGATGTACCAAAATATAAATTAGAAAAGATGAGTACTGAATTACCTTCTTAAAAAAAAAATTCAAGGAATAGACAAAAATTTTAAATAAAGACTCACTGAGCTGTAGAGCTGGAACTCCCGACCGCCAGCCTCGATGGCTACACTGACAGGCTGGTGGGCCACTGCTTTCTTCAGCGCCTTCTCATCATTCTGTGGCACATCTTTGTAGCCATCTATTGAGACCACCTTGGAATTTTTCTGCCCAGAGGAACAAAAGAAATGAAATAATATATTAATACCAATACAGATATCAGCAGTTTGTTGCATATCAGAGCCTCAATGAGAAACCCAATTCAGCAGCTATGAAACCAAGCTACTGACCCAAGCAAATTTGTTTGCTAACTTCCCACCAACCTCTTTCCCCAAAAAAAGTAAGGTGGACTTGTTAAATCTAAATCTTAGTTTAAATGTGCTTGTTGCTGAAGAAGCAACACATGTTAGCACTTTCCAAAAATACAACAGTCAATTTTAAAAAACAATATATTTTCTTAATATTTCGTTCTGAACAAACCGGATCAAGAAATTGAAAGCTTTAAACAGACGGATAAGTTCAAACCCTTAGTGTGTCGCACTTGCCGTCATGTGCCGAGTAGGGATAGTCCTTCTCAGTGTCAATCCCACCGTTCTTAACGATGAAGTCAAAGGCATCATCCATCAAGCCACCATTGCAGCCCTGGTTACTGGTGCTGTCACACTCGACCAACTCCTGCTCTGACAGTGAAATCAGCTCTCCCGTCACTATCTTGTTTATCCCCTCCACAGCTGCTATTGTGGAAAATGCCCAGCAGCTCCCTGCATTTACCCAAAATCAGCAATTAATTATCAGTTCTTGCATGCAATTTTCCTTCGGGAGCAGCTATTTATTGTAGTGGCATCAGGGTTATGCGTGTAAATTTTGTGCCCAAACATAAAATTGAGCTGAAACAGTTCGAAATTTGCCAAGAAAAGGAATTAGAGGATGCATTCTACCTCGTAATTATTCCAGGTCCCAGATTCTAATAAGTCTAATTCTCACAAAGAGTTCAGGCATTCTTGCACTTGAAGTATAAGAAATAGGTTTCTTCAATTAGATAAACTAACCAGGCTACCTCTACTTACAAAAGGAAATTGCAGCTTCTAATTTCAAACCGTAAAAGTAGACAGACTCATCTGTATTGTTCCAATTGGTATTAATCATTTTAATAGAATAGACACCAGCAAATAAAAAGTAAAAACATTTGGTTTTTTTCCGTAAAGTATGAAAAAGTATGGACTCCACTGCAAGTAACCTCTACGCCTTTTTAGAAATTGCAGCGCGCCTTTACTTGATTTAGCACGAATCTGAATCCATTTTCCATCTCCGTCTAATTTAATTTGACCGCGTCTTACAAGAAACAGAACGGAGATGGATTTGTTGAGATAGGGACGACCAATGGCAACAGGGAAGATAACGACAGGAGTCGTCGTCAGTTCAAACGGCGCCTTATAACAAATATTTTTCCTTTCGCGGTTCCAATTTCCAACGAATCGCGCGCCAATTAAGGTAAAGTATATATTCCTTTCTTAGCAGCAGCTCTTTTCCCCATTTCAAACAAAAACAGAGACGAACGAAACCACGCAACTTAGAATTAAACGATTTAACGACGCGCAGCAGTGAAGGTAGATTAAATACGCAACCTCTCTTATTAACTTTAGAAAAGGTTTATATAGGCGACCCAACTGATAAAAAATTCCCAATATTGATAAATGGAGATATCCATTTATTTTGTACTGGTGAGCAATGAAAGTTTAAACGAACGATGAATAACGAATGAATGAGGGGAGGAGTCCGGAGAAAGATGATGGACTTTCTATATCCTTTTACGTGCAGACTACGGTGTAGCGGTACATACTATAAAACAATAAACCCGCTATACGGAGTCTACATCAATAGGAGACGTTTCATATCCAACCTTACGAAAAAGTTAAATTAGGTCTGCCACACCACCTTAGCTTCGAGCGTAAGAGAAGGTACTAAAAGCAAATATAACATGCGCATGTGAAATTAGTGAGGGATAATTAATTGCATAAGAAAATATGAAAACTACAAAAATAATAATTTACGCACACCAGACTTACAACAATACCCTTCCCTTTTGATGCTCAGCCTATGGAAATATATTTCGCAGACCGCAAATATTTAATAATTAAAGGACATATGTGCAACAAAAATAGAATAGAACTTACCACAACTTCCTTGATCTTTGACAGGAGCAACAGCGCCATGATCCCTCCAATCGATCGAATCGGGTAAAGCACCATCGTCGACATCTTCGAAACCTCCGGATACCTCTCCATTACCCCGCCTGTTTATATCGAGCCCACCCTTTCTCAGGCCAAGGTGCCGCCTGAACTCCTCATCGGTCATGTCGGCGAACCGGTTCAGCCCGAGTCGGAACGTATTGTTCGGGTTCGAATTGTGTGCATCGACGAACAACAAATTGTCTCTGAAAATCGAGAACCGCCTCTCTTTCTCCCCCAAAGCGTTGTACGATCTCCCATGCCCGGAGAGCCATGAATGGAACAGTTCCCGCACTTCGGATTCTGCGCGGATTATCGGGTTTTGTCTCTGCGGGTCGTGGATCCGATCGTAGTTTACGATGGAGAAATCGTCGGAGAGAGAATGGGAGAAGGGGAAGAGAGAGAGGGAAATGGAGAGGAAGAGGAGAGGGGCCATGGCTAGGGTTAGAGATTTCATTATTTTTTTTTTCAATCTTGGCTTGATGGAGCGAATTAGTGCGTGAATCGGTACGATTTATATAAGGTTTGAAAGCGTGTTGGGGGTGCTGATACAATTCTCAGACTTTTAAGGGGGGAATTGTGAAAAGATACGCCTATCTGGAAATTGTTTTTAGTCTTTCAAGCTCTTCTTGAGGTCGGCTAACAATGTCCTGGGCAGATTCCTCCAATCAGACTCTGCCACGTAGCAGTTCTCGTTGTATACGTGGCAGGATTTGATTAACAAGCCGATGCAGAGCGAAGATGTGTTGAGCGAGAGAGAGACCTTTCTCTTACCTTAGTTTTACCTTTGTTAAAAAAAAAAAAAAAAAGGTGTAACCTTTCTATGTATTTTCAGAAAAAAAAATACAAGTTGATTTAGCAATGTATTAAAGAACAAATTATTTTTATAATAAAAAATAGCAACACAGACACCCAAGGAATTTACATAGGTAAAATGATCCGATTATAAATTTGTTAAATAAATAGTTGAACTTTATGTTGAAAAAAATATAATTTGAACAATGAAGTTTAGATCTTGATTTTAAAATTTAAATGACTTATCTGAATTATTTAACATTATATATATATTGAAATCTTGTTTAGAAACCAAATTTCATATACTTTAAGAATAATTCTAGCAAATATTTAAGTTTTACGATGTATACAATACTTACAGTATATTTTTTGAGAGATATTGTTCAAATTAAAAGATTAAAATTATAAATGTATTTCTAAATACTTAAATAAAATATCAATCTTAAGTTAATTTAAAATATAATTAGTCATTTATTACAAAATTAATAAAACTCCACGTTTTAAAATTTTAAAATTGTTTAATGAAAGACAAAATCTTTTTTAAATTGACCCAAATTTAATATATATTCTATATAAATAATTAGAAACGCATATATAATTTTATTTTTTATTTGAATAATATTGTTTCAAAAATATATACTATAAAAATTGAATATATCATAAAAATACGATGTACATTAAAATTTCCTATATTTTTAATAGTTTCTTGCTATTGTTTTAGATAGGAGAAAAAATCATTGTTATTGGAGTAATGGTCGGTTTGTCCTTGCCTAAAATAATAATAAATAAATCTACAAAATATAAAATTTAGTCTCCATTATAATTTTATTATGTAGATAACATTGCGTAATTCAAAGTGACTATCCGGTTTTTGAATAAAGATATATAAAATTCAGTCTAGAAACAGAAGATTCAATCAGTGATTCGGTGCCAAAGTATTTTCCTTGTTTATTTATTTTTTGCTAGATTCAAGCTCGTCGGCACACCTATTTTTTTCTTTTTAAGTAAGAAAATGAACCTGGAACAGAAAATGGCGCATGTACAATAATTACCAGAAAAAAACAAATAACAAGTGCTCACTTTTCAGCGTTATTTATTTGAATTGAAAAATAACGAGAGATAATAATATGTTATCTTCTGCGCTGTTCTGCGTGGAGTTATGACAGTTGCATCACTCAAGCAACCTCTAAAACGGTGCGTTTGCTTTTCCAATACATTATATAATTTTAGAGTGAAAACGGATCGGATACGGATGAGACAGCGGTAAAATTATATCCGTATTCATTTTAATTTTTCGAATACGAATATGAATATATTTGAATACAGATATGGATCGAATTTAAATGAATACGAATATGAATATATCTGCTGATGTAGTTGGATATGACTTAAAATTTGTTTGAATTTTGTAAAATTCACTGAAATTTATCATTAAATAATTTTTCCGACATTATTTATTATTAAAAAATATATAAATATCATTCAAAATACTAAAATTCACAATATGTATCTAATTATAATAATAAACAACATAATTTTTTTCATAATATATATTAAATTATATAGTATATATCTACTATTTGGATACAAATAATTCAAATTTTAAATCATATCTATATCTGTATCCGTGCGGATATTCAGATATCGGATATCCGTATCAAATTTTCAGATAGAGATCGAATATGAATCGGATATTATCTAATACCATTTTCATCCCTAATATATATATATATATATATATATATATATATATATATATATATATATTATCCGGCATGGACATACTCACATACATCATACATGGTGATGAAATAAATTCCTTTTATCCGAAGGAATAGTATTAGTATTGCACACTGAAGAATTGCAGAGAAAGGATACGGGCCTGTGTACCAGTAAAATGGAAAAAGAAAAACAGGAATCTGTTGGAAACAAAAAAGGATCCGAAGACGGAGGAATTCATTCTTACGCTTTTCAGTTTTTTTTTTTTTTTTCCTCCAATGAAATTACGAATTGAGGATATTCAGTTGAAGATTTCAAATATGAAACAAACTCCTTAGAAATTGGAATTTCAAATATGAAACAAACTGATTATTTTCTGCTTGTTTAGTTCAATTCCAACCTAACAACAAACCTTCTACCAATTCGACCGAAAATTAATAATCATACTGAGGTTATTTTTTGGAGTTTGTTTCGAAAGAAATATTAATTGACAAAAAATTTACATGTTGTAAAATTTAAAAAAAAATCAGAATATCAAATTATGTATAATAAAAAATAATACAATTAGATGTCTAAAAATCACTAGGTAATAATAGAAAAGAATTATGTCGTTTTATAAAGTTATATAACATTTTAAATGCAATAAGGATATTTTTTTCAATAAAGTTAGAAAAGCAAAAATAGACAAAACTTTTGAACAATAAAGTAACAAATCAATCGGTCAATAGTAGACATGATACTCTAGCAGATCGAACAACAAAATACATAAATTTTTCTCGACTTGTAAACACAAAATAATCATGCATCCTCCAAATATTCTCAACACAGATTTATAAAATCAAACTGATAATTTTTCATATCACCAAATTAACGAACAATTAGAAGAAAATAAAACGTATATCGTTCACTTATTATTTTTTCTTGAATCTAGGCATGAAATTTAGAAAGGAAAATGTTACGGAGATACCGTTATTGATACCGTCGTCGGTACGGGTTTTATTATATACATTACATGAGTTATTATGCATGTTAATGACTTTATTATGTACAATATTTCTATTATTTAACTTAAATATCATTAATATACATAATGACTCAATTAAATTACATAATGACAATACTAGATAAAATAAGTTACATAATTACAATACTATATAAAATGAGTTTGATAATAAAGTCATTAATATGTATAATAACTCATTTAATATGTATAATTAAGTCTGTATCGATGACGATATCAATAACCGTATCGGTGAATCAACTCCCATTTAGAAAAGAAAAGAGTACCAGAAAGTAACTAATATTAAATGGATGAAGATCCGGTGATTGCTTGGTTGGTTGCAAATGGATGAGAGATTCAGAGATTGGCGATAGAAATTTGTATGGAATAAAAGCAGCCAACAACTTATTTTTTACGATGAATTATTTTTATTTTATTTTATTTTATTTTATTTTTTTACGACTATTTAAAGGGTCAATCAGATGAGTACGTGACCGATTATAGTGCAATATGTTACGATGAATTATACAAATTTCCAATCTTCGAAAAAAAAATTATAAAATTAAAACGAAGTGAGTATTAAATTATTTTAAAGTATTGATGTTTAACAGTAGTGAAGTAAATAGATTAAGTAATGAGAGTAAAATATGTTAAAAATTATGAAATTTAATGAATTAATTTTATTCTATCTCTATAGGTGGTTTAATTTATTTCATTTTAAATCACTTTCATTTGATACATTAAAATGTTTTAAAATATTTTTTTTCACCCTCATTTCACTTGCCAATAACACTTATTATATTTTGATTTTTGACCCATCAAATCGACAACTATATGAATTATATTTAGTAGGAGCTAGTATGGGAAATTTTACAAATATTTTTTTCTTGCAAAAGTTAGAATAAATTATATTTTCAAAACTTTTTAACAAAATATGTTTAAGAGTTATATAAATTTAAGAGTAATGTTGTCATAGATAAAAAATTTTAATAGTTAATAAAAAAGTAAGTTTATGTAAAGAATCGTACACATAAAATAATGAAGGAAGAGATTCTTTTCTGGGGACGACATCATACGGGAGGAATATCGAGGATAAATTTTATGTCGGGAAAAAAAAATCAAACTGAATTATAAAATAAAAAAAAATGTATTCTCAGAATGCGATCTCTCGCAGGAAGGCCACACTCTCATAATACAGTTTTTTTAGGGAAGACCGTATTCTGAGAATGCAGCCTCCTAGTGAAAGGCCGCACTCTTGTGTGATTTTTTGTAAGGAGATTATTTTACGAGCTTTCTAAATCGGTGTTAAATATTTTCTACGGACTTTTCTATTAAAAGTTATGTGTGTTTGAAACTCGATATTTCATTAACATTTTTCTGAAATTTCAAGATTTTTTTTTATATCGTCTGAATTTTTTATTTATTTTTCAACTTTGACTATACTTTATAAAACATATAAAAATTATTCAAATTATTAATTTATTTATTCACAATCTTAATTTATTTATTCAAAAATTATTCACGATCTATTTTAATTTAATTTATTTTATTTTATAGCTATCCGAATTTATAAGAATTAGTTCCAACAATATTAAGCGTATTATCATAATTTGGATAGTTATTAAAAGAAATATATTAATGATAGATTTAGATAGAATTGCACTGCTTCTAAATTTAAATTCATAAATGATTAAAGTTACCCTAAATCATTTATCTAAGATAACAAAAAATTATATAACCCCAATATTAATTTATTAAATTGAGAGTTTTCAGGTTGCCACATTCTAAATTGAGAGTATTTTAAGAATAGGACCTTTGAGTAAAAAACCACATTATTCTAAAGGTATAATTTTTCTTATTTTATGATCCAATTTATTTTTTTTTTTCCTAACATAAAATTCACCGAATATGGAGTTGAGGCTTCCTTGGAACTATAACAACCCAGACTGGACCTACTATATACTGAAATTATCGGATGGGGTCCATCTGACAGTCTCACTGTGCGGCCAACAGAATGTGGGGCCCAACGATTGCTGCCTTGGTTTTTGTCGATGGATTTTAACGTGGAACGGGGGAGCAGCAGGCGTGGGACCCACTCCTCTTTCTGGTAAAATCTTTACTTAAATTTAAACCCGGATTGGGACATTTCTCTGTTGGTGGTGGTGCACAGTAAATTTAAAATTATTCAACGGAGGAAAGTGGAGCTTAGAGTGCTCGGTGCAGAAAAAACTGTGGGCCATGTCTTGGCGGAACCGTATCTGCTATGATCTTCAAAGAATCTGAGGATTCTATTATTCTATTTAAAATTATATTAAAATGCATGCATTTAAATCGTTTTTTAACAAGTTTTTGTACATTTTTAATTAATTTCGTCTCATTTTTATATGAAATATCATCAAGTTCGACACATAAATTGTTAGATATATTTATTTTATTATTTATATGTATTGTTAGAATTATATTAATGAGTTGCGATTTATATTTCATCTCAAATTACAATGCGCGTCTTTAAAAAAATGAACGGAGAAGATCTTATATCTTTTTTTTTACTAGAATTTAGTTTTTAACTGTCCAAAGACTCCTAAATTCGTTTCAAACTGTCCAAACAACTTTCGCCCATTTTTTTCTGCCCGAACTTTTTAATTAGAAGGGTGATACGTTAACGATTATTATTTTAATAATTTTGATAATGTATTTTTAAATAATTTTAAAAATAAAAAAAATTTATAAACATATTCTTTAATTTATAGATCGATTGTGTTTTAAATTTCATATAATTTAAGCATTATTGGATACTTCATGAAAGACCATCAAAATTACATAATATTTATAACGATTCATATTTAAGAGTTTTTGATGGAATATCAAATAAATATTAAATTGTATAAAATTTGAAGTACAATCAATTTATAAGTTAAAAAATTTATTTTTCAACTTTTTTCTATTTTTAAAATTTTGTTGAAATTATTTGAAAATCTATTATTAAAATTATCAAAATAATAGTTGTTCAGAGATCATTACTCTTTTTTTTTAATAGAGTGAGTTCTCCCCGGGCACCAGAGTGGCAGCAGAAAAAAATATGAAGTATGAAATTAAGTAATCTGGATTATTGGTTTAATTGGATGGGAGTGATTGAAGAATATGGTCCTTCAATTCTTGAAGATCACAGCAGATATGGTTCCATGTCTCAGCTCCTTCCTTTTATTTGTATCTTTCTAAATTCCAATTATATGGATATTGATACTGCACCTCTATCTAAAATAAAAAAAATATAATTATTATTTGATGATTTTGACAATGAAATTTTAAGTGGGTCGAAAATAATTTAAAAATAAAAAAATATTATGGATATATTTTTAAAAGTAAAGTTAGGATGAGTTTAAGTTCATTAAGTCTTTGATGATGTTAATTCAAAAACTTGATGAATTGATTTCACATGATACATTCAAATTGCTCAATAAATTCTTCGTGTTAAAATCTTAAAAAATACCAAAATTTTCTATTTTAGAATTTGTTAACTTTTTTTTTCACATTTTTTTTGAAAATAGTCCGTTCTCATATAAAAATATTCATATTTTATTACTATTTTAGAATCATCTTCAAAAATTCAAAAAAATAGTTTAAAAAACTATAAAAATAGAAATATTTAGTATCATATGAGATTTTAATATAAATTATTTATTGAACTACTCGGATTTGTTGTTTGAAATCATTTCGATAGGTTTTTAAGTTAAGTTCACCAAAGAAGTTGATAAGCTTAAGCTTATCTTAACTTTACTCTATTTTTAAACTTATAAATTGATCCATATAATTATGTTTAATATTTTATCAAAAACCCACTTAATATGAACCATTACAAATTACAATGATTTTTTATTGTTATATTATTTTGCAAAAAATTTGCAAACAAGAAATGCAAATTTTTTATTTCTACAAAATTTCTAATCCGTAGGGAACAAAAAGAAAATATAGTTTTATAGATAATAAATGTGAAATTTCCTACTTCCAAAACCTTTTGTTTTGGTTCTCATTCCGTTCACTTTGCCTTTTACGTTTACTTAAATTAGAAAAAAGCGTCACCAATTATATCCTCTGAAATAGACACTTCAGGGGATGGAATGATGGAATGAGCAGAAATCACACACTGTTACTGTATCTTGTACTGTAGCGGGCTGCATCAACATTCGCGCGAGAGTCTTTTTGGAGATCTTTTTAGCGGGGGATTTTTGCCCAATGTAGGTGAAGTATTTCACTTTGGCCCGAGCTCCCTTCCCTCTAAATCAGAGAGAAAGAGAGAGAGAGTGACTAAGAGAGTGAACAGGAGACGAGAGGAGGAGGTGCGATTCCAGCAATGGCTCCATTGCTCTTTACAAACCATTCCTCCTCTACTTTTGCCTCCAATCTCTTCTCAAACAGGATCCCTTTCCCAGGCGTATCTCTTGTATCGCCTTTTCCTAACTCTTCCATTTGTCGCTCTGTTGTTTTGCGTCTCTCGCGGGGATCCATTGCACGAACGCGCCACGTGGCGGCTTTACAGGACGGGGTTGCCACGGCTGCTGTCGTGGCCGGGGCTTATGTGCTTGTATATACTTTCGATAAGCTCACTCAGCGGCAATTCATCGAACAGGTCGTGTGCATTTCCTTCGCCGATGCTAAACGCAGAGATCTAGTACGATCGATTAGGGGAATGCAAGCAGAATTGACTGTCTCCTCAATCCGGAATCTATATTTGTGATTATTTGCAACCGATAGTTTATAAATGTGATGTTTTTTTTTCTGATGTTATTATTATTTTGTTAATGCAAAAGCAGAAACTGAGCAGAAAGATCGTACATATATTATCTGGAATTCTTTTCATGTCTTCTTGGCCTCTATTCAGGTAAAAAATTACAACTCATCTGGTAAATTCTGTACAGGATATTGATGCAGCATCACTATATATTTTCAATTTTGAGCCTCTATTAAGCCCATTACCATGATAAAAAGCTAATATAATTAGAGATGAAGGAAGCTCAGTTTGCTAGAATAGCCTCAATGTGGTTTATCTCCTCTTTAGAACACAATTAAACCTACTTGGCTAAATCATTTGTGTGTGTGTAATTATATATATATATATATATTTTGGCTAATATGTTTCCATAAGCATTTCGGCTCGGAACGCTTACGGATCAAATTTCAAAATTCCGTATCCGAAATGTCGATCAAAGTAGTTTAATAAATTCTTCATACCAAAATCTTGTAGAATACCAAAATTTACCATTTTTAGGAATTTTAAACTATTTTTAATGATTTTTGGAAGATGGCCCTAAAAATAATAGAAAAATATTAATATTTGAATGTCAAAAAATGGTCATCTTTAAAAAATCATTAAAAATAGTTCAAAAACTCTAAAAATGGTAAATTTTGGTATTCTATAAGATTTTGATATGAAGAATTTATTGAGCTACTTGGATCGACGTTTCGGATATGGGATTTTGAAATTCGACTCGTAAGCATTTCGGACCGAAATGTTTATGGAAGCACATTAGCCAAACTCTCTCTCTCTCTCTCTCTATATATATATATATATAACACTTCAGACAAGGTTGTGTATGAGGGGTTTTGCACTACCTGCCGGTACATTTGGTGACAAAATCTCAGATGAGCATCTCAAACAATGTTTGTACATAAACTGCAGTTCTTCTGCTGAAGCACGGTACTACGCAGCTGTTGTACCCCTTTTGAATTGTGCACGGCTGGTTGTTTATGGTACTTGCCTTTTAAAAGATGAGGCTCTTATCAAATCTGTTACTCGTGAAGGCAACCCCGAGTAAGCTTTATTTCCCCTTTACATCTTTAGGGAAAGTTCCAAATAAAATTATATTCATGAAGAAATTGTAGAAAACACCTGTTATTCATATTTGCACGAGCGCATAATTTATTGCAAATGAAGTAGGGCCTTATTTGCAGTATCAGAAAATGAAAGGTTTTCATTCAAGATTGTGTAGGGGCGCTCTGATTGTTCCTTTGCATTTACTTTTAGAAGTTAGATGTGAGTGCGAGTAGTCTATGAGGTTCTCAATCGTGCGCTATAAGTACTATAAGTGTGACGAGGGGCCACTAAAACCTTTTATTTTTCCTTCTTTTTGTCTTTCTTTTGATTTCTTTTTTCAAAAATTTTGTAGTTTACCCAACAGAAAGATAGGTTTTATTTTCTCTTTTAAATTCTTTAGGGAATTGTTGCGGGGCCCACTATATTATGTGATAGTACTCTTGTCTTCTGTTTTGGTATTCTGGCGAGATTCTCCTGTTGGGATTATTTCTTTGGCTATGATGAGTGGTGGTGACGGTAAGTACCTTGTATCTTTTTATCTTAACTTGCCAGCTGGTATGAACCAGTTCAATCCTAATTTGTACTTTTCCATACAAGGCATGCTATAGTTCAAATTTATTGCAATTATATGCTAAACAAAAACAAGCAAAGAAAAAACATCTTGAGTTGATTGAGCATCGATGGTACCAGACCACTAGTACCTTACTGGAACAAGGCTCACCTAAACTGAAGCAATATTCAACATTGTAATTCTTGGATACTTCTTATCTGAAATATTTGATTGGGTTTATCATATTCAGATATAATCTACCAGGAGGAATCAATGCAATCATAGAGCATTCTTTTTTGGCATTTTTATGAATTGTTTTGACTAGTGTCTTTTTTTTTCTCTTTATTTGTTTCCTTTTTCTTTGAGATCTCAAAATTCCACCAGCTTCCATGTAAAAATAGTTGTCCTAGTTAATATAATCAACTTCTTGTTTTTAACTTTGATCTTTGGAGAGGACAGGTCCAGTAAATTTTAGAAATACTACCAAACAATAATTTTGTTTGGTCTACAGGAAAGTTGAAGTCATTCTGATATAAAAAGTTTGTTACTTGTCATTCTCTAGGATTCGCTGATATAGTTGGAAGAAGATATGGTTCAACAAAGCTTCCATACAACAGAAAAAAGAGCTGGCTTGGGAGCATTTCTATGCTTATCTCCGGTTTTCTTTTGTCTATAGGGTATGGCTTTTTTAAATACATGCCCATTATTGGTCACATCCTGTTTTTTATTATTTAATCTATATTAATATGCATATATAAGTTGTAAAGATCTCTTTTGATACAAAGGTCCAAATTAACCCTGTGACCAACATGCGACCAAAGTTGCTGAGATTTTGAACAAGTTTTGGACTAAATTTGTGTAGGAGATATTAAAAGAAATCCTATGTTACTAGTTTCTGAAAGTTCCTTTTTCCTGCTCTTATTCCTTTCCTAGGATGTTATACTATTTCTCGATCCTTGGTTACCTGTATTTGGACTGGAATGAAGCAATTGTCAAAGTGGCTTTGGTATCATTTGTGGCTACATTGGTGGAATCTCTTCCAATAACAGATGTGTTAGATGATAATATTTCTGTCCCAATTGCAAGCATGTGTACTGCTCTTGCTGTTTTTGGCTTTTATTCTAATTAGAATTCATTTCTCTTAAAATTTTCCATGTGACTTTGATGTAAATAAATAACATCATTACTCACAAAATTATTCAATTGCTCAACTTTATTTGCATTTTTTCTGATGAAATGATTGCTGATTTTTTTTTTCCTGAAATTACAGGGTACTCCAATTTCTGATTCAATGTTCGTTTGTCTGTTATCAGTAACTCAGTAGCTAGAGACTTTTAAAAAGTTAAAATTCCAAAATTCCCAAAAGTGCACTATTGAAGTCTTAAAGAATTTAGTATATACACTATAAGAGAGCTGTATAAATATCGTCATCAATACTAATTTTATTATTTAGATTAAATATGTTATTATTTATATTAGTAACTTTATTATACAAATTATTTGAATAATACTTTTATTATTCAATTTAAGTGAATTATTATTTAGATTAGTCATATTTGAGTTGAATAATAAAGTATAATATGAAATAAATTACAATTAAGTTGTTAACATAAATAATAATTCATTTTTTATAAATAATAAAATCGATACTAATAACAATATTAACGATGATCTCTCCCAGACATTTTCCTGTACTATATACATATCCTATCCAGTTTGCACGGCTTTGTATCAAAATAGTTTAGTATTCACGAACTGCAATATAGCACCTTTATTCATATAACAAGTCTTTTACAAAACTCTTTAGCTTCCCATAGTCAATGCTATTAAGATTCCACGAGGCTAAAAGTAAGCCTACACTTCTCAACATCAGAAATAAAGAGAAAAAAAACAAACAAAAAAAAAAAAACGACAAGCTCATTCAGATAGGGTGAGGAAAAATATAGATGCATGTAACAAACAAATTGCAAGAGAGGCATGTTAGTAAAAGATATGCCCTTCACTAAGTAAATTAATAGTTTTTACTAGAATAAAAAGAATATAAAGAAATCATTACTAACGAATCTATGAAATAAGTGTTTGAGCAGATCAAGCTTTGATTCTAACAAGACACTAGAAAAAAGAAAAAAAAATAACATAATCTTCCAGAGAATGGAAACTTTTCCTTGGAACCATGGAAGAGTTAACTGCTCTCATATGCTCCTTTGGAAGCTTGGTACTCGCATAGCTTTACAAAATAGCCCTCCATGACAGAAAGCCGGTTTATTTCATTAATAAATCCTTGCAAGAGAGCTACTTTGACTTGTGAATTATGAGCGAAGAATGCATTGCCATAATTTTATATAAGCCCCTGAATATCCGACTACTGCATCTTGAAGGACAATAAAATATGGCACATTTCAACCAATCTACATTACACATTTTCAGGGGCTACTATGCAGATACCAAGCTTCCAGTGACCAATGGTGAACTCCACATGGCGCTAGCAGAACAAAACATCAACGATTTCTTTCTTACGACTTAGATAGCACATATTACATTGTTACAAAACCCTGAACCTAAGCTAGAAAGCTTAATTATCTAGGGCTGCAGCTTTACAAATGGGGCACATATTTTTGTGAGAAAGCCATTGTTTGATGCACTTCATGTGAAAATCGTGCCCACAATCAAGTCGACCAACCTCAGTCCCTTGCTCATACTCCTCCTGAAAATAAAATTAAGTCTGTCATGATAGAACCAATTTGATTGAAAGATTGTTACAATTATCCACCCAGTTAAGAGATCTATTATTTGTGCAAACTCACAGCAGGGTAACCTATTAAAGTTGGGTGAATTATCACATAAAACCCATTAGGAGAAAAACCAATGTGACCAAACCACTAAATCAAAACCATGAGATTGATATGCCCAATTACAATTTGACAGTTTCCAAAAGACCAACTGAAATGAAGCCAAGAAACAGTAGAGAGAAAATTAACCAGATCTAAACTAAAAATTCATTACAGTTACCTTTGGGTCTTTATTATGGGTCTTTGCCCAAATTATTATGGTTATTACTGTCACTGAGATATGACAAATTATTGCCAGCCTTTATGCAAAGTGGACAAGCTAATGAACATGAAGCAAAAAAACAAATGAATTTCTTTTTCATTAATAAACTGTTTCGGCAACAGCAAGTACCAATACAGACAGGTTGCAATAATGGTCAGTACCAGCTGAGGCTATTGTATTGTTATATTGTGGTATTGTTATTAACAGATTTGGTAAATTGCTTAAGCATAATACAGTGCCAAACCATAATGGGAAAGTTTTTTGTGTAGTACAATTACCTAAAAATACTGCCCATAATTGCATCTTCCCTGCCCCCCGATTAAATTCCCAAAAGCCCAATAAAACACCAAGTCAGATAGGCATCAAGGGATACAGGTAACGGCACCACTGGTACAAATATACCTGACAGATGCAGCAAGGCTCAATCACAGAATCAGATAACTGGGAAGGAACAAAGATGCTTTGCTTAAGACAAGTCATCGCCTTTTCTTCACTTAGACCTGTGTTAACATTGCCAATCCTCTCCTCCAATGCCAGCAATTCCTAAAATTGGAATAAGATAAATGAATGTCAAAACATTGTCTCCTTGAACATTTGGACGGATTTCAGTGTCCAAGTTACATTTCGGCTAGCCTCATGACTTTTCTCTTATCTCGTGCCCGCAGCCCATCTTTTTTTCATGCGGCAAATTCTGTTTTACTAATAAAAGAAATGAAAATACCTCATAAGACATGTTATCCACGTCAAGCCGCATGTCTCTGTGCCTATCAAACAGAGTTCCTCTAGCCATTGACATTACTCGGTGCACGAATAACAAATCCTGTTAGAGTAAAGAGAGACGGAAAGGATGGAGGGGGGGAGGGTTGAACCGGCCAATCAGTTTCATTTTGAACTTATCTTTCTACTGCTTAAGAATTATTGTACAGCTCGAATTTGTATTATGTATCTACTGCTTAAGAATAATAATGACTGGTACTGAAATCTTTTCTAAATTTGGGTGCTAATAATGATGTTGAAAATGTGCAAGAGGAAGCATTTCTGTGTTTTATCGACACAAAACTATACTTTGCTACATCACTCAGTATAGTGCCAAACTAACCGCAGCTCATTTCTCTGAAGTTTGAATTTTCTTTTACTTATATTCCCTAATGTACGAACATTCAGGATATACATCTAACAACTACCAGGATCAAAATGAAATATTTCAATAACAATTACTAGGACAATACATACGTTCACAATAAGAAGCTCCCCTTTTTGGGTGACAGGTTGGGGGGAGGATAGAAATTTGACTACAAGTTTCAGTTTCTTTCCTTTTTGGAGGTTTATCAAAAATAAAAACCTTACCTCATTTCCAACATTCTCTGAATTCCTAAGAATATCTAACACATTTCTTAGCTGTTGCAAAAAGAAAGAGGAAATAGTTAAATACAAAAATATATTAGTTTAACACATTTATAGAAGGGAATTCTAAGAAGCCATATGAGCAGCAACCAAAAAACCCTCTATTTTGTAATCAAAATAACTCAAGTTTGCCTCAATTAAGTATCAAGTGAGCCCAATCGGCAGCTACATCAGCATCTAGTCTTTAAAAAAATTAAAACATGCAAACCACCATTACAAAATATAAACAAACAGATAAGTAGAAAAGAAATTCAGATATATTATACCTCAGAGAGAACCCTTCCTCTCTCCTCACTCCTTTCTCTCACTGCTACAAGGGCCCGCATCAGTGATGAATAGTCCACGTCAGACCGGGACCACCTGTCCCTCTCCCTCTCCCTATCCCCATCCCTTCTACTTTCTAGGGGTGGGATTTGCCTCACTATTCTTTCACCAATATTTTCATGAGGTTCCACTGGATCCTCTGGCAGTTCTACCCGGTCCGGTGAAGGCAAACGAGTCAGGGTTGGTGGGTCTGAAGAAGGCTGGTCAGAGTCAGACCTGTCATCTTCAAGTTCAATTACAAAGTAATTTGGTCTCGAGCGGGTGCTTCTGACAAAATTTTCTGTTTCTGAAGTATCTGGATTATTCATGGGGGTTTGTGAACTATTTAATAACACATCAGTTGTGTTATTGTTATTATTGTTAGAAGAAGATGCAGAAGTAGGGGAGGTATTCTTTCTCTTACGCCGATTCTCTTGAGGAGGGGCAAAATGTTCATTGTTGGCAGAGCTAGATCCTCCACCTGAAATCATAATTCAACATTTTATATGGTGTCCAACAGGTGCTTATAATATCATGATTTCATTATTGAATATTTGAATTACATACAATCCCTAGCAAAAAGGGAAGGTTCATAAACATCCTTTAAGATGTGGTATTTTAACAAATATATATATAGGTCTTTTCCAAGAGAGCAAATACAAATTCCGCATCTGCAAAATTTAGATCATCAGAAATCAAACCCAAAACTCCAACTAATTTAGTTAATTAAAATTTTCTGTACAAATGCTTAACTCAGAATTAAGAAGTAAATTGTTTTTTAGGAATTAAAGAGTGACTGGTCACTTCAAAAGAATACCAGAATCTTGTATCACACTACACAGTGGTACAGGTACACCACATCCCAATTTGCAATAATAAAGGTACAAAAGAAGAAGATAAATGACCTGGTAAACTCGTGGCCGTTCGGCTTGAGGTAGACCGAAGGTTATAAGTCATTTCAGTGCTCCTTTGACCTTGCATTTGATCAAATCGATTCACACCTCTGAAAAACCTGGCAAAGGACTTCAAAATTAAGAAAAATAGTTAGACAACAATGAAATCAAGATGAAACAAAAGTCACCTAATCTTTAGGAAAAATCTGATAAAGCAATTCAAATCAATCTCACTTCAGAGACAGAGCGAGGAGGCAGCAAGCCCCCTCCTCCCTAAATCATATTGTTTGTGAAGTACCTTACTTAAAAAAAATTAAAACCTTCCATCATATCAAGCCATAATCCCTTGATGCTACCAAGGTTTGGACAATCTATCTATGTTTACCCCAGGATCCGATTATTGTGCGATTTTCCAGACCAACAGGTTCGTTTTGGTAACGAAAGAACGCTTGAATCGGAAGAGAGACTCACCGTCGGAGCTACGCCGATCTTTTCCTCCTTCAGATTTGATAATTGTTACCGATTCTTCAAGAGGTGGATGCGATTTACGATCGGGAGAGAGAGAGATTTGGGGATAGCGTGAAGTAGGTTTCGCTAATTAAGAGGAGGAGGAAGAAGAAGCTGGGGCTGTCAAGTGGGGATATAAACAGGCTGCTGCTGAGGGAAAAAACCAAAAAGAAAAAGAAAAAGAAAAAAAAAACAATTTTTTGTTGGGCAATTTAGAGTTTGTTGGGCCAGGTAATAACCTTTTTTTTTTTTTTCTCTTTTCTTTTCTTTCATTTTAGTTGGGCTATTATTTTATTTTTAGAAAAATATTATTTATAGAGATATCATTATTGATATCGTTATCGATACAAACTTTATTATGTATATTAAATAAATTATTATGTATGTTAATATTTTTATTTTGTACAGTACTTTTATTATTCAATTTAAATACTGCTAATATGCATAATAAATTATTTAAGTTGAATAATGACAGTATAATATAAAATGAGTTTGCATAATAAAATCATTAATATACATAATAACTCATTTAACGTGTATAATAAAGCTCGTACCGATAATAATATCAATAACTGTATTTGTATATCAGCTCCCTTATTTTTTTGTTGCTCTAGGATATTTAGTTTCTGTTTTCAGTTATTAGCAAAATTTAATAAGTTTATATAAATTTATTAAAAATAAAACAAAGAACTTAAGTAATATTTTTACATAAGTTACTATAAGTCATATTTGATATTAAACAAATAAAGTATTTCATAATGAATGATGAATATTGAAAACTTTCTCTTATCTTATATAGTTTTTAATACTTTATAATTTTTTTATTTTTTTCTATATTCTTAGCAAAAACAACCAGAGTTTACAAAGTGCCTGAACATTAATTAAAATGCAAGTAAAGCAAAACAAAAAAAAAGTAAAAAAAAAAATCTGTAGACAACAACCCCATTTTTATTACAAACATGTTAAATTAAAAGCAAGGATAAAACAACTAGAGCTATTTGTTATCTGCAATGGCTTTTCTTGTTCTTTCTTTTTCTGTCAGTGCACCGGTACCGGCTGCTCTCCATTGTCGAATATCTGCTGCGATGGTACCAGATTCAAATTCGGAGGCAGTCGAGAGTTCACCTTCTCGAATTCACATCTGCTGTCATTGAGTCAATGATAAATAAAACCCACAAATAAATTATTAAAAAAACTCTCCTTATAAACTAAAATCCGAACTGTTATGATGAAAATAGATCGTTATAATTCTATAATAATGAACTATCATAATATCATAATTACAACAGATACCGACTCTCGCCTCCTCTCCTTCCAAAAAATGCTCTCAAAGTCATGCCCGATAATTCAACATCAATATAATTATTAAGGACATGCCATCTATCAAAACACATTGAATTTCTTTAAATAACCCAACGAAAAACACTTAATACCACAGAAAATAATTTTGAAATTAGCTCAACTAATCTACAAAATTTCACACATTATTCCAATAATGACACCAAGTCACATGGGATAATTGAAATTGACCAAACCAAAACCGGACTTGTTGCACATATGAAAAGAAGATGAACAAATGGTCAATTGTCTCACGTGATTCACAAGATATGCATGTTGGATTAACTATCCAGCCTTTTTTATAACAAAATATATAATATATTTAGTTAAGATTTTCCTATTTTGCACCAGCCACATAAATATTTTTATTTTTTGTATGGGATTTTTAGATGGTGAATTGTCTCATGTGACTTGTATCAATCCTCTACCAGCTTACCAGACAGAGTTATCTTGAACTGAATATTCAATGTATTACTGTTCCAAGTCTGACATGCAATGATCTTAGGATCTGAACGTATTTGAAACAAAAAAAAAGGAAATTTCACAACAAGAGCACAATTTTCAATCCAAATATATATCAGTCCAGAATTTGACAAATGCCCCATCACTATTTTTCTCCAAAAAAGTGACGTGGATTTGCAAAGGGATTGTGTCATATTACTTAACAAGGATCAGATTTTTCCATACACTTGTACAGGTGGGTGGGGGGGGGGGGGGGGGGGGGGGGGGGCTTTGAATTTATACAACCATTTCATCAACAGAGCTTGATTTAGCTGTATTAAGTTTTACTATTTCCAGCCCTCCATGTTGTTTTTGTAGAATTTTTTTTTCAATTAACTAAAGCATATTTTGTTTATTTTCCCTTGTATCCCTTGATATATAAATCCGTATTCTATCAAATTTTTTTACCACTTTGACATGAACTTTATAGATTGAAAGGGTATAATATAAATACTAAATATGCACATCAGAGAGCACATTATTGGTTTAATGTAATTCTACCAAAGATGGAGACTTGTAACTAAATAATTTAACTCCAAAAACACATAATAAAATTAGTGCCTATTTTATCATTTATGTTTTAATTAATATATAAACTATTAGATTATTCTAATCTAACTCAACAACATACATATAAAAAATATTGAATTTTAAATTTGTTTCAATAGTCATAAGGATAGTGAATTAAATCACAAAATTTGATTCATTGATTTTTATTAGTACTTGATTCATATCAAAATAAAGTTAAAATAATATATTTTTTTGGGTACTTATGTAGCATGATATATACAAAATATTCAATTACTTAGTTTTGTTATATAAGAGTTTGACAAATAGTTATTTAAAATTTAATTTTATGATCATTGATGTAACACCAATTATCATGGACATTAGATTAATATACAAATTATCAAGTTCATATTAATATACATAGTTATAATATTAATTATTGTTATCCTCCACATTCTATACACCATTTTCTGCATCTCATGATCTAGCGCTAATAATGAGAATTGTGGGTCATAATAATATAGTGTGATATGTATCACAATTCGTAACGAACTGTCACTGTCTATAACACTATGGTTTGTTGTGCTTATCTCGTAATAAACACATTTGAATATTAGTATAAATATTTTTATCTCATGTATAAACATATTTAAATGTCAGTGTAAATGTATTTGAATAATAATATAAACACATTGAAATGTTAGTATAAATATGTTTGAATATTATAAAATATATTTAAATGATAATATAAATACTTTTGTTTTGTATATATATGCATGAAATGAGAAGTATGAAGTCTTAAAAATTTTAAATATTTCATCTTTGATTTACAGAATCCGCTCCCATTCAATTAAAAGTTTTTGGACGAAGTATTATTTTTTGCTGACCTTATAAAAATTTTGGAATTTTAATTGGACCCTGCTTATAATTGTGAAGGCCATTGTTAATTAGAGAAAATCATGGTTTAATAACCAGTCTCCTTTGGTATATTTGATTTCGGCATGACATTACATCACCAAATTTATAAGAATTGAATTTTGGATATTCTTAAGAGTTATGTAAAACACATGTACTTTACTATTTTTTTTTATTTCATTATAGAGACAACAATAAAAATTATATCTTTTTAATTCAAACGCTGTCACTGTGTCCATTTGTACTTAACTGGTTTTAATAAATGAGTACATGCACAAACTTGGAATATATCCAGAGGGGAAAAAAATGTGAAAAGAAGAATAAAAAGTTCAATGTTAAGCTTAGATCATGTACAAAGACATGTAACAGGTTTCGACTCCCTGCAGACTTGTCTGATCATCAACAAGAGCTTGTCTGATCATCGGCAATTTCTGGTATATCATCTCCCATATCAGACTTACGGCACCTCCGCTGCTGCCAGCACGATCACTATACTCAAAATAAGATTGTACACTGGCCAAATTCCCACGAAATCTGTCCTTTTGCTTCTCGGAGAATCCTCTCAGATGCTCCACCAGCCAGTTTGGCGTGAGCGCATTCTTCACCGAAACAAAAACTGCGAATTCAGTGTAGTCCAGTATCCCTTCAAACGGAAGCTCGATTTGGTCGCTGACAATGACAGGGATGCAGAGGCTAGCAACGGCATCAAACAGACGGCACGATGTGGGCGTGTCGCCTGCTGGGTGCAGACAGAATTCAGAGTCCCGCATTCCCTTTTTAGCCTCTTCGAGATCTGTGGCATTGAGTGATCCTTCTTCCATTTTTACCCCCGGCTCATTTTCGAGCAACTTCCATAGCTTCTCTCGGATTGAGCCGCCCTGTAGTTTTAAGTGTGAGATTTGATACAAGTACATGTTTCATTTGACAGATTTGTTCACTGCAACAATTACTAATTTCAACAATTCTACCAGTATCAGCGTTGGTTGTAATTTGGAAGCAACTGCAACTAATTTGTTGATCGATCATTACTTTAAAAAACAGTAAGGATCTTTTATCTGTGAATATTTTTCGATAATTCGAAAACAATTTTACTGGTAAGCTCCTTTAGTGAAATTTGAAGCACAAGTACCAAAGGAAAAATGAATCTTAAATTGAAGGCATATATGTATACCCTGTGTCTATGCTTGGTTCCTTTGAAGTAGAGAAGAATGTGTCTTGGCTGATTCTGAGCAGGTGGTTGTACGGTACTATGACATCCTTAAGCAATGATGCCTCAGTATGCTGTATGATGTAAGTGGAGTTGCATGCGTCATCACTTGCAGTAACTCTCATGTCAGTCTCATACCAACCTCCGAAATCTTCAACAAGGAGGATCGCCGGTGCGATCTCACTTCGCACGTGCCACATTGCTACAGGATCTACAAAATTGCCATGGTGCATGTCATCCTAACAGTCACTGTTTATGAGGAAATGTCCATCCTAACAGTCAAATGCTCGTCAAATAACAATAGAATATTTGAATACAGTACAGGAACAATGAGCACAGAAGATCCAAATTGTCTTTTAAGGTTTCTCTTCCCTAGCTATAATTAGTTTTTTAATTTCTTAAACATCGGACCTTAACTAACTAAAATTAAATTAAAAGATAGTATAATTAATAAATTAGATTAGTTCGTACACAATGTCTGTGAATTATATATACTTATGTTATATTGTATATAATGAGTTTGCAAATATTATTTATGAATAAAAAAAAATATGATTTGAGGACATTATTAACAAACTTTCTAGTTATAAAGTTATGCAATTTTGAGTTTCATTCTTCACATTTTTCCATTATATATATTACTAAACAAATTACAAAGGTGCTTTATATGTACTCCCCTCCAGTTCAGCTTCTATCTAGCAATTTTACTGCATTAACTGTGGTTGCACTAAGGTTTACTCTCAAATTCACATTTCCATTTTGATAAAATTGCTGTCAAAGAACAAATTCAGACTAATTAAGGAACAACTGAGGCCTAATTATAAGCATTAATTAAGACAAGGACATAAAAAAACAAAAATGAAAACAAATTCAAAAGTAAATAGATGGAGAACTTGTTTAGTCCTAACAACTACAAGAGAACTCCGTTGCAAGTTAGCAATCTCAGGAGGAAACAAAAAAGTGAGAAAAACAAAATGGGAGAGAGAGAAAATACTAAAAATATAAAACTACAAAATTTAGTTTTCGATAAGATTTTGATATATAGATCACATTGAGCAGATCAAATTTGCCCTTTCTACTTCAAATATATATAGTGATATAAAATTGAAGTATTGGTACATCTTTACTTGCAAAGCACCTTTACCCAACTCGAATTTATAATAAATTATCAGTAATGACAATATAAGATATAATTACTGATCGGTTAATTAGTCAAACTAGCTGCTAATGAGAATCTCGATGTCCATTAAATTAGGACTTACAGCTTAATGATATCTGAATTTTTAAAATATGCAACCATCTTGATTATTTTTGCCAAAAAATCGCTTTCTATGAATTGGAAAAAAAAATATAGAATAAAACGCTTAATTAAGTTAAAAGTTAAGTAGCTAATAATATATATAATTCGGTGTAGATCATTGACAATGCAATAGTTGTCAGAAATTAATTTATTTAATGACATAAAAAATAAGGATATAATTAATGTATACAATTCAGAAATATATAATTGTCAGATATGACCAACTAGTAAACAATTAATTTAAGTGATACATAACTAAAACTTCAACTTAAGTCTAACGTTATAATTGCATTAATTAATGCACAACTAGGTAATTAAGAAATTTATGGTGTTTTATGGGAACCAATGAATTTCATGGATATCACTTGATCTCTTAATAACGCATTTAGATATAGTGTTTTTGTAATGAGAAATTATTCTTGCACCTCAAATTTTATACCATTTATTTGTATCTAAGATATAAATAGTTTTTGAAAATAAATGTTTCAAATTTAAATTAGGAATTATATTGAATAACTTAAAATACTTGAGATACAGAAAAAAGATGCGACTAAGGGATGCAATTATCACTCATTTTCTTTTTTGTAATTGTCCTCTTATTTTATCTACCATTTGTCTGTAGGAGAGGGGCAATCAAGTGCACTCCTAGGAGCAGGATATATATTTTCCCTTTAATATATGCAATTATTAATTAATATGGACCTTCTACATTAAGATGATTTGTCTTTATTAATTAAACTGTTTAAAATTTAAACTACGTACTATATTACCAGATCTTAATTTGATGCATGTAGCAGCTCTAGGCCAAGCATTAGAATTTCTTATATGTGACTTCTTCTGAGCACTAAAGAACCTTAACAAACTAGAGAGGAAATATATATATGCAAACTCAAATTATATAAGTAACATATATTGTCGTGCAAATTTACAATTAATCACCATTAATTACTTAAGTTTAGCGAACATTTTCGCTGTACTGAAATGCTATAGTCACTTATTTCTAAGAAATTAAAGGCCACAGCTCTAATGTAGCTTTTCATTGATTTTTTTTTTAATCAAAATGTCATTGAAGATATGTTGTAGCCAATTAAATCAGAACATATATAATATGTTAAAGTATTACTTCAGACGTAGAAAAATAATTAGTATCTGAAAAAACCATTTTAAACAATGATTGGTTATAATATATTGAATATTATCATACCAGACATGACAAAGACATGATCGCGTCCCCCGGACCTCCGCCATGCCGCCAAAGCCTTTATTCTATCCACCACTTCCCTCTGTTTTCTATAGTCGCCGTTTTTCTCTGCATTTTCCTTTTTGAATTTCCCTTTTTGGCCCCAGCCAAGCTCCATCTCTCACTGAGGCTAGCAAAAAAAGGCACAAAAACAATATCCGTCTCCTCAAAATTTCACACCCTGACAGCCATTGCTCCTTCCAGATTGTAACTCATTTCAAGACCGTTTAGTAGCCAGTACTCGGCAGCATGCGGCTTTATGAGGGGATTTTCAGGATATGGAGGTACTGATAAATAAGTCTTGAAGAGACGGCGGAAGAAGGAAGTCGAGAAACCGTTTGCATCAGGATTTGTGCCGAGGTGGTTATCAGGACCATGGAAGGAGTAGAAGTCAGAAAGGAGGCCATAGTTAAATGAGTGGGGTAGGTTTGCGACATAGACCTTGAGAGGAGGATGCACGTGCGTGTACCTACAGTTAGGGTTTTGCAGGGAGGGACAGGATTTTGTTGTTGGTTTAGAGATGAGATGAAGGAGAAGAGAGAGGGATGAGAAGGCAAGGAGGATGAAAAGGAGCCGAAGAAGAAAGTTAGGTCTCTTCATTGCTGTCTTTTCCTCTGTGTGTGTGAGAGAAAGAGAAGGGGGGGGGGGGGGGGGTTGATTATTTGCTGTTACTTCTGTGTATTGTAAGAGTGTTGTGCATTCTTCTAGGGTTGAGTCACTAGCTGGATTAATTCTATATTTTACAGAGGTAAAAAGCGCGCGTATATATATTACAATTTACAAGAGTTCAAATCAGTATCTAACCAGATAATATATGTTTATTGGGGTTATATATGTTGACCGGAATTTAGTCTTTGCAAATGCAATCCCCACTGCTTGTAATCTCTGTGTGTGTGTGTGTGTGTGTGTGTGTGTTTGGATGCATGACAATTATAATATGAACGTACATATGCAAATTATGAGCAAATTTCTCAAAGTTGGCTGGGCCTCAGTTTGTCGACTAACAGAATGGAGCAAATATCTTAAAGCTAAACTTTACCAGTGATATTAATGGAGCAGAAGCAGTTGTTCCGAGAAAAATAAAGGATGCAGATTAACAAAAGAGAAGGGAAAAAAAAGAAATTATTTTTGTATCCCATATTTTACATTTTTTATCTACACACTAAAAATATTTATACTAAATAAATAATTTATTTATATATAAATTTATAAGTATTTATAATTAGTGTAGAAAGTGTTTATCGATTTTTCTCCTAAATGATTATAAAAAATTCAAGTTAAAAACTTTATTGCTCAAGTAAAAATATAACTTACATAATTTTTGATAATTACAATATAAAATATAAATATGTTTATCATTAGATATAAATATTTTCTGAAAAAATAAAAATACATTTAAAATATAAATAAAAAATATAATTAAGGAGTATAATTATCCCTCTTCAAACAAAAAATGAACAAAAAGGTCTTGGTAAGTGAAAGATGCAAGTCAAGGAGCTAAATGGGCCGTATGGTTTTGGAATTTTTTGTACTTGACCGATCCATGTAGGATGAAATTTGAGGTTTAATTAATCTAATTATTGTTAAGGCCCGAATCAAAATAATGAGAGTCAAGTCGAAGTCACGCTCAAGTCAAATTCTTCAACCCATGACCTAATTGAATCTATGCTAATCAGAAGTGCTGATTGAACTACTCACTTAGATCATCTGCAACGCTAGCTGCATCATGCGTGTACTGATATGCTGTAGTTGAATATATACGAAGACCGAATATATATACAAATTAAAACAAATGAAATGAAATCAAATCAAATCATAGCCAATGTCATATATCGAAATCAAACGTAAACAAAATCATATTAAAATCAAGACCATATCAAATGCTAAAATGTGTGTTCTTCACCGCTTAAGCATTAATTTTATCCGTACTCTACTCTTATCTGTTAAAGTTAACAAGTAATGAACGAACAACTAAATAATTATCGAATAAATTAAAGTTTTACAGATGGAACTTGCACTTGCATGTATTAATGAATAAACAATATTTTTTAAAAAAAATTAATGAATAAACGATTATATTCATACCTTTATTCATTAATCATTTAGCCCATGTTTGATTAGGATTTAAAGTTATGTCTCCATAACTTGCTATGTCAACCACCAAAAGTTATTCTTGTTTGGTTATGACAATGAGGAATAATAAAAAAAATTGACTGAGAGATGTTTTGCTTCAAACAAATGTAAATGAAATGAAATTGTCATAACCAACACTTGATACATCTAAATACCAAATTTAAAAAAATTATCGTACTAAAATAAAAATAAAGTAACAACATTTAAATCTAATTTCTACAACGTCTCTCTCTCCATAGAGTATTTCTAATGTTATTTCTAATAATTTCTCCAGCAGCTATCTCGGTAGCATCAGGTAGCTCTTCTAGGTCCACCAAATTCTCATTATCGTGGGGAAATTGAACAGTAGATGCAGTATCAAAATTTTCATCTAGTAAATTTTGCATTTTTATGAAATTGTGAATTGTGACAAAAAAAAGCATAAAAGGTTGAAGTGTTAAGCTGAGATCATGTACAAAGACAGGTAACAGGTTTGGGTTCTCTGTCATCAAGCTTCCTCCTCTCAGCAACAAGAGCTTGTTTGATCATTGGCAATTTCTGATATATCATCTCCCATATCAGATTTATAGCACCTCCACTGTTGCCAGTACAATCACTATACTCAAAATAAGATTGTACGCCGGCCAAATTCACGAGAAATCTCTCCTTCTGCTCCTCAGAGAATCCTCTCAGATGCTCCATCAGCCAATTTGGAGTGAGCGCATTCTTCACCGAAACAAAAACTGCGAATTCAGTGTAGTCCAGTATCCCTTCAAATGGAAGCTCGATTTGGTCGCTGACAATGACAGGGATGCAGAGGCTAGCAACGGCATCGAACAGACGGCACGATGTGGGCGTGTCGCCTGCTGGGTGCAGACAGAATTCAGAGTCCCGCATTCCCTTTTTAGCCTCTTCGAGATCTGTGGCATTGAGTGATCCTTCTTCCATTTTTACCCCTGGATCATTTTCGAGAAGCTTCCATAATTTCTCTCTGATTGTGCCCCCCTGTATTTTAAATTGTAAGATTTTGACTTCAAATTAATGAGTACCTGTTTTGTTTGATAGAGAGGTTTTTGTGATATCTCTGCTTAATGAAAGCAGCAGTAAACACATGGTTGTATCACTTAAGGATGTGTAGGGGCAATTTTGTCCATTATTCGGTCCATCGGACCTAAATTTGATCCGATGGGCGTTATAACTCCCCCTCTTCCAAAAAAAATATGTGAGCGAAAGACAAAAAGCTAATGTAATACTGCTATAATTACTAATTTCTACCGGTTCAAAGTTCGGTACAACTTGGGCGCGCGTAACTTCAACTTGTTAATTAATCATTATTTGAAAGAACAGTTAGGAGGTTTTATCCTGACATGATCTATTTACTGGTGTTTGAAATTCTTTTTAGTGAAATTTGAAGCAAAGCACCAAAAAAAAAAAGAAACAAACAAACTCTAATTAAATTGAAGCATATATGTACCCCATGCATAAGCTTGTCTTCTTTGAAGTAGAGAAGAGTATGTCTTGGTTGATTCTGAGAAATGCGCAGCCTCGGAAGCAGGTGGTTGCACGGTATAATGACATCCTTGAGCAATGAAGGCTCAGTATGATGTATAATGTAAGTGGAGTTGCATGCATCTTCAATTGCAGTATGGCCGTGGGGTTGAACTGGACACCGATGAAATATGTATCTAGGAGGCTCTTTGATACCGCTCTCGTACCAACTTCCGAAATCTGTGACAAGGAGAATTGCTGGTGCAATCTCACTTCGCATATGCCACATTGCAACAGGATCTACAAATTAATTAGCAAGGAGAGCATCATCCTAATTAAGTAATTAACAGTCATATGTATGTGCTTGTCAATAACATATCGTAAATTCATACTATAGATGAGATTGTTAATTAAGGAGTTAGAGAATATAAAGTTTTCATATATTTTTTGTAGTCTTTAGGGTTGCAACATTACTGCAGTTCCCATAATCCAAGTACTAAATATTTTTAATATTTCTTTGTCATTGTTTGATACATATTTTATCTAAATAATTAAAAATACTTATATAATTTTTGTTTTAATTTCAGCAATATTTCTTAAAATAAGTATTGTAAGGTTAGATGTACTATAAAAATTAAATGTGCTGTTAGAATTATAAATATTCTTTTGATCTCATATAATTTTTGTAAATTTTCCAAAGTGGGCCCATATCCTTTTACAAAACAAAAATAAATAATTTGTAGATTCATTGATCCCCCCCCCCCCCCCCCCCTAAATTTGAAGTCCTGCATCTGTCCTTAGTAAAGAGATGTTTCTTTAAAAAAAAAATTTCAGTGCATCAATTTTTTTATTAGATAATTTCCATTCATTTGATGATTTGATTATTTATGCTACATTATTGAGGTTTTTTAAAATCAAATAATAAAAATATAAAATAACTTTCTTAATTACATTAATTCATATTCTAAATTGATCGGACGGTTCATATTCTAATATTCTAATTGCATGTAGTCACAATTGTGTATATGACGATCACAATCATGTACATGCACAGATAAGGTCCAAAAGGAAATCTTGACATGGTTTTGAACTGAAGAAAGTATTGAATAATTGGCACAAAATTAAGATTCAAAATGAGTTTAAAAAGTTTGCCATACCAGCAAATTGCTTCAGCTTCTTGAACCTTGGACCTTAATTAAGTATTTAAGTTCAAATGAGAGTGTGCACATTTATTCATGATTTGGAAAGGGACAAATCATAGATAAATTCCTCCAATTCTTCTATTTTAGCAAACTTGCAATACTATCTGGCATGGTCAAAAAAAGTAATTGCAAACAACACTGTACTTGTTATAACTCCTATGCAGTTTTAAGGATTTATAATATATATGATACATGAATGATGAAATTTAATGTCAATTTTACTTTATGTCAAATGATGTAATGTCTGCAATAATTAATATTTAACAATATGTGATTAAATATTGAAGGGCATTCAAATTGCATAAAATTAAGACACCACCAATATATCTATAAGTCAAATAGTATATTTATAATTTTTTTTATTTCTACAAGTTTCTGACTTAATTTGACAAAAAGAACATTACCAAAATTGTTGAATTACTTAAACAGTACGTTGTTAATAAATTTTAATCCTATATAATTTCACTGAAAATTATTGTTTGATCGCATAAAAAATAATGATAGAATATATTTTAATGCAGACAAATTAAGTTGCAAGACATGTGATCAATTCCTAGTAAAACATAACTAATTAAAACTTCAACTTCAATCTCACGTTACTCATGGCATCCATTACTTAATTAATTAATGCACAAATAAATAATTAATATTAAAAATTAATTGTGTCCTGGGAACCAATGCATTTCATGAAAAAAGTACGAGGATCTCGAGGTTTAGGTCTCCCATATATTTCAAAAATTAATTATATCTATATATACACCTTTTTAATTAGATGAGTACTTGACTTTACTTTTATACTGTTTAACATTTTGACTATTTCTAGCTAGAACTTGGATGCATGCATTTAATTAACTCCTTTTTTGGCTTTTCTAGATAAGGTCCCTTTAATTTTGACTTCTTACAATCACCATATATATATTTTTTTTATGAAGTTGAACTTAATTACAATCATCATTTCATTAATTGTTGACAAACTTTTTTGCAGTATTGATATATATGCTATAGTTTTATAAGAAAAAAATAGAGTTGAGAATCAGAATTTGATCTACTAACAAAAATAATACTCTTCATAAAAAATTGTGGGTTAAAATCAAAATAAAAGATTCTTTAAGAAAATTTAAAATTGGGTTGACGTGATCTTGATCTCAAAAAAAAAAAACAGTTTTCATTAGACATAGCTTTTTATTGAATTTTTTAATTTTAAAATGTCCATATAGATATATAATATTGCAGACAATCATATATCAAAACCTAATATAATTGTTAATTAAGAACTTGAGATTTCAAAGTAGAAAAATTAGGAAATATGCTGGAAAAACTATATTATGCAATTAATGAATAGTTATACTATATATTATCATACCAGACGTGACAAAGACATGATCGCGTCCCCCGGACCTCCGTCACGCTGCCGAAGCCTTTATTCTATCCACCACTTCCCTCTGTCGTCTATAGTCGCCATTTTTCTCCGCATCCTTCTTTTTGAAATTTCCTGTTTGCCCCCAGCCGAGCTCCATCTCTGCACTGAGGCTCGCAAAAAAGGGCACAAGAACCACATCCGCATCACCGAAGTTTCGAACCCTGACAACCGTTGCTCTTTCTGGATTTCTATTATTCTTTTCAAGATCCTTTAGTAGCCAGTATTCGGCAGCGTGCGGCTTTATGAGGGGGTTTTCAGGATACGGAGGCACCGATAAACAAGTCTTAAAGAGACGACGGAAGAAGGACGACAGACGGTTCGCATCAGGATTGGCATGAAGGCGGTTATCAGGACGGTGGAAGGAGTAGTAGTCAGAAAGGAGGCCGTAGTTGAACGAGCGAGGTAGGTTGGCAATGTAGACCTTGAGAGGAGGGTGCAGGAACCTTGGGTGAGTTTGAAGGGAGGGATTAGGTCTTGGTCTTGGTTTTGGTTTTGGTTTAGAGATGAGATGGAGGAGAAGAGAGAGGGATGAGAAGGCAAGGAGGATGAAGAGGAGGTGAAGAAGAAAGTTACGCTTCTTCATTGCTGCGTTTTGCTCTGTGTGTGTGTGTGTGTGTGTGTGAGTGTGTGAGAGGGGGGGGGGGTTGACTGCACTAGTAAAAAAGCGCGCGTACTACGAGAATAAAAATTAATATATATCCAAATAATCCAATGTACATCTAACCGGATATATATATATATATATATATATATATATATATATATATATATCGGTTTATGTTGACTGGAAATATATAGTTTTTTTCAAATGCAATCCTACTGTTTTGTAATGTTTAGAGCGCCTAAAGAACTAACAAAAGGTACAAGAAAATAAAAGAATGGAAGAACGTGCATGATGTTCTATATATCTCTCGCTATTTCCAATTAAAGACCAAAGTTATACATTATAAATTGGTGTATTTTGACAAAACAAAAAAATGTTAGAAAATCATCCTTTTCACGTTTTATTTTTATTTGTCAATGTTAAATTTTGAAACGATTTGTACTACTATTCTGGATTTAAACCCTTTGACAATGCTATGTCCTCCATTTAATAATTAATTTGACTGAATGAATATATTGAGATCATTAGAACTTTTTTAAATATTAAATAATTAAGAACATTTAGAATGAACTATAAATATATATACGCATATATACGCATACGTTCAGATCTGATACATTTATCTCATGTTTGAATTGTTTTCACAAGTTATTGACTTAGATCAATTTAGGTATTAGAAAGATTATTGACAATGCCCAAACAACCTTATCTTGGCGTGAGGTGTGTATGGGTGGAATCAGAAATTTCGAATTGAGAGCAAAATATTGTACTAAATCTTGATCTCGGTCAAATGGTCACAAAAATAAGAATTGTAATTAATTATGGGAGTCACAATGGAACAATAATTACATGTTTATGAAGGTCAAATATGAATGTTACAGCTTCTTTAACCAAAGGGGCAATAGATTATTACAGACTAAAAAGGAAGATGTTTTTAACATATTTAGTTTCTTATCCTTTTTCTATCTTACACTAAGGATATTGCATTTTGGTGATGGGAAGCTAAATGAATGTTTACTTTTAAATCCATGTATTTATTCATCAATTTTAGAGGAATGAAGTTTCATTGTAGGGTTCGATGTGGAAAATTACATATTGATTCCTCCAAAAAAATAAATTTTTTTGTGAAAGGTTAGCTCTTAAGGCAAAATTCATACCAAAAATGTATCATGGACTAAAGGTGGAGAGATTCAGTGAATTCTGCGTTTTGAGATCAAATTGAATCCATTGATCATTTATTTTGTACATTGTCCTTAAATTATTTCTTTTTGGAATACCTTCAATACATCAATACCAGAATAATTACACTGTTTAAATTATTTTATTGAATCCATTGTTCTATTGGTGGTTGGTGCATATGAACTTGAGTTTCCAACATGAAATGGAAACTAAAATGTCTACTTATATGGAGAAAAAAATGATCCCAGAGAAAGAGAGAGGATAACAAATACAATTATCCTCCATGCATGTTTTTAGACAGAGATAAGCCCAAAGAACACAAACAAAAGCAAAACATATTCATTTCACTTTCAATTTTTTTTTTCAAAAGAAAAGTAAACCACCGAACGAATGTCAAACATCATTACTCTTCCCATATAAATATATCACTCCGAAATTTCACTTCCTGTACAGCACATTTAGTATCAAAAAACAAAAGAATAAAAGAATCAGAGATGGCAATAAATGCTATCAGAAACCCAGTATGGTTTGTCTGGCAAAACAACAACAAGAAGAAGAAGCAAGAATCGTCGAGCATGAACGATCAAAAGCCCCTACTAACATATATTTCACGAAGAAAGGAGAAAAGGAAGGTCATTCAAGGAAACAAATGTTCCTGCATAGAGATATATAGAAAATATTTAAAAGTCAGATAAAAGATATACATCTAGACAAATACACAAAGTGGTAACGACAATATACTGGTTGCTAACACCATTTTTAACAATAAGCAAGCACAACAGTTTGATACCAGTGGATCTCAATTTAGCTTTCTTTTATCATGAATTGCATACTTCACAGTTCACACTTAAAACATCAGATATTGTCCAAATAATCAGGTACGCAAATCTATTGATACAAGAACAAGAGGGGAAGACAGAAAAATTAGAGATTCACATGTAAATACCTGGGGGTGAAAATTTCATAAAGACTGGTAAAATTGTGGGGTTCTCCGTCGAAGTAAAGGTTCGAGCCGAAAAGATGATAAGCCTCGAATCCACCTTTCAGCATCATATATCTCATTCCAAGCTTGAATTATCTCATCGATTTTGAAATTACAACCTAAAAGAAATTTTAGAAAAAGAAAAAACTCTCAGTACCTTTATTTTGGTCAATTCAACTAAAATTTCATGGGGGAACTCATATTTATGTTTTTTTTTTCTGTGATCTGTTTAATTTTGTCTTTCTAGTTTAAAACTTCTTCTTTTGATTACATACAAATATCTTGGGACTTATCTGACCAGATATAAACAGTGAAGCATGGTGACATAATCAAAATCGGATTAGGTCCAGCACAATAGCAACTAATATATCCCGGTGCCTTGTGGACACGGAACAAACCAAAACCTGTGTCGGAAGCAGTTCTTTGCTTGACTCTTAAATGGATATCTTATATGGTGCCTTGTGGACATGGAATAAACCAAAAAGCTTTTTTGAGTACTAGTACATACCTTCTTGTGATGCCTCATTTGCACAATGATTCTTTATCATGACAGCAATATCAGTCGGGGACGCACCAGAGACCCCAAATTTCTCAACAGCCGCCATGAGGCATTCCTCCCAATTTTCTAGCCCTAATTTGAACTCGATAATCGACCTTTCATAAAGCATTGCACCCCACAGAACATTTATCTGACACCTTATGTCAGGATTTACTAGATTGCCTCTATTATCCTTTGCCATTTCCTTAGTCTGTCTTCTCTCCATCTCCTCCCATTGTGCAGTCCCCTTTTCAATGCTATCCTCAGCTTTATTAAACATCTCTAAAATCTCAATGCAAGATTTCTCCAAGTCAACTTTTGAGTTAATCACATAATTCCAGCAAAGCTTTGCATGCTCAAAGTTCACTAGCGCAATCGCAAGATGCCCCTCATAAAAGTCAGGTTTTGCATTCAGGGCCTCATTATACCTTTTTCCAGCTCTGGTATACTCTTGTCGTGCCCACTCATAAGCCTCCTTGACACGGACAGGTACCAGTTCATCCTCCTCTGTTAAGCGAAGACGCTTTCTAGCTCGGGACATGTGGATGTTGCCCCAATTGAAAAATGCCACAGCCGCCATCTCTTGAAACTTTCCTTGCGCAACATCGAAAATTTCTTGTGCCTCTTCGCAAGTAACTGTATCTTCAATTGCCTCAGAAAACAATTTCAGACCCATTTTATGAAAATCCAAACAAGAATCTGAGCTAACACCCACATGGTTCTTGAATAATTTCGCAAATTGTACAATCCACTCATCGACAACAAAACTATAGCTTCCATTTTCGGAGTATGTTTCTTGCGGGCATGCTTGTGTTTCTTTAATTGTCTCATTGTCCTCAATAAAAGTACCTTCTGAAATGTAGAGACGAACTGAGCCTTGAGGATCAGCCGACTCTTCAGCCAATTTCAATTCCTCAGTTGTGGTGATGGTTACCAAATCGCCCTCCTTGTCACGGTATTTTATCAGAAAGCTGTTCAAGCCAGGATACTTGCCACTAACAACCTCTCGTACCTTGCTCAGAGTGGCACCTGCTGGTACATGACCCCACCTTATATCCTCACCAAAAACAAGTTTATAGGCCTTTAAAGGTTTTTCTTTTACTACCACATCTTTCACAGTACTTTTACATTTCTCCACCTTGTTATTTTCACTTTTACACTTATCCCCCTCTTTCTTGCTGTCTTTGCACTTTTCCTTCTCTCCATCTGCACAGACCTCTTTGACTTTTTGGGTCTCTTTCTTCTTTGGTTTCTCCTTCACCACATCAGCATTTTGAGCCACAACCACCAACTTATCATTCAAATCAACCTCTTTCTCCAAACGTGGTTTGATCCGCTCTGAAATTTCTAGAGCCGTCAAATTATTTGGCTCCAAACTCAAAACCTTATCCACATCCCGGTTGGCAAAATCCAATCGGCCTAAAAATTCGTAACACCTGGCACGTTTCAAGAGAGCTTTTGTGTATTTAGGTGAAACCTCAAGGGCTAAATCGCATTTGTATACAGCACGCCTATACTCCGATGGACCCATTTGCATATAACATGCTGCCATGTTGCTATGCAAATAGGCCACATCAGGGTGTGATTTTGGTAGAATATTAATGGCCCTTTCATATTGGATTAAAGCTCTTTGATAATCCCTCCTTTGAAACAGCTTGTTACCTTCTTCTTTTCTCTTTTGGGCTTCGTCTATGAAAAATGCGGTATCAGCATCCAATTTGGGGCTCTGATCACTCAATTGGCTGTTCTTTGAATTGCTTTTGGCCAACTTTTCCCCCGGTGGCTTCTTCTTGGCCGGAGGTTTACCCATACCAGGTTGGAGGAATGTTGGAGAATTTGAGACGAAATCAAGAGACAGGTTCTGTTTCTGAACTAAAAAAAAGAACCCGTTTTTTCTCTTGTATTTGACTTAATTCTTCCTATAAAGCGATAGAAATCTGAATTTGGCGTGAAGATGGCGAAAGAACTTTGCAATCTGATAAACAAACCTTCTTGTCCAAACAGGGTTAATTCAAACAAAAAAGGAACTAATCAATTCTAACACTGGTTTTCATGGAGAGAGGCAAAATGTTCCACATCACCACAAAAATGCGACACAGATTATCACTTCTGATAAGAAAATGCAAAGATCACCTGAAATTCCAGTCAGATATCGGCCAAATGGGGGGAAATCCCAGATCATGCCATCAAATCACAAAACTTACAATGGAATGTGCAAGAGAGATGCTAAGAAAGAAATCGCGCAATGAGAATTGGGGGTATAATTTCCTCTCTTCTTCTTTTTTCTCTCCTTGAAAAAACGATACTCAAAACACGTCTCGCACGAATAGGTGGGGCCTCTGTCGGTTATGGGACCCACCGAGTTTAGGATCGCAATGAAAAAGATTTGTATGAGCTTGTTATATTCAGTCTCAGACTGATTCTGATTTCAATCAAATAGCGCAGAGAATTTAATTCATTAAAAATAAAAAGTAAATAGTAAACGAACTTTGTAGAACATACAGAATTAATTGTTAGCATTTCATGAGTGAGGATCCCATGATAATTTTGATAGTGATAATTTTAACAATAAATTTTTAAATAATTTTAAAAAAATTTACAAATAAAAAAATTGGTAAATATATTTATTAATTTATAGATTGATTGTGTTTTAAATTTCATATAATTTAATGATCATTTAATACTCTATTAAAAACCATCAGAATTACATGATATTTACAATAGTTCATATTTAATGGTTTTTGATGTAATATCAAATGACTGTTAAATTGTATGAAATTTGAAACACAATCAATTTATAAGTTTAAAAATGCGTTTGTCAACTATTTTCTATTTTTCAGAATTTCTAAAAATATTTCAAAATTATTTAAAAATTAATTGTCAAAGTTGTCAAAATAGTAATTGTTAAGGGATCCCCTCCCTTTTTTTTATATTCTTTTTTTCGGTTATATTATATCAAATATAACACAACTTACTCAAAAATATTAAGAAGTGTATATCAATAACTTGTACCTTTTTAATTTGAGTAAGGATCTATTGATAGTCTTAATTTAATAATTTTGATAACACTTCCTCAAATTAAGTGAAAATTATTAAAATAAAATAAAATTACATATATGTTTGTTTAGTATATATCGGTTTTGAATCATTTTCATACAATTTCAGTGTCGTTTGATATTTTTGAACCATTCAATGACAACAAAATTTGCACAAAAATTTCATTCGTATATTTTAATAATCGTATGAATTATCAGATTTTAATGATCCAATAGTGATTTCGCCCCTCAAATCAAAATATGATTCAATAAAAATTAGAATGCACCTTATTTCTTATCAAAATCGTTAGATATAAATTATTGTAATTTTTAACTCATTTGATCAGTGATAAAACTTGCATCAGATTTTATTATTTTCCGCAATATATAATTTGGACAAAGTATAGACCATGTTACAAAAATCATATTTCAAAATTATAATTTATTTTCAATAGTTGTTAAAATGGTTAAAGTTGGTTGAACTGAGCTGGTTTCAGAAAGACCATCAGTATATCGATTCCCAAAAAAAATGCATGTTCGTTCTCTCTCTCTCTCTTCCACGAGCAATGAAGCGAAGATCTCTCTCTCTCCCCATCGCCATCTTTCTCGCCTTCTCTCTCCTCTGTCTGCTCTACTTCTCCTCTTACCCCATCTCTCCTCTCCCTCTCTCTTCCCCAAGCACTAGACCTAGCCTCCTCCAGCACGCCGCTCTCAAGGTCTACGTGGCCGATCTCCCTCGCTCCTTCAACTATGGCCTCCTCGATCACTTCTGGTCTCTCTCCACGCCTGACTCCCGCATTCCGAATCCTAGCTTCTACACGAATCCGAAACCGATGAAACTTGATCCGAGATACCCGCCATACCCCGATAATCCATTAATCCAACAGTACTCGGCTGAGTACTGGCTCCTCGGCGATCTCGAGACGCCTCCAGATTTACGGGCGAAGGATTCGGCCGCTGTTAGGGTTTATGATTTGGAGGAATCGGATGTGGTTTTTGTGCCATTTTTTGCGACTTTGAGTACAGAAATGCAGCTCGGATGGGGCAAAAAGGGGGATTTTTTGAAGAAGGACGAGAAATTGAATTTGGATTATAAGAGGCAAAAGGATGTTGTGGAGAGAATTAAGCGGTCAGAAGCGTGGAAACGGTCAGGTGGTAGAGATCATGTTTTCGTATTAACTGGTGAGATAAAAAGGATTTCTGATCTGCTATTGTATGAAATGATTTTAAATTGCATATATGATTAGTTGCCTTGGTACTGTAGTATGTAAATCTTGTTTAAAAGGTTCTTTTGTTGAACTTGGTTTCTTAGGCAAGAATTCTCTATCTAGTAGCAGCCCTGGTTGCCTCGACTTAAGGAATTTAACAACAAAGTAATATATCAGACTAAGTAGTGGTACCGACCGGTATGGGTTAAAACTTTAGCCAAATACTTGCCAGTACCAGAACGGGCATAAATGGTACTCAAATGCAGTAGACCATGCTGAAACTACATAAAATATTATAACCAGAATCTAGCCATACCGCTTTTGTGAGAATGTTGGTTAAACCAGGAAATTACATTATTGTTTTTAGATACCAGTGCCAAATTACTCTTTTGGGCTTGGAAGTTGGAAACAATATCATCTAAACTACTAAAGAACAATAGTGGCAAAAGAGTAAAAGCAGAAAGGAAAAGGGAAAGGAAAGAGAAACTACGAACTAGAAAATGTTGCAATTGCAAAAACCAGATTGGTACGTTCCGGCTTTATTGATGATTGGAACCCTTGACCTTAATAGTTGTGCCTACAGTCTCTACTTGTATAATTAAGGTCACTATAATTTTTCTTTATTAAATCTTGCATTTGATGTTATTGACAGGACAGACCCAGTGGCCATGTGGCATGTGAAGGCCGATATAGCACCAGCCATTCTTTTAGTGGTTGATTTTGGCGGCTGGTACAAGCTTGACTCTCAATCCATGAAAAATGGTACTGCTCCAGAAAGGATTCAACACACACAAGTATCTTTGATCAAGGATGTCATTGTACCATACACACATCTACTACCTACTCTACCTATTTCGGAAAACACAGTGACTCGCCATATATTGTTATACTTCAAAGGAGCGAAGCACCGCCATCGGGTTTGTCTTCCTTTATTGAACTTATACTAGTTTTTCACAATAAAAGTTTATCAAGTATGGTTCTTTTAGGTATGGGCTGTTTTCTGTGGTCTGTCATCTCTTTGTTAGGGTACACCAGTCCAGAATAAGTACAACATGTAATATGCACAAACAAAAGAGGTCATCAAGTATTAAATTTTTCATCGGTAATACTGCAGGCACTAATTGGTATGGTACAATTAGGAGATCAATTCTTTGGATCACAATGGATGCATCTGTTTCTGTTAATTTTACTGACTGGTGTGCAGGAGTAATATCAGTTTATCCTTGATTAGGAAAATAGATTAGTGAGAGTTTCTGATGAAGTTTGTTTGAATGTACATTTAGCATCTAAAATCGATCAAATCCAACATGCAAACCCCCACCGCAAATTACTATAGTTGTCTTAGTTAATATATAACTTTGTTTACGTACATATAACACCGTAAATTTAACATGTGCCTGAGAGTCGGGTAGAGACTGCTTCGGATCAGATCTAGCGGTGAATTGACTGAATCCGCAACTTCTATAGGTCATTGGGCTTTCTTGCAAAGATGGTATAACATCATTGGGTACAATTCTTAAAGAACCCTTCATCTGTTTACTTACAGGGAGGTTTGGTACGGGAAAAACTATGGAACATACTACAAAACGAACCTGATGTGATAATGGAGGAAGGCTTTCCGAACTCAACAGGCCGATCGCAATCAATCAAAGGTATGCGCTCATCCCAGTTCTGCCTCCACCCAGCTGGTGACACCCCCACCTCTTGCCGCCTCTTTGATGCAGTTGCAAGCCTCTGCATCCCCATCATAGTCTCTGACAACATCCCCCTTCCATTTGAGGGAATCATTGATTATTCCCAATTCGCCCTTTTTGTGTCTGAAAGCCAAGCATTACAGAAGAACTATCTAGTGACTTATCTTCGGAGCATTTCGGAGAAGAGGAAGGAGAGGTTGAGGACTAATATGGCCAAAGTGCAGAGTAAGTTTGAGTTTAACAACGGGTTTCCTGGAGGTGTGGGCCCCGTTCCAAGAGATGGTGCAGTCAATCATATATGGGACATGGTGCACCAGAAAGTGCCTATGGTAAGACAGGCAGTTTTGAGAGCGAAGAGGCGGCCGGAGGGAGTGGTCGTCCCTCTTAGGTGCCATTGTACATGATTTTTAAAATGTGCTACCTCTTTTTGTTCTTCTTTTTTTCTGATGAGTTGATCATTATTGTTTTGTAATTAATGCATAGCACAGATTCAAGTAAATTAAATCTGAAGGTCATGACAATATAGGAATCATGACATCATTCTAGCCTACGCTAATTGTCATATTAAACTAAAATTTGTTAAAATAACATCATTGCAGTTATGAAACAATGTTTTCAAGTCAGCTAGGGGCCCAACCAGTGTATATAATTTACTAAATTAGCAGCAGCGCTCGAACTATATCATTATCATATATTCATATAAGCATGATGATTTCCCAGAACATAAAATATGCAGTTGTCAGTGGCATCGAGCATCCTATGTACCATATATGTGTTGTTTTAACAACAAGTGTTCATGATATATTAGGAACAATGGCCTTTAAACTTTAAAGCATGTTAATTGCTACAGAGCACGTCAAAATTGAAGGAACTTGTGGTTTAATTGAACCTACATATTGATTGATAATGAAATTAAACATGAAGACGAGACAAATGGTATGAAGTATGAACACACAAAACAGGACGCTATGTCGCTATGTTTATAATATAAGGAAAGTGCTAATAACAGTCGCCTACAGAGAATAGCCTAAATCTCGTCACCCAATATGAGCATGCCACGTGTCACCTTCGAAAACAGAAAAAAAAAAAAGGGGAAGATGGATTTCCGTGGGCACCCAATATGGCGAAGTGGGTGTTCTTATATTGTTATCAAATTTACGTCGGATGGACAAATTATAAGTTCGATTCTATCAAGATTAGTAGAGTAATTTTTTATAGAGGTTTCATATCTTTAGATTCCATACGAATTTTTATGAATTTTTTTCAAATACATAGAAACTTTTCATACTCTTTTCAAAAACTCGAGTTTAACGAAATAAATTCAAAAAAAAATTTCTCAATTTATTTTCTCGACTTTATGTTCATCGTAAAATTGAAAATGAAACGAACAGGAAACGTTGTCTTTCTATGGAATGGCCAAAGTGTTTCTTTGTTATTATGATATCTGTAATATACACTCTTTTATGATATGTACATTTAAAAATTATTGTTCAAATTTAAAAATAAAATTGAGTGTGTTCTTACTTACTTCAAAATTTAGATACCATATATATTAAATATGGATCAATTTGAAAAATATTTAATTTTTCATCAAATAATTTAAAAATTTTAACAGTGGAGTTCTAATGACTTAAATTTAATGCACGTCTTATTTGAATAATTAAAAACATATCTATAATTTTATTTTTTTTTAGTTTAAATATGTTCTTTTCAATATATATATCATAAGAATTAGAGATATAAAAATTAAATCTATACTAAAAGCATTCCATTACTTAAATTTATATTTTTATTTTAGTTTCAAGTTTTTAAAATATAAATTGAGCAAAAAAGAAAAAACTACCATTGCACGGCTAATGTAGCCCAATTTACAAAAATACCCTTCTAATATTTTTATATTCCATCATCTAACAAAAAACTCAAAATCACCCAATATGTTCTCATAAATCATAAATATTTCTCACCAACTATTGGAGATCCAGATCCTTGCCAATTGCTTGCCACAATAAAAACCCAGAGGCGCCACCAACAAAAACCCTAAATTCCATTTAATGGAAAAACCCTAGAATGCCCCTATTAAAGGCGCAATCCACGCTGCTCTCGAAACACACACACACCACCTCTCTTTGTAGTTTGTACCAAGGACCACCTGACTTTTAGGTATGAAAATGTTCAACTTTACTAATTTTTTAATTTTTTTGTTTCTTGAGGTCTTTTTTGTATAATTCCTTGAACTCTGTACCTTTTTGTTAGTTCTCGCGAGAGATGCGAGTACTGTACCGAAGTGAGATGCTGACGAGGACTAGGGTTAGGGTTTCTACCAATCTCATGGCGGAGAGCCTCTTGGCTGCTCAGAGATCTCTCCTTTTGATGCTTTTCATGGTAGGTTTTGATCTGTTTATGTTTCTGTTTCTTTTCTTTTCTTTTTTTCCTGTTGTATTAGAAACGGAGTTGTTAGAGATGAATAGTGAGAGAAATAGTAAATATTGGTGAAATAAAAGGAAAAAAAGAGGTTCCAAATCTTTGCACCTTGCAATTTCTTTGAGCTCCAATTCAGCTAGAAACCTTGAAGGGCACTTATATTACCAAATCAGGTGCTACTAAGGGGAAAAGGAGGGGGAGGGGTTGGGGGATTGGTGGGAGTTTATTGTTGTTTGATTGAAAAAGTACAAATCTATAGTTGTTGAATTTTGAAATTTGCTTTGTTCGTTCATTGTCGAGATGTGATTTCTCATAAAAATGTTTCCAGGTAGCATCACTGCAACTAGATGTCGGCGTATCTTTTGAAGAACCGGAACCTATTCATAGGTACAATTGTGTGTCTCTGTGTAATTTCTGACATCAATTGTTAAATGTCTCTCTCCTGACTCGCTTGTGATTTGCAAAATCAAATGATATGGTGATTTTGAAGATAATAACAGTACTGTCTACTTCGACTGTTTTGGTCCTTCCTAGTACGGGTTTATGTCAACCGAAAATTTAGTCTTTTGTAGGATCAGAACCGGTCATTGTAATTTGGTTTATATTTTATTCTTACTTCATATGTTCATTGATACTGCAACTGATACCTTAGTATTATTATTTTTCTCTGCTTTTACTTATCAAACTTGCAGAAGGTTAAAGAATCTTATTTGTTTTTTAAAAAATAATAATAATAATAATAATAGGAAGCTCAACAAGACCAACTCCGAAACGGTTCCAGAAAACAAGGATGACGATGACTCTGACGATGATGATGATGAAGATGATGATGATGATAATGAAGGTGGAAATGATGACGACGATGATGACGAAGATGTAGAGGATGGAGATGAGGATGATGACTCCGATGATGACCTAGAAGCCAATGGAGAGGATGACGATGAGGACGATGACGATGACGACGATGACGACGAGGATGGTGATGACGACGATGATGACGATGATGATGACGACGATGATGAAGAGGACCAACCTCCGTCTAAAAAGAAGAAATGAAGTAGCATAGATAGATGATTAGGTCTTTTAGCATTGGATCTATGTTTGATTAGGAATTCCATTTTATTGGCCTTGTTTTAGTGTTTGTATGCCAATTCATTATTGTGTTGATGGGGCGGAGCAAATTGTATTTTGTATTGGATTGATGACATTTTAGAGTTTTTTTGTTTTGTTTTTATTGCGGGGATTCTTTCTGCTGTAATTTAATTTTTTTAAGATTGTTACCTGTTTTGTTTGTTCCTTTGTACCTGTTTTAACCAAAAATATTAATAAATTGAAGGGATTTCTAACTATCTTCAGAGAAATCTCTTCTCCTGATACCCTACAAGTATGAACTTGATATAAATTATTATAAATTTAATTTAAATTTTTTGTGCAAAGTACATGTTTTTAACAATCATTAGTGTTGGCATTAATGTGGCCCTTGATAACATACTGGCATGTGTAGTTAGCAACCAGTGGGTATGATAAAAGGAGGTACTGTTACCAGAAAGCACCAGGGAAAAAAAGGGAAAGGAGAAAAGGAAGTAGCTGAAGAAGGTTGGTAATCAGTAATCAGAAAAGGAGACACGGGTGCACAAGTCCCAGATTCTGGTAAAGTTAGGATGTACCATATTCATAGCCCATAGCACCTCACATTTGGAAAAGCATAAACCTTTTGATACCACCTCAATCAATCTAAATTTATTTTAATTAAATCAAGTTAATTTACCTGAAGCTTGTCTTTTTGATAAAAATGTAGATAAAAAATAATCATTTGATAAAAATGTAGATAAAAAATATTGCAATTATCATTCTTTTTTCATGTTTGATTCATCTGATCTATTTATATAATGATATCATATCAAAAGTTCCTCTTAAAAGTCACCAATCAATCAATCTGATATAATTTATTTGCTTTAGTTGACCAAACATATTAATAAAAGAGATTCCTCCATTTCAGCAGTATATAAATAAACTAACACCAGATTTGAACTCCTTCCCGGGCTTTAGTAGAACTCTTTTTGAGGAACAACTTATTAATTATTAATCAGTATAGTATATTTAGTATAGTGATGATAAGTCTTATCTCTATATAAAATTATATAGTTTTAAATCTCACAAAAAATATTTAAAAATAAATAAATACCGAAATTAAAGGGAGCCCATATTTCAAAAAAAAATATTATTCAGCAGGGGTATTTTTATCAAATCGAACCTCAAAATATCCTCTTCTTTTTCTCAAGTTATCTTGCCCTGCTAATTTATACAAAATAATGGAAAAATGATTTCTTCTTATTAAGCGAATTATTCTTTAATTTTCCAGAACAAAATTTCTGCTTATAATGATAAAATCCAAGCGGATGGAACGATAATTAATTAATTAATTAATTTAACTTGCAGGGACCTGAAAAACACAAAATTTTGCCAGAATTACATAGCTGCCCTCCTACTCTTTTTATATATCTCTTGTCGCATACACAGGAGGACTGCCAATATATTAACATTTTCCGGGCTGCTGCTTTTTCGTTTTACAAACATCTCTAAACTACCAAGATCAGGTCCGTTCATTTTAAATGAACGACTCGATGTACACAGATCTATATTAAAAGTTCTCAATAGAAGGTTAGCATTTCTAATATTATCCGTTCGTTTTAGATCGAACGATCAAAATTCAATAGCAGTGTTTTAATGTACCAAAAAGATGGCAGCGGATACTAACCTGTTTGTTGATAACACCTCCTCAAGTCTGGGAGCCACTTGTCAGTAGTCGCAATAAAAACACTAGAGAGGCGAGGCGAGAGCCACCAACAAAACCCTAGAAAGTAGAAAACCCTTCAAAAACCAAAACCCTAGACTGCCCCCCCCCCCCCCCCCCCCCCACACACACACACACCCCCCCACAATAAAAGCCAATCTGTGTCTCTCGAGAGCGCACAGCAGACCTATCTCTTTCTGCTCTAGAGCGGTGCAAACTGCTAGGCCTGAGTCTTTAGGTATGGATTTCACCCAGCTTTTCTGTAAAAATTCGATTTCGTAGGGTCTTTTGTGTATAATTGCTTGAAATTTTAGTGTTTTCGTTTAGTTTGTCGAGAGAGATGGAAGTACAGTGCAGAAGCGAGATGCAATCCGAATCTAGGGTTAGGGTTTTGACTAACCTCATGGCCTTGGCTGCCCAAAGGTCTCTGCTATTGACGCTTTTCATGGTAACTTTTTTTCCATTACTTGAATATCACAGTAGACGAGTATTTATTTTCTCTTCATTTTCTGCATTATTACCAAAATTTTCCCTATATGAGTGGTTGGACTTGGAGGAAACAGAGAAACATTGAAATTTGAGGGGAAAAATGAAGTAGGGAATCCAGAGTTCACAAGTTTTTGCCATTTTAAATTGTACAAAAGCTGTCAATAAGCCCTAATGCACCTCTAAACCTTAAATTATACAAGATGCAACGGGTTTGTGTGTATGTGTAGTTGGTGTTTTTTTGGGGAATGGGGTAGATCCAATTTTCTGTACCAGAATTTAAGTTCTTAATTTTGTATTTTGCCTTGCTTATTCTTGGTACAAAAAGTAATTTATCGTGTAAATATGAGTTGCAGATAACATCACTGCAAGTCAATCTAGGTGTACCCTTGGAAGAGCCAGAATCAATCCATAGGTACAATCTAAATTCTTTATGTTTTTCTGAACAAAAATGGTCCCTTGCTCTTTCAAGTAACTTTGAATTTGGTATACCAATTGATATGTTATCTCAGGAGACAACTTTTGTAGTTTGCCTATTCAGCACAGCATTGATTCTTTGTGGCATAGTTTGCAATAACCCACAGTTTCAATTTTTAAGTGGAACTGATTACCCTTACCAGGGTCAAGCCCTTTATTCACCTATATTTATCAGAACATAATTGATCCCGCTTCCAGTTGCAATCCAGCTTTGCGCTTGCTTGTAGAAAGAAGTACCTCCAGCTGAAAACATTGCACTGCATAACACTAGTTCATATTTACTTAATCTTCATCAATACACTTGGCAATCGACACTTATTGATTTGTAATAATATTCTGGCATGCAAGTTTTGGTGGAAAATTTTGTAAACAAAATCATAACAAAATTCTTTTTTTTCTTTTGCTGAAGAATAAAAAAAGCATTTTATTTTCGCACAGGCAGCTCAAAGAGACCAAGTCTGAGATGGTTGTAGAAAACAAGGATGACGATGAGGATGGTGATGATGATGAGGAGGATGAAGATGAGGAAAACGAAGCGGGCAATGATGATGATGACGATGATGAAGATGCCGAGGAGGGGAATGATGAGGATGATTCTGATGAAGACCCAGAAGCCAATGGAGAGGATAATGGAGAGGACGATGACGATGATGATGAGGATGATGATGATGATGGTGAGGATGATGATGATGATGGTGAGGATGAAGAGGAAGAGGAAGAGGAGGAAGAAGACCAACCTCCTAAGAAAAAGAAGAAGTAAAAAGTGCTGTAGGCGAGTAGGGATTATATAGGGTTGTGTTTGGTTAGGGCATCTTTTTGGATGGGGTTGTTTCGGTGTTTGTATGCTACCTGTTATTTTCTTGCTGTAGGGTAGAGGATAATTGCAATTTGCATGGATAACTTCTTAGAGTGTTTCTGTTTTGTTGTCTGCTGCTGAATGTGTTCTGGAGCTTCATTGTACTGTATTTAATTATTTTCAGGTTCCTGTTTTCTTCTTGATTTTTGTTGTTCTTTGTCTGATTTGCTTATCAGCATAGCAGTTTTTGTGGTACTTTGTTGAATGGTGATTTCTGCTGTTACTTCCAAAATATTAATGAACAAACTTTGCCGTATGCTCATCTGTCCCTTTAGTTGTGTTAGTCATGGGACTGATTGGTTTGATTAGTTACCGCTTACAGAAATCAAATTCAAAATATAATAATAGAAAGCAAAATAAATAAAAAAATGCTATGAACACTGAGCAACAGCTTAACAAGTAATCAGTTTCTCGAATTGCTTCAAACAGAATAAATGAATATATTACATAATAAGATTATATCCATAAACTACAAGATGAAGCTATCTTAACCAGTAATGATGACTAGAATTTGTCCCAATGTTCCCCCAGGTAACCCTAGTCTAACCTCACTACAAAGTATGAACTTAACAGGTGCCACAGATTTTTAATAAGCTTATCTGCGCAGAAAAAATGCTGCAAAAATGAAAAAAGAAGAAAGAAACCCGATGTATATATGGCTATATGAAGTATTCCAATACATTGAAATATACAGAAATTACCAAAAAACCATGATGCCATATTGCCATTGGCATAATCAATCAGTAAAAGTTTGAGGCTTGCTACTTGCAAATAAGAGCCAGACGACAGTGCCAGTCAAATAAAAGAAGATAGAGGGTGCAAACAATGACAGCTGCACAAGGGAGAAAAGTACCGGTTAGATCTTGATCAAAATGAGAACTTTGCCTACACTTACTGTAATATAAAACCTTGGGTACTTATGATTCATTCTCTCAGAAAATGACAAAAATAACCCTCTGCAGCATATATATAGGAGAGAGAAGGCAAGGGTAATTCGTATTACATGGAAATCTAAGACAGAGAGACAGAGGTACATCAGGGCATTTCTACATTTCTAAAGGCATAAACTAATATTTACAGAGAGAAAGAGGGGTGGGGGTAGGGGGCATACACTCCATGAGTGTGTTGAGTCAAGAAGATAGCCTGTCAACACAACACCAACTATTCCAGGAACGGCCCCTACTGTATTTGTAATACCCTGTTAAAACAAAAATTCAATGGTCAGTAAGGGTATATGTGTAGTAAAATCCTCCCTAGTTCTATAAAGCTCAGAGACAGTACCAGAAGAATGCTTGCATATTCACGCGATATATCTTGATGCGTGCAATACAGTCCTGAAAGTACAAACAAACCACATTTGCTTTTGATTATGGAAAAGGCAGCCAATCATGAGAAAATATTGGATATTTTTCTTTGATACATTGTACACCTGAAGTATTATAAATTCACAACCGCTACATATTTGTTAATTCAATCTCAACCTATTGCATTTCACGCAGATAAGGGAAAGTCATAGCAAAGCTTTGCAGGAGTTGGAAATTTTTTTTCCAGATAAACCAATACAGCTAGACTTTGTTTTTGCTACTGTTCTCATCTAGAGAAGTACAGCCCTGATTTCCCACTTTGGATCATCCAATCTGAATCGAACGGATCAAATTCACTCAAAAATCCACCTTGAATGACATCAGTGGGCTGATCTGGTCCGTTCATTTCAAATCGAGGATCCAACCGTGGCGGAATCTTCCCTATTAGAATAATAGCATATATGGATGCAGGCTCCACAAGTTATGCTAACATTTTCAATATTCCACAAGTTATCATTTTCAATCTTGTCAGAAGTTTAGTAAGACCTTTTTAATTATGTCCATGAACTTTTATATTGCATCATGAAGCAGATGGTACCTGACAAAGCAAAGTTGGATAGAGCCAAACCACTGGTAAGGAAAGCTACTATTTCCCATGGAGGTAATCCTAGGTCGAGTGAGGAGAGAGCCATGAAAGTTGCTGGGGACAGAAATGCAATTGTTTGACATATTTTTCTGACCTATTTGTAGAAAGATAGTGAGTATCAAGGGGCATGTAAATTGAATTAAAACATGTTATTTGAATTTACAAAAGAACCAATGTGAAAAATAAAACTATTTTATCTGGAAATAAAAATATACCTTGGTGGTTTCAACCCCATTTGAAATTAAGTTGTCAGCAAAAGGTGCCGCAATAGAAGTAATGATAATAGAGCCTAAAGAAGGTAAGATTGATACCTACATATTAAAATTTAAAATATACATCAAGTAAAAATAAAAATAAAAACAAGAAGTATGATATATACTCTTCAAGGAATTTCAAATTCCATAGAATGCAAAGAACTAAAAGCAATGAGATAAACGAGTTGTATAATAAACTAACCCAGGCAGCTTCCGTTAGGTTCAGGTTCAATTCCTCACTGCATCAAGTATAACTAAAATATATTTAGTGAAACAGACTAACAAATAAATGAAACATTGAGAGGCTTAACCAGAAATGGTAAACCACCTCTTATACAGTCAGGTCTAGCATTTTGTACAGGGTAGACTCTAAGTGCATACCAGTAGTGTATGGCCATATCTCCAAAAGCACAATTAGTATTGGTAGTTAGTAACCTACCCTCTACTTACTGACAAGCTGGGTACAATACAGTACAGATACCAAAAAGAAAAGAAAAAGATGTACCTAAAAAAGGTAGGCAACCAAGAGAGACATGTGTAGTGGCCCCAGCTTCCACAAAAGTGAGCATATATCATAGCCCATACTGCCTCACTTTTGAAAAATGCCTTCCATGGTACCTCCTGTGTAAGTTTAATTAAACTAAAATTTAATTTACAAGCAGTTTGGTTTACTGAAAATCTGAAATATATATTTAAGAAGTAGATAACCTTTAGTGAATTGCCTACTTCGTGTAGAGATGTATCCAAAGTTTCTTCTGAGGAAACACCACCATTGATATCTGCTCACAAAGTGAAAAATGAAGGAAAAAAAAGTGAACTTTATGTAATAACATATTTTACAATGTTACAAGAAAATATTATCAAGATGGTGACTTACTAAAGGGTTCTTCTACATTAACCAATGATTGACCTTCCTTTACAAGCTCAAATATCAAGCACCTATATATATTCACACAGGGCATAAGATATTCAATTTCAGAAAACAAATGACAAGAGTAACCCTCCCTTCTTGTTAAACTTGGCTTGCAGGGTAATATGAAAGGAATGAATAGATTTTACATCTTTTTTGTGTTCAGAAAAAGCAATTAACAAAGTTCTCTGTATTGTATTTTCCAAAAATAAAACCCCCTTCTCTATAGTAAATTCTGGAAGTTATCTTTTTTACGTACCAGATAACACCTACAAGCCCAAATGCAAAGAAGACTGATTCCCAGCCGAAACTCTGAATAATCGTGGGAGCCAACAATAGTCTACAATCATTACAGTATGTACAAAATTCATATCAAATTCCTGGTATTCAATAAATATATTAAAACTTGCTAATTCATTGAACTTTTAGAAGTGACAGTTAACGAAAAGAGTACCCCAAAACACTTCCAATACTGAGTCCACCAAACACTATTGCGACAGCCCTGGAGCGCTCTTCCAATGGAATAGACCTACATATATATAAGAAATAGTATGGAATATTGGAATGGTTAAAAAAGGATGAAGAGATCCAAGAAATATGAATGATAAATATGCTGATCAAGCTAACAAAAATAATGAAAAGACAGAACAATTTCCAGCAGTCCTTCAGGGCCTGACCTGGCAATCAGATCAGTTGCAGCTGATGGTGAAACACCTTCTCCTATACCCACCTGAATGAATAAATCAATGGAGTCAAACAGACAAAAAATAAGAAAGAAAGACTATGAAAGCAATGGAAATTCTCTTTCATTACATAAGCTGAAGGAGTACATACTATTTAATCTACCGCTAATCTAATATCTAGTACCAGATTAGATAATAGTTGGCCTCACTTAATCAATTTTCCCTATCCTTTTGTCCTTTTGATAGGTCTCACAAATACATGCAATCAAATGTGGAAAGCTTACCAGAACCCTTGACAAAAGAAGTCCAGGCATAAACCCTGCTGCCACTGGCACAAAAGCAGTAGCCAAAGACCATATTAGCACACCTACTTCCAGGACCTTTCTGCAATATGTTAATAAAATCAAGCTTCAGTGGAATCAGAACAACGTAAAATGGTATCTACAGGGTTAAATTGAAATGGTTAAAACAAACAAGACAGAAACAATCCGACGGTTCTTCAGGTGATATATGGAATCTTTAAACATTATACCAATGAAGTCAGGAAATTACAAATTTGAACATAAACACGCAGTTAATAAAGTATATCACGATCAACTTGATAGAACATTTTTCTTTGAAGCCAATCGACGGTTTTTGAGGTGAAGCTTATAAAGCACCTTGGTGCACTTAGGCTCACCTAGCGTTACTCAGAAATAGCGGCAATTCGGGGTAGACTAGGCATTTGCAACAAGAGAACAACAGGTTATGTGCAATAATACTAATAGTTTCTGTTCAATGGAAGATGGTAGCTGTGTAGGCTACTTTAAATGAAGAAGAAGAAAAGAAAAAAAAGAAGAGTACAAACAAGAAAAACTTTTAAGGTACAATTTCAGAAAGGTGAGATTGCAAGTTCAAATCCTAGACAAGATAAAAGATAGATTAAGCAAAGTGCAAAAAATTGCATCCTTCCATTAACATAGGAAACCCTAGAAACTTGGCTTTAGTTACTGAAAAAGAGAAAACAGACCTTCCCCCAAATATCTTGGCAAGCCAACCACCTGGTAATTGGCTCAGAGCATAGCCCCAGAAGAAAGAGGATTGCACCAATCCCGCAGTGGACGAATTCCATCCAAATTGGTGTGACATGGGAATTATCGCAATGCTTAAATTCACCTAAAATTATCAATGACACAAAACTTTTTATATCACACATCACAAACTGTACAGATTAATTGCACATAATGGAGGAAAGTTTATACATGTCTGGTCACTTTGGTAACTGCTACAACATAATAAAAACTCAATTCTCAAATCAACACAAACATCTGTAAATTAGAGCATTGTTATCATATATTCCTCAGCCCAAACAGGCTCGGTAAAATTTGAACAATTGATGCTTAATTGAGGCTAAGCGTTAGAGGGTTCGTCAATTCTCAAGACTCTTAACCATACAGCAGATACAGCAACACGGTACATAATTGCATTACAGTAACTCGTGATGCGCATACCAGCATGATCAATGAGCTAGTACTGTAATGGTAACAACAAACAGAAACCAGTGTCAATTTTGTTCTAATACAGGGTTTCAAACTTGCAATGCCTGAACCTACTGGTACCAGTCATGCTTTCTCCCTCGATCTCTTTTTCTACCTTGTCCATGTTGCATATAACAAAGGCGAGAGAGGCAGCACCGATAAGCTTATATCGCTTCGGCAGCCCCTTCGACCACCAGTTCTCTGTCTCCTCCTCATCCTTCTCCAGTTTATCAATAACCGGGACGCCTCCAGTTGCCCCTCTCTCGACCAAGACCTCGCCTGATTTCAGTTTTTCACCGCTTGAGCACGAAACCCTAAACCGATGATTCAGGTGAGGAAGTGTACCACACGGTACAAGTACAGGCCGGTACCGAGCGTGCTGTACTGGACGAAAACATAGTTTCGAGGAACGGGACGCCATGGCCGTCGCCATTTCTTAATTTCCTTTATACTACTACTTCAAAGGAAGAGAGAGACAGGAGTGTGACTTTTCATGGAAACTGGGAATTTCTCAATTTCACATCAGCAAGATGAGTTAAAAGAAAAACTAAAGAACTTGTTGCGTCAGAACTTAGAATAGATAGATGCTTATTCGCACCTTTTGCGAGGAAAAACACACTGCTTAGTTGGAATTATCTCAGCCGTAGGATCCTGATCTAACGGGCCTAATTGGACGGGAAGATGCAGCTCGGGAAACGAAAGAGAAAGGTCGAGTATATTTTGATTCGTACAGAGAGAGAAGGAAGGAGCGCCACGTGGACCAACAGGAAGCACGAGTTACTGGCCACGCATTTTCAAAGCCTTTTTGATTGGGCCCACGGGCTCACTGACTAAAGAAAAAGAAAAATAATTTGTTGACACCTGACACTGACTACGTGGCCAGCCAGACTACATTGTAAAACAATTTGTTGACAAAAAGCGAAACCAATTTATCAAAGGATATATTAATATGTTTTGTTTATTAGAGAGAAATCGTACAACTGTCGCCAACCAATTGACTCCGTACTCGAACTAAGGGATAAAAATAGAGGGGAGTGATATTTGTATTTTTTATTTATATTTTAGATATATTTATATATTTTTTAAATAATATTTATATATAATGATAAAAATATTTATATTTTGTATTATTAAAATTAAAATTATGTAAATTGTATTTTTATCTATGTAACAAAATTTTTAACTTAATTTTTTCTATAATTATCTAGAGAAAAAAAGTGATATACATTTTTTATACTAACTATAAATATAAATAAATTATTTATTTAATATAAATCTTTTTGATGTGTGAGTAAAAAGTATAAAATATAGGTGTAAAAATAATTTTTTTTATTAGAGAGAAATCACCTAATAAAAATGTCGCCAACCAATTGACTCCATACTTGTAGCATGCGCATTAACTAAGGGATAAAAATGTAATAGAAGTTACGAGATTTTTCATTTGAAAATATCTTCCTTTGTTTTTCTATCTATGCGTTTGTGTATTGACACAATAATTGTTTTCCTCTAATACTGCAACTGCATATTTCTTTTATATGTATATATAAAAGAAATATTTTCACTGTAAAGCAACATCATCTCATCTGTTAATAATTTGATTTAAAATATTGAAGTTGTCTCCATTTCGGAAGAAGGATAAAATTAAATCTATTTTTCGATAAAAGGTAATTATAGATTAAATGCAAAAAAGGATAAATTTGATATTTTCAATAATACACTGTCAATTGGTCCTTATTTTTAAATATGTCAGTACATTTACTTTTTAATGAAGGACGGAATTGTTAATTTTCAGTCCTCACAAGTCTTTTTTTTTTAAAGTGAAATCATATAATTACAAAGTTGTTAATATTCAGTCATCACAATTCTGTTAACAACACACTTAAATTGTTGTCTCTCTTGAGATTTTATTCTGGAAGAAAATGCGTTATTTATTTTTCAGATTTTGCTCTCTTTGTTAAGTAAGAGCAATAATCATCCAAAGAGTAAAGATTGTTCCCCCAATAATCACGCATTGTTTAATGTTGAAAGGTGCACTGGATTTCTCCAGTTCCATCGTGAATGGAGATTGATTAATTCCCTTTTTAGAAAAATGGATATCTCCATTTCCTTGTACTTAAGCTTGCTCCACCCTCCACTCTCCAGTGGAAACCTCACCAAACGAGAGTACTAGACCCGACCATACCTCTTCTCCGATTATCTAACAATCAATCGTCGATCGATCGATACTCGACAGTTCGGAAAAGGTTTTAGATCGTAAGTTCTTTCTGGAGTTTCTTAATTGATCTCCGTTTCCTTTTATCTCGTGCTTTTCATCTTTATCTCTCGATCTTCATTGTACTGTTACTAATCTCGGATCAGCATCTTTGAAATCTGGTCTTTGTTCGAGAATCGCTCAAGATAAGAAGCGACTAGGCGAGATTGCTTGTACTCTGTGAAACACTTCTAAAATTTATCAAATAAAATGGCTGCATGTGTGTTAAGATCCTTGGAAAAGTTAAAATTTGTGCAATCTTCAAAGAGATGTGGATTTTCTCATTTATAAAAATTCTCTCGCTGAGAAAAGACTTTGCTCTCTGAAATATTCTGAGGAGTATGTGTAATAACCTAATTCAGAGGGTTTATCACATAAAATCCTCTTTTCATTGAAGATCAAAGGACTTCTCACACCAAAATCATCATCTCACTTGTGCGTATGGGTGTTTTTTGATTAATTATGTGATTAGTGATCAAATGTTTTTTTCTATTTACTTAGTCTATCAGTTCTTTGCTTATCTGTTTTAAATATCTATTGTTTTTTCTTTGCTATTATTGAGTACATCACATAATAGTAGTTTATAAAGGTTTTGCTCACTATACATAATCAACTTTGTCAGTTAAAATTTGTACTGGTATTTCTGCACAAAATTTGTACTGGTATTTCTGCGCAGCCTGAGTTTTTATGTATCAGCCTGCATTGAAGTTGTTTTGCTACCATTTTCTCTATATATCATATCAGGTAGTTTGGTGGTGCTATGGCTGGATGCTCTCCACCAAACCAGCCCCGTGCCGACACAATATGCAGAATGGAAGCTGCAAGTGGATCCCACACTGTGAAAATTGTAGCCTACTCACTCTCGAAGGGTCTTGGAATTGGTAACTCCATAGAATGTGCGAAATTCTCCTTGTATGGCCATCAGTGGGCCCTCCTTTATTACCCTGATGGGATCTACACAAGACAATTCAACTACTGTATATCGTTCTATCTCAAGCTTCTCACTGAAATACGGGAAGGTACAAATCTCCATCCCCTCCTTCAACATGACAAATGAAGTGCATATTACACCAACTGTTTTGTAATTCTTGTGACCATCACCTAGTTAGCATTTTTCATTTTCATTGATGGGGTATTGGGGTTTAAACATACCAATACCATATATTCTTGTCTCTTGCTTTTGCATCTCTCATGTTTAGGCAATGAGCTTTTTCTTCTTTTGGAAACTATCCCAGGATTTTGTCATTTGCAATTGAGGCACTTAATTTCCTCTAATATTTTACAATCACATAATGTTTTCCTAACTCTAATGAGCTGTTTACAATGACATACCATTCAACTAATCAAACAAAATGAAAAAAAAAATATTTGGTTTTGAATTTGCTGTTTGGTTAAGTTGGTATAAGAAAATTATGGCAATCTAGTCATTATTTGCTTGAGCTAACACTCAGTGATTGAGTAATCCCAAATACTGGAAAATTGGAGCAAGCGTCACTTGCTAATACCGGAAGTATTGGATGTTATTTGCATATGTGTTAGATGCAGCAAATCCGCTTAAATTTCTCTTTTGGAAATTATCCTGAATAGTTTGTAGGACAAGCACACGATCAGAAAGGGGACATAAGGGTTCTTTTTTAATTTTAAGAATTTTGTTCATTTCTTTGACGAAGCATAGGCTGTGGACATATACTGAATATTTTTCTTTATTCTTGTTTCAAGTAGATGACATTTTGGTATTTCTGATACTCCAGCACAGGCATTGGGAAAGAAAGAGTGGAGTTCTATTCAATTATTTCTATAACAAATGACGCACTCCATTGTCTCTTGATATGCCTAATTGTGTGAAAGAACAGTTTTTGACACTGGCAAATAACATCAAATTAACTTGTTTGAAACAGGTGAAGGTGAAATGAAGGTTGTCGTTGAGTTTAGGTTACTTGATGATAAAGGCAAAACATCAACTGATGCATCAAAGAGTGCACGAGTGACATATCTGAAAAAAGGAGAGATTAAGGGGTTCGATGAGTTTATGAACCGGTACTTTTGAGAACATTAAATTTCTTAATTCTTATGCTTAGCTATATGGAATTTTGAGGCCAGCCTGTTTGCCTTTTGAGTTTTAGGCCACCTAACCTGTGGGAGCCTAATTTTAATTTCGTTGAAACAAAAATGCTAAAAAAAAATTTCCTCAATGTTTTCATGGCTATGAATAAATATATTAAAAAGGCAAATACAATACAAGAATCTATTGAAAATGAATTAATTTTGATAATTTGACGCCGCAGCCCTTTGGTTAGTCCGAATGCGATGGGTTAGGTTCAAGCCTGTACATTTTGACATGCTTTTGATCTAGTTTGACCCAACCCATCTCATTTCTGAATAAAAGATGCTGACACCAACTATCCACCATATCTTAGATGCATAATTGTAACAAGTAAATACTTACCTCTGTGTTTTGCTAACAGTTCATACTTGGAGGCATCGAATTTCATTAGGGATGACTGTCTTACAGTGAGGTGTACAGTACGGGTCATAAAACCATGGTATGAAGAGGTGGTCAGGAGGCCAAGAGTGGTGGTACCTACTCCTGATTTGCACGAACATTTTGGTTCTCTCTTGGAGAGTGGGGAGGGATCAGATGTGACGTTTAGGTAATTTTCTGCCAGTCTTTACCAACTGGGTCAATTAATTGTTCCTTCTGTGTGACGTCTTATTTCTGTGGCTGAGTTGAAACACTTTCTAAGCCCTGAACTGAAGTTCAGTGAAAAAACAAGTACGATAGCATTTTGGAAAAACAAAATTCATGAGAAAGGAATATTTTTTATTTTTCGCCCTTTTCCAAGTTATCACTATCTTCTTAATTCAAGTACCAGCTGGACCAGGTCCTTGAAATATCAGTTAAGCTTAAGAGTTGCTATTTTCATCCTAAACTTCTTTATTTTTACTACTATTGTCGCTATTCACTACTTCTCGCTCAGAATTTTTAAGAAATCCTAAT